>OU745255.1:11250000-12500000 GCA_916618015.1 Xestia c-nigrum | reverse complement strand
TCCGGCAAAACTACAAGTCTTAAGGAAAAAAGTCAAATGGCAAAGTTAGAGGTAATAAAAAATTGGTTGTCCGTAAAGTCGGTTTACGGACGATAGATTTACGTGATAACGTCATAATCATTATTTTATGTAATACAAAAAAGGAGGTGGAACGTTACTATGGAACGTTACTAGTACTATGGAACGTTACTATTTTTCATGAGTGTTGCTGGTATTATCAATTTATAAGACGTTATCACGTCAAAAGATCTATAACTTTTGCGTTGACAATTTTTTCACATGACCTCAAAATTTAGGTGAAAAATTCAAATAACCAAGTTTTTGGTTTTTTATTTTTATCTTTTTCAAACAATTTTTCTTTTTTAATAAATTTGGTGAAAACTTACCTTATTATGTCCAGTAAATACACTGTAATTTATTTGATTTAAAATATTTATTATTTCACCTTAGTTTAACTTAATTTCAGAAAATTACCCTCATGTTCACTCAAAATTCTCGTGACAAAATTTTAGCTTTTTCCAAAAAGTCGGGGGGCTTTTTGTTCATTGAAATTTCTACTTTCTGATGGAATAATAAACGGCACGGCTCGACGTAGGACTACGCTTATCTTGCTTTGCTTGTAGAGTATCACTATAGGCTGACTTTTCGATGGTCAGTGAATTTTTTTTATAGTAGAACAATTAGTGAGGAGCTCGTGGCTAAATACTAACAGCCGCTCGTGTCGATCTTTAAGGCGTGGATACACATGCCAGTAAATCGGGAAAGTAGCTGGCATGAAAGTTACTGCATGCAGCAAGTACAAGTAACTGTATTACTAGCAAATGTATGCCGCAGATACATTTGCAAGGGGTGCGATGCCAGAAGTCCTCCACGTGGGCCTGGCAGCTGCTGGTTCCTCTGGAAATGTCTGGAGAAAAGAGCAGCTGCTGGGCCGGTGCACTCCGGGCGCGGCAGTGTCCTTCCTTTAGGAATGAGAAGAAATTCTCATTCGTTGGGACTGCCGCGGCCAATGATTCTGGCATCACGAGGTCCAATATGGACCATTGGTGGGTTCCTCGGCGTGACCTTCTGTTAAGCAGAGGGCACAGCGGAGGAGTGAGGGCGGGTTCGGTGTGCACTTACCCTGCTTCCGAGCAGACGGAGAAGGATGCGTCCTTCTCTGTCACCGTCGATATCGTAATCCCGTATCGGAGTGTTGTGGATCAAGTCTCGCAGCTCCGAGTTCATTTGGACAGGGACTGAGGGTTTTGGCTTAACCGCCTGGACTGCGAGGTAGAAAACCTCTATTAAAAGTTACCCCGAATCCCAAGCGGCGACGCAGCGCGAGGGGATGTATGGCTGACAGCTGAGTTCTCATGGAACGAATCAGTCTTTACTGCTTTCCTCGCCAGGGTTCCTGCAGACCCTTTAGCGAGTAACAAAAATTAAAAATCTGCCCTAGGTACAGGGGTCTCTGCCTAGATTGAGGATATTTCCCCCATACTCGTCGAACTAAATATGAAAGCAAAAAAAACAAAAACACCGCCGGTAACGGCAAAGCAGGAGAAGGAGGGGTGAGGATGGATGCGGGGTCGGAGTCCGACGCCGCATCGAGTGAGGCGAGCGCTGCGGGAGGCTCAGGGACTGCTTCGGAGAACAATAAGTTCTTCCGCAAGCGGCCCGGGCCGGACGGCGACTGGTCGTCGTCCTCGGAGGAGGAGCAGATGGCATCAGCTCGCAAGATCCCTACCAGCAAGTGCGCGGGGATCCGAGGCAAGACTGGCCGAAGAGGGGTGCCACCCGGGCATGACGACTGCCCGTGGGTCTGGCAGGAGGCGGAGCGTAAGGCCAGGTTCATAAAGGAGGTGGAAGCCGCCATAAGGACGGTGGGCCTGAAAGTAAAGACATCGTCGAAACTCAGGGCCATACCCGCGGCTTCCGCCTCCATCATGGCGGCAGTGGAGGCCGATTTTGCGGGGCCTCCCCTTCTCTCGCCAGCGGGAGACGAGGTGGCCAAACTGCGGGCGGACGTGGCCCGCCTGACGGCCGCCATGGAGCTTCTCCAAAAGGAGAACGCAAAGCTCCAGGCGGACCTGGCCAGGCTACGCCAGCTTAGCTCCTGCGTGGCAGCTCAAAATGGGGGAGCCTAGATGCCAAGCCAGCCCATGCCGGTGAAGAACCAGGTCCTGAACCTGATTCGAAAGGAACTGGCTGCCTCCCAGGTGCGGTTTTCCGTCCTCGAAGGAATTGTTCTGCGCCCTCCCCTGGGCGCAAACAAGGCGGTCGCGGGCCGAGTACGGTCTCGTATGCGGCGGCTGCAGCTGCTGCATCCGGACCGGGACCGTCCCTCCGGCGGGACTGCGTTGCCCGCTCCCATCCTCCGTAAACCCGAATGACAAATGAAGCCCCGCCCGGACGCCCCTCGGATGCCCTCTAAACTAGGACAAAGTCGTCGAAACCCGGACGGGTTTTGGAGGTCAGATAGGTAGTCGCTCCATATAAATACTGGTATTCAGCTGAATCCGGTTAGACTGGAAGCCGACCCCAACATAGTTGGGAAAAGGCTAGGCAGATGATGAGAGGAACAATTTTTATCTGGAGGCGCTGGGGGCGGTTTACAAGCCTCGGTATTCCTCGTTTGGCTGTACCTACAATATCACACTCACGCAGACAGATGTGTGATGGTAAGTACTGGTTGGTTTGTAAACAAATCTGATTTGATTATTAGTTGTTTTATATAATACTAGCTGACTCGCGCAACTTCGTCTGCGTCTCATAATTTGAGATTTAAACTATCCTATCTCTCAAGTTGGATCGAACTGCACATGGTGTGCGAATTTTATTATAATCGGTTAAGTGGTTTAGGAGTCCATTGAGGACAAACATTGTGACACGAGATTTATATATATTAAGACTAGCTGACTCGCGCAACTTCGTCTGCGTCTCATAATTTGAGATTTAAACTATCCTATCTCTCAAGTTGGATCGAACTGCACATGGTGTGCGAATTTTATTATAATCGGTTAAGTGGTTTAGGAGTCCATTGAGGACAAACATTGTGACACGAGATTTATATATATTAAGATAAGATGTCACCGTAAAATTGTCAAACACGTTAGATTGTAGTGGATTGTAGTCCCTCTAGCGAGGTTGTAAACTCTCGAAATATTGTCAACTGAACATATTACGGAAGTAAATCTGCCTCCATAATCGGGACTTGGCTTGGCTTGACTTTGATTTGGCAGGAGTGGGAAATCCCCGCGGACTCCTCGACTATCTCACATTAGCTCAATGATCTCACAGGAATATCTCTTGTAAGACAGTCGAGGTAGTGCCGGCTAAAACCACACTCCTGCCCCACCAGTGTCCCTCTGACATTATCAAAGCCCTTTTTCACAATTTGTGTATCTTGTATGGCGACTTGGTTTTTTAGAAGGCCGACGAGACCAAACTCCATTGTCTGATTTTGCTTTTAATTTTATTACTATTATGTCACCCAAAACTAGCTATGTTTAATTCTTTCTACTTTAATCTTTAATTCTGTTTTATTCATGAACTATTACACTAAATTATTTTTGTTTGCTACTACACTATCTCTATTATTTGATTACTATCTGACCATATAATTTCTGAACAATATTTTTAATTTTAGTCATATAATTGTTACTAACGTCACTTACCCTTATAATTATGCCCTTTAATCTATTATTACGAATTATTTTAAATTTTGTATTTTATGATATTTGCTTTATATACTTACCTACCTTTTACCCGCGGCTTCGCTCGCGTTAAGAAGTATTATTATTAATTAGGAACAGTGTTTGCGGGTTTACTTTTTCCAATCTTTAATTACAGTTCAATCAGTCGGAAATCTCAAAAGATTTTTACAAACTTTCATCTTTTATTTTATACCCTTAGGAGTGGAATTTATCAAAATTCTTTCTTAGGGCTTTCACAGCCCGATCGGTTTAAATTGACAAAGTTTCATCCCCTATTTTATCCCCTTAGGGGTAGCATTTATCAGAATCCTTTCTTAAGGGATGCCTACGTCATAGTAGCTTTATGCATGCAAAGTCTCAGCCCGATTGGTTTTAAATTGACAAAGTTTCATCCCCTATTTCATCCCCTTAGGGGTGGAATTTATCAAAATCCTTTCTTAAGAGATGACTACGTCATAGTAGCTTTATGCATGCAAAGTCTCAGCCCGATCGGTTTAAAATTGACAAAGTCTCATCCCCTATTTTATCCCCTTAGGGGTAGAATTTATCAAAATCCTTTCTTTAGAGATGCCTACGTCATAATAGCTTTGTGCATGCAAAGTCTCAGCCCGATCGGTTTAAAATTGACAAAGTTTCATCCCCTATTTTATTCCCTTAGGGGTGGAATTTATCAAAATCCTTTCTTAAGAGATGACTACGTCATAGTAGCTTTATGCATGCAAGGTTTCAATCCGATCGGCTTAAAATTGACAAAGTTTCATACAAATTTTCATCCCCTATTTTATCCCCTTGGGGGTAGAATTGATCTTAATCCTTTCTTAGCGGATGCCTACGTCATAATATCTACCTGCATGCCAAGTTTCAGCCTGATCCGTCCAGTGGTTCGGGCTGTGCGTTGATAGATCACTATGTCAGTCAGTCAGTCACCTTTGAATTATATATGTCACCGTAAAATTGTCAAATACGTTATATTGTAATATCTCTAGCGATATTATAAAAACTCGAAATATTGTCAAATGAACATGACGGAGCCCCGCTTCGCGAGCCCCTACTTCCGAGTGCGGGGTTTAAAGGAACCTAACTAACCTAACGGGGGGGGGGGGGGTGCCCCAAGTCCCGATTATGGGGGCAGAGATACTTCCGTATGTTCAGTTGAAAATAATTCGAGATATTAAAATATCGCTAGAGAGAAACACGTTATATTGTAATATAACGTGTTTGACAATTTTACAGTGACATAATATTTAGATTAGAAGATAGAAGATAAATAATTATGCAAATAACATGCTTGTATACCAAATGATCGAACAAGTGTAATGACCAGAGTTTTGCTCCAGGTTCGACACAATTTAACGATTCCACCAGAGCTGGCCTACGGTTCAGCACAATTTTAACCAGCTTCTCAAGAAATTGATTACAATTATCATCCTCCACTAAGCCAACCCTGGTGGTTCGCTCAATGCACCGGCTATCTGGTTGTGTCGAATTGGTCTCTTTGTGCTTGGAAGTGGGCGCATCGACGACTTTAGCAATAAGCTATCATTGCTCTCGCAAATGCGTCCCACTTCTTACGCACTGGGCAGTCATCGTTGAATGCATTGTGCCGGTGCTCCCCCAGCTTGGCTCTGGCGCAGTTGACGCACACCGCTGCTTCGCCGATCTGGTTGCTAGGGCAGTCCACCCTGAGGTGTGGACCGCCGCAGTGGCTACACAGATCGGCTCCGTGCACAGGCGTTTGCCGTGGCCGTATGCCAAGCATCGGGTGCATTGCACCAGAAGCGTCTGGTCATCGACGTGCACTCTCTGGAGGTCAATCCGAAGCTTGCCTCCTTCGAGTGCCCTCCTCCAGATTACTGGGGTGACACTCAGCACAATGCTATTCACGTGTGGGTTTCGTGACTTTTTACGGAATTTTACAGACATTTTAAGTTCCCCGTCTCCGAGGCCGTCAAAGATCTCCCGGTTCTGATTCTTAAGGGCTCTCAATACTTTCTCGTCACTGTGCACTGATAGCACGTCCCTAAGAACCAGAAGTGGGTCCGGTTTTTTACCGCCTAGACGACGACGTTCTCCCCAGCCGATTCAAGTCTCTTTTTAAGCTTTTCTCTCTCCTCCTTAGTCGCGCACCCCATGATAACCTTTTGGTCCTTGGTCTTTCGGACCCTCTGTACTCGCATCCACTGCTTTTCGCACTCTTTCGAGGACTTCGGCCCCTGTATCCATCTCATGTGTGGAAGAGACAACTACGGAGTGCAGCGTCATTCGCTCCGGGGCCTTTTTTTTTTTTTTTTTTTTTTTTTTTTAGGATGGGAAATCATCAAATGACTTCTCCCACTCTGGGCGGAGCGGGAGGGAGTGTCAGACTTTTACTGACTAAAACCCATCCATGTTCCTTCCTCGCCCTTTATGTTCCGGGGCCGCGGTATCTCTTTCGAACAGGCCCGCAACCCCGGCAGGCTTCGGCCCTTGCGGGCCCCTCTCCTTTTGCTGACATCTCTTTGAGGCGCGCGTGGAACACGAACGCGCCGTCGACACGGCCTGTCGTCGTCGTTAGACGGCCGGACGGCCAGCTATTGCCCATAGCCAGCCGTCCACAGGCCCGCATCTACGGTGGCCGGTAGCCACCACGTGGCCCCCGACGCCCGTTGCGTCTCCCGCGGCGGCCGGGAAGAGAGGATCTCTCCCTCTCTCGTTCCGCCACCTCCTTCGCTAGCATGACTGCTTCGCAGAAGGAGGCGACGGCTTCCCATTCCGTCTCGCTCCGGACCATGGATTGAACCAGGGCCGGACGCGAGAGGTCGCCGCCGCCGATCGCCGCCACGAGGACACGGCGGAGCTCCGCCCACGCAGGGCAGACTTCCACCGTGTGCTCCACCGTGTCCTCCGGTCGATCCTCGCAGTGGAGACACCCGGGCGATTCCTCCCGCCCGATTCGGTGCAGGTACCTCCCGAAACATCCGTGTCCGGTGAGGACCTGCGTCAGGCGGAAGGTGAGGACGCCGTGGCGCCTCTCTAGCCACTCCTCAAAGAGGGGACTTACCGCCACTATCGTGGCGTGCCCTGCACGGGGTTGCGACAGTCGCTCTCTCCATGTCGCCATGAGATCGCGCCGGAGGTCAGTCCGCTGAGCGGCAATTTGCCGCGGCAGCGGAGTTTCCCCCCGGCGTAGTACCTCCGCGCGCCACTCATGCAGGCGCGCGAGGACTATCGCCTCCAGATCCCACGGCGGCAATCCGGCAAGCAGGCCCGCCGCCTCGCGAGAGATCGTGCGGTACCCACGGACCATCTTAACGGCCACCACTTTTTGGGGCGCGTTCAAATGGTGAGCGGCTCGCCGCTTCAACGAACGCGCCCACACTGGGGCCCCGTAGAGGGCCATGGACCGCACGACTCCCGCGTAGAGCCTGCGGCAGGAGGCGTTCGGCCCCCCAAGGTTGGGCAGGAGCCGCCTGAAGGCAGCCCCTGTCCGTTCCAGCCTGGGGGCCAAACGTCGGAAATGCTCCACGAAGTTCCACCGGCTGTCGAGGACGAGTCCTAGGTACTTCAACGTCGACTCGACGCCGATGGATACCCCTCCCACCGTCAGTGTGGATCCCGACGGTGGCGCATTCCGAGGCCCATGAAAGCACATGGCCTCAGACTTGTGCAGCGCCACCTCGAGACCCAGTTGCCGGATCCTCTCTACGACTATTGCAACCCCGCGTGTCATATTGTCGGCCGCCGCCTCGTGCGACCCCCCCTGTGCCAGCACCAGGGTGTCGTCTGCGTAGCAGACGACGCTGACACCACTAGGGAGGTCCGCGCGCAGCACCCAGTCGTAACCGATGTTCCACAGGGGCGGTCCCAGAACCGATCCCTGTGGGACACCGCACGACATCTCTCGCCGTTTCCAATTTCCGCAGCGACTGGGGTAGATGACGGCCCTGTCCGTCAAATAGTCCCCGACCACACGACGGAGGTAGGTCGGCACCCGGTGATACCGGAGTGCCTCCCTGATGCAGCTCCAGGGCAGGGAGTTGAAGGCGTTGGCGATGTCGAGAGACACCGCCAAGACGACTCCGCCCCGGGATATCGCATCCCCCGTCGTGAGGGCTCTCACGCGCATGATGGCGTCCACTGTAGAGCGCCCCTTGCGGAAACCAAACTGGTTCTCCGCAAGATTCGGCCCCATCCCCTCTAGGTGCTCGGCGAGGCGGTTTGCAATTACTCTCTCAAAGAGCTTGCCCGCCTCGTCGAGCAGCACGATGGGCCGAAATGCGGATGGAGAGTCCGCAGGGCGCCCCGGCTTTTGGATGAGGACCAGTTTCCCCGTCTTCCAACGAAGCGGGAACTGGCCTCTCTCCAAGCATGCGCTTAAGAGCCCTTTCAGTCGGGGCCCGAGAGCCTCCGCATCCGAGGCCAGGACCCAGGCTTTGCCAGGCAAGCCATCGGGTCCCGGGGCGGTGTTTTTGGCCTTGAGCCTTCCTACCGCCACTCTCAGGTCTACCCCAGTCACTTCCGGAGTGTCGTCGTCGTCGCTTGGGTCCTCTTCCGGCACCGCAGGTGGCGGAGCCATAGGCGGGGGCGGATGTTCCCCCCGCGAGGGGAACAGAGCGCTCACCACGTCCTCCACGAGGTCTGGCCGGAGACTCTGCGTCAGCGGGGGAGCCCAGGTGCGGAGTTTATTCCGCACCATCTTGTAAGGGCGCCCCCACGGATCTCTGTCGAGAGTCTCCAGCATCTCCGAGCGGGCCAGTTCCCTGGCCCGCAGGACAGCGTCCCGGAGGGCGGTCTTCGCCGCTCTGTATCCCTCGTACAGCTCCGCCTCAATGGCTGCCGCATCCGGCGGGCGGATGCGGAGCCTGCGATGCCTGGCGTACAGGCGCCGCGCTTCAACGCACGCCTCGCGTAGAGACGTTATTTCGCGCGACCACCAGTACACCTGACGTCGGGCGCTTCCTGGCCGGACTCGGGGCATTGCCACGTCACAAATGTCGGACATGGCCTCCTGGAACCACTCTGCCTCGCTATTAACGTCGGCAGGCCTGTCCGGTGATGTCACCCAGGCCTGCACGATCGAGGCTTCCAGGAGAAGCTCCCGGTCCAGCTGCTTCAGCGCCCAACGCGGACCACTCGGGGCCTGTTGGACCGGCGCGCTCGAGGACTGGGTGGAGACGTCAAACCGGATGTACCGGTGGTCGGAATATGTCTCCACCCCCTCCATGACACGCCAGTCAACGACACGCGGCGACAGAGCGGGGCTAGCGAACGAGATGTCCACCACCGACTCGCCCCGCATCCGCACACACGTGGGAACAGAACCCCGATTAAGGACGTCCAGGCCCTTCTCCAGGGCCCAGTCCTCCACCATCCTTCCCCGCACATCTGTACAGCGAGAACCCCAAGCCAAGTTCTTGGCATTGAAGTCCCCGAGGACAAGCACGGGGAGGGACTGGTTTCCGACGACGACACTCAACTCTGCGAGAGAGTTGTGGAACTCGGCGAGAGTTCGGCTCGGGGAGAAGTATACTCCCACCACTTCGATCTCCCCGAACCGTGCTGCTACGCACCCCCGACCCCTCCTGACATTTTCAAGGGTCGGGGTACCGGCGGCGGCCGATGATACTATGGTCACTGAGCCGTCAAGGTCCGCCACCCAGTCTTCTCTGGGCAGGACAAAGTACGGCTCAGCGACCACAGCGATGTGAATCGACCACTGCGCCATGCTCTGAAGCAACAGATTCTGAGCACAGGCGCAGTGGTTGATGTTCGCCTGGAGGAAGCGTAATGGTGCCGTTATTGGCATTCCATTATCGCCTCCTCCCCACGGGCCCCCTGTGAGGGCCCCTCCGCAGGCGAACTTGCCGTGCTCGGGGCGACGGCGGTGGCGACAGCGGCAGCGGCTGTGTCAGTCGCAGAAGCGGCAGCGGCAGCGGCGGTCGCGGCGGTGACGTTGGCGGAGGCGGCGGAGGGCCTTCCTCTCCCTCTGGCTCTGGTCCTGGCGGGCGCTGTGCAGGCCTTGCCCCCGGCGCTGTGATCGGCCGGTTTGCGAGCCGCCGCACATGCAGGACAGTGCGGCGCAGCGCTGCAGGTCGCCGACACGTGGCCGGGCTGACCGCAGCGGAAGCAGAGACCGCTGCGGTCAACCTCCGAAGCGCACCGCACTGACACGTGGTGCCCCACGTGGCAGCGGTAGCACCTCAGAGGCCTGGGTTCCAGCAGCTTAACCTGCACCGAAACCCAGCCCACCAGAAGCCTTCGGCCCTCCACGATAGATTTTGCCGCCGTCACAGGGCAGCTCACCGTTACGGTTCGCATGCCCGTAGGATCCGGACGTAGGGTGCCCGCCCTGACCTGCTCGGCAGAGCACCCCCCGGACTCAGCGACGGCGGCCACAACGTCCTCCACGGTGATCGTGTCGTCCAGACCCATGATGCGCAGGTCCGCGCATCTGACGGGCCTGGACACTCGAGCCTCGTCCGCGTTTAGGGACGCTCTCAGCTTTTCAGCCAGAGCGTCGGCGGACGAGCCGCTAGTTTCACCGGGGATCTCCAGCATCCGCGCACCCGTCGCGGTGACTTTCATACGGAGGCCCCCGGTGATCCCGAGCTCACCGAGATTCACCGTCTCTTTCGCCTTCAGCAGCAGGTCGCGGTAGGAAACGCCCCTCTTTTCCGCCTCCGGCTGTAGTGTTATCACTACAGCTGCGGTCTTTGGGGCGCGAAGCCTAGCCGCGGCCTTTTTTGCCCTATTCTGGCGCTGCCGCTCCTGCTTACGGGCCTTTTTGGCCGCCTTCCGCCTCCTTTTCTTGTCCCCGGACACCTGCCATCCGGCTTCAGCCGTGGGAGGTGCAGGGGGCTGGGGAGGCGATGGTGATGGCTGCGGCTGACGTGCCGCAAGCGCTGGCGCTGGCCCACTCGCCGTTGGCGGAGGCAGTGGCACTGTTGCAACCTGTGCCGCTGCCTTGCCCTTGCGTTTCTTCCGGCCTCCTGTTTTCTTAGCCGGCGCCGCCGTCTGCTCGGCCGGCGCCGCCACCTGTTTGTCCGGAGGCAACGCAGCCCCGCCAGAGGGCCGGCTGGACGGTCCCGGTCCGGATGCAGCAGCAGCAGCCGCCGCATAAGAGACCGCCGGTCCCGTATTTGCACCAAGGGGGGGGCGCAGGACAATCCCCTCCAGGACGGAGAACCGCGCCTGGAAGGCAGCCAGTTCTTTTCGCACCAGGTTCAGGACCTGGTTCTCCACTGGTATGGGCTGGCTTGGCGTCTGGCCCCCCCCACTTTGAGGTGCCACGCGATGGCTGGGCTGGCGTAGGCTGGCTAGGTCCGCCTGGAGCTTCGCATTCTCCTTTTGGAGAAGCTCCATGTCGGCCGTCAGGCGGGCCATATCGGCCCGCAGTTTGGCCAACTCGTCTCCCTCTGCCGAGGGAGGGGGAGGCCCCGAAAAATTGGCCTCCGCTGCCGCCATGATGGAGGCGGAAGCCGCGGGTATGGCCCTGAGTTTCGACGATGTCTTTACTTTCAGGGCCACCGTCTTTATGGCGGCTTCCACCTCCTTGATGAACCTGGCCTTACGCTCCGCCTCGGAGCCGCCAGGTGCACCCGCCTCGCTGCCAGACCCTTGGGCTGCTGTCATGCCCGGCTGGCGCCCCTCCTCGGCCGGTCTTGCCGACCTCTCGGAGACAGAGGGCCCCCCCCTCTTGCCTCGGATCCCCCCGCGCTTGCTGGTGGGGATCTTGCGAGCAGAGGCCATCTGCCCCTCCTCAGAGGACGACGACCGGTCGCCGTCCTGCCTGGGCCGCTTGCGGAAGAACTTATTGTTCTCCGCAGCAGCCCCGGCCCTCTCGCGGCGGGAGCTCGCTGAGCCTCCCGCAGCGCTTGCCTCACTCGATGCGGCGTCGGACTCCGACCCCGCATCCCTCCTCACCTCTCCTTCTCCTTCTCCTCCCTTGCCGTTACCGGCGGTTTGTGTTGTGTTTTGTTTTTTATTTTTATCCATTTTGTTCCCACGAGTTATAAAGGAAATAAACGTCCACCCAGGCAGAGCCTTGTACCTGGGTAAGCCCAATACTGTAGGGTGTGGCCGGTGCCCTACAGGGGAGGCGCTAACGACTGGACACCCTCCAGCCATTCATCCTCTCGCCGCGCCTCAGAACTTAGGATTGGGTGGTTTTTTATCTTAGAGGTAGCCTTCCTCTGGGCCAGGCGGTTAAGCCAAGCCCTCGACGGTGGCATTAGGCATGCCTCCGTTCGCTGTCCGGCCAACCCGGCTCAGCGAACCCGCCGAAAGTTGTCACTTCTGGGAATGCTCCCAGAGGAGAGACAACGAATGCCGCGTTGGTGCGCCTGCACCTCGGCGGCATGGTCACGTCCTCCGCTGTGCCCTCTGCTTAACAGAGGGTCACGCGGAGGATTGGTCCAAATTGGACCCCGCTCGTGATGCCAGACTCATTAGCCGCGGCAGTGCCAATCCCAAGGAATGAGAATTTCTTCTCATTCCAAGAGGAGGGACACTGCCGCGCCCGGGGTGCACCGGCCCAGCGGCTGCTGTTTCCTCCAGACGTATCGAGAGGAACCAGCAGCCGCCAGGCACACGTGGAGGACTTCTGGCATCGCACCCCCCTGTACCGGGGCCTGAACCCCGGATTTTGACGACGTAAATAACGCCCTACTGCAGGTTCATAATTGGTTTACTGTAAATAATTTAGTTCTAAATGCGAAAAAAGCTAAGTGTATCAGATTTCTTCTCCAAATGTCAAAAGTAGTGATTGTGACATAGTATTAAATCAAGAGAAACTAGAATTTGTCGATGAAACGATTTTCTTGGGAATCGCGCTCGATTCAAGGCTACAATGGGGCCCTCATTTAACATCTCCTGCAGGACGCCTAAGCTCAGCAGCATATGCTGGTAGAAAAATCCGTCAATTTACCGATGTTGATACCGCAAGTATAGTTTATTTTAGTTATTTTCGTAGTATTATGTCATACGGTATTTTACTATGGGGACGGGCTGCAGACATCGAGTCTATATTTATTCTGCAGAAAAGAGCCATCAGAGCCATATATGATTTACGTAGACGCGATTCTCTAAGACAGCTGTTTAAGGAAATTAATATCATGACAGTACCTTGTCAATACATCTATGAAAACATCATCTACGTTAAAAAATCTGCATTTATCCAGTAAAAGAGGTGACAGACACCACTATAATACTAGAAATAGGGACGAACTAGTTCAGCCAGGTTTCAGGCTTGCTAAGGCGATTAACACACGGCACCGCGCACCGCCGCGGAGGGCGGTTGCGGTAAAGCGGATTTCATAGCGGTGCCCCGTGCGGTAAGGCGGCTGTCCGCGCGGATGGATTTAACACGGTTTTGACCAGTTTGATCACAGACATTGGCAACAATGAACGCTGAAGTGGTGGCAGTAATCTGGCTTTTATGGCGTAGAAAGAAAAAAAAATAAGATATTGGGTTCATCCATTTTTTAGCAGAACAGGACATAAGCAGATCAATTTTTAAATTGCAACACGTCCTGCACCCACAATGATCCGCGCGGTTATGCGGCGCCCCGTGTGTGAGGCGCCGCTTTACCGCGCGGTCGTCAGCGCGGAGGGGCGGTGGCGGTGAGAGCACCGCTCGAACGCGCGGTCAGGCGGTGTACGTGTCCAGGGTTGCGGGCCTGTCCAGGGTTGCGGGCCTGTTCGAAAGAGATACCGCGGCCCTGGAACGTAAAGGGCGAGGAAGGAACATGGATGGGTTTTAATCAGTAAGAATCTGACACTCCCTCCCGCTCCGCCCAGAGTGGGAGAAGTCATTCAAGTCAGTCAAGATTGTAAAAATATCCTTGCATTGTATAGATTCCATCTCTTAATATTATATAATTGCATACCACATGTGTGAGTTCTATGTATTGTAACGCCACCATTTTACATTTAGTTATCTTTTTTTTTTCTTTTTTTGACTTGAATATGCCCTGGCGGCTGAGAGAATGTCATGCTCACTCAAATGTCTCGGTGATGGTGGCGGGTGTGTCGGGTCATTTAATTCCCTTCAATATGGTCGAGTTGAATGGTGCTGATACATGCGTCATGTTCGTGAACGGGCGGTGTCAATTGAGACTGGTCAACTGTCAGCTGCCACGGTTAATTTTAATTTATTTATTTTTTAAGTTGATTTAATCTTTTCTCTGGACGCTCTCCAATATTTGATTGAAAAGAGTGTCCATGGAGTTTATTGCCCGTTCTTCTCCATAGAGATCTACGCTAGGGAATGGGCAACTCAGCTCAGTCTGAGTCTCGCGAGACTCTCGGAAATGGACTGGGGACAGAAGTAAGCAGTGGGCGCGGGTTCCGGTATGGCTACAGGTGCGGCAGAGGCCTTGTCGCGCACGGACTCCTTGACCAGCTCATAAAGCCTGTTTATGGCTTCATGCACCGCAGTCTTAATTTCGGCCTTAAGGTTGCGGGAGTTGCCTAAATTAAGTTTAACCTTATTTAGGCAAGCTCTCGCCTCCTCGGTGTGACTGCGGCACTAAGCCTCAGGTCTTATGAGCGGTCTTGAGGCATCGACAACAGCTCGGCGCGTCCCCGGAGTGGCAGGGCCCCCTGCGACGCAGAAGGAGTCTCATCTCCGATTGGGGGTCCACAGATGAATGCACCGGTTTCTCTGCCGATCGCGGCGAGCCACCAGAGCCTGGAGCCCTCACGGTGCTGGATGGGGTGCGGAACATATTCAAATAAAAGAGCAGGTGTAATCAGAGCTGACTCCTGTAAAGAGGGAGTCAGAGTGCTATCTACTCGGGAGGAGAGACTTGAAAGGTTGGACACTGGACTAAACTGTGTCCCTGTAAAGGGGGGTACACAGATAATCTATACATATAATAAAATCGTTGAGACCAAAAAATCTGTACATTGAAGATTTATAAAAAAAAACCGATCAAGGTGACTTAAAATAAGTAACTGAACATATTCAAACCATTTTTAAAATTCGTGTTTGTTTGTTTGTTTGACCGCACATCACGTAAAAACTGCTGGACGGATTTTGATGAAAACTTCACTTATCTATTTAAATAAACCCAGAGTAACATTTAGGCTATAGAAATTATGGAAAATTTTGGAAAAAGGGGATGAAAAGGGGGGGTAAAGTTTGTATGAAAAAAAAAAATAGATTGCTCTAGATTCATGAAACTCAGAGTATATACTTATTATTAAAAATAAAGAAATACCGGTTCCAGCATTTTTTTTAAAAATCACACAGAGACGTACAAAAGAGGGTTTTGTGTTTAAAATTAAGTATAAACAATTCTTATTATGGTAATATTGGATTTATTTTAGATATATATTTTTTATGTTTCTTAAAGCTTCCTCTCTCCTACTATATCTTTGTCATTGAGTACCACAGATTGTAGAAACCTGAAACTTGGAGGGTGTATTTTTTGTATAACGTAGACATACGATAAGAAAGAATTTTGAAATTATACCCCTAAGGGGGTGAAAAGGGGGGACAAAGATTGTATGGGAAAATGTGATTCCTTCGCCAAATCTACTTCAAACTTTGCAATCAACAATATTAACAGAATTGATGGACGCGTTTCATATTGCATTGAAATTCATCCCCCTACGGGGTTAAAAAGGGGTAGAAAGTTATTTTGGCGGTGATTTGTTTCGAATTTGATATCAATACTCCTTCGAGATTTTGATATAAACTACAAGTTATTTTGATACATGTTTCAAAACCCAATCCGATTTTATTCCAAAAAGGTTGAACTAAAATTAAAATTGGAATGTCTCGAAAGTCTTTTTATTATTATTATTACCATGTTTTGTAAACATGGTAATTTATTCTTATTCAAATAACATTGTTAATCGCAAGTATTTGATTTTGAACAAAATTGACCTTGGGTACGTAAATTGACTTCAGTGCATATCTTAGGAGATACACCGTTTTAAATAACTCCGCAGCAAAATAATGATCATGTACCGGGCGCGCATTTTCATTATGCGGAAGGATGTATGTGATGTGCTCTTTGAAAATTGTATTATAGGTGCTTACGACCCACTCTCTGTAACCCTCTCTTTCTCTTATCTGACGCAGACGAAGTTGCGCGGGTCAGCTAGTAATAAAATAAAATAATGAATCGAATAAAATGTAAATATACGATGTTAAATAATAATTAGAATACGTCAACAATTGTGTGAGCCTTTGCAGACTCGGTCAAATAAAGTTAAAATACTACTACAGTACATTATGGTACAAGTGTGTAATGTTGGTGATTACCGCTGAGGCGCCATTGAGACCCGAGTCGTTGGGCGAGGGTCTTAAGAGAGCCGAGGACGGTAATCATCAATACACACGTGTATCATACGACGTTTTTCAACACACTGGAGAATAAAATAATACTAAAATAGATATTTGTCCTTGGAGTTTTCAGGTAGTAAACTTTCCATAACGTTAAGGGCTGTACATCTTATATCGGGCGGTGTACAATATAAATCATTTTCTTCATAACTAGTACTTGTAGATATTTGAATTAATAAATAACTATAATTTCAACAGTGAAAACGAGTTGTGTTTTTTTGGCAATGGCGGGAATAATTAATCAGTTTTCCTATGCACGCGCATCTAACAATGGCGATAGGCCATAGACTAAAAGAATGAGGTTTCTTTTTTTTGGCTTTTTGCGGATAGCGTATTAGCCACGTACGAAATGGGGAATTCAAAGTTTTATATAATACAGAGAAAACAAAAAAAAAAAATACATTTGAGTGAAAGTTTTATTTATTAAAAACTTATAAGTTGAAATTATCTATGTAGATACGAAGTTGCATGAAATGAGCAAGCAATAGGTACATTAATTTATTTGTACTATTGAACACGATCTTTTTTTTTGTATCGAAACTTTTTTAAGAACAAAGCAATTCAACCATTAAATAAAATAAAAAAACCCTATAACTCACTTGTGAATTATAGCAATGAAAAAGTCACAGTTTGATTACAGTTGTCATTATTTGCCTAATTTCGGTGAAATTAGAGCCACTTTATGAGCAAGTGTGTTGAAAAAATACTTAAAATACCCTAACAGAGTAATCCCACATGAATTCACAAAAAGAAATATTTTGCCAAAATCCACGTCTACCATCTATAGAAAGAATTCTATAGACCAGAGAGGGTGGGTGGTCAAAATTTTTTCGAGCTAGGTGTGCGTGCGAGGTGTCCAGAGACGCCTCTCCGAGCGGGTTAGCGATATATGGAATAAAACCAACTAGATGCCGAACAAAAATTTTGAGGTTTGGTCAAAAAACCCCACAACCTGGAGACCGGGACACGAAATGCGGACCAGAATTCAGGGATGAAGGACGAGGACTATTGCAACTAAAATCAAATTTAAAATGTCAAAGAAAATTTGGAAAAACAATTAATTTTGAGGAATTTCTCTGAAATTTATATTATTTAATTATATTATCCATTTCACGAAAACTAATGCGTTGTATTGTAAGCAGTATGTTCGTTTGACAATATTTCGAGAGTTTACAATCTCTCTAGTTATTTTACAATCTAACGTGTTTGACAATTTTACGGTGACATATACATAGTTCTTTAATTTTTGTTTGCCCTAGTGTGGTTTTTGTGTGCCGTGCTGAATTAACTAATATTGGTTTATTTATCAAATTTAGCAAGTTTTATGAGAAACCAATGCGGTACATATGTTACTTGCCACCCATTAATTATGTTTTAATAGTTTTTGGCTCAGGTTATTCGGCTTCTTTGGAGATTTCCTCAATTATTTATTTTTCAGCACGGCCCCCTATCTACATCTATGTATTTTTTGTTATTACGAATTCAGAATATCCGTTGCGGTACATAATATATAACGCGTCAACAGAGCACATTCCTTGAGATTAAGAAACTTTTTAATGCGCTTTATGTTTTTCAAGTTACACGCAAAAAAAGAGGGCCGTGCCAGCCAAACGTTTTCAGCACGACCCCCTTATTTTGCAAATTTCTTCACAAGTACAGAGGTACATTGAAAAAGAAACCGGTACATATACTCCTAGAGGCGAGTTCATTGCATTGGTGAACACCTAAAAGGCAGATTCTGTGGGGCCGAGCCAGGCAAACGTACATCAATATTCGATCTAAGAAAGCTGTTCCAATACCGATACTCAACCCTGGCAGAGTATGTCTGATTGTCTGGACTTCAAGAGATACATTGGCGACCTAGGAGAACAACTTCACTTTAGAAGTGTTAGTTTCGTTGCTTCTTGTCATACTCGGCCTACGTGAACACCAATCACATCTAGTTTTAAAGCACAATGTATCGTCACTTGTATAAGTTTTTGTGAAATCAACAGAAACAATAGTACTCGTATACAGGGTGTAAACAACCTTCTGTACATCATATCAATCTAAGTAAGTAACGTAACTTTACGCAATGATTATTGCTGGGAAACGACTATTTTTTTGGGATGATCATAATGTAACGAACTCAAAACATTGTGCTGATGGATGAATAGAATAGTGGTCGTGGAGGTGTTTAAAGTAAAAATCTAACAATGAAAGAAGTTGCATTTAAAAAAAACTTGTCAAAAAGTTTGAATTTTGACCCCCAATATCTCCGGAACTAGAAGCTTCCCAGGAATGGTGTAGAACAAAAAAATGATCATAACGATAACAAGTGCCTTTTGGCTTCGTTAAGAGTTTTTTTATACCCTTTATAATTTTACGATTGGTCCACATTATTTATCACTAGCTGGCTCACTCAACTTCGTCTGCGTCACATAAGAGAGAAAAAGCTCACAAAGGAAATAAAATTTCCCCCGATTTTGTAACATTTTTCATTGCTGCTCCGCTCCTATTGGTCATAGCGTGATGTTATATAGCCTATAGCCTGCCTCGATAAATGGACTATCCAACGCAAAATTTTTCAATTCGATCCCGTAGTTCCTGAGATTAGCGCGTTCAACCAAACAAACAAACAAACAAACTCTTCTCTTTTATAATATTATATTTATTAATCCCTTTATTCATTTTTAAACAAACTCTTTACATTTTTAAATATTAATATAAAACATATATAAAAAAAACATTTAAAAATATAAATAATTGTAGCCCACCGGTATCGGGAACAGGGTCCAAGCTACCGGCGGTCAGGGCTCCAGAGAGAGGAACCTCCTAACAATACGAGCCGTGTCAAGGAGTACCGCTTTCTGAATCAAGCCCTTGATCCAGCTGCCTAACGAGAGCCTCCTCAGGTATTGGTCGAGGCTCTTGGCAATTAAGCCATGGGCCGACACGACTATCGGCACAATGATCGCCGAGTCCACTTCCCACATGTCGACTACCTCGCGAGCCAAGTCAAGATACTTGATTTCTTTATCTTTCTCGGCTTTCACGAGGTTCTCATCATGCGGGACCGTTTTGTCAACAATCATTGCGCGCCGCTCAGATCGATCCATCACCACTATATCAGGCCTATTGGCTATAACAGTCCTGTCAGTGATGATGGATTGATCCCAGTACAGTGTGATACTGCCACTATTGAGAACTGGGTCGGGCACATACCTATAGTACGGCACTTCCGATTCCACAAGATTGTATTTTAGAGCAAGTTGCTGATGGATAATCCTGGCTACAAGGTTGTGTCTGTGCAAGTATTCTCCGTTAGCTAGACGAGAACACCCGGAGATAATGTGACGGATTGATTCGCCTGGACGGTGGCATGCCCGACATATGTCAACCGTACCGTCCTTCACAATAAATCTCCGGTAGTTATTCGTCATCATAACTTCATCCATAATTATTAATTATTGTTATTCTTAGTATATATGAGATTTGCCTAACTAGGCGCAAATAATTTGGCGATGATCAAAAGCTATATCAGGATCAGGACGTAGGTTTAATTTTCGTATATTTAGCGATAGGTAGTAGGTAAAAAGTGTTGGCTTGCAGTATGGCAAGCGTGCAGTCGGGTCGGCGGCTAGGGAGGGTGGGCGGTGTGCTGGGGTGAGGCCAGACGGTGAATGAACTGCATCCCCTGCAGCACCGCCGCCTACGCTCTGTGCCACCGATACCTACCTATGCACATAGCACTGGCTTTGCTGGAAAAATAACAATGACGTTATATATCTTTCAAGTCAAGGATAACGTCTAGGTGTTTTTAAGCCTGAAGATGAATGTCAGTTTTTGTCATTTTAACAGTTTTTCATAACTTGAATGATGCCGTGAAGAATTATTCGGTATGCACTTAATTCGTGCTAAAATTACCCAACGGTATTTGAATGTGGTTTTAAACGAAAGCATAAACATGCCATGTCTTGCATTTGCAAGTTTATACTTATAACTGTTAATTCGTAGATACTTAAGTACTAGTAGTATATAGTAGTACTTATATCTAAGTATCTGCAAATCACAGGTTATTAGTAGATACTTTTATTATTCCTTTCAAATAAATATAAGAAAAAGAGTAGCCCACCGGTATCGGGAACAGGTTCCAAGTTGCCAGTGACTGTGGTCAAGGCTCCAGAGAAAGGAATCTCCAAACAATTGTGCCGTGTCCAGGACTCAGGAGTAGATACCGTTTTCTGAATCAAGCCCTTGATCCAGCTGCCCAACAAGACCTAAAATACTTGATTCGCTAATCTTTCTCGGCTTTCACGAGGTTCTCGGTATTAACATCGACTAAACAAACATATATAGGGTGTGAACAGACTTTTCAACCAAGCATTCTGTGCATCAAACAAGTAACTTCTATGCAAAAGTTTTGGCTGGGAAATGATTTTTTTTTGGGGTGAAAAATCCCATTTTTTCACTAATCACTTAAAACATTGTGCTGATGGATGGATTGACAAGTACGGAGGCCGTGAAAGCGCTTAACAATGTGAAAAAGGTGGAACTTTGACCCCCATTATCTCCGTAATTAGAAGTTTCCCAGTTATGGTCTAGAACAAAAAGATGATCGTACTGACGGGAAAAACAAATGCCATTTGGCTTCGATAAGAGTCTTTCTACACCCTTTATGTCAGGCTTACTTATCGTCATCAAAAGTCTTGTCTGTGACTGTGATGGTAGCCCGATCCCAGTACGAGGTGACATGGTTTTTCTCGACGACTGGGTTGGGCTCATACTTGTAGGTAATACGGCCTTCCGAATCCACAAGTTTGTATTTCAAAGCAAGTTGCTGAATAATTATGTCCACTTGGTTGTGCGTGTGCAAGTACTCGCTGTTGGTCAGACGAGAGCAACAGAAGTAACCAAATATACGTCAATCGTCTCGTCCCTTATAATATGTTTCCGGTAGTTGTTCGTCAATATAATTTCGCTCTTGCACAGACAAAACCTTCAGAATCCCCAATAAGGGCGCCGAAGCCCGGTATTTTATTACTATAACTATACTTAATAAATATTAAAGAAATGCATTAAAGTTATTTATTTATCAAACAATGATTTCACAAACTTAATTTTGTATTATGTATCATTAGTGATGGTTTATAAACTTAACGACTGGAATGAAATTCTTCATTAGGTGCCTCTGTTTGCGCTCATGCCTTATTTTCAAAGGTAATCAGGGTAAACGTTCGGTGCGTACTGAGTTCTTATATTTGAACGCATTGACAGAATTTTTCAATAATAAATTTCAATGGCGCTACGGCGTAGCACACGGCGTAGCACCGTAGCATTATGTCAATGATAAATGGTTTGTTATTAAAAAAAGATATAAGAATAAACTGTTCCATCCGAATTGGGCCTTGATATCAATGACATTATTATTATAGCTAGCCTGTATTGTCCCACTGCTGGACAAAGGCCTCCCTCCATTCCTTCCAACGATCACGATTCTGTGCTATTTCTTTCCCACTCTCTAGGAAGACATCCAGTTCGTTCCGTCATCTCCTTCGTGGTCTGACGCGACCCCGTGTCGCTGTTTCAAGGCACCATTCCTGAAACTTACGGGCCCATAGTTTGTTCGGCATGCGACAGGCATGTCCTACCCAATCCCATTTAAGTTGGGCAGCCTTTTAAGCCATTTTGTTACGGATGACATTACCAAATTAAATACTAAACATAAAATATTCATGAAGTAAACCTATGCAATTTTGTAAAACATTTAAAAAAGGTAAGTACTTATGGAGTTCCTACCCCATTCTTCTCCATACAAACTACCTTAGCATATGGAAAAAAAAGATGAACTAATTTCCTAGTGCCTGAGTTTCCTAAATTGAAATAAACATTTTCGGGCGTTAAAACAAAACCAACAGTGAGTGTATTTTTTTTTTTAATTTAATTTAGAGATCGCCTAATGAAAGCGGAAACGGGCATTATTCCATATCGCACATAAAAATGTTAATGAAATTGCAGCTGAAACAATGAACCAATTCAATATCAATTTGCGCAGGAGTACGTGTAACACAAGCGCCATCTATGAAATCAACACGTCAACGCTATCAACATGGGCTATATGGTGATCGCTGTTATATTCGAACATGTAAACAGATGTCGTAACTTGTATAGTGCTTATATATTTTTTGCGATTACGGCTGAAGGATGCCTCGCACCTCTTTGGTCTAGCTTGAGGTTTTAGTTTAAACCTCCAGGTCAAGTAAAGTGTAACTAGGTTTTTCCTGCAGCCCGTGGTTCGTGCGCGGTTCTTAGGAAAAGGCTTAGTCCCAATTGCATGGGACTCTAAAATAACCGGTAAAAGGCTCCCATGGGAAATACATACATCCGTGAAATCGTGTTTTTATCAACAGCATTAATTGCGATGTAGTCAGGTCGACTGGCAGATAATATCAATCCACTTTCATAAGAATATAATCCCTTTTCATTGAACCAGTTTATCACCAAATATTATGGAATAAGGAATATACGAGAATTATTACGACTCGGATAGGACCAAGATTTCGACTTTTATGTCGTCAGAGCTTAGAGCTCCTGTCACGTGATCTTTCTGCCCCATCTCAAAATTCCACCCTGTATAGCGCCATCATGTTGTGTTTGAGTGCAGAAGTTTAACATTGTTCAGCTGGATGAAGTGATGGTTTTATACATTGTCCATTTGCCAATTAAATAGTCGTCCTAAAAAAAAAAACATGAATTGATATAAGTGGGGAAACTTTGTATTTGCATTCGATTCGGAATTTATTTTGTTATTGTGCCGAGAACTGCAATAACAAATGCCCACGAATATCAAACGAGGTTTTGCAATACACTTTCGAAGAAGGGCTAGAGCCTCGCACCCGACGACCATTCCGTGGCGGCCTGGTGCTGGTGGATACTGATGATGACTTCGATGCATACAATGACTACATTTTGTCGGCCACGTACTACGACTTCAAAAAAGTGAAATATAATACAATAAAATAAATGAAGCGAGAAGTATTTTTGTCAATAATTTATAGGAAATTATGATTCATTTTGTTTCGTATAAAAAGAGGACTGATTAGAAAATATACTTAAGAAATTAAACTTACTATCGACTACTAGAGATCAATTATAATTAATTTAACCATCCTTCTGCTCTATAAACCACATACATAGGTCCTAAATCGTAATTATACTTGATAAAACTTATGATTAAAAATCCAGACGTGATAAGTAGGTATAAGTGTAATACAAATAAAATGAATGTATCCTTCATCATCATCTTATAAGTAAATGGCTACTGCTGGACTTGGTCACCCAAACAAATTATCGATTTTCTAATTATAAAACCAAGGTGAAAGTTCAAACCTTGATTCAAAATTTTCCTAATGATATGGGAGATTACTTCTATTTATAGTGATGAATAAAAGTAACTACTTTACAGAATTATTTGTTTGATATTCTTTCAGCCACAGTTTCGATTTTCACAATCCACTGTTGGAAATAGGCATCTCGTTGATGTGGCATCACTCCGCTTTCGCATCCACCCTTTTCTTTAAACGGTGTAAACTGCTTAACGCATACCGCACCGTTCGGGGAGACAGTTTGGTTTTGTGGGGCTTGCACCCACTGAAAACACCACCATGAGCCTACTGTGCCTTTCAGGATGGGCCGTGAGAACTCCAACTCACTCAAACTCGGCACTAAACTCCTATGGCGATCTCCGGGCTTACCTGAGATATCACCACAACTCATAAGGGCCGTGCAATGCGAGTATGCGACTTTGATAGACTCCCCGATCTATCGCCCGCTGGCACCTACTATATGTATAGAGTGGCATCAGGTCGATTTGGTACCTCCTCCTCCTGCGACGAATCGCGTCAGCGATGACTTCCTCCCTGACGCGCTCCGCCGCTTCCTTGAAACTGCCTCCCATGCTTCCCTGCTGTCGACTATAGCCTTGGTCACGGCCGGCAAGAAAAAGTTTGCTCAAATTACGGCTGCGAGAGCACGGCGCTGTACCACCCAGGCTGGACAACGCTTGAGGGTGTGAAGCGCCATGTTTCGCTGTAGCCGCACCACTGGTGACGCACGGGAGTCACCTCCCGTTGAGTCACTTTGTGCAGGTATTTGCCAAAACAGCCATACCCTGACAGCACCTACACCGGACGGAAGAACAACGTCTCATGTCGCCTCCATACCCACTCTTCAACCATGTGCTGGATAGCCTTCACGGTCCAGTTTCGCGTTCACCTTAAACCAACCTCAATATATACGTTTCGACTTATCCTACTTTAATTAGTTGTACGTTGATATACTCGTAGATTCATATTGCTTAAAAAATAATTAGTATCTAGATTGTTTATCTTAGCTGTGATTCATGCAGTTTTTTCTAATTTGGCTGAGATCCACCATCCCGGATCCCCGATCGATGCACTTGGAAAGTCCCAAGTTCATTATGGAGAGCATAGAGAAATTCGTTACTTTTTACGAGTCAAGTTCAGAACCGCCTGAAAAGCTGCAGCTGGTGCAGCAGGTCCACAATTATTACTAGAAAGTAGAATTATCTCTAACAAAACATTTTCAATAAAAATAAGTATTTTTCTTCTCTCGGTTGATTTATAAATATCACTGAACATAGCGCCATCTAGTGCCACACTTAGCAAGGCAAGCACATAATATACTTTTTGTTTGTAAATACATACTTATTATACATATAAACATCCATGACCATCATGACATGACCATGAACCAAATGCCCATGCTCATCACACAAACATTTGCTCCTACCGGGATTCGAACCTAGGACCCTAAGGGCCTTGTTACACTAGCACACCCGCGTTCCACTCGCTTGCAACTCGCTAGTGTGATGAGGCTCTTATAAGAACGTAAGGCAGCCTCACTAGGGCACGCCACGATAGTGGCGGTAAGTCCCCTCTTTGAGGAGTGGCTGGAGAGGCGCCACGGCGTCCTCACCTTCCGCCTGACGCAGGTCCTCACCGGACACGGATGTTTCGGGAGGTACCTGCACCGAATCGGGCGGGAGGAATCGCCCGGGTGTCGCTCCACTGCGAGGATCGACCGGAGGACACGGTGGAGCACACGGTGGAAGTCTGCCCTGCGTGGGCGGAGCTCCGCCGTGTCCTCGTGGCGGCGATCGGCGGCGGCGACCTCTCGCGTCCGGCCCTGGTTCAATCCATGGTCCGGAGCGAGACGGAATGGGAAGCCGTCGCCTCCTTCTGCGAAGCAGTCATGCTAGCGAAGGAGGTGGCGGAACGAGAGAGGGAGAGATCCTCTCTTCCCGGCCGCCGCGGGAGACGCAACGGGCGTCGGGGGCCACGTGGTGGCTACCGGCCACCGTAGA
The DNA here is from genome assembly GCA_916618015.1 of Xestia c-nigrum. Classification (NCBI taxonomy): domain Eukaryota; kingdom Metazoa; phylum Arthropoda; class Insecta; order Lepidoptera; family Noctuidae; genus Xestia; species Xestia c-nigrum. The sequence continues at coordinate 12,474,604 of OU745255.1, read as the reverse complement.
TGCGGGCCTGTGGACGGCTGGCTATGGGCAATAGCTGGCCGTCCGGCCGTCTAACGACGACGACAGGCCGTGTCGACGGCGCGTTCGTGTTCCACGCGCGCCTCAAAGAGTGTCAGCAAAAAGAGAGGGGCCCGCAAGGGCCGAAGCCTGCCGGGGTTGCGGGCCTGTTCGAAAGAGATACCGCGGCCCCGGAACGTAAAAGGCGAGGAAGGAACATGGATGGTTTTTAGTCAGTAAGAGTCTGACACTCCCTCCCGCTCCGCCCAGAGTGGGGGGGGTCATTTGATGATTTCCCATCCTTAAAAAAAAAAAAAAAAAAAAAGGCAGCCTCACTACCGCTACGACATTTGGGACGTCTTATGTCGTATTTATGTTTTAGTATCGGCCATGATCTTCTCGTAAAGATAACACCAATTCATAATCGTAAACAAGGGAATCTGCTATCTTATACATTTGTTATTATTATATCACTTCCGCGTGTGCTCCTGGTGAATTCGGTCAGTGGTATAGTAAACAAGTTAAAAATAACTCAAAATTCGGTGCTCGCTGTTATCTAAGGTCACATTGTAGATCACAGCGGTGCGGCGTCATCAAACATTTTACAACAGCTCCACGAAAATGTAATTACAACTCTCTGCGAAGCTCGTTTAAGATCGTTTCTGTTTTCATATGGATCAAAAGCCATCAACAGTTACCATGAGGTAATATGTCATCAATAATATTTTGTACATTTACCTTGTTGACCCGGGTCCGCTTAGGCCCCCAGTGGTCGAGGCACCTGTGGCCGACGTCTTCGATTCGATTTATTACCCTGTCGTCAAGAGATATGATTTTCATGTTCATCATTGTTATTAGCAGTCCATTCCCAGTCCAGTCGATTTGATGCTGCGATTGCTCTCTTCCAGATTGAAATATACATTATTCATGTGTGTTTTAAATTCTATAAAATTATCATGCATGTTAGTTGAACTATCACAAACTTTTCCGGAATAAGTCGCGTGCCACGTCGTGTTCTATTGCCAAACATTCAATACTTGGCATTATTGGCAAGTAATCCTTCAGTCCATGTATTCTTAGTGCTCGTAACAAAAGCTTCGGTCATATTGTGTGCGACTGTGCGTGCTTCGGTTTGCAATCTATAAACATTCTCATTAAAAATGTTATTGTAAAAACATTAACCAAAACCAGAGCTGACTTTGAGAAATTCAAGTTCATCGTATATTGTAAAGTAGTTAAAACAATATCATTAGGCTAACGGTATTTCGTTGTCGAGTAAACAGGAAGTATTGAACAAAGGCGGCGTCTTCGCACCCCGGTGGATATAATGTACGCACAATATAACTGGTGCGTAGTACATAAGAAGATCCTTTCGTAACAGGGTCAGGGCACTATGTGACGGTGACAGCGCGTGCGCGTGTAAAGGTCAAGGTCAGCTGCCCTGGAAGCTTTCCTCGGGGTCGTCGGCCGAGGCGCTTATTTTCAGAGGCCTGGTCCGGGTCCCGCGACCTTCACCGCTATATGACCCTAACGCGGCGCGTGTATATTGCCGTGCGTAGGCGTTTGCTTTATAGGCGTGTGTTAGCGTTACCGAAACCTATTTGATAATGATAATGTAGGTACTAATTATTTGTTGGATTTACTTTGATCTACCCCGAAGTTAGTTTCAATTTGACTAACAAAGTAACTTATAGACTCCGTATTCTCTCTTCACCGAAAGTTCGAAATATACATAGAGGCCAAGTTCAAATTGTACGGCCTCTTTCCAGATAGGTTACTCCTAATTGGTTTCAAACCATCACTTGTTCAGTGTTTTCATGATGGGTTACAGACGTTTTTTTCTGTTTGTAGAGTGTAACCGCTAACCGGCAATCTAAGTGCCTCTAGGTCAATTGAGACCAAAACTTTGAATAAGTGTTTAAGGGTAACAAAAGTTACTGCGAGGATCGACCGGAGGACCCGGTGGAGCACACGGTGGAAGTCTGCCCTGCGTGGGCGGAGCACCGCCGTGTCCTCGTAGCGGCGATCGGCGGCGGCGACCTCTCGCGTCCGGCCCTGGTTCAATCCATGGTCCGGAGCGAGACAGAATGGGAAGCCGTCACCTCCTTCTGCGAAGCAGTCATGCTAGCGAAGGAGGTGGCGGAACGAGAGAGGGAGAGAGCCTCTCTTCCCGGCCGCCGCGGGAGACACACCGGGCGTCGGGGGCCACGTGGTGGCTAGCTACCGGCCACCGTAGATGCGGGCCTGTGGACGGTTGGCTATGGGCTAGCTAGCCGTCCGTCCGTCTAACGACGACGACAGGCCGTGTCGACGGCACGTTCGTGGTCCACGCGCGCCTCAAAGAGATGTCAGCATAAGGGGAGGGGCCCGCAAGGGCCGAAGCCTGCCGGGGTTGCGGGCCTGTTCGAAAGAGATACCGCGGCCCCGGAACATAAAGGGCGAGGAAGGAACATGGATGTGTTTTAGTCAGTAAGAGTTTGACACTCTCTCCCGCTCCGCCCAGAGTGGGAGAAGTCATTTGATGATTTCCCATCCCAAAAAAAAAAGGGTAACACAAGTTAAGTGCATACATAAATAAAGAAGGTTAAGTGGCATTTTTCGAATAGCTTTTCATTCACAGAAAGGTTACAACAGACTATAAGAAGGCCTTTTTTGTTTCCCTGCCTTTTCCACACAGGAATCATAATAGCACGTCATGAGCAGCAACAGTGGCATCGGTAGCTGGTGTGATTGCGACGCAATAGCCGAGCGCATTCACGTTCCTAATCAGATTATGTAAATAAGAATTAAATACATTGTTTCAATCACGCGTTGGGTTATCAGTTATCGTAATTAAAGGACACGGTCGCCCCATATATTTAGACATACTTAGCTATGATAGATTATTTCGATTACCTCATAAATATTATCAAATGTAATCGAGCACGTTGTAAAGTTCAGAGTAATATGTAAAACATTTTTGATAATGCTGTATTTATGTTTTAACGTAACGGATGCTCGCGTTTTTAAGATGATCATTAAATTGCGTATCAGCTGTTGCAATGCTTTGATGAGTTATTTTTTGTAGCCGGCGTGATAGAGCGGCGCGCGGCGTAAGGTATTACGCTGCGATTATATCTCGTATTGATATTATTATCTCGAAATAGATTACTGTATGAAAAGACTCACCCCCTGTTGCGTAATGTGTGTAATCATCAGCGAGGCCGCGTGGGTGTGTATCGGTACATGGTTTCCTACTTCTACGGTAAAACGGGCGTGACAATTTACATGACTCAAAGATTAAGAGAAGATATATCGTGTTAAGTATTCATATGGTTCAAATTGTAAAAATATTAATCTAGCTATGAATAAATTGTGATGTAAAATGTGCTGCGGTGCTGTTAATCGTATTAGGCATTAAGAAGACCTAACGCCACACCCATACCTCTGAAAATCATATTTGACTATTGCATTTCCCTTAATCTATTTGTTACAGGCAAATCTTGTAATCTATCAAAACCCTGGTGTCAGTCTAGACCCTTATTAAGTTAAAATGCGTTTTCATCCCCCCATCTCGGAAAGCGTATTTTTGCTCTTCGATATCTGAGTGCAAAAGCCGTTTTTATCATCTAGAGAATAAAGTAAATTTGAATTAAGAACATCGTGTGCAATAAGTTTGTGAATTAAAAACATCATTTAACCTATTTACTTCTACCTCCATGGTGCCGAATTTATCATACAACCTTTTTTAATTTGTTAAAAACACCGACTCGGATCCTTCTTGGGGTAATTTTAGTTTTAATTTGCTTTGCGCGCGCCATTTTCTTTTCAAACACTTCCTCGAAAACTGGTTCTTTTCGCACTACGATTAGGTTCAAAATCCAGTGTATTTCAAATGCGTGCAATTTTCATTATATGTAATATTTACTTTTATAAACAAATCAACATTTATTTGTGTTCTAAATTCAAAACTTAAAAAAAATATATAATTATATTAGACTGTATAACGGCTTCATATCTTTGCGTCTCCTTCAACCTGGCGAAAGCAAAGCGCGGAAAAAATAAAAATTAAATCATAGTCTCGTGACACAAATATTTTACATTATTTCATTTCATTTCTTCAAAAGTGTATTGAACAACGTCGTTTGATACACGTGGACAGTTGTTATTGCAGTTCTCGGCTCAAACATATCCTCGCCTTACGGCTCGTGTGTTTATACCGCCTTGAACTACAATAACAAACTTTCTCCACTTGTATCAAAATGTACCTACTAGTTCACGTCATATTGTAAAAACAAGAACCTTGAAAACAAGTGGAAAACCTAAAATGAGTGGTTCTAGCGACGAGGAAGTTTATTTGACGCCAACAGAATTAACTGAAACTGTTAATAATGCGCATTTTTTTTTTGCCTTTAGTCATTTCCTCGCTGAGGTGGGATGAAAAGTTACGTGTTGCACTCGAGTACAATAATTTTTCACCTCGTGCTCTTTTGATTCCCTCGCTAATGCTCAAGATTCTAAGTTTTATATTTTAGAATCTTTCGCTTGCTCGGTCATCAAAATCGAACACGCGGTTAAAAAACAACTTTTAACTTTGTATAATAAGTAACTATTTCTGCATTCAAAATATATTGTTTTAGAACGCCTCAGTTGTAATTACGTAGTCCTGGAATGACATGATGTTTTTTAAGAAAAAAACCGTAACCTAATAATAAGTTTAGGAAATGTTAGTTATTGTTAAAATAGTTTTGACTGAATAACAGTTTTGACTGCAATATATCGCTCGAACGCAGTAACCGTTAGAGCAACTACTAAAAAATCTTTATGCAATCGATAGTCCGATTCATGACAAAGGTTTTATGCTATTTGACATCACGCTACGATCTTTAACAGCCAAGCGACAGGTGAAACCGCGGTGCACAGCAAGAAACGTTATAATGATGTTAAAGTAGAAATTATGGACCCTGTTGGGCACAGCAGCATGGAGGATAAAAATTAAATGTGAATCTGTGTCGCAAAATATAGTGTCTAATCCCCTTGGTGATGGTATCTGTTCCTACGTGGGTGACGTAGGAAAAAGCCAGTATTTTGGGTAATTCCGGGGTTTCGGGCCTGTTCGAAAGAGATACCACGGCCCCGGAATATAAAGGGCGAGGAAGGAACATGGATGGGTTTTAGTCAGTCTCAAAAAAGGCCTCTAAAGTCTGACACTCCCTCGTGCTCCGCCCAGAGTGGGAGAAGTCAATTGATGATTTCCCATCCTAAAAAAAAAAAAAAAAAGTTTTTGGGTAATTAAGGAAGTTCAAAGGAAAACTTCTGTTACTGCCTGCTTCCAGATTTTTCTATTGTTGTTATTTTTATATTTCGACCAGTACCTTCCTTTAGTTCTAACGTATGATGATAGAACTGGTAGAACTAATGGGAAAGTTTTGTCCCACTAGTTCTACGTTTTTGTAACATCTTATGTCGTAGTATAGTGGAAACAAAAACTCCTAATAGTTCTACCGTAAATTGTGTAGTAGAACTAGTAGAATGATCCATTATTTATTTATTTATTTATTTATTTATTTCAATTTTAGGAAAACTTACAGCTAAAACAGACAGCGAGTAATAGTTTAAACAAAATATGGCCAATTACAAGTTTCCACATGTAGTATATAAATAATATAGCATGCAAAAAAAGACTTATACATATAACACCAAACAGAAAGGTCACTAAATATGAGCACGCTCGAAGAAGATATTAGTTAAGGTTTTCTTCAATTTAGCGGTACTAGTATTAAAAATGTCAATCTCAGCTTCCCGGCAGGTTGTGTTGTACACACGACTCGCTCTCACCATGTAAGAGTTCCGTCTATACGTCGTAGTTACCACTGGGGTGGATAATAAATGAGGTCTACGCAAGAACACAGACGGCACTCGCAGCCCCATTTTGTGCAGCAACTCGGTAACACCAGTTGTTCCATTGGCGATCTTGAACAGAAACACAAGATCTGATATTTTTCGCCTTTCGAATAGTGGTAGGAAGTATTTTGTGTGTACATAAATAAATAAATAAATAAATAAATAAATAAATAAATAAGGATATGAAATTTTTTACAACGGTTGGTATAATTATTTATGGTTTATATTTATTTGAGTATGATTCAAAAGTATTTCGATGTTAAAGAACCTGTCGTCAATGATGTTATTGACGATTCCACTAACCAGAAGTTCCAGGTATTGCCAATCTTAAGTTTGTGATGGTAAAGTGATAATCGACCTGGGCCTGAATACGAAATTAAACACTTATGGAAATGTCTGGGACTGACATAAGCTGCCGAAAAGTTCAAATTTGAAAGTAGTAGAAATACGAATGGCTTTCCAAGCAAGAATGTCTTTGTTTAGGATCTCTGCTCGCCACACAGTCGCCCCTTATGATGGTAAGAGCTTCGCAAAAATTCTATGGTCGGATTAAAAAAAAAAAAAAAATTAATACTTTTTAATGACTAAATAATAACAGCCACTCGGGCCAATCTTAGGTTAAGCCGTGCTTGCCTAGGTTGGTCTGTGGATGGGTGACCACCCTAACATACCGTTTCCTCCGTGCCTCGGAAAGCGCGTTAAGCCGTTGCATTGGTCCCGGCTGTCATTTGCAGATCTTTGACAGTCGTCACAACGTAGTCAGTCAAGTCTGACAGGAAAAAAGGCTAGGCAGATGATGATGATTAATACTGATTGATTTTATTTTATTGGTTGTAAAAAATATTATTTGGTGGGGAAAGAAAAAATAATGATAAAACCGCGACTTCCCTTACAAAAATAGAAATGACTATTAGTGGCTCTTGATTTGTTTTGAATGTTAAGAGAATATCTTTCTCATCTTGGCAGAATTCAACTTACGTTCAGTTTATATACTAAAGTTAAAGCTCGCATGCAAGTTCTATGAATACAGGGTCAATAAATTTATAATTAATTGCGTAGAAATACTTGTGCGGCAGCAAGTTTATTGGTACGCGCGGGTGTGAAGCACGGGCGCGGGCGGCGGGGGGCGGTCACGGTCGAGGACGCGGCCTTGACACGCGCCGCGCAGCCTCCGCGCTTTGCCCCCCCTCTCTCTCTTCGCTACAAAGTAGGCAGTTGGCGTAATAGGGAACTAAAATGAAATGTACTGAATTTGACATTTTTGTTGACATTTTCCATAGCAATCAGCGCCATCGAGAACTACACAGATACAGTTGGTAATCTTACATACGCACAATTCTTGGAATACAATAGTAGGAAATTTATTCTGTGTTGTATAATCATAGAGACACTTCCTACATAAGTAATAGAGTAAGCTTTTGCTATTGTTGAGTAAACTTTTTTAGTGTCTTCCTAAACTTGTAAAACAGTTTTGGAGGTCTTGAATAATGTTTTCATAACCGCAGCACAGATTTTGTTTTCTTTTTTAGTGGTTTTTTAATGAAAGACAATTAAAAACTTATCATTCGTATTTAGAGCCTGAGGCGGGACCGTTATAATCGGCGCACGCTACATTTTAGATTGTGTAAATCAATTGAAAGAAACAGAAGCACTATTAGTAACTCTGATTATAAAAGTCAATGTCAAATACTATAACGTCTTGTATTGTGAAAGCCCTTTTATGACGTCACGAACATATGACAGTACACTGTCGAATGCTGTCATAAATTCTCGATCCTGAACCATGGACACAGCAGTTCTGTTACTATACTAACAGAGTTTTTAATGTTTTTTTACTTTGCCAAGCCACTTTATCCATATCGCCAGATAAATAAGTTAAGCTTTTTATTTTTTTAACGTACGATTTACCTACGTAGTAATATGGCGTGCTTTTCCCAAAAATTATGTAAAGTAATAACAAAAAAATATGAATATATTTCATGCGCTGTATTTGTTATGTTTAATTATTCCTTTTTAACATGTTATAAGTATGTGCACTAAGGAATGATATACCTATGTATAATTTCTACAAATCCGTATGTAACATTTATGATAACTCAGGAGTCCACAAGAACTCTTATCATGGACTTACAGCTCTGTCGCTCAAAGAGAGAGCAGGGTTATTAAAGTTTATTTCTACTAAAGTGTTATTTCTATTCAAATTCAAATAAGCAGCTTGTATCAATTTGTTACTATCTAATTCTAAAATCAGTATAACATTGATTTGTGGGCTTACTTATACGAGTAACTTGTTAAAATAGTCGGAATGTTTTCAAATATCGATCATAAGCTATGCAAGTATAATTAAAGCAATGGCCTTGTCGGTAGAAATATTAAATCAATTTGCAGGGTCTTTGTGGAAAAGAGCCAACTATTTAGCTTTATAATTGATCGATGTGTGGCTAAAATTAAAACTTTATTCTGAAAATAGTTCAGTCTTAAAAACTTTCTTCGTTTTCTCCACATACTTCAGTCTTCTAATTCCATACTCCAAGCTGTTTCTAGATAAAATTCACCTTCATTAAAAAGGCTAAAACTATTCACTCGTACAAAAAGCTTTGTTTACAAAATAACATGATTATCTATTTACAAATGACTCCTCAGTGACGTGTTCATAAAATTAACTCGTTTACATCAATGGTTTACAATTACTAACCGCGTGACAATTAAACCTTTGTTGTTTTTACCCGTCCCGATAACCTTGGCTTATGAAGTTCAAGGTTGATATCGTCGGGTCACGTAATTCCGTAGATCGTAGTCAGTAGATGACAAAGCCAGTTTCGTTGTGAAATGGAACCAAAATAGCTAAAATTCATTCAAGATTCTATTTGAATTTTAGTTTTGAGCTTTTTATAAGGTGTAGGTAAATGTGAGTAAATTAATCATCACATTGTTGTGTAACTACTTAATTTAAAAAAAAAACAAACAAAAAGCGGGGGTCACACAACACATACAAAAAAAAAAACGATCAATCTATCTAAATTTTTATAATCTAAAATGTGAATTGTGGCAAACAAATAATAAGCTTAATCGGCGTGACATGCTCGCTGCTTTTTTCATGAATAACAAATGCTTACTTATTTAACGATATAATGAATTTTAATTTTATTTTACCTCTTTGTAGTGAGAAATTGTGAGTTTAGTAGATAATAACTTCAAGTTTGTGAATACTCGATATTAGGTATGGTTAATACCCGCCTGTTGTTTCCATGAGATTCCTAAAACTCTTGATACAAAAGGAAATCCACACTTACAGTTACTCACTACTGGTAATAACTACCTAGCTGGGCAGGATTATACTCCAGGTTTTTCGTCCAAGAGTTTTCCTTCATGAAGTTGTTGTAAATAAATTGTTTTTTTTTTTTTCATACTAACTATAGTTTCAGATACTTGAGGGGCCGGCGGAGCATGCGTTTTTCATACAAACGGAATATCTACCAAAATAATATGAGATTAAACCATATTCTTAAGGTAGTGTATTAATTAGAATATTATATATTTAGATTGTATTATATTCCCTCTCATTGAGAGGAGGCCGTGTCCCAGTAGTAGGAACATTATAGGCTGATGATGAAAACCGAGCACACCCGATCAAAATTCTGAACTGAGCGATCAGTTTTTCTTCTATCAGGTCAGCCACAGATTAACAATTTAAAACACAACACAAACTCTCAACATTTTCGAAATGAAGATGATCCTCACTCCACTGATAATAATTAGTACCTACATTACTGCAGCGGCTAGCAACAGAGGGATTGCACATACTTTTCAAAATCAACGATGCACACAAACAACCATATTTTTTTCTCGCGTTGAAGGGTTCATTTGTGTTTTTTTTTCAATAAGCCGCTTTCTATTTGCAAGCCAATTCGAAATTTAAATAAAACCTTTGATAAGTTACTCTTATGTGACCATGTTTCAGAGTAAATGATCGTTCTATTTTTAAATTACTTTTTACTTCCTAGGGAATAAACGGTCCCTACGAAGCGGGATTAAAATGACCATTTATTCCCTAGGGAGTAAAAAGTAATTTAAAAATAGAACGATCTTTTACTCTGAAATATGGTAACAAAAGAGTAACTTATCAAAGGTTTTTTTCGTTTCTCATACTCGGAAAGTAATGTTTGTTTGATCCGAGTAGCGGGTGGAAAATGCTACTTCCCACCCTTGGGCGGGAAAGACTCATAGTAATTGCTTCCCTCTCTAAGGTGGGAGTAAATTTCAAAAATAGAACTAAAGGAGATCATCCAGCCAAAATGTATGAACATTTTTGGGCTATTTCCAAAAGTTAAGTTATATTTTAATAATCATTATTATTTATTTAATACTTGGGTATAGAACTTGGGCGGCATAATAAAAAATGTTAATGACCATAAGCTTTATTTAAATATTGCGTTTATTTTAGTTTGCCGGCCAAAAAAAGTTACCCCAATCTGGGTGATCTCAGATATTTTGTGGTTGAAAAACTTCTCGGTGAATTTTATTGACTTACGACTTAGGTGTAATCATAAAAAATGTTAACTATGTTATGTTCTATCCATATAATAAGTTTGTTTTGGTACTTTTGAAAATAGCCCAATATGGATGATCTCCTTTGGTTTGGCAATCGGCTGCAGATTGCTATCAGACAGACGGGACAGAAATCTACCATAATTTAAAAAAAAAACTTGGGTCTTGTGAGTGTTTAAACAGCCAGTGTGAATTAAAAACAAAAACTAAGTCGGTCCGCCCGCGGCAGTGACGCGGTGTGTTCCATATTTAAAAAAATTAATTGAATAAATAATTTGGCGGGATATTAACTCTGTAAGCTGTATCAAAATCTGGGTTTTTTTTTCAATATCTTATTAATAATTAGTTCCAAGTTTCTGAAATGCTGACCCCAGAGGCCCAGATTCTGTTTAAGACGAGGTAATTACAGGTAAAATCGTTTGCCAGAAATTAATAAAATACATACAATGACTTTATTAAGTGGCGAGCAGGTAAGAAAATAAAACTACTATTTTATACTTTCCTTATATTTGAAATGAAATGAAAAGTAGAATGCTTTACTCGGGTGAAAGACATCAATTCTTACTCGGACTATAGCCGCCCTCGCTGCACTCGGATGGCTAAATACCTCAAGTCGTATGGGAATTGATTCCTTTCGACCCTTGTGTAACAATCCACTATATATAAATTTCGAATTGGCTTGCAAATAGAAAGCGGTTTAATGAAAAAATAACAAATGACCTCTTCAACGCGAGAAAAACACTTCATTGCGAAAATGTTGTGAGTTTGTGTTGTGTTTTAATTTTTTAATCTGTGACGGATCTGATAGAAGAAAAAGCTGACCGCTCAGTTCAGAATTTTTGTCGAGTGTAAAGAACACCGGCCACAGCGCGAACCACTTTTTGTTGAAATTTTATTTTAGCGTCTGTCCATAAAAAAATATGTTAGAGTATAGAGTTTGAATTCCTGAACAGTTTGGTCTGTTATACTTTTGTACAAAGTCAGGAATAAAAGATATTTTAGTTTGAAGTTGTAAAGGTTACTACTTAGCCCACACACGCAAAGTAAGGGTAGATCTCTTATTAACGTGTTAAATACGCAATGGCGAATCAAAGATATCTATTGATTTTAAAAGTAGGGGTGACTTTTAAAATCAATAGATATCTTTGATTTGGTTTAACTTTAACAGACATTTGGTTACTTGATTAAATACTTTATCTCATACCCAGCTCGTAACAGTATAATAGAATGTAAGTAAAGACAAAACAAATTTAAATTAAAATCCTAAGATTCAAATATAGTTATTTATAATACACAACAAACACATATAAATATATGTCGGAGAAGTAGCATCCTCCTCGAAATCATCAGTGTTCACGAAATCTAGTGGGCGTCATTTGGGTGAAATGCGAGCACAAAACCAAGTATTCACTGTTTCACACAATTTAATGGTAATATTTCACAATAACTAGTTTGCTTAGCAATTATATTCGAGCAGCAGGTTTGCGACACCAATCTAACTTCATCACCAGCGATCCACCTGGATCCTCAATCCACCACCGTTCTCCAAGCAATCCTTGCTCTGTCACCGCATGTCAAGCCATTCAAGCCAGTAAAGATGGCGCGCGGCCCTACTCTAGATATTGTATCCTCTGCTCTAATTTGACATGATACAATGCAATGACTTAAAGAAATTAATTAGATTTTACACAATATTAAAATGTGGCAAATTAAATCACATTAAATTAGGATTTAACAAGTTATTTGAAATTAACAGTCAATCTTATCAACTGCTCGTATGCAACGAACTATCAACTCTTCGTTTACTTCCTCTTCCTCCGACACGGCCATTCTGACCTTTCACAAGTTCTCGTGCGATGTTAAGAGACGAGCACCATTATGATCTGTAATCAGAAGAACTAAACTTTTGTAAGACCGTTCGGCCACTCCTGACAAAGAGAAACAAACGTGTTTCTTGCATTTTGCACAGTGACTTCAAAATAGATTCTACACCACATAACAGAATACGCACACTACCACTATTACAACCGGGTTATTACTTTATCTCACTTATGGAAAATGAATTCTCTGTAAATCATCACAGTAAACAGTCACAGTATCAAAAGAGCCACGTCGCTTTTCAGAAGCCTTCAGTTACATTCACAGGTGTCTAAAGAGCCTCCTCTCTCTTCAGACCACCCACATTACCGTCTAAAGGGCCTCCTCGCCTTTTTAGACAAATCAAGTCACAGTCACTGTCAAAACACAACAGAGAAACACTGGCCACCTTGCCAATCAAACAGCGTAAGAGCTTAACCGCCTCCACGCGGTTAAGACACTTTGAATTTACATAAACCTTTATATCACATTATAATGTGACATGAGATTTAAACATTATGGTCAAAAACAATAGCCCGAAATATTTGGACATCACCCAGATTGGGCTACTTTCAAAAGTAACAAAATAAATCAACCAAAATAAACTTGTTAATTCGGTTAGAGCATAATAAACATTTTTTATTATTACACCACTCCTAGTCGTAAGTCAATTCACCGAGAAGTTATTCAACCCCAAAACATCTGAGATCAGGATCACCAAGATTGGGGTGATTTGTTTTTTGACGGCCGACTAAAATAAACGCAATAACTACGTAGAGCCTATGGATATAAACATTTTTATTATACCACCCAAGTTCTATACCCAAGATTTAAATAAATAATAATGATTACTATTATTGTAAGTGCTACTGGTCGATGAAGACGAGCATCAAGGGAGATCTACCGATCTCCTTGAAGCCCAAATTCATCGATGTTTTTCCTGCCCGTCCTAAACAACGGAGTTCCGACCTACTCACTCAACTTATTGCAAAAGTTCCGCCTTGGGGTCAAAGAGCGATGGAGTGCAGCATTCTAGGTGTAAAGAGAATAGACACAATACGGAACACTATAGTACGCTCAGAAACAGGAATTAAAAACGCTGCCAGGCTCAAATGGGATCAGGCAGGTCACGTGAGCCGCATGTTTAACGACCGCTGGGTAAAGTGCCTGAGGATAGATGGCGCTGCCGAGGCTGGCTTAGAAAGAGGTGGCGTGATGATCTGAACGAGTCACGAAGGCAATGTTTCAAGGTGGCGCAGGAGAAGAGCACCTATAAGGCAGCAGTGGGATATTTAAGGTTACTAAAAGACAAGTATAAAATCTATACAAAACAAATGCCTAACGCGTTAGCCAGGGGGCGAAGCCCCGTGACCGCCTGCCGCGCCCCCTTACGGGGGCGCAGCGACGTCCACCTTGCTTGCCTAACGCGTCCAGATAATCAGCCTGAGGATAGACGGCGCCGCCAAGGCCGGCCTAGTATGAGGTGGCTCGGCCTGGATGCTGCGCTCCGTTGCTCTTTGGCAGACCCCAATGCGGAACTTTTGCAATTAGTTGAGTGACTAGGGTCTGAGAACCGTTGTTTAGGACGGGCAGGAAAAATATATCGATGAGTTTGGGCTTCAAAAATGTTGGCATATCTCCTTTGATTAGCGTGTTCATCGACGAGTAGCATTTGTAGTGTAGTAATCAATTTAGAAATTCGGTGGTATAGTAAAAAATATTTATATCCCTAAGCTCTATTTAATAATTGCGTTTATTTAAGTTGGCTGGCAAAAAAATACCTCAATCTAAGTGACCTCAGATATTTTGTTGTTGAATATCTCGGTGAATTGATTGGTGAAAATGCGTACTCATGGCATTTAGTTGCACGTTGCATTTTAATACTTGTAGTTATTTCATCAGGAGAAAAAAAACATGTTTCCAATGTATCAAAGCAAGAAACAAAAACATCTTTAAATTCCACCTATTTCATGCAAGGAAAAACCCGTGGGGAAAGCCATTTGGGAAAGCCTCATGGCGGCGAAAGTTTTATAGTTTTACTAAGCGTAAGAATTATATATTCTTTTCTATTATTTCTTCAAAAGTGTATTGAAAAACAAACGGCTCACTACGGCTCTATAACACACGAGCCGCCTCGAACTACAATAACAAACTATCCCCACTTGTATCAAAATGTACTTTTTCGATACACTTCCTCGAAAACGGGTTCTTAACGCACTACGATTAGGTTCAGCATGTATGTATTTCACACACGTGCGTTTTTTTTATTTATCCGCACGTGCGACCAATAATTATACGAAGTTCAAATCGGTTCAATGCCTATAGTCGGAAGTGAATGTTTTTTTTTAAATTTCGGCAATGCGATAATTATGCGTCTCTTCTGAGTAAATATTTTTCGAACATTCAAATTAGGTATGTTTATAAATAGAATATCATTGATACATGATTATTTAAAACAAATAATTAGATACTTTTTAAGTAAATTAACATTCATTTTTGTTCTAAATTTAAAAATATAAAAATTTTGGCTGTTTAGTGGTCGTTTCCTAATAATTATATTATTATAGCTAGCCTGTATTGTCCCACTGCTGGGAAAAGTGCTCCCAAATAATTTATTCCAAAAAATATTTTTCGTGCTTTTATTTTATTTCCCCAAAATTGTATTACAACAAAAACGTAATTTGATACACGTGGACATTTGTTATTTCTGCCTGGAACACAATAACAACATTTCTACGCTTGGATCAAAATGTACTATTGCAATACACTTCCTCGGAAACTGTATCTTATTTTCACACTTGGAAACTGTCTCTTATTTCAATACTTTTGAAGAAATAAAATAAAATAATGATAATTTAAAATTAAAACGCTCTTTTCTTTGGCCAGAGTTAAGGAGAAGCAAAGGTATGAAGACGTTAAACAGCCTAATATAAAAAATAGTTATTTGAATTTAGAACACAAATAAATGGTACTTTGTTTATAAAAGTTAATATAAGTTTAAGATAATCATGTTTATCTATGATAATTAATTTATAAACACACTTTGAATGTTCAATTAATGTTTACGTCGTCGTAAAGAAGCACATTGCGTTGCCGAAATAAAAAAAAAAACCTTCACCTCTGACTATAGGCATTGAACCAATTTGAACAGATATAGTTTTCTGTGGCAATTTTTATTCCCGTACACGTGTGGATAAATGACAAAAAACGCAAGTGTGTGAAAATACACTGCATTTTGAACCTAATCATAGTGCGAAAAGCACCAGTTTTCGAGGAAGTGTATCGAAAAATGAATTGCTTTCATCAAATTAAGATTTTTTTTAACTTTATTTTTGTCCTGACTTTATTTGTAGAATGCCGTGGAAATTACGGTTAAGTATTTCGTACTCCTCCGCTACGAGGACACTTTCTGATTAATTTTGTTGTAGGATCCAAGACAGTTAAATTCATTCTCTGGGACTTCGTCGAGCTTCATTGTCTCGTCGCTTTTCTGGTGGTCACCACTGTTGGTTCTGGGTTTCAGGAGTTACAGTGGTTTGGGAATAGTGTGGCGGGCTTATCCCAAAACATACCTACTACATATTTTTATACGTAATTTTTTACCTGATTTGCTGATTTTTCATCAACCATTGTAGTTGTCAACTAACAAATGACATATATTCGCTTGATTAACTGCATCTGTTGGTCTTCTCCGGATGCGTAATAATATTTCATGGTAATTAAGTATGACAATCTAATTGGGCTTACGATAAATTATCACCAACATGTTGTTAGAAAGTTACATTTTTGGAAATCTGTTACATGAAATTGACGCTTTTCTTCCAGGTCCATCACAAGGTGTAGCTAGTGTTTACTGTTGAATGAATGTGCTTTGTATTTCACTGTAGCAATCGATATAAATGCAAGCATTCGTCTTTGGGGAGTAAGAGTAGAGTAATAAATCACACAAATCGACAAAAAAAACGAATAGGGTGAGTGTTTCATTGTCTCAAGTATGCGAGCAAGTAATCGTTTTCATTAGCTCAACGAACTGACGAGAGTGGAGAGAGACCGCCGATGGGAGCATTGCAAAAAGTGCGGTGCGTGGCGCGCCGGATACGGGTTCCCGTTGGAGCGAGCGGCGCGGGCTGTGCGGGATGGAGGGAGGACGGGGGGGGGGGCGGTGCGGGGCGCGGGCACGGGAATGCATCGGGACGTTGACTGTCTGGGCCCTGGCTGCGTTATCTGCAGTTGCCCTTTAGTACGATGCACCGTAACCCTCCTTCCACCCTTAATGTGGGGGCCACCAGACTACTGCAGCCCCCTCTTTTCTAGAATTTGCTATTGACCTGAAATAAGAAAGTAAACATGTTTTGGCGGGGTCGATGAACTTTATTCGATTAGATAGGTACAAGTTAATCCTGTTAGAGATATAAGAAGTAATTATGTTGGGCTTATTATTACTAAACAACTTATCTGGAGTGGGTACACACGTTAGACTTACACGTGCCATCTTTAGGGATGACCCTGCTTTCTTAGTTATTAACCGATTACACTACCAATTTCACCACATAAAATTATACCAAGAGTATAAAGTTAACATTGAAAGTTTAGTAGCTTACAATAATGACGAGCTAGACAGAGCAGTGAGCGCTGGTCGCCGACCAGAGTCGAGGCTGCGTGATAACGATAGCAATAAGTAATGGCCGACAAGCCTTGAACCTGCGGTGTAAGGTAAGGACCTTCACAATGTCTCGTTCATTGTTTATTGAGCATTGTTATATGACCAGTTTATATAAATACAGTTGTATTGATTGTTCTTAGATGTACTAGTTGGACTAGTTGGTACTCCATGTTGGTCATCGCTGTATGCCTTAGTTTGCTCTGATTTTAAAACAACCAAGGAATATTTTTTTTTCAATTAATATTGAATTATTTTAGTAATAAAACATAATGTGTAACAAAGGACATCAAATAAAAGGAAAAAAGTTTCGTTAACGCTTTCGAAGAAACTGCCCGCTTTCACACTTTCAAGGACGCGCTACCGGGATGATTTAGATATTAAAAAGTTTTATCAAATATTATACCTTAACTCTTTAAAAATAACCAACGCAACAAAGCTGCCAGTTATAGATTACAAGAAAAAAAAACACTTCAGTATCATCTGCCACTTTTGACGATAAAAAAATGCAAAAATAAATCAGTCTTTAATACAGAGGAAAAAAACATGTAGCATGTCCTTCATTGCTATGCTGAAACATGAGATTTAAATGCATAATAAATAGATTCTTATAACATTAATTTCCAGATAAAACTGTTCGAATAGATAAAGTTATAGAAATCAATCATTGGGACTTGACTACAATCATTAGCTTGCACTACCTCATTGACCGCTGTGTTCGATTCCCAGGTCGGATAGAAACTGGATTTGTGCCCAATTGATGGCAAAAGGCTTGCGCTATAACTAGTGAAATGAAGGTACTATTTCATACACCTCTGCATAACCGTTCGGGGGTTACAGGCGTGATGCTTTGATTTTGATTTTGATTTTTGATGATATTGATATTTTAGTAACAAATATTTAATTCTTTTTATATACTAGCTTCTGCCAGCGGCTTCGCCCGCGTGAAGTTTCAAAATTGGGGTTGAGTGAGAATATTATAAACGTAAGAGTAAACAAATATAATAACAAATCTCCGAACTGCTAAGCTATCGAGAGTTACACGTGTTATTGTGAGTCAACTATAAAAGATAGACATATGCTGTCTTGGGATATTTTTTATATAATTTTTTGTGGAATATTTCCGTTATACATGATTTCTATGTAGCTTTAACCATTAAGGCTGCACACGCGACGGAAGCTAAAAAAACCAAGTAACTTCTCCCGTTTTCCCAACATTTCCTTTCACTGCTCTGCTCCTATTAATGGTAGCGTGATGAAAAGTATACTATTACCTGCTCAGGAGTATGTAGAATAATTGTACCAAGTTTCGTTAAAATCCGTCGAGTAGTTTTTTTTTTCTATAAATAACATACAGACAGACAGACAGACGGACAGACAGACAGACAGACAGACAGACAAAAATTTTACTGATTGCATTTTTGGCATCAGTATCGATCACTAATCACCCCCCGATAGTTATTTTGTAAATATATTTCATGTACAGAATTGACCTCTCTACAGATTTATTATAAGTATATAGATTTTAACAACTTATTCAAACTCAAACTCAAATCATTTATTTCAACTACACCATAACGGCACTTAATTTGAATGTCGATAAAACGAAAAAATACGAAGCTACAGTCACAGACACAAAGCATAATAACTTGAGAAAGTACTGTAGTTGCCCATTCCCTAGCGTAGATCTCTATGGAGAAGAACGGGCAAGAAACTCCATGGACACTCTTTTCAATCACAAATGTTGTTACAAAATCTTGGTTACATCTTTCATGTTGAGATTATACATATATCTGAGAACGATGTAGAAAGACGAGCACAATAAGAGCGTCCAGAGTAAAAAAAATGATATTAATTTAACAGTTACTATTGATCATCAACAGATACTGAACTGAAAAGTATGAATAAAGTATCCACCCTAAGAGCCGCTGCGTTCAACGGCCCACGCTGCCAACTTAAACGTTCATTGCTCCGTTTGATTCCAAGACGTCCTTCAAAAGTAGTTAGAAATTAGAAAAATGAAAATTTACCGAAATCGTGCAATTGTTAGCGATTTTACAAGAGCTTCTATGAACCTCTTAAGACAGAAGGTTATTATGGCGGCAAAGCCTTTATTGTGGTTTTCGCGCAATAAACTTTCGTTTCGTAGAAAGTAAATGCTGTAAATCTAGATATTATAGTCTAGAAAAGTTGGATTCGGCTTGAGTTGACTATTAGCTAACGAACACATTTAAAGGACTTACGGATTTTTGCCCCTAAACTGAGGTGGCGACACGCAAAGCAACTTCCTTTACTTGGCGTTTATTTAACGAAACTATAAGTCTAGAAATGTAACTTGAAGTTTAATGTAGGGCCATTTCTTTTTAAACACATCATCTTAGAGTCCCATTTCATGTATGACCCGATGAATGTATTGGTCCATTTCCTCCTAAGACACGCCCTACACATAAAAAAACCTTTTGCGTAAACTTTTCATTTGATAACTCATCTCGGTTTGAAAGTGCTCAAAGCTGGGGTTATTCAATTTTATGTGTGGTTGCATCCATTCCGGGCGATGGCCAAACTTTTGTAAAGGGATTACTGAGGGCCGAGCGACCTTGGAGATCGTGTCCTCGGCCCGTGTCAACGACAGTGAAGACTTCGGCCTCGGCGTGTGCTGAATACCACCTCCCTCCACACCCACCACCACCTCACCACCACACCCCAACCCCACACAACCGATTTCCAAAAATTTCATGAACTTTAAATAAATACGAGTGCAGAAAAAATACATTCTTTTGTTACAGTTGAGACAAATTAGAATTAGTTTACCATAGTTCGACCATAGTTCTATAAATTATTGCTATCCTAAACTACAGTTATCTTATCATTCATGATTTCTGCCCAACCCCATAGGGAAAACGGATGAGTTTATGTTGTATGTATCTAATCCAATCATCAACTTTGTATCTACGTATGTTTGTCAAACCGATTTCGAAATATTAATTTTCATTTCGGTAAATGGCTTTCCTTTGTTTTTAATTTTCCATTATTTTAGATTATATCGCAATTAACCCTTCTGGCTACGCTTAGGCTTTACCCAAGTCGTGCCACATAGCCTATTTGGTCGAGATTTGTGCGTGAGATATGGCGTTTTACGAAATAATAGGGCAGTGTTTATTTACAAAGTGGTATTACAGTTGAGGTAGTGTTGCAGGGTTGAGTGCGATGGCCGGGGGTAGTGAATCCGAGGGCGTCGACTGGCACCCAGAGCCCGACATTGACGTACCCTTACGAGGGCATTCCACCGCTGCACTTCTCAAGGTTCCAAGCTTTAAATATATCAAATTATATGAACATATCAACCAAAAATAACTGTACTGAACAACATTGCTGCATTAAAATAAATTGATTGTCACCGCAAGTCATGTACGGTAATCTCGTGTTTTTAAATGTTTCTAAAGAAGTTCTCGTGGAATTATTTTGAGTGACATGGAAATATGGTTTTTAATTTGAACTTATTTGCCAATTTTTCTAAGTGGAGCAGCCCGTCTGCAAAAATATGTATGATAATGTGAAGGGGTGGAGTCGCGTAAATTAGTGCAATGGACCTGTTATGTCTGGGAGAAGGAATACACGAGAATGTCCCGACGTTGCATATTGATCGCCAGGACTGCCACGCCGCGCCGCCGGCTGCCGCTGCAGGCCGTAGTCACACCGACGCTATGCATGCCATACTCTACGGGCATTAATTGGAACACCAATCATTATTAAGCTATACCTTTTATTTTATAGCTAAATAAGTGAGGCAACCTGTGGGAATAATTACAATATATTGACGTTTAATCTCTATTTTATTAAACAAGAAAACAAACAAACACAAGACGTATGCGACAGATGAGTTTTCCTTATTACCTCGAATACACCCCTTTTCGGAAAGAAGCCAATATTCTTTATGTGATAAGATTGTACGGAACTAATTCTTTACAGTCACATAGCAGCAGCCCAACAAATAAATATATATGTACACAAGTTTCGAAGGAGTTTAATAATAACTAGAAAAGTCTTTACTCTTCGACGACGATGTCTAACAATTCTTGCACCGACGCAATCAGCGTGGTAACGTATATTTTATTATTATATCGGAAATATACGATTTTGTTGCAAATGATATTATTCACGCTATTTAGTAAATAATCCATTAATTCGATCCAGGCACACCACTAATACTGATGTTTAGAATAACAAAAAATAAAAAGATATTACATACGAGCTATCTGTAATTCTGTACTAACGAAAGTTATAGTGAATGATCGTTGAAGTGAATTTGTATAAAAGGAAAAAAAATATCATTAATTTTATTAAATACCGGATTAAGACTCTTTACGGCACTTCCTCTTGAAACACTGATAACTTTAAACTTGACACGTTAAACAACACGTGGGTTCTACCGCCTCTGCAACGCATCCAGCCTTGATATTGCTTTGTCTTTGGCACATAATAGCACATAGATAAGATAATTCTTTTTTTTTATCTTCATAATATTTTTTTCAGTAATATCTTGATATTGGGATGTGCAGGTTTTATGTACACACACTACTCAGTGTAAGAGTGTTTACATACTAGGCTATATAGCGTAGACCTGGCCATTGAGGCGTTATAACCCGTCGCAGAAATAACATAGCCCCAGCCGAAAAATCGGTGTAGAAGTAGCGTTGATTCCGCATTAGAAGTGACGTGGCAGCAGTGAATATCCCACTCTAGAAGTAGCGTAGCAGCAGCATAGATAATGCCACTGAAGCGGCGTAGTAGCGGCGTAGACCCCGCTGAAGAGGCAGCGTACACCGCGGCGTAGCAGTACTGAACTCGCCGTAGAAGTAGCGTAGGACAATCCCCATCGCAGCAGCGGCGTAGAGTCAGCATAAACGTGTTGTAGAGTCTCCATATTAATATATTATGTAAGTTCAGCGTACATGCAATCCTTAAAATATGGATATTGTGCCGTTTTCAGTTGCATTAACGGGTTTAGGTGCAAAAGTTTTAAGAGTTTTTGTATCTAGAAAATGCGCTTTTTACAGTATATACTCGTAAGTATATTGTTTCTTACCACAAAAAAACACACAGTGCATAATTCAAAAACATTAATAGCCTTTGTACATTATCTTCTACGGTGACAAAAAGTGTTGTCGGTGCGAAATGGCGTCACTCGAACTCACTAGCATTCAAATATTCGTAGCAGCAAAGGAAGCCACTGCAGTATATGAATAGAAATCAGCAGTCAATCACTGCAGTATGGAGATCTTCTAGCACTAGTATGACAAGTGTAAAAGTAAGTTTAACCAATATCAACCTAAAATGTAATACTAGTCCTGTTTAAGAGGCCTGCGGAGCATGCGCCGTTGATACAAACGTAATACCAAAACAATTTGTATATCATACATTTTCTTAAGTAATAACAAGAGTTATGAGAAAAATAAGTTTTCTATATAAATTTTAAATTCCTCATATCTCGTGTTTATATCAATGGCCTTTACAAATATATATTTGGAAACCTAGATATTCTGTGATCTAATACGAAATAAATAGTAAATACACACTACCTTAAGAATATTAATTTTTGATTGACAATTCATTTTGGTATTACGTTCGTATAAACGACGCATGCTCCGCCGGCCCCTTAAACAGGACTAGTATTACATTTTAGGATGATATTGGTTATTCAAGGACTCGTATAACAAAAAATGCAATGTTGTGTTGGTCGGTGTGAGCGCAGGTCGGGGGCTGGCGGCAGCAGAGCGCTCGAAGACGCGCGCGCATGCGCGAACCGCTGCCGCCGCTGCCACCCCGCTGCACCCCATCGCGTCGTGTCCTGGTGCCCTTCCATGCCATCCAACTTTCACTCCCGAACACACTAAGCCATAAAAAGCTATCGATAAAACAAAGTAATGTGACTTGCAGACAGCAATTCAATTATTTAAATCTAACAAGAAGCAGCTTAACAGTAACGTGTTAGAAAATAATCAAACTAATCCTAAAGTCACCCATGAAAACCTATAAAATAATGAATATTACCTTCACCTCAGTCGATTAATATTTTGAACCGATCCAACCGTTCAAGTACATTATAATATTCGTACGTGCTCATGACTGCGAAATTAATCTACAATCTGCGTAAGTATAAAGATATATATCGAAATCTAATTAAGGTCATAGGTATATTGAATGTCATCAATTTTTAATGTCAGTAATAAAAAAACAAAGATATATAACTCGCATAGAAACTCGATAAAAAAAGTAATTTTATCAGGTGTATTATACAAAATTCACGAAACGTTAATTAATTTTCAGCTTAATTAATTACTGCAGTCCTATGAAATGAACATGTCTAATTACATTTAAGGTCATCAGCCTGCATAAGAAAGTAATTATAATGTGGAGTCAATGAAGTTTACGATGCATGACAGTAGCTAGAGTTCAGTGAGACTGTCGCCAAAATAGTCGTGAACGCTGAATCCGGCCGTGAGCCGCCGGTGGCAGTGACCTCGGCGCACCCTGCGACTGCACCGCACCCCCCTGCACCCGCCCCGCGCCCCTCCAACCCCGCAACACCCCTTCACCACCCGCACGACTAATGCCGCTATACCCTCAGCCACCCTCTGCCGCCCTCTCATGTTTATGTTTCAAAATGCTGTGTTAAATTGCAGAAAATTGAAATGCTTCTACATGCACTTGTTTTCTTTGTATAGTGAATGTCTGTCCTAGTTCACATGGATTAATTTCAGTTCTGGGTCTTGCTGCTTATTAGATTTTTCTTAAGGTTGTACAAAAATACTGAAAAGAAAAGACAAAGACGTTAAAATCGATTGAGTTGAACTCATTGGAATGTTCATTGAACTTTGAATTCATGTGTAGGCAGACAAATAGAATATCTTACTCAGTCACTGTCTGCGTTAAAAAAAGCCAGGTAGTAGACGCTACAGCTATTTTTACTTCTGTTGAAAATATCATAAACACAACATAACGCCTTTAGTCCCCGAAGGGCTGGGCAGACGTATACCGTATAACTAATAGTACCCTCACATTTTGAAATTACAAGGTACTATCTACCTGTAAGTTATTTGTTATAAAAGAGTGCAAAGTTGCTTTTTAACCACGTCCTCAATTTTGATGACCGAGCAAGCGAAAGATTCTAGAATTGAGTCACGAGCGCAGCGAGTGATTCAAAACTTAGAATCTTGAGCGTTAGTGAGGGAATCGAAAGAGCACGAGGTGAAAAATCTTTGCACTCGAGTGCAACAAGTAAGTACAAGTAGTTTTCATCCCACCTCAGCGAGGAAATGATTGAAATAAAACAAGGAACTTGAAAAAAGTGAAAAACCTTTCACTTTTTTCAAGTTCCTTGTTTTTAACTAAAGGTTTTAACAATATGACGTGAAAAGAAAATGGCGCGCGTAAAGCTAATAAAAAAAAGTACACCAAGAATTTTCCGAGTCTGAGTTATTAACAAATTTAATAAAAATTATATGAGAAATTCGGCACCATGGAGGTAGAAGTAAATAGGTTCAATGATGTGTTTAATTCACAAACTTAGTGCACACGATGTTCTAAATTCAATTTTAAATCTAGAGGATAAAAACGGCTTTTGCACTTAGATATCGAAGGGCAAAAATACTCCTTCCGAGATGGGGGGATAAAAATGAAAATTCCTAGTAGGTCCCGCCGCGCCGTAAGCAAAATAAGAGCTTGGACATGGAGTTGCGGACACCAGCCCGTTATACAATACAATTCATCTTTGGTCTTGTGGTCCTAACCGCTACTGATATGCAAGAAGCCCTAGGTTCAATTCTCTTAGGGCAAGGTTTTACCATCAAGAAAAACGCAGTAGTAGCCCGGAGTTGAACTTAATACCCGGTCGATGTCAACTGACTCACCCCTACTTAATGGGCCTAAAACAACTGCGTATATGACTAACACGTTGGAGTTATCAGGTGTGATGTTATTTATTTATTTATTTACCCACACACATCTACCAATACAGCTAACCAATGCGGTAAATGCGCCTCAATTAATATTTAACTTAACTTAATTGTTACTTACAACTAATACCTATAACTAATTACAAACAAAGCAACCTTGTGAATTCACCCAGAGAACAACAGAATATTAAGTCTGTCTCACTCGCTATGAGGTTGAGCGTGCGGTTATGTTGTGCTAAATGATGTTAGATCTCATCATCACAGTTAATATTCCATGGCTAAACAGAGAATATCGATTGAGATAAACGTAACAGGTGTAACACCTCAGACTAAAGTATTGGTCTACTAGGTACTTACTACCAGCGTGCCGGTCATCATTGCTGTTTGCGTATATGTTCTCATAAAACATCTTTTAAGGGTTGGGTAAAGTTTAATTAAAAAACTTCAGAATATATAACACCAATGTTTTACCGTGTCGAAAAGAAATTGATGTAATGTCTAACACACAATAACCTTTTCGGAAGTGGACATAGCACATGCTTTTGCAGGAAAGACGAAAATTGTCGTCCATGCGCTGGCGATGTCCTGTCTACGACACGGTAAAACACAAGTGTTAATACAAGGTGTTCAATACATCGCCATGGGATCTGGAGGCGATAGTCCTCGCGCGCCTACACGAATGGCGCGCGGAGGTACTACGCCGGGGGGAAACTCCGCTGCCGCAGCAAATTGCCGCTCAGCGGACTGACTTCCGGCGCGATCTCATGGCGACATGGAGAGAGCGACTGTCGCACAACCCCGCGCACGGGGCACGTCACGATAGTGGCGGTAAGTCCCCTCTTTGAGGAGTGGCTGGAGAGGCGCCACGGCGTCCTCACCCTCCGCCTGACGCAGGTGCTCACCGGACACGGATGTTTCGGGAGGTACCTGCACCGAATCGGGTGGGAGGAAACGCCCGGGTGCCTCCACTACGAGGATCGACCGGAGGACACGGTGGAGCACACGGCAGAAGTCTGCCCTGCGTGGGCGGAGCACCGCCGTGTCCTCGTAGCGGCGATCGGCGGCGGCGACCTCTCGCGTCCGTCCCTGGTTCAATCCATGGTCCGGAGCGAGACGGAATGGGAAGCCGTCACCTCCTTCTGCGAAGCAGTCATGCTAGCGAAGGAGGTGGCGGAACGAGAGAGGGAGAGAGCCTCTCTTCCCGGCCGCCGCGGGAGACGCACCGGGCGTCGGGGGCCACGTGGTGGCTAGCTACCGGCCACCGTAGATGCGGGCCTGTGGACGGTTGGCTATGGGCTAGCTAGCCGTTCGTCCGTCTAACGACGACGACAGGCCGTGTCGACGGCACGTTCGTGGTCCACGCGCGCCTCAAAGAGATGTCAGCATAAGGGGAGGGGCCCGCAAGGGCCGAAGCCTGCCGGGGTTCCGGGCCTGTTCGAAAGAAATACCGCGGCCCCGGAACATAAAGGGCGAGGAAGGAACATGGATGGGTTTTAGTCGGTAAGAGTCTGACACTCCCTCCCGCTCCGCCCAGAGTGGGAGAAGTCATTTGATGATTTCCCATCCCAAAAAAAAGAAAAGGTGTTCAATACATTTCCTCGAAAACTGGTTCTTTTCGCTCTACGATTAGGTGTGCGGAAAGCTAAATTTCCACAGATATTGAAGCATCTGTTTACCAAATAAAAAAAAAACATTCACCTCTGACTATAATAATAGACTTATAGATCCAAAGGTGACTGTTTTTTTTAATTTCGGAAAAGCGATCCGCGTTTTTCTTTGTATATGTCACCGTAAAATTGTCAAATACGTTATATTGTAATATCTCTAGCGATATTGTAAAGTCTCGAATTATTGTCAAATGAACATACTGCTTACAACAAAACGCATTATTTTTCGTGAAATGCATGCGATGGTAGTCAACTTACGCGGTGTGGAGGGAAGGAGGGGTCCCCCTTGCCCAGTGGCACAACTCTCATGAAAAGATGAAATGCACCATTCCTGAGAAATACCGATTAATATAACATAACCTTGAAACACTTTATATTCCCCCTAAAAAGCGTAGTCGACGGAGCCCCGCTTCGCGGGGCCCCTATTTCCGAGTGCAGGGTTTAAAGGAACCTAACTAACCTAACGGGGGGGGTGCCCCAAGTCCCGATTATGGGGGCAGAGATACTTCCGTATGTTCAGTTGACAATAATTCGAGACATTACAATATCGCGAGAAAAAACACGTTATATTGTAATATAACGTGTTTGACAATTTTACGGTGACATATACATTTTTTGAATATTCAAATTGTGTTTATAAATTCAATATCATAGATAAACATGATTATTTAAAACTAATATTAAATTTTATAAACAAATTAACATTTATTTGAGTTCTAAATTCAAAAATTTTAAAAATTCTATTTTTATATTAGGCTGTATAACGGCTTGAAGAACACGCAAAGGTATGAACCTTTGCGTGTTCTTCAACCTGGCGAAAGCAAAGCGAGCAAAAAAATGTATGACACAAATATTTTACATTATTTTATTTTATTTCTTCAAGAGTGTATTGAAAAAATGTCGTAAGATACACTTGAACATTTATTATTGCAGTTCTCGGCTCGAAAACATCCTCGCTTACGGCTCGTGTGTGTTAATGCCGCCTTGAATGTAGGTACTATTTTAATACAACAACCTCCTTTCTTTCTATTCCAATTACTGCACCGATCCGAGGGACGCTATCAGAATTGACGAACTTTGTGTCAAACGTGAAACAAACCTAATTATGCTTTCTAGCAGAAGAAAAAATACTAGTACAATCTCATCTCCAAAACGAACGTTACGTTTCTATAAAATCGAGGTACAGTTTAATTTTATTTGTGCCCATTGGACTAGATTGACTGGACAAACAAAAGAAACTTGAAGGAAGTAGAATTTTCTTTCTCCTAGGGACCGTTCTTATCGTCGCAGCCCCTTGGAATAGTATTCATAGGCTGCCCCCAAATGTGTGGATGCATTAAATAAATAAATATCGCTGGACATTAACACACATCGCCACCTAGTGCCACACTAAGCAAGGCTTGTGTCGTGGACACTAGATAGTTGATATACTACATATATACTTTTTTGTTTGTAAATACATACTTATTATATATATAAACATCAATGACTCGGAAACTAATGTCCATGCTTATCACACAAACATTTGCTTCTACCGGGATTCGAACCCAGGACCCTAAAAACGTAAGGCAGCGTCACTAGTGTCACTACCACTACGCCATTCGGGTCGTCATTGTTTCTCGCACAACAAGGTTAGGTGGACCTTTAGGAGTAAAGAAAAATTCGTAGCACGTGTACTTCGAAATCATCAAGGGATATATGTAGATTTTAGTTAGAAAGGATTGTAGTACTCGTACTATTTGGAAGAACTGTACTAATTTCGTAAGTGTGGTACCCATCCTAAGCAAGTTGAGCAAGGATCAAGGCTAAGTGGACTAAGAATACAATAATTGACATAAATTATACAGCATCCTATTTCAAAGATATAATTTAATTAAGTCTTATTATAATAAATTGAATTGGAATACCAGGAAACCTGCAAAGATTTAGAAAAACAAACCGATTGAAGATGCGTTGAAAATCTTCCAAGAGATGTAATTTACTTAGAAGATAAAGAAAGATTTCCATATTCGTAGAAAATTATAATAGGTGCATACTTGAAGGTTCTGAGTATACAATCAAAGGAGCATCATGCTGTATCAGCCTCACAAATGTCCTATCGTGCACGTCATGAAGATGATGATAAAAAAAATCGTGTATTATCTTAAATCGGCGATAAAAAACTGTTCTATAAAGCACATAACAGTTTTACTCGTGTCCAGTCAGTGTGCTATCTACTAGATGGTTATCAGCCGTTATCAGCAAGCGTGCTCGTTTGTCCGGCGAGCATCGATCGAGCACACTGTATCACTCCTTGCCTTCGCGGAAGTGATAACAACTGTTACGTCTTATCGCTCGACATTAACACTGACCGGGTTAATTTAAGATAATGACTGAAATTCGGAAATGTTTGAAGACAACATTGGGACACTCTTAGGCCCCGTCCCCATCATGTCGTGACGATTTATTTATCGTTGGTTTTTAGTTGGCAAAAGTCATGGGCGATAGTAATCGCGTGGTCCTATATTATGTGAACACCTCCATTTAAATACACAAGCCACGACACTTGAAACTACACGACTATCTGTCGTCACGACATAGTGGAAACTATGCCTTACATTGTTTCAGGTATCTACGTACGACAGTCGAAATTAGTCGTTTCACTCAAGGGCCGTGTAAACTATGATAGATGCAGCACAGCTCTTTCTGATTTGAATTCCATATGAAAACTGAAAGACACCATCACCTTCCTGCCTTTATCCCATCTCAGTTCTTCCATTTTCTCTTCTCTCAATCGTCATGTAATCATTTACACGTTTTGTTATATTCTTCACTAGCTTCTGCCAGCGGCTTCGCCCGCGTGAAGTTTGATTATTGTCCCATGGGATCTTACTACCGGAATAAAATGTATCCTATGTTTTATGTGGGTCATAGCGTGATGATATAAACGTAAGAGTAAACAAATATAATAATAACAAATCTCCGAACTGCTAAGCTATCGGGAGTTACACGTGTTATTGTGAGTCAACTATAAAAGATAGACATATGCTGTCTTGGGATATGTTTTATATAATTTTATGTGGAATATTTCCGTTATACATGATTTCTATGTAGCTTTAACCATTAAGGCTGCACACGCGACGGAAGCTAAAAAAACCAAGTAACTTCTCCCGTTTTCCCAACATTTCCTTTCACTGCTCTGCTCCTATTAATGGTAGCGTGATGAAAAGTATACTATTACCTGCTCAGGAGTATGTAGAATAATTGTACCAAGTTTCGTTAAAATCCGTCGAGTAGTTTTTTTTTCTATAAATAACATACAGACAGACAGACAGACAGACAGACAGACAGACAGACAGACAGACAGACAAAAATTTTACTGATTGCATTTTTGGCATCAGTATCGATCACTAATCACCCCCCGATAGTTATTTTGTAAATATATTTCATGTACAGAATTGACCTCTCTACAGATTTATTATAAGTATAGATAAATGAGATTTAAAGATTTTTGTTTATCTTGTTTATAAACTGGTGCAATATAGATTTCTTTAAATAGATCCTGATATATTTTTAAATGATATTTAAGTAGCCTTACGTTTGTATTTAAAAACATGTGCAGATTTTCGAATGTTGTAAAGTGAACGTTTCGTGATTTTGTAACACAAATAGCATGTAAAAATAAAAAAAAATAGTGTTAAATTATAATAAACTTGTTTGTTTGTTTTTAATAAGAATATTTTTCGAGCGAAGGCTGACTACAATCAAGTAATAGTTTTTTTTATTGTGGAGCACAATTCCATGTCACTGATTTAATTTCGTAAGTTAACGATTGTTCTAAATTTATAATTCTATACATAATTAACTAGATAGACGTGTACTGGTACGATTAACACGTTGAATAATTAAATGTTAGCCTCGTTGATACTTACGTCACCATCCTCAAGTTCAAGGACGACATGCACCGTAATTAATTCGTAAGCCACAAAAAGTTAAATCGTTCCATCACCTCTGATTTATTTTTGGTGCCACCGTCCACATACATATTACGTTTAAGTGTTGACTTGATTGTGTGACTGGTTATTTGGATATTAAATAATTAAGTAGCTGTTATAACTTGATTATTTTTGTGAAATTGTATTTACGATGAATTATTTGTAATTCAGTAAGGTGTATCGTGAGTGCAGTGCACTCCCGTAAAGGTCACAGTTAAGGTTAAAGTTGATGTCGGATGGGCGTTGCAGCGACGGCGGCGGCGGTGCTGGGCGGGCGGTGCAGGACACCTGAGGGCGGGAGAGGGCGAGGGGCGCACGCTGCAGATTCACTTTCGTCCGGCTGCGACCGCCCGCCACGCCAGTGAGAGAAAGTTGGCCGCGGCGAGCGAACGAGTCTCGCGAGTCGAGCGGCGCGTCGCGCACGCACGAAACCGCGCTCGAACCACGGCGCCCGGCCGATACTTGCCCTTCAACTTGTACTCGATCCACGTAAACAATGCGCTGAAATGTCCCATCTCTAAGAAGATTTCCGTATTGCAAGTGAATTTAATTTGGATACTTTTGTGGAGTAATTGATAGTTTTATAGTAGCCGGTAAAAATTGTTTTCCGAGACTATAACAGACAATTAAATAGACGTAGTGACTTATCAGTATTTAAGGAACGATGCAGTGCTATCCTAAGTTATCTCCTAAGCGCGAGCCGATGGACATGGTGTACGAGGCGGAGATGCTTCCTGGAGCGCGGAGGCTGGAGCTGCCGGCGCCCCCGGGCAAGGAGTTCCGCGCGCCCGTGCTGCTGCCGGCGCCCGCGCACTCGGTGATCCAGTGCATGCGCCCGCCCCCACCGCCACCGCCACCGCCGCCACCACGTATGCACAAGCCGCCATCCTTTGAGGAACCATCCAGCTCCATTCCAGATCTAGGTAAGATACCCAAACATTATAGTAACCTCTGTCAACAATAGCCTCTGTACGATGACACAATTCTAAAGAAGCAAGAACCACGCTACGAGGAGGTGCTACGAGGCTACGAGGAACAAGAACTCATCTAATTCAATCAAAACAAAACTATTTTGACTCGATGTACTTATTTCATAGCACCTATGTATTACCAGATCCACAGAAGCGTGTTAATAAATTCACGTGACGGTATAGTTTTATTTTGACGTAAGTTCGTGTAAAAGATTTGTTATAAACATACGTAATGCAAACAGAAGAGGATTTAAAAGAACTTATTTTGTTGGTTTGATAAATATACATAATTACTATTATAGTTGCCTTCATTTAAGAATACGTATATCAATGAATATTTTAAACGCTGATAGAATAGATGTTATTTTCGGAATTACGGAAATTCGAATACGTTTTCATTCACCTTTGACCTTGGAAATTTGAAAACAACAAAATCCGTAGCGGAAGATGTACGTAAAATGTTTAATTTATTATTTTTTGTTTATGTATAGGTTTTTTGAGCATCAATTTAGTTTATGTTACATACCACTAAATGGTGTAAACAGACTCTTCACGAAGACGTTAACCAAGCATTCTGTACATGAAATTCCCTAAGCAAAAATTATTGCTGGGTTTTGACTTTTTTTTGGGTGAAGAATCACCTTTTACATTAAAACTCAATGTAACGCACTCAAAACATTGTTCTGGTGCATGGATTGAATAATGTAGGGGTCGTGGAGGTGTTTTAAGTAATGTTCTCACATTAAAAACATTGTATAAAAAAACTTGTAAAAATGTTAGAAGTTTGACCCCCAATACCTCCCTAACTAGGTCTAGAACAAAACACAATTGCAATGATGAGGAGAACAAGAGTCTTTTTACACCCTTTATTGTCATACATACTGCAAAGTTTATACCTACGCACTTGTCTAAAGGGTAAACTGTCTCTTTGAGACACGAACTCTGCGTGTTGGTATGCCATAAGATGGAACATATTGCTTTTTTCATTCTAATCGTATATCTTTAAACCTACCAGCATTTTATGCTCGATTTTATTATTATGATGAAGAAAAACAAAAGAACTGCTGCAAAGGACGAATACGGTATAAAGACACAAAACAACCCCAATTTGAAAACAATATCTTCTACTTAATACTCTGTATTTGCACCATTGCATTGATAGTGGAGAAATATCTCAATAATAGTTAAATCAAAATAACTTGAAGTATACATTAATGATCATCCACTTTCTGCTCTTTTCATAATTAAAACACCCATTCTAATAAAGTCTAGATAATGATAACCAAGTTGGTCTTATTCTAAAAAAGCACAAAAAAGATCTATTCCTTAAAATAAACGAAAAACAAAAATAAAGTTAATCCTAAAACCTTGAACAAGTAATTCAGGGACCTTTGTTAGAACCCTCACTTACCTTTGTCTCCAGATTATTATCTAAGATTGCCATTATGAATAGATTACGACAAAATCATTTAATTGAATGACCTTTTTGTCAATGAAGCTTTAAAAGATATGCATTGTGAAGGTCAGTTTCTACTAAAGACGTTTGTCAAGGATTGTTGAAGTGCATTTTGATATTATCTTAGTCTATATTTCCGTTATCCTATTATCTCAGTCTTGAGAATATGCTACCATCGTACACACAAAACATGTAATACTTTGCGTCTTTGTTAAAAACGGTATGTTTTGTCTTTGTACGAGTGTTTTCACACACCTGTGTGCAACATTCTCACCACAAAAATCAATGAAAAATATACAAAGATGTCTAATTCGGTAACAAACAATATATTATCCGAAATAAATTAGCTTACTGAGTCAGTACGAACTAAATTTAGACTTGCACTAAATAAAGTGGTGCATACATCTACAGAAAATGTAAAACCTAGTTAAGTGCGAGTCGTAGTGGCGCCATACAGTGTTCCGTACAGACAAATAGACAGATAGTCGGTGCAGGCTAAGGACAAGGTTCTTTTGGCTTTGTCGCCGTGTCTTTATTTGTTGCATAATTGTTGCACCTAGCTTGTAAAATGATGTTCCATAAAAAAAACAGATAATAAGATATAGGTAAATCGGTACCAAGCATGAAATTTTCGATTTCTTAAAAAAATATTTTCATGAGCATGATAATTCATCGTAACATTTTGTAAGCTGATCTACGAGTATTTACATACATTGACAGAATTGGGCTGTTTTTTGCGATCATATAAATTTTAAATGATAACGAACAAATCTGTTTTGTATCTTGATCGTGACCTAAAAAGCAAACGGAAAACTTTTACTCGTTTTCATGCAGATCTACTTCATAGTGAGAAAATTAACAAAATCAAGAGTAGAGTCAAAATAAATTTATGTAAACTGGTATTTTCACATTTGCATTAATAAAAATAGACTTAATAGTCTATTTTTTCAGTTCAGCAAAATATAGAAATACTTAAAAGCTATTAGGAGCAAGTAATAAGCAGAGCCCAAGCACCAGGGTGCAGGTTTCAATATAATTCAACAAAAAGTATCTGAAACACAGTTTGCTTATTAAATGTAATTACAAATATATTAACGTAATTATTTAATAAGATATGTTTATTAACGTCTCCAAAACTATAGAGTTTACGAACAGACCTACAGATGGAGACTATATGGACGAACCTGACTCAAAACTAGAATCTTCTTATTTTTTGACATCATGAAGTAAAGTTACGACTTTCAGTTTGGCATAACTTTACTCCGCGTTTATTAATAACGTGTCACAGGTTTCGCTGTTACTGTGACTAAGGAACCCTAAAAACACGTACGATAATAGTTCGTTTTTTACCAACACGACCCACACAGTATCATAATATCATACATTTAATTAATCAAGAGTCAACACATTAAAGAAAAAGCTTTTTTTTCATTTTATGTAAAGAAGATCTAGTGGTATTTAGGTAACATTAGTGATAACCTTCAGAACATCAGGTAATACCTATAACAAAATGATTGCGTATAATATTCAACATCGCCTTGGCCGCTATGAATTCATACTTCCTGCTTCGGAAAATTGTAACAGCGTACTACTGCCGCACAGCATAGTTTCCGGGTGATGACGACACGTCACGAAGGTCGCACTTATTAAATAAACGACACATATATTATTGCATTGATTAGTTATTAGTATAACATACGGTTATTTAAACGAACACAAGCAAGGGTCAGATTTGTTTTTAATATTTCTCATATCCCAGGCAAAAAAACTCCGAGGCATTGTAAAAATATCGTTTCATTTAATTGATATTCCTTCTTTTGTCTCTTCGTCTAAGTTTTGCGACGATTTCCTATTTTTACTGTAAAGGACGGAAGATTATATTATTTTATTATTACGAAGTAAAAAAAATCTTACCAACTAGTTCCATGGACTTCTGCTGACCAACATCATCAGAAAAAACGTGCTCACGTTTTCAGTTGGAAAACGCACGTGCCTCCTCAGTGATCCGTCATCTAAAAATATGTTACTCTGTGTCGCTTTCTCACGTTTTAGAAAGATTCAAACCGACATATTCACCCACAAGGACAGGTTATTCGGTAATAATAAATAAAATAAAATTAAAATAAAAAAGCCTTTTATTCCATGCATTCACAAAATAATTTTACAATATTGAATACAAATCACATGCTTGATTATTATGTTTGTTCTTTGAAA
The DNA here is from genome assembly GCA_916618015.1 of Xestia c-nigrum. Classification (NCBI taxonomy): domain Eukaryota; kingdom Metazoa; phylum Arthropoda; class Insecta; order Lepidoptera; family Noctuidae; genus Xestia; species Xestia c-nigrum. Next base: position 12,439,422 of record OU745255.1, on the reverse strand, counting down.
TATTACAAAAAAATAGATTAGAATAAAAAAATAATCAATTTGGTAATAAAAAAATTAAAAATCCAGCAGATTAATTATTAGGTGCATTGATACTAGGTATATTTTATCCTATGTATAACTTCTTCTTGATAACTTTTATCAACACAGAACCTAAGTATAATTTCATCTATGATCTAGTACAGGCAAAAAAAACTTATTAAAGAAATAAATGTTTTTTATTACAAGCTATTATAGAAAAACATTAACAGTTAAGCTTGAAGTTCAAATCATCATCTGCATAGCCTTTTCCCAACTATGTTGGGGTCGGCTTCCAGTCTATATATATTTACGGTCTATGTAAACACTGACATATATGGAAAATAATCGTGCTAACAATATTTTCGCGAATAAGATTAGATAAATATCGCAAGGTCACAGCGACGAACGTGTGCGGCGCGTCATTTGGTGTCATTAAGGTCACTGTGACATTGGACCGATAGCAGTGACAAAATAATAGCCGTATCTTATCTGGCAATGTCAGCGTCGCGGGCGCAGCAGCAGGTGCGCGCGACCCCTGCACCCTACTTGTTTGCGAACCCTCTCGGACGTGCTAAACGATTTGACAGCAATCCGTCACATGAGTCACGCGTTATGCTCCGTGCTCCTTCAATAATTTATCGCCAGCAGCACATATGCGTGCCAAGTGGAAGAGATCATTAAGATGGTTTCTAATTAAAGGAACCCTATGAAGAAAGGGACGAGTTGAATATACAGAAGTGATCTGACATAAAATAAAAATCTAGTCACCTGAAAAACAGCTCATGGTGTAGGTAATCATGATATTCTGTTTTTCAGGGTTAGCTGAACTATAATTATGTGTACGTGAATAATGTGTGTGCAAAGATTCAGCTACAGCGCAAATGATGTGTTATCATATCGCCATAACCTTCTGAGTGAGCAAATTACTTCCTGCTGATTCTAGTGGTAGATATATATCTCGTTATGTATCGAGCATTATTATAATGTTCATAAAGGCTTTTCACCCAACGACAGCGTCATTCTTAACGACCCTGTTATTGGATCGATTATATTTCTTGAAGGACAATTTACATATTCTGCGACACGCGCACGTGTTTAATTTTTTTATTAAAATAAATATATAAAACATTATCCACAGTGCCATATAAAGTTACGTTACTTCTAATAAACCGGAAACATTGACGGAAACTGAATAATATATATTGTCTATTGCAAAAAATAATCCAGGTATCTTACAAGTTCTTTATAAAATATATCCCGGAAAACAATAAACAGGGCATGTGATTTGATTGCTCTGTGCTATTATACCTACCGTGTATAGATTTACATAAGTATGTACGCTATAAACGACTGAGTACACAGGGAAGTGTTGGCTCGCAACCTTGGCCGAGGTCGCGAAGCGTCACTCGCAACACTTATAAATTGTTTCATAACAACTCATTCGTGAATCCACTAATTGCTCGGTGAGGCGTTTTCCTGAAAGGCTTTTAGCAGTTGGTATGGAAACGGCTGAAATTGTGAAAGGTGTATTAATGTTTGGTGTTGTGCGCCCCCTTGCTGGCTGGCTGGCGGGCGCGCGGCGCTGGCCTTCGCTTTGAACCCGTCCCGCGCGCGCTCCACCCTCGCTGCTGTGACCGGGCAGGGGTCATGGCCACACATATTTTCGAAGCACGTGCTCCATCAATTTTCGATTACAAGTTCATGAAAGGTGTGTCTAACGTCTGTAGGTACACAACAGCTATTATTGGTTACTTCATGAAAAATATGTTCGATTACTTTGACCTACAAGCGATTATGATTTGGAATCAATAAGCAAATAGCTACTTTTGTGGCATTCAAAGAACGATAAATACCCTACAAACTTTCCGAAACTCTTTGTTTTGTAAGCATATTCAGCAAGGATGGTCTCGCTTCCTGTTTAAATCTGAACATAAATTAAACATGTAACATACTTAGATATAGTCAGAAACAGTATAGGTATTACGTATTTAATTACAACTTTGGTACACATTCACCTACAAAAACAAAGCGAAGTAGACAATATCAGAAAACAAAATATATTATAGTTTTGTATTTGTTTGATTGTGCAAGTCCGAGAGTTGTGTGAAGGTCATTGATAAGAAATCAGCAATGTTACAAACGTTGTTTGAGGTGCCTTGTGCCTTAACGTAATAAAACATAACGTAATCATAATAGGTACGCATAGTTCTTTGATTGATTAATACATTTTTTATTGAAATCATGTTTTTAACTTCTCAAGGTGAGGTGACGCTAATCCTTCATTACAAAAACACAAGTGGCTATAATGTTTGCATGACTAACGAAAACAAGTACATACACGGGCATAATGAAAGTGTAACTGCAGTACTTTATCATTATAACATTCAATCGTATATTATCTTCAATAGGTACAATATACAAATATCCTTGACACTCGATATTGACAGATTATTCCATTTGGAGAGTGATCACGTTTTGGCACACATGAATTTGCATATGAACATGTTTCAGAGATTAAGTTACATACTGCAATAATTAGGCTACATTAAACTATGTGGAACAACAATATTCTCATTCTTTTACAAGACATCGCAATTAATCTCTGAAGTAAAAGAAATGTAATTTGTACCAACTGTGAACTGGTTTGCCAAGGTGACCATGAAGTGGGTCCTCAGTTGGCATCCGACCAAGGGTGTATTCAGCCTTGTCTATCCACATATCAATGGTATGAGTTCAAAGTTAATTTACGTCTATTATGATAACGTCTTCCATGCTAAATCTATTTCAAAAGAAGGCTGATTAGTTCAAGATTTCCGCCAACAGTTACAAATTATAATATTTATTTTCAATAAAAACTGAAATCAAATGTAATAAACATTTCCGTGAATAATTATATCAATTCACATCAACTGAAGTCGTAACATTTTAAAATACATTACAAAATTTAACAGACTCACCTACAACTAAAGTTGTATTTTCGGAACTTTTTTTTTTTTTGTTTTCTTTGAAAACATTTTCTTAAAGATAAAACTGAAAGACGTCAGCAAATACATACTTGTATATTGTTATTTTGGTAGTAGATGTTACAATGCGGACGTTTTCTCATTATGGCTATCCATACACTAAATCGTGTTACCCCATGTATAATACAAATGATTTAAGAACATAATATTTGATACACATTTGTACTCTTATTCATAGTTTCACATTGGAAACAGTAAGCAAATTTAAAAGTTGTCATAATTTAAAAAAAGTTGTGTCTGTCTCTTTTTTCTTTAAAACAATTTGGCGCAGATGCTAATCCGTTATAAAAGTTGGCAATATTCGGAGGAGACTGAGTCGAGCCGATTAAACTGCATCGTTTCATTTGAACCCATTACGGAGACTCAGACAGAAAAAAATATGTCTGAAAGAAAAACGAATACAATGTTGGTTGGTTTTCGTCCCGAGGGGTTTTCGTGGCAAGACAATGGTTTCGGTGCACCAGCCGATTAACGGACTGAAAAAGGATTTATAAATAAATTCTTATAAGCTTTCATACTTAGACTAGTGCTCAATCCATTAACAATAATTTACATTCACAACCCACTTTTTAAAACCTTGACAATGCAGTACTGCGATACAGTATTCTGAAGCCGACAAAGCCGGGAGAAGGTACTAGTAGTTGTATAAGTGTGTTAGACGAGCGAACATGGAAGCGGGCGGGTGCGGCGCCCCTGACCCACGCACTCCGCTCCGCGTTGCCATGGTCACGGCCGATCGATCCGAGCCGGGATGCACCCGGAATTGAATTTAATATCCGTGCTCAAGGTTCCTTACTACTATTTCCAAGTGCAGCTACGAGTACTTTATACGAAATGTTTCATTACCTATTTTAATTAGTGCCGTATTTTTAAATACAGCGTGTATTTTAACTTTAGCGCGCTATTTTGGGACGTTTGCGGGCTGTGTTTAACTTAGGTGGTTTAACGTTTATAATTTTGGCACTAAGGCTAGATACTAAAAATAAAACTTCTTTTTTTGGAAGATGTTAATTTTGGTTCAGTAAATATAAGCAAGTGCTCAATGATTTATACTTAAACCCAGTAATTACTGTCAAAGCTCGTTTTATAGGCGCAAATGAAATAACGTAGGTACTACGTCGTAACAAGGTTATTCACAGACAAAAGCCTCGATGTAGTCGGAGACCCCCCCTGCCGCACGCCACTCCGTCCTTGGCCAGCTCCAAGGCCAGGATGCCGTGTAGCTGGCAGGTTGAGCGTTTTCCAGGGACTGCGGTGTACCTACTTAGGCGGAAAATGGGGAAGTATTGTTCCTGGAACTGAAATACCAGTGTAGAAATTCTAAGGTACTATTGTATATCAAATACAGGGTGTCTCATTTAAATCGGTCAGTATGGGAAAGTCTGAAACTATAAGACATACAAAGATCTGTTCTGAGGAACCATGTCATCGATTTTAGTAACAAGAAAAACTGCATTCATACATTTTAAAAAACATAATATCTGTACTCCGTTTGGGAATCGAACCCGGTTATTTAAAAAAAAACCTACACTATTTCTATTTAGATATCGATTGTGTAGGTCTTAAGCAGTAAATGTTTGTTTGAAACACGATGCCTAAAATGAATAATAGTTATTTGTTATACAAGAGTGCAAAGTTGATTTTTAACCGCGTGCTCAATTTTGATGACTGAGCAAGCGAAAGATTCTAAAATTGAGTCACGAGCGAAGCGAGTGATTCAAAACTTAGAATCTTGAGCGTTAGCGAGGGAATCAAAAGAGCTCGAGGTGAAAAATCTTTGCACTCGAGTGCAACACGTAACTTTTCATCCCACCTCAACGAGGAAATGAATAAACGCAAAAAAAAAATTGCGCATTATTAACAAATTCAGTTAATTCTGTTGGCGTCAAATAAACTTCCTCGTCGCTAGATTATGAGTGGTCATTTTATGAAGTTGGATTCCTTGTTTTTAACCTTAGGTGTTAACAATATGACGTGAAAAGAAAATGGCGCGCGCAAAACATATAAAAAAATACACCAAGAAGGTTCCGAGTCTGAGTTCTCAACAAATTCAAAAAAAAAAAAAGATAAATTCGGCACCATATAGGTAGAAGTAAATAGGTTTAATGATGTTTTGAATTCACATGCTTAGTGCACACGATGTTCTAAATTCAAATTTACTTTACCCTCATGACGATAAAAACGGCTTTTGCACTCAGATATCGAAGAGCAAAAATACTCTTTCCGAGATGGGGGGATGAAAAATTCATTGTTTCCCCATACTTTAATTTATTTTAGTAGGTGCTTGAACTGACCACGGTTTTTTTTTTCAAAATAACCGGGTTCGATTCTGAATTCCTGAAGTACTGATATTTGTCATTTACTTTACAGTGTCAAAAAGCATAATTAACAAAACGTTTGATTTTCATGATGAAGTTTTAATTTTTCTATATCGACGAAAATATTGCAAACACCTAGTTTTTCAAACATAACACATAATTTTGTTGGTATGTGAAAGAAAACAGTTTTAGTCCCCAAATTCATTCTATTCCGGATAGATGACAAGACGAGATGTTTCTGTAACGATATTACACATTTGTTTGTTAGAGGACTGGGTCAACGAACGGCCGGATAAAAATAAAGAGCTCCCTAAACATGCCACGTACATTCAAACTCGGCCTGCCATTGAGGAATGCTAATACAACCGGGTAAAATTTGAACAGAATATCTTTGAAAGACGACAAAAATCTTCGATTTTTTTGTGAATACCCAATAAAACATGATTTAAACACTGTTTTAAGCTAACTTAAAATGTCACTTACGGGATATCTTCCGTGAAAACATGGTTAAATGATAAATGATATATTCAGCAAGTAGGTTTTCTCAAACACTTTTACACGTCATTTTTTTTTAAACTAGAGTGGGCCGATGTTTCGTACCTGACTACTCTGAGAAAAAACAGCCGAAACAAACACAGAGGTCATAGTCTCTTTTGAAGTCCAGACAATCTTGCTTAATTCACATGAGGACTAGGCAGATTAATGTCTGAGATGGTCTTTTGATTTTGCAGAGATTTGAGAGTGACATTTTGCAGTTTGGGTTATAGTTTCTTAAACTGCATAATTTCGTGGTATAATAAACGTTGAGTCATTGGAATAGTTCAGACATTAATAATCATTATTTAGTTACCCTAACTGAAGCCCACGCTGTGCCCTCGGTACGTGACTCAATTCAGTGACAGCATAGTCTTCGACTAAAAACGTTTTCCAAGTACCTATTCTAACTGGTTCCATTGACCTTATGTTTAACTAAAAATAATACAATTTAGGTGTTTATTTTAGCAGCTACCTAAAGACAGCAATAAATCTTGCTAAAACGGTTTTCAAAAGTGTAAGAAACCGCACATACACTTGTTACAGAATGTAAATGTTATGGTATTTATGGTCATTGCGTTGTTGCACATTTTTCAGTTAACGACAACGACGAACAGCTATTAATTAAATAATGTAGACCGAGTATGAGATCTTTCCACTCCAGAAAAATTAAAAAAATACCCTTAAATGGATGAAAAAATATCACATGCGGTTATTATATATATTTTCCGCTTTCACACACAAATGAGATACATACAATAGTACATTAATGTTATCCTAGGGGTGCAAGTAACTTATTTAGTCTCGAGATGGGGTTTGGCGCCCAAGCGTAGCGCGGGCGCTAATAGCTCGAGGGACTAAATAAGTCTTTAACCCGAGGTAAACACTGTGCTTTTCATTACGAATACACGGAAAATAAAAACAAAAACACGAAACCACTCGAATAAAACACGAAGATCGGATTGCCGCTTTCCCGCCTATTTTGTTTTTTTTTTCTGTGGCGGCTATTCAGACTTTATTTACACTATCGTCACTGAAAAAATGGTAAATATTTGGCCCAAATCTTTGTTATTTTAAAGAAATATTTGTACTAAATTATAACAAAGTTATTTTAAAAAAATATATTCTTAAAAAAATACTGAATTTTATGTTATTTAAATTTTACATCGCGCTGTAATTTACAGGCTGTATAGAAGTCGGAACATGGGTTTAGTAGAAATGTGAAAATGGAACTAGATTTTTTAAAATAAAGTTACAGCTGTCAGTTGAAAGCGATTCTCCCTAGGGCTGAAAAGTATTACTTTCAGCCCGCTCCTCAGGCAACTTCAGACCTACTTTCCGAGTACGAGTAATGAAAAGGTATATTGCTAGCAACGTGTTCCGGCTTCGGACTGGTCATTTACTAATGCAGAAAATTAATTACAAACACAGCAAAAAAAAAAAGCAAAATCGACTTGAGCCGTTCTCAAGTGACGCCCTGCTATTTTTTTTTTTTAATAATATATATGTCTCAAACTCAAAACAAATCTACTCTTTCCACCATTTCGAAAAGTCTAAGTGAAACTACCACTGGTACTGAGAACACCATCCTGTGGTAGTTTCACTTACTTTATTTGAGCTTTGTTACAATTATTTGAGCAGAAAATAACGTTTTTTAATAGAAAATAACACCGTTAACGCGCTATTTAGCTTTCAATTTAACTAACTGAGAATGTGTTGTAGGATAACCGAAGTCGGGTGAAAAATACACTATGGACTAAGAATCTGTAGTATGGACTGCAGGAAAACCAAGAGCTAAAAGTTATTCGCCTCAATATATACTCGATATGATTTGTAAACAAGACACGTCAAACAAGTCCTTTTCAGACGCTTTTAGGACCAGAAAAGGGTTGTATAGTATGAGAACCTTCGCCACTAGGAGAGCAGAACTCGCGAGGCGATCGCTTGTCCACGTTGCCCTATCGTCGTCACAGCGACGTCAATTGCGTCGAGCCGCTTGCATAAGTACTTAACGCCGATGTATTTCATACGTGAACGTTCTACATAGAGACAGTTTAATTATTAGTTTTTACTTAAGATAAAATCTTTTTTTAATGCTTTTACAGAAAAATAACATTGATTTATATGACATTCAGAAAAATATTTTATAGCAATATTTTATCAAAAATACTTTAGTTTTTATTTTTGATTAGGTGTTTATAACTTTAAGCAACAATAGTTAGAAGGTAGCTTTCATTATGTTCAAAGTACAACAGACACTGGAATTTTTCCGTACTTTGCTAGTTTAGATTGTATGTGAACTTGACCTACCACAACATGTTTTACACGGAATGACTACAACGTTTAATATATTCAGAAACAAATTAATTCAACGTATTCTTTTAGACGTACCTATAGTTTTTCTTTGTTATTCGATCAGAATATATTTTTAGATCCATGTAAACTCGTCTGTTATGACATTGAATAACCAACAAATCACAAGCACTGCAACAAAGTTCACAGCCAATCGAATCTGTGAACGTATCGAAATGCATACAGGCGTACATTCTTGCAATATGTACATGATTATCGCATTGGCAGTAGCTGCACACATGCACATTATTATGGCTATCCTTTTTACACTCGCAGGCGGCGATACCTCTTTCAAACTGCATGCGAATGCATTGCGCCATTTTCTTGGCACGTGCAAGCTCTTCGCTTGTTCAGTTGCCCTAGTAGATAGTAGTGAAACTTAACAGTTCACGATGATGTTAGTGACTTTTCCAACAATTGCACGGCGCATGAGTGGAAAAAATAAATGGAAAATGTTGTTTGTAGACAATGAAACGAAAAAAAAGTTGAAATCTATAGTGAAATTAAGAATTTAGGACCCAATTATTTTAATAACAGACAATTTAGACTCGCTCCCTAATTATCTTTTTTGTGTATTTGTTCATGATTTAGATTTTTCAAATTGTTCAATTTGAAGAATCTTACTTGTTTATTTCTTGTTCTTTGATGGAAGTTCAATATTTTAACATCTTTTCTAAAATCTTCACTAAATAACCATAATTTATTGTTGTAAAATAAAATACTATTAAGATATCAATGTGTGATGAATTTGAATAAAAAGTGAAGTCATAATACTGCCACGCGGCGCTCCACTGAGAATGCAGTTCAGTGCAACCGAGTACCAGGGCAACACGACGCTACAAGAGATCTGAATGCACTTTTCTCTCGCTAACTATATACATACTACATAATGCTTATTTATGTATTGTATTAACCTATAAATAACATTGGTACAGTGCACATACACGTGCCGAATATATTACATATATGTATAGGTGGATATAATAAAAATATGCTATTAGATATAGGTAAAATGCACTATAATGTGACAGTTACAACTATGACGAATGACCTAAATATATGTTGTGTCCTAATATTATTTAATAAAAAAATGTGTTAAAACCTCCGGGAAAAGCGTCTTGTTCCTCTAACCACTTGCTAACTAACTAAATGCTTGCTCATGACCACATAAAACATCGTTTTTCATTCTGACGAGTTGTTTTGAATAACATTCACTGGACTGTAACACCAGGCAGCAGAAGTATTAAGCCCAATTTGATTGGCATATCATAACACTCTCTTATGCAAATATTTTTCTTTATTGTCATTGAGACACTTAATTATTGTTATTGGGACGGGTTTGAATATGGGAAAGTGTGAGAACAAATCACACTACACTTATCAACAATGCGCGGACATCACCTGCGCCGACCGGATGGCGACTCAGTGTGGAAACTTAGCAAAACTTCTTACTGAATAACATACAATATTGAAATGAGTAGTGCTCTCGCTTTTACTTGTTCCCAAGTCGGTTATTACGCGAGACTTGTAGTAGTGCGCGTTAGACGTAATAGGCGTTGCTTTCTAAGCAGTGAAGGTGAGGTGCACGCTCGGCGCATTGCTCGCAGTTCAAGTTTAGAGTAGCGCGGGCGCAGCGATAATTGCAGAGATCGTTGCACTTCTAACGCCCTGCGCAGGGGCAACGAACGCACGCAGCTGCCCGGGAAATAGATCCCGTCCCGACTATTTCAGAGCATGCTTGCTTAGTTAGATAGCGAGCGGTCCCGTGCCTTGCCTTAACTAACGACTTACCTGTAACGTGAGAAGCCGCCATGAAAAAACCATGACTGAGCTTCAATTAATACGTAGAGTCGACGGGATATAGTTTACCCTTGCGACTTATTTCGTTTCGTATGATTCATATGTGTAAAATTGGAATAATTTACTTTCTATGTCGAATCATTTCAAATACTGTTGGTATTTCGAATAATTAAGTATAGCTCAAAATATGTAGCTTAAGGTCATACAAACGAAACTCATTAGCATAACACAATCCAATATTCCTCCTCCATATAAACATATAATCGATTCATAATAATTATGAGAAACAATAAAATTGTTCACAATTGATTGCCAATACTTTTTGTATATGCTCGGCCCACTTAGTAGCGCGAAGTTCATAGGGGCGTTGCACTTTCTGTGCGACTCGCCGTCGCGCGCGCAGCTCGGCCGCGAAAGTGATTCATTATGTGATCTGTGCGGTGCAGCATGCACTTCTATTGTTTGCATTCGCCATTCATATAAATTCTCCAGCGCATCGTATTTCTTTTCTTAATGATGTTTTGCGCATAAGTCATGCAAGGCTCATAAATGATTAATTAATTAGACAACACTGTGTTTCAGTACTAGATTCAGTATTATTATAAACACTAAGTAATTATTTTATGACGGTTAGTTGGTTCGTTGAAATACGTTGAGAAGATTATTATGAAATTAAGAAAACTGTCTTTATATAGTTTCTAACTAACGTCAGCATTATAAAAAGACAATGTCTGTATGGTATCAAAACCGACAATGTATTTCGGTTTGCACGTAGTTTTTCAACTAAGAGTAACTCTGTTGCGTTGTAAATTATGCGCTTTATGTGCCCAAAGTGCAGGTTGACGGAAATAACTAAATGCCAAGACAGTTTGTTACTCCAGGGCCAACATAAAAATCTAAAATTAATGTAACAACGAAAGTCAACAACCTTCACCGAGTACCTGGTTTAGTCAGTGTAGCTAGACTAGCTAGCTCAGTGTATACGTTATAAAAGTGGTTTGAACGGAGCGGGTTGGGAATGTTAGCAATAGAAAAAAACCTGCAATGTTAGAAGTATCTAAGCAAGTCGGGTGCAGTGGCCGGGCAGTGCCAGTGACCTGCTAGTGAACGCGACGACGCCGATGAATGCTCTAGAGAACTCGTAGCCGACCGCTACGAAAGTGCTACGAGCATATCACACTCTTCAAAAGTTCGTTTTCTTAGTGAAAATCATCAATAACTTAAACCATTTTTCTTTCTTGCGTGTTGATTCATTTTAGAATAAATAAGGGTAGTTTCCTGTATTGTCACCCTCGTACTTTTTTACGATAGACATTAAATGTGGACGATATTGTATCTAAGAAAATACAAATGATTTCGTTGAAATGGGATGTGTCATCTTGTTTTCCTGCAGGGAGAAAACATGACGCGTCCTGGTCAATATTGGAAATCCCTGTTGAGCCTGAAACTAGAGTGACTCACCGCAACGAACTGAATCCGTCAAGGTTTCGTTTTTGGGACTTCGATACGCAATGCTTTAAATACAAGTTTAACAAGTTTCCGACATAAACTCTTTTATAGCTTGGTTCTAAAAGCGTCATAATATTTAGACTACGTGAAAACTGCGGGAAAATCAATTATTTAGCGTCCAATCGTAAAATAATTTCATGTGCCTTATAAAAATGTATGGAATTATGAAATCAGCAAATGGATGTATGAATTCAGGATGATTTGCGATTCAGTGAGCGAAGGGTACCGGGACCGCGCGGTGTCATTGTACGACACTGACCGACACCTCACACCTTACATTTAAACTCTTTTAATCGATTATTGATACGACTCGTACGTCTGTTAGCTCAATTTTGTTAGCTTAATTTATTGTCTCACGGTTTTAATTAAATATCAAATTAATTTGTAATTTCAAGTTGTAGTTATGAAATCAACATAAAAGTTGTAGTTTAAAGTCTAGAGATAACATTAAACTAGGTTGTCAAATATATAAAATGTTGCTTAGAGTTTTCTAAAGACGTGAATCGTAAATAATGGAATGCAGCGAGTGGTGTAATGAGCAGTTGAGTATGTTAGGGGTACGTCGACTCCGAGTGGAAAGTGCGAGTGAAAATGTGCAGCAAACCGGCGCTGCCTGCCCAGTGCCCAGGCGCTGCGGGTAGCATTACCAACAGGTGGGCAATTATTTATCCGGAAAACCTGTCCTAGCCATGCCTGGCCGCCTAGGCTCGTAGTTACTAGCTTCCTAGCCCACAGCAACACACCTCGCTGTTAATTGCACACATTTCCACTTCTATGTATACGTCGCACTCGCCCATTAAGCATGATAGTACTCGTACTTAAGCAGCGCCTTTCATTCATGGCTAATTAATTGAGAGACACTTTAATGTAATGTACCCGAAGCTTGAATGAGTTCAATAAAAGTATAAAACAATGACTGAATTACTTTAAAAGAAAATGTTTGTAAACTTGTACAATTACGAGTCAATTTCAAAGAGTTACGTTACGCCGCAAAGACAATGTTGGATCGTAAGAAAATCTGTTTATTTTTGTGATTTTTCTTTGAGCATAATGAATCAGGTTTTAAATTGTCGTATTGTGACTTTTATTTTCATTTGTGATCCAGTTTTTATATTTGAAGCACGTAGATAGGTGGCAGTAAAGCTGATAATGGAGCGACGTACTCGTAGCATCAATTCAATGGTTCGCGGTCGCGGGCTCGGACAGTTTTTGCAGCGTGTTGCGTTTGCGCATACTGATGCGCGACCCGCGCCCGCGGCCCCGCGGCCGACGACCCGCCCCGCGCGCCCCTTGCGCCCGGCGCTTGACCCCGCGTCCCCGCTGCACGCCGCCCTGGGAAAAACTGAAAAACTAACCAATGACGCTTACACAATTTTCTTACTGTAAAGGGTGCTTAACCAGACTTGGTCATGAAATGTTATTCACCCAGTTATAAAAATGGAACTGCGTGAAACCAAATCAATGCGTGGGCGAAAAAATTCTAGTAACATAAAATGTTAAGTTTCTATGTACTTAATAAGCCTTGCGTAGTTCCAGCAACATTTTTTTCTGATACCTACTTTTATAAGTAATCTTTTATTACTACTCAGAAACACAAAGCCTATTCAAGGTCTTCCATTACAAAAGATCCGTTTATAAAAAAATAGATTATGTAATATTGATACAGTGAAACGCTTCGCTATCAATTGATTTTGTAATAATCACAAAGGCTACGAATTGTGGATACAGATGAGAGTGATATCAATTTATTTTAATCAGTGAGTCAAAAGAGCGGTACAATTCTACGGAGTTAGGAGCGATCAATGGCGGGCGAAAGATCCTCAGAATCCTAACGCTACTACTAGTCGAAGTCGATTTATTTTCACGTAGGATAAGATTTTCCATGGGCAGTATTCCTAAGCGTACGTAACGTAACGTGTGTACGTAAATCAACTTCACGTCGGCTACATGATTTGAATACAACTGTGGGCTGGAGTATACTGATAGTATTGAATGCGCGTAACCAGCCTATGAGAAACATTCCCTCTGCTGGACTTAGTTCACCACATGGCACTGGGTGTGTGGGTTGGCAGATGTCAGATTTCTTCGTATATCCAATTTACACGCGACACGCGACTGCTGAGTGTGTGGTACTAGGTTCGATTTCCGTGCCTGGTAACATGATATTTGGCTTTCCGCCAGGAAAATGTCTCAGTAGCTACCACGGAGTCTGAATTTGTGGCATGAAAATAAGCTCACCCCTATTTTATATAGGACTTAAACATAAATAGTGAAATCTGGGTGTACTATTAGACATATTGGCCTAGTGGTCGCGAGCGCGACAGCTGAGTGTGTGGTACTGGGTTCGATTCCCGGGCCGGGCAACATGATATTGGACTTTCCGCCAGGAGAATTTCTCAGTAACTGCCACAGAGTCTGAATTTGTGGCATGAAAATAAGCTTACCCCTGTTATCGTAACTAGTGAAATGTGGGTGCACTATTAGATACACCTATCTTCGGTGATTACAGGCATGACGTTATGTGGTGGCTACAGATTTAGTCACGTGTTTTGGCACAAACAGTATTGTAGAGCGAAAATAAAACGAGATATGATAGTAGGGCTGCGACACGGGCGCCCGAGTCGACGTCCGCGGCCAAGGCCCGGCGGTCAGGGACACTCTATCTAACTCCATTATATACTAACTCGCCGTATTTGAGATAACTACAAGTATTACAGCTCTTAGCGATACAAATTCGTGTTTCATTAGGAATATTTCTGGAGGTTTTCTGACAATCTTGTTTATTAACGTTCTTTGGAGACTGTTTGTGTTTCGAGTCCACGTTCCAAAGAGTTTATTGCCTTCGTAATTATTAACCAGATCGGAATAAGTATGTACAGCGTAAGATCTTATGGAAGTATAGAAGAATTATGAGTTCGAGGAGGCACGCGAAAAGAGCACATGGAAGGAATTGGGGGAGGCCATTGCCCAGCCGTGGGACAGCACAGGTCATCATAAAGAATTACTTAAACTATTTAATTGCGGAACCTTCAAATATTTGGCATTTTAAGAGGGAGCATCACATGTTACTTTGATAGATTTCTGTTAAAAACACAATGTTATTTTTCCCGGTTAAGAGCAGCACTGATAGCATTTAGCAACACTCCAGGACATAAGGGGGTAGGGTCGCTCCCCTTGGCAAGCGCGAAATGTGATTAAAGGATTATGCCAAGCCGATGGGTAGCGACACCTGTGAGCTAATATCGACATAACTACCATCAACAATCACTAAATCATCTGGAAAGCGTCATGGTAATGCACCCTTTACAAACTACAGAAAGAAGATGTGTAGGCAGGTGATTGAGGAAATCTTTCCCATTCATTTACTTGACAAATGAATCAAAATTAGATTATACCAGTTATGCTTGTAGGGTTAGGCATATTCAAATTCATTTATTTGCTTTCCACAAGGTAAAACGTGGTGTTAACTTTTTTTAACACCAAGTTTTTTTTTCTGGCTTAGAAGAGCCGTTGTGGACCCTGTCAGGGCACAGCAAAATCTAATTCATATGGACTGATCCATATGGGCCTGTGAAATAGGAGACGAGCATATTGCTATCAACTGGAGACCTTGGCTGCTACTAAAACTTCCTGTAACCAAAATAAAAATATTTTATTTCGAATAGACCTAGACGGGCATTTATAAAACGTCGAAAAAGGTCCGCGGTTCTCGTTAGTCGTTTCCATGGAGAAGAACTGGCAGCAAACTCCATGGTTACTCTTTTCTTTTGCTCTACCCAGCTCTAACATGTTGCTGTACCCAGTCAGAGGTATCGCTTCAGACCTGTAGGTAGACCTATGTAAATGGAATGAATTCTAAGTAATTCCCCGTAGTGTAAGTTACTTCTGAGATTTCCATGAGTACATGATGAAGAAAATACGATTTCCAATAAATAGGTACTATGAGGAGATGAAAGTGAATCTCTGTTAAAAAATACATAAGTTATGGCATTATTAGTCCATCAAGGACGTCGGAGCGGCAAAGAATTGGAATATTTAATTGAACAACATTTCCAAGAAAAATTAACTTATTTTGCTCTGTAAATTGCTGCAATCGATTCTGATACGCTTTCCCGCAAGAAAATTAAAATGTCTAGTAAGAAGTGTTACGAGTAGATACTTCTTGGGATGGTTTACGATTTATGATTTTAAGTTTGTATGAGACAGTTCATATGCATCAGCATATAATGTTTCAAGTCTCTATGAGTTTCAAGACTATTAAAATTGCAACCCTCTCTTTTTTTTTCTTTTTTTCGGATTGGAAATCATCAAATGGGGGCTCCCACTCCGGGCGGAGCGGGAGGGACTGTCAGACTTTTACTGACTAAAAACCATCATTGTACCTTCCTCGCCCTTTACGTTCCGGGGCCGCGGTAACTATTTCGAACAGTCCCGCAGTAAATTGCAACCCTCCCTGGATTACAATTTAAATATTACTGCATCACATGTGACATGTTTTCAAATATTTCTTTCTTGGAAATGCAAGTTCTTCTGAATATCCTCTCGTCGCCGTTTCGTGAAAAGAAGCCAGGTAAGTTATTTTGAGAATTTCTCAAAATAACTTACCTGGCTGGGTTTGCACCCACTACCGAGATTGACGTACAATTCGTAAGTCCACAATAGTGGACTTACTACGTGAAATTAATTAGGGCTTTAGGAGCAATAGCTCCTAAAGCCCTAATTAATTTGACACACAAGTAATTTATAAGTAAACCGATGATTTAGGTGGGGTCTGAGTTGTGACCTTGTTACTGCAAGCCTTACATTATAACTAACTGGCGGATACAAACAATTAAATGACCCTACTGTAACTTCGACGTGTACATACTTGGAATCGGCTGTGAAAGAAAGAATAACCTTGCTGTTCCTAACCAGTCATGGGTAGTAGAGTAAGTTTCGCTAATGAATCAAGCTAATCAACATCATTTTTTCTGCTCTTACCTCAATGTATTTCGGGTCGGCGCGGCATTTGTATTGTTTTCTTCTTCACATTACTCGTCTTCTCATCAGACACCTCTTTTCTTGCCATACCATCCTGAAACAGTCCATCCATCGATTCTTTGGTCTCTACTCTTATACTCAAAACTTTCCTCACGACGTCCTCCGCATCATACGCCCCACAAATTTTCAGTCACAGGCGCAACTTTCAGACTTCCTCTTATGTACTCATCTCTCATTTGATCGAACTAATTTGATCACAAAATCTCAATAGTTAGTTGTTCTGGACCTGCAAGCACTGTAAGTAAGTATTAGTATAGATATAGAACATTCGTATTGGTTTGCTTGAAAACTATAACATTAAAAAGAAGATACTTTAGGAAATAAAAAACCTAAATTCAGAAACAAAGTTTCAGGTCAATGCCCAGACACAATAAATTGCAGCAATCAAAGGGTTTGTTCAGGTTTCCAGTACCTACAATAGAATAAGGTAACTTTTGAGTAAATATTATTTGTTTTATAAGACTAATAACTGTACTGCTTGTTAAAATTATGTGACGTTTTTTACTTTATGTGGTTTTACTTTGTGCTCTGAAAAAAAAACACATCATCGAGTACATTCCTCTTACAAATATCGCCGAGAAAAGCCTTTGAAATGCGGTAAAAGCGTGTGCCGTTGGCTCGAAATATTGCAGACTGTATTGTAGCCGCGATTACCCTCGGTAAGTCGGTACATGCAGGCGTATATTTGTGTATGTCGGGTTTCACTACACTTCGGTGCGGAAACGAGGTGCGTCGGCCTTCTCCCGTCTGGCCCCACACTACGGAACCACCCTGTCTGCAGGCACCCCCACCTGCCCCCCTCCACCCACTGTGCAGCGGCCCTCGCACCCCCCTCTCGGATGTAATTCACTCTCACTAACCCACTGCAGCACTGTAAATCATGCATATTGTACTGTCTACTGTCTACCTAATTCAAGGTGATATCTATGGTAAATGCAAATATAATTCTAGTTAGGTTTGCTTATCTTCAAAGTAACTATTCACATAATTTGATAAGTAATTTTAATGGTTGGTATTTAAAAAAATCTTCAAAGGATTCTGTCAATATTAGAAATGCATATCGCAATCACAACTATAGTTTATATTAAGACGGTAGTAAAAAGTAGCAGCCGTGAAGTTAGAATTTGTCCCCAGTTGATAAAAATAGCCCCCTGTTTTTGGAACTTAAATATGACTGGCAGAATGTGGCATGATGTAAAACTCTGCCTTACCCTTCAAGGATGACTGGCGTGATGATATGTTATAAAAAAAGAATTTAAGAAAAGTTTAACATTCTGTTTTTCTCACAGATTTACAATTTAAATGAACAGCAATAAAACGTAGATTAGAAAATTAATTAATCTAATCGTCGCGAGTAAAAACCGGTTTACATTGTAACAGTAATTCGATAAGTGCATGTATATGAATGAACCCGTAAAAACGTTGCACGTAAAACACTATACTCTACAACGAGGTACAAAGTTTTTGTCCAAACTTGCGACAGTAAAGCACATTATATAGACGTATAAAGCGGTCGTTTCAAATGCTACGTGAATACACCTTTTATAATTTTTCATCTCCATTTCCCCAAGCTTTTTGTTCGCATGTCACACACCGCGTCACTCAAAAGCTTCAGTGTTCTCTTTTTATAATGTCTGCAAGTCGGTGGTGAAAGCGCCAGGGTAGCGGGGCGGGGCGGGGACGCGCGGGGGGGGTGCGATGTCGAGGGGAAGTGCCCCCATGTCTAGACTGGGTCGGTAGTTTTCCGGGATTCAGTTGGCTTTGCCTGCAGTCTGCTCACCCACTCACTGCAATGTTCCTATAACTATACCTAGCTATGGAGCATGTCTGAGGACCCTCGTCGCGTCAGACGCAGTTTTTGTATTATTTGTCTATAACGTAGTTATATTGTGTCGGGGTTGTCGGGGTGGCGGAATGTACGAGTGAGCTCGTCTGCAGGGGATGCTTGCCCTACAACAATCGATATTCGTTCATTTTTAAATATTATATTGCGTAACACGATTAGACGTCTAGAATTTCCTCATGAGTTGTTAATTTTCCATTCTGATTATAACAAAGTTTGTTTGTTATTAAGGTTTTTGAGAAAACTTAAAAAAAATACTAAGCATTGTTTTTCTATTTTAACTTATATAATTTTCTGTGAAAATGCAATTTAATATGTTAACTTTGGGGTTGAAAAATACTTATGTTAAATTTCGTAAGATAACTGAACAATCACAACAATAGTTGGATGTGAAATTAAAGTAGTCCATACCCACGCTGACTAACATACAAATAATAGAATACGCCTCATCATCATCATCAGCCTATTTATGTTCCCACAGCTGGGACACAGGGCTCCTCTCTATTAGAGAGAATGGGCTATAATCCATTACGCAGGCACAGTGCAGATTGGTAGATGTCACATGTCTTCGATATTTTGGTTTTAAGAGAAGCCGAGAGAAGAAGTTCCCTCACGACGTTTTCCTTCACCGTTTTGAAAGCAGTGGTGATGAAATAACTTACACAAAGTAATGCGCCTGCCTGGGTTCAAATCAACGACTTACTGTTCGTACCGGCCACCGCTGCTCTACCTACAGTACGCCGATTTACTAAAAACTAAAACTACATGTAGAAGATATGCAAAAATATAATTTCCTCCAGAGTCCTGAATACTCGAAACGATGCCAAAAAACAATCTTCTTTTGTTTTACTATCAACAAAAGGCGTTTAATTATTGCCTGCCACGCCATTCTTGCGTTCTACCCTTTCAATTCAGTTTCTTAGGGTTCAAAATCAAGTGTGTCCTTACTTCGGGTACCTACTCTAGTGCCGCGTAATTTTAGATTCACTTTTTAAAAATGCATAAAGCTGTGTAACTTCCACCTACTTCTTTAATCGTATGTCCTAAAACGGGACGTAATGGAATGCCTACCCATCTTTACCACTAAACGGAATAGCTTATAAAAAAATGATACAAGAAATTGTTTTACGAATTCAGTACCAAAGCTAAAATAGACTTTTAATGGGTCCATACGTTAAACTAACAAGCAAAGAGTTAGATCGTATCTCCATACATTTCAGTTACAGCGGAAATAGCCATAAACTCAACGAAACATAAAGCCTTAGCCTACAAAGTACGCATAGTCAAACTCGCGTCAATGGCAACAACTTGTCTTTATTTCATAGCTGTTAAGGGTGGATTTCGTAGGTCTACTTGGTTGACTATGTAGGATCTATTGAGTGTCTTCTACTAACCTGATGATATGTATACAAAGCCTATTCCATGGAAGTGTTATCGATGGTCGAGTAACATGGCGTCCGCTCCGGTTCTCGGGAGCAGGTCCTATTCCAAGCTAAACAAGTGATTGAAGGTTCGTCTATGAATTAACAACAATAGGCAGTTTCCTTGTAACAGGCCTTTGTGATATTGAACTATATGCGCGTAAATAAGCGCAGATCGAGCTTGTAATAAAAGAGTTAAGTGCGTAAACTTTATATAGGCTTAGGGTTGGGTCACAATAGCAACGTTCCAGTTAGTTTGGAAGTAAAAGAGAAGTCGTCTTTACATAGTTTCAGGCTGGTAAACAGTATGCCTGCGCCAATGATTTGTACATAATACTGTTTGCAAAATCATTTCCTTTTAGATTCACGTTTAAAAAGTTTTTTGGCCACATCGGTTTTAATGAGTTAGATATGATTAGTAATATTCTAAAACTATTTCAAATCAGCTGCAGTTATAAAAACTCGCTTCTCACCACAATGTGAACTAACCCTTAGCATTAAAGTAAAAAGTTACTACTCAAACACAATAAGGTCTTAAAATGGTTCTCTAGACTTGTTTACAAAAACGCTCAATAAACACCGTAGTAAAAAGCAAAGTAAGTACAAGTACACAATGAGAAGAAAACAAATTCTTAAGTAAACGGCGTTCAACATGCGTACAGCAGGCAGTAATACGAATAGCGGAATAACAAAGAATAATCAGAGTGCACACTAACCTAATAATAGATTCCAAGTTAAGTTGCAAGTGGACACGAAATGCCTAGTTGTCTCTCTCGAAATAGTGAAGCTAATTGCGTTTCGTAACTGCGGCATGAAGGGTCGTGTAGATCGAGGAGCCTATATTTAGCGTGGCGAGTAGGGGGCGCGGGGGCGGGGAAGGGCGCGCTGTGGCGCCGGTGACGCGGAAGCGTAGGGCGGGCGGAGGGCGTTGACCGTGAACGTGGGGCGGCATCGATCCGGGCGGCCATACCCTCGCGCAACGGAAAGTGTGTGCCAAGCACTGCCACAACCACGCCAACGTTGCATTACTTAAGTAACCGACAAATTATTGAGGAAAACATGATTACATTTTTCTGTACCAAAATCTATCGTAACTAATTCGCGTATTTAGTAAATAAAAATACGCGTCTCTTACTGTTTGGATATATTCATGTACAACAAACCTTCGAACCACGAAGATTCCAAGTGCATCAGTACTCAGACACCAATCAGTTGTGTTATTTATAAAATTTGGGTTGTAAAGTAGTTCATTCTAAATGTATGAGAGCACGTGGTCGGTGTTCGCCCACTTCCCTATACAGAGCTTTCAGTGAATAATCTCGACGCACCGGTTACGGAAGCTCCAGCGATGATGTAACAACAGAGTATTTATAATTATTGGGTTATAACCATAATGTGACCGTGACCTTTAAACAAGTCCAAAAGAGACTCCTTGCCTTTTAGATACTTTTATTAATTAACATGCTAGGTAGTTTACTCAACTCGTGATCGTTTTTTAAAGTCAAGACGAGACTGACGAAATTATCGAGTGTATTCTTTGCCTAAACCATAAGCACCGCCTTTAAATTTTTATTTCAAAATAACACATGAATTTATTCCAACATTTAGCGTAGTAATTACAACTGTCTAAGAAAATTAAAGTGTGAAGGGCTTATTTCAAACGTATTTTATTATTCCGGACGATTACGACACAATATCCGTGTAGACGTGGAGTAAACTTGAGCCCTCCTTGCGTCTATCCCTTCAATCTAATAACGAAATAAAAGTTAGTAGGGTGCCCTGGTCACGAGGGTAGCTTGCTTATAGCCAAGATACACGAAGATATGTATGAGGAGGGGGCTGGAGCGAGGTTTGTCGAGAGTGGCGTGCGTGCCGCGACCTGTTTCTACTATCAAACATTATCTCGATAATATTCATGAGTAATTTTGGGCTGCATTTCCTTAAAACATGCTACAATAATTAATTGTTCTTGAGCATAACATTTATAATCACGACATGAGCTTTGGGGTTGGTTATAATTAACCATAAAAGAATATTACTCCAGTACTTCTGTTAGATTATATTTTACATTTTTAAGGAAAATGGGGAACATTTTTGTAAATAGATCATAACAATTTATTAGGGGAAGGGGAAGGTTTTATGAAATAATGTCAGGTAAACAATTCGAACAATAATAGTAATGGAAACTGACCTCGGGAAATCCGTCGGAAAACCCCGCTGAGCGACCACCAGTCTAAAAATAAAACATATTTACGTTTATGGATATCGAGTGGCGATAACGCGTGTGCAATGGGGGGGTTGGGGTGGGTTGAATGTCGGGCAAGGGCGGCATGAGTCACGTCACGGCCGATCAATACTGCACGGGAATGCGTGGCGGGCCCCCGGGCCCCGGCGACGAACCCCCCAAAGCGACTGCACTCCGGAATTAATTCGATGCCATTACTTCCCCAATTCCAGCTAGTTCACTGTCACAATCACTGTGCGAGTAATTGTACGTAGTTACGTTATGATTTACAGAGGCTAGAAAAATGTTATGTGTAGTCAAACATTATAAAATATATACGCGTCGAATTGAGAACCTCCTTCTTTTTGTATCGTCGGTTAATAAAAGAGGTCGTTTCTAGTCATCTGCAGATACAAAGTCATTTGCCGCTCTCACAATAAAGTGCGAATTCAAATTGCATTTGTTCAATTGTCTAAAATAATGTCGAAGTGAGCTGAAAATTGAAAAATCAATAAAAAGTAATAAAATTTGTTCGGTTCTAAATTGGGTAGAACAATGTGACCGGAATGACTTTAGAACGAATGATAAAGTTATAGCGTCCTTTGCTGACACTACTTATCATTTATTCAACCCAATTTTATTACAATCTAAAGCCGACTTAAAATAGCAAATGTAAAATCCCAAGAACAATGCAACTATGTTACCTATTAGCATGGTCTTTCTTTCGGCGATCGGTGACCGAGTGTGAAAACGGCAAATAAGAAAAGTAGAGAAAAGTCACTAATGCCGTACACGACGACGTTACAAGAAATCAACAGTGTTTTAAATGCCTTTTAAAAAAGCTTTACTTCACTTTAGTATAAAGTAACCTGTGGTCTTTTGAAAATGACAAATAAAGCTTTTTTACAGAGTGAGAGAGATAGATTTTTTCAAATTCTGCTTGTGGCTTTTGGGGAAATATTGAAAATAGTAAAGTAAAACTTAAAAGACGCTTCAGAGATCCCTAATTGTAATTAACTTACTTATTATCTACCAGAACATAATGGCTTGATTTAGGGATCAGAAGAGTTATTTGTAGCTTCGAAATTTCAGTCCATTTCAGGGAATCCTACGTGGAGATAGATGTTGGCGGAAGTTAGCTGGAAGCTTGCCACTTGGCGGTTAACACTATTGTAAATATAGGTAACAACATTATATTAACAGTTGCTTCCGAGTGCTCGTAGGGTTATATTAAATTATAATATGAGTTTTTCTCAATAAAATGACTCTTCGAAACAATCTTATAATTCGTTACTGCGGAATACTAGAAAAACACAATCAAACAGGGTGTATCTGACTTCTGAGTGCTCTGTTTTCTTACCTTGTGTATTGAGACACATAGTATAAAAACCTAACCCCAACAGACATCTATACATATAATAAAATCGTTGAGACCAAAAAATCTGTACATTGAAGAATTTAAAAAAAAAACCGATCAGGGTGACTTAAAATAAGTAACTGAACATATTAAAACCATTTTTAAGATTCGTGTTTGTTTGTTTGTTTGTTTGTTTGACCGCGCATCACGTAAAAACTGCTGGACGGATTTCGATGAAAACTTCACTAATCTATTTAGATATACTCAGAATAACATTTAGGCTATAGAAACTATGGAAAATTTTGGAAAAAGGGGGTGAAAAGGGGGGGTAAAGTTTGTATGATAAAAACAATTTTAGATTGTTCTAGATTCATGAAACTCAGAGTAAATACTAATTATTAAAAATAAAGAAATACCTGTTTCAGCATTTTTTTTTTAAATCATCCAGAGACGTAAAAAAGAGGATTTTGTGTTTAAAATTAATTAACTTCATACACCTATAGAATAAAATCCAATGAAGTTTAAACCTTTAAAAGTTGCTACATATACTTCAAATCTAATACAGATAAATAAAATTTCTCAGTTTCCTTGAAATTTGATTTTTGAAGTGAAAACGCCCAAAATAGGGGTACTCGAGAAAATCGGCTTTCCTCGGTATAAGTACTTGGTAATACAGGGTGGAAACGGTAAACGGGGCAGTAAGAGGAGCTGAAGCTACACAAAAATGGTCTTAGGTAACAAGCCGTAATTTTTTCACAAAATGTTTATCCCCATTCACAGATTTAATTAAAAAATAAAGTACAGTTGGCAAGAAAATTGCCATTTTACATAAAACATTTTTTTATGCCAATCGATCTTCTTTCCTACACTAATCAAGAAGTTCTTCCAAACCAACCCCGGTTAGAGTACTCAAAAAGTCAGAAATCGCAAAAAAATTACTTTCAGCGGGGCAGTGTAGGGGAAATAGTTAGGCAGAAAATTGCTATTTTATACAAAAAAAAAAATTTATATGCCAATCATTATTTTGTATTTTACATAAGACATAAAGCCGGAAAAGTTACAAATACATTACAAACGAATACAAATCCTACTATCTACAAATAAAAAATGCTTTGTCCTGAAGGACTATCTGATGGAAAAGGGGGGGGCAAAGATTGTATGGGAAAATGTGATTCCTTGGTCCAATCTACTTCAAACTTTGCTATCAACAATATTAACAGAATTGATGGACGCGTTTCATATTGCATTGAAATTCATCCCCTAACGGGGTTAAAAAGGGGTAGTAAGTTATTTTGGCGGTGATTTAATACTCCTTCGAGATTTTGATATAAACTACAAGTTATTTTGATACATGTTTCAAAACCCAATCCGATTTTCTTCCAAAAAGGTTGAACTCACATAAAATTTTGGTGCAAAATTGCAAATACTCTTAAAAATTGGAATGTCTCGAAAGTCACCGTAAAATATTAATACCGCATTTGAAGGTTTCTAAGCTTTGAAGAGGTTGTGCACTTTTTTAAGACACAGCGTCATAGCGTGGGGACGTAAAGTTTGAAATTTTAAATGGTAAGCAGTTGTAAGAGGTCCGCAACGGTTTCCAGCAGCTATATCGTATTGCAACTCATTTAATGCACCTTGATGAGAACTGCAGACCTAGCTGGAGTATGACTGTCATCGAGTGTCTAAGTATGAAGATGTAAAGCTGTCAATAGAAGCCTTTAAAGCTGTTTTTGTAGACATGGGCATTTATTCTTATTCAAATAAGTACGTTGTTAATCACAAGTATTTGATTTTGAACAAATTTGCCCTTGGGTACGTAAATTGACTTCAATGCATATCTTGGGAGATACACCGTTTTAAATAACTCCGTAGCAAAATAATGATCATTTACCGGGACCGCATTTTCACTATGCGGAAAGATGTGTGTGATGTGCTCTTTGAAAATTGTATTATAGGTGCTTACGACCCACTCTCTGTAACCCTCTCTTCCTCTTATATGACGCAGACGAAGTTGCGCGGGTCAGCTAGTCTATACTAATATTATAAAGCAGAAGAGTTTGTTTGTTTGTTTGGTTGAATGCGCTAATCTCAGGAACTACTGGTTCGAATTGTTTTTTTTTTGTGTTGGATAGTCAATTTATCGAGGAAGGCTTTAGGCTATATTCTTTTTGAGAAATAAATGTCTTAAACCGTATATAACATGACGCTACAATTATTAGGAGCGGAGCAGGAATGTTGCAAAAACGGGGTATTTTCCTTTTGTTTTTCTCTCTTATGTGACGCAGACGAAGTTGCGCGAGTCAGCTAGTTTACTATAAAGGGTTCAATTAAAATATCGAGAAGTTAAAATACTGGCATTTTTTATATTTACGTATTAAGAAGAATTATGTAAACGAAATAAGTAAAGTATTTTTATATTACTTCATCACTTATGACGTTAATGTTATTTTCCAAAAATATGAATACGTATCTCTCTAATCACAAGATTATAAGTCGACACGAGGTAAGATAGGAGTTTTTATTATCGGCAGTTAAACTGTTTACTACTAGAGAGGTAGAAAACACACTATTATAATAATATTATGCCTCATGTTTATTTACTTCAGTTATACTAGAGCTGCATTAATGTACCGATAAATGTAATTAGTGAGCGATAGCTCTTAAATATTATTAGGTCAAATCAACATGGATAGTTACCTAAACATATAATAAACACAAGTGATTGATGTCCTCACATATATCAACAACTACCTAGGAATTTTAAAACCATGTCCTATCTCAATATTTTAATTATTGTACAGTACGTGGAAACTATCAAACTGTCAAGCCTCAAATGTTCAGGATGTTCTGGCATATACATACCATGTTTGAATACTTAAATCTACCTATTAAAAGTGACCATCATTTAATTACACGTCCATTATGTCAAATATACGCTCGTAAACAAGAACCGTAGCGCGGCGTTACAAAATTTTCCACAATCATTTCTGGGAGTTCGTCACTACTGCAAACAAATATTTATAAAACCAAAGTCATTCCCCACAATAACAAGTTCATACGAACATGACGCTATATGGTAGCTATATTGTTAAATAATCGCGAATTACTGTGAGGGCCATTTCTTCAATATATTTTCGTGGGTGTCGATTTGGTTTTCGTGAGCTCTGCTTTGTGGAACATTTTTCGCGTCTAGTTACGTCGTTGCTTGTAATTATAGCATAGTTTAAAGAAAAATCACCTCTACAGAGGATTCGTCCGTCCGGCGATCCGCCATAATGCTTGCGTGTGTTTTGTGGCATTGAGCACTAATAATAATCGGTGAACTTGACATTGAGAACGGAGGCTCGTCATCGTAACAAGATGCTCCATCTCTTCCGCACCATGTCGAAATGCTGCTGTTAAAGAAGGATGGCTAATATTATCTTCTGTGTTCGCGAGTGTTTGTAGGTCAGTCGTGTATTTGTTCCGGACGATAGTCCGAAAGTCGGCTGGAGGTTACATTACGTAGTTATTTAAGTTAGAACTCAGCACACAATGTGTGCAAATTATCAACACAGCTGAAATCTGCTGAATCAGACCATTTAGCGCGTCCTCTCGTGACGGAAATTGTTTAGATTGTATCATCACCTGGAGCCCTCTTTGCCCGCTTTGTACTTTATCATGTTTATGAGACTAATAAACGTATTTTTGTTACATTGTACAACAAAAGAACACTGGAAAACTCTTAAACAGAAGTGATCTTTGTTAGATAACTTCTGTTAATTGTATAATCATATTTAATAAGAAACGTTTGAGGAAAAAGTGAAGGTAAATGTATCTGCCCTCCTGATCGTCCTCCTAGTTAGTTCTATGGGAGAGACTAAACTATCCATTTAATTTAAATATCTGAAAATAGTAAAACTCTGAAAAAGACAACTTATTATGTAAATTATCTATTCCGAAAACTTAACTCGCTATCTACATTGCAAAAGTTTTTTCTCTTGCGCGCCAAATCGAAACTCACGCTTTTTGTGAAAAGCGGTATCTAGTAGCGTTTCCATGGCCTTCTTGCACGCGTTAACCTTATAGTGCCTACGTGGTTTCGGAAAATTCCGCTAGATGGCGCTGCGTGAAGGCTGCTCGCAACTTAAGGTTTCAAGTGTATCCTAAGAGATGGCGCTACTTAACGCGACTGTGGTTAAACGTTTCGTTTGGTAACAAAAACGTCGTATCCAGATAATCAAAATAGGATACAGGTGTTCCTGTTCAGGTGGGTTAGTACGGTTTTGTATTAGTGTAGGTTTTGTGACGATAGGTTTAATATTAATTAGATTGAACACACTGAAAATGCGTCTGGTCAATGTGACGACACTTGGGGGTGGCCGATGTCCAGCAGTTGACGTCTTTCGGTTGAAATGATGATGACGATGACGATGCTGGAAATTCGTTAATAATTACATAAGTAGAACATAGTATTACTTCTAAAAAAACGTTTTATGTGACTAGTTAAAAACTTCACGGAGTTATTTCGGAATTAAAGACGAAGAAAAAAAAGCTATGATCTTAACAGACAACAGACCATCGGTTATTAGAGTAATAGTTAACAACAATCAGTCACTCTACTCGACGCTCAACAAGTAACATCGATACTGCACTCTATCGGGCGACGCACTCTAAGCAATTGTTATTAAATTATGTAGGTTATAAATCCGGATCGGTACTTATAAACAAATAAACGGCTGGCTACGTCAGCGCTGCGATGTGTTGCGTGTTCGAACGGCACGTAGAAATGCGTCACTCACTCGCGGTCGTCGCTCCCCTTACAACAAATGACGTTCTGACTCATATCCAACGTATGGGTATTTTTGTATAATGATATACAACCTTTTTGTATTTTTAGTTTTTGAATTTAAACTTAAATGTGAAATTAGCAGAGTTTTGTTGTTAAGCGTCCTAGAATTACATATTTATTTTTACGCAAGCTTTCGTAGCTCTGGAATGCAGACAGCCATTCAAACAAACATAACAAAACGTATGCGTGCGTTTGTATTGTACGAGTAAAACTAGGCATGCACATCTCACAGGTTTCCACGTTTATCTGTGATATACACAGAACTGATCGGGATCTCCTCCCGTGTCGTAAGCTGGAGTCTGTGACCGATTAACGGATAAGCTTAACACGTGGCAAACAATCTCCTCGGTAACTCAAGTTTGGTAATGTTAGAGAAGGGAGATAAGGTACTTTCTTTCACTATTTAAAAAACTTATTTTGTTCAGATTACAAAGGAGCAGCTATTTACCACTCTTGTCATTAAAATGTTTATGGCACTGACTGACGTTATCACGACTGTTTTCATGTTCAGCATTTTTCTGAAATTAGATGTATCTACTGATATAAGTCTGTATTAAATAAAACCCTATTTTAACATAATTAATGATGAAGAACTCAATATGAATTGGAATTTACGTTTCTCGTACATAAAACAAGACCGTGAAATGCCTGCTGGGTAACAAAATATTAAAAAAATACATAAAGGTATGTTGTATACCTTCACGCCATAACATGCCTTTGCCTTACCTGCTTAGAAACTACGAATCAGTACACCAGAACCTTCAGTTCTAAAGTTCTCAAGCCGGAGTCAACGGGGACTGTTATAAGGTCACACAATCTAAGTTGCAAGCTCAAACTATGCAGCCGCATAAAAGGTAGCTAAAGTACCTTGATAACCCCGTAAATTCTTGCGATCTCTTTTTCTTAATGGATTTTTAATAGAATATAATAATGATGCCTATCGTTCTGTATTGCATCGTGCACGAGCGCCTCGAAGTTTATTAGTACACGCAAATAGCGCGAGAAAGTAACAGATTCGCGGAGGCTATCCATAATATTTCGTGAAATATTTATCCACATTCACAGATTTTACAAAAATTATGACCAATACTCCAACTACCAACCAAGACCATTTTCGTGGAGCGACAACGGTGCCCTTACTGCCCCGTTTACCGTATCCACCCGGTAAAAAGATAAAAGTATCAACTTTATTTTGAAATAGTGATTTTAAATTATTCCGAAAGGTACTAAAACCATTTTGAAAGTAGATCCCTTTCATTTCAACACCACACCGTAGAGACGTAGACCATTGAAAAAACCTTATAATATGTGTTGAAGCTAACAATATTTTTTTTTTCGTTGAATTATTAGACTTAAATAACTATATGAACAATATTTAAAACATAAAAAAAAACTTTAATATTAGCTACGACGATGCTACGCTTGCTACGACGTAATTAGTTCCGCTACTCGCTCACAGATGGCGCTGCTTGTTGGTTTCGCTTGAAGAGTAGAGCCATGGATGCGTCGAGAACAAATCCTAAATATTATGTGTTAGTCGAACAAAATAAGAAACTTCTGTAAAGATTTGTTTTTCATATAGACCATTCGGTATATTTGAGTCACATACTGAGCAGTTTACCAATTAATATCTGTAGCTTCAGTGTCTGATGTATGCACTTTAACTAGACAATTTTTTTTCATTTTTTGTAAATCATTCGATTTAAATTAAATATAGAATCGAATAAATATATCTAATAAATATTATTGGAAATTATCGCTTAAAATTTGAGCTTACTACCAGCTCCTACCAGCTGCAAAACTGAACGGAGCCGTTCCTTTAATTTCATGAAGATACCTGTATGTACCGTTCATGTAAGGTCGCATAAACAAAGGTGTAATAATCCTTAAGACCTTCAAACATAATATCGATATGACAGCAATGTAATAAAATAAAGTAGTTTGTCGGAGAAGGGCGGGCGATATCGTAACTGTAGCCAGCGATAGCGGAGTCGGTCGCAGCGCAACCTTGCAGAGTTTGTTGCTCCTACAAGGCGACGCAGGGGGGCGAGCGGTGCGCGGGGGGAGCGAGGTGACCATCTAACCTCCAGTGACACGGTCTAACTAAACCACAGATAAACAACAGCAGTACGACAATCTAATTTACCAACTCTTACTCATACTTAAGCTACAATTACAAATTAAACTTACGCAATCATGTTTCTGTTCGCGACATGAGTGTTTAAATGATTTATCAAAATCTCGTTTATATCTTTTGTTCTACTGAATCTTTCAAACTGTGACAACTCGCTGTAGACTGAGTTAATTTAGCTATAGCTGCGCATATCGTTTTGAGGCTTGCATTCTTATTTATAAAGTCGAGCTTCTGATATTCAGTTTGTTATAAGTTGATGTTTCATTAATGATAAGCATGTTGACTATATTTCTACATAGTCGGGCCGATCGTCAGCTTATTTAGTTTATCTATGTGTGCCCGTGTAGTTAGGTACTGCGTTTCCTTCGAACCATATCGAAAGTACCGACAAGGTTTACAGCCACTCTAATACTAGAAACAGTTTTTTGTTCTTGTAGGCAATGCAAATGCGTGCTTCATTACGCTAATTTCAAGATAAATGCTATTTGAAAACATAATGAGATAATGATTTAACTATCGACCAGAATTATCGGTTGTTACTTGTTCTTGATGAAGTTTATTGTCCCAAATACAGGTTGTTTACTTTTCCACGCATGCATTGTATTGATGAATTATCCTTCGCAATATATGCACATTGTTTATTAGAGAAGAATGTTTGTGCACCCGCACACTCCCGTCGTCGATATTAGTTACTAAGCGTACTTTTCTATTCACTATTGTGCTGGTAAAGCTTCGTTCGTGTCGTTAACATTTATGAATACAATACTTTTCACCTGTTGAGTTGAATGTTTTCCGTGGACGTGGACATAACAAAACTTTACTTCTTTTTTTCGATTAGAAATGTATTAGTCCTCGCTGAGCTCGATCTGACAAAGGTCTTTCTTCATAATAGTTGATCCACCCACGGCCGTCACGGTTGCGTCTCCATTGGTGGCCTGTCCTAGTTTTTAAAGCAAGAACTTAAGCTAAGATTACTCCACCGTCCCCCCAAGCTGTGACTACAGTACAGCTGTTTACGTATCCGACGACGGCTTGACCTATATACCAATACAATTGTATTATTCATGAGCCCGTCACTCGATTGCCTTTGTCGCACATAATCACTCACTCCTGTATAAATATACTTGTTTTACAGCACCATAACAATATTGTGACCTATAAAAGTGAGCACGTAACCAAGTAGGAAGAGCTTAACACGAATGAGAACTGACTGAGCGTATTTCGGACGGACTTATTTTGTTGGACGAAAATAGGTTACGATAGGAAAGTTTCCTTTCTGGCATTTTGGGGTTAGCTTAATGACTGGAATGAGCAAATTATTACGATATTTTGTTAAATGATTGTTTTTTAGCGTTAAGTGAGTTTGGTTCTAAGCTGAATACATTTAGAGAATAAAATCATTTGCAAACTAGATGAACTCTCTATAAATGATCGACGAAAAACGTCACAGTGTGAAAATATAACAGAGGTAGGAATATTTTGTTAAGATCTATTTTAGGATAGCGAGTGTTTGTGATGCGCAAATGTCGTCGTGTGCAGCGTCTCCCGAATCCCGATGACCTACATGTACCTACGAAGCTTTGTCTACATCGAACGACTGATGCCGATTGTACTCCTCAATTTTGCTTTATTATTTCTGTGCAAATTAATGAATATTCAGGCATTAAGATATCTGTATGTTATCCCATAATACGTTAGAAGGCGACATGATAAAATGACATTGACGCGCTTACTTCATATCTCTTACGTCATTCCCCCATCATTATGCTGTAAAAAACCCCGACACTAAATATTTTTATACATTTATAAAATTATTTTAACTGAAAACGCGGTCAAACGATTAATATCAAGCTTATTAATGATGATATTAATGATAAGTATTTAATTAGGGTTTATTGCAATTACAATTCAATAACAATAGTGATTGGTACAACGAAGGCATTCAACGCTAATACCAGTAGGTAGGTATATATTAGCAACGCAGTGCAAATTCGGTCAATGCTATTCAAATTCATATTGCTATATTAATAAGAATTAAAAGGATTATTTATCTTAACCTTAAATTAGAATGGCCGGTCTATCAATCATCGAAGCCTGAAAACTGTGATTTGGAACACAAATTGTTTCACAGATTAGTCAACTTTAGTCGAGAAGCGTCGATTGAATGTATTTAGTAGCGGTCCATTATAATGTTGGATGTAGTGGCAGTACAGTGCAGGAGCGGTCGTATCTCGCGAGGGCGATAATTGCGAAGGTCGCGTCGCAGCTGGATGTAGCATCACACGCCCGACTCCTCCATGTGGCACTAGATAGGTGCTTCGTTACGATATATCGAGAAACGTATAGTTTAAGCTAAAACGTAACGTAAAGCGATAGGCGAAAGGTAGTATTTACATTAACGCTCGCCTCGGTCGGTGGCCTTACCTCGTTAGAGTTCATGCACCCGCGCGAAACTGGGGCACGTACCGCGTGCTCCCCCCTCCACCTTCGCCGCCTCCCCCCCGTCGTCCCGTTACCTACCACTAACTTTTCATTGAATTGTTTCTATTGCTTGCTTCAGAAATATAATGCTGTGATAAATGCAAAAACAATATATTAACATTTACTTGTGTACATAGCTCACAGTATTTAACTAACTGCTCCATTCTTTGTTTGTGTTGGAACCATGTTAATAATAAGTTTAAGGTCATATGCTCGGGTAATAAAGCGCTTGTTAACTGTCGCTACATAAATTCTACAGCGATTAAATCATTGTTTGTGGTTACTTTTATGTAGAGAAAGATTATTGAGATGTGGAAATCTGTTGTAAAGCGATGAGTAGACTTAAGTAAGTGGTGGTGGAAGAGAAATGCTGTCACCGCGGCGAGGCGAGGCGAGTGAACCAGTATTGCGCTGTACAAGAGTTGCGCAAGCGCAGCTCGAGAAAGTGCGAGTAAAAGTTGACGCAATCCACGTCACACGTCACACGCCGCTCGCCGCGCCACGTCACACACATACATCGCGCATGTATAGCGGACGTGTGTGAGTGTAGTTATGTATACGTGCATAAGTGTCATGCACTGACGACACTTGATTACAATCGAACGTGTTATACAATGCCTTTAATAATAAACTTAGTTACGAAGACGTTGCCACACGTAAGAACATCGGGGGTACGTTTTCATAATGCTTATTGAGATAAATGACAGCTAATCTGTCTCGCACCGTGCTCGCCTTAAGTTCTAGTAATTATTCAAAAACAATGAAATGTTACTCGGCGACAAGCTGCGACTGCAATGTGAAGACACTTGCACATACTGTGTTCAGCTCGCATACATTCATTGATGAGTTACATGAGCTTGAGGAATGTGTATTAGAAATCTTGTAATCAGCCAAAATCTTACCTCTATTTCTTCTGTCTAATTATTACAAAATAAAATTATCTATATTCATAAGACGCGCATCTCAGTGTATAAAATAATTTCGTTTTTATTAACAATAAGTAATATAACTAATTTAATATGCAGTGACGAACTTTAAACGTATCTTGATGTTATGAAACTTGATAGCTGGTTTTATATGACTAATCAATTCATAAATAATCTTTAACTCTGGTAGTAATAGAAGTCTAAATTGAAAACCAAAAAAAAAACAGTTTTGCAGAAACTTTTAAGATGGAGTAATTTTCAGCATAGGATCTCTATATGGAGGAGAGGGGAAGGCGCGGTGTGCGAAGAGGGGACCGTACCGTGGCGACAGAAATAGGGCGCGGAGGACAGAGCAAGGCTGCCCCGGTTGCCGGCCGTCGACCCGCGCCCGTACCTACGAGTACGTAGACTCGTAGCACGGCGCTGTGTGCGTAGCGCTACGACCTACTACGGGCTACGAGTGCTACGAGCCATATGCACCGCCTGACGTCCTACGTACTATCGTGTCGATAGGGATGCACCGCCTAATCTACGTTACGTAGTCTACTTGTTTGTTACGATCTCATTTGCAAGTTGAACTATTACTGTGTTACGTCGATTTCGTAAGGTTGCGTTCAGATATGACTGTTGTTTCGGTATACATTTATCAAGGCCATTTATATTAGTATTTTTTTGTGAACGTAAAGTTTAAAAAACGGTATTTATCTTAGTATAATCTTAATTAAATTAAATATTCCTGTATTTTATAGCGCCATCTATCGCAGAATAGAACAACTTCAGTTTATAACGAGAGTCGTGAAGCCGTTCGCACCGCGCGCCCCGCTCCTGCCCCCGCGATAAGGGCACGAGTTCGTTGCCCCGATAGAGACTGACCTCAAAAACGAGGACACTGCAAAATTAGGACGATGACAACGTAATGACTTGAGCGCCAGCTTACCTCATACGAGTTTCAACCTAAAAATCATAGTAGTAAGAAACAAAATTGTTCAATCTTATATACTGAACTACATGTATTTGATCAATTAGGCAAATACGCTGACTTCAACAGCATTGAGCAGCTAGAAGTGTTTTACTGTACGATAATAATAGGTTCAGGTTATTCCGGGAATTCAAATACATATAGGTAACTGGTGTTTATTTGACCTGTAGAATGTGGGTACTGGGTACTTCTTATGATTCACGTATCGTAAAGATTGATTAAGGAAAACGGAAAATAATAATGAAATCCACTTCGATTAAGAAACATAATAATATTAACGAGGACAAGAACAAGTATATCTTTACGCATTTAGAACATTTAGGCTCGTGTTTTATTTAGTTTCATAAATTCAGAACGTGACCCAAATTGTAACCGTAGCGCCGTCGACTTCGCTCACTTCTGCCTCTTGTCTATCACAATACGTTTACTAATAGATCTCTTTTCTTTTGTTACAGGTAAGTGGCAGGTCATTCCTCCGCGACGCTTCTAAACTAGCTCTCGATAAGCTTAGGTACCTATCTATCTTGAAAGGTAAGTCGTATGTTTCTGACGCATGTATCGGATGACATCACAATAACTGATTTTCTTTTGTGTAAATTGAAAATTATTCCGTTGTTTTTTGAACTTTCTGTTGGGAATATCAAAAACTTTTAGCGTCTGTCTTTTTTGAAAAGGGTGATGTTGTTGTTAAATGAGCAGTGGTAATCTTAAACCGTTGGTGATTGCAACACACTGATAAACGTCAGAGAGCCATTGTTTATATTTACTAGCCTTGTAAAAGTATTATCTATTACAGTTAATAAACAGCGTAAAACTAATGTTTACCCGATAAATTGACACGACCATGTTTGAAAGTAAACATAGGAATGTGAAGGGGATTATTCTGAAAACGTGAGCCGTATATGAATTGCGATAACGACTGCAATGGAAAACAAGTGCAGGATGCAACGCGCGGGCCGGGAGCCGCCGCTAAATATAGTCCGGCCGACGACCCGCATATAGGTCGCTCCCGCCGCCACTCCACCGCCACTCCACCGCCTCTCCACAGCCACACCACCGCCACACCACTCTGCCTACCACCCTCTAATCATAACCCGCTCCAAATGCTACCTATTAATTTCTCCGCTCGATTCCACCGCACTTACATTAATTACTTAGATTCAGCTATCTTCTCGCGGTTGTTGATGTTATGTAACAGTTATACTTAATAACAACAAGCACTTTCTCCACTGCGCGCTGCGGTGGATAAATCAAATGAGCAATGGAGCTATAAGAGAAATTTACATAAACATGTTGCTCATCCACTTGAAGCGATCTTATCAGACTTCTATAGAAATTCCAACAATGTTTAATGTTTAGCATTGAAACAAATCAGTTTATGTTTCTTCATTACTCGGTAAGTTATGAAAAACTCATGTAAACGACCGAAGGTGCACGAACTGTAAGTGCTAAACCGTTGTAAGGGAATACGTAAACAACATGAATTCCTTGCGAGCAGCTGAACCGCTGTAGTTACCGGAGTGGTTTCTCCTTTTTTTAGCAGTTAACGTTCGTTGATCGTTTGTTTTTAACCTTTTTACGTCCGGTTTGATTGTAAACATAGTTCGGGCTGTTATCAATCAATCACGTAACTCGTAAACGCGGTTAAAGCAACCAATTAGCTAAGAGTTGGTACATGTAGAGACGAAACGCTCGCAATAAATTTCAACAGCATTTTGGAACTGGCGCACTGCAATATGCATTCATAATAAATTAGTAAGGACACGTCAGCAGTGTGGCGTGGGTGTTGTTGTTTTCCCCATGGTTTATGTTGGCTGAGCTCGGCGGGCGCTGGCGGAGGAGCGGGGCGCGGGGCGCGGGCGGTGTCGCAAGCCGCGGGTGCATGGCCGGCCGTCGGCACCGCGCCGACCCTGACTGACTTATCTTGCGAACGTGCGGCGCGCGCAAATTCTAACGCTGGCAAATTTAACAGCCCGAGGATTATTGCTGCACGTTGCTTCTCACCGAGATACACATGCTGCTATCAAATTCCGCTTCAACCTTTACAAACATTTGTACCTTGTTATACCATTTACCAATACAAAGACAACAACGTTAAGTCGAAACATGTAGGCACCTATGTAGAATTGTAGAGTCTTAAGTATGTAGCAAGTTAGCGCAAATACAATCACAAACCAATGCCACTCCAATCATGTTTACCGAGACGTTGATTCAAAATATTTACATTTGTAGCTCTTTTAATTACAGCGTATTACGTACCGGAAACGTGTTGATCATAAAATGTTCTCAGTGAGTCTGAACCGTATTTATGATTGCGCATAATGTCGTCGCTGAAAGTAAAACCATTAAAGTCGTTGAACTACATGCTTATTATAATTTATGTGGTGACCTGTTTCAGAACTGCGTTACACCCACCCTTTGCTAAACAACAACATTTCCATTTCAGGCGACAAATTGTGCGTGAACTGTGAAGTGAGGGCCGACGGGCCGCGATCTTGTTTTGTTACATTCTCTTGTTTCATTGTAAACTTCCCGTCACATTAATTATGAAAGCCTGACTTGTTCATACATTTCAGCAACACTAGACAACAAAGGTTGGCTCTCTTATCTCTACGCTGAATTGAAATGAGTTCACCACTGAAAATTGAAATTTGGTTGGAAGATTCTCGAATCGTTCTCTTTGTAGAGTAAGTGTCTTTTTATACTTTCATGGTTATCTTTACAAGACGTTACATTCCCTTTTTCTTTATCTCATGTCTTGGCAAAAGATTCTACAGTTCAAGATCAGAACATGTTTCTAGAAAACCTAATTAGTAAATTGATTGGCGCCAATAACAATGCACTAGGCCACTGAAAGCTAGTTATTAAAGCACAAGGTACAGGCTGTTTGTTTCACCTTGATGTAATGAGTAACAGACATAGGTTGTAGGTATCGGCGTGCGGTAAGAGGCGACTAGGCGAGCCTAGGCTGGATCTCAAAGGCAGAGTGGCAGGGAGCGGCCGCGGCCGACTCGGACTTTGTAATACATTCGGCCTAGTCAGCGTTCGTTGCCCTGCGTCGCTCGAGGTCGCTGCAGAGCGCTGCGAGAGACGCCAGCCGAGCGCGCCCGAACACCCACGGAAATTACCGAACGAAATTGGCGCGGAATTTAAATCCATGACGTTTGATAACATCAATTACCATTCCGAATACTCGATTCTCATTCAAATAAGTAGATATCTTAGTCGTGAGTAGTAATATGCAGATGTGCAG
Source organism: Xestia c-nigrum (assembly GCA_916618015.1). NCBI lineage: Eukaryota > Metazoa > Arthropoda > Insecta > Lepidoptera > Noctuidae > Xestia > Xestia c-nigrum. The sequence goes on along the minus strand of OU745255.1, from coordinate 12,401,379 downwards.
TCACTGGCAATAAATCTTTATTGAGTTTTATGGCAGTTTTATACCCAGTATCAGCTTCTATACGCGATGCATTTTACGTTGCAAATCGCATCGATATTGATTACGGTTGTTATAAATTAGGTAACAAGTCGTAAACAAGCCGCTCACGTAATCTACCACTCGAAGTTTGACAACAAACAACAAGACTATCCGCGCGTATTGTTTGAAATTTCCCTATTCAAAAGCAAAAGTTATAAGTTATGTAAGTGGTCGAAAAGTCGTCGTGTGACACTTTAACCCAGTGCTGCATATTCCGGAGTGAGTCCAACGCACCCGTTTCGCGCTCATTAGTATGGAGACAGCGGCTCACCACTTTCACTCTCGCCAATAACAAGTGTTACGCAAGCCGCCGCCGTCACCGCCAGCTCTCTCGTCGACTATCTCCGACCGCGGGCGCATCGCTCCCGCCCCCCGACCCGCACACCCCGTCACTTCTTCGCCATCAATAGATTAGCGAGCGCAAAAAATGAACATAAATTCTCGCAATAATGCTGCAACAGTGACGAGGCAGCGTAAGACGCATCCTCGGGCCTAATGATAGTCTCGGCAGAAATGAAAGTGAATAGTGTTTCGGTTAGTTCATAGTGGGTCAGCGGAGTAGGGCAACGGGGGTCGACGCCCGCGCAGCCTCGCCGGGTGAAAGTGGCCCTCCTCGTCCCCGCGCCCTCCCGCCCTCCTGCCCTCCCGCTCCTTCAATGCTGAAGGCGCGTCGACGACTTACCTGCGCACGCGCTGCTTTTTGCAACTTGGCCATGGAACCTATTACGATAACTGCGAAATAACGCTCAGGCAGCAAATGTAAATGCATGGCCTTTATTTGTGCTCGATCACACGACATACCTAGGCTAACAACCAACATAGCAAGGATATGTGAAGCTACAAAGAGCTTTGGATAAACAACGACGATGTAGCTTTTCAACAAACTTTTCAAAAAGTCTAAAAGTAAAGACCACAGCAAAAGTTGTCTTTTGAAGCACAATTCAACAGTGACGAACTGCATCACATGACAACGCATGCAATCGTACATAGACCCTTTTATTACTCGAATGATCAAGGAAAATCCTCTTTGCAGTAAATTAATTCCTTCATTCGTAAGTCATACATGTGCAAGCAATAGAGCTTTATCGCTGCCAGCAATAATAAGCTATATTAAGGTTATTCATATTTCAGTCCCCGTCGGGAAACAGGTCATTCGTTTTCCTCAAAGTGACATCATCAGCTCAAGCCTCATAATGTAGTTCAGTGGAAACAATGAAAGCGTTTATCGTTGTTCGCGAAGAGCCGTGAGCAATACGCGTGGTTTATGTAACCGGCAGACGGTAGTAACTGTGATTGAATAGGCCCCATCTTACGTAAATGTAACGTAGGTACTTGCCTACATATCAAGTGCTGCTTACGTAAATATCTACAAATATTTCGCGATGCTATATTTATTGCAAGGGGTACGATTTGACGTTAATCACAACCCTGTAGGACTTCTACATGTTTAGTAAGAAAATATTGATACAGCGAATTGTAAATTGATACAAATAAAACCTGTTCAAACAGATGATAATTCACATTAAACTTATTGTGTAATGAACCGTTACCACTTTTGATACAGAAAGCTTTGACCGATTTTCAAAATAGCATTTGAAACACTGAAATACTAGCCGATTTTCCTTGGTTTAATTATAAAAACAATTTGGGATTTAATTGACTGCTCGCAACAACCACAGAGTATGTTCAAATGAGGCCATCGGGAATGCTAGTAGACAATGTTTATGAACGATTATAATTTAGATGAGTGAAGGCTTAATAAAGTGATCCGAGGCTGTTGCTGGAGCCCGGGCTGGCTGGTGGTTGCGACAGCACGAACAAAGAAAGCGGCAACGGGCCGGCCTTGCTGAGTTCATCGACCGACTTTTGCAGGTCGCAAGGTTTCGCCAATCGGGCTTCTCGTAGCTCCAGGATATTGCCAATTCAGTGCGATCAAGGCTGCGCACAACCGCCTGGCCTGGCAAAACCTCTTACTTTTCGTTGCTAAGAAAAACTTCCACATATTGCACTGCACATCGGTGACAAATACTAATGGATTCTAAATGTAAGAATTGTTTAGCTAATGAAATATATTAAGATAAACTGCTGTAGGATTTAGGCTAGTAGGTAGTGTAGTAGAGCCAAACTCGAAGCAAGAAAAAATCTAGATAGTTCGGTTTTGTACCTGGCAACCAAAAACTTATTTAAATTCAACAACATGGCTGCATTGCATTGGTTCGTTTTTTTTTCTTATAAATATTAGGTATCTTGGTTAATTTAATAGACTTATAATGAACTAAAGTTCACATCATAATATGCTGATAGAAGTTTTAAAAACAATGTCATAACTGTTTTCAGGAGCAACATTGAACAAGACACATGAGAATTTTGCGTTGAAAAGTCTCTCTCTTTTCTTAAATGAAAATTATATTTAAAAATACCATTGCAAAGATGTTAATTTTAGAAAATATGTATATTCTCATTTTTTCTTGGTTATTAGTAAAAAGCATAATGTAAAATTATTATTTTACATTATTTCGAAAATATCAAATTCCCTGCAAAATAAAAAAAAACGGGTTCACACATTCACAAGTCAATTGGTTTCGAGGCCAGCCACTGCCCTGCTACTTGTTCAATACATCTGGCGCTACTTTCAGTTCATGAGGTTAACTGTGCACACTTACATACACACTGTTCAGTATTTTCATGAAGGTTACGATATGGGATGGAATGGCCGTGATTGTTTACAATTGGTCGTAAATCTTACCGCTTCAGTTCAGACAGTGCGTACTTTTGTGTACAAATGGTCTTGATCGATCATCCAGTTATAAATATGTAGTTTAAACTTCACGTTACGAGAAATACGTGAAACTGTATTTAGTCGTTACGACTGTGAACATAAAACATTTTAATGCCTATAAAGCCACCTTTACGTTCTGCTTTTCATTTGGTTTGCGCTAAAAGGATTCAATGGAAGGAATTTAAGGGTTAATGTGAGGAATCCGTTTTATAGATAACATTGAATAATTGCCATATGAAGTGTTCTCTATCATTACGAAATAAACTCTGGAACTGGAGGGTTAGCACTTTCCTCATAACTGGACTGACACAAAGCTTCTTCGCAGTTATCGACATACAACCCAGCAATACCCACACCCTTCTTAGCTTCCATATTTCAGGATCTAACGATAAAAAAACAGTGCGAGTGGGTCGCCTGTCGCCCTCTTTACGTTTTGACACACATACATTTCTGCCAACATTCATACAGATCAACAAAGTTACGTGCTCAAAACCTAGATCCTCGGTGCGACACGGTTAGCTTAATCTGACACAATCGAATTCATTGCCTAGGGGCGTATGAATACGTAACGTACATATAGGCAAAATGGTGCGTCATAAAATATTTTATGGATGAAAAAAGAAACGAAAAGTTAAATATGGATGTACGCGAGCTTTTTGTTGAAAATCGTTTTTTGTGACAGCCAACGGTGTGTGGTACGCAGGGCTGCTTCGGTCACCATTATTTCAGTTAAATGATTCAATTCGTATTTGACGCTTTTTGGTAGTAGAAAAAAAATAAATGGTAATAATTTCTTCGTCTTCTGCCTCCCATTGGTTTAGTTGAGTAATAATAAATAGGTAGTTAAATAAAATACATGTTTATACATATTTTTTTGAAATAACTAATTCCAGCGTAAGTATATCCATTCAGAGGAGGTTGCTTATATCGTAGGTAAAAAGTGAATATGAATGCAATAGCATCTGCTTAGAAGCTGGAAGGCGCCTCGATTGAATCAAGTTGTATACTGAAATACTAAGGAAAAAATATACCTAGGTAGTTTAACAAAATAATAATAATGTCCAGCGCAGACCTTCAGCTACATTATTATATGACTAAGTAAATGAGTCGCGCGACCCTGAATGATAAACACCGAGTCCCGTTACCCGAGACAAAAGCGACTCGAATGTAGTTCAGTTGTAAAGCCACTTCCTGTGACACGGAAACAATGTATGCAAGAGTGAAACCCACAAGAAAACAGTTCATTTACATTGAATACCGGCCATCAAACGTATATAGGGCGCGGTGGACGGTGTATCAGCGTATGACAGGAAACACGACCAAGTAACAGAATTAAACCGAAATCTGTGAAACCACGGCGAGCGGTCGGCGCTGTGTGTGACCTTATTCGTAGTTTCGAAACTTTTCGCTGTAGTATGAAAAGTAAAATTTCTACATTCTTGTTATGGTACACTAAATATATATGGTTTGTTAGTTTTACCACCAATCTATGAGCAGCTTAATATACTCGTAATTTTGATTATTGTAAGTGCTGTTGAATGTATTATTGGGACACACAGCTACAAATCAAGCTATACATTTCCAGTACAACATAGCCTTGCTTCGTATAGATTTCCCATACAAGCCAGATCCGTCTATACTGGTTTTGCTTAGCTCGATCGCACTAAATCACACTGTCGGCGCGTTACTCGTGCGTTCTTAGCTTATTGGATCAAGCTAACGTCATTAATTTTATAATCTTGATGATTTAATCTGTGCTGGGGCCGAATGGTATCAAGTCAACTGATGAGTGGCCCAGTTAAAGGCCCACTAATCCGAGACGCGGGTTATTTGTAGGCGAAATTTTAATGTTTCCATATTCATTAGCTGCCGAGTGACTGATCGGGCCACATTCCACTCTGCTGTTCACTTAATGTTCAAATAGTTTGTAAGGTGTTCGGTACTATTAGCATTTGTGAGGGAAACTACATCAGTAATAAATGTAACTTGCTAGCTGAGCCGAATATAGAAACAGTGATAACCAAATATGGATATGAAAAGGAATAAGGAAAAATTCTGGAAGCAAATGAGGAATTAAATCAGGCAGGAAAATAGGAATTTATAGAAACTGAGATATTAAAACTTACTTTGTTTCCTTTCCCTTTTGGATACTTTTACATTAAAATTTTAATTTTCTTGTAGTTTTGTAGTTAGTAATCGGTGTATTATGTCACCGTAAAATTGTCAAACACGTTATATTACATTAATTAAAACGTATTCCTCTCTAGCGATTTTGTTAACTCTCCAATTATTGTCAACTGAACATACGGAAGTATCTCTGGCCCCATAATCGGGACTTGGGGCACCCCCCCGTTAGGTTAGTTAGGTTCCTTTAAACTCTGCACTCGGAAATAGACCCCTCCGTCGACTACTCTTTTTAAGGGAATATAAAGTGTTTTAAGGTTAGGTTATATCTCAGGAATGGTACAGTATCTTTTCATTACAGTGGTACACTGGGTAAGGGGAACCCCTCCTTCCCTCCACACCGCGTGAGTTGAATACCATCGCATGCATTTCACGAAAATTAATGCGTTTTATTGTTCGCTTGAAAATAATTCGAGAGTTTACAATATCGCTAGAGAGATTACAATAAACGTGTTTGACAAATTTACTGTGACATTATATACTGAACTTAAATCAACATCATCATCATTTCAGCCTTCTTTTTTTAAATTTCAAATGAGGCTTCATTTGGAATTATAAATTAAATTGTTAATAACATAGTTATAAATTATATTGTTAATAATTGAAAAACTATTTACTTATTATGTTAGCAATTTAACATAATGTTTGTGTTGTAGATATGTATCGCATCGCATAAGTTTATCGTATCGAACATCAATGAAATGTGTTTCGCTGACGTAAATTCTTCAATCTTTACCCTAAAAACACAATTACAATGACCGTAACATATAAACATATCATATTTATTACAAAGGAGTGAAAACAAGTAAGTAGGCATAAAGTCATGTAAGAGCTGCATTGTCAGCAATTATTCAGTATACATCCACGTTCTCGTATCCGTTTTGCGTCATGTGTTTTTATTGAAATATTGAAAATCCGTGTTCCTGTCCCACTTGCCTTAATTGTTTTATAACTGCGGTTACGTGTCAATGAACTCTGACACATTATTATACCAGTTTTATTAATATCATCACTCAAATATATTTATGTACAGTTTTAAGTTTTAACAAAATGAATCAAGAAATGGCTTTCCAAATCTACACTGGTGTCTATACTACCGATGCGACAAACCTTCAAATACAAAAGCTGCGATCCAACCTGCCTATTTCGAAGCACTTGCATTGCTTGCATGCACGAACCACTAGTTTCTAAACAATTTCTTGAATTAAATGAGATGGATTAATGGCGGCACTCGATTATAATAGACAATATAGTCGCGCTGGAAAGTGGGCCAGTAAGATGATGTTCAGCAGTCATCAGTCACGCTGCAATCACAATGCAATTAGAAAGCGAATTGCACAAGTGCCGCGCGGCGCTATCAGAAGAATTCCAAGTAGCACATGACAGCCGCACAGTGACTTGATAATAGAATTTTGTGTATACTCAAGGCTGTTGTAGTTTTCTACATAAGGGCTGTATAGTTAGCTACGCAGCCCTTGTAATTCTAATTTGGGCCACAAATTAACCAGCCTTGAGCATTACAGTTGCTGGTTAACGGCAGTATTATTATTGAAACAGCTGTGCAAGGCCTGTACAATGGCTTAAACAGCTATACAACAGTCATCGCAGCGTAAGATTCAGCTACTTTAAATCTCTTCAACAGCTTTTAGATGTTTTGAGGTTTGGAAACAACTTTTATTAAAGTTTAAATAACAAAAAACTTTTGTGGTAATGACAGCTAGACGACATTTATTATTCGTTTTAAGTATGCAGGAGGACATATTTAATTGGTAAGATATTTTAAATATTTATCACGTTGGTTTTTGAGTGTCCTTGTGTGTAAATTGAGTTGCGAGTACCATTTTACTGTAAATGTGTATAGGTAATTACATCAAATATTTCACGCGCCATCAGAATAATATCGCTTTAACGAAAATATTTTACAAGATATATGGTGTAGGAATCCCTAATATAATTATCCCTCTAATTATTGCTTTCCAACTTATTGTATTCTATTAGGAAATAAGTAGAAAATATATTGTTTGAATTAAAACCTATCAAATATCCTTGAAATCCATACAAAAAACATTTGGATATTTAATAACAAATCGTCTGTAATGCTAAAATGGCGTCCATTTGATATCCAGCCCAAACTCTCCATAAATTCTTTTGTAAAGTTATTTACTGTACAGTGGTTTTACCAAGTCTTACGTACCAGCTTCCAGCATTATGCTGGCTGGAGAAAGGATTTCAATTATCTTTCTTACTGTGTACTGGTATAAAGAGAGAGCATACAATAGCTTTTCAGGGATAAATAAATCTCCATAGAAAACCATTTCATTATGTACTTACATAGCGCGCTTGCTGCAAACTAGCACGTGTCCATAACGGATTCATGGGATTCACCGACGGCGACGTAAATGCGGTGTTTCTGTTTATGTACAAAATCTTTGTTTGTACGTCTGTTGGTCGTCATTTCAGTGATTTCATAGGCAAGCTTATAGTGTCTGACTGACGAACATCGGGATTGAACTTTAACTGTAGGTATCTTTCGGACATGCAAGAGTATTAGGAAAGCCAATCGTACATAATTTACCTACAAATTCTTAGTTCATTTGATTTATTTTTATTTTCCCTTTTCGTACTATATATTATGATTGCTAATTACTTTATTATTGTTTTTAGGAATAATACTGCCGTTTAAAATAATTAAAACCATTGAAAAAGGAAAGGAAAGATTAACAGTTGTTCCAAGTGGTTGGGAGCATAATGGCATTTTGAGATGGCCAGGAAGAAACGTTTTTTTTAAAATGACAAAAAGTGAGAAATCGACGCCGCTTCCAGACTGGACTAAAATGAAGTGCACAGTCAAACGATCGTCTATTCCCACTTACGATAAAGCTGAAGAACTTCTTGAATCAATGTTAAACTATTGTGATACGTCCGATTATCCAGATGATGAGCAAAGAGTTATAATATTTTTTTTTATGGCCCATTCTTTAATGCTATTTTTAAATTATATATTTTTAATAAATATGCATTCTTCCTTGTCTTCATCTGTACTTGATCCAAATTCGTCTCTGTCGGAATCCATTAAATATATAGAACTCTGTTTGTTCTCCAACGACGTTTTCTCTTTACTGCAGCTTGGTTCATGAAAATCCTGATTACCTAAACATCTGCAATATTTTGATCAAAATCTATTTGTGCGGAACCCTCACTATTCGTAAACGACACGGGCTTGTAAATATCAACTGCATCAGCCTTAGCGTATTCTTTTGACAGTTTTCTTTTTACTCCACCAGTTCGTTTTCTTTTATTCCATGGTTTTAAGTTGTTCCGTTTTGATTTAAAGTGTACTAAAACATACGTAGTAACTCTTGAGCTTTAATTAGGTCGTGTCGACGTTATGCAAAAACAAATCAAATCTGACGTAATTTAAACACCATTAATCTAAATTTATTCTTAAATAACGCCGTAAGCTGTAAAATAGTAGTCAGCTACACTTTATGCATTGGCATTAGGATGGAGTACGCCTACTCCAATTTACAACTAACGGTGTATAATGATTCTCATAAAAATGTAACGGCATTTGTAGAGATTCATATATTCACTTTTGAACAGCCATTAACAAGCTCGTTGAAGTAGAATTAAAATAGAATTAGTGTAGACCAATTAAAAGCCAGTGGCATATTTTGATACCATAATGCAGCCCGCAACATTACAAGAGAGGCGAATTTGTCATATTAACCAGTCGTTAACAAGCTTGGACTTCTAAACCAGCTAGTAGTATCACATGCAGCCAAAAGCTGGACTAGATCATTTTAAAATTCTACTTAAATGCTTTTGGTATACTTTTGCGTCATTATAAAGTCATTAGTCAGCTATGCTGTTTAATAGTGTATAATCTTTCCATAATACAGTCTAAAGACTCGTCCTATCCTTTAGTACATCTGCATAAAAGCTGTAGACTGTAATGTGGCTAGTTTATGACCTAATTCATCGCTAATGTGCTACTTGGGAAAGCGCGTCCAACATAGGAAAGTTGAATTGAGGGCGGGGCGCGGGCGGCGGGGGCTTAGATGCGCGCACGCAGCCACTAAAGTAGTACACTTTCGATCTCAACTCGCGTCGGTGAGAGTTGTGCGAAAATGAAAGTGGTGTTGTCATTATGGTCCACTTTCCACGCTGAGGTCAAGAACCCCGCGGGTCCAGTTCTAAGCCTGTTTCCAGTTAATTGTAGGACTGCAGCACCGTCTAGAATGTACCTGTGCTTACTCATACCTGCCGGTGAAGCCTCGTACTCCGTACTAGCACTGTTTGTTGGGAGGCAATGTAAAAATAATGTTGCAAAGATAACACTTGTGCATATGAGGTTGCGTTAATCACAGAAGCATTTTCGTCATACGCTTAACATTGCACACCTTTAACTAATTAAAAACCTACTATTTCCCTTACTTTCCAATGTTGTTTGTTGTTAATTAACTGTCCTGCTCTAGAGCGAAGCCAAGAATTTCATATCGTGGGAAATAGAAATCAGGTTTCGAATCTGTTATTTGAGCTAACGACTTATCTGCGAGCTGACATAACGTATGTGATTAATTAAAGTTTAGTCACGTTAATTAATGGTTCAAGTTGTGGGGGTACTTCATTATCGACATGTGGAACCTTTATGTGACGCCTTCGTAGTGACATTATCGAATTTGCTAGAACTTCTAGATGTCACTTCTAATATTTATGTAACACTCGTTTGCTAAACTTTCTGTTTACTTAGTAACTTGTACTCGTATTTCATTCACTTTTAGTTTTTTTTGACGCAATGTTTTGTATTCAATAAGATCTCAGTTAGCCTAGAAAGTTCGCGAATTTGAATGCTAAATAAAAGAGAGCATCTAGTTCAAAAAGTGGGGCATAATATCAAACTATGGACATAACAAGTATAGCAACAGCTGGGAGTACTTCAGAAGTCAGAAAATTCAAAATGTGTCTTTGCTAAAAATGGGTGTCATTTGAATGCATAGATCGGTGATGCCAGTGCAGCATGAATGTGGAGCGAGGGTTGGAGGGGTGCGGAGTGAGGTCGGAGGGGAGGTGTCGGGGGTGTGTGCTGAGGTAGATGACCGCTGCTGACGTCAGCGTGACCTGATGCTGCCCGGCTTCAGCTTAACCCGAACTCTGACCTCTTGCACTGATGTTTGCATATTTTACTTAAACGTGTATGTAGGGACCGCTGATTGCTGTTCCCGTTGCCGTTGTTCAACTATCAGTCCTATTCCAATAGGAATAGACTTCCAAACCGTAGCTTGAAGAAACTATTAATTGACGCTGTATTTGCTGAGCTTTGATTACATGCCATTCAATTTAATGTTGATACGGAGTAAGATAAGCATTATTATAGTTTGACTAAATAGTGCACACAATAGGTTAACCGCGCGCAGCGTGCTACACTGTAGTAAAATGTCGATTTGGCGCGTAAAGAACACAAGCCATTATTAGTAATTGAGTAGCTATTTATTTATTTCTACTTAAAAGACATTTCTTTACATTTAGAAAAAAAACAGGCGTCGAGTTTATAGAAAAACCAGTCTAACTAACTTTCGAATTCATTTTAATAAAGTTTTTTTTTGCATTGCTGAAACTAGAGAATAAACGGTAGTGCACTTTTGTATCAAACAGCACTTTTTTTTACAACAAATGAATAACCAAGTCATACTAGGATCACGTCCTTGTTAAAATTGTGTGTCACGAGTCCCGACACGACGTCCCTACAACTGTGGAAAAAGAGATGTTCAAAAGAGATGGAAAATGGTGGGCCGAAATGTAATATGTTGAGATATTATGGTCTTAAAAATTAGTCTTATTTATCTATTTCAAAATATGAAAAATCAGTTCAATTCTCAATCTGGAAAAAGAAAAAAAAAATAGAAAGATAGTTTCCACAACATTATCGAGATAATAAATCGAAACGCACAAGAATTTATGTAATCGTTTCCATCTACTTTATATTATTGAAAAGTTTCAATTTCTATAACTTTAAAAATTCTGCAAGGCTCCGTTCTCAGGCCTGCCTTCACATTCCTGCAGCTGCTCCAAGAATTTGAGCAGTAGTGCGCGTGCGCGTCATTCGGCCGACTTACTAAAGATAAAAGATTGAAGGTGTATTTAGTCGTAAATTAAAAGTTTAAAAGCATCCGTTCATTATTGAAAGTCGTAAAGTCGTAATATTTACAGCTGGTAATAATGCACGGTCAGAAGACTCCTAGAGTATATTGGTTGCCTTGGCCTATAAACTCGCCACTCTGCTCTGCTCACGAATCATTCGCCAATTCTAGATTTAGGTTTTCAGTTCACTGGGTTGTTGGCATTTCCGATCTTCACGTGTTAAGTTTTAGGCATTTTTGTACTGTCAGAAATCGTTTTTGATCAAGATTGAAATTTATCATGTGAAGGGTCTTTACCCGCTGCTTTGGAGGCAGTTGACATGTTCTGGGAAAATTAAAACTTCAAAAGAGTCATCAATTCCCAAATAATTTTGACAGTTACACAAACTAAAGTACTATGACAAAAGCTTAAGCCGTATCATTAGAATTAATTTTGAATAGAACATTGTGATGTAATGAATTGAATGAGCGTAACAATTTGCTGGAAATAGTTGTTGTCTAAAACATAAAAACGTACCTTAGAAAGTAAGTTACATTTAACAAAGAAAAACATCAATTTTGAATGTTGGGTAGACACGGAAAACCTTATCGTCTAATATAGACATCGACGGTAATATTTTATGTCGTCTTCACATTTGCCACGAAGGTAACCCTGGCAGCAGACAACGAAAACGGATACCGATTCCGGTGTAGTAAGGGTTGTGGTATCGAGAGATACCGGTACCGAGACCGCTGTAGTAAGGGTTGTTAGGGGCGGGCGGGTGGTCCTCGCGCCGGGCGGCAGCGTAGCGGCAAGCGCGCGCCATTCGCGCCGACGCCGCCGCCGGCCGCACGCGCCCCATCCGCGCGGCTCATGCGTCTCCCGCTCCCCGACATGACTGTGACCGAGTGCCATCACCACCAGCCCCGGGAGCCGGCGCCCCCCGCGCCCCCGACACCCCCCACCGACTCCGAGGTGCTGCTGGGCCGAGTCCTCGCAGGTGAGCGCTCATCAGCTGATCTCCACCTGTCAACCTCAACCCTCCACGTGTGCTCATGTTACCGTGCTGTGAATGTTTGGATGATCCTCATCATGATGTTCTGTGTACCTTCAGGGCTTTTTGGTTTTGCCTATTCAAAGTTATCATAACAGTGATTTACACAAAAGTTTCTACCGTCAAAGTCACTTAGCATTTTGTGTAGTAATATTTGTTTAGTGTTATGTATTATTAAAAAATAGTTAGTTAAAAGGATAAAAGAATGTCCTTTTCACTTTCCTGCGAGTGCGGGCGAGCGCGCGGGGTGCGCGGGGCGCGCGGAGCGGCTCGCGGATCTAGGTCAAGCGGAGTTCGTTGCCCTCGGCCTTCCCGGCTATATTCGACGTCGCTAATCACCGCACCCCCCCCCCCCCCCCACTACGGCGCGCTTTGTATCCTCGCTCCTACTGGCTAGGTATATAATCACAGAGACGGACTTAACTATCGTTCTGGATAAAATTAATTACCATCACCATGCATGCATTTACTTATCAAGTAGGTAGGTACCACCATGTATCTCCGAAAGGCAAGTTAGGTAGATTTTGGTAGTTTTTTTGTTGTCGAAATTTTGTACTGTTCTATGTACCTATTTTACAGCTTTTGATTGAATTAAAATTTTCGAAAGTTTATCGATGTAACCTTTTTACATAGCACATTCTCCCGACTGACCTAATTAAAGAAATCTAAGATCAGCGAATTTACTTCTGCGTAACTGAATTATACTTATCCGCGTAATTATTTTGCAAAGGCAGTTCACGTTGAAATAATACATAGTATTAGTCAATCAATAATGATTGCATTATTCGGTCGTGTTTGCGAGTGTGTATCTGTGGCGGTGCGCTCGACATCATGGTCGAGTCGAGTTTCGCAAGTGGAGCCCATCGCTGAATGCCATTTTATTTTGGAGGCCGCGCGCGGCGGAGGGCCCGCGGTCAACGGCCCCGCGCGTTATCTAGGTCGCCTCAGAATAACCTAGCGCCGATACTCTAATAATAATCTACATGAAGCCTTGAAATACTGTTGTCTCACTCTCACTCACGACACCTCCGCAGCCGCGAATAGCGACAATAAGTGTTTCGTAAGATATGCTCTATTCCGTATGCGCAGCCGCTAACTAGATTTGACTGTCTCTTTTACTCGTGACGGCGAGCCTAAACAGAATAAGCTGGTGGAATATAAGTTTCTAGATTTCGCCCTATCTGAATGGGCATTTTACGTTTACATAATAGTCTGACTTATTCTTGGACTAACTTTTCAATTTATACTAATAAATGAAAATTAAATAGACAGCACTAAAATATACCAACTCGTTATTATTCATAGTCTACTAAGGTAGTAGAAAGGTTCAATTTTTGACAGAGTAAAAGGTAGAGACACCAACCACAATGTGTAACCAACTACCTACTTACAATTTATTTTATTAAGGTGTGATTTATGGTAGATATTGGAAAACCGCGAAATAATCGCAACAAACAATGGCATGAATAAAACGAATAAATCAAAACAATATTAACTATCTACATTGTTAGTAACACGTAGTTACATACATAGTGTGACCGTAAAATTCAAATTTTTTTATGAGCCATGAATTTTAAACAAATAATATGAAACAAAGTGTTGCGTGTGGCGTGCGAAGTGACGTAGAGAGCACGCGGGCACGCGGAGCTAGGAGCGCGGGCGGCGAGGGAGGGGGGCACGGGCGCGCGGACTCGGTATTGCGATCAAGGCCTCGAGTTCGTTCACCCGCCTGCAATTGGGTCACGCTCGCCGCCCCGCGCCGCGCTCCCCACACACAAATAACTGTTTAAATCACACTAAATCCGTACCTGTAACGTCACACTAAGTATGTAGGTAACCTTAATTGTTTCATTTTAAACGTTAAACACATCAAACGTATTGCAATCACTCGATCATTCACAATAAACGATACCACTAGACTAGAATTAGTGAGTACTTTTGTGTGACTTGTAATTAACTCATCGTTTCATTGATACGTGCTTTCAATGTAAAAGACGCAAAGTAAATCTCTTGTTATGTAAAAAGCAGTCATAGGTACATGATGAATATGAATGAGATCGTTGCCGTTGTTGAAAGTGTGTGATAGGAAAGAGTGAGTTCGTTTAACTCTACTCGATTGACAACATAAAGAAAGTCGTTATGCAGGTAGCCTTAACTTAGCATATCGTATACATAACATTTAGTATCAATATCGTTAATACGTCATCTTCATTCAGTTTTAAAGTCAACACGTAACAATTAAATAAATAGCTTTAGAGCATTTCAGCACTAAATAATTAGGTAATGTATTTGATAGTCTACAAATCGGCAAATTACTGTTGTACATAATTACACACGCAATCAAATGCACAATTAACATCAATTTGTTATAAATAACTAACGACCACTTCGTGTGGTAAAAAAGAAACAAAAAGTTGAATAATCCAACTTCTCCAACAATAACAATTTCAGTTTTATAAAAACAAGCAAAACAATTATGTAAATATTAATAAAATAAAATTTAATCATAAATATGAACAAGATGGAACATAAAACGGTCATCAACTTCAGTGAAAGTTTCACGGAAAAATCGCGAATGAGCTGAAGACAACGTAGGGGTAGTGGGGTTGTAGAAGGTTGCGGGGAGCGCGGGGTGCGCGGGCAGGCAGCTGCGAGAGGCTGCGGGTCGACGCCCGCGCCGCCCTGACCCCAATTTGATCTGCGCTCGCGTCATATCGCGCGGACCTCTCGTCCAGGCACACTCAGCGGAAAATACCCATCGTTTCAACACAACGGCTTTTATGAAATGACTAACTAAAACGGTGTTTTACAAAGTATTGGATACAGGATAAAATAAACGTCATTATTTATTTACTTACCTATGTTGCTTAATGCACATGCGTTTAGTGCCGAACCGTCGGTACAGCTGCTGTGGCAGACACTGTTTAGAAGGTCACCAACCATCGCAACTGGCTGTATCTCACAAACACGTCGCTTTAGACATAATAATGAATTAATAACTAACTGTATGGGCATAGAGCCGGTGTTCTATTATCCGCGTTATATTTCTCCGGTAACCCGCTAACCCGCCACTCACCGAACCTAAACTTTGAGAAGAGTGCCGAACATTGTGTTCATTACCTCATTTTTTATACGCGACCCGTTCACGTACTTAAACATTGTCCGTAATTTCAACTAACTGATTTTTTTACAAAATACTGGGTCATGACTTTATTCGACGTAACTTTTTATCCGCTACCAAGAATAGATAGTTGATTGTGGTATACCTATTTAAAATTTTCTACGTACGTCGGTCATAAATCATTTTGGGTCAAAAATACCCGTTACTACGCCAATTATTAGTAGGTATCTGCTAGAAATCGGACCAGGAATTCAATGTGAGCGGTTATGTAAGACTTGACCATGTTTGCACAAATTTAGGACAATACACTGAAAAGTTGTTTCACTTTTTAGCACATACTATACTTATACTTAGTAAACGAGGGACCACGCAATAGTAGACTATTACCTATAAGTATAACTATTTACGCTAAACGGCAATAGGTACATCCATCCACCTGATTTGATTTAAACGGATACAAACACGTAGCATTGGATACAAAATAATTGACATTTTAGAGTACATATATAGCTTTATAAACTTGAGACCTTTATTTGAATGTGTGCCATCTATCAATTGAATTATTTTGCCTTGGAAATATGAACGCACCTTGAATCTCCCACTCATTGACTTTATATCAATGTTACCAGCTGTACGTCATCGTAATTTCTGTGTATTTTTATTTTTGTCTCATCGCTCATCAATCCAGTCTAGAACAACGAAATTGATTCAAATTATTACGGATTCTAATAACTGATACCTATTAAATTTCATATTTTTGTAGCCATAACAGTACCGGACATGGATAATAGGAATGGATAGATATCACGATTATCGCGACTAATAAAACACCTAATAGATATTTCGTAAAACGTGAGAATTTACTGAAGGTTCATCTGAAGCGGTCATTGCCACATACCTAGGCATCTAAAGATTAGTCACTTCTAGCCAGGTATTGCATCTCTGACAAATGTACAGCTACGACAGTCTGTAGCAACAGTTTTATTTGAAATTCAGAATTCACACTTTAATGTTACCGAAACTACCAAGAAGTCTTTTCTTATTAAAATAAATTTGCATGTAGGTACGGGGCATTCAAGAGTGCGTTTGCAATCGTTACGCTAACTCAAGCCGCTGATGATTAAGTAGGTATAGTGGGTCATACCATGAGTCAGTGGTGACCTAGATGCGGCAGGCTGTATCGACGGTGAGCGGGAGCGCGGCCTACGTGCTCTAAATACTGCCAGAGTAGGTTAGGGAGCGAGGTCGACGACCTCAGCCCTGCCTACCGTCGAACTTTCCGGGCCATCCGAATTGTGTGCCCTACTGTGTCGGATCTGCTCGCGGGACCCCGATGCCTATCCAGACAAATTACTTGATATACTTAACTCTTTCAAGTGGGGCGGTATTAACGTAATCGGGGTTAATACCTACACGCCAATATGTCAGATAGTAGGTTTTCTTTATAAGAAACCTAATTCCGATTTATTTAAACGTTTCTAAATTCCATCTCAAAAATATAGAACACTATCTCAAAATAAATCAAATGTATATACGTGAATGCACAGTGTATAACTTTGCAGGTATATGTCTTATATACAGTTGTGCACAATTGTGTAGAAATTATCTATTAAATGTAAAAAAGAACCGTTAGACTAGCACACAATGCCAGTCCAATGCCAATGACCAGAGCTTGCTTTGTTGTAACCAATTTAATTGACAAATGTTTATTTTGTAGGTAGATTAGATTTGTTAAAATTTTACTACACCACCTACGCCAAATAGATTATGCTAAAATGGTATGCTACGCTGCTACGAAGGAATATCTCCTAAGATATGAACTAACAATTTTTTTTATTAAAAAATTACTTAAACCAGCAATAATTTACCATATTAAATTATTTGTTTTATTGGACAGAAGGTTAATAATTTATATTTTGGGAATTAACTGAATATAAACTGTCTACAACGCCATCTAGCGTCGAGTAGAACGTTTGAACAGTTTAGATAGATGTCGCTAGCTTCCCGCGCGAACGAAAACATCTGGGCTGTGTCGAAGCAGAACATATTTTTTCTATGTGGTTATACAATTTTTATTATATTCAGTATGTTGATGATCAAGATATAATAGAGGTGTTACGTAAACGTGTTGTTTACAGCAAACATAATTATTGAGGGGTTTGGTTATTAACAATTCAATTAATGAAGTCAGCCTTAAATTTTGGAATATTTTGGGTTCATTGTTTTGTTAACCAAACTTTCAACAATCAGTCAATAAAACACGTGCCAAATTACCTATCTACGTCAGTTAAAAAACACCACCTGAAGTTAGTGTTATAAAATCCGCCTGTGGTTAAGTAAGGTAGTAAGGTTATAAAATCACTTTAAACTTAGGTACGTCTAAGTCCACACATAAGCTGAGACCTAAAAATAGCCTCCGCTGGTTAGGCCGCGTGGACAGTGCCGCGGGGTGGCACTGACAGGGTGGTGGTGGGTGGGTGAGGCGCCGCGTGGCCGTGAACTGCGCCGACCCCTCGCCCACATCACGCTTCCTCCGCGCTCCGCAAACAACATTACCTGCTGCCATTTAAATTACTTCAAGCGGTTTCAGATAAGATTAGATCTTATAAATTCTTGTTAGAGTATCTATTTATAAGAAAAAACACTTACCTATTAGAGGTAGCAGGTCTTATTATGAGACTTACGTTTTTATGATCCGAGTTGAAAGACAATAATAGCTAGTGCTGAAAAACCAGTTCAACGACCTATTGTTGTTATAAGTAATGATGTTATCTGATACAAAAGATCAAGCCAAAACAAATATTATTTTATCGATTTAAGTCTCTTAATATTTTATTAAAGTGAGCAATTTCAAAAAGGTTACTTTTAATAATCATATTTCACAATTTAATAATACTGTGGGCTATAAATGATGGCAAGTCGGGAGGGTGTAGAAGGGGGCTGTTCATTGACGTCACGGGGGCGCATGCGCGCGACTCGCCCACGCGTTCACCCTACGTTCATCGCTCGCTTTCGCGCCAAACCGTTGTTGGATCTCGCGCCGGTTATAACCTAACATACACTAACTTAGACCAAAATATTTTATTCAAAACTTTAATCACCAACCGATGTGCTTACATGATGGAATCTAGTCGTGACAATATTCAGCTGCAACGACAACAAGCAGGTGAGCATTTCAATTATTATCGAATAATTTAGTGACCTTTTGAACTTGAAATATATGTAAGCGGTCATTGAACTTTGCTCTTTATATATACGTTATCGAATTCTTCACTCTGATTTTGGATTGTGTAACATATTCGTTACAGTTCTGTGCGTGCAATGCGTGTCAGTAATGTCAGTAACAAATTTAAATTATTAACTTAATTACATTTTGTAGGTGATAAGAACTTGCAAATTTAAAAATATAGGTACATAGTCTGAACAAATACATTTCACTAACGAAATTCATAACAGTTTTGATTATACAACAAAATTATGTTATGTTTTGTTATTACTGTGTTATTAAATAACATCTTTTTGTGAGATAGGTCTATTCACTTCTAGACACATATCTTAGTGAAGTATCTATAAAAGATTTCAAAACACATTGGCAGTATTAAATTCCAAGGTTTGAGGAAGCTTTCGGAGATTTGTTAAATATAACGTGTGGCCTAGAATGTGTATAGTTGGCGCGTCATGCTCATAAACGTCAATTTGATGGGGAATTTGGTCTAGGATTGTTAGCCGGGATTTAAGAGACGCACGCGATTGATAGCCTAGTTAGCAAAACTGTAAAAGTAATAACACTAAGGATGAAACAGTTAAGGTTTGAAAAACGTGCAGAGTAATAATTACCTATACACTTGCTGAAATTAGGATTAATTGATCAAACTTTGAGTTTCCTCAAACTTTGACGTTTTTGTTAGTTTGAGAAATTAGTCAGGGTTTACAAGAAGCTTTCAACGACTTTTCATTTATATGGCATTTTTGAATAGTGTAAAATATGAGGTACAGTAACAGCCAGTAACTGTATAATACTTGTGTAAGGACTGTAGTTGTAGCCTGACGAAGAAACCGTCGCTTGTCAGTCGCTCTTCAATTATGTAGCTTATGATCACATCATTAGGCTGCGTATGCATAGATTGGGTGGTGCGCGTGCATGAGTCAGCCGCGTCCAGACCGGAACACGGGCACGCCAGCGCACCCTGCGCCGCCGCACGGTCACCCCGCTCCATTGCACGCATGCATGCATGCATATGCCATTGTAATGCACCAATATCCGTTCCACTTTTACGGTTATCTGCCGCCACTTGCATGCGTAAAGTGCAGTGTCACTTGTTATGGGTAAAACTTTTCATACTCGCCGACTGCCGTATTTGGCGGGATTTCCGGTGACTGTGATCCGTTCAGTTTTGGTTATACGGCTTACTTTGTGTTAAAACTTGCTTTAAAACTTTTGTCGTTCAATCGTAACGAATAACTGAAACAACATTACTAATGCTATCAAAAATTTTAGGAATTCTTAACTTGAATCATGATGTTAATCACATCAAACAGTACAAGCTGTCAATGAGTAGGTCTACAGATATATGTAGTCGCTACAATACGCAGCCAAGAAGTTTGAAGAAAATGATTTCTCAACTCAAAAGGATAATTTTCCCTGCAAGGATCTTTTCCTTGTCATGTAAAACTCTCCTTTGACGGTAGTCTGTGCAGTGATATAGAATACGTGTATGTTTGTACTGCGTGTACATCAGCATTTCAATCTTCTCCAGCTTTGAAAGTCTTCTTTTCAAGTAAACTTTTTATGTAAAGGGAGACTCGACGGCGCCCTACACAACTGCACATAGAAAAAATAGGTGTGTGCCTTAGTGTGCGTCGAGTACGCGGCACTACGAGTATGTACTTAGAGAGTGCATCGCTCCCGGGCGCCGGTGTCGTCGCACTGCATATAGGCCAGTGCACGCGAATGCCCGGACCCCCCTCCGCCCTCGCCCCTCGCCCCGCCGCCGCCCTGAGCCGTCGCCGCCCCAGCTCCCCGCTGCACTTCGCGATTTTCCATTTCCATCGTATTGCCCGTTCGCTAATTCCAGCGGTTGACTCGGCGCGATGTCGTAACGCGGGGAAATTTCTCAGGCCTTTCTCCGAGCATGACTCCGCACCAATGACGTCTTCCGGTAAAGGGCATTCACAGCTCACAAGTTTGACATTAATAAACTTGATCCGTAACATTATATAACAGTTTGGAATTTTGTTAGAGCTGCACCTTGCGCGTCTATGACTAATGTGACGCTGTTTCCGTTTATATTTAGATATTATGTTATTAAATACTTACGTAATTATTTTGAACGAAAATTAGGACACATTTTAATAATAAAACTTCTAACTTTCATATCAGTTCCAAACAACTTCGCCCAAATTAGTTTTATTTTTGTTTATAAACAGCAGAGTGCATATGTGGAACAACAATGCAAATTCCTTCCGAACATTATTGGTAGAATGAATGATGTGTAATATTGTTACAAAACAAAATAATTCAAGGGCAATTTCACAAGAAGTGATTCAATTTACTTAATAGATGTAATGATGACGTTGTAGTATTGGTTTTCACTGAGTACCTACTAAATGGAGAACTGGGACAGAAATATGTGCAGCGACCAGCGAGCTGTCAATTTATATTAGGCACGTTATAATGCGGAAGGTCTATCGGTATTGCGAAGACCGCCTGTGCCCTGTCGAGTGTGGGTTCAAAGCGCTCGACGTCGCGCGGCCCCACAACGTCGTAAGTCCTCGTAGCCGCGGCTGTTCCGAGCGCAGTTACGTCTGTACGGTTCTGAGCCCCCGGATGTAGTTACAAGTTCCCGCGGTCGTTGCCCGCCCGATGCGTGCACGACTCCCCTATATCGGCTAACTGTGGCGCGAAAACTAAAAGCGTGCGCTGCGACACATATTATGTGCTTTCATGCCTAACACACTTCTTAGTTACGCGTTTTCAGATTTTACGGAATGTTCAGTCCTATTTTTGGAGGCGGTTTTCTTGTTTCGGGAAAACCAATAACACTCTTATCTTGTTTAAGAATTAGTTACCAATCCAATACAAGTCTTATTGGTGATCTTAGCGGGTATTTTTCTTACTAGTGATTATTATTACCACTATTTTCACATTGGTTTAATGGAAAAATTTTGTGACAGTAATATCACCGTGTTCATTAAAATTATATTATAGATCGTCATGATCACTCAGGTTTATGATTCATAAAAAATAATTAAGTAGGTAGTAAGGTACCTAAATAAAGAAATGAAAATATGTATTATGATACTGTTTCCATTAAATAATTTAGACTGGCAGGATATGGATACGACTTGATAGGAATAAAGCTTGGAAAAATCGATATAGTATTTGAAAATGATTAAATAGTTAATAATTAAAATAAAACACTTGCTGAAGATGATTTTCCCACACATTCCAAAGTTTTCACATTTGAAATATTAATAACTTACAAATGCAGATGGGATTGCGTGAACACGGAAACGGCTGGGTGCCGTTAGCTAACTGTATGAGTCTAGTCTAGAACAATCCTGTGCAGGCACGCCTAGGTTCCACTGACATGTCCTGAATTGATGAGTAGCTTTCGATCCAGTCATATTTCGACCGTAAAAACCATTAAAGTAACTGTGCTTTTTATGACAATATATCCTTATTGAAGCTACATAATACGATCTATGTATTTGCAAATAGCAGAGGCAATAACCTAACCTATTCATCAGGCGCAATCCAATTACAGGCACGCCATCTGATGCTGCATGCAGGTGTTTAACCCTACAAAACGAACATGTCGCATCTCCTATTTACGTAACACCATAAATACATCGGCGTTAATGGGTTGCGCAACGTTTTTTGTGATTCTTTTCGTTGTATACGTATGTAGGTACCTAGTCTACACGTTACACCATATCGCAGGCGGTACTGACTTTAACCTAACTAGAGTAATGCATTTTTGTGCCAACGTGCAACGTCGGTACTTTGACTGGTTGCTGTTCGTGCTACGAACAGAAATCGAGGACAGTAGCAGAGACTCATCGATGTTTACTAGTAGTATTTGGAAAACATTGGGTGGAGGGTTGTGCGTTGGGGTGCAAGCCGGCGGCGGCGGCGGGTGCGAAGGGTTAATGACCGGGTCTCGTCGCGTTGTCGCGCGGGTGTTGCGCCGCACCCGCCGGTGACTCCACTTCAGCTACGTGCACTGCACGCGATCTAATCTACAATATCTATAACAAGTTTATCACCATATAAATAGATCGTTAACATTTTTAAACTAGTCCCTCCCTGGACGATCATACATATTTATAGAACGACGCAACGTGGTTATTGATTTCATCCGGTATTATTGACCTCTAGAACATCGTCTCTCCAAATTAACGAATCCATATTTCTATCTTCAGTGGTAGTTATCTCCCACCAATTTGCATTACCCACTTTGCTACAACGATATAAAGATAAAATTCGTGTGATACGATCTCTATCATACCACGATAGTCGATTACCCCGGGTGACGTAAACGGCGTCCTTGGAGCGAATCTACAAACACAATTGTACAAATATCTGCCATGAGTGGGTCAGTCACCCTCGACGCCGCCGCCTGCTGGCTCCATCGCGATACATCGCTACAACACAATGTAATACATATCGTATCAAATACTGTTGATGTTGAACTACAATGACTCCTCTTAAGCCTATAACGTAGCGTAGTCAGTCACGTGTAGGTGACAACCAAATTAATGACAAAAATAACTCATAGAAACAATGCGTCGGCCACACAATCTACTATTAACGGTGTTGGTAATTTAGCAACAATGGATTATTTTCCTACGAGACTGTTATTATAAAAATATTATTCTACATAGAATGTTTTAAACAATTTGAAAGTTTTTTCCACGTAATCTGATTCATACAATGGTCTGGTTGCACCTGCGCGTCGCGTCTTCGAGTTCACTTCACTACTATGCGCTTCGTTCTTTTCAGTGCAGTCATTCACTTACGCAGTTCCATTTCACCGATGCGTCATCACTCTTACGCTCTCATTTACATACTCATGCATTCTTACACGCTCATTAGAACATGTACAGAACAATGCTGAATTATTTTCAGTTCGGTTTTTGTGAGGACGTTGGTTCAAGTCGGTTGTCACAGTAGATGCCGCTACACGGTGTTGGTACGTCAAGCACTGAGTCATGACAGTTCACTAAAAAGTCCATTGACACGGACATTTTGAAACTTATGTGTTAGTTAGACACGTCGACGAAATAAATCCCGTATGTTTCGGTTACAGGCAAACTCAATCGTTGTGTAGAAAAGGCCACGACAAAATATATTTGCTATAAAATGCAACTATTTGGTTTGTAACACGGAACACGTAACATTTAAATATGTATGACTAAAATAGGTACGTGGCATACAAGTTCTATAAGTGAACAACCAGTTTAGTTTTTCGGTTGAATACAAAAAATAAATACCCTTCACCTTACATGACAGGCACCAAAGAGTATCTCCACGTTGTTGGAAGTTGAAGCAGTTTGGTTGAAACAAACAAAGGAACAGGCTACACTGTATTATCAGTGACATACATTGCTAGCTCGATAGCATAGCTGCGATAAGCAGCTCTGTGAACAAAACATTACTTCGGTACAATGACCCAGAATTATATAAAAATGTCCTCGATTTTGATAACGCTGTGACAATGACATTTTATTACGGCCTCGGGCTATTATTATTATTGCTTATATTATATCAGGAATGGTGTAGTAACTTCCGACGTCAACACACCGCATTTTTATAATTTTAAATTATATTGTTCAGGAAGTAGTTGATACGTCACGTTGTGTACCATAGGTACTAACATTTACTAGTACTGATAACAGAGTTTAGTTGAATTTGACCGATAAATAGCGCATAAAATGTGGGCATTAAAGTATTTAATTTAATTATCACACTTATGTTAGCATTAAATTGATTAAATGCTTTCTAGATTGTGCCGATTACTGCCTAAACAGAAACACAACAGGACAAACATTGTTGCATTGTCATAGCATGTCACATGTTACGGCATTAGTCCGCGATCATTGTGCATCGCTACTATGTGTTATGTGAAGTTGCACGTTGCATCGACCGCGCTCGCCGCCGCGCGCTGCTAATTGGGGTGCATCGCGGTGCGTTGACTCTGGGCTGAAAATGTTGGCCGGAACGTTCCACGAGCGGATGTCAACTTTCTCGCGGTTACGTAACGCGGAGAGATGTGAGCACTAGAACGTTCGGAGTCATCGACCACGGCCGCCAGTTACGAAACACTGCGCCGCACACCACAACAACACTGCACCTAATATATTGAACTCAGATTAACATGTACAACATCCAACTCATGTAAACTGCAATAAACACAGCATTTATATTAAAACATGTTGTTAATACAAGTACACATGTTGTTGTTGTAATGTTACAAATTAAATGAAAAAGTTTAATTATTGCAAAGCCATAAATCGTACCGAAGTAGGTAATTGTAATTACATGCAACATAAACTGCTCCCGGGTAATAATGATGCTTACTTAGTTGCGGTCGGGGACCGGGTAGCTGTAACGAGGCAGCGTGCAGTTATTAACGAGTATTATATCAGGTGCGACCATTAGCTGGTGCTAGAGTCTGCTAGACTATTTGAAGTATTAGTTGGTTGTGTCGTGTGTAGTTGGTAGGAGGCGGTGGGTCGTCGTTCGCGGCGCGAGGTCAACGCCGCGGCGCCGCCACCCGTTCAACTTACTGCTTTCACGACGAACTACTTCAACATATTTACTCACTCACAGTTCACCCATCTTGAAAACTAACAACACTCGGGATGTATATCTACACTAATATTAGAAGGGGAAAGACTGGTACCTTTGTTTGAAAGACTGATACTGGTACCTTGGTATGTTTGTAACGATCAAACTCAAAAATAAAGCCGACTTAAAAAAACACAAGAAAGTAAAAAATAGCTTTAGCTTCAGAAGTCGGTGACCTTAGTTTGATTGATTTAGTTTTTTGACAATTATGTAATTTTTCACTCTTTGTGTTTTTGAAGTCGGTTTTATTTTTTGCATAAATGTTTTTATTTTTCGCTTTTTAATGGTTTACATGTGCTTATCCCTTCACAGCGTACGAGCGTGATGTTATGTTATGAACGGGTGTAAACAATAGACATATATTTACATGAGATCTTAGCAATTCCATGTTCATGTGCTATCATTTATTGAGGAGTTCCGTTACCTATCTCTGAAGTTCTTCATTAGATCTTCAAAAAATTGAAATCGGTTCACTGCGAGAAAGTACTGTTCCTAAAACTACCCAAATCGCTTCAAGTGTGCCTGTAAAATTTGAACAGTTCTCTCGATTTCTCCAGGATCCCATCATCAGGTCCTGACTTGATGATCACCTGGAAAGTATACCCTTTAACAAAAAAAAATAAAATCTTAATCGGTCCAGCCATGCTTGAGTAAATGGGGAACATACATAAAAAAGGTTCCGACGAACTGAGAACCTCCTCCTTCTTAAAGTCGGTTAAAAACTACTAGACTCATTTAAAAATCTTTCACCATTAGAACGCTACATTTTCCCCGAGTAACATAGGTTATATTTATTACTAGAAACACTAGGGGGGAAGGGAATTAGGGGAGAATGTCACTAGTTGTATTATTAATTTTATCAAAATATTCTAAGCTATTCAGCCGCGGAGATTTAGTAACTAACTTAGTTATAAGGTCAATATCAAAACAATATAACTACATATTATTCTGTAAATGAATTATTTATTGTCTCTGTTTACTTTCTTCCTTATCAGTTTTGTAGGTCAGTATGTATAGGCATATCATTATTTGGGTGTTTGTGCGCCCTCTTCTATCACGGTTATCTCCTCAGGACAACAAATGGAAGTTATTAGAAACACTTGAGTTAACGATACCAACTTGAAAACTTGAAACGTTACTGGATTTAACTTGGAATTTAGGTCCATGTTCACCAAAAAGATGACAGTCTGATTATCTAAAACAGCTGTTTAAAACACATTTTTGTATGGGAATATGTCACAGTGACAGCTGTTTTCAGCTAATCAGGCTGTTATCTTTTCGGTGAACATGGACCTTAGTATTTTAATACCACAATGAAGTTTCAGTAATATAAGTAGCATTCATTGTAAATGATGAGAATTGTGTCCTAAATTCTTACAAGTATTTAACAAATATTTAATTTTGTTGTCTACAACGTTGTCAATGAACGACTATTTAGTTGTATTTGTATCTGGTTAATTGGTTCCAGTTGGTTTGGCACGATCGACAAGACTGCTTAACTATTCCTTTTTTATCCCATATCGTATGTAGAGCGTAACAATCATTAGCGGGTTGAAAACTTGAGATATTTCAGGGCCGGTACACAACACACTACACAGAAGTGAAGGGGTCGAGTGCACGATCATGACACGCCAGCAATTATAAGTACGGAGGCGTCATTGAACCCGCGTTATTGCGAAACAACGGAAACCAGTCCAATGCCCCCCTCCCCCGGCAGTACCCCGCGATCCCCTCCTACACACCTGCTGCGAATTTTTAAAATCCTAGATTATAGTTGACATGCGACGAGCTACTATCCGACGTGATTGGCATGTCCATGTCCAGTTGGTTACATCACTAGCCCCAACAGTCTGCAAATACCGCGCTATTATTATTTTTCCAATAATATAATAAACGTGATAGCCAGCTAAATCTAAAAACGATTTTGGTAATTCGCCATTAATAGTTTTCTAAATGCTTTCATTAAATAGAAATCTTACATCATTCTAATGGTCATGCAGAGAAAGAAGCTAAGATTTCTAAACAATTAATGTGAATGTAATTCTTTATAAAATTGTAGAATGCAACTTTCAAAACTAAAATTGTCTTTGAAAATCTACTCTTTGTAAAACAACAAACAGCAGCGTGAGTTCGGTAAATCCCAAATACTTCCAACTCCTCACTCAGCACATAGTTGAGAGAATTATATTTCCGCACCAGCAGTGAGTAGTAACATGCTGTCGGTACCGCGCCCGCGCCTAGCAGCGACCTATAAAGATACGTGCTTGATAGTGATGCAGTCAGGGACAACGGCCGGACTGCCTCATTCGCAAGAATCGCAGGTAGGCTAAGGGGTTAAAGAACTCCATTGCACTATATCAAATACCATTGAACTCGCTGCGTCCCGCTCGCACGCTGCACCCCGCGATGCATCGCTTGCACTCGCCACCGTGCGAATCCTGTCTGATTACGCGACACGCATGCGTATGACATTATCTACGAGTAACTATGGCGCACGTAAACCGGTATATGGACGTTACCTATGTGCTGGCCACATGCACTATTCTATATAGGAAAATACATACTGCCACGTCTTAGTTCACGCGCCACATCACGTGACGGGAAAATAGCCTCCGATCTGATTAACAGGATAAACCGGGGAAACTTTAGTGTAAGAAAATATTTTATTTATAGTATCAGTGCATCCTCAGTGTGGAATCGATTCCGTTAAAAATTCAAACATATATTATTATTGCAATCACAATGTTTTGTTGCAATTTGCAACATAAAAAGAAAAGTTATTGCGTTCAAAACGATCTGTTATGAGTGTATCGTAAAATATTTAAAGAGTTCATAAAATATTATACTGATGGATTCTCCAAGTCGATGTTATAACTATTAGAAACTCGAGCCACCTGTTACATAATCGGCATCAACTGAGCTTACGCTGATCGTGTGTCGATAATCAAGTTTAACGAGTGGAAAGTTCAACGAGGACAACGACATCAGAGGACAGTGTCGGCGCTTTGTCGCGCAATCGCCTGAAAATCGCGCTAATTTGTTTGACACTCGATCGCGTGGTTGCGCAGCTCGCAGGTGACGTACCCGTGAACCAGGAACAACTAGCCGAAGATCAAGTTCCACGGGCATTGACTGCGACATGTGCGCACCGCCGCCGCCGACGACGGTAGCCACTTCTTACTTCCACTAGAATGTATTACACACCTATTACGTCATGCTCGCTTGAACTCACATGCCACGTAAAGAAAAAATTCTAACATGTACTCAACTCGAAAGTACAAACAAGTGGTAAAACAAAGAAGTCTTAAAATGGTATTCGATGAATATGAAGCCGAAAACAAAAAGATTTTGTTCTTTTTAGTGAAATTACGAATACTTTTTGGCATGTCAATTATTTGGCAGACAATAGCGATAAATTCAAGGCGAAATGATAAAATGTCATTGAACTTGATAAAAATAATTTAATTCTACACGTATCTACACTGTGCAATGTACGTAGTTGGTGTTTTTTAGAAAGAAAGTACCTACTTACATTTTGTCATCTATTGTTAAAAAATTTTTTGGAACAATGGACGATAAACTGGCCGGATATGTCATCACAGAAAATATAAAACATTCTCAAGGAACTTGTTAAATAATCGTGCCGCGGCCCGCGTGTAGCACGGCCCCGTAACCGATGGGCCATTTCCCCAAATTGTAGCGGTCGCTTTTCCCAGAGACCTCGACTCGAAAATGCCCGTCGCGTCGGCCATAATACTGGCTCAGTGACCACTCTCTCCCGCTCCACTTCATTCCGCCCGGACTACGGGAGCGTAGCTGTGACGTAGCAGCGCCGTAGCACCTTCGTAGCACGGACTACTGCCGTAGTCATGCCTACGTAAGCCTACATTTCATATAAGATCTGGATCTCTTGAATTGATTCTAAAGTTCAAGACCAACGTGACCATAAATGAATTCATCTTTTGTGAGATATGTCTTCACAAACAATGAGTACAGACGTTCCTACCAATTAATGTGATGTCTCTTGTATTTTAAAGCAATCACTGGGCTAGTAAGTGACACGATATACCTACATACATAATTAATTATTTAAAATAAGTGTAACGACATCATGACCAATAATGACGAATAATGAAGATTCATCAGTGTGACCCTTATGTACATATACATTTACATGCGATATTGAACTTTTGGCAGACTACGAGTCTATTTCTCAATTCAAGGCTATTTCAAATTTCCATTTATTGCGTCTTTACAATGTTTTCAGGAAAAACAACATTTTAAATACTATTCTGGCCAACTCTAAACCACAAAAATAAGTTCTTAGAAAACAATAAACACACTTATTGACGTTTGCATAGGTATGAACGTGAAGTAGGCTGATCCTCAGATTAGAGTTCAAAGACAGGTCTTTTATCAGTGAAGAACCGAACTTGGAATCGGTAACGCTGTCATGAGATCACGTGGCGTAGGAGAGTTGATAATGTAAGTCATGCTACAGGCTACGTGTTCTGTGTAGTCGTGTAGATAGGTATACGTCGGCACTTGTTTACCGCGCGATGCTCGCAGACCTTGAGATTCGGCAGCGGTCAGTGGCCCGAGGCCTCGCACACAAAATATAAATCTTGTTATTACCCGCCGACCTCGGTGGCTCGGTTCCTCACCGGTTGTTCTATTACTAATCGCAGAAATTTATCCGGAAATTAGTCACTCTGCATTTGAGTTGAGTTTTGCCTGTTTTAATACTTGAAATATGTAACCTCAAAGACGTCTTGGTTTTGTATGATTGAATAATTACAATAATACCAAACTGAATAACAACTGAATATTAATAATTCAATGTCAAAGTAACAATGTGAAGGGTAAACGATTTCAGATGAATAATTATGTAGGCAATTCTCGTGCTAATTGGCAATATTATGAATCAGACGCCCAAGGGTCTCACATCTCTCAAGAGATCAAGGGCACATTCGTGTTAAAAACTTACTGCGGCTTCCTTGTCCATACGTGATTTTATAGATTTTACAAGTCCCTTCCTACTTGGCCACCTTCTACATAAACGATAATATCTTTTAATTGAGCATGAGTTGACATGATTAAATTAGAACAGTGTCACATGTTTACCGAACGCTAAAAACGTGACGAAAGGACTATGTCGTATGCGGAAAATTCAATGTAACTTTGTCATTAAGTAAGTGTTTTAATTTTCTCGAACAACACAGTTAATAAATGTGACTAGTTATTTTCACATGCGATTCATTTTTCACATTACGGTTCGTTGACTTGGTGTTTGTGTGTGGTGGTAGCCGAAATGAGCGTATGATCAGGTTTGCGGGCGTGTGGGTGAACATTCTTGTGCTATATAGCGCTCGTGTGTGCTCGTTACAGCACGGAGATGTGAAGTAACCATGTCTGTGTTGGTTATTGGCAATTTGGGAGGCGGCTCAAGGACGCCCGCCTCAAGTTCAGTAGCCACCTTCGCCACTTCGCCAGTGAACGAATCAGTTCGTGCGTTGACCCTAACGCTTCCTGTGCCAACTGAACAAAATACTAAATTTACTACTTCAAATTTCTATTTATTAGTAATTTATGCGCACCATTTAATTGACTTTGACTTAGAAACAATACCTTTATTAGCATATAAAGTGATATGTAGAGTGTGAATGGCCTCGTTGTTTGCCTCCACACAGACCATAAAAGTAACAACCACTGTTTAATCCATTGTGCTTTTTCCTGGCTGTCAGTTGGAGCCATTTGTGACCAGTTTATTTAAATTTTGATCTAGACTTGGATTGTATTTTCACATGTTACTGCAAAGTAGCTACAATGTTTGATTTTCCTTGTTACAGGTAAGTGTCACCGACCGACCGCGACGCACCGTCCCGCGTCCTCAAGTTTGTTCGCAAGGAGGTAAAGTTAGCTCGCTTGATATGATTGCACATAATGGTGTGTTCTCGTTAGAGCACAATGCACCAGGTTGCAGTGCTGGAGTCAGTCACCCCGTCCTAACGGGGCTCGCCCTATGCCCGCGCGGCTCGCGGCCTGCCGTCATCACGCCGCGATTGTCGTGCAATCGTGCTTACTAATGCCAACTGGACTCCATACGCATACATAATATTATGGACATTCGCATCGCCCCTGCACCACGCCTATTCACATTGCACACTGAGGAGGAAAAATACAGAAATCCTGTCGTAAGAATGAGTCGCCAACTATTGTTACAAGCAATGTCCAAGAATCCCGCCGAGCTTTTGACACAAACTGACCGACACAAAACGCTAAAGAAATAATTATTTGGGTGCTGATTAGTTTAGGTTACCACATACAAAGTTGTCGTTAAGTACCGGAATGCTAAAGGGACTGTGCCATTGTTGTCATCCTTATGCCAAAGTATTCCTTTTTTGTTCGTTTCCATACATTTCTGTAAAGAAACTCTGCTGGTTGTACTATACATATAAAGAATTTAAATATCGCTATTTTGGCAAAATTGATATATGCAATATATCAAACGTGTTAATATCAGTTTTTAAAGAATCGAAAAGTAAAAACCTAAATTATGAGAATACAATATTGTGAAAATATTGCACGGTATCCCGCTGATATTTTATCATTAAGACGTTAATTTTGTAAGGGCATCCCTCGGCCGCGATATCGTTTAGCGTCGACACAATACATCAGCGATCTGGGAATGTCGGTTACGAGCCGACCTAACAAAAGGAAGTTAAAAAACTTTTGTAAAAGATTCAATCCTCGCATTTTTTGTCGTCAAAAAGGTTCCGATTAAACAATCATTTTAATTTTTTCACCATCTCAGAAGAGTTAGATATCGCGAAACTTGCACAATAACGTATCCCGGCAAAAAGTTGGACTTTACCTGTTCGTGAAATCTGAGATGAAAAGAAAGGGTAGGTCGAATCGCATCGTGATTTTTTTGCCAATAGAAGAACACCATTCTGCTTGCATTTTTTACGCGGATTGTAAAAAATTTCAACCTTTGAAATCGAAGTTGAAAGGAAGTTGGGAGTAAGGGTTAGCAGATTTCTATTGATCTATTGTTTACTCAGCAGATGGTATTAAACTCGCTCGTTGCTCCTTGATCCATTGACAATGTGGGTCACGACTCACGATACTTACGTCCAACTAGCGAGAATATCCCTTAACCTAAATCTGTCTCAGGCCATTCAAATTATATGCGACGTGAAAACAATAGCTATCTTTTGCTAAGAAAAGAAAAGACCCTTGAGACAATGTAACGACACAAAAACTAAAATGTCCCGTCAAGATTTTTCTGCGAAATGTATATTAGTGGTAATTTCTCCCCTAAATCTTTAACACAATTTTGCTGGTCACAGTGTAAGTAGGTTCCCTTTTGTTGTGGTCAAAGACTTAACGTTGATGCCATCAATGGTTTTTTTTTAAACTACAGAATTAGTACAGGCTTCTTTGTCTATACTTTTTTTTATTCCGTGGCCCCATTTGAGTCGTTATGACATTATTTCGAGAAGGTTCCATTTCTAGTTATCAATGTGATAGTGGAGTGGCACAGCAAGAACGTGGTGCACCGTTACACGCACTTGCGGAGTGCAGTGCACGCGCGCGCGGTCGCCGACTCCACCAGTCCCACAGCCCCACGTCCCCACAGCTCTTCCCGGGCGCCTAGCTATGTTTACTGCCCCAGCATAAGCCCTAATCAAACCCAAACCTTGTTATGTAAACCAAACGTTTATGAAATCATACGGTTACGTCACTGTTGATTCCAGAGAAAACAACGAACATGTGTCGAGTGGCACGCGGCTGACATGCGTATGGCATGCGTACCCGAAATACAGCACTATAATATACTCCCTAATAAAAAGCACACCACAAAAGGCCCAAATATATTTAAATGCGTGTGCGGATCCACTTTTTACTAATAACAAGGTGCAAGCACGCCGCCCGCGCCGCCGCGCGTTTCTCCCGCCAGCTGGAAGACGAGGAAGTGCCTTCACAATGCCGACCACGCAAATTATTTATTCCCAAAAATTGAAACTGCTTCAATAATAGCGATTGTGTTGTTTTCGGTAAATAAAGGAAAACTTCGCATCGCCGCCAACTACCTTTAATAATACTTATGCCAAGTTGAATGACTGCTTTATTGTTATTTTTTTGTTGACAAGGAGGTCACTGTGCGTGATATTACACTTGGATCCCGCTACCACAAACTAAATTAGAAGGCAACGTATGGACAGCCGATTTTTCTCTGCTGTAGTATAATTACAGCAATTCCAATAATGGTTATGGCAACCTACGCAAAAAACGTAGTAAATGATGTTAATCAGTGTAATTGACCACGGCTTACTAAAGTCACAGACTCAGTTAGGTACCTGCATAATTTAGAGGGCAGCAGTTTTGATAACGTATGAAGTTCATGAGCCCGATGGTTATTCCTCTGTGACTGAAGCAGTCCAAACAAGCATCAAACCGCTTGGAGCAAAAGTCACATAATCCTAATGTAATAAATAATAATACATTGCAGAAAATAACAATATGCAGTCATTTAATCGTATTCCATGTAGAGCGTGGAAGAAAAAAGTTATTGGAACCGGTCTCTTATAAAATGAAAGTTGGTTATAGGTAATGCGCAGCACTTTCTCCGAGAACTACGTCCGTACTTCGATGGCATGGCTCCCCTTTAACGAACAAACCAAACAAAGGTCGCGTTTTCAAGATTGTAGGTTTTAATTTTTCCCGGTTTTCTTACAACATTTATATTCTCCCGGCGTGACAAAATGTAGCTAATTGTTTACCATTGTGCTCTTGTTTTGATCATTTAT
This sequence comes from Xestia c-nigrum, assembly GCA_916618015.1. Lineage (NCBI taxonomy): Eukaryota > Metazoa > Arthropoda > Insecta > Lepidoptera > Noctuidae > Xestia > Xestia c-nigrum. The sequence continues at coordinate 12,367,377 of OU745255.1, read as the reverse complement.
TAGGTCTGACGAATCACATGTTACTGTTGGCCTGTGTTATCCTACTGCTAGTCAAAGGCCTCTCCCCATGGCTTCCCGTTCTTCATATCCAAGCTCATGTCTCGCTGGTACGGCAACATAACATCTATAAAACTACTTTTAAGTCACCTGGCAGAACCTGAATCAACTTTATTAGGTAGGTACTCATCGTTTTTTAACATTGCCTCATACCATCGTCTTTTTTTCAAAATAGTGACATTTAAATATTTATTTACTATCTATTTGAACGGTTGACGGAGTGGATGATTTAAATAAAGTCAAGGGGATCATTTGCGTCGCAAACAACGACGACGGGGTCAGTAGCCTCGTGCGCGCAACTGCCGAAATTATCGCGGGCGGTACACGCGCGCGCGCCCGCCGCGGCCAACGATCGCGCCAAGGCCACGATGCCTCCCCGGCCCCAACCCGCCGCCCACTCTAATCTCACAGCTCCTGCTGACAGCCTAGATATGAGCAAATCGATCACCCTTCAAACACATAAATATAACCCTCGCCTATCGGCCGACACGAGGCCTTGAACCGTGATAGCAAACCGATAAAATATTAAAGATTTCGATTTTGCTATAGGTACTCATTGATAACAATGCGTTGCTTGCACCATATTTATTTCTTGCAAATTAATTTGAAATGAATGATGAGGGATTATGAGTACTAAGTTGCCCTTAGTTATCTGAAGTTCCGTACGGTACCATATGTAACTGTAAATGTAATGGAGGTTATTTATCTAGGAAGCAATAAACGCGGATCGGGTAGGCCCAGGCATCAGTGTGGAGGTGCGCGGGAGCCAGGCGGGCGCGGGGGCGGGCGGGGGCGCGGGGCGCGGCAGGTGGTAACGTCAACGCGCGGCCGTGAACTTTCTTCGGACACGTTTTCAGGAGTTAATGCTGCGCAATATTTGGCGGCTTGGCCCCGGCCGCCCCGGCGCGGCCCCCGGACCGCAGCTTCGTGCTGCGTGCCTTTTTTTCCGCGCCTTTTTCCTTAAACACATAACTCCTTTCCTCAAGAATTTTCACTTCTTAATGCCTTGAACTTAAATTTTAATTTATATGCGGGACAGTGTCTTTTTTAACTGAAAAAAGAAAATGGTTTTTACATCCAGAACTAGAAAGGTGCGCAGTTGTTATGTAAATTAAATCGTATATCCACTTATTAAAGGAAAATAGATCAACACTGATTTAAATCTGTTTACGATTTAGTAGCCGGTAGTCGACACTTTAACTTGGACGCATCAAAATGTAAATTTTACGTATTTAGTTCGAGTTCAAGTCAGTGCTCATCGACTATGTAGAAAATTCAGAGCGATCCAGAATAACATGTTGACTTTTGGCTGTCAACGATTGCTAACACAAAACTTAAAGCGCCCTCGCTGCTTACATAACCTAAATCCTGGCATAAGAAAAACTGAAGTTTTGTGCAAAACAGTTACATTTTCATAGCTTATTCTTAAAAAAATATGTTCTCAAGTCACAGCTCACACAAAGCACTATGTGGCATTAATGAGGGCGAGTAAATGTAACACTAGGAAATGTTCGGCATACACTTCCTCATTGTTGCGCACAGTGTCGAGTGTAGGTGAGTAGTGCAACCGGCAACGCATTGCAACGCTGAGCTGCAGCCGCGGCGCGGGCGCAGAGCACGGCCCCCCAGCCAGCAACCAACATTATACAATGCGGTGCAACACCGCGCGGGGGACGCCGCGATGCTCTGATTACGCAAACACGTACTGCGCAACACCTCTCCTATACTAAACTCCACTACGTTACGTTATTGTAACGTATAATATCTAAACAAGCTCAAAGCTCTGCAGTCTTGGACCAATAGCCGATTTCAATGCTCTACTTGGCGCGTTCGCTTTTCGCTCGTTATGCTACGATAGAGCGCTTTGTGCTATTTTCATGCGTTTTCGTACGATAAATTCATCATCAGAGCTGGCCCCTTATTCACAACCATTCGACTCGCTTCCGATTCGGAAAGTCGTATATCTGTCTTCTTCTGGCATTACGAAAACGACTGAGATAGACATACGACTTTCCGAATCGGAAGCGTGTCGAATGGTTGTGAATAAGGGGCCTGAAGTGGGAAATATGTTTAACAATTCCGAGGTGCTTAGCAGGATGTGTAAATAACATGCAGACGTCCTCTGACGGAGCAGGAAGTCTCGACTTGATGCAAATATCAAGGTGAGGTGACCGAAAGGAGAAAGGCTCCTTCATCAGCACAATCTATGTACTTGCATTCATATTTTATTTACTTCACTTGTTAACCATAAGTTGATATACAGGCTCTTGCCCTACCCTAGTTGGCATGAGAAGCATTTAAGAAACATGAACGCATTAAAAATCCGTAAATTAAGGTTTAACGCCACTAATGCCACTGTTTATCTAACAATTAGACAAACATACATTTATATTGATCTTGATAATTATAAAATTGTTTTAGATAAATTTCCGCCCTATTGTAAAATAACGATGTCCATTGTTGTTAAATGGTTGCGCGAGCTCTATGTTTAGCACAATTAGATTTAGTTAACCGTCAAATTTCCTCATGTCGGGCGTTGCCTTGAGGTTGACATTGCGGCTAAATCAGCACAGTTTGACATTGACATGTTCCGATATTCGAACGAGGAAGTGCTCCTAGTTTATTCGGCAGCGGCGCGCGGCGGGACGGCTCACATGTTTGGAGGTTTGCGATATTTGACAGCCTACATAGACAAGACTTAGTATTGTTCACATGATATCACACCGTCCGAATACAAAAATCTACACTAATATAAAGCAGAAGAGTTTGTTTGTTTGGTTGAACGCGCTAATCTCAGGAACTACCGGCACAAATTAAAAAATTATTTTTGCGTTGGATAGTCCATTTTTTGAGGAAGGCTATAGGCTATATAGCATTACGCTATGACCAATAGGAGCAGAGCAGCAATAAGAAATTTTGCAAGCGGGAAAAAAGCTTCCGTTGAGCAGGCGCGTAGGCGTTGCGTTGCGATATCAAAACTTCACCCGAACGAAGCCGCGGGCAGAAGCTAGTACTAGATATACGTACAATTTGTGTACGAATACTGATGACTACACATTATTTTGATGAGCTCCTAAGTACTGAATCACGTCGGGGTCGTTGTAGCCTCTCATTTGCGTGTTTTATATTATTTTTTGCCAAGTTGCGAAGGTTACATTACGTCATCCTATTTTCCGTTTACGCGTCAAACATTTGACTTCCAATTGAAGAAAACGTTGAAACGTTAGAATAGCTATTAATACTTGTTTTAGTTTCCATCCATAAATAATAAATTAACTAACCTTAAGATCACGGTAAAATTTAAATTGAAACGTGTCTTTAGCTAAATTCAGTAGGTAGTACCTTGTAATGTCATTGCCACTGTGTCAGACGGAGCGATATGGTGAGTCGTGTCGTCTCCGCCGAATTAATTGTCGTAAACGGATCCACACAGAGTGATGTCGGGCGGACGCTGCCTGTGTGTGGCTCTGTGGGGCTCCAGGCGTCACCGCATCGAGCTATTAATTGAACACACCCGACAAATTGACCTTGGCCTTGGCACGGGTTGCCGAATCAGCCGAGGTCAACCACGATTGAGAGCGTCCGGATCACACGGCCTGTATGTCATGCTTGCTTATTCATGGTAATAATACACTGCCGCACAAATACTGTGATATGTAGCTATAGAATGGCAATAAATAAAATAACGATTTGTCTCGGTATTTTTTGTTCATATTTGCATGTTTTTAAACTTTAATAAAATCTGCTCTGTAATAATAAAATGCATAAAAGATTGCTAGGTTTTTGAATTTGTTAGTTAATTGCGCACCAAAGTAGGCTGCCTGTAAACACAATTTGGCAACATGAAGTATTAACGATCCTCCCGAAGACGTAGTGTGAATACGTGGCTCCCGAACAGACGATGTTCCATTTGCTTGAGTGTCCTAAGTGTCCCAACACATGCACTTAAGAAGACCTAATAGAGGCTTCGTTCGATGAATGTGGCCACATACTGGGCCTAACCATCCCAACAAAAAACGAATCGTAGGTACCTACAATTGTTCTAACTTCATGTCTCTACTATCTTACAATGAAATAAAAAGTAAACAAGGAAATATCTTTTTTAAATCCTAAAACTGTGATAATTTTGTTCGGGCGCGCTATGTGGGGTGATGACTGGTGATGGCGTGGCGCAGGCACAGTGTCGTCGACAGCGTCGCCGCTACAGCCCGCGCGGGGTAATTGACTCATACTGACCTCGCACTGCTTCGGAAAAACTCGCTACAGCTCGGCACTCTTCGCCACTCGACACCGCTACGTACCTACCTTTTCATTTATGAAATACTTACTTTTCGTTGGTTCGTACTTTTAAATCTTTCGCAAAAATAAAATGACTTGAAAATCATTTCAGATGTATTTTTCAAGTTTTTGGGAAATAGGTATCAGAATCAAAGATATGTAGGTAGGTATGAGTTCTTTCAGCTTTTAGTTTCACTATTCATTAACTGTAAACAAAAGAAAATGAACACATGTTTTTGTCCAGTGATTTGGAACATTTTGTAGAGAAGGTTTTAATTTTGCAGTTAAACACTATCCAGTGGAATCCTGAGAACAAAACTGAATCTACCTGAGTCTAGAAATAAGTATTCTGAATTCTGATCGTGTGCTCAGACTTTACGCTGCTGAAATTGACACTAGATTGATAGATTTTGGCAGCGCTATCGCTATGGGCTCAAGACAATTTAAAAACAAACAGTGCTAAAAGTAAAAAGACGTAGCAGAAATTAAAGTTAAATAACTAGTAATTTTTATAAGCACCAAAGTCGATGAACAAATACGGCTACAATAACAATCAGTCTGGCGGGTCGTGTTTCCGATGCGCATCGGGTGTAATCGCCGTCTCAGCGAGGCCTTGACCGCACCGCGCTGTCCGGCAAACATTCGGACTCCGCACCAACCGGCCGAATTGCCAACGAGGCTCCTCGTGACTTCGCAGAACTTTACAGCGAATCCAGGCCAGCATCCGATTACAATAATATTGCGACGTAACTTTTTCTATATTGTTTCTGTTTGTAAAGAACTTGCGGAAAATAATATGGGTACAATTTTTGTAATTAATTTTAACTATTCAATTAATCGGCTCACCATGGCAAATCAAACATTTTACAATTTCTCCATGTTGAGGAGGTTAAGCTTGACAATACAATTGACCATGTCACGTTCTTATTCAAATGCATATTATTTTATTACTGATGGATCCTATGTCACCGCCTGTCCCCTTGCGGTTGTCAGTTGTGAAAAGGGATCACTGATCACGTTCTTTGAAAAGTTGTTTAGCTAATTTATGAGTGGGATAATGGATGCGAAGTAAATAAAGTGCGAAGTCCCGTTTGTCCGGAGGCTGGGCAGGCACGCTCGCTTTTGTCCCAGACTCCCGCGGCCTTCGGTCGGCAAGGGAAGGCCGGCCCCTCGGTTATTGTTGCGTTTTATTTTGTTAAACGACTTTTCAAATAATGGTCGTTAAACGCCATGGTTGTTGAACCTCATAATCACGTATTTAAATTGTGTAGGGTAATGTGCATTCATTTATCGTCAACTGTTTCGCTTTTTGCGTCAACTTACAGCTTATGGCGCTATCGATGTTGATTATGCCCTGTGTTACCATATTTTGTCAAAAGTAATCCGGAAGAAAGAAAAAAATGAAACCATAAATTGCAAACAATATGGCATACGGTCTGCTTTTTATTATTTAGTAAAAAAAAATGGCCGATCAATCGAGATCATCAAGTCCCGCCGACTGTGGTCACAAAGAACAATACAAAACTATACATGTGGCTACCGACTGACGATACCAGGTTTGAGTTATTCGGCCTTAAACAACACAGGAATGTGAACTCTATTTCAAAAGCCGTTAAATTCAGTATCAGTGTTTCCAGTTTTTAGTAAAAGCCAACTACGAAATTTGATATTCGCACCCCCCGGTATTAAAAGTGAGGGCAGCGGAAGGAAGTAAAAAACTGGGTTCCTATTCACTTTCACGTTTTAATCGACACACATGTCGCCATTCGTATTTTTTTTTGTATTTGCTTTTGGTGTCAGAGATCAGGGGATAAAAATAATAGTACCTACTTAATTTAATCATTATAGGTAAGTTATGTCCTCGGACCAAATGTGGCAACATAACATGACATATTCAGAATATGAATAGGTCACGTAAATTAATTAAGTAATTTGATATCATCATCATCGTCATTTCAGCCGTGCGTGTGAGACGTAACGTAGAGAAGCGTCTCCCAAAAAGAAGTTGTCATAAAATTTATTTTTCTTGTTACATACTTCATATTTTTAAAGTAAATCAGACCATAGCAAATAATATTATTAAATAATATAATAATTATGTACACCTACAAAGTGAAGAGGTAGAAAATCCACGTGTTCATTCTGCATTATTTCCAAATCATTTATTAAAATTGTGCACGTGTGCGTGTAGGAGGATGTTTGCGAAACCCTTTAAAAAGTTTCCTTTAGTGCAAAAAGGGAAAGTTTTGGAGCGAAATAATCGCTACAAAAAATGTAAAGAAACATTACGAACACCTTTCAGGAGCACATGTAAGGGAAACCATGGAAGTTTGAACCCTTTGCTTAGTTCTTAGAAGTTGTTTAATGTGGTTTATTAAAGAGACTAGTTTCAAGTCAAAATAAAATATTCATCTCTTTGGATCTATAGCTTTTAGGTCCACAGAGAAAACATACTACCTACCTCGAAATTAATAAAATGTCATGTACTGTTATGAAAAAAGCAATCGTTCCCAATATCAGCCTGATTCTTATGTCATAAATACATAAACATTGACAGTTTTGGTATATGAATTTGGAGCAAACATTTGTTTTCATACGCAAAATAACAAATAATATAACATAACATGATAAATAATACCAAAATACCTAGTTAGAAAGACATTATGTGACGTTGCGGCGCTATTTCCATCAGTTCCACTTTTTGTTGACTACATAACACTTAGGTAGGTATATAGTAGCTGTGCCAATTTTTTTACTAGTTCACCAGAATGATCTGTTTAAAACTGATTTCAGAGCTATTCCGGCTGTTTAATATTGTGATAGTTTAATATTATAGCAACGGAATGAAATAAAATAAAAACAATTGTGTCGATGTGTCAAATTAGGAGAAAAAGAAGTTGGAAGCAGTGGAGTAGCGGAGTAGTGGAGTAGTGGAGTAGTGGAGTAGTGGAGTAGTGGAGTAGTGGAGTAGTGGAGTGTCAGTTCAGTGGGCTGTGAGCGAGCGCCTGCGCGCCGCGTGCCGGTGGCCTTGACCGGCCTGCGCCAAAATTTCCAGGTCGTTCACCCGCCGCGACGCCCACCGCCGCTCGTTTTATCTCGCGTAAATAACTGCTCGCGCAAGCGAATAAACACCTAATGAAGCTTCCAATAAGAACGAATCTTCCGCTTTCACAACAATTGTAACGTCAGTGTTATATAAAGTCGTGTTTATGTACCTATTGTTAAAAGAAACTTGTTTATCAATTACAAGAAGGTAGGTAGGTAATACGTATTATGTAGAGTTACACAAAGTTCCTTATTATGTAGTTAGTTTTAATCGCAGTCACGTTATAGCAAACCGTGCTTACAAGCTTTAGTCTGTTTGTGCTTTTAATTAAGTATCTCATATCCACCAGGTCACGTGTTTTGCGCTTATGACTTACTTATATTATTTTGTGCATGAAATATTTTATCACGTTTTGACGATTAAGTACTGAAATAGGTATGATGGTTTAAAAATACCTATGTCGGCACAGTCACGCGTCTGTTTGTGTCCAGTATATTCGCAAGGAGGCTACATTACATGGGCATTGTGAAGATTGTTACATGTAGGTCATCCCAGAAGTTAATATTACTGGGTAATTATAGTGATAAAATCCCGGAAGTGTGTGGTGTGAGGGAAGCAGGCAAGCAGGGCGCTCCGGCAGCGGGTCAGTCCGTCATGCGGCGACCTACACCGCGCTCGCCATCCATTAGCTCGATTTCGTGTTCAAGTTCACTCGCGTTCCATCACCAAAAATATTTTTGTAGTGTGACGCAACCGGCAGCGGCTACGTCCCACTCGAACGCTCGGCTAGTCTCTCTGTCGGTGCCGCTCTCGCGCGACCTTGGCCGCGGTGAGCCGCAAGGTTCGGGTCTTCGAACTCGCGCTGGAGCGCGGGCCGCGGGGCGCGGAGCCCTCGCTCCTCCAATCGCTGGCCGCGCACGTCTGAGCGTGCTCGTGATTGGTCCACCGTTGGCGCGGCAATGACCTCGGAGACCGGAGTTCGAAGCGCGCCGATCCTCGTTCCGAAGCGCAGAACGACAGGCTAAGCCGACCGATAGAGGCGAATTTCGCTTAGCCGGCTACGCTTCGTCGTCGAAGCGATTGTATCGCACAGAGCGCTGATCTTTTTGCAGACTTTCACTCTTAAGGGGAGACTCGCGCGGCTTCGAGCAGGAGCGCGCGCGGCACTCGCTCAGTTCGTCGATCGAGCTCGAGTGAGACGCACGCGGCGCGTGCAGCGGCTATAGCGCGGGACGAGCGACCTTCATCCCTCGACGTGCCGGCCGCGACATTCGGCCCATGCACTCCTGTCCTATATTCAGTGTTACAGCGCGCAAGACGTTTCATGTCTGAAGCCAGCGGGCTCCATGTGGTTTACGTGTAGTGCAGTGCGGGGGAGGACAAAATAATTAGATTTTAAGTACAGAAATATAAATGACTTTAGTGATGTCTCCTGATAGCAGCTACGGGCGCTACGATGCGCCTACGCCGGCTGACCATAATATGATGAGCCCGGCGCACAAGGAACGAGAACCCGAGCTGCATATAGGTAGTCCCTTCATTTGTTTATTTACATTACATATTACAACATTAACAATGTGCTGTAATATGTTGTCAAAATAATATCATGTTGTCATTTCAAACTGTTGTTGTTGACATCTGTTGCTGACAGGACTGCTTTTACTTCACAATGCCATATTCAATACAATATTTTTGACTGAACATTTACAATTAGGTCTTAGAGCCACCGACTTTTTTTCATTAAATATCTAGGTACCTATTTATGTTGGTACCTGTTGGTATGTAACAGTAGGTACTGTGTGTGCACTAATGTGCATTTCCTGCGTACTGCACCAAGATTATATATAAGAACTAAACCAAATCTCATTCCAAATTTACTTCCTGAGATCTTTCTTACGTAACTTCCGTACCAAACACAGCAAGGTCTCGCCATAAATGTTCTTATGTAGGTATGATATAAATTAAGCACATATTTTCAAACTATCAAAAAAGCTCTGTTTGTCTCTTGTACCTACGCTATTTTCTTTTAAAATCTTACACCATAAAATATTTATAAAAATAAATTTCAAAACCTAATTGGTAGCTTTGGGATAAAGTGCTTTACAGATTTAAACTGAAGGTCAAATTCTCAAAACTTAAAATCTAGATACCTATTTAAAGTAAAATTTCTAACTTTCTGGAATAATAGTAAAATCACTGTGCCTTCACAATACAATTTCATGCTAGATTACTTATAACGACTTCGGTAAAATCTGATTAATGATTTATTTGTAATGATAAAAGGGTACAATGCTAACATAATATAGAATTATTTCCAATATCAAATCGTCTGCTGAACGAATATTTGATGGATGGATTGTTGAACATTTCCGCTCGGAAGGGTTTAGCGAAAAACAATTAATATGGCATTGTTCAAAATAACGCACTGTACAACAATGTCAATAGTTTTCTCAGTACAAATCATTGGGGTCCGCCATCAACTCGAGCCGCGGGGAGCTCTTCAATATTCGCAATCGATTCCTAATGATCTTATCGCTCTTTATCGATTGCCTTTGTGATTTTTTCCCGTGAAAAATCAAGCTAAACTAACAAAGAGTTAACCGTTATTCACATACTGGCACCACTGCCAACCCTTTCTATAAGTAAATAATGAATGATTTCAACCGTTGACAGTTTTCCCATGATGTAAGTGTTATGTCTAGTAGTAGGTAGGTACCTACTAGGTGCGTGCGAGCTTGTTCAAAGTGGCGACAACTGCCTCACCACGCCACTTTTACTTTTCTCTGAATGCGTCTCACACAAGATTATTCGCTTGCACATAATGTATGATAAACAAGTGGCTGCAGCACGTAGCACTGCAGTCTACGAAGTCATAATTATAACCTTCAGATGAATTTTCTCTCTTCAGCTTAATATTATAATAACACCACTCGCACCGTGATAATATTAAACAAACGTGTATAATAACGAGGAAATAAAATTTGAAACGTGATTTTGATCGTCGGTCGTCAAGTACTAATTATTTACAAACAAACATCGCCGTGACACAGATCCGCAGCGGTCGGAATGGCCGCGTCAGTATTTTGCACGCTCGGTCGCCGGTCGGCACCGTCGGCATTCGCGTTACGTGGACGAGAGACTTTCTCGCGCACTTTCCTCGCCTTTTAATTGACGTAACGAACGAGCGACTCTCACACACGCCACCCAGAAAAACGCGCGCGTTGCATCATACGAGGAGAAATGGCTGCACGCTACTGACTCTGTTGCAACTGCACCAGTTACGTCTCACGTTGCTTTCCCTGTTCTATTGTGCCAGCATGCACTGCTGACAGTGTGGCGAGAGATGAGACCGAAATTATTGTCGAGGGCGACCATACAAAGCCACTAGAAAAAAGAAAGTAACGACTATAGAAAGCGACGGCGTCGAACGTCGACCCGCGCCGAGTGGTGTACGCCAGAAATAGAAAGTTTCTTCCAAAAGGCGAGCCCGCTCCCTTAACAAATAAACAAACGGCTGGAAGAGGAAAGTGAGAGCAATCGGGGCGCCGCGCGCCGGCTGAACCAGTTCCTGGTCGCGAGTCGAGCCGCCCGGCCCGGCTCCGGCAGACCCGACACCTGTTGTCGCGTTGTTGCCGACGGGTTGCCTATCACTGACCTATTAACTTAACCATTATTACTAACATCATTAAGGATTCTCAAATTTATATTTACTTCTAGATAACGCATCCGTATTAATTATCTTCACAATTAACTGATTGGATAATAATGTTGCGGGAACACGTAACGTATTTGACCTATTTAGGTTAATATTTATCAGAGAACACAATTTTAGGTAATGTTCGTAGTCACTATCTAAAGTCAGTTGCTGTTGTTAACATTGTTACGAAGATGGGGTCATCGACTTGGCGAGTTGAGAGACTTTCTAAAATGTCTATCGAGTGTCTGTCACCTTGAGGCACGCAACATGTGCATTACAATGCAATCCGATACATCATGATATGACTATTCAGACAATCAATGCATTTTTTTTACTCAGAACGATGTAAACGAATACACAGATTGCAATTTGATTTTACTCTACTAAAACGCAGTATGATGCATTTTGCACAGAAATCAGAAGGCCGTAAAAATGCTTGCAAAATCTCTTATCGTGAGGTAATGTTATGAGTTGAAACGAAAGCCAAGCTGGAGCTAGCAATCACGCGATCACGCCTCACGTGTACTGCCACTGATAAAATCAGAATGCACGTACACACTGCATCTCAGAATGCACTGTTTTACTGATTTATCTTCTTAATATTGTCCGCAACTCGTTCTTTGGAACGTATGAACTGATAATTACGTATTAACTATCAGTCGAATACTTTAGTTTTAGTACTATGTGTATGGCACGTCACGACCTCGGGAAAATATAAACTTCTTGGAACTAAAAGTTATAATAACACAAGGTCAGGAGATGGTTTCAATCTAAAGTTTGTACAACATTATCAAACAAAAGATTTCACAACTTCCGTCTAATATTGTGACAGTCACGTTGACGTCTTGACGATAATGTTATGCACGTTAACAGGCCCAATTGCCGAAATTATCAGCTCATCACCGATCGGTGAGTAATAGCATACACGAGTATTGTTGGACTGTAGGTAGCACAGCCGCTGAGGGCACAAGGTCACGTGCAAGCAGCGCTATGTTTGTAACACAACTCGGATGTTTGGCACGAGCTAACCAACGCCGTAATGCCGTAATCTTGCAAACGTCCATAAAATTTATCGCATATTACGTAAACAGGTCTCTTTAACCGTTTTCTGTGTTTTGTTGCAGAGTTTGACGGCACTACGGTGCTGTGCCGCGTATGCGGTGATAAAGCTAGTGGATTCCACTATGGCGTGCATTCCTGCGAAGGCTGCAAGGTAAATATCACACAGTTATACCAATTATGTTATAGTAAATAAGTTGTCGTTATCCATATGCTCACCAGCATTGACGTTTCGAATTACCACTGCCACCACCACCACTACGTCGTCGTTACCGCCGAACAAAAATAACCGTAATAGGAAGTGCCCGGAGCACGTCTTATTTTAAAATGACAATGGTTGATAAGTGCTGTATGCGGGTAGTCTGGGCATCTGAAGCAGGAAGTGTGTACGGGTGACATGACGACCCCCCTCGCCCCCACGAATTGTCTCGCAGCAGGTGCGAGTTAGTACCAGCTCCAAGGTCACGACACGCGGAACACAATCTCTGTGCACTCGCCGCACCAACAACCAGATGACCTTATTTACTTACTAAATGTTAATTTGATTCACTTTGACGTCGCCCGGAGATTCGTTTATTAACTAATCGGTAAAAAACGTTTAGTGTGAACTTGTATTAGGAATGGTTTTTGGGTCAACGGGTACCTGCCGGCCTCGGTCGAGCGACGGTCAGACCCCTGCGCCCCAATTCTAAACATTTTATTTTCAATACCTGCGCGCCGCCGCTGTACAATCACACGGGAACCGGCTGTCGCCTTTTAAACTTTTGATCCACAAGACAAACGTGTATTGATAGAAGACAATAATGAGCAGTGACCGGCTATAATAGTAATAATGTTAGTGATGAGGTTAAAGTGACACTTATATATGACAATCATAATAGCTGTAATGTCCGTCGTCCGTACGTACGTCCGCGCCGTCGTCGTTTGTTAACGTTTATGTACGCGACTTGTGGACTCCTCATTCCTTCAACAAACGACCCTTGAACATGACACTTGAGCCAGTCCTCGAGACACATGGAAACATCCTTTCTAAAGTGGTCGTCTCATGACCCATGTCCTACAATTTTTTTTCTTTGTGTTGTCTATTCTTCAACTCAACCGTATGTTTGTGGTGGGTTTGCTTTCCTTTTGTTTATATTTCGATACGTAGCATAGACAACAAATTTTAAAAAAAGAAGGAAACTAAAATAGCAATAGCACACGTATTGTTGCAAATTATTGATAACTTGACGAATTAAGAGAAACTTCATTACCACGTACTAACGCTAGAGGTTATTGTTAGTGAAAGCAGACAATTACGTGACCGGTGAGCGTTCAAGAGCATTGAAGTCCACTGTAATTACTTCCTCATACATATTGTACAGTATTATTAAGTCATAACAAAGAAAAGATAAAATTTCCCGTGAATCTTAGCTCGTAAAGGTGTTAATAGAATCGTCTGTGAACATAGTTGTCGTTTACGAGTGTGAAAGCGAGTAAGCAGTCGGGGATAGAAGTGCAAGTGTAGTGTAAACTGGTTTGTACGTTACAAGTTCGGCCTGAGCAGGCTCGGGACAAAGCATGTCCTTCAGGGCCGCGGATGTCTGCTGCATTGTGCAACGCTCAACCAGACCACTTCCAGACGTACCTATACACGATATATTAATGGCTATAGAACTCACCCCGCCGCCAGACGGAGTGGACGTCTGATGCGATTTATTTAGGTAAAATAAAAATGTATATTAAACACAATTATTATTAATAAGTCACACAAGTCCCTTGACAATATTTACGAGTAACATATAATCACAATGTTGAAAGAGACTTACTGTCGATAAAAATACAGGTAAATGGAATTTTAAAAATCACATCAATTTAATCAATCAAATATAGTGATAAATAATCAAGGTTCACAGTTACTACATATAACAGAAAACATCCCCGAATAAAGCGCCAACTAGCGGCGTAAATATGAAACAGATAAAACAGTTCGGCTACTCGCCACTAGATGTCGTATCACGCGTGGCGCTGCGGTGCTGCCACCGCTTTGCGTTGCGGCTACGAACGGAAACTACTTGAATGAATGACGAGTGAGCGTGTAATTTTTATAACGATATGAAGTGCGGGGTGTTCAACCGTACGCACTGATGTCAACGAACCCAATGTTGCTATTTACCTTTTTTAAATAAACTTATCAATTATTGATGATCCTCACGTGAATTCTTACGTACCTAGTTAACTTTTAAATTAAGAATGTTCTTTTTATAAGTAGTAACAAGGACTCTATACGGTGAAGTATGAACGGTTTGGTTTAAAGATCAGTTAATTCATACTAGTAGTTGATTATAATTAAGCAAATCAGCATACAATTCCAAGCAACAACAAATCTTATTTAAAAATTAAGTCACGAAAAAAATCGTCATTATAATCCGGTTGCTAGGTCGGAAGAGCTCGCGGACTTCTTTGTTCTCGTCGTTGGCCGACATAATTTCCGTACGTTGTGGGTCGCTTATTTTTTCGGCACCAATTCTGCGGTGTAGGGCGAGCGGCCGTCGACCTCGCTAGCTAGCTTCGCGCGCCAGGCGCCGCGTACATTCGCGCCGCCTCTTCTCGCCGTAAACAACTTTTACGGGCATCGAATGTACGCGCTACGTGAACGTAACCCACATTATTTTTGAACTGTCAGCTCATAAGTTCGTTGATCCCCAAGCAGTCATATTATTTATTGAGAACATCGCTCGCTGACTGTTGCGTTTGCGTTTATTATTTCCTGTTCAACAAATCTGTACTATCGAACTTGACTCCAAAAAAGTGATGTATAAATACATTACTCATTGCTTTTTCGGTATAATCATGGATCAAACGCGAATGAAAATTGATTTCGGTATTATCTGTTGCGTTGCGACTATTAGTTTCAATAACAACTTGTTTTCATATTTTAAATGATGTCAAACAATTTTGTTTACATGTTATAAATTAAGGTACCTAGTTTCGAAATATAAATAAATACCTAAGTAGGTACCTACTCAAATAATGTAGATCAAATAAGTGGAACTTCTTCATTATTATATTTCATTCATTAGCTAACTACTTACACAAAAATACAAGCAGGTATATATATATTACGTAAATTGTAAAGGTATATGTGGTTGAGTTTTTCGTTATGCGCTCACATGCACTAACTTTACGGTTTTGCAGTAAAGTTGAATCACCTTTGCACCGCGCCCACACTGAGTGCTTTTAACACTTCTATCATTTCATAGGTATGGGCATACTCTAATGGGGACAGCGAATTTCCAACAAGACTTAGGTATGTTCGTTACTAAGGATAAAATGGCGATACGTAAACGGGAAATGAATCACAATGACGTGACTACGTGAGTCAGACGTGTGTTATCAAGTAAACATCTGTGACCCGTCGAGCGCCGCACGTGAAGCGGCCTACCCGTCGGGGCAGTCGGCGATCGCTTCCTCGAAAATATAGCGATCCAATGCGTCAGCATGTTTTGAGCTTGAGTCGGTGTTAGCGGAGTCGTTGTCCGCTGCACCGTTAGCCGTCGTCACAGCGCGGCAACACCTCGCCGCGCCCGCCCAGTCCGCTGAGTCTGTCACTGCCGACAACTAACAACCGTGCAGCTGTACACTAAATGTATCCATTAAGATACGCCAATCAGATAAAATATATTGTATAAAATTGTACTCGTGTTGTTTTGACTGAAAAAGATTCGTAGAAATTGTAAAAATAATCAGTTAATCGCATGCAATCCGTAATTGGGTTAACACAATTACACCGGAAAAAATCTGTTCATAAAGTAAAAAAGCTAAATTTAGTCATGTTAATCTTGTAGAAACTATAATAATTATAAGTATAATACTGGAAAATATGGCGACTGTAACATCGCGAAGCTTAATTATAAAGTAATTTTGGCAAAAGCACGCCAACGACGCAACGAGCTATGCTAGTAAAGATACTGACGGACAACTCGACCCACATAGTGTTGACGAAACCCTCGCTTTAACTCTTATTTATTTATATCTACGTACCATTTATAAATATAGGTACCTGTTCTTGCGACTCACTAAATATAATATACGAGAACTAGTTATGTGTATCCGTCACTTGTCAATACGTGCGTGAATAATCAAATGCACAAAAGTAGTGCCAACTATACAAACGCGTAGTCTCCACATAATAAACTTACTGCAATTGCCGTTTCGTTCTACAACTTCTAAAGTGCTTTTTCACTTTGCAAACTTTATACACTGTATCGATTAATGGAAGAAGAGCTTCAAGCGCTGGTATTAAGATATTATTAATATTAAGATCGTTGTATTTAGAACACGTGCCAATAAGTATTGATGCAAAATATACATTTGAGTCATCACGTTATCAAAATGACCTAAAATGATTGAACTACTTACAGTGTAGTGGAATTTAGTGAGTAGCGGACACATTTAGAATGAGTTTTTTTTAGAACTCGAAAGGGAGTCACCGTGTTAATTACTTCGCGGTCGTTGACATATTAAGATAATTCAATTTAAAAGAAAGACGTCCTACTAAGATAGCCATGCACACAAATGAAAGGTACTCGCATTTAGTTATTATAATTGCAACGGTCAGTATTGATTCTGTAACTGAGTCAATGATATTGTTTACAAACTAAAATTTAATAGCTACAATCTCTTCATGTTTATTTTTTTGTTGAAAATGTAAAGATGTGTAGGTACGTAATAATTTAGTGTAGTTCAGTAAGACGGGCGGGGAAGGTTTTGTTTTCGCGGCAGCAGGTCAACGACCGCGCGGCCGGTCACTGCCCGCGCTGCGACCAATTATGGGCCACTCGCACAGCGCACAATGGATCGATGGCAGCGCGAAATTAGGCCACCGACCCGAACACCGCGCGGCCCGCTTGCGCCGCCCGCTGGCCCGCGCCAGCCTCCGCGCTCGCTTCTAGCACCTTCCTTATGAGTACATTATGAGGCTCTACCAAATGCCAATAAAATAATTAATCTCTGCTTCAATTTAATACGTGTGGCTGATCCGCAAATTGAGTACGCTGTACACTAAAACATAGCAGTTTTGAAAAAGAGATTCAGAGACTAAGATTTAAATATTTTCTTTTGACTACAAGTCTGAGCGCTCATTGTATTTTGATTGATAGCATCCGAACTATAATAAATAGTTGCTTTAGGTATTGTTCTGTATGTATACAAAAATAAGAATAACGTACATTAATGAACTTCTATGAATAACCTGAAAACAGTGGTTTAATGTCGTAAACAATTATGTTGGAACGGAAACACGTACGATAAATTGCACAAGTGCATTGTGGTGTAATGATCCATTAATTAAATTGGATCAGTGCAGCCTCTAGGGGAGCGCGCGCGCATTGAGGTAGGCCGTGACGCATGCTTGACGTCACTGGGCGTAGAGCCGGTCGACGACCCGAGCGGGCTGCAGCCCGGCTCCCGGGCGCGAGGGGCGTGCGGGGGAAATGCGGGGGGCGTGCGGGGGAGCCTCCGCGGTTGTGCAATCGAACGGTCGACGACCCGGGGTGAACGGCCGCGCGCCGCGACGCCACCGGGATGCGCCCGGCCTATATCCGGCGCACCGGTGCAGCGGCGGCGACGCATTCTAGAGCGGCGAGGACCGTTAGGAGCGCGCGAGGGGGCCGGGGGCACTCTCACTTTCTCGGGTGGGTCGGCGGCCGGCAAGTAGGTCGCGCGGGTAACTGTGCGCCGCGCGACGCAGCGCCCGCACAGTCCGCTGTCGACCGCCATCCACGTCGGTGCAGTGCGCGAAAGCCTTATTGCACGTTCACGTCGCGTCACTGTTAGCTCGGAGAGTGGTGGTGTAGTGGCACTTGGAAGCCAGTGGTAGTGAATGGTGCGTAACATGTCGTGTGGCGCGGGCGCGGAGCTGCGCGAGCGGCACTCGGTGCTGGTGAGCATGCTGGAAGCGCGGCGCGAGTCCAGCGACTCGGGCTGCTCCAGCGACGACGGCTCCGACAGCGAGCGCGACTCTAACTGCCGCTGTGATCCCCAGGGCTTCTTCAGGCGGTCCATCCAACAGAAGATCCAGTACAGACCCTGTACAAAAAATCAACAGTGCTCCATCCTCAGGATCAACAGAAATCGGTGCCAGTACTGCCGATTGAAAAAATGCATCGCCGTTGGCATGAGCAGAGATGGTGAGTGGACACATTTGTTACTATAAATTAAAAAGACAATATTGGAATAAGTAAACCACGGAATAAAAAAAAAAAGAAATTGCTTTAATTTACAAAAGCACCATTTATTTATTCCAATATTTTATTTTACTACATAACAATATTTTAAATTATTATAAATTAGGCATTATAACTTGATCATTCCGTAAAAGTGGGATAGGTCATAATTCATAATTAATAGTAAAATCATCTGCCCTGATATTCATAAAAAATGTTATGTGATATTATGACAAGGTGATTACGTTGTGACATGTCGGTCAGAATACACTGGGTTGCAATATGCATACGCAATTAGCAACGGGAAGGTCGGGCGCGCGCACGTCTTGTAGTCGCCAAGTGTGCCGCACGAGCAAGAGCACGCTGGCGTGCAGCGCGCGCGTGCTGCTCTGCAGATAGATCCTATTTCGCGCGCAGGGGCGGGGTGCGGAGTGAGGGGAGCGGATTGCGGGGCGCGGGGCACAGCTCGCGGTGTGGGAGGTCGGTTATGCAAGCGCGGGTGAGCGCACGCTAAGCGGGTCGACGCCCGCGCTATACAGCACCGCCCCGCTCCGCTTGTTGCGACACTCGCTCGCACCAGCAACACAGCGAGCCGCCCGCTGACTCGGTGAAAGCAGAGAAAGGCACATTTCGTAAGCGCGAGAGTGAAATTTATATTTTCACTTTCGTAATGAAGTTCGATGGCCTCACTTAGTTTCCCCAGGTGTGCGATATATGTGATAATAAATACACAATCATCCAATATGATTCCTATGAGATTTATTGTACGATAGTTATACTTTTGAGGCAACAGGTCAATACTTCACCTTCACATATTTAATTAAATACATATTTTGTAAACAAAAGAAAAACAAAATACATCCGAACCGATGAAAACTGTAAATCTAAATAATATAAACCAATACAATAAAAATCAATCTATCCATACCTACTACATCTGAAAAAGTTAAGATGATAAGTACATAACAACTACTGAAATAAATGAGAGGATAAAACATGTAATAATATAAACAGCTGTTCATATAAAAAATTGTAAAAGCGATCAAAAAAGTTCACCCAAGTTTAAACATGAATTTCATACATGGCAAGAGTAATTTAGTTCGGCTACTCGATAACAGATGGCGCTGTGAGTGGAGTGCGATACTAGCGCTGGTTTGTTTTTGCTAGAACTATAGTGGTCTTGAATTCGTGATATGTCATCAAATGATGATTAGTAAGCACACTAAAAAGACATTTTATTTAATTTAGAATTCAAACACCTGGTAATTTTACAAATATTTTTATTTTATAGTTGGTATATTTATGAAATAATGTCTGTTTTAGTTTTTTCGAAAAGTATGTAGGTATATCTGAATTCTTTTTTGTAATTATTTCATGTAACGGAATTGTAATCATATATTTTTAATGTAGTTACACAAAACCTATTAATATAATTAATTACTGAAATTGCGGAAATTGTTTACAAGGTTTACTATAAATAGGTATTTAGGGTAATGTAAAATATACTCAGGAAAGTACAATTTCCTTGCACTAGATATTTCACTGTTTCCTTTCTAGATTCGAAATATTCTTTTTTTAACATACCAAGTATCCAAGTAACTTATTCGAAAATTAGCACAAAATAAAATATTATATATTGTGTGCAATAAAACAGATAAACAATGTGCGCAATGTAGTCTATGATTTTGGGTTTTATTAGGCAAGAGTTAGAATTTGGAAAGCGACCGTAATATTCCCATGTCACGTCAAATCGGCAAGGCTCAAACGGTAGGTGGCGCAAGTGGTGGAGAGGGGCTGGCTGGCGGGGGCAGGGGCCTGCGCGGAGTTTATTGACGGCGCCCCCCTCCCGTGCGGCGCGCTCCCCCCGCTTCAAGTTCAAGGTTGGCACGGCGCGCGCCGCGGCGCAGTGCGAGGGAGTCCGGCCCGCGCACCGGTCGTCAGCCCTCATTGCTATCGCTATGTTATTAAGTCGCTCCGCAGTTCGGTACGAGAACGCGATACTTGCTCACGGTGACTGCTCCAGTATACGCCGCTGACTACATCGCGGTGCTCCGAACGTACACTATTGGATTATTACTGCTACACATTGGATTACAGTGAATGTGCAAATTATTAATTCTTCATGTGATATGTGACACTTTACTTCGTGTATAAATTTAAATTAGTCATAAACTAACATAAAGTTACCAATTCATCTAAGTTATCAGTGGCCATAGGCTGTGAACTAGTAATAGTGAAAAACTGTTATGGTATCAGACATGGGAGAAGATTTACCAATCCTCAAGGGGATTCTCAACGGGGTTGTGAAATATCACAATGCACGTATGTATTATTATTATTTCATGTACAATGATTAACTTTATCAAAATAACATTTTCACTTTGGAAACATTTACCGATGTTCTCTAATGGGAGCGAAAATTTCGTAGCAGGTTGCTACGAGTAACTACGCACCGCGTAGCAACGAACTTATAGGATTTGGGAAATACTTATTATTTCATAAGTACTTGTATATCAATACTGCTCTAACTAATCAAAATGATCCACACCTACATTGAATATATTTCATTTAAAACAACATATTTTCAGATTAAACCAAACGTTAAAAAATACGCCAACACTTTCTTTTGCAATACAATAAATCGATTCTATTCATAAAAGCTACAAAAAGTATTTTATGTTACCGATTACGAGGGGTATATTATTATAATCAAATAAAAGCTCATGGCAATAAAACAATTCTGAAATAGAAAAAAAAATCTTAATTCGTTAAATTCAATCAACAGGTACTAAATTGTTGGTAAACTGTTAGAAACGGCAACGTGTTATGTGAAATCTGTGCAATTTACTCTTTAAACCAAAATCATTGAGATTAGGAAAATTTGCAAAAACTAAATACATTATTTACAATGCTGAATTATTTTGCATAAGTATAAGTAGATATTATTAAGTACAACAAGGCCATCGTAATAAAAAAAACAATGTTGCCGGTTGTGAACAATGGGATCGTGCATCTGGTGCGGCCCACATCGCGCAGCGAAAGTCAGGAGAAATGGCGAGAGGGCGCTCTCTGCTTTCGTTTTCAACCGCGCGGCGTGCACGCAAACACTTTCACCAACGTGCGCGCATGAACGCCGCAAGCGCCGCTCCCGCCCCTGGCGCATACTACATTTTGGTTCACGGCGTGCCTAGCGCGAGAAAGTCGTAACACTTTTTAGCGTGACCTCGCATTTCGCGCTTTGTCACTCGTCATTCGAACTAGTTCACTTAAGCGAGACGCATTCAGGGTTCCCCTCGGATTTTACAAAAGTTTGGTGCGCCAGACAAGGGTGGCCGTGCCATGCGACGGCCGATGAACTCTACCCTCGCGGCGTCAGCTGCGCGTGCACATGGCCCGCAGCGCGCCCGCACACGCGCGCACTTAGCGACAGCTGCAGCCCAGTGTATGTTTAGTCACGACCTTGCGCAACATTCCCGTTGTTAGTTGCCTGTTCATTGTGTGCCCGTTTTTAATTCGAGTCCTGGAGGTCATTTAAACGGTTTTTGCATAAATTAAGCATTGTTTTCTTTGTTACAGCCGTGCGATTCGGACGTGTTCCAAAGCGCGAGAAAGCGCGCATCCTTGCGGCGATGCAACAGTCGTCCACGTCGCGGGCAAACGAGCAGGCCGCGGCGGCAGAGCTAGACGATGCCCCGCGGCTGCTGGCGCGCGTGGTGCGCGCTCACCTCGACACCTGCGAGTTCACGCGCGAGCGCGTCGCCGCCATGCGCGCACGTGCTCGCGACTGTCCCACCTACTCGCAGCCTACTCTGGTGAGCACACTTTCTTAACTACAATGTAAAGCTAACTCAAACTCATATTATTATTGGAAACACTCTGGTTTTTTGAGGATTGGATTGTAACAAATGTTTTCTTTTGTTTTAGGCGTGCCCCCTAAACCCGGCACCAGAGCTACAGTCTGAGAAGGAATTCTCTCAGCGATTTGCACACGTGATCCGTGGTGTGATAGACTTCGCTGGACTCATTCCTGGCTTCCAACTACTCACCCAGGATGACAAGTTTACGCTGCTCAAAAGTGGACTATTTGATGCGTTATTTGTGCGACTAATCTGTATGTTCGATGCACCACTCAATAGTATAATTTGTCTAAACGGCCAAGTCATGAAACGGGACTCTATCCAAAGTGGCGCCAATGCAAGGTTCCTCGTGGACTCTACTTTCAAGTTTGCCGAACGCATGAACTCCATGAACCTTACAGACGCCGAAATCGGCCTCTTCTGCGCTATAGTGCTCATCACGCCCGACAGACCGGGACTTCGCAACGTAGAACTTGTCGAAAGAATGCACGCGCGACTCAAGGCGTGCCTGCAAACGGTGGTCGCCCAGAACAGACCTGACCAACCAGGATTCCTTAGAGAACTAATGGACACCCTTCCCGACCTCCGCACTCTGAGCACGCTACATACCGAGAAACTAGTGGTGTTCCGTACTGAACACAAAGAGTTACTTCGGCAGCAGATGTGGACTGATGAAGAAGGCGTGATGTCATGGGGTGATTCCGGTGCAGATGAGTCGGCACGCAGCCCCATCGGCTCCGTGTCTAGCAGCGAGTCCGGCGAGGCTGTCGGAGACTGCGGCACGCCCCTACTGGCCGCCACACTGGCCGGTCGCCGGCGACTTGACTCCCGCGGATCCGTAGACGAGGAAGCTCTCGGCGTGGCGCATCTCGCTCACAACGGACTCACCGTAACGCCAGTCCGCCAGCCACCTCGCTACCGCAAACTGGATTCGCCAACAGATTCCGGCATTGAGTCAGGAAATGAAAAGCACGAAAGGATAGTCGGCCCCGGCTCAGGCTGTTCGAGCCCGAGATCCTCCCTAGAGGAGCACTCGGACGACAGGCGGCCGCCTCCCTCAGCCGACGACATGCCTGTTCTCAAGCGCGTGCTGGAAGCGCCACCGCTGTACCACACCACCTCGCTCATGGATGAGGCGTACAAACCGCACAAGAAGTTCCGTGCGATGCGCCGCGACACCGGCGAGGCGGAGGCCCGCGTGGTGCGGCCGGCGCCGTCCGCGCAGCCCCCCCACCACCCGCACCCTGCCAGTCCTGCGCACCCCGCGCACTCGCCGCGCCCGCTGCGCGCCTCGCTGTCCTCCACGCACTCCGTGCTGGCCAAGAGCCTGATGGAGGGGCCGCGCATGACCCCCGAGCAGCTAAAGCGCACCGACATCATCCAGCAGTACATGCGGCGCGGTGAGGCGGGCGCGGAGGGCTGCCCCATGCGCACGGGCGGGCTACTGTCGTGCTACCGCGGAGCGTCGCCCGCGCCGGCGCCCGTCATGGCGCTGCAGGTGGACGTGTCGGACGCGGACGCGCCTCTGAACCTCTCCAAGAAGTCGCCGTCGCCGCCGCGCTCCTTCATGCCGCAGATGTTGGAGGCGTGAGATCGGCCCGCGGAGCCGATTGTCTCCGCCACCCCACCCCGACCTACTTTAAATTAAATAATCTAGTTAATAGTAATCGTTCGCAGATCGTTTTAATATATTATATGTGATAATTTGATTAGGACGCGTGAGTGCGTGGCCGGCGCCGGACGAGGAGAGCGCAATAGACTGAAAAATAATTTAAGACTATATAAGTGTAATTTATAAATGCAATGCAGCGCCGGTCGCGGTGTGTTTGTTGTGTGTATTGTATGTGCGTATGTGAGCGTGCTCAGTCATTTGTTTGTTAATATAATGACAGGTTGTCGAACTAAAATAAAAGAATCTTGTAAAAATTACTTATGTATTTTATTCCCAAATCCTTAAAAGACCCATAGAGAGAGACCTAAACACTTACACACCAGTATAAAAATACTGACTAATTTATGTAGGACTGCACCAACAGCATGAAACATGTTCACAATCTCAGTGGAAAACAAACACCTATTCATGAAGTAATTCTCAATCTTCTGGGAATTATTATAAGCCGATTAGGCGATTATAGAGTTGAAATAACGTTGCTTACATTCAAACATAAAATAAAAATTATATTCATAAAACATTTGAAAGCTCTTTTCTGGGTAATATTGAAGCCAGAATATAAATAATTGTGCTCTACCCAGCGAAAAGATCGAGCACTACAAAAATGAAGTCGCCGAACCCTCCACAGATTCATATAAATCGAGAAAAAGAAGCTGTCCGTGGAGCGCGATTCAATCACCAGACAAAGAGGATCAGTCCAGTCCAGTTTAGACATTAATAAATGTGTATAATGTATCTGTATCACCGTAAGATCGTCAAACACGTTATATTGTAATCTCTCTAGCGATATTGTAAACTCTCGAAATATTGTCAAACGAACATACTGCTTATAATAAAACGCATTATTATTAGTAAAATGCATGCGATGGTAGTCAACTCACGCGGTGTGGAGGGAAGGAGGGGTCCCCCTTGCTACCACACTCATGAAAACATAATGTACCATTCCTGAGAAATACCGATTAATATAACTTAACCTTAAAACACTTTATATTCCCCTAAAAAGCGTAGTCGACGGAGCAACGCTTCGCGAGGCCCCTATTTCCGAGTGCACGGTTTAAAGGAACCTAACTAACCTATCGGGGGGGTGCCTCAAGTCCCGATTATGGGGGCACACACATACTTCCGTATGT
Source organism: Xestia c-nigrum (assembly GCA_916618015.1). NCBI lineage: Eukaryota > Metazoa > Arthropoda > Insecta > Lepidoptera > Noctuidae > Xestia > Xestia c-nigrum. Next base: position 12,342,375 of record OU745255.1, on the reverse strand, counting down.
TCAGTTGACAATATTTCGAGAGTTTACAATATCGCTAGAAACACGTTAAATTGTAATATAACGTGTTTGACAATTTTACGGTGACATATACACACATTTGGTACATGAAGACAAGGCTGATTTGTTTACATGTATCTATAATTGCAGTACTTAACTTGGTCATGATAATTATGAGGAAGGGCACTGCGCGGTCGTCGACCCGCCTCGGTTCACTTCCGGACGCCACTACCGCTTGAAGTTGACTTCACCAAACCATTGAGCGTGTTCAAGGCTCACCATTAACACCACATAAATCTACTCGTGTCACATAACGCTCAAGTAAATAAATGGGTAAAAATATTCCACTTAGACAATTCCGGTTCTTGGTCGGGTTAGTTCAAATGAGTGTGATAGCACGGTCGTCTATGATTTCCTTTTTACACCCGGAACTACAGAACGACCTAGATTATAGTTCCGCTTACCTAAAGTATCCAAGATCACTCTTTATCTTAGTTTCAATGATCTTAAAAAAAAACATATAATAATATTCTTTGTTCGATATTGGATGTTTGCCCGTAGACGTATATGTATATGCTTTATAGACTGTCGTTATGTTTTATAGGAATTTGTGGATTATATTTATTACTGTTAGAATAAAGAAAAACACCATGCGGAAATACACGGCAGACATCAACTGACTGAAATGATCGTTTCTCAACAAATTAACATTGTTGTTCGAAATAAATACAATTATTTGAATTGGTTTAACTGGGTACGTGGGTAACTCGGTTAACATCTTGAAAAAAAAAAAAAAACAAAAATAACTTATAATTAAAAACACGTCACGACGCAGAAACCTTACTTATAAAGTAAAAATAGGCTTCTAAATATATAATTCTGAAAGTAGCTTGGTAAATACTGCGTCATCCATCATTAATACTAAATCCGAGTTCTATAGTTTCAACCACACATTCTGTTCAAAATTAACTTGATAATTTATTGTTTAATCGAGAAAATATGTTGAGAAGAAAATGGATAACATGTAAATATCAAGTTCCGTACGCAATATTTGCCTAGATTTTCCTCAGTAATGATAATGATTTCAATACCATAACAATCAAATTGCCGTAGCCTCTATTACGTGTAGATAGTGCTATATAATTAGCCACATTAGGCATATGTTGTGATACAAGTACAGGAGACGGTAAAAACACATGGATAATGATAACTGCGCAGTAATACAAGATGGATGGCGTCGGTATGGTTCCCGATTTCCTTTAACGGCAGGATGTACACGGTATTGGATGTTATTGACCGGTCGGTGGTCGTCGGGCGCATGACATTTGGCGCGGGTGCACGGCGCAATGCGCGGCCGTGCACTTGACTCGGGGAGGATGCAACGCCCGCCCGTGCTCTGGCACGCGTAACCCCGGCCCTGCCTCACCCCAGCGCCCGGTCGCACCTCGCCCAGCCTCACAGCCTCCACATCAACAACTATCTATATAATCCATTTACCGCCATCTTGTTCCTGGAAATTATTGCACCAGAAATTTCCATGCAGGCTTCTACCTGTTTGATGTATCGATTTTGTCGATATGGACCATGTACGAGGAATGAATTTATGTATGTAGTTTCTGCTTAGTTTAGATGAAGTTTTTATTTACCACATAGAATATATTTATGACACAAAATAATGTGTTGGAATTCCATTACTTCCTGTTACAGCTGGTGCAGATGAAGATGAAATGATTTCGTTTTCCAGGAAAATGTTAATATATCTTTGACTAACTCGGTCATGATTTTAAAAACATTCCATAACAGATAAAACTGAACGATAAACTTAAACTTCGAAAAATGTACCCATGGTTAATCTGAAGTTTAAATTGATTGCAACTTCAGTGCGCATTCATTAACAAAGATGATCACGAGAGTGAGGGTTTCCAAATAAAGAAGTCTCAACCTCAACTGATATAAGAAGAATTTTCATATTCGCCAATATTGACTTAATAGATGTCAGCTTATTATTGCTTTGATAAAATTAGATTAAGATGAATGGTAATCTGTAATGGCAAAGTTTTGTCTAAAACAGTACCAATTGTACTTTAAATTACAAATTCCATCGCCCTGAAGCGGTTGCACAACTAGTACAACTATGTAAGTAGGTGCTGGTTATCTTATTGCCCACAATCCTTGAAAATGTTGGCATTATGTCACTCTTACATTGAATGACACAAATAAATGAGCTCGTTGTTCCTTGTACATTGTTATACACAGTGTATTTGTTGTACTGTAAATAGTCAATGTCAGAGACCTTCAGGCGGTAGGTATACGGAAAACCCCGAATAAGGCTGCCCGCGACCTTGTGCGCCGAGGTCGCGCCCGGGCTGGGCCTCGGTTCACGCGGAAACAGGACACTTACATGTTTATTAGCGTTCATAATATTAATATTGTCTAGACTTTTGGACACGCCGCGCTACTAGTACTAATGGCCGTTTTAATAAAGCGAATATAATAATTACGATAAGGAGAATACAAGCTAAAACATCTCGAATCAATTCAGTTGATGACTGAGTAGGTATTGATTGTCTCTTGTAGGATTATTATTTCCGCGCTCTTTACATGAGCCCTTGCAGTGCTATGTAGGTAGGTATTAAATTTTGCACGAGGTGTAGAGCGTGGGCGGCCAGGAGATAGGGGCCGGGGGTGAACGTGGGCGCGCGGGAGCCTGCCACCCCCAGCGGGGCGCGAGGGGAGCGCGGGGCGCGGGCGGTCGGCTCCAAGGTCGCAGAGTCACAGCCGGGCAAGGTCGGCGTGCCCGCGCGTGCCCGACCGCCCCACGCCTCAGCCCTCACACCCGATAACACCCTAGATTTGCGTGGGACGTGACCTTTATCCACGTTCCGGAGAAATAATTGTATAAATACTTAATGCTTTTTTTTGGTTATGTACAGACGTACGTAATACCTACTTCGTATGTGGTTACTGATTTCTCAAAGGTTGAGTGATAAGAAGTTACACAATAGTGCCGTTCCTACCTACGTCCCACTACCTACGCGACGTAACAGGCCGTAATGCGTAAATGTCAACTGTTGAACATGGCCCCTCGTACTGGGGTGGTTAGTCTTGGTAATCACGTTTGGCAGGCAAAAGGAAGTGCGCAGTAAGAGAGAGAGTAAGTAATATGATGTTGTAACGTGCAGGGGCCGGGGGATGCTGCTGCCTGACCTTCGGCCATATTGATGTACTACGTCATTCACCTTTCACACTCCGGTTCTACGGGAAGAGTCGGGTAGGTAGTTACTATGAAAGAGGACACAACAAAAGTGATAATGTACTATTAACTTAAGTTTTATATGGTTTGTATTTTTATACCTGTTGTGTAACTACTTCTGTGATGGCAGGCTGTCGACGTATACATGTCAATTTGCGTATAATGGCATGAGGTCCACTTCCCTAATTATAAAGCCCAAGCCAAACTATCCCGTGTAATTTAGAAGAAAATCATCGAATTTTAAAGTCTTCTTGCTAAATCTAAAAACTGCTTTTATTATTTGGAGTCGAAAAGGGTCTACACACCTTGTAGTAAACTGTATCTGTCCTGGTGGGCGCCTCTGTATATTTAAGCTGTTAATCATTTAAGTCTTGTTCAAACAATATTCCCGATATTTATACAATTTCCGAGAAAGCACTTTACTATGTACTAGGTAAACAAAGTGGAACAAGAATTTTCCAGTAAAGGTTCTCCCGGGCTTCATCACCGTTCTCGCGAGAACGTAAGCTTTCATGCCGTTTATAGAATCCGTGGGTGGTTCGATACTGGGCAAAGGGCAAATGTCATACAGATCATTTTATAACGAAAACAGTAATACCTTCCACGTGCCACCGGCAACTATATTGTATGCTAAATTGTGAATATTGTGATAGAATACGCATGTCATGTACGGTCGAACCAGCTATTTGGTTTACAGTTTAACCCACAAATTACATTGTAAAATGTAAACCGAATAGCTTGTCCGACCGTACGTTACCCAAGGTGACTTATAAAATCCATGGCTCGTGATTTGAAAAAAAACAAAAAATAAAACGATAAAGTCCTTTTTTGCTATCGAGATAAGATGTTTTATAACAGAAATTCGACTTGGTTTCTTCTGCGCGTGTTTCCTTAGACAATTGATATCGACAAGGGCCTCTAACACGTGTATGTTTAAGGACTACATGACCTTCTACTCAATCTTCAGTACATCAATAACAATTTGTGTACATAGATAGGCACATAGCTGACTGGTTATAGCTAAACTGGAGGACTAACGTATTGTAAACAAAAATATTGCTGTTCGGGGAGGTATATTAATTTTAGATAATCGTTATATATCGTTTATCCTTGCTCTAATTGAACTGAATAACATCAAATTTTAAATGTTAAGGAAAAATATTAAACGAATGACCTAAATTAGATTATTTTGTAAATCCCGAATATGTATGTAGTTGTAGAAATAATTGAACACTGACATTGCTGCTGACGTTCACGAGTTATTGAACCGCAAAAAATCACAAGAATAATGTTCATAGCAGCTTTGGGTTTTGTGTTCTTAATATCGTTATACTTGATTCCTGACAAAAAATATGATTCTATTTATTCCGTCAGTCAGATTATTAAAAAGTATTGGTTACATGATGGTTCAAAATAAAAAAAATGCACGCGTGCATTTATCAAATTAATAAAACGCGGCGATTGGGGCTTGCGATGTGACGTCACTTTCCGCAAAAAAAATGTACTCAAATATGATGTTACATGAGTTTTCGACGCACTGTGTCTTCATTTTTTGTTTACGTGAATAAAGATAAAAAAAAATATCCAATTTTTTTCGGATAACATCTGACGATTTTTTTTCTGCCCTATTAGGATCTCCCTTGTTTTAAAATTTTACACAGTACACTCTGCGCTGTTACTTGGACAATTTTACCTATGTATTATGACAACTAAAGTCGCATAAATCGTACTACAAGGAATCCTTGAAAACACTATTGTATTCAAATACAAGAGAATAATGTTATGTATCAATGGTAATAAATAAATATATATTCTACGATTATCATATGAAAGTAATTTGCATTGAAATTATAAGTACTGATTTTAATAGGAAATGTCTAACTTTCCTAATATATTAGCAACAACAAACACAAAGGCCCTTTTCATTACTCATACTCGGAAAGTAAGTCTGAAGTTGCCTGAGGAGCGGGCTGAAAGTAATACTTTTCGGCCCTAGGGAGAATCGGTTTCAACCAACAGCTGTCACATTATTAAAAAAAATCTAGTTCTATTTTCACATTTCTATTGAACCATGTTCCGACTTCTATACAGCCTGTAAATTACAGTACGATGTAAAATTTAAATAACATAAAATTCAGTATTAATTCAAGAATATATTTTTTTTTAATAACTTAGTTATAATTACAAATATATTTAGTTACAAATATTTCTTTAAAATAAGAAAGATTTGGGCAAAGTATTTACTATATTTTCAGTGACGATAGTGAAAATAAAGGCTGAATAGCCGGCAATATAAAAAAAAACGGGAAAGATTCATTTTTTTCGAGTGGTTTCGTGTTTTTGATTTTATTTTTTATTTTCCTTATATTCTTAATGAAAAGCACAGTGTTTACCTCGGGTTAAAGATTTTTATAGTTCCTCGAGCTATTAGCGCCCGCGCTACGCTTGGGCGCTAAACCCCGCCTCGAAACAAAATAAGTTACTTTAACCCCTAGGATAACAATGTACTATTAAATAGTTAAAAATACAATTATTCGATCGTTATTTGATTTCCAGAAACATTTAATAAACTCCACCATTTTATTCCGTTCAAAAATATTTTCCTTTGCGGAGCTACGCATAGGTCTTACTAGTGCGTAGCACTTCGTAGGCGCGTAGGCGCGTAGACGCGTGGCGTAGGCCGCTCTCGCCCGCACTTGCATCGCGCATAAAAAAGTTACTAACTTTTCCACGATCGAAGAATGCAGAGTTTAATGCTTAGGAAAAACAATTATGGACCAGTCTTTCCTGTTCTTAATAAGAAAAATAAGAAGAGGAAATAATTATTTCACAGGCTCGATCCATTTGTTAACCACAACAAAGAGAAAAAAACTGCATCCCTTGTTGTGGTTACCTTCCGAGAACGATTATAACATCTTATCTACTTGTTTATTTAATTATTCTTGTTTGTCATGTCTTGATATTCGCAAAAATATACGAGTACTCATACTGTTAGCCTGCGTCACCCGACCCACAGCTGGGCAAAGAATCCTCCTGAATATATGAAAGGTAATAATATTTCCATTTTAAAAGAAAAATTAACCATATTAATGAACGAAACTTGCGAAGTAATGGAAAGTTTTCGCTCCTGTGTTTTCCTTTCACTAGAAATATAAATGTGAACAATAGCGTCTTACGACCGCGAGGGCGAATTCTAGCTAAGCTAACACGATTGTCTTTTTGTGAACCAAATCCACTAATATTGAGGTGACCTCGAATAAAATAATCGATCCTTTGTCTGAGTCCTTAAAAGCCTATCCGACCCTCGGTGGCCTTGATGTTTAGATAATTCAAGCGAGAATTTAGGTCGTATGGAGGCAATGAATTGGGGACAAGCTGGAGGCAATGCCGGGTGACATTTATGACTTACATGTGGAGGACGTATTAGTTTCATTACATTACAGTATTTGACATTGAAGAGAACATCATTGAATTGACATACCAAATTATACACGTAACACGAAAAATAAATAAATGATTGGATAATTTAATTATTTTCTTTGTGTATTTCAAGTTAGACATCAGATGGGCGTTGCTTTAATTTGCGATGACTATGTTCCTTTTTATTAGGTTTAATTTTTTTTACCGTCGTAAATTACATTTAAGCAAATTAGATTAACAATTAGCTTCATGAAGTAGCGGAAACAGTTATTTAAAAAAGTGTATACATATATATAAAACTCGTAGATACAAAGGCAGTTCCAGAAATAATTTCCTTTTCCATTGAAGTTTACGAGTCAAAGCAAAATTCAAAAGATATTCCGAAATGAATTTCTCAACTCCATCCAAAGTGCGAAATGTAAACTGAGCCGCGAATTTGAAATTAAATCTATTCAAGAAGCTTCCCTGATTGTCCCAAGGTTGCGTAGCTAACACGGTGTCCTGGGAGGGTGGCGGGGGCGAGGGCGGGGGCGGGAGGAGGCGCGGGGGCGCGGAGGCACCGGGGGTAAGGTCGCGACAAGGTCACCGCGGGGTCGTTCCGACCAGCATTGTCTGCAAACATAACATTGTAATAAAAACTGCCTACGCGACCCAAATGTTAGGCATTACGCAATACCTAAGAGATCGCGTTCATATTGATTAAACATCGAGAACCAATATCTTCGGAACGTGTGGTTTCAAGACCAACTTTTATACCCAAAGTTGATCTAAACTATTGTGCCTCATATCAGCTGCTATGACGTGGGTAAAGTATGTATATGTCACCGTAAAATTGTCAAACGCGTTATTTTGTAATCTCTCTAGCGATATTGCAACTCCCGAAATATTGTCAAACGAACTTACTGCTTACAATAAAACGCATTAGTTTCCGTGAAATGCATGCGATGGTAGTCAACTCACGCGGTGTGGAGGGAAGGAGGGGTCCCTCTTGCCCAATTGTACCACTCTCATGAGAAGATAATGTACCATTCCTGTATAATCTAGCCTTCAAACACTTTATTTTCCCCTAAGATGCGTAGTCGACGGAGCCCCGTTTCGCTATTTCTGAGTGCAGGGTTTAAAGGAACCTAACTAACCTAGCGGGGGGGTGCCCTAGGTCCCGATGATGGGGGCAGAGATACTTCCGTATGTTCAGTTGACAATATTTCTAGAGTTTACAATATCGCTAGAGAGAAACACGTTATATTGTAATGTAACGTGTTTGACAATTTTACGGTGACATATACAATATTTGTATCAGTCGGTTACTGGATGACACATTTTTTCATCCAGCACCAACTGTTTTCTCGTGCATACGTCCCATCTCTTACATATTTTAGTTATAGTAGTTCCGCGAAAGTTTCCTATGTTCATAATTTGATTTTTAATGTTCTACGAAATTGTTCATAAAAGGAACGTACCTTCAGAGTATATCTTTTCCTAAAACTTATTCTGCCGTGATGGGAATTTTTCGTTTCCACCAAATTCCGCGAAAGTTTTCCTGTTAGAGGGTGCCGTTTTAAGTTTCTCTTGCTGATACTAATAGATATAAGAAGAACTGTTTTTAATTTTTTTTTTTGGAATTTCAATTATATTCCGCAGCTTTGCCCGTATAAATAGACTTTTCATCCCCCCATCTCGGAAAGAGTATTTTTGCTCTTCGATATCTGAGTGCAAAAACCGTTTTTTATCGTCTTGAGGGTAAAGTAAATTTGAATTTAGAACATCGTGTGCACTAAGCATGTGAATTCAAAACATCACTAAACCTATTTAATTCTACCTCTATATGGTGCCGAATTTTTCATACAATTTTTTTTTATTTATTAAGAACTCAAACTCGGAACCTTCTTGGTGTACTTTTTCTAATATGTTTTGTGCGCGCCATTTTCTTTTCACGTCATATTGTTAACACCTTAGGTTAAAAACAAGGAATCCAACTTGAAAACAAGTGAAAAACCTAAAATGACCACTCATTTCCTAGCGACGAGGAAGTTTATTTGACGCCAACAGAATTAACTGAATTTGTTAATAATGCGCATTTTTGTTTTGCGTTTGTTCATTTCCTCGCTGAGGTAGAATGAAAAGTTACGTGTTGCACTCGAGTGCAAAGATTTTTCACCTCGTGCTCTTTTTCCCTCGCTAACGCGAACGCTCAAGATTCTAAGTTTTGAATCACTCGCTGCGCTCGTGACTCAATTTTAGAATCTTTCGCTTACTCGGTCATCAAAATTGAGCACTCGGTTAAAAAACAACTTTGCACTCTTGTATAACAAATAACTATTTCAAAATATGTCCAGTAATTTTTGCGTGAAATAATAACAAACACACATTCGTCCTCACACACTTAATAGTAAGAAGTACGATTTAATTTCTAGCAACTTGACGTAGGTACTCATATGTAGTTTTCATTAAAAAACGCAAAACAAGTGAAGGTGACACGGTATGCAAACGTAAGTCGTTCGTGTCAACATACAATGTCAATTTCTGCAACTGCATCGGTCTATGATGCGCTTGACTTTTACAAGGAAAGTACAATAGTCCGTTTTTAAATTAATTTTATGATTCGCGACAAATTATTTAAGCAGAATCGTAGTTCTTAATCATCATTGAATTATTGAGTTTTTGGAAATACTATGTATGAAACATAAAACATTTTGCTTGCCAATTTGCTACGAACATGGCATCCAGAACATCTTTGATGACTTTATTCCACGAACTGCTTAGTAAATCAATAAACTTTATTCTATTAGTGCCATGCTTCCCTTGTGCTGGTCTCATCCAGCGCTTGTTCGGTTCATCGGAACGATTATGTAAGCCTAAAATAAAAGTGCATTAGACGCATACATAACAGTGACGTCTTGTATACGCAATCAATTTGGTCATCGATGCAGCACGCGTACGTTTTCTACGAGTAGGTACGTTATCATAGCGAGACTCATTTTCTACACGTTCGATTTGGCACGAGGCAGATTGGATCGATATTGGTTGGTGACGTCATCACTCATTTAAACCTTTGTTAGAAGTTTCGTGGGTCTGATAGACCAATAAAGGCAACGTTGTCCGAGTGTGGTGCCGAAATGAAATTAAAACTAGTGGAATTATTTCGGAGTTGAGCCCCAAAATAATTCTTCTAGTTTACTGAAAGTAATAAAAATCAGGTGATATTTTTCTGTCCATGGATAGCATACCCAATAAGTTACATTAGTTCATGAGTAGATGTCTCTAAAATAGGAAACAAAACATTAAAAATGGGCGTGTGCTTTGGCATCAATAAATAGAATATATTATAACCAATATAGTAGGTACATAAAGTAATGTGGAGCATCTATATTTAGAGAGTCATCCACGTTGATGGCACGACGGTGTTGTGAACACATGTCAAATGGATGATTTATGTTTTGTTTGTAAACATGCACCGCCGCATGAACTACAAAGGAGCTGCACATTTCTGGCTTCGTTACAGGGAAAGGAGAGACGATCGAACTGAAGCAGAGATGGAAACAATTCAACAAATGGTTTCAAGTTTGAGATTGTTATACTTATAAATCTACACGTGAGTACGCGACGGAGAAATATTTGCAATTCGTCTGAAAAGTAAAACTTACATAGTCTACGAAAGAAGTCTACGAACGAAGTCTACGAACGTTTGTCCAAGACTTAGGTATAACAATGATTGTCCATCATCATCTGCCTAGTCTTTTCTCAAGGGGTAATACGATACCCCTTGGAAGACTGGTTGTCAGACTATTTGGGCCACTGACTACCTGTAACGACTGCCAAAGATGAACAAATGACAGCCGGAAACAACAGCTTAACATGCTTTCCGAGGCTCGGAGGAAACTCGGTATGAAAGGGTGGTCATCCATCCACAGACCAACCTAGGCAAGAACGGCTTAACCTAAAGATCGGCCCGACCGGCTGTTATTATTTTGCCACGAGCTCCTCATAACAATGATTGTCATATAGGTCAAAATATATGTAGGTACCTTGTCTTTAATATATTTACCTAGTAAATATGGTTTTACCTAATTTGGTCAGTAATGAACTTTCCTGACGTATATACGGAATGAGTAATGAATATAAACCTAGTATAAACAATCGCCTAATTTCCCGAAGCATATAAACTTGTTTATATATCGGTATGGCATAGTATGACTATGAAGTTCTTTGTGCTGAAAGTAGTTAAATTAAAGCGGTTGACTAGGCAAATAGGCCTGTTGGGCGGCGTGACCTTGAAAGGGCGTATTAGCGAGGATATAGGTCAGTGAGACCCATCGCCCTTGACCTACGGCGGGTGCCCTTCACGGCGCCCTCTGCGACGCTCTGCCAAATATCGTGAGACAAGGGCATTTCTAGCCTAGTTTACTACGTATTTTCGTACAGTTAAATCAAGTAAATAATGTCTGCGTTATTTGGTTACGATATTATGGTAAAACCGGGAAATCGCGTTAGTGAACGTAGGTACATACGTCGTGTCCACCCGTAGTGAACGTACATACGTTCGTGTCCACCCGTAGTCATTTCCTCCGTCCAGTTCTCGATGTCATGCATGTGGTTTTCCCAAAACTATAAATACCATGATTTCAGTAGTTGTAGCGATTTATTTACAGTTTATTGCGCACATGAACCATTTATTACCTAAATACTGAAGGAAATTCCGTAATACAAATTAATGTTGTATTTATCTTTCAAGACATTCCTTTAATCTTTCTTACTACATTTTCTTAAACTGTTCATAATCATAGTATTTCAATTATAAATTCTGCAATATGGGTATAGAAGCATTTTGACTTGCACCTTGGTAACATTTTGCAGATTGTTAAAGCTCTACGAAAAGTTCTACGAAAGATGTTGTTACAGGTACAGTAAAAACTCGCTGCTTCTTATACTGTTCTTTGGTTGCGGCTTCATCCGCGGGGAGATCAGAGTTATCCCTCGGGTTAGTACTTCCTAGATGAAAAGTATATGTATCTTTCACCGGGCATACCCAACTTCAGGACTAACTAATTTGACCTAGGCCAAATCAGTTTATCGGCATCCGAGTTGATAAAGTACTTCGGAATGGTTTATAAAAAAAGGAAAGGGGTATAATTTAGCCTTTGTCCTGAAATCGAGTTTGGAAGATAAAATTTATACATAAATGCACTGTATAGTGTCCTTAATGTTACCAATGTCCTCTATGAAAAAAGTATACCTAACCACAGGTAGTTTCAAGTACATATTCGCCTTTGCTTGTCGATGTAGATGAGCAAATATTATGAAAATTGTGCACTGATTCGCTTTCAGTTTAGATTAGTTTCAGTTGCCAGACCACTTCTTTGAAGTCTCCATGTGCCTTCATTAGAAGTTGGCGCCAGTAAGAACTTACATGCATCGAACTTATTGTGTGCTTAAAATCTGTGTTGAAATTAATAGCGCTAAGTCGAAAAACACAAGTTCTGTGGATCGATGCAATGCTTGTAGAACTGCGCCGATTGTCAAAGAATAACGTTCTGAAAATAGCGACGTGACTTTACCCATGACCTTGCACAAAGCTATATTTATCGGTATCAATGTTGCATGGAGCGCAAAGGAAAATCGTATTTTCGCGAATTATTCCGGGAAGTGCTGATAGAGGCGAGTAACGGGTTGGCTGTTGTTATTCACATATTACCGCACGCACACCACTGTAAACTTATATATCTAGTTCACGTAGTACACGAGCTGTGCGCCAGTGTGCGCCTGTGACATTGAACTTCACACTTCACGCGGCGGCGCACGAGTTGCGTAACCGCGCCACACCGCAACTTCGAGCGACGAGTTCACTTCTACCGACGCGAATAAACGAACATACTTTATCTGTTCTAGATGTACACGAATGTTACACAATAATTATCCACACGCTCTTTCACGCAAGGTCAATTCAGTACCTACTGGCTAAAATGTTTCATGTAGGAATAGGAACTGATTTCATCACACATGCCACGCGCTCAATCTACCCATGTGCTCGCAGGAAAATTGAAACTCATCGAGAAATGTTGCAGATTTTTTTATTTATAAGAACCCACTGCAACTTGCAGAGAAAATCATAATAAGGATTGCTTCAAATTAAAAGTGGCAATAGAACTGTACCCTCAGTAACATCAGTAACGTGCCGCAAAAAAAACCGTGTTTTAATTAGGAATTCCTTCTTAAAACCACATTTTATAGTAAAAGTAGTGGGATGATGTAATAAAATTAAACTTGTTGACAAGTAGCAACAGCACGTGGCGTGATTTCGACAATGACATTGACATTGGCCGCCGTCAGGGCTCCGGCGAGTGGTCGTGACCGCGCGCGCCCGCAGCGAGAGAATAAAACAACATCAACATGTATGTATATGTAGCAAATAAACGAATTTTAATTTGGCTCCTTGGAAACAAACTACCTAACAATTTGTCGTTTCTTATTTACACAAGAAAAACGATGTTTAATCTTTCCAAAAATAACACATACAATCTCTACGTTTCTCACATATTACATAGTCTATGTATGATCGTCAATACACATCACATCTTCCACGTATGCTTGTTTCTTGTTCATGACAATGACTAATCCATATTCTGATAAACAATCAAACACAACGATATTACATATATGTAGAGTACGTTACAATATTTTCCTGCTACAGGACGAAAACGTAGTTTACTTATGCCATGTGACGTGTCACTTGTAACAATCGTTAATTGGATCTCATTGATGTCCGAGTTGTCCTTGAGTGTATACTAATTTGCAAGTGGTCGCTTCCGCGACGTGTGGCGACTCGCGAGGTCACCCTTCTGTATTGTATTAATTATATTTATTACTGGACTTCACGTGGAGCAGCATCTCGACGCTTCCGTGATTGACAATCAACAATTAAAAATTATTTGATGAAAAAACTAATTCATTATCACGTATCATTGCCGTACCCACGACCTAAAAATGCGAGCAAATATTTTTGACAAAGATGTCAAGGCGAGGACGACATTGACTATTATAAATATTAGTGTCAAGAGCGAGTCCATTAATCAATATTAGTTAATTGAAGCGGACTGTTTATTTAGGCAGGCACTTTTTTTTACCTAAATGTGTTAAACAGACATTACGAAAATGTCAGAAGTAACAAATGTAGTTAAAGAGCGAAGAGTAGACCGGGTGGCCTCCACAATCCGCAAATAATAGTCAATAAAGTGGCAAGTCCGGGTGACGCAGATGGTCTCGCGGCGGATCGGCGGATCGGCGGCGGCGCGGGCGCGGGCGGTCGCTCGTCTATCTGACTGTACAAATAGCAGCGACCTTGAGATTCGGCGCGCGCGACAAGGTCACCGCGCAAATCGTTATCAGCGTGACGTTAGCGTGTGACCTCCACGGAGGTGCCCGCGAGATAACGCGTTCAGATACCGGTAGCGACCGATAGTGGCGAGTCGCGGGCGCACCGCCACGCGCGGTCCTGCCGGCGCGCTACTTCCGCGTTCGCACTGCCTTTCTACATCCAGCATGCATTACTGCCACATGATATTATAAATATCTATTTAATCAAAATTTAATTTAATTCCCAGCTACGGTCTCGGTCCGCATGTAGGTCCTTATTTTCTTTTAAAATTCAAATTTTCCAGACATTTCTATGATTTTATTTTATTATAAGGTATAATCCTAATAAATGATTCCTGTAAATTAAAACATTGACTCTTTTCAAATTATTGGACTAAATAAACCTTTGTTCGAGCCGCATCACCACGCGGTTTATTCAGCGTTTGCTTTTTATTTGTATGGAAGTTTGTGATAAAAAATATGGTACAGAGAGTCATACTTTAAATCAAAATACAACAAAAATAACAATTGCGTCTTTCCAATATAATTGAAAACAGTCATGCTTTTATAATGAACGTCATTTTTTCAAAACATTTTATGTAATATTTTGTAGAGTGATTCAGCATGAGGTAATCAGCTCGCAGATTTGCGATCATCAACGAGAAAAATGATTCGTAGCAATCGTACCCTCGACAAAAGGATTTTTTTCAGCTTTCGTTTTGTTAGTTTGGAATAAAGCCAAAACAGCGGCGGTCGATTGGAATCACTTTCTACGCGCTTATCGTTGCCGTCCGCAAAATAATATAGCGACCTTGTGTGTTCATGGTCGTGCAAAAATATCAACTTGACATTCTAACGATTTCCCGATCATTGAGTTGCTAACCAGGAAGCAGCGGTTAACATTAACCACGCCTCACGTCCCGAGGTCAAGCGCTAATTTTATGTTCGTATATACATGCTTATGTATAATGTTAGTACCTGTATACTTTGTAAACACCATGTTTGCCAGGCTTATAAATAGACTACAAACTTAAATATTCATTATACCCATTGGCTCGACTTTGCAAATAAACAAAAAATAATTGGTTAGTAAATGATAACTACGTAATACGGAATTCTACAGATATAAACTAAGAATTAGTCAGCTTAAAAACTGCTTCACTATTTTTAGCTAAGTCTGAACGGGCGTGTACAGTCACATCATTTTAATCCACATACAAATAAAAAACCAGAGATTTCCATACCGCGAGAAAGTAAGAACAGCGTGGCAGTAGGTTTGCAGTAGGTTTATTTGATAACAAAACTACACAGCGTACCTATACTTCATGCTCGAACACGTGCTTTTGTACTAAAAGTAAAAAATATGTACTGCACTTACATGTGCCAACATGCGACCAAGGAAATTCAACATTACGCTGAGTTATTTATTCACCAATGACATTGATATTTGGCCATTTAATCTTTGTTCCAATCCCGTAATCCATTAAACGGACTCATTCATATTCCATCTGCCGTCTGGTGTCAACAAGCTCCCACAGATTAATATTGTTACTAGCTAATTACTGAAACCTATTTTCTAAAACATATATTTCACCATTTCTTTCTAGTAGGTATAGTTTTATATCATAAATAAACTAGAGTGTGTTTGGGTGAGTTGAACATGACCTGAATCCAAATACGGGCACGCGAGAGAAATCTTTCTTAGGCTACGAGCAGCCAGAGACGG
This sequence comes from Xestia c-nigrum, assembly GCA_916618015.1. Taxonomy (NCBI): domain Eukaryota; kingdom Metazoa; phylum Arthropoda; class Insecta; order Lepidoptera; family Noctuidae; genus Xestia; species Xestia c-nigrum. The sequence continues at coordinate 12,326,629 of OU745255.1, read as the reverse complement.
CCATTCTCACGCTGTGGGCGAACAGACATGAAGAGAAAGGACCTCTTCCTTTTTTATATGTATGACCTGATTTCCATGAAGTCGGATTTTTTAGACCGTTTAAGGGAAATAGAGTCGTTAAAATAAAATAATTGTTAGATCCAAAGAAGGCATGTGCGTCATCTAATCTTGTTAACAGTTTATTAACACCATCACCTTGTTGGCAATGTAATTTTCAATAACTATAAGTCCAAGTCGATAAGGTTTATTGTTGAACAAAACTAATTAAACAAAAATATGATTAAAGAAATCCTTACCTTCCTTGATGATTGTTAACGGGAAGCGATTGTCTCAAAAAAGGTTAATTTAAGTGAAGTAGCAATAAACAGCAGAGAGTCAGGAAACGGGTTTATAGTTACCATCTTTGTTGGCCACTAGGACAGAAAGTACATGTGGTCGTATTATAAGTGATATCGCCTCAATTTCTCTGAGTGCGGCGCGTGGCAGGGCGCGGCAAGTCCGCGTGCGCCCGCGTCCCCTGCGCTCGTGGAGACACCGCGCGTATACAATGGGCGGAGAAAACAGATGGATGCTGTCATCGTACTCTCGCGGCTTGACTTATGACTTACAAAATCTACATACAATCATCAGCGATGTGGAGCAGGCCAGTGGGCCGTGCGGCCACGCATCGCTGCTCGTGCGTTTAGCGCTCGTAAAGTGCCCGCTTAATTGAAAATTAGTTTCCATAGATGTATGAAAACTATAAACTTTTAGGAGAATGATGTTACAAACTAACAAACTATTTTGACATTTAAAACCACATTTCACTGATAAAATAGAGAAAACTGTTACCTATGTAGCTTAAATATTGACAACACTCTTTTCTGGTTTAGGTACAGTTTACGATATGGAAAATAGTTTAGAGGTAGAGTACGAGTAGCTAATCTCGTTAATACTATATACATTTTTCTTGTATCGTAGAAAAATGTTTTCATAAATGCCGGGAAAGCCGGCCTCATTTGAATAATCGGTTAAATGAAACTGCGTCAATCGTTGACCGACTTTGAGTAAACTTTTCAAAAGTGTTGTATATTTTATCTTCTCAGTCAAAAAACCATAATCACTACGGAATTGAGCAGAACTCTGGCTTTCTCTTCAACATATTATTTAATACTTACCATCAACATACAAGGCCTAATCCAGCTGTGGCTCCGACACTTTCTGATTAAATGCTGAATAGTTAGCGGGTCGAAGCCGACTCGGTGTAAATGCAGAATTGCAGATGCTCAAACTGTTCTGGAACCTTTTTAGTTTTAGTTTTATTTTGGGTAGGTACGGTATATGATTGATCTTATCTTCTTATTTGATTTTATTTATTTTATTCTAATATATTTTATGTGATGAGGCTGCTTTTAATTTTTTAACACTATATACATTATGGCATTAAGACAATAAACAATAATTTATTATAGCTTTTAATAGTTTTAATACTGTACACATCTTGAGTTAATCGTTCAATAAAATAGTGTCACGACCTTATTATTTGTACTATTCGTGAATGAAAACTACAGTTTGTAGCGTTTCAGTGCAATACAAAACTCAGTGAGGTGTTTTTTCGCGGTCGCCGACCCGCATTTCACGCTCGTACTCAACACTTGAATCTTTCCAATTTATTACCTTTCTTTGCTCAGCGCCTTTTTATGTTCTTTCTTTACAGCAGATGACAAATTGAAAACAGGAGCAAGCACGGGCGCAACGACCAGATTTACAAAATTAGAAACTTTAAATTACATTTTTAAACAGAACGATTAAGAACTCGGGATTATATTTCAACACACAATTTATATGCCGCCTAAACAAATACATTTAAACATTTTCCCGAAAGTGTAAGCCCTGTCGTCATTCACGTTGACACTCTGTTAGAAAACAAAAGTAGTTTATTTAAGGAAAATGAGGCAGGCATGTTTTTCTCACGTTTTGTAGGTAGTCACATTTTATTTGTCCACGTTTTGTTTTTGTTTGTACAATGAAAACCGAAGAAAGTTGGCAAAACAGTTTGGCTTCAAACAAGGCAGAGTTTGTTTGTACTAACTTTTCAGGTCAACAGGTCAGATCTACAATGTTTTCGTTTGGTCGGAATATTATGTTTGTAATTCAGTACATTACAGAGGGCAAAGACACATAGTTTGTATAAACGAAGCATGTTGATTGCGACGCAGAAACGGTTATCGCTCACACACGTGGCGAACTGCGTGCGACCACCATGTCGCCGCAACGTGATCGTTGCAATCAAGAGATCCACTCGAGAAATAGGTACTATATGTAATAAAAAATAGCAGTCCAATAAAAAAACCTAATACTACTTCCGAATATTTTGATTAGCTACTTATATGGTTGTTTTTGTCAATTTTATATCAGTTAGTTATCTAACAAATGTCAAACCGCGGAATATTTTGGCGATTTAGAATTGACGGAATATTTACAAGAGAAACATAAATAATGAAAGCAAATCTAAAATAAACAACTGATATTGATCGACTGACAATTCGTGTGACGTAGTTCCCAACACTAGGTATTTTTATTTTCACTCTCATTGTAGCTTATCTATTTCAGGAAACGCCCGGGTGTTTCCACTGCGAGGATCGACCGGAGGACACGGTGGAGGTCTGCCCTGCGGCGGAGCACCGCCGTGTCCCCGTAGCGGCGATCGGCGGCGGCGACCTCTCGCGTCCGGCCCTGGTTCAATCCATGGTCCGGAGCGAGACGGAATAGGAAGCCGTCACCTCCTTCGGAGAAGCAGTCATGCTAGCGAAGGAGGTGGCGGAACGAGAGAGGGAGAGAGCCTCTCTTCCCAGCCGCCGCGGGAGACGCACCGGTCGTCGTGGTCCACGTGGTGGCTACCGGCCACCGCAGATGCGGGCCTGTGGACGGTTAGCTATGGGCTAGCTAGCCGTCCGTCCGTCTAATGACGACAGGCCGTGTCGACGGCGCGTTCGTGTTCCACGCGCGCCTCAAAGAGATGTCAGCAAGGGCAAGCCTGCCGGGGTTGCGGGCCTGTTCGAAAGACCCCGGCCCCAGAACAAAGGGCGAGGAAGGAACATGGATGGGTTTTAGTCAGTAAAAGTCTGACACTCACTCCCGCTCCGCCCAGAGTGGGAGAAGTCATTTGATAATTTTCCCATCCTAAAAAAAAAAGAAAGGACCCTAAGAACAAAAGGCAGCGTCACTAAAACTACGCCATTCGGGTCGTAGAAGTAGAAACCGAGAGAATGAACATGAGAAGTAGGAACCGAGTTATAATGGTATTTTAGCGCCGTGTGTTACACTACCACTATGAGTGCGAGAAAAATATAGCCAATTTAGTCAGACGGACAGAAAAACGGACAGGCAGACGGACAGACAGACGGACAACAGATGTACAGCGGAGTCTTAGTAATAGAGTACCCATTTTACCCTTTGGAGTTGGTCTGTGTCACTTAGAGGAAATTAAAAATAGTACATTTTGATACATGTGTGGGGAAAGTTTAGTATCATTATCGAGGCCGAATTAACACGACGAGCGGCGAGTTTGTTATTGAGCCGAGAATTGCAATAACAACTGTCCACGTGTATGAAACGACGCGTTTCAGTAAGTACACTTTTGAAGAAATAAAATAAAAGACTGAAAAATATTTTTGTCATGAAACAATATGAAACTAAGATTTTAATTTTCTTTTTTTTCCGCGCTTTGCTTTCGCCAGGTTGAAGGAGAGGCAAAGGTATGAAGCCGTTATACAGCCTGATATAAGAAATAGTTTTTTTAAACTTCCAATTTAGAAAAGAAATAAATGTTATTGATTACTTATAAGTAAGTTATAAGTAATATTTACTTTTATAAACAAATTAACATTTATTTGTTTTCTAAATTGAAAGTTTAAAAAAAAACTATTTTAAACCCAAATTCGGTCCAGATACATATAATTTATAAACTCCTCCTTTTTGAAGTCTATTAATAACGACGATATGGTAGGTAACTCAAATATCCGGATGGCCTATAGATTTGACCGATTATCGTTAATTTGCTGCTAAGAATTGAAGAGTTCTGTTACTTTTTCATGGATCCCATAATCTGGGAGTATTGTACACATCTGCGTACCCCCTCAAAGCATACAGGCGAGATGTTCTAACATGATGTTGTATCTATACATATAATAAAATCGTTGAGACCAAAAAATCTGTACATTGAAGATTTAACAAAAAAAAACCGATCAGGGTGACTTAAAATAAGTAACTGAACATATTAAAACCATTTTTAAAATTCGTGTTTGTTTGTTTGTTTGTTTGTTTGACCGCGCATCACGTAAAAACTGCTGGACGGATTTTGATGAGAACTTCACTAATCTATTTAAATAAACTCAGAATAACACTTAGGCTATAGAAATTATGGAAAATTTTGGAAAAAGGGGGGGTAAAGTTTGTTTGAAAAAAAAAATTAGATTGTTCTAGATTCATGAAACTCAGAGTAAAAATAAAGATATACCTGTTTCAGCATTTAAAAAATAAAACATCCAGAGACGTAAAAAAGAGGGTTTTGTGTTTAAATTAATTAACTTCATACACCTATATAGAATAAAATCCATTGAAGTAGAAACCTTTAAAAGTTGCTATAAATACTTCAAATCTAATACCGGTAAATGTAATTTCTCAATTTTTTGGAAATTTGTTTTTTTAAGTGAATACGCCCAAAATAGCGGAATTCAAGAAAATCGGCTTTCCTCGGTATAAGTAGTTGGTAATACAGGGTGGAAACGGTAAACGGGGTAGTAAGGGGAGCTGCAGCTACACAAAAATGGTCTTAGTGGTCAATTCATAATTTTTTCACAAAATGTTTATCCCCATTCACAGATTTAATTAAAATTAAAGTACAGTTAGCAAGAAAATTGCCATTTTACATAAAACAAGTTTTTTGATGCCAATCGATCATCTTTCCGACACTAATCAAGAAGTGAAGAAGAAGAAGAAGAAGTTCTTAGAACTTCTTCCAAACCAACCCAGGTTAGAGTACTCAAAAAGTCAGAAATCGCAAAAAAATAACTTTCAGCGTGGCAGTGTAGGGAAAATAGTTAGCCAGAAAATTGCTATTTTACACAATACATTTTTTGATGCCAATCATTATTTTTTATTTTACATAAGACATACAGCCGGAAAAGTTACAATACATTACAAACGAGTACAAATCCTACTATCTACAAATAAAAAATGCTATGTCCTGAAGGACTATCTGATGGATCAACGCACAGCCTAAACCGCAGATTGTAGAAAACTGAAACTTGGAGGGTGTATTTTCTGTATAACGTAGGCATACGATAAGAAAGAATTTTGTAATTATACCCTAAGGGGGTAAAAAGGGGGGGCAAAGATTGTATGGGAAAATATGATTCCTTGGTCCAATCTACTTCAAACTTTGCAATCAACAATATTAATGAATTGAGACGCGTTTCATATTGCATTGAAATTCATCCCCTAACGGGGTTAAAAAGGGGTAGAAAGTTATTTTGGCGGTGATTTGTTTCGAATTTGATATCAATACTCCTTCGAGATTTTGATATAAACTACAAGTTATTTTGATACATGTTTCAAAACCCAATCCGATTTTATTACAAAAAGGTTGAACTCACATAAAAAGTCACCGTAAAATATTAATACCGCATTTGAAGGTTTCTAAGCTTTGAAGAGGTTGTGCACTTTAAGACACGGCGTCATAGCGTAGGGACGTAGAGTTTGAAATTTTAAATGGTAAGCAGTTGTAAGAGGTCCGCAACGGTTTACAGCAGCTATATCGTGTTGCGGCTCATTTAATGCACCTTGATGAGAACTGCAGACCTAGCTGGAGTATGACTGTCATCGATTGTCTAAGTATGAAGATGTAAAGCTGTCAATAGAAGCCTTTAAAGCTGTTTTTGTAAACATGGTAATTTATTCTTATTCAAATAAATACGTTGTTAATCACAAGTATTTGATTTTGAACAAAATTGCCCTTGGGTACGTAAATTGACTTCAATGTATATCTTAGGAGATACACCGTTTTAAGTAATTCCGGAGCAAAATAATGATCATGTACCGGGCGCGCATTTTCATTATGCGGAAGGATGTGTGTGATGTGCTCTTTGATAACTGTATTATAGGTGCTTACGACCCACTCTCTGTAATCCTCTCTTTCTCTTATGTGACGCAGACGAAGTTGCGCGGGTCAGCTAGTAAACAATAAACATCCAAGCGATTGCAGCAATCGCTGCAGATTGGCCGTCTATTTTTTAAGAGTTCCATTTTTATCTCGAAGATCAGCATCAGATCTTAAAAACATATAAACGGGATCACACAGGAAGCACCAGCTTAGAATCATCCAAATCGGTTCACGCAGTCGAAAGTTCTGAGGTACCAACACAAAAAAAAACAGTCGAATTGAATTGAAAACTTCGAACTTCGTCTTTTTGGGAGTCGGTTGAAAAATGTTTACGCCCCGTAAATTACTTGACGAAATTAAAAAAAAAAAAACATTCTCTCAAAACATCCTCTGACTACAGGCACATAAGTATGATTTATCTGTGGCAATTTTCAATCCCGCACACGTGTTGGAAAACTGTCAAAAACGCACACGTATGAAATACATTGCATGTTGAACGTTCGTAGTGCGATTAGAACCAGTTTTCAAAGAAGAACTAATTTATAGTGGTCGGATTTTCATGGGATTTTTTTATAACGAATACTTATAATGAAATAACATAATTATTTTACGCTTCTTATCGCTTGAATTTTCATCATCATTAGCTCTAACTTCTAAGCAGCTCATACAACACTGAAGCTTCATTGATGGAACTGTTTGGAAGTAAGTATATTTTACTTACATAATACATAGGTCCTACTATCTAAGCACCTATTACATCGCTATAAAGTATATAGTCAAAACTACTGGTACACGTCATAACGAAGATTAAATTATTTAAAGAAGTCACGTTCTTCGTCGCCGTGACCTCCGAAACTGCATCCGTATTGCTCGTCCGTCTGCTAAATAGATTAAAGTGTGGGTTACAGTCTTCTGCTAGTTTACTTAGCTACACACGGTTACTTCTGTGAAATATCTGCACAGATAAGTGGTCACGACATCACTAACGTGACGTGATAATGTTATCAGTCTGGCTTACTGTGTCCGTGAAAGATTCCGAATTAGACAAAAACGTTCGATGATATTGGCGTTAATGCCAACTTTTGACCTTCACACAACGTATGTCAAGTACAAAGCAATTGTAATGATAAACATTCAAGGTTTATGATAATTTCTATTAAATGAATTATGTAAGTACTAATTTCGAACAAAAGTAATTTAAATATGTTTTCACTCCTGTTGCTCGAAAAGACCGTCATAATAGCGTACCAGAGGGGGCGTAAAATTGCTCATTATAGCCCTAGGGAAAATAACCTTTTTTTTTAAATTTCGAAAACTCAAAGTCTGTTCTCATAATTCATAAAGAATTAACTTATTACTATTCCATTAAAAAAAAAAACATTTTATTTTAAAAATGGAACCAAACGCGCCGAACGCCGAACTCTTTGGCAGGATTTGTGCGTTGCATTCCAGCTACAGAAGAAATAAAAAAAGGCATTGGCGCGAAATTTTAAGATTTTTTCTGTATTATTTATTTGAATTATAAGTAGGATTCCTATTTATCTCCTACATTTAACTCACAGAAGATACAATTCACACAATATTATATTCGTCTTCACGGAGAACTGAGATTATGTTGCCGGGAAAAATCATCTCATTAAAACAACAGTACCTACAAATTGTATGTTTAATTTTTAATAAAATAAACGATCATATTAAAATTAAATATGGTTATTTTATTTTCTCGCAATCGTAGTGAAAAGTACGGTGTAACACACTATCTCGGTTCCTATTTGCTACCTCGCTAAAGCTCGGTAGTAAAACTACCTCGTCTATAATGGGTAATTTTAGCCCCTTGTATCACAATGTACTATTATGTACCTACTGTTTAATTTGTCATTGGAACTAAACTTACAAGATACATAAATAATGTTTTAAAACATTCGCGATACGATGAGTTGATACGTTGAGATAAACGATCAATTATTATTATATTTCCGTAATTTTAAAACAAACAGGCTATTATCTGACGATACGTTATAGGTATTTGCTCTTAATTCTGGCACTGTAAAGTTTTTCATAGTTATTTTCCAACAAGGTTATGAATTTTTTCAAGGCGCACTTTTTAGAATCGTACGTTTTTTGCAACGAGTGGGCAGTCTGTTTACAGCTGCGATCCACTGGTGATTTACTACTGAACATACGCAGCTAATAACATTGTATGTAATAGAACACAAGGTCTTGACGTATTTTGGTGGAAATGTTAACGTGCATTAACAACTAATTAACTAATGCGCGAAAAAGTATATAAGAAATATTCAATTGTACCTACGTCTTTCAGGTAACGGAATTATGACCTTCGATTACACGTAACTAATTGCTTGTTAAATATATCAGTGTTGTTGAAAATAAATACCGCTCGATTTTGCGATAAACGTCACAATGTTCGTAGATTTATTTAGAAAGGTCTCACGAAGGTTTAGTCAGTCACATGAAGGTCTTAAAGTGGCATTCGCACTTTGTACTACTTAACATTGTCATTTTTATACTTATAAAAACCCTGATGAGAGCATAAATAAATACATAACTGTTAGGTGGTGTTCTTAATTTCAGATCTACTGTAAGGGGATCTCTTAACGAAGCCGAAAGGCACTTGTCCTCCCCATTATTGCGATATTATATTTGTTTTTGTTCTACACCATACCTTCTACTTCCGGAGATTTTGGGGGTCAAAGTTACAACGTTATGGCAAGTTTTTTTTTTAAAACACGATTTTTTAAGATTTTCACTATAATCACCTCCACAACCTCCGTAATATTCAATCCATACATTGTACATAATGTTTTAAGTGCGTTACATTGAGTCCTACCACTAAACATGATTTATGATTTTTACCCAAAAAATCGTTTCCCAGTTATATTTTGCGTAAAGTTACATAGTTTGAAGTACATGTGTAATGCTTGGTTGACGGTTTCGTGATGAGGTTGTTTACATCCTGTATTAGAATGATCTAAAACGGTCATAAAACCCGCCTACCTCAGGTACACGTTTCTTTTCAACCAACTTCCAAAAAGCGGAGGTTCTCAATTCGTCTGTATTTTTTTTTGTTTGTGTTTGTTACCTCAGAACTTTCGACTGGGTGAACCGATTTTGATGATTCTTTTTTTATTTGAAAGCTGGTGCTTCTCATTTGGTCCCATTTTGAAAACACAAAAAAACGAAAAAAATCAAGCAAAGGTCACCGACTTCTGAAGCTAAAGTTATTTTTCACTTTTTTGTGTGGAGTCGGTTATATTTTTTGAAAAAAAGCTTTTATTACAAAAATCAATCATTCAAAGTATTTTTATTTATACAGAAAATGAAATTTCCTAAAAATATGAGACAAAATCACAATTTCATAGTTTTTAACCGCGCAATTCGCTCATTCAAAAAAGACGTTAGTCAAAGCTAGCATTAGTACATTCTAGTTTCGTCGTCACACATTGTTACGTCAACACGCTATTATTTCACGAAAGACTGTTGAATCTATACAGTGTACCTATAATCAATTCAATTAGCTTCGGACGTCTAAATTAAACCAGCGAGCGCTCGCGCTCCAGCCCGTGCAAATCCACAGATTAAGGCTGACATTCACTCGTTTGTTCTGTTGCAACATTTGCATAGACCTTGCTGTATTGAGAACAGCAATAGGAAGCTTTTAATGAATGATATAATACGTTTATATTTAAATATAGAACAAATGTGATAGGTGACAGAACGTCACCTACATTGTCGTTGTTGCTTTTTATGGTAGTTTTAAATCCTTGTAAGGCGCGGCGGGGGTGTTGGCGTATCGGCGACCTTGGAAGCAGCATCATGCGATATTTTTGCTCTCGGCGTTAATGCGGAAGACTATTTCAAGAGTCAGGGTCAGCGGCGCCCGTCACCCGCGCCCGCGCACCTCGTGAGCGGGACGGTGCGGTGTCGGGTTTCCGTAACGTGACGCGACATCTACCCTCCACTATTTTGACTTTTTATGAAAATTCAATTACCCACACTCCCTTTTTTGCCTGAAATGGTCGTATGACAAGTGGCAACGTAATAGTTTCTACAAATGCAAAACTGTCCATTGTCTGCGTACACAGACGTAAGTAGTACGATATTTTTCATAAATCAATGTACAAAAGACGTCAATACGCCGACGGCTGCGTTCTTGTAGTTGCGGTGAGTTCTTCTGACCTCAACCCGCTTGTGTGAAGGTAATCTATAGTGATGCAAATAGACAGGAAGCCCATACAATGTCAGGAGCACAATTAGCAGCTATATTTTTAACCTTACGCTTTAGGTGCTGTACACATTGATATATTTGTCCAACTAACAATCATTTAATAGTGTGTAGTGTAGGACTACAGGGCTACAAGGACATAGTAAACCCTTTTGAAACCATAATACTCGTATAACTAAACCAAGCTAGTTTAATTATTATATTAATTATTTTTTAATTCGACTTGCTTACACAATATAATATCATTATAAGTTATTGACCACCAACTTTCGCATTTACAATTGTACAAAGTAATATAATAATATAACATTAGTAAGATTCAATCCTTAGTAACATTTATAATAGGAGTAATAGGTAAATACAAATAGGATTATAAATAATGAGTGTATTTAATGGAAAATCGTTATTTGCCTAGACCACAGAATAAAAAAGCCTAGACTCAATATATTTGTATTTATTCAGATGTAGACGTAGATATTTTACAACATAAAACCATTGTAATTTAAATAAGCCGCTGTAAGTCGCGTCTGAGATCACCTCTAGACTTTGAAATGAAACCAAGGCCAGTGCTAATGTTCATTTGACCTTCAATTTTTTTCACGAAATCATTTTAGAAATACACAATAAGGATGGACCAACGGAAAACATTCGGTTGCTAAAGGATTTTTTATGAACGATAATGTGAACATGTTTATACAAACACATCGAGACGAGATCGATTGAAAGATTGTTGAATAGAAGTGGGTATTTATATCATTCAATGTAGTATTACATGATATGAATAAAAGAAAGTGTCGTCAATACAAACAGATATTCATGATTACGTCATCAATTTCCGCACGTGGACGCGTCACGTCTCACAATTCACAAACAAGTGACGATAATATCAAAGCCAATTACTTATTCTCTAATTTCTTACTTTACCAGTAAAAACCGACCACGTGGAGCGACTGGGCAACCAGTGTTGGATCCTAGTGATGTCGAAGCATTTAATTCGCACATTCGCGTGATCTATTTAGGTCCAAGTTCACCAATAAGATGACGGTCTGATTATCTAAAACAGCTCTTTATAACACATTTTTGTATGGGAACATGTCACAGTGACAGCTGTTTTTAGATAATCAGACCGTTATCTTTTCGGTAAACCTGAAACAGTTCGCCAGCCCCGGCATGGCGGCAGCTGACCACGCGAATGAGCACATGACATAATAAGCCGTGTTTCAGATTCATCGTACACCTGGAAGTCGTATATCAGAGTTCTTCGTAACGAGGTAACACACTTGAAAGTCGGGTCCAGGTGGTAGGCGCTTGCACCTGCCGGTTTCACGCAACTGTTCTGTTTTCTTCACAGGGTAATGCTCAGCTGACCTTAATTTCGCATTATATTATTTACGTTTATGTGTATTTTTAAGTTGAAATTATTTTCACGGTTTTTCAAAGATTCTTCAAGCTCGATGTGCATATACATGTTGTAATCTTGTAAATTATTATACAACACAACAGTGGCGAAGGTTCTGAACAACTCGATTCCTACCGGTTTCCCTTTGAAAAATGGCACTTCTATAAGCAAATAATATAACCACATTAAAGATTTGTACTCCGGCTTACCTCTTACAAAAATTGACCCTTCGCTACTGCAACACAACGTTTGAACACTCAGATCGGGTTTACAACGGTAATGCCTACTGATCAGTGTAGTGTGCTCTATACGAGTATTTCGCTTACTGATGACTGTAATAGTGGATGAACTCTGTCGTTTACTGATTACAAAATAACACACATTCAAACACTTGAAAAATTCCCAACCAAATAGTCGAACCCGGAATCTTGTATTCAGTAGCTCGCTTGCGTCATGACTTCACGAGTCAGACGGTCATATTTTTCAATGAAAACATTAAAAATTCTCGAGTGTTGTCCTCGAAGGAACCTTCACATGAAAGTACAATGTTTCTCATTGGTCATTAGCAGGGCCTTGAACTTTGAGAACGCGCCGGTAAACATGTTTGCGCACTGCTCACTGCGCACTCTTTATTGCTGTGACGTCTCATCATGCCCCATACTGCTATGTACTGCATTTGTTTTATTCCCCGGTTTATTCCGCTACCTTCGGGCACGTGGCACTCCAATTGGATTCCTATCTGGCCTTCAGTTGAACCGAGACTAACGTTTATGGTGTTCTACGACATACCAGCATTCAAGGCTAGCTCTTTTATTACAATTGGATGTTCGTATTAATCTTCTTCAATTTATTGTCTTGTCGAGACAAGACCACTGAATATTTGTTTCTGTACGTACTGACAAGGTAATACTTACTTATGTAATTGTTAATATTATAATAAATGTGGTAGGTATTATACTGGAAGAGTTCATAAATATAATTAATTACGCATTAAGTACAGACTGAATTAATTTTGAAGGATATCATGGATATTTTCATGTATCGATTTGAAGTCATACAGGACATAGCAAATTAATGTTCCATGCAAAACGATAAATTTTATCACAATAATCAGCAATAATCTCCACAATAAATGACTATGATGAATAAAAATAACTTCCTAGTTGTCCGGCTTCAACTCAACATACCTACCTACATAGCATAGTAAAAACAATGATCGAGGAAAACATTCCTGTTTACGTACATAGTTAATAAAGTCCTTTGTGACGTAGCGTAGTATGGTGACCGAGGTGGCCGAGATAATGAGTCCGTCAAGGTCAACGCGTGTTAATTACAATTACCGTGAGTGGTCATTCTTTGTTCCAATAATGATTAATGCCGGCCGCGAGTGGCGAGAAGTATCGTAAATGAGATAACAGGAAGCGTCCGTGTCGCGCCAATGTCATATGGCAAGGTCGCCTGACGTTGGCCGACCCGACCCGCAACCAAACCGAACTGCAGTCCGGAAAACAAGTGAACAGTACAGCACCGCCTTGATATCAACCGAAAACTAGCCTAAACCGAAGATTAGACTCAAACTAGGAACTTTAGAAGGATAAACAGTGTCCCTAAGTGAGCAGGATTCCTTGGCCCCAAGGTGTTTACGGGCGCTATCTCTGCGCGTGTTACATTGACCTCATCCTTGTCGCTCTGCCGCGCGCCAACCACGACATTATTGTCATGATTTACTGCAGTTCCTTGTGAAACAAACACAATGATGGGTACTGCAGGTCACATCACAGCTACGACGGGTTATTGAAATACAATAGACCGTATTTAGAAGGCTAAATATCATTTTAAATTTTGAACATAAAAGTTAGTCGCACATACCTTAGGTCTGTACATCACTACCTACAGACAGTATAGTTTTCATACTTTTCATACGTGTAAGCTGTAACCTTGTACAAGAAAAAAAAATCAGCAAATGCCGTTATTGTTTTTTTATATAGATATTATTTGCGTAAACTAAACTGAAACGTATTCACAAACACAAAGGCTTCAAATTGCGATGACATTGTTATTTCTTATCGCCTAATCAGAAAAGCAGCGAGACCTTGAGCCTGACCCTGGATATTTTTATACGCATACACATTTCGCGAGTGTTATGTAGACACGAAGCTACGTGATGAGGAACTGCCGAAATCATATTTAAGCAATATCAGATAAAAAAAAATAAAAAGATAACTCGCTTTTACGTAATGTAAAACCGAAATATTTGTTCAAGGATAAAAATAATTGTGACATCATAATAGCAACTCGTGTGTATGGAATTAAAACGTCGCAATACCATAATCTTTGCTTATTTCTATGATAGCGAGATAAAGCAACAAGGTTAAACAAAATACCTAAATGAAAATGGAAAATTACGTAATGAATTATCCTGAGTCCTGAGCGTTGGGGCGGGCGGAGGACCCGGAGGCGGGCGGCAGCGGCGGCACGCGGCGCGTGGCGACTGCGGCCGAGGTCGTTCGCTGCCTATCTAGGAAGTCAAGCGATTCGACCTCGACCTTGTATGTGCGAAAAAATATTATTCGACAACGACGCACACACACACACACACACCTCCCCCCTCTCCCCCTCACGTGGTCCGCTCGCTGTGACCCCTGCGTTCTCTTGTAGGAACATTAACATTAATCACATTACCACAAAAATGTTACGCTGTAAAACATTAGGAACTACGACTTCTGGTATTAATAATCACAATAAGATTGTTCGAAACTTAGCAAACAACGACCAGAACGTCTTCACAACAAGATTACGATTTGCGGAAAAGATTGAAGGTCGTATGCAGATGTTTGTGGAATATATACAAGAGCGGGTTAATTTACGACGATCGTATAATGTTTCACTAAAATATCAGACGCGGAAATGTGTGACAAAATATAACAATAAATTAATCATGTGGTATATGAGTTGTCGAGTCGTAACTAGGATCCCACGTGATCCCTTGACTCATCCCTCACAGACAGACAAACACTTCATTACTTTGATCAACGCTTGACGATAGCACTTGAATAGTTTCTCAGTACTCCACTGCGGTACTTTTACTGGGAACACTTGACATGATACTAACATCCAGGAAGTAGCACTCCATGATTTTATTAATGAAATACCAAGAATAGTCATAAAGCACAGATAAAACGCCTACATATTGTCTACTTTAATAGTTCATACCAAAAATAGAAGATTTTAACTATCCATATTCATAGTGGGTGGAATCGATAAAACCACAAATTAAATCACCAGGCGAGAACATAAAGAACCTAAATCATTATCACCCTTTGTGACGTCATCATTTGGTAATCCCCGGTTTTTTAATTACCGTGCTTATATGAAAGTTGAAAATGAGAAAATTACTGCTTCGTCAGTATTTAAATGGACATGCATAGTGTGTGGTATACATAGGCAAAGTAATTATTGATAAGCAATAGCAAACCGTGTTTGGAATCAGGCTACTCGCTGTTAAAAACTACATTAGTGCATTGTTATTAATTTGCTATATTTTTCCGGAATCATGTGCGGTTTATACCTAAACTAAATTTTCACTTGCTTCGGTGAAGGAAAACACCGTGAGGAAACCAGCAAACCTGCAGGGCTAGCATGGGCAGGGGATAAAATTTTCTCCACCGGTTATTTCCACTGACTTGTCCCTTGTCAGTGGAAATAACCGGTGGAGAAAAGTTTGCCCATGCTAGCCCTGCTGAGCGATATTTCTCGACGGTAATATGTTAAGCCAAGTCAAAGTCCCTTGGGCGGCATAAAAACTCTGACACCAGGTTAGCCACTAACCACACGAATAAGAAAGAACATATTCGTCATACATTTTAAAAAGGGCGGTATAAGGTCAGTCGGCTAAGACCAGCGAAATGATCTAATCATGCTGCGGTAATTATTTACGCAAGTGCCAGCCATATGAGAGCGCTGCCAGCCGATCTCGATTGTCGGCCGATGTTATGGCAACAACCACCCCTACCTCCATTGTTCGCTTTTGTTGCGCAACTCCGTTTGTTAAACATTCGCAAGGTAGCCCTCAATTGTTTTCTTTTACTATATCAACAGGCTCAAACGAACGTACACTCAGCGTACAAGCCACCGCTCAAAAGGTGTTTATTGACGGCGTCGCGCCAACTGAGGTTAAATAATACACTAGAAATCATATTTAACCGAAACTGAACTGAAATAACTACTTGTTAAATATTGCGTAGGTACCTACTTAAAGTTTAATTTGAGAGAAACAGTAAATGTGAGGTCCAACCGAATTAGAAACTGCTTTAATGATTTTAAATTACTTTTTATATTGATGAGCTCTTAAGGGTGAGAAAAAAAACGTGCAATCTTAATTATAACTGTATCAAATCAAACAAAACTGTATCTATCACTGTGCCAAATTTCATCCAGATTCGTTCAGCCGCTCTGTCGTGATCGAGTAACAAACATCATATCCAAACTTTCCCATTTATAACATCAGTAAAGACTTCATTCACTGCTCACAATATTATATTAAGTAGGTATATTAATAGGCTATTTAGTTGTGCAAAGAGAATGTACAACTCTTAATTGGTTGTAATATAGTGGCAAGTGTATCTGTACTTAAAATGCAAAACGAGCATGTGATGTTGAGAATCTAGTTAACAGTGATAGCCTTATAGCGCGACGTGCGACATTAGATGGAACGACCTTACTCTTGAACGATAGAGCGGGGCGGCGCGCGGCGGTGGACGGCGCCCGGCGCCCGTGGCCGCCAGTCCGCCTTATCTAACGCTTGTTGACTTTCGCCGACACCTTATCACACGCTACAACCACCCGGGTTGACATTCACCCTTCATTCACCCCACCTTATAGACCGTTATCTTTTTTTAATGTAGCGAATAGTTCAATATTCACACTTTCGCTAAATAAGCGGCACACGACCCAAAATTTTATTAACACACTTCATGTTGACACGCTTTTATAACTCTGCTTTCATGAAAATACTTGACACGCATATTACCATCGCATGTACACGTACAGAAACTGATCACGACAGCAGCGCCAAGGAGACAGCACGGTAGCGTAGAGGTGTCAGCGTCAGCGTCAGCGTCAGCGTCAGCTAACAGAGACTCAATGTTGATCCTCCAATCCCACTTATAATGACAGTAGACATTGGTTAATAGCTCGATGCCACTACTCTAAGTACTTGTAATGTCTTTTTTTTGCCTATTTCTTTGTGCGGTCTGGTCAATGTTCCCTTTCCCGAGAGAATTAAAAAAAAAAGGTACAAACTATGCAAAATTGTAGCGCTCCAGGTCCAAGGGTTTGAGCTGAGCCGAGTCAATCAGGAAGACCTCAACATAGTTTCTAATAAGTTGTTTCCCATGTTAATCTTTTTCACTTGGTCGTTTATTGAAACTGTTTAAAGCTTTGCAAATGGTTCAAAACAATTTCATTTTTGTAACATTTATTATTAAATTATAATGTTTAGTAACTAAAATAATTTACATAGTAACACAATATTACACAGAAAACAAAAAAAAAGATTAGTGGAACCGATAATGATTGTGTCGCCGACCGACGCGACGCGACGCCGCCGACGCCCACCGCCTATGAAAGAGCTTTTTGTACGTTGCACAAACAAAGTGTTGTTCTAGGAAGATACTGTACGACTTCTTTGTCGCACGTCGCACTTCTCCACATATCATATTTATCAAGTGGCACAGCACTGGCCCAGTTGTGTTCCATGAATATAGAATTCGCACTACCTATATAGATAACAATACCAAAAAAATATAGATTAAAGTTGTTTGTGACAAAATTTACACAAAAAAATCAGGTGAGCTTGTTTAAACAGTTTACTCTTCAAGTTATGTTATAACTGAAATGCAATCCTAAAAGCTGTGCAGTAATCTTTCCAATCTATTAAGGAAGTGTTGTTATCAATTACACAACTAATCTGAAATATATTTTTATACTTCGTCACGATACACCGCCGTGCACCGTTTTAAATAAAGTTGTGCATACGCTGTTGAGATCTAATTGTACATAGACATTAGTTATGTGTAACTTAAGTGTCATTGCTGGCCCTGAAGACTAGAGATTATGAGTAAATGAGTAAATATGCTACAATGTACATAATATGTACCACGTAGTGATCGTGGCGCTGAGCGCCGACAACTTCCTTGTTTGTCTTTGTGATTCTGTTATTGCAAAAATAATAAAAATAATTATTAATTCAAGGCTAACCTAACCTTCCTTACTCAGTTTTTTTTTACAGACGTCAATATGTTTAATTAAGTTTAAAAGCGTAAACAATACCTGGCAAGCTGAACAACTCACACGCGCCATACTAAACATTTACGGTTCCATAGGTACTACGGTACCTTATATTTTTTTAAACATTATATAATGTTAGCAAATACTTGCGTCGTTAAATCGCGGAAGTTTTCATATCTACTTACGTATACAAGCAATAGACTTGCGTCACATCATAAACTTGTAATCTGTATAGTTATAACTGCTTATTAGTAATAAGTTAGTCTGTAAGTACCTAATCAATGTTTTATAATTCATACATGTGTTCATAATATTAGATTGAAAGATATGGATGAGCATATGGTAGTCAAC
Organism: Xestia c-nigrum; assembly: GCA_916618015.1. NCBI lineage: Eukaryota > Metazoa > Arthropoda > Insecta > Lepidoptera > Noctuidae > Xestia > Xestia c-nigrum. The sequence goes on along the minus strand of OU745255.1, from coordinate 12,308,206 downwards.
AAAAAACAAATATCAATAGTCATTGAAACGAATGTGTGTCAAGTGTGTTCGCGTAGGGCCGCCCGCCGGCCGCTGCGAGCCGTCGACCGCGTGGCCGCACATTGCATCTGCCCCAATGCTGTCGGAACGGGGGCGTCATTGTTAAATGCGACCATTCGACGAAACTTAATTGGCCCGACCTAGCTCGTAAAAGCGTTGTAAAAAGTGTGAAGGTCTGGCGGAGGTAAGGACTCGACAGAAAGAGGTCAAGTGTAATGCCTCGTGTTCCACTGACCTCATTTGGGAGCCGACTGCCGACTGCCGACACTGTTCGCCGCGCTCGCCGCCTTTCATATAAATATTATGTCCTAGTTTGCCACTGTTCTACAATTACTGTTCTTTGTTAACATTCCGAGACAACACGCTGGATACACGCTGCTTCAAAACTGTTTAATAAATTTATAAGTCAGTTCTAAAGAATACGAAAATTATAAAATGGTCCATGTTATGAAAACAGTTAAAACTACATTTCTGAAAAGCAGGAATTCAGTTTGTGAATGAAATTAAATCTGAAGAATGAACTATTTCGCTCTGTTTTAGTGTGGTTTCGTTTTGCACGAACGAAAACACACTGAAACAGTTTTAATCATCTGGAATCATTCAGGGCTATGAATCAGTAGGTCGGCCACCCGGACAGAAGTAGGAATATACACCTTCTAAATGAAAGTGACACCAGACAAGACAAACAGCACGCAGCAGTTAAAATAATTCCGAGTGTTTGTAAGCTAAATTAGAATAACAATGAATAATCCGGAAGCGGCCGCAGAAGAAGTGACCTCCTCTTGTCGAATGAAACCTTCAGCTGCTATTATTAACGTTATGACCGCGAAATCGGAGCACTGACACACATCCCGCCCGAATAATACCATATACTACATAATTCATAGGAACCTTGGCCCCAATGCAGCGTATGCGTGGCTCATCAGCTCTGCCCGACGAGACCTATCATGAAAAAGTTACGATTATGTCTGCGAGCGACACACATTATTGTATTACCTAATGCAAACTTAACTCAACAGATTCCTATGAAATTTCTCACAGGCAGAACTCGACCTGCGTTCAGACATACTTTTATCCCAGGAGGTCGTTTCCGTGGGATATTTTTCCTCTTTAACGCGGTCGAAGCCATGGGCCAGTAAAGAGTAATGATTTTTTTTTAAGTTGCATAATTGTAAACAAATACATTGTGGCAATTATGCAAATGTCAGTTATGACTAGTTGTGAGAAAATATACAACACGGTACCTAAATCTTAACGTAGATCAAGGTGAACTCAAGCGAACGTATTCAATATTCTTACGCGACCTTTGCCTATGAACACTCATTGTCTTTTTTTCTTTAAAATCCTTGTGAATAATGAAAGGTGTCCTTAAAAATGTACATTTGAACAAACAAAGCTGAATTGAAAACATATTTTCAAGGTTCTACTGTCGATAAATATGTGATTTGTGCAATAAAACCGGCCAAGTGCAGTGAATCAGACGTTTCCGAAGAGTTCAGTACCAAAAAATAGAGCAAGTATAAAAAACAGTTATTAAATGGGGACGGTTTTTAAATACTTTACGAAAAACCGTGTACAATTTACAACCAGTACAAAGCACTGCAAAGACAGCCAGGCACACAGACAGGCGGCTTAGTGACAGCATTTGCCAGTTTCACCCAGGCAAAGGTTTCAATATGCACGCTTTTACAAATATATAGTGACAGGATCTCCCAGTTCCACCCTTGCAAACTTTTTGATATGTACGCGTTTACTGTTCTTGTTGATTTTGTATAAATAATGATAATTATGTTTATAATACAGTGCATGAGTCAGTGTAACTTCTGCGCTTGGCTGTACAGCTGCGGAGAGATTAATGACATGATTGCGCCACGTGAAAATGCTCCGCGGCTCAAAGCCTGTTTTCATCTAGAACGGTCAGGATAGGACACTTGAGCACAGTTAATTATAAATCAGATAACGTGTGAATAATGCGTTACATAGTTACAAATAGACAGAATATGCAAGTAAACAAGTTAAAAAACATGACGCGTTTTGTTTTGGCATTTTCCCAGATACCTATTATCTCGCGTTAGATTTAAATGCGTAAATACTGAGACCTAAAACGTTTCATTAATTATTCATTATGGTTTAACTAATCCCTGATTCTTTTACGTTAGTCCTTTTTTGTTGTATTGTACATAAATAAAATTCGTGGAATCTGAACGTGAGTCAGAGAACAGGCGGCCATATTATATCCGCGTGGCTAGCCACAAGCTTATTTAAATTTAGCAACAATTATTGTTATTTTAAGAATAATTTTACAAAACATCTTTTTCATTTATGGTAGTAATACAGTGGCTATGTCGCTGTATAGGGCAATCGAACGAATAATTGCTTAGTTAACATATTCAGATCATTCTTATTTTCTTTGTTGTCCATTAGTTTTGGGTGGATTCGTTGAGTCCTAATCATTCCTATGTCACTAGCGCAATATTCGAGGAAATTGAAAGTAAACTCGTATTTACGCAATGCATAGGGTTGTTTGTAGTTTATATTTGATACATTTTGCTATTTTATTTTTTCATTAATTGAAGCTGTTCTTTACGCAACAGTCGAAAGTCTTTTCTGATAAACTGTTTAAGGCAGCATTATTTTCAAAAAGTCTTATTAACCATATATATATTGCCCCCTTATTACAAACACAATGCCTGCACTCAAAACAGGGGCGGATTTATCTATAGGACAACTAGGCCCGGGCCTAGGGCTGCCAAATTTGGTCGTTTTTTTTTAGTAAAAACTCAAAAACGTGCATTCCGCAAAAAAAAATTACATGGCGATTACAATTATTAAAAGTGTTGCTCATCCAACTGAACTGCCACTTATAATCGTACCCAGGATCCGTCATACTCATGGTTTTTTTTCTATTTTAATTTAATTTCTATAGTTTACTTAATTTTTCATGTTTTACAGCAAATATGGGGGCGGAAATCTTTCGTAGGCCTAGGGCAGTCAACGTATCATATCCGCCCCTGACTCAAAAACAACATCGAACGTTCTCCAAAAATTGCAAAACAGATTTGTGACTGTGACAGGTACCAGCAGCTCATGATCATTTACACACTTCTCCTAGTCTCCAACTCTATTTATGTATAATTATGTACTCAGCATATTTACTGTAGATAATGTAAAGGTACATATAGTTAATACCTGACACCTGGTATAATTTATGGATTTATTAAACTGACCGATAAAAATACGATCTCGTCTTTCAAGCAGGAGAGGTCGGATAATATTACTTCAAGGTCTGTTGACGGGCTGACCTCGGCGTATCGGTCGCGGAGGACAGACGGTCGCAAATATTTGCGCGCGAGAGAGGCACGGGAGGCGAGCGCGCGGTGCGGTAAGGGGTGTCGGGGCGGCGGGGAGCCAGGTGACCTTGCCGCACGTCTGCCGCGCGACCTTGATCTTGAGACGACCGCGGCAGCGCCCGCCCTCGCCGCTATGCGAACTAACGACACGACACTCGAACGACTCCTACCGCTCCGGTTGCTAACTATATCAACACAATAAGCCATTATTAACATTACTAATTACTTGTGGAAACGCCAAATACAAAAACATGGCAGCTTCATGTGAATCATAATGAACCACACGTTGTTCTCGGAATTGGTGCAAGACTGGCAATCTGCTAGATGTCATGAAGTAAGTTTTGACTCACCCAGCCAAATATATGTAGAACTTTGACAAAGGAAACAAAATTTACAACTCCCAAATTTTAGAGTACTTATTCTTTTATTCTTGAAGCTTCTTTTATCTAAGAGTCAAGACAATAACTACTTTCTTACGGTCATCAACTCTTCTAAGTCTCGCAACGTGATTGTTACTTGTAACACAGTTGACACAGCGCATCACAAATTGTAGTTTAGTACGCACAAGAATAGTCAGGCAATGTATTCAGGTAGAATTTCATTTGGCAAGGTCAATGGAATAATAATTACGTTTAATACAATAACACTAAAAACATGTTTCGAATACACGAAGTCTATTGGAAAACATGTATATGACACCGCAAAATTGTCAAACTCTCTAGCGATATTGTAAAATCTCGAAATATTGTCAAGTGAACATACTGAAGTATCTCTGCCCCCATAATCGGGACATGGGGCACCCCCCGTTAGGTTCCTTTAAACCCTACACTCGCGAAGCGGGGCTCCGTCGACTACGCTTTTAAGGGGAATATAAAGTGTTTTAAGGTTAGGTTATTTTAATCGGTATTTCTCAGGAATGGTACATAATCTTTTCATGAGAGTGGTACCAATGGGCAAGGGGGACCCCTCCTTCCGTCTACACCGCGTGAGTTGACTACCATCGCATGCATTTCACGAAAAATAATGTGTTCTATTGTAAGCAGTATGTTCGTTTGACAATATTTCGAGAGTTTACAATATCGCTAGAATTTACAATTTTACGGTGACATATATACCTGAATATTGCTGTAAACCGTTCAAAACATTTATAGAATTTCTTAGAATTTAAATATATTCTTTCGAATCATCTTAAATTAAAAAAACAATCAAGACGATTAACTGCGCAGTTACAAATGTAAGGAATTGTTCAAACATATTCAAAAGTGCAGACTTGTACTATTTGTACTTCTAGCCTAACTGCGCAATAGTCTTATATTTCTCGCTCGCATTATGATTCCACATTTTATAAACTGTCTAAAATATACTTTACTAGCGACCCGCCCCGGCTTCGCACGGGTATAAAATATATAGCCTATGTCACTCACTGAAAAAAATATTAAAATCTATCCAGTAGTTTTGATTTATTCATTACTGCCCGCGGCCCGCACGCCTTAAATTTGGAGTAAAACAATTCCCCTTTCCCTATACCATGAAGATTTCCTGCTATCTTTGAAATATTCATACACAATATTTTTACTTATTTACTTTTTACATTTTCTCCTATTTATTTTATTTTGATAACAATTCATATCAATATGTATGTATTATACATATAAACCTTCCTCTTGAATCACTCTATTCATTAAAAAAAACCGCATCAAAATCCATTGCGTAGTTTTAAAGATCTAAACATACATAGGGACATAGGGACAGAGAAAGTGACTTTGTTTTATACTATGTAGTGATGATAGTGATACGTTTATGGAGCTAGCGTTTGTCCGCGACTTTGTCAGCGAGTGAATATCGCAAAATATGATCCCTCGGGAACATACTAGCGAGCCAAAAAATATCTTTTCACTTCTCATGCTCTAAAAGTACGCCACTATAGCCCTAATAAGCGGGAATAAAGTGAACACTTTACTCCCTAGGGAGTAAAAATTAATTTGAAAATGGAACGATCTTTTATTCTGAAACATGGTAACAAAAGAGTAATTATCAAAGGTTTCATTTAAATTTCGAATTGGCTTGCAAATAGAAAGCGGTTCATTGAAAAAAAAACAAATGACATCGACAAAAAATATTGTTGTTTGTTTGCATCGTTGATTTTGAAAACTATGTGCAATGCCTCTGTTGCTAACCGCTGCAGTATTGTAGGTACTAATTGTTTTTTATTTATTTAAACTTCATGTACAGGAGTGGTACATAGGAGGACTTAATGCCACGAGGCATTCTCTACCAGTCAACCTTTGGGTTAAATAAGACAGCATTGTGATAGAGTACAATAATCAATGAGAAAAATACCATTTTGTAAAAAAATCGAATTATATTAGATATATGGATAATAAAAAGTGGCAATACTGGTGACTTGTAAATTTTTTTATCCGTATTTTAAAATTAAATTTAATTAGTAAATATGTTCAATTAAGGTGTAATTAATATGTGAAACGCATCTTAAATGCGTAAATACTCAAGAAAACTGTTATCCTGATAATTAATGAAGTTTTCGGTAATACAAGGATACCGGTAACCTAAAAACAACAGCTGACGCTGTAGGAATATTTGGTGACCTCTCCAAAGCATTTGATTGTGTAAATCACGACACATTGCTTTTGAAACTGGAGCATTGCGGACTAGGTAAATTTGCACTTAGTTTGGTAAAATCTTATTTAAGTGATAGACTGCAATATGTTCAAATAAATGGTGTTAATTCACAGGGCTTGAAAGTAAAAATGGGGGTTCCGCAAGGCTCAATATTGGGTCCTTTCCTCTTTTTAGTATATATAAATGATCTACCCTATTTACTGAAAAACCAACCTCAAAATATGGTATTATTTGCGGATGACACTTCCTTAATTTTTAAGATAAATAGACGAGCCCAAAATCTAGATGACGTGAATAATGCCCTTACTTGAAGTCCATAATTGGTTCACAGCAAACAATTTGGTATTAAATGAAAAAAAAACTAAATGCATAAGATTCGCTTTACCGAATGTTAAAAGTAGTGATTGTGAGATAATATTGAATAAAGAGAAACTCGAATTCGTAGATAAAACGGTTTTCCTGGGGCTTACGTTTGATTCAAGGCTTCAATGGGGTTCTCATTTAACATCTCTTGCGGGGCGCTTAAGTTCAGCAGCATATGAAATTACAAAAATCCGTCAATTCACTGATGTAGATACCGTTAGACTAGTCTATTTTAGTTACTTCCACAGCATAATGTCTTACGGCATTTTGCTGTGGGGACGGGCTGCTGGATCATCTTCATTTCGAAAATGTTGAGAGTTTCTGTTGTGTCTTAAGTTGTTAATCTGTGACTGACGTGATAGAAGAAAAACTGACCGTTCAGTTCAGAATTTATGTCGAGTGTAAATTTGTTCGGTTTTAAATGACTATTTTTCTCGCACTCGACGTGAAAGTACAGTTTGCACCTCGAAACTAAACTCGCTATCATTGACTCTAGCCCAGGTTCTATCGGTGTACCAAAATTCTTCGAAATCCGTTCCTACATCAACTCATGAAGAGGTAGCAGGAAGACAGAAAACTTTCGCGTTTATACGTTTTCGACATAATTCGTAATTACGGTTTTCATCGAGATATCTGGAAGCGTGGAAACTCGAGAAATTGGGCTTCATAAGGTCGGATTTTCGAAACGAGAAAAAGTGATCGAGAACTCGAAATGTCGAGAAATTCAAACTCAAACTCAAACTCAAATCATTTATTTCAACTAGACCATTACGGCACTTTTGAATGTCAAAAAATTGAAAGAAAAATCAAAGCTACAGTCACAGACACAAGGCATAATAACTTGATAAAGTACTGTAGTTGCCCATTCCCTAGCGTAGATCTCTATGGAGAAGAACGGGCAAGAAACTCCATGGACACTCTTTTCAATCAAAAATGTTGTTACAAAATCTTGGTTACATCTTTCATGTTGAGATTATACATATATGTGAGAACGATGTAGAAAGACGTGCACAATAAGAGCGTCCAGAGTAAAAAAATAAATCAACAATTTAAAATAAAGCAATTCAAATGATTCATGGCAGCTAAGAGATGACCAGTCCCGACTGACAGCGCCCGTTCACGAACATGACGCATGGATCAGCGCCATTCAATTCAACCATATTGAAGGGAACTAAATGACCCGACTCACCCGCCACCATCAGCAAGACATTTAAGCGAGCATGACATTCTCTCAGCCACCAAGGCATATTCAAGTCAATGAAAGATAACTAAATGCAAATGGAAGATTTACAGTACATGGTACTCACACATGTGCTATGCAATTATACAATACTAAGAGATGGACTCTATACAATGCAAGAACACTTTTACAATCTTCTGCAGCTACCACAATAGTTGTCCAATAAGGTTGCACCTATGGTTGCGGAGCAGGACCAGCATTTAGCCAAGCATTTTTATCCTCAATGTAATCCCCCAGCTTATAATATGCTTGCCTACATAGTGTGCGTTTTACACAAGATTTAAATTTCGTCTCATTCAGTTGTAGAATGTGGGGAGGTCATCATCATCATCATCATCTCAGCCGAAAGACGTCCACTGCTGGACATAGGCCTCCCCCAAGTGTCGCCACATTGACCGGTCCCTTGCTACTCGCATCCACCGGATTCCCGCAACCTTCACCAGGTCATCGGTCCACCTAGTGGGAGGTCTTCCAACGCATCGTCTTCCGGTTCGCGGTCGCCACTCCAGAACTTTTCGGCCCCATCGGCCATCCGTTCTGCGAGCAATGTGCCCTGCCCACTGCCACTTAAGTTTAGCAATTCTTCGGGCTACGTCGGTGACCTTGGTTCTCTTACGGATGTCTTCATTTCTGATTCGATCACGCAAGGAAACTCCGAGCATAGCCCTCTCCATTGCCCTTTGGGTGAATTTAAGCCTTTTGATAAGGCCTATTGTGAGCGACCACGTTTCGGTCCCGTATGTAATCACTGGCAACACACACTGGTCATAGACTTTCGTCTTGAGACACTGCGGTAAGTTGGACGAGAAGATACCGCGCAGCTTCCCGAACGCTGCCCAGCCGAGTCGGATTCGACGATTGACCTCTTTCTCGAAGTTAGACCTACCTAACTGGACAGTTTGTCCTAGGTATACATAATCGTCTACAATTTCGAGTGAAGAGTCTCCGATCTTGATAGGAATGGGTGTGACATGGGCATTCAACATGACCTTCGTCTTGTCCATGTTCATTTTTAGACCCACTCTTTTGGAGGCTCTACTGAGGTCATCGAGCATTGTACTGAGGTCCTCCATGGTCTCAGCCATGACCACAATATCGTCGGCAAACCGAAGGTGAGTGATGTACTCGCCATTGACGTTGATGCCTAGCCCTCTCCAGTCCAGAACCTTGAAGACATCCTCCAGTGCAGCGGTGAACAGTTTCGGAGATATGACGTCTCCCTGTCTTACACCTCGCTGCAGAAGGATAGGTTCCGAGGCTTGGTCCTGAAGTCGGACTGACATGGTGGCGTTTTTGTACAAACACTTCAACACCTCGATGTACCGATAGTCAATTTGGCACCGTTGGAGAGACTGCAGTACAGCCCAGGTTTCGATCGAATCAAAGGCTTTTTCGTAGTCCACAAACGCTAAGCAGAGAGGCAAGTTATACTCTTCGGTCTTCTGTATAACCTGCCGAAGCGTATGTATGTGGTCCACGGTGCTAAAACCTTTTCGGAAACCGGCTTGTTCGGGTGGCTGGAAATCGTCAAACCTGCGCGCGAGACGATTCGTGATGACTCGTGAAAACAACTTGTAAACATGGCTTAGAAGTGAGATGGGCCTGTAATTCTTCAACCGGGCATTGTCACCCTTCTTGAAGAAGAGCACCACCACACCCCTGCACCATGCCTGTGGCGTTTTCCCCTCGAGTATGACGGAATTGAATAGCTTTTGAAGGGCCTTAAGTACCGGTTTTCCACCCGCCTTCAGGAGTTCGGCAGTAATTCCGTCATCCCCCGGTGCCTTGTTGTTTTTGAGTTGTTTCAGAGCCATCCTAATCTCGTACAGGCTGACGTCCGGGATATCCTCGGTATAGTGTCGGGTTAGTCTAGCTCTTGGGTCGTCTGCTAGATCGACAATGGGTTTGCTGGTTGACGTGTACAACTGTCCATAGAAGCTCTCGATCTCCCTCAGTAGCTCCGGTTTGGCGGATAAGATCCTGCCATCGTCGGTCTTCAGTTTCGTGAGCTGGCTCTGCCCAATAGCCAGATCTCTTGAAAATACTTTTGAGCCTTTGTTCCGCTCGATCGCGTCTTTAATACGCTCGGTATTAAAGCGGCGGAGGTCGCTCTTTAAGGATTTAGAGATCCGTCTATTGAGCTGCCGGTATTTCGACGCCTCATCTGAAGACTGCAGGATCAACTCACGCCGCTCCTTCATGAGCTCGAGGGTTTGATCGGAGAACCTCTTTTTCTGATCTGTACGACGTGTCTTGAAGAACTTAGACCCGGTCGTATGGACAGTTTCCACGAACCCATCGTTATATTCGTCCACTGAGCCGCCTAGGCACTCGAAACGATTCTGGAGTTCGAGCTGAAAGCTCTCGGGGTTTTGAATTTGGATCTGTGCTGGACGGAGCGTAGACTTCATCAGTCGAGACCTTTCTAGCTTGATATTGATGTTCAATGTGCCTCTTACCATGCGGTGATCGCTCCCGGTTTTCACCGAATTGATCACAGAGACATCATTGAACATTTGCTTCTTGGTTGACATGATGAAGTCGATCTCGTTTTTTGTTGCACCATCTGGGCTCTGCCAGGTCCACTTCCTGTGCTCACGCTTTTTGAAGAAGGAGTTCATCATATAGAGCCCCTCCTTCTCCATAAAACTAGCCAGTTGGTGGCCCCGGTGGTTCCGACGTCCAACTCCAAATTGCCCCACCTGCAGCTCATCCCCGTCTCGTTTGCCCAGTTTCGCGTTGAAGTCCCCCATGACAACGGTGAAGTGAGTTTTGAAACCATGCATGGCTTTAGAGATATCCTCATACATGGTCTCCACTTCGTCGTCGGGGTGTGCCGAGGTCGGGGCGTAGACCTGTATGACCTTCAGCGAATATCTTGAGGATATTCTGAGTATAAGGTACGCCACCCTGGTCGACACACTCTCGATCTTCACCACGTTGTTCACAAGGGACTTGTGGACGATAAACCCAACACCACCCTGGGACTGGCGGTCACCCTCTCGGAAATAAAGCAGGTTGCCGGATCTTAGGATTATCGTGTCCTCCCCCTCTCTTCGGACTTCAGATAATCCCACAATACTCCATCGCAGCCTGCTCAATTCCTCTTCGAGCTCCGTTATCTTCTCGTCGGTCCGGAGTGTGCGCGTGTTATACGTTGCCAGGTCCAGTCGTTGGTGTTGGCAGCCGGATCCCATCCGGGGATTCTTAGCACCCCTTGCCACGCCATAACCTCGACCGCTGCCGTAGTCGAGGGTAGACGGGCTGCCGGGCACTAGGGGCCATTTATTCAATGCGGTGTTCATATTGGGGGGGTTTTGCCATAATCGCCACGCTTGGCAGGCGGGTTGGCGATCGCAGTATGGTTGTTACAAAAGCACAGAGAACGCTGCTGCCCATTCTCTGGTAAGTCCCTTAGTCGCCTCTTACGACACCCACGGGAAGATATGGGATGGTGCTATTCTTTACGTCCGGCACCATGCAGACAAGGTGGGGAGGTATTTTATTATAAATGATAAATGATAAATGATCTTTATTTTGTAAGTAGGTTTTCACAAACACTTTTACACGTCAATTTTTTTTTTAAACTAGATGGGGCCGGTGTTTCGTACCTGACTACTCTGAGAAGAAACAGCCGAAACAAACTCAGAGGTCATAGTCTCTTTTGAAGTCCAGACATAATCTTGCTCAATTCACATGAGGATCATGTAGATGTTAGTGTCTGAGATGGTCTTTTGAAGAAAGAACCATACAGATTTGAGTAAACCTGTCCAGTCAGTGCAAGCATTTGTCAGTTATCGTGTAGCTCGACTTATAACACAAGGAGCTCAACGAAACGACGAACAATACCAAAGAAAGGACATTTGGGTAGGTCGCTTATAGAACTCAAACTGCCAGACGGTTGGGGGGTAAAAAAAATAAAATAAAATAGAATGAAATGTAACCCACATGGTCCTCACATTCACAAAAGCGCAAAAAATAAAATAAAATTAATAATAATTTACAAAATGAAGGTAGACTGGTAGAAAATGCCTTAGGCATTAAGTCCGCCTTTGTACAGTTTTAATTGTGCATAAAGTTTTAATAAATAAATAAAATGAATGTCAATAAAAATACGATATGTCAAAATACACACACATAAAACAATAAAAATTAACTAAAAATGTAAAAAATAATAAAATACTGAACTAAGTATTCATGTCAAGTCATTAAATGTCAAAAACCACAAGTAAATATTCATGTCAAATACACACACACACACAAAATAATAAACAATAGTAAGAATATTAATCTCTTTAAATTTTTCTCTGAGGGAGTAATAATAATAATAATAATAATAACCCCACCGCTGTATCTCTACGTTGACGACGTGGTGGGGCTTGCGTGCTCTGATGAGCCCTAGGTCTGTTCCAGTAAGGTTTACTTTGCCGAGATAGGTCTAGGGTGAGGGGCCAGACTAAGAGAGATACAATCCAAGCCAAGGTCGCACACGCCGAGGGCTGCATGGCTAGGGGAGAGGTTAGTCGCTAGTGTGCCAACTCTGGAGAATAGGGGACCTCCAGTTTTATTCACTCTTGCCACAGTGAACGCAGGGCTCTGCTGTGGTCGACTTTTAAGTCCCTAGCTACTCGTGGGAATAACATGAATACTAGATCAAAAACAAAAAAACAACTTCAGGCAAAACTGCCTCAGATAGATGACGAAACTTCGTCAACGCCTTCATCTCTTTGTTCATCAATTTCTTCATCATCGCAATCTTTTCGCGTCACGCCGACGCCATCTTTCTCATCAATAAGTATACAGTCAGCGGATGTTGTTCAGGAGACAAATTTTGTCGACGATACTGTACCCGCCGCTAGAACTGCAACAAGTCGTAGGAAATGGAGCATTGATATGAATAAATTCATCCTACGCACATATCTTCATCTTACTCATATGGAAACTGATAAAAATGCGTATCTACCATCGCTTCACACAAAGTTTTTAGAAAAATACCCAGATATGCAAGTAGGGCGACAAAGAATAGGTGACCAACGAAGAGCCATTGTCCAAAAGAAATTACTACCACAAGAAACAATAGATCAGATTTATGAGGAAGTCAGAGTCGAACTACAAACAGTCTATACTCAAATACAGCAACACTCCACACAGTCAAAAACACCAATTAACACACAACCCGGTCAGCGTATGAAATGGACGAACGAATATAACGAGGCAGTAATCAGAATATATTATACTATTACACAACTAGAAACAAATAAAACAGCCTATAGAAAACATTTGCATGAGGAATTTATTAATATATATCCAGAACTAACACATTTAACTGAGCAAAGATTATCAGATCAAGTAAGAGCAATCATAAATAACAAATACATACACAGTAACAGATTAAAAGAAATAAAAAACCAAGTAGCTTCAGAATTAAGAAATAACAATATCAACACACAAAATACAGAACACATAACTAATGTCTTACAACAACCTGATGAGAACATGTTCTCAGCTAGTACTCAATGCATAAATATTAACGTTTCTAATACCACCACTAACACTCCTGCAACAAGTAATATTACACTCCTAAATAATAGTTCTGATACTAACATAGTTTCTCAAACACTCACAGCCGACGAACATTTTTTAAACCACATAGATATAGGCCTATTTGAACCTTCGCCAAATAACTTTGATGCTGCTCCAGAAAAGAACTTAGAAATCGAAGCCACCTTTCAACAAGCCCAACAACTTTTCTCTGATACACATCCCACTAGTAGACCATACATTCCCAAGCAAAAGACATCTAAAAAATTCTCCGCCATAGTTACATATATAAATTCCGTCATCCTCCCAAATAATGTAAATGTCGACACCGATTTCGCCAAACTGCAGACCACAATTTACTGTGCAGCATGGACGGCAGCTACATGCAACGGAGCTAAAATATCAGACACACAAAATGAAAGCCGCACATACAATAAGAGAAAACCAAAGTGGCAAATCAGGATGGATAAGAAAATTCAAAGTCTAAGAGCAAATATAGGTAGACTAACACACTTTATTAATGGTAGCAGAAGTCCAAAACTAATAGCAGCAGTAGAAAAAATAAAGAAAAATTATCAGATACATGCTCAATATGAAGACTCAAACACACAATTAGTACACTTTTTAGACACTTTGAAACAAAAACTAAACGCAGCTTCCAGTAGACTTAAAAGATATTTAAAATGCACTAACCGTAAAGTGCAAAACTCAAAATTTATAAATAACGAAAAAACATTTTATAGAAATCTTGCAACAAATAGCAGTGAAACCACTAACCAAAGCCTAGAAACACCTTCATCCGAAACACTACGGGAATTCTGGGCTAACATATGGGAAAACCCAGTAAATCATAATCATCAAGCTGACTGGATCAACGAAGTAACACCAGAAATCCCAGAAATGGAATTTGAATTCATACCAATAGTAACATTTATAGACGTCATCAAACGTACACACAATTGGAAATCGCCTGGCACTGACAACATTCACAACTACTGGTATAAGAGATTCTCGAGCATACATCCTTTTTTACATAACCATTTAAACGCATTCATCCACTCACCACATTTACTGCCATCATACATTACACACGGCGTAACTTATATGATACCCAAGGACGTCAATGATACTAAAAACCCAGCGAAATACCGACCGATTACATGTCTGCAAACTATTTACAAAATTTTAACAGCCTGTTTAAGTGAGGTTGTATATGAACATTTAACCAATAATAATATTTTGTCAGAACAACAGAAGGGATGCCGTAAAAATAGCCAAGGTTGCAAAGAACAATTAACTGTCGATGCGATTACTATGAACAGCGCTGTTAAAAGCAAAAAAGATATTCACACTATGTTCATTGATTACCAAAAAGCATTTGACTCGATTCCGCACAGCTGGTTATTAAAAATTTTGAGTCTATATAAAATTCATCCAACACTAAAAAACTTCTTAGAAATTTCCATGCAAAATTGGCAAACCGTTCTTAAAATTAACTCCTCCTCCTCAACTGTAGCTACTGAACCAATCCACATAAGACGTGGAATTTTCCAAGGCGATGCTCTAAGTCCGCTCTGGTTTTGTATGGCACTCAATCCACTCTCACACCTTCTAGATAAAACGGACGCTGGATACACACTAACGAACATTACCACACATTATACGCTTACTCACCTCATGTATATGGACGATATTAAGTTATATGCACCTGACAAAAACGCACTTTTCATATTAGCTGACACAACTCAACAATTTTCGGATGATATTTGTATGTCATTCGGAGTTGATAAGTGCAAAATTTTATCAATTGTAAATGGAAAAGTACAAAATAATAGCTACACACTCGGGTCAGGCCAATCAATAGAGCCAATGGATGAACATAGCACATACAAATATCTAGGTTTTAAACAATCGAGACAAATACATCAAAAGACGACTAAACAAGATCTGCTCAGTAAATTCTCACACCGCTTAAACCTCATTTTGAAAACAAACCTTAACTCCAAAAACACTATTAAAGCAATCAACACATTCGCAGTACCCATCCTCACATACTCTTTTGGAATCATACGCTGGTCAAATACAGATATCAAAAAATTACAACGCACTATTAATACATCTCTTACTAAACACAGAAAACATCATCCAAAGTCAAGCATACATCGACTCACTCTGCCACGCCAAGAAGGTGGAAGAGGTCTGATAGACATACACAATTTACACAATAAACAAATACATTCACTCAGATCGTACTTTTATAATAAATCCGAAAATTCATCTCTACACAAACATGTTACCGAAAACGATAGGAAACTTACACCACTTAACTTACACGATAGGAACACTCAAATTAATGAAATCCCCATAACTACACAAGAAAAAATTACTGCATGGTCTGCCAAGGCCCTCCACGGGAGACACCGAGCCTATCTGAGCCAGCCACACGTCGACAAAACTAAGTCGAACGAATGGCTCAAACGAGGCGAGCTATTTCCCGAGACAGAAGGATTTATGCTGGCAATCCAGGACCAAATAATAGCTACTCGTAATTACAGGAAATATATAATTAAAGACCCTCATCAGCCGACTGACTTATGCAGACATTGCAACACTGTCTCTGAGACCATTCAACATATTACAGGAGCTTGTAAATCACTTGCACAGACTGACTATAAGCATCGACATGACCAAGTAGCCGCTATTATACACCAACACTTAGCATTCAAATATAAATTCATAAATGAGATGAAACCATACTATAAATATAAACCCGAAATAACACTAGAAAATAGAAATCAGAAAATATATTGGGACAGGACTATTATAACAGACAAAACTATACATTTCAATAGACCGGACATAACCCTTCACGACAAAACCAGCAAAACAGTTTACCTAATAGATATAGCTATCCCAAACTCACACAACATTCAAACTACAATATCTGAAAAGCTTAGTAAATATCAAGACCTCGCCATAGAAATAAAAACCCAGTGGGAAGCACAAACCGTTCACATCGTCCCTATTGTGCTCTCTTCCACTGGTATCGTACCGAAATCTCTTATGCAAAGCTTGAACACTTTACACATGCCGCCCCACACACTTCATCTCCTCCAAAAAGCCACAATTCTTAACACCTGTCGCATCACCCGGAAATTTTTAACTTCGTCTACAATATCATCAACATTCTCCATTTAAACGTCCCCCTACAAACTTGGCTACGGCCCGTGGGTAGGGTTTTTGTACTCTCTTACGAGAGAAGAAAATTAAAAAAACAAGAAATAATAATAATAATAATAATTTATTTTATAAAAAGGAGATTGTAGTACATGAGGCATACACAGAGTTATACATATAGGTTTGTACAATGTCAATCACAATCTGGTGGGTGAAGTTCTGCTTTCCTAGCTAGGTTATAAAATAACCTGTATTAAGGATTAACAGTTCCCATCCCTTACAAAAGTTACATAAACTAGTACAATATTATTTTTTATACTACAATATTTTTTTGTAATTGAATAAGCAAGCATGTTTGTGTGCGTGTGTGTGTGTGTGTGTGTGTGTGTGTGTGTGTACGAGTGTATGTGATGGAGTGAAAGAGAGTGAGGTATTATTTGATCAGTCACTGTCATTAACACCTAATGAGATAATTTTCTGTTTCGTCATAGTTTTTATTTTGAAGAAATGAACGCAGAATCGTTTTACACTTGAAGTTAGATAGTCCATAGATCAAGCAGATTTTGTTAAATTTATTATACAGAGTCGGGCCTAAGCAGAATCTACGAGCAAATAATGTGCGAACTTGTGGAAGAGTGCAAATTAAGTCTTTCCTACGCTTAGTTACTGTTATCGGGGACTTAATTTATAAATTGAACGAATTGCCCTTTTTTGCAATACAAATATAGTCTGAATATCGGCGGCATTGCCCCACAAGAGGATACCGTACGACATCACGCTGTGGAAATAACTAAAATAAACTAAACGGGCTGTTTCCAAATCAGTTAAATCACGAATTTTTCTAACGGCGTATGCTGCAGAGCTAAGTTTTTTTGACAATTTGTGTATATGCGGGCCCCACTGAAGCTTGGCATCCAAAGTTATGCCTAAGAACACTGTGCTGTCTTCCGGTTTCAACTCTTCATCCTTGATTACTACACTAGTTTCCACTTGTCTTACATGGGATATCGTAAACTTAATACATTTGGTTTTTTTCTCATTCAGGAGTAGATTGTTAACATTAAACCAATTAACGACTTTTTCCAGGGCGCTATTAACATCATCCGTAACTAACTGCTGACGTTTAAGTTTAAATAAAAGTGAAGTGTCGTCTGCAAACAATACTATATCATGATTATCCTTTATGAGGTAAGGCAAGTCATTTATATAAATGAGAAACAAAAATGGACCAAGAATTGAGCCCTGGGGTACCCCCATTCTTACTACGGATCCGGGAGATCTTTTCCCGTTAACATCAACTCTCTGAATCCTATCACTCAAATATGAAGTAAGAAGATCCAGAGAGGCGTTACGGACTCCGTAATGGTGTAGTTTCCTGATTAAAGTTTCATGAAGAACAGCATTACATTTTAACAGCAGCATAACATTAGCAGCACAACAGAATAACATTTTAAACAGTACCCCATGAAAGATGAATCCACTTTAGCAAGCCTGAAACCTGAAAATAGGATCTTATACGTGTTTATCCTAAGATTAGGATTGTAGAACTTAAATAAAATTTATAGATATAAAAACTTTTTTGCAAAAAATAAGACCGACCCCAAAAAACACTTTTTTTTTTTTTTTTTTTGTTTTTTGGGGTCGGTTTTATTTTTTTGCAAAAAAGTATTAATTTTTTACTTTGTAGTGGTTCACTTGTGCTTACCCCTTCGCAGCGTAGCGGCGTGATGTTATGTTATCAACTGGTGTAAACAATAGATAGACATGAGATTTCAGCAATCCCAGTCCGCAGTTCTCCATCAGATCTTCAACAAATTGAAACGGGACCACTGGGTTTATTGCAGTGAATCATGTACTTTCAGGCATTATAAAACTCGCGTTTAGTTCTTATTATATTCGAACCCAGGATCCTTTTTTTTTTTTTTTTTTTTAGGATGGGAAATCATCAAATGACTTCTCCCACTCTGGGCGGAGCGGGAGGGAGTGTCAGACTTTTACTGACTAAAACCCATCCATGTTCCTTCCTCGCCCTTTATATTCCGGGGCCGCGGTATCTCTTTCGAACAGGCCCGCAACCCCGGCAGGCTTCGGCCCTTGCGGGCCCCTCCCCTAATGCTGACATCTCTTTGAGGCGCGCGTGGAACACGAACGCGCCGTCGACACGGCCTGTCGTCGTTAGACGGACGGACGGCTAGCTAGCCCATAGCCAACCGTCCACAGGCCCGCATCTACGGTGGCCGGTAGCCACCACGTGGCCCCCGACGCCCGGTGCGTCTCCCGCGGCGGCCGGGAAGAGAGGATCTCTCCCTCTCTCGTTCCACCACCTCCTTCGCTAGCATGACTGCTTCGCAGAAGGAGGTGACGGCTTCCCATTCCGTCTTGCTCCGGACCATGGATTGAACCAGGGCCGGACGCGAGAGGTCGCCGCCGCCGATCGCCGCTACGAGGACACGGCGGTGCTCCGCCCACGCAGGGCAGACTTCCACCGTGTGCTCCACCGCTCCTCCGGTCGATCCTCGCAGTGGAAACACCCGGGCGCTTCCTCCCGCCCGATTCGATGCAGGTACCTCCCGAAACATCCGTGTCCGGTGAGGACCTGCGTCAGGCGGAAGGTGAGGACGCCGTGGCGCCTCTCCAGCCACTCCTCAAAGAGGGGACTTAGCGCCACTATCGTGGCGTGCCCTGCACGGGGTTGCGACAGTCGCTCTCTCCATGTCGCCATGAGATCGCGCCGGAGGTCCGTCCGCTGAGCGGCAATTTGCCGTGGCAGCGGAGTTTCCCCCCGGCGTAGTACCTCCGCGCGCCACTCATGCAGGCGCGCGAGGACTATCGCCTCCAGATCCCATGGTGGCAATCCGGCAAGCAGGCCCGCCGCCTCGCGGGAGATCGTGCGGTACCCACGGACCATTTTTACGGCCACCACTTTCTGGGGCGCATTCAGGTAATGAACCCAGGACCCTAAGAACGTAAGGCAGCGTCACTACCACTACGCCATTCGAGTCGTTAATACTGTGTTACTGATGGTAGCTCAACTACATAATATTCTTCCTCTTCTTCTTCAACCCTTCCAACCAAATTTGAGTGTAGGGCTCTTCAAAATCTCTCCATTCTTGGGAGGTTTCTGTCATGGTTATCTAGTTTCTTCCGGCCACTTTAATGAGATCGTCTGACAACCCAGTCGGTAGTCTTCCCACATTCCTCCGTCCCTCGTCGCCTCGTCCACGTTCAAAAGCATAATTTTATTGTTTTTAATGATTATTTTTAAAGTGATCATAAATTTATTTATCAGTTATATAGGTAAGTACTAGCTATTTTATGAATTCTCAAGAAATTCCCGGGACTCGAGAAACCAAAGTCGAGAAATGTGATAACCTAGATGGAATAGAACACAAAAGAGCAACGTTACTTTGAGCCACACATTAACCTCCTTGGTCGTATGTGCGCTAGCACTACTTGCTGAGCGTGAGGTCCTTTTTTTTTTTTTTTTTTTTTTTTTAGGATGGGAAATCATCAAATGACTTCTCCCACTCTGGGCGGAGCGGGAGGGAGTGTCAGACTTTTACTGACTAAAACCCATCCATGTTCCTTCCTCGCCCTTTATATTCCGGGGCCGCGGTATCTCTTTCGAACAGGCCCGCAACCCCGGCAGGCTTCGGCCCTTGCGGGCCCCTCCCCTAATGCTGACATCTCTTTGAGGCGCGCGTGGAACACGAACGCGCCGTCGACACGGCCTGTCGTCGTTAGACGGACGGACGGCTAGCTAGCCCATAGCCAACCGTCCACAGGCCCGCATCTACGGTGGCCGGTAGCCACCACGTGGCCCCCGACGCCCGGTGCGTCTCCCGCGGCGGCCGGGAAGAGAGGATCTCTCCCTCTCTCGTTCCACCACCTCCTTCGCTAGCATGACTGCTTCGCAGAAGGAGGTGACGGCTTCCCATTCCGTCTTGCTCCGGACCATGGATTGAACCAGGGCCGGACGCGAGAGGTCGCCGCCGCCGATCGCCGCTACGAGGACACGGCGGTGCTCCGCCCACGCAGGGCAGACTTCCACCGTGTGCTCCACCGCTCCTCCGGTCGATCCTCGCAGTGGAAACACCCGGGCGCTTCCTCCCGCCCGATTCGATGCAGGTACCTCCCGAAACATCCGTGTCCGGTGAGGACCTGCGTCAGGCGGAAGGTGAGGACGCCGTGGCGCCTCTCCAGCCACTCCTCAAAGAGGGGACTTAGCGCCACTATCGTGGCGTGCCCTGCACGGGGTTGCGACAGTCGCTCTCTCCATGTCGCCATGAGATCGCGCCGGAGGTCCGTCCGCTGAGCGGCAATTTGCCGTGGCAGCGGAGTTTCCCCCCGGCGTAGTACCTCCGCGCGCCACTCATGCAGGCGCGCGAGGACTATCGCCTCCAGATCCCATGGTGGCAATCCGGCAAGCAGGCCCGCCGCCTCGCGGGAGATCGTGCGGTACCCACGGACCATTTTTACGGCCACCACTTTCTGGGGCGCATTCAGGTAATGAACCCAGGACCCTAAGAACGTAAGGCAGCGTCACTACCACTACGCCATTCGAGTCGTTAATACTGTGTTACTGATGGTAGCTCAACTACATAATATTCTTCCTCTTCTTCTTCAACCCTTCCAACCAAATTTGAGTGTAGGGCTCTTCAAAATCTCTCCATTCTTGGGAGGTTTCTGTCATGGTTATCTAGTTTCTTCCGGCCACTTTAATGAGATCGTCTGACAACCCAGTCGGTAGTCTTCCCACATTCCTCCGTCCCTCGTCGCCTCGTCCACGTTCAAAAGCATAATTTTATTGTTTTTAATGATTATTTTTAAAGTGATCATAAATTTATTTATCAGTTATATAGGTAAGTACTAGCTATTTTATGAATTCTCAAGAAATTCCCGGGACTCGAGAAACCAAAGTCGAGAAATGTGATAACCTAGATGGAATAGAACACAAAAGAGCAACGTTACTTTGAGCCACACATTAACCTCCTTGGTCGTATGTGCGCTAGCACTACTTGCTGAGCGTGAGGTCCTGGGTTTGATTCACATGTCGTGCAAAGCATTATTGGACTTAATGGTTTTTTTTTTCATTTGTTCTTTTAAAGTAGGATCCGGCACTTGACAACTTTTAAAAGCGTATTTCTCTTACTGTTCTGAGGTTGTTACGAACATAGTAGTATTCTGGAACTCATATTTTCATGAAAAAGGTCATATCTACCTACAATCTTAATTTTTCACGAATGTTGCTTAAAAATTTAGGAAAGTGTAAACATATTCGTGCTTGTACTTGTGAGTGTACTATTATATATGTTATGGACCAGGTGATTAATGCGGGCATTATACATAATGTTCGAACATTATGAATAATGGCTATCTCTATCGGACTAAGTGATTAATACTATCTTAACTTCAATTATTTATCACATTGCACGGTCATTATTACATTGCTACATGATAATTGGGCAATTTGATAATAAAGCTAAATTAACGCGGTGTGAGAGCGTGGAGGGAGGCACGCTTTGACCAATCAGAGGCCGCCATCCAGCGCGCGGCTCGTGCAGCGGACTTCAAGTGCTATTGTTTTTGTTTAGTTTTGCATTGTAAGCGAATATGGACGGACGCGGATGGGATTCAGTTTCGTAACTCAGTGTCAACGCGAGTGTGTTAACACTGAATTACGAAATTAAGATTTATTTTGCCTGAAGATGTTCTAGAGACAGAGATTTCGCTGGGAAAGTGTTGCAGAATGTCCTCTAAATGCGAAGGGCAAGGTTGGAAGTCTGATAAATGTAGATGTCGCCAAGCCAAAAAGGCAAAGGCAAAGGCAAAGGCTCGTGGCAAAAAAAATATCAGCCGCCCGGGTCGATCTTTAGGTTAAGCCGTGCTTGCCTAGGTTGTACTGTGGATGGGTGACCACCCTTACGTACCGAGTTTCCTCCGTGCCTCGAAAAGTACGTTAAGCCGATGGTCCCGAGTGTCTTTTGTCCATCTTTGACAGTCGTTACAAGTAGTCAGTGGCCCCAAAAGTCTGACACCAGTCTTACCAAGTCGTATCGTTTTCCCAGTATTAACCGGGTTGTGGAGGTCAGATAGGCAGTCGCTCCATGTAAAATTTTGGTATTCAGCTGCATCAGGTTAGACTGGAAGCCAACCCCAACATAGTTGGGAAAAGGATAAGCAGATGATGATGATGAGTAGGATATATAAAGTAGGATAATAATAAGTAATTTCTATATAACAATATTAAACATGTTGTAAAATTTTTGTTTTTTTAATATGTTTTATGTTATCTTTTTAATAATATGACTTGTTAATGTAGAAGAGAAGTCCTTAATGATTAATCCAAATAATGAGTCTGATTATTTAAATGGTTCAATTTAGTTTATTTTAAGTTAAATGACAATAACAATAAAAAAACTAGTAATTACATATGTTTGTATTATTCTGCCCAAAAGGTGATGGATAATATGTATAATGCTCGGTCAATTTGATTATTTGAATAATTCTTATCAAATTGCTCTCTTATATTGGCCATTTTTCATAATGACCGGGCATTATGTATAATGCCCAATTCATCACTTGGTCCATAACATATACACCTTACTCTTCGGAGAAATACAGGCGTTATGTTGTTATATAAATTATTACGTGTCATAGAAAAAATGAAAAAACAGGCTCGTAGTTATGGCTTGCGCTAACGCAAGGTTCAACCGCAGTCGATGAGAATTTAATTATAGTGTTTCACCGTAAACTTTAACAATCTATTGAAGGTTGTGCATATGAACAAACTCTGTTTCTGTGAAATGCAACTTGTATTTCTGCACTTGTACACTCACCGTCAGTATTCTCTTGCGCTGCAATGTGCGAGTAACACCATAGTTGCAGACCAACATATTACATTATATTGGAAAATGGACCCGGCCAGCAGAGAACACAATACTCGTATTTCGATTCGGGAAGTCGGATATCTATCTGTCTTGCTCGTTTTCGTTATGCCAAAAAAGGATAGACCATACGACTTGTCGAATTTAAAATTAATTCGAAGCATTTATTGTGAATACGGGGCCACTCATCTTTGTTTCGACCCACCTGTGGGTGCATCCTATAAACAACTTCCAGGTTTGGCAAGGTAAATCAGGATACTAAAGTTATTTCTGCAAAAATACCAGCCATTCTCACCACCACCCGCTTTGTTAGATTCACTGTACCATGACATCAGCTAATTGAAGACGGCCAGTTACTACTTACCGCTGACATATAATCTTTTTTACGTCTGCTGCAAGAGAACGTATCAAAAATGCAAATGCTTGCAAAATCAGTGACCTAAAATGGCGTTGATACACTTTATCTATGTACATTTTGAAAGTACCAGATGCCGCGTTGGTAAGTACTTACCGAAATGAGGGTGAGGGTCGTCCCCTAACTAGAGGGCCCGTCGACTGCGCTCAACCTCATAGCAACTGTAGACTGCAAATTGCTATGCCCCGAAGTGATAAAATAATAGAAGTAGGTACAATACAGCCTCGATCATCATCATCTGCCTAGTAATTCCCAACTATTTTGGGCCCGTCTTCCAGTCTAAACGGATGCAGCTGAATACCATATTTGCATTGAACGACTGCCTATCTAACCACAACCCACTTGGTACTGGGTAATACGTTAGCCCTTGGAAAGACTGGTTGTCAGACTTTCGAGACATTGACTACCTGTAACGAATGCAAAAATCTGCAAATGTCAGCCGGTACCATCACGCTTACCGAGCTTTCCGAAGCACGTTGGAAACCTGATATGCTATGATGATCTGCACCCATCCACAGACTACCCTAGGCAAGCGCAGCTTTACTTTGAAGAAAGACCCAAGGGGGTGTTATTATTTAGCCACTAGCTTCACACGACTATCTCGATTACCAATATGCATATACGCAGTCACTGACAGCTCACTGTCTGTTGAAGCATCATTAGGAAGTCGGAATAAATGGAACCGGAGATTTTCCGCATAATCTTTATTCTTTGTTTTTTTATTAATCTATTTTCCTTGTCTAGTTACGTGTACTGTTTAGTTAGAACGTAGTTTACGTAGATTGAAGGCTTAACGTATAAAATGGTCAGCAACACGTGGACGCTGCAACCTTGCGATAAGCGGCATCCGCTGATAAGGAGGCGGCACGTCACCGCTGCGGCCGCACATTTCTCGCGGACTGCACCGCGCGCCCCGACCGCCGCCGCCGGCGACGCTGCGCGAGCGCATGTTGCAAGGTCGCGCGTGCACCCTGCTCGCAATAAACTTTACACGTGTCTATAACACATCGGCACATACAATAATCAGTTATAACTTAGATGTATTGCACAAAAACACCCATTTCGTACGCACTCTACATTTTATCACACATTGTGCCATGGCATTCGATCTCTCGACACGTGCTCCACATCGTTTTTGGACAGTGTCCGAAATTATAATTAACAGAAGGCCTCGACTAGACTACGACTAGACTTAAATATTTAAACGCCGGATGTGACCAATTATTATTCATCGTTCAGAATATAACATCTGCGGAGCTGCGGCTGTGACATGCGCTTCGTCATAGTCATCATCTTCATTATCTCAGCCGGTATCCGCCTACTCCAGATTAGATCTTATCAAGTTAATGAACAGGCAGACACATTGAAAGTACCATTTACCACCTATTGCAATGTTTATAAAATAAAGCAACACTCACCAACAAACATATCACATCACTAACTACAGACTCTGCTACTCTGTTTTAAAATGAGCTCCAGCTGTTGTCCGTGTCTTCGTCCGCGTGGTGGTTTATTATCTACTTATTTATTGTCGCAAAAATTCAAGCGGCAAATCGTGGTGACTCAACGTTATAACATAATTATTGTCTGTTTAATTCACTAATGCACGTTCTCAAACACTTAATTGGATGAGAGTAGTGTAGTACTGCTAAATGCTGATAAACTGAAAATAACGTGATGATTTTTAGTCATCACACACTTACATTAGAATTACATTTAAATCTATTCACACGAACCACTTGGGGAATTCTCATCGTGCCATATATTTCCGTCCAAAGAAAAGAGTCAGTGGGAGGGTTCAATCCCCCATGATAGCTCTCCCCCGCTCTGGCCTTGGGTGGGTTCCCTTACTGCCGAGACGTTTGAAAATCCATTAAAGTGGAGGTCGTACTGGAGAAAAACCAAAGCCACTTTGGTTTAGTACATTTGTATTATTTTCGCTGAAAAGGCAATATAAACTTTTGCGTTAATATTTAATATTTACTCACATACATAGTTTCAGTTTGACGCAATAGCGTAATCTCTGGCTGTAACCGTACGTACTTACATTGTAGCGGGTAGTACTCGCGGAAAGTCCCTGAATGCATATGTAAAGTCGTGCACATGCTCTATTTAATAAACTATGTACTGCGTTGGGAAATCCTGGTAGTACCAATTACCAATATGGAGTACATTAATTCAAACGACGAATATTCCATTATACATAGATATGGAAAATTTGTCGTTTCGCGATTTCAGTGTCGCACCTTTTGGATTATGGAGAGCAGGCGTTTAAATGGCCGCATTTAAATTAAATAATGCAGTAACATCGCACTGACGGCATATTTGATCTGTGATTTTAGTTATGCGTTGATAACCAGTAAGATTTCTTAATGAATCGAGTTAATCAGAATTAACCACCAGCGGAATATCACATAACACCTGTTGATACAAAATGATTAAGGATTATGCATTTGCTTAAAGATCTGCGTAATCAAGAGTGACCTTGAGACTATACAATAAATAATGAAAGAATCCATTCAACAGTGTCATATCAGATACATGCTTATCCACACCAAGAGCACTTTATTCAGTTTCAGTGTAATGAACGTTGGTATCTGAGTAGCAACAATGGATCTTGTGTTTCAACGAGGGAGCATTTTATTTACGATTTCACATATTATCAAGAAGTTTAACCTAAGTTAAGATCACTTGTAAAGGTCGGGGCAGGTAGGTCGACGTGTCAATTGACGTTTTGTTGTGTTGAATGTGACCGGCGGCGGCGGCGGCGGCTGTGGCGGACGCCGCGTCTTACCGGATGGGGGGTGACATTGCGTGACCGCAGCGTTTTTATACAACTATTTGATGATACGGTGACGCAAAACGTCTGTTACTACAAGGTCGAATTTAATTGTATTGTTGTGCATATTTTTATTGATTAACGACATTATTGCTCTAAGTGCAAATTTGATATTACTGAGCTCATGTTAACACCTAGATGTAGTTTTGGGCGCACATCATATTTATTTAAACTTCATGTACAAGAGTGGTACATAGGCGGACTTAAAGCCACAAGGCATTCTCTACCAGTCAACCTTTGGGTCAAATAAGACAGAACATACACACAGAACATATTCATAACAGCATGTTAAATTTGTAATGTCTGTCCGTCAGTGCATCTCGGAAACTTTAATTTTGTTTTGTGCTCTTGCTATATTGCAGTGAAAATATAAAAAAAAAACCACACAAGTGGAGCCGGGTGCACAGCTAACTTACTCTGCCAATAAAATGAGCTATATTGCATTCAAATGACGTGGCCCAAACAAAGGTCAGCAGGATAATCCCGAATGTATTACAATACGACAGACCCCCTGTGGCCCTGTCTGCACCCATTGCGTCTGGACCGAAAGGGGTGCGAAGTAAACACACCTGGTTCGAGACAGGAGGATCTAAAACACTTTTTTAATATATTTTTTTTAATTTATCCTAATTAATTATTTTTTTATAATAATTATCTAATAATAATCAAAAAGCCCCATTTGAATGCGTTTATAAACATATAAATTTCACTAATGAATAAGGTTCTTTATCAACCATTCAAAAACACTTTTATTATATGTATAAGCTAAAGTGTGGCTGTGGATGGATGTTTGTTACTCTTACACGCAAAAACTACTGAACGGATTTGGATAAAATTTAGCACCACACTGATACCTTAAAACTTTTAACTTTTATCCTGGTAGTACTTGAACTCCACACGGGTGGAGCCGCAAGCATAAGCTAGTTCAATATTAATTTTATCCGGGAATCGAATTCACACACAGCTAGTAACGTACCTAACACACAACCCAAGTATTATCATTTATCATATATAGTACATAAATAAGTATGTATACTATTCTTAGCTCTGTTTTTGTAGTAAACAAAGCATACCCACCGAACTACATTTTCAACCATCTCAAAAGATTTAGCTACTATCGTTTTATTCACGTGTTTAGTCCATGTTGCTGTCTAGTACCCCATTTATGGAAGAACTGAAGAAGAAACTTAAAAAAAAAATAGATAAGTACATTTCATCAGGGTAACAATAAATTTTGAACCATACTCGTATTTATGAAGAACGCGCGTGATACGCCGCACGCCGCGGACCTTTGTAGGCGTAGAGAGGATACGCAACGATGCAACTTGAACGAATAAAACTATACAAATGTTCAAAAAATACAGCTCAATGCTTATCTTGGAATATGGGAGAACGATTAGTAATTAGTGGGAAGTTTTGTAGGCCCACAAACAGAACCAAAATAAACCTCAAAGTACTGGAAATAGTGTAGGGACGTGAAAAATTCTAAAACAATTAAAAAAAAAACAATGAAATAGTTAGAATACACCTTGTAATCCATATCTCAAACAAACCCGTTCAGACGTTTTTAAATTGAGCAACAAATATTCATACATCTAATATGCAGTTTCACATTTGTAATATACGTACGATTTTCAGGTTGAATTCTTAAACTTATTTCATAAATAAATAAAATAAATAAATATCGCTGGACATTAACACACAGCGCCATCTAGTGCCACACTAAGCAAAGCTTGTGTCGTGGACACTAGATAGTCGATATACTACATATATACTTTTTTGTTTGTAAATACATACCTACTTATTATACATATAAACATCCATGACTCGGAAACAAATGTCCATGCTCATCACACAAACATTTGCTCCTACCGGGATTCGAACCCGGGACCCTAACAACGTAAGGCAGCGTCACTACCACTACGCCAAACGGGTCATGTTTCGTGATTTCCTGTATCTTTTTGTGACCCCTAAGAAAACCATAATTACCTTTATCATTATATGAAATGAGCTATGTACATAATGCTGTGTAATATGTACATAGAGGCGCTTGACCATAAAAAGAGCAAATGACAGCAGGGAGTTATCAAAGTGACCTTGTACTTGTATTATTGAGACGCATTCGACGCGCCACGAGAAGGAAAACATGGCGCGGACGAATTAATACGCGCAGTTTTTCTAGGGGTGAGCTCAATGATGTTCTCTTCGTACTTATTTACAACAGTTTTTCATAACTATACCGTATACGTAAAAAAGATGAATGTATACCGAGTGCTTAAATTGTGATTCTTTTAAATATCATAGCAACGCGAAAGTAGATTAAACACTATATCCACGTCTTGGACGAGATTTTATTAATGAAACGTTACTGTAATATCACACACAATCAAGAACGCTGTATTTGTGATACTTTTGTTGCTGTCTGTACAATATTCAGAATTCTATGTCTAGATTATTTTCTCTCCGCCATCTTTTAAAACGTCAAATACATTCTTCTTTAAAATACTATACAACAAGAAATTGGAACTGTAAAGAAAATAATCTCTTGATAAACATATATTTAATAGAAGGAAATTTACAGATGACTCATTTATTTTGTGTTTGTCAATAAAGTTCTGAAAAACAGATGAGATATCAAACTTCATGAAAGTTCTTTAATAAAGACTATATATAGTTTTCTACAACACTGCAATACAATATAGGCACCTAGCACACGGTTAAAATAAATATAGAACAGCTGTTGTTTTTTTTCTATTTCTACATAGAAATTATTCACCCCGTTCAGAATGATGTACTGAATACATGGTTACTGTTTTAGCGTCCCAAACTTGTATAAAGGGTGTAAAACGACTCTTAACGAAGCCGAAAGTTACTTGATCTCTCCGTCATTGCGATCATTTTTTGCTGGTACACCATACCTGGTAATCTTCTAGTTACGGAGATATACTCGTAGGGGTCCAAGTTCCAAATTTTTGAAAATATTTTGTTGTCCAATTTTTGCTTTAAACATCTCTACGACCCCGTACTATTCAAACCATAGATCAGTACAATGTTTAATGTGCGTTATTTGGAGTTCTACCACACACAATACATGATTTTAACAAAAACAAAGCCTTCCTAGCAATTTTATACGTAAAGATACTTAGTTTGATGCACAGAATGCTTGGATGACGGCTTCGTGATGAGGTTGTTTACACCCTGTATACTTAGATAAGTATTTACGAAATTCTGTTAACCAGTCTTACCAAGGGAGGGATATCGTAGGTTACTAACTGGGTTTTGGAAAGACATGCAGGCGCTCCATGTAAAAAACGTGCATTCGGCATCATCCGGCTAGACAAGAAGCCGACCACAACATAGTTGGGACAAGGCTAAGCAGTTGACGAAAATATTGGTAAAATCAGAGGTAAATTTCTCATAGAACGTGAAAAGCCTTGCGTTACAATCAAACTCAACTAACAAGAAAAGATAAAAACACTCCTTATGAAAACAAAAGTTTATGTCAAACAATATTTAATTCAATACGTATAATAACAATATCCAATTCCGGATGCCATCCGTGACAAACCATGTACGCGTTTAAACCATGTATTTGCCTGGTAAATAATTATATAGTTTAATTAAACAGACCCTTCCGGAAGCCGTAAACCAAGCATTCTGTTTGCGGTAGGGTACGCAAAAATTATTGCTGGTAAACATTTTTTTTGGGGTGAAAAATGACGTTTTTCGTAAAAAAAAAACTCAATGTAACGCACTCAAAACCTTGTGCCAGGATCCATTGGATAGTAAATGGGTCATAGAGGTATTTAAAGTAAGTAAGACATTAAAAAGAAAAACAAGTGAAAAGTCGGGGCTAAGTAGAACAAAAAAATCTTTTTAAAAGTTGCTGTTCGATCACCAAAAACGGCTATTGCATCAACTGCAAATTGTAGGGTCGGCGGACAAAAGAACATAAGTCAATCGTCGATATTATTTTTATTGGGTCTCTGAGCTTCAAATAATTCAATACGCAAACTGACTAAAGCACTTAAGTCGATAACGAATAATTCATGGCGTGTCAAGTGGCGTACTTTATCAACCTTACAATCTTTAAACATTCAATGACGGAATAAAAAACATAACTTGACTTATGTTCAAAGGAACACAATATTGTGCTTAATGATTTGGAGCACCAACTTGACTTATGTGATAAGGTGCGATTTATCAAGAATTTATTATATGCTTAAGTAGGGTACTTCAAGAACATTTAAAACAGTGGCTTTAAAAAAAAGAACTTCTACAGGTGGAACGCTAACAGATAATTGACGTGGCAAAACTGTACCAAAACATAACATTTCAGACGAAAAACGGCAAGAAATAAAGTCACACATTTTGTCTTTTCCAGCATATGAAAGCCACTATACTAGAAAGAGTACGTCAAAAAAGTATTTGCCATCTCACTTGACTATG
This sequence comes from Xestia c-nigrum, assembly GCA_916618015.1. Classification (NCBI taxonomy): domain Eukaryota; kingdom Metazoa; phylum Arthropoda; class Insecta; order Lepidoptera; family Noctuidae; genus Xestia; species Xestia c-nigrum. Next base: position 12,277,266 of record OU745255.1, on the reverse strand, counting down.
CAGAAAAGGTACGAACTATTTTGCGAAAATAGAGAAAATCCACCATCCGTCAAAATCTACAGCCAGGAATTTCATAAGTTAGGACTGTCGTTTAAAAAACCTCGTGTCGACACGTGTTACACATGTGACAAATTTCAGATGCAAATACAATTATGTCAAGTAGATCTAGAAAAAAGTAATCTTTTAGCACAACATGAACACCATAAAGCGATTGCTGATGAAGCATATGAAATGAAAAGAACTGACACACAACTGTGCAAAAATGACGACAAATTTCAGGTGTACACTTTTGATTTGCAGCAGTGTTTGCCTACACCTGCATTAAGTTCGTCTGTAGCCTTTTATAAGCGGCAGCTATGGACGTTTAATCTTACTGTCCATGACAACAAAACAGGTCAAGCTGTGTGCTATGTGTGGCACGAAGCCATTGCAGGTCGTGGGGCAAACCAAATAGCTTGCTGTATTTATAAACATTTAGAAAATCACGTTCCTGCTAACACCAAACACGTTACTTTTTATTCAGACACCTGTGGTGGACAGAATAGGAACTCCCATGTTAGTTCTATGTTTACATGGTTTTTGCAAAAATCTCTTGAAATCGAGACTATCGATCACAAATTTATGGTTCCCGGTCACAGCCATCTAGAAGTAGATACTGATCACGGCATTATAGAAAAGAAGAAAAAGAAAACGGAATTACAGATATTTCACCCGCATGACTGGATACAATTAATTCGATCTAGCAGCAAAAAGTTTAAGGTTATAGAAATGAAAAATAAAGATTTTTATGAATTTTCTACTCTCTTGAAAAGTGCTTTGGTTTCAAGAAATAAAGATACTGATGGTCGCCAGTTTAAGTGGTTGGAAAAAAGGTGGCTGCGTTATGAAAAAGAATTTGGGGTTATTTCTTATAAGGATACATTATGTATAAATTTGCCATTTTTCATTTTTAATTTCAAAAGAAGAGAATCAAGCATTCTAGATAATATTCCCATTATATCTATGCAACCATTGCCAATATCCAAAGAAAAAAAGAAAGACCTAATGGATCTTTTACCGTTAGTACCAGATATTTTTGATGAATTTTATATAAATTTACCTACATTAGATAATTTACGTAACACCGATCCTGATATTTTAGAAGAGGAAGAAGAAGCTATCGATGTATAATCAAATGGGCTTGATATCATTTGTAATTAGGTTTTTTTTATTAGTTGCTTTAAACTAACAAAATTATTTCACTAAGTAAACCTTTACACATAAGTCATACTAATATTATGTTCCGAATAACTTAAGTCACTTAAATAGGAAATTATGATATTTGCACTAAATTACTCTTTGGTACAAACAAACTATGTTTATAAACTATCCTTTTTTACATTAATCTAATTAAAACACATATTTTTGTATTTTTAAAACGATTTTTATTGTTCCTGAAAAGTTTGACTTTTTGACTTACGTTCCTTAGTTTGCCGACCCTAGAATTATAAGTTTGTAATGGTAAAATCGCATTTTTTTTGTTATTAAACTACATATCTACGGTTTTCAGATTGTATACCTATATTTATTTATTCCTTTTTGCCAAATTTCGTGATTGAGTGAGTACAGAGGCGGCGTAAGGCGTGGGCGGTGTGGGCCACCGCCCACGGCCTCGCGGTGCAAAGGGCCTCGCGCCTCACAGCCGAAAAAAAAAATTAAAAGTACGGAAATCCAAAGTACACGCCACAAGGTTCAGTATGAAGTTAGAGTACATTCCAAATCCATGCATTTAGGATAGTTCGGTGGTTCGTCCCTAATTTCCCCGTACATCGATGTTTGACAACGATGATAATGATAACCTTAGACGCGACTCGTCTAAGATTTATATAATATTTATCTTTTTTCGGATGGGAAATCATCAAATGACTCATCGAGTGTCAGATTTTTACTGACTAAAACCCATCCATGTTCCTTCTTAGCCCTTTGTGTACCAGGGCCTCGGTATCTCTTTGGAACAGTGCCGCAGCAGCTTGCGGTCCTTTCCATTGCTGACATCGCTTTGAAGCGGGCGTGAAACACTCGCGCGCCGTAGACATGGTCCGTCCACAGGCCCGCGCCTACTGTGCACGTCCCGTGGCGGCGGCTGGGACGAGAGGTTCTCTCCCTTTCGCGTTTCACCACTTCCTTCGCTAGCATGACTGCTTCGCAGAAAGAGGTTACGGCTTCCCATTCCGTCTCGCTCCGGACCATTCAAAATATTGTTATCTGCGACTTTTCTGTTAGTATTTGCACTCGACTTCCATTTTTTTGCGGGCTCACTCATTCATTCAAGCAGCTACCGCATGCAGACGCAGTCGCACTTCATGTTACTTAAATAATAGTGTTACATATTTTTAAAAGGATAACACGTGTTTAATTATTAGATATTCGAGGGTGATACCTGATTTAGAAAAGAGTCGTAGTTACAGAATTATAATCATCAAAATCATAAATCAAATCCAATTTTTCAAAGTCAAAGTAGTTTTAGTGTTTGTAGTTTTTTTAAATTACTTTGAACAGGTTGACATTTGTATTAATTTTTGTTTAATTGACTTTGACCATTCTTGACATTTTTTATTGTATGTTCCATTCATTTTTCCATTGACATGCCACTTATCTTCAATTTATAATTTTATTGTTAACCAATTAATTATTTGCATGCCCAAATGACGGCAAATGAGGACTTCATTAAAACAGAACATCTACGAGTATGTACCCATGTTTGCAAAAAATAAATGATTTGATTTGATTTTTTAATTTTTTTATTTGACCTTTGTGAACTTAGAGGATTGTATTAATGATTTTGATGATTATAATTCTGTAACTACATAATTATGTCATAGGGTCGCAATAGTATATTTTATAACATGGGACTAAACGAAGCCATTATAATACCCGAGGTGGTTTGACTCCCGAGCTTGCGAGGGAGGCAATGAAAGCGAGGGTATATTATATTGGCGTTTAGTCTCGAGGTGCAAACTGTACTTTTCACTTCGAGTGCGAGAAAAATAGTCATTTAAAACTGAGCGGTCAGTTTTTTCTTCTATCAGTTCAGTCACAGATTAACCATTGAAAACACAACACAAACTCTCAACATTTTCGCAATGAAGATAATTCACACTCCGCAGATAATTAGTACCTACATTACTGCAGCGGCTAGCAACAGCGGCGTTGCATTTCAAAATCAAAGATGCACACAAACAACCATAATTTTTTCTCGCGTTGAAGAGTTCATTTGTTTTTTTTTTTTCAATAAACCGCTTTCTATTTGCATGCCAATTCTAAATTTAAATAAAACCTTTGACAAGTTACTCTTTTGTGACCATGTTTCAGAGTAAAAGATCGTTCCATTTTTAAATTACTTTTTACTCCCTAGGGAATAAACGGTCACTTTAATCCCGCTTCGTAGGGCTATAACGGCGTACTTTTAGAGCATGAGAAGTGAAAACGATATTTTCATCAACATACAACTTAGCATTGCTCTGCAAATTGCAAAAAACGTAAGATCATTTGAATTTCGCGGGCCACCCTGACCTTAAACTTCAAAGTACAAATATTAATTGTTCCAGTATGCCCCCCTTTCTTAGAATAAATCCTTGAAAAGTCTAAAGTGGCTAAGATGAAGTAGTTGCTTGTTTATAACGGGTGAAGAGTGCATGGAAAAACAAAATCTAAAATAAAAAACTAAAAACAGTAACAATAAATTATCATGTGATAACGGGCTACTACGGAACCCTACACTGCGCGTGGCGCAACACGCACTTGGCCTGTTTAGAATTTTCGAAGTTTAGTCATTGGAGATCACTATGGAGTTCAGTAAAACCAAAAGTAGATAATTTCTGTTTTTTTGAAAAGTTATTTTTCTTTTTTTTTTAAAGTTACAAAGAAGTATTAGTAAAAACTTAGATTTATTTCTTTATTACAAAACTGATCAATTTGAAGTGATTTTTTATTTTCCTTTCGTTTTGCACCATCCGAGGGCCTCGCTAAATGTACCTTGCCCACACTAAATTTAGGTCTTGCGCCGCCACTGAGTGAGTAGATCCATTGAGAGAGGTTTTCGAACACACGGACAGACAGACGGACAAGAGAGTGATCTTAAAAGGGTTCCCTCTTTTACCTTTTGAGGTACGAAATAGTAAATATAATCTAGGCATGGGCAGAACCAGTGGCTTTTAGCTTCGTTAAATGTTTACACCCTTCATATTATGATAACAAAACACTCGGTAGGTCGCTTCCTTCCAAATAATTTGAAAATCAGCTCATTTGATTTAAATTCGTACGTATGTACCGTACTGTCTGATTTCCCCCTGAATTGAAGACGCATGGTATGGTAGTATGTCTTTTCCCTAACTACTGTAGGCCTCTATAGTTACCAAAGCATGTCTATATTGGGTTGGCTATATTATCCACCCAAAAAAAAAATCCGGCCAAGTGCGAGTAGGAATCGCGCGTAGAGGGTCTCGTATCATCGTTGTAGGAGTAGTCCTATTATTTTTTATTATTTGTTGTTATATAGCAACAACAGAAATTAACATCCTGTGATTTCAGCTGTCCACCTATTACGGTACACAACATACGGACGGACGGGTTTTGTAATAGGGTTCCGTTTGTTACCCTTCGCGCACGGAACCCTAAAACTGATATTAGTGAACACAATAAAAGGAAACAACCAAATGTTAAAAATAGGCATCTACTAATATTAAAAATACTAATATTAAAAATAAGGTGTGGAAAACTATCCATTTTCCGTAGATATACTCAACTCAAAAGAAAAATATAGAAAATGTCCAAGGCATTAAGTCCGCCTTTGTACAGTATGGCGGTGAGGCTGCCTTACAGGGTCCTGGGTTCGAATCCCGGTAGGAGCAAATGTTTGTGTGATGAGCATGGACATTTGTTTCAAAGTCATGAATGTTTATATGTATTTACAAACAAAAAAGGAAGATATGTATCAACTATCTGGTGTCCACGACACAAGCCTTGCTTAGTGTGGCACTAGATGGCGCTGTGTGTTAATGTCCAGCGATATTTATTAGTTTTAAATTGTGCATAAAGTTTTAATAAATAAATAAATATGAATGGTAAAAGCCTAGGTGACCGTATTAGGCAACATGACCTGTGTGTTTGTAGGTATGTTTATTGAGGGAAAAAGAGTAATGACGTGCAAGCTTATCGTGTCCAGCTATCCTTGAAAGTGAACCAATAACAATTGGTCGGTGTCTTCTTCGTCACGCACGCACACGTCTGACTCATTAGGTACTGAATTATACTGTGGTTAGCGCTCACTTGCGTCACTCCAGCACACAATAGAGCCTTACGTTACAAAGAAAGTTCGCGAAATCGCACTCAAAGAATATCGTATTGAAGTTCATCAAGTAATTTCCATATAATCCCAAAATCCCCTCGGTTTCCCAAAATCCCAACGTTGCTTTAGTTATTTTAAAAATATATTTCTACTTCTATAAAAGAATGATACTTACAATTCTACGAACTAACGCGGTTTTATTTTACCAACTGTCAGTGGTAATGGTAAGTTAACACTAAAGTACAGGGTTAAGTAAAGTTTCACCATAACTCCTTTAACCAATTTCTAGTTTTCAACCAACGTTTCATGTAATATACCACTAAATGTCTAATATAATATAATTCAGTTGTTTTTCGAGAGTACGTGAATATAAAATTAATTGCTTCTCAAATAATACGTTATCAAATAAAAGTTTATAGAGTAAATATTGTTTAAGTGAATTATTTACCAAAGTTGTTGTTGTAGAATTATGAAGTAACCAGTCATATTATCGCCACACGTTACTTTGTCAAATGAATAAATAAATTTACGGTGAAATGACCGGACACCAAAGCTAAGGCATCGAAATGTTGGACAAAGGAACTATCTGCTATAACAACGGATCACTGTGATCATCAATTAATCTGCCAGACGCGCCATACAATACCAATGCGCCAGTATTCAATTCAGTCTGCAATATTGTTGATAGGGTTAAAGGGTAACCCGTAAAGGGTTACAGACGTCCACTGGCTAATTGGGCTCAATGCGAAGAACTTGAATTAAGACTTCAGTCGGTTAATACCGGTTCGAATTTTCAAGAGTTTTCTAGAAATTCAGGTAAAAAAAAATTTAACTTTGAATTTCCTGACAGATATTTTAAACGATAAATAAATTAAAATAAATGATTTTTATTTCATAAATTCGGACGTCATCAGCGATTTTGTCTCTGACTGTACCACACTGACTCGAGGTCCATCCTGTCAACGACCGACTGATGGTTGACAGTATAGTACGACCATTCAATGTTCCAGTTTAGATTACCCAGGCTGGTAAAGCGTCGCCTATTACTACAAATCATTTACACGCACCTACCACATGTATGAATAATAAAGTCTAATAATAAGTCAATAACAAATAACAACAATCATTATTTATTTATTTGGGTTATGAAATTAAATTGAAAATAAATTGCACTCAATTAGTCACAGTTACGTACGTACATGTACATGTATTTATGATAATACAGTGATTAAAACTATATTGGGAAAACATGTTGACGCTTTCATGTTATTGTATTCTGTGTAATCAGTCATTCACAACAGACACAGGTTTAATGGCTTACCTTAACTTCTAGGAATTAAATACGGTTTATTATGTTTAAGGTAGACGGAAAATGTGATACTCATGTACCTAAACATTTTGTGTTTATTCTAACAGAAGTTTTTTTTTAAATGCTACGAATTGCAATCATTTATTGGATTTGATTGTATTTTAATCTTTCTTAACATATATAATAGCGATGGACTCTAAACTATCAATTTTGTACACCGTGTGCAGTTTGATCAACCTTGAAAGATAGGATAGCTTACATCTCAATTTATGAGACGCAGACGAAGTTGCGCAGGTCAGCTAGTGGACTATAAAAATCTTAGATAGCTAAGTATGGCTGTGTCTTGTTTAGAATAGCAGTAGACTATAAAGTCTTGTATGAGCTAAGTGAGTCCTCCAATAAGAACACGCGAGAATAAAAAGAGAGATGGATCAAGAGCTAGATTAGCAATGTAAGCTTTGGGGTTAGAATACAGATGAACTTATTGAAGACTAAGCTCACCGATCAACGTGCACATAGACGGGGAGTAAATACATGTATGTCCAAGAATACATCAACCTGGATCACGCACGTAAAAAGCTTGGAAGACGACATGCACGCAAAACGCTGGTCAATGAAAGACCCATCCCCAAAGGAGAAGACGTGTGTATTCTACCGATTCTGACATTTGGTGCGAAGACTTGCTTTTTGACTAAAGTCCAAAGTCAAGGTTTGCCAACTTAACAGACAATGGAGCGCAGCATATTGAATAGTAAACTAACTAACCAAACACCACATTGCGATCCATAACGCAATTTTTTACCTAGCTTATAAAGCTAAACTAAAATGGGACTTGGTTGGTCATGTCTGCAGAATGGCGCAGGCATAGCTGTGGGCCCGTTAATCGCAAGACTGGAGCACTGAGTCAGCTAGACGGGGTCGAGCCAAACCGATGCACACTATCGAGAGAAGTGGAAGGAATGGGGGGTGGCCTTTGCGCAGGATTGAGACAATACGGACTAAATTAAAAAAAACTTAGCTTTAAGCTCTAAGGAGGATGGTAATGACCGATAACAGTACAACAATATTATTGTGGAAACTATTCAGGAACGTATTCAATGTATAATCTACGCAAAAGGTGACGTTCTGCCACATTTCCGCAGGAAAAGTTTTTACAAGATATGTATACCATTTTTCATTCCTATGTCATTCAATTTTTTGACATTTTTGAACAGGAATTAAACAGTATTTTTATTTTATTTTATTTTTTTTTTGGACATTTGTACCGATATTAGTAATATTTTTAATTTTAGTTTTTGGCATTATTGTGTCTGATTGAATTTGTTTGACATCTTTCAATTTGACATACATCTTTTTACGACATTACTATTGACATTTCGACATTTTAATATACTTTACTGACATTTAAATATACTTTTAACATTAATTATGGTAAAATCTTAATTTGTTGTTCTATTTTTATTTTGTTATTCAATATACTATAACAGGGAAAATGCAAATGTTTTGCTTTTTAATTATTTTATTTTGGTTTCTGTCATAATAATGAATTTATAATGTAATTATTAACATAGTATACCAGGGGAACTGCAAATGTATTTTTTTTGTAAATTAATCTATTTTGTTTACTTTATAATGATTTTCTAATGTAATTATGATTTCTATTGTACCTGTTTTTTTTTATTATATGATTGAGTGTAAATTTTCGATACAATGTAAAAATTGTTACTGAAATAAATGAAATGAAATGAAATGAAAAATTAAATTCCAGGTAATAATGCTAGGAATAATACAATAACGCACTATTATATTAGCATTGAATTTAGGATTATTAATGGCAGCCCAGGCAACCAATAATTAATTTTCAATCAATACAACATACACTAACAACCATGGGCAAATCCTGTCCACACCGCAATGACGTTTCTTCAAAGGAATTGGTGTGGTTTTGGAGAACTGTAACAGTAACCTTTTGTTGCGAGCGTGGATTATAATTAACTACCTACTTAATTACGTATTTTAAATAGTTGTCCGCAAATAAGTTGTCGATTAAATTAGAAATAGATCGTGTTTGGCAGTGCGATGCAACGCCGTTTTATATAATTAGCGATGCACAAATGAAGTGGCTTCGAAGGAATTGGGTCGCTGCGAGTGGGGGGCGGGTGCGGGCGGCGCGGGGACGTCGGAATTCGCGTCACGTTACGTCAGCGGGCGTCGGCCTCGCGGCGGTCGCTGACCTGCGGCTATCTCTAGCGCGGCCGCTAGTCGCACGCGCATAATTACGCACACACACCATCCACATGTGCTGCATCACTAAACTGCTAAATGCGTTGACTAGTCGCTTTAAACATAACATGCGTCATCCACAACTTATTTACACCTTTGCTTAAAAAGAATTCAGCCTACAGCGAACGATCCATTGTCCAAGTTGACCTCAGCACAGGCACAGGTACCTACCTATACCTTTTCTTGCCGTTGTCAAGTCACGAAGAACTTGGAACAATTGAGTAGTTCGAAGACAGATCTTCAAAAGTAAGTTTAAAATAATAAATGATGGGATTGGTCCAGATTGTTATTGTTTTGAAAATAGGTGTAGGAATGTTTCGTATTATTTTCATGTCAAGAGCCGTGTCGTGTAACGTACTCGAGGTTGTCGACCTGGTTCTACACTGTTCTTTTGTATCTCTCAAAGGTTGAAATGAAGGTACGTGCCTACTGTGTTCAAAACGGGAAATAATACGGTTCATTTCATTCATCAACATTATGTTCATCCACGTAGTGTAGGCGTCATGATGCGACTTTGTGCGTCTTCTGTTAAGATATTAAGTATTTCTTATCATTGACGAATGGTACCTACGTAAAGTTTTGTACTTCATTAATAACAATTATATTTAAGTAGGTGATAAAAATTCGCGTGTTCTAAAAACGAATCCACAGGACCAGGAAGGAAGTGTGACAGAAGAAAGGGGAGTTGCAGCAGTGAGTGATTCTGGGCTGTGATGATGATGTCTATGTCCCATGTCCTGGGATCTTTTCAAGCGCCAAACACCCATATCCGTACAGCCATTATTAGAGGTGTGAAAATGTAACCGACAATCAGATAGAGTAACTTTCGATTAGTTGATATTGGTTTAGAGTGAGGAAATAAATATTTAGTGTCTCAAAGTACTGCCCGGAGGAAACTATCAGAATCCCTAATGTACGAATCACGATTACAAAGCCTCTGATACATTGTACTTCCTTGTACATTATTCACAGGTAAAAAAATCCTTTGTTGCCTGAATTTGAAATACAAGTAAGTACACTTATTTTCTTTTTTAATGACGAGAAAAACGAAGCATGACTCATAAAGAATGCGCAACTTACTGTATTTTCTTATTATTTCTTGTTTAGTTTTTTCGACTTTTATTTTAAAATAGACGGGGCAACGAGATGTAACACCGCGAAGGGAATAAATCACTATTAACCTGAGAACGCTAGCAGCAGCCCATCCTAATGACCTGCCTCGATGACTGGCGATACAGCCTTTTCGCATTTGTTTGACCTCTGGGTTCTATGACATCACAAACGTAAGAAAACAATAAAAATGTTGGGGTATTATACCTATATATTAATTATGGTCAGCACCAGAAAAATATAAACTTAATTTGATAACGTATGTAGACTATACTAAAGAAGCAAAATTTGGATCTAGGAGGTAATAAATAATAATAAATCCTAACGCACAGGCATTCGATTTAAAAAAATCTTTTAAAATTAATCTTTCAAAAATCTTTCTTTTTATGGTAAGCTGCTCTATTAGTGACTGCCAAGGACCAAGGATATGTTTCCTCGACGTGGACGTAGCCGCCGGGCAGTATTTAGGAAGGTGTATTCCCGCTGACCCCCCTGGTTCGTCCCACTGGTGAGGTCAATGAGAAAAATCAAAACTGTATTTTCGTTGACCCCACTAACCTACCCTACTGGTGGGGTCAACGGGAAGTTTGCAATTTGGTTCCCGCTGACCCCAGACCAACCTGAGTAATTTACTGAACATAACAATGCAATGCATGCGTAATATTTGCTCACGAAAGATTTTACTGAAAAAAAAAACCGTTGGGGTCATTGGTTGGGGTTAACTACCTAATAAGTAAATAGAAGAGCGTGGAGCTTTATCAACCTGCTTATCTCCCCTCGATAACTTGCCGTGGGACAAATTTTCCTTATCCTACACATGGAGCACGCTAATACTCATTAAGGTGCCCTTTCTCCATTAAGGTGTGATGAAGAGATACAGGTATATGAACTATATCTTCAGACATCGACAGCTCAACTATCACGTCAAGGTACCCATATAAAACAGATTGGTTAATCGACACTCACCGGACGAACAATCCCGACTCGATTAGGATGGTTATATTATACCAGAACTTTCTAGTCAAATGGTCAAAATAATCATACAGATTTACAACACTTTAATATGTAAACACTGTTTTAGGCTTTCACGGTTTAAAACTAAACTTTTCAAACTAAACTTATATTGTCACTTACGGGATATCTTCCGTGATTATTTATTAAGTTGAGCTCCCGATATCGAAAAACAACCCAACTCAACTTAATAAATAATCACCGAAGATATCCCATAAGTGACAATATAAGTTTACTTTAATATGTTGTTAATGAATGAAATGAAACACTAACATCGGAAGTTCATCCTACAGATAGTCATTTAGTCAGTGGCCCAAAAAGTCTGACAACCAGTCACACCAAGTGGTATCGTATTACCCAGTATTAACTGGGTTGTGGAGGTCAGATAGGCAGTCGCTCCATGTAATGCATGCATACTGGTATTCATCTGTATCCGGTTAGACTGGGAGCCGACCCCAACATAGGGAAAAGGCACATACTCGTAATTATAGTATATTGGGAAAAGGCTAGGCATGCAGATGATGATAATGATCGGAAGTTCATGCTACACGGCACAAATCAACATGCATTCAACATTCATCCACGAAAGTGTCAATTACCAGTCATGTGCCACATTAAAACTTTCTTTTTTGCATTGTTTTTAATAAACGTTACTACTACTGCACTAACTTACTCTCTGCCATTTATGAACAATAAAAGAGCATTTATGAATGTAAGAGCTTGTCTGAAAAAGGTGTTGCCTCCGCTAAACACCAGAAATGATCAGTAGAAGGTCATTAAGTGAAGTTTTTGAAAATAAAAGAAGGTAACTTTCTCGCGCCAGTGACAGTGGCTGCCGAGTGCGCTGAGCACAGCGCGGCGCCGGAATCGCTAACTTTCTACTGCTGTATCAGCACTCTTACTCGCCCAACAAACTTACTAACTTCTAGCTTATGCCAGTAGCTTTGTTCTTGTTATTTTTGGAAATTATCCCACGGGAACCTTTTTAAATAAAGCTTGTGAGTCTCGTGACACTCGGAGATAACGCAACTTCCCATTCGAGAAAGAATTTTCGAAATGGGATCAGGAGATCTGAAGATTACCCGCTACGTCCAAACTTAAAAAAAAACCTATTTATAATACTAATATTAATGAACAGTATGGAAGAAATATCTCGAGGAACTTTTATGAAAGCAGATCTCACTTCGAACTAATAATGCTTTTTACCTATTTTACATCGAGGTGACATACGATGGTTATGTAAACTACTACGGTTGGCAACGTAAACATCTACGAGTACGTTTTTACTCAATCAAGTGTTGAAATCCTTCTTACTCAAAGGACTTCTAAAGAACGAGGTTGCTGGTATAAAACTTGGCAAATACATACGTATGTGTGTGAAAGTTTTGCCATTGGATTATGGTACAAAAACACTAATAGGAATCTTGAACTTTAGCAGCTGAGAACGAAGTAGTTCTTAATGCTTGTTCTTTCTACCTCTAAGGCTTCAATCTGGATGGTAGGCTTCACAAAACAAAACTGAAACGGCTCTTCCACCTTTAAAAACACAAATATCCAAAATGTAAAAGAATGGTTTAAGTGGTAAGAACAGGTACCTACTTACTCAACAAAAAGTCTTCATTTTTTACTTATTTAGTTAGTAAGCTAAAGTAATCCATTCAGTTCAGTACGAGTATCTTACTGTGAAAGTTATTTAATATAGTAAACACTGACAATACAACCGCCTTGTTAAGTTATTCATGAAGCATTTACATAAAAAAGTTGCATATCACCGTATTGGTTTCTTATTTCAATAGAGCAATAAATAGAAATGCTTCCGGATATAAGCAAACTAACAAACAACTGTAACTAATAGATTAGATAGAAAAAAAGTGCGAGAAAGCGTGCGGGGTGCGGGAGCGGGGAAGTAGGACACTTTCATTTTCGTTCATTTCTTTTCGGATGCAACGCGGCGAACATTTGCCGTGCTGCTTAGCACGTATCCATTACCTGCTTTCCTTCCACACTTATTAGTACAGCTTGGTGCTGATCTTGCATTCATTTACGTAAAATATAAACCGAGAAAATTATACTTAAACACCTTTAAAAAAAATTAATCAAAGATTCTCAATATTTCCTTTGACAATGTTTGTCGTTTAAACAAGTGCCTTCTGTGCATGAAAACATAAAACATGAAAACCCACATAAACAGTATCAACAGGTAGATTCTCAGAGACCGTTAAATATAGGTGAGCCCTACCAAACAAATATCGATAAGTCCGATATGGGTGCAGTGGGCTATTATTTATTTTTATTCAATGTAGATTATAATGTACACAAGTACAACGGTGCAATCCACTTTGTTGTAATCCATAAAAAGTTATCCTGAAATGGACTGTTAAAGGACACACTCGATATATAAATAATGTCACTGTTTGACTGTTTTCAAATGTGAACCGGATTTTAGTCATAAGACAGCGTACAATGACGGAACCGCGCGGGCGGCTGTCGAAAGTAAGAACTTTCTAGGCCACTATCCACCGTCACGCTAATCACGCGTTTTTATAATAAAAGAGTTTTCTAATATGTACAAATACAAAACTATCTAATAGTAAAAGCTTGAATAATTACAATTATTTAGCCATAACGATAGTTGCTGTGTTTACATAGAAATAATATCTTGTTCAGCATTCTTGGTAAGCTTCGAACTCTTGTGACCCGATTGTAATGATATTTACTTATTACAATTAATAATTCTTTAATACCTTTTGCGTTCGTGTCCTACGTCATAAATTGGTTCTACATCAGAACAATTGAATAGTATTGTTAGTTTGTATCATTCAAATGAAGGCCCAACTTTCACTGTTGTGTTATGTCCACTCAATGTAAACAAATTAGAATAGCATTCAATTTACCTACAGGCAAGATTCACAACCACTATCCACGTAATTGTTTTTGCATAATAAGTATGAAAAAACTGCTGATGCTAAATAGGCCTGGATTTCCGATAATTACTATAGTTACACCTACAATGAAAACATTTTCCATTTCCAAAACAATACAACGTCAGCAACGTCCGTTTATTCTCCGCCTAATGAGTTCCAGTAACCTAATTTACTGTAAAACCGATATAGCTTTCTACGGCCGAATCGCAACAGGTCAAACTACACAGCGATAGTAGAGTGGAAAAGGTGAAATTTAGCAGAGCGAGAAATCGACGGGATGTGATGTTTATTGTAACGAGCCCACGGTCGGGCGTGCGCGCAAGAGAAACTGAAAGTAATGGCGCTGCATTCAACCCACTTTCACTGGTGCGCTGCGCGGGCGCAGGCGACGCCACCTCTCGTGCCCTATGCCGCACCGCGCCGTGTCGTGCCGTGCCGCGTTTGATACACACTCGACGAACATATTTACACTTCGTACAAGAAAGTACTTTCACGATTACGAAATGTACACACCTTAAGGCGTGACATTGACGATCGGGAGATGATGTATTGTGTATGCTAAGTGGCTTTTAGTCTACTTGGCCCCCATATGTACTTACATATGATTTATTACTGACGCTACGAGGACACCGAAATGTAAATGACATGTGTAATGAGCTGCTTTCTTTTAAACTTAGGTCAATTAATATACACAATATCTTCTTTCAATGTCGGGGCTCACATTTTCTAGATGCTTTTATCAAAGTTTTTGTCCAGCATTCACATTTCATTAATTGCTTCGCACAGAAACGAGAATTCGTTAGATGTCTTTACGATATGTTATGCATGTTCATAAGAGAAAGTTTATGCATAACACTTTGTTTGTTTATTTATTTAATGATAACTATTTTGAGGTTTACGTTTAAAGTTAAAAACGCTGAATGATTTGGACGCATCTGGTGCAAGTGAAATCACTGCAGGTACGTTCAGTAAGTAGGTCAGTTTAGAGATAAGTTTCAGACACTTTCAGTTAGTCGAGCAACACTATTTGTGATTTTGAACACAACTTTCACCAGCTTTTCAATTTTTTCGCCAATTCTGTCGTTTTCTTATATATTCTAATTAAAGACAATTTAAAATGTGAACGCATTTTCCTTCAAAATTAATAGCAATAAGCGAAAAATCGCGTGATTGAATGTGAGAAATAATAACCAGTAGATACGTATCTACCGTACATACAAACATAAATACATGGTATGTACCTATACATATATGTTAGGTATCTACTAGGTATTGAAATCTTTGCGGGCGTTGACTTATTAGCTGTAGTGGACTGCGTACTGCGTGCTCAGGATTGTATTACAGCTACGTCCTGTACGTACATTTAAAATACTATTTATCTGGCCAGGATAGCTAGAAAAAGGTTTTATTTTTATGATGATTCCCATTGTTGTTGTGTGAAAGTTTCGACCAGAACTCAGCCACGTCGACAGCGCTGGTGGTGGCGTCGGACCGGTCCCTTTGAGTGCAGGTGGAGTTACACAAAGAGCATGTCAGGAGGTGGACCATGGTTTGAGATGAGGCTCCGCAGTCGCACTCACTCAGCTTTATCAGAATACCCCACCGGACCAAGTTGAACCTGCAGCGGCCCATTTGGCTTGTAAGTCGGTTTAGAGTCTTCCAGTCTTTGTCTTATCTTAACACACGCTTACACATTAACAGTAACAGGTTACTTTTTATTTTTTACATTTTATTTTGGAAGAGTACTTTCTCATAGCTTTCTTTAACTTTTTACAATAAGTCACATACATTGTAATAGCCCTTTAATTATCTAGGCTTGACAAAAGACTGCGTGTGCTAATGACTAATTATTTAAGAAAATAAAAAACATTCTTTGTAAAAAAATATTTGCATATGTCTTCAGTAACATCTGGTGTCATGTGATAAAATCAGCTCATAGAATATTCGTCATCGGATTCAGTTCACGCGAAAATACGTCACGTGCTTTCCGGTTTCTGCCAAAACAACTGGCAAAGGTATGCTGCTGTTTACAGAATTTGCATCTACACCGACTGTTCTGTGATAATGGCCAAATTCTATGTAATATAGGAGTCAGGTACAAGTATTTGTGTATTTTTAACATTTGATTCGAAATCCCAACGTATCTACTTATTTTACGTACCTACGTAGTTTACATTAGGACATATTATCAGAATAGCATCACCACCACCTTAATTAAATACAACAACAATCCAAAAATGTGACATCTAATGAGTAATGATAATAACGAACCCATGCGTTAGTTCATAATAGGCAAAGCGAGCGAGTAACGCTAGAGCCTAGAGCGGGCGCCGGGCACCGCTCGTGGCGCTAGCGATAGCGCGTGGCGGGCGGCGGCGGCGCGCGGCGGTGTCAGGCGGTGTCGCTGAACCGCGCGCGAGTCAAGGGCCTCGGTCGACGACCGCACGCCAACCGCGGCCCCTTTTCCTCCACCACAATACACACACTAAATTGGCAGGCCGCTTTACAATTCATTAAGTTTGACTCTAAGTAACATCTGGGTAACTGTATTTTTATATTCTAGTATTATTATTCATATTTTGAGAACAATCTCCTAGATACCTACGTTTAGTAACGAACGACACACAATCTTCAAAATAAGGAAAAATGTAAGCGTTGTTTTGCGATTATGGCAGCAAATGGGTAGTTTAAAATTGTGTTTCTATGGAATTAAGATTGGTTCACATTGGCCCTGGATCGAAGAATTTGGAAGTCGTGGGGAGAGGCCTTTGCGCAGCACTGGAATGGCACAGGCTAACATGGTAACAGTATGGAATAAAACTAAATCAATGTATGTTATGTACCAATTACAATTACTTACTATTTTATAATGCTAACTTACACATTGAGAAACGAGGAAATTCTAGAACTTGATACTATTGACACAGATATTATAATACTTCGTACAGATACCCAATCCCATACAAAGAAATGACACCTCCCTAAGTCAGGTTATCGCTCCGGTTATACTCTTTCCTTCATTAAATCAACAGATGGCAGCTCCAGCGTATCGTATAATTGCCACAGATTGGAGTTTTACAACGCCATCTTGGAGTTCACCTCGATACTGGGTTGTTTCGATACTATGTGGCATTCCATTTACTAGATGGCGCTGTTTTATACAGATTCTTACCATCGCCGTGCGTTCAAGGACGAGTAGATAATAACAATACAACAAAAAATGTCGGCGAAACATATTCCTTTGTGTTAGTGAGTTCGCAATATTCACGCTTCATGTGTTTTTGAGTATTTCATTACTTAAGGATGCTCAAGGGTAGCCCGCGAAATTCAAATTTTCTTACGTTTTTTGCAATATTTGCAGGCCAGTGCTAGTTTGTATGTTGATGAAAATATCGTTCGAGACTGTAAGATATATGTAAATAAAAAGGCAAAGTTGAAACTCTGCGAACAGAAAATTATACCGCGGCCCCGGAACATAAAGGGCGAGGAAGGAACATGGATGGGTTTTGATTTCCCATCTAAAAATTGTATCAACTGGTCTTGTCAATATCTAGCCCTGTATGGAAGCAGAATTGGAAAGAAATATTGGTTTGGAAGTTATGAGCGTATCATCTTTGGGCGCAAATAAGTAACGTAGGTACCGTACCTATATAGTATGAACACGAAAAAGGGATACCATACAGGGATAGATTAGTTATTAAAAATTTCAAAATAACTTTCGTTTGAACAGATACATCCAATAGATTATTCATGATTAACAAAGGTCTGCATAGAAAATTTCGCGCGCCCGTTTTAATTGTAAATCGCATTGCAATTCGCTGCAAGTTGGCTCCCCGGTCAGTGGGGAGGACGAGAGGCACGCAACGCGTGTGTGTGGGTGCACACATCCTTGGTTTTGGCCCGCGCGTGGTTTTGTTTGCTATCGTAGGTACGAGTATGGCTTGAACTATGGAATCCGATATTTCTCTATTGATAGTTCGTGTTGAATTTTGAATTTGTCTCTAATTTTACTGAACCTGTCTTTGGACTTTGGATTCCGATTTGATAGTGATTTACGGGCGGCGTTTAAAATTGAAGTGAAGTGATCTTCAGCAATTCAAGAAATTATGGGTAAGTGGAATCTTTTATTTTACTTTGTAAAATTCATGAGGGCACATGACGTGACTTTTATCAACAGTAGGTTTGACGAAAAAAAAATTTGTGCGTCAGGTAGTTTTAAAAAAATATTTGACCCGTATTTTTCTAGAAGATACGACGCTTTTAACATTCTCAATACGTCACGCCTAGGTATAATTTTTAGATAGTTCTGACGTCACGAGCTCCCACTCCCGAGTTTCGATGCGTTTTATCTTTGTGAATATTCATTGATTTACAAAAACAAAAAATATGTGTCCATTATTTTTAAAAACTTTTACTGACGGACTCAATAGATTTGCAATTTTTTGATACTGTCGTCATGCCTATTCTAATGTTTCACGCGCATTTTAGAATTATAAAGTACCGACTGCCTACATCTTTATATAAAAAAATGACTTCCTTTTGTTTGTGTACAACGCTGAAGCCGGGCCAACTAAAGCTGCTGTAGGTACTTATAATAACATTTGCGTTAAAACTTTTGTGTAGGACAAAAGTTTGTGGCAGCATGTTTTGATAAAATTTAAAGCAGGTAGTAATTATAACTACCTACTTACTTTTGACGCAATAACATCATGAAAATCTATACTTCTATACTAATATTATAAAGCAGAAGAGTTTGTTTGTTTGTTTGGTTGAACGCGCTAATCTCAGGAAGTACTGGTTCGAATTGAAAAAATATTTTTGTGTTGGATAGTCCATTTATCGAGGAAGGCTTTAGGCTATATAACATCACGCTACAATTATAAGGAATGAAAAATGTTGCAAAAACGGGGATTTTTTTTCCTATCGTTTTTCTCTCTTATGTGACGCAGACAAAGTTGTGCGGGTCAGCTAGTTATATTATAGAGTCCAACTGTTGGACTGCGCGGCGCCATCGCGCCATCGCATTCGTTTCGCTTAGAATGATATTTTCAGTCTCGAGTAATTTTAATTATGTGATAACTTCAACTAAATGATATGCTTTAAAGGCCATTTTTAATATAAATTCAATTATCAAGGTAATGCACATACTTATATTTTGGATAAGGATTAATACGGAAAACGGTTTGGCAAAGTAGGTCATATTTTTAAGATAAAAACGGTTACTTAAGAGTTTATCATAGGAGATATACTTAATATATCTCCTATGGTAAACTCTATCGTGTTATTATACATACATAGATATACTTGATTATGTTATTACGGACTTTTCTCTCGCTTTTTATAAGTCTTTTTAACATATTTTTGTAAAATGTAACAAGGGTTAGCCAGTGTACGCCATGAAAGCTCCCGAAAATTGATACTATTGACGACTTGATCACGAAATGTGTAAACACCTTCCTCATATCTCACTCTGTCTGTTTGTAAAAACCGCATGAAAATACGTGCCTCAGTTTTTGAGTTAGCCATGGACAGACAGACAAAAAGACAGATGCGGCGGAGACTTTGTTTTATAAAACGCAGTGATAGTGATCATTTCTAAGTCGGCGTTTTCTATTATGAACGAATAAAAAAGTTTTGGCAATATTTGCGATAGACTCGCTTCCGACACTCACAAACTCGGCCCGACGAGTGGCGGAAGCGACTACGAGTACTACTAAATTAAATTGTAGTTAGTAATTTTGCTACGGCATTGTAGTATATTTTGGATAGATTTGATTTCTTACAGAATAATCTTTTGTGTTACAGAGGCAAATAAGGATAAACGTATGGGCGAAAAGACCAGCCTATGGCCAAGTATCGCTCGCAAAAACAGGTGCAGAGTAAAAGGAGTTTTTAAATGCTAATAAAGAAAATATTCCTGCAACTAAGACTTTTTCTGAATCGTAATTTCTTTTTCGTGTAAACCTAATTAAACGACGATACGAACGGCGTAGCGGTAGTGAGACTGCCTTACGTTCTTAGAGTCCCAGGGTTCGAATCCCGGTAGGAGCAAATGTTTGTGTGATAAGCATGTACATACATTATTTTGTTTCCGAGTCATGGATGTTAATATGTACGATAAGTATGTATTTACAAACAAAAAGTATTTGTGTAGTGCCTATATCAACTACCTGGTGACCCGCCTAGTCCCTGTGGTTACACAATCTATTGTTGATAACTGTATGCTAAGAGATTATTGTAAACGCTTATCGCACTATTGCCCGCTATTGTAAATAAACAGCCAATAAACAGTTTACAAAATAACACATTTTTTTATTTGATGAACCAATAACAAGCCTCACAGTCAAATAAAAAAAATCGAATCAATGAAATGATTTGTTGATAATAACAATATCTACCTACATTATTCAACGTATAATAATGTTCACACTTTAGTAAGAGAACTCATTGTCACGTAGGCAAAGTCGCAGGTAAGTATTAAGGTAGGAGCTTGACCATTCATAATAACAACTCGGTAAATTGGGTGCATATTTATTACGTTTCACACAATGATAATCCTAAGTTCTAATACCTATTTGTTTGAGTTCATGTTGTCATTCAAACATGAATCACACGACCGCCCACGCTGTCAATTCTTCAATGAAATCACGCATACATGTATGTCTCACTCAGCGTCAGGACACCGATTAGTGCATATGTGTACACGCACTAGCTCCTTACTGCTCACCACAGCGTCTATCCCTTTCACTCGTGATGTCGGATGATGAGATGGAGAGTCAAGAATTGACATTGACAGACAGAGTAACTACCTACTTCTAGAACGTTTCGTGTTATGTAGTTCCGGGTTTAATAAAAATGAGAAAAATATGTAATTATTTAGCTTGGAAATGTTAAAAGATTTTTTAAATTTCTATAAATAGTAATACATTTATGTTGTTTTAAAGTTTAAATTGAATTAAAATGAAACAACTAAACGTAATTCAGTTACGATTGTGGTAATATTGAATGTGACAAATTGAGTAAAACGCCATCTACTGCAAACAGGTCTAAAGAAGATGATCTACAGATGGCTGACTTTTGACAACTTTATCAATCTGCGGGTACGAATAATGTAAAAGGCTTTCTTTATCTATTTTGTTGAAATAACGTGATAAATGAGCGTAAATAGATAGATTAGCGTTAGACAAGGAACTTTTGATTTTTGCTAATCTTATTTCTTCCAAAATCTACCGTATAACGCATTTTAGTGATTGTTAATTTCATTACTGCTACCTATGCTGCCATCTATTGTTTTTTTTCAAGACTATTTATAATTTGTTCTAGTTGAGACCCCATGCTATTGATTTATAGAAGCTAAGTTAAGCCATCGAAGCCACAAAATACCTCTGTGTATGATTTTATCTAAGAGCGCAGTGCGTGTGTTTACCAACACGCGCGTACGAGCATGAATTGTAAGTTTTCATTGAGTGTTGGAGTTGCAATAGGTTGGTAATCGGTCAAATACGTGGCGTGCAATGCGTGCGGGGGGCGGCCGGCCACGGCTGGTCGACGACCCCGCGCGACCATAATGCTCACTAACTGACTCAACAACCTGTATTGCTACAAATCAATAACAAACTATTTATGTACGTGCAATTTTACAATCAACGCGGCAACGCCTACGGACTACAGTATTTCTTGATGAATAGTTGGCATCGCTACTTATTTCGACTTATACCTATTTTGCAAACTTCCAAATGAATATTTTTGGTTACTTGTAATACAAGCATCTTACAATCGAATGTAATTATGTAACTAGATACTTAATAACAATTAAAATCGTTTAATATGTCTTATTTTTTTGCTGTTGTTCTAAGACATTTATTTTTTAGGAAATAGGTAACAAAACCATAATTCGACGTCTGGATAATTAACCTGACCAACCAACATACACTGGATAAGATTAAGGAGGATACGATTATAATTATTGCAATGTAAGTATGTAATTGATGAATTTCAGAAAGATCAGGGCCCTATCCAATAAAGCTGACAATCCGACAAGTCCGACATATGTCAAAAAGTGACAAATCGACAATTTTTCTGTTTAATAAAACTTACAGACGACAAAATTGTCATGGTGGAAAATTCACAAATACATATTTTTAACAGTGGCCATGCGACAGGCGAGATCTAATCGAACAACTAAATTTTATCGCAGCAAGAGCTTTTTTTTATTTCGCTGTACCGATACTGAAAAAGTTAACGAAATGATATATACAATTTAAGAATCCCCCATTTATTCTACTGTAACTTAACTTAAAGTAATAGATGCATCATCAAACTGTAGAATAATCCAAACGGCAAACTGGATTTTAACAGCAAGTTAAATTAAACACAAATGAGTGAGCATACTGAATAAAGAAAGCATATATGGGGACATCATGACACGTCTGCAGTTTCTCACAGGCTTTATCGTCCCGCTGTAACCGTAAAATGTCCGAATGGTATTCGTAACCAGAATGGTATCACCTTGTGGACCTATTTAAGTAGTAATTTCGGCAAACGACCGTCTGGCGAGAGGTTAATGGTGGTTCACCTGCGGGTAACTGTCGGCGCGGGGCCACGGCAGCTTTGTTCGCCGTTGTTTGGTAGGTTTCCGCGACGCTGACCGTGAACGTGGTCGCTCACCCGATCCTCGCGTACTAAACTTGGGTACTTTATAGGGCGGGGGCGGCCACATGTCCCGAAGATATATGTAACGTCCCCTCGAACAGACAATCCATCCACGACTGGATGTGTCTCGTTACAGAAATAAAGGTAGCAAGTAGCTCTGCTTATAGAGTCACGAAGAACGTTGGTGATACTGATACACAGAAATAATACATTCGGATCTTAATCCAATTTATTTATAAACTTATTGTCTTGATACCTTCTACCACATCAACTCAGATTGTTTACGAAAGAAAAGTGTTTGATTGTTTATGACGAATTAATAAACCGGAGAACCCTTATCGAAAATACTTAGACTACGTCAAGGGCGTAGCCAGGTACGGGCAGGGGGGCAGCTGCCCTCCCTAGAAGATGCATATAATGCTCACAAACCGTAAAGTGATATTACGTAGGTAGCCTAATAAAGTTGAGTCTATCGAGAGGCGAATTTTATAAGATTGTACTACGTTATGGTTGAATCTAGATTTGTTTTTCATATTTAACGTAATCTGTCCTATCGTTCATGCAGCATATACTTTAGATTTCTTGGTTTGTCTAGGAGCTGGTGGCAAAATAATAACAGCCGCTCGGGCCGATCTTTAGGTTAAGCCGTGCTTGCCTAAGTTGGTCTGCGGATGGGTGAGCAACCCTTACATACCGAGTTTCCTCCGTGCCTCGGAAAGCACGTTAAGCAGTTAGTCCCGGCTGTCATTTGTCCATCTTTGGCAGTCGTTACAGGTTACAGGTAGTCAGTGACCCAAAAAGTCTGACAACCGGTCTTACCAAGAGGTATCGTATTACCCAGTATTAACTGGGTTGTGGAGGTCAGATAGGCAGTCGCTTCATGTAAAATACTGGTATTCAGCTGCATCCGGTTAGACTGGAAACCGACCCCAACATAATTGGGAAAAGACTAGGCAGATGATGATGATTCTTGGTTTGTCTAGGCCTGGCCCCCCCCTCCCCTCCCTTAAAATCCTAGATACAATGTTAATTAAAGTGTTAGAAATAAATGTTAGTTATACACTTGCAAAGACCAAAATAGAAACAGATTGATTATCAAACGACGTTTTCAGCTAATTTGCTCGAAACAATACATAATTTAACAAAATTTGAGATTGTAATTAATTATTTGTGTAGGTATTATTTTTGTGTGCATATTCATTGACTTGGCCTTGACTTGGCAAGCGACTAGCATGGATCTTGTACTTTTATTTCTCACGTGTCCCACTGCTGGGCAAGGGCCTCCCCTTTCACCTTCCAATCATCTATTGGGGTGGCTGCTGCACTACGGGTCACGGGTTCGATAAAACAAAAAACAAAAAAAAAATGTTGCTTGCTGTTTGCTGTTTGTGCTTGCTGTTGGTCTATATATGCGAGTATAACATGTTTATAAACGCATCCACGACACAGGAAAATATCCTAATGTGGGGTAACGGTAAAAAAAATGGAATGACTTAATAATTATGTAGTCTAAATGTCACCATGTTTGCAGTTCACCGCCTGCCCGTCTCGGCATCGTAGCCTAGCAAATTGTATGGTATTGCACGCCATCTGTCGGCCGCTAGACTTTCATCTGTTAGCGGCAGGAAATATTCAGAAACATTCTTTTATTTTTAAAAGAAACAAATCTGCATTTACATATTTAAAAAAAATCGCTTGCAATTCTCGGGAATCGAAAATTTGTTATCTTCAGTATTTTGAGCACTTTTCACAGCAAAATTCCACCCTGTATAGGTCGGGATAGTTGAGTACAATAGTGCAATGCACCCTCATTTAATCACATTGTTCATTTTCGGAATTCTGTGTATCGTGGCAAAAATCAGAGGCGTAACTACTAAGATGGCGAAGCAAAGTGAGACAGGATCCGCGGTGTTTGGGACTCCACTCAGTATCTGGGCCAGGAGGGTTACTAAGTCAGCAAGGCATCGACCTAGGGTAACCCAAGCGGCGAGGTGGCTTTTCTAGACGACTGAGGCAATTTTGCGAGTCCAAAACAAAATTGGTTTTGCTGTTTTATTTATACTTTAATAGATCTCTATACGTTTTCTATACGTTTTAGACTGACATAGGCACAACACTACCAATAACCAGCACTTATAGCGTGAAATTTACCCGTAACACTATTGTGTATTTTGAAACGTTGACGCAAAAGAACGTAACAACAAGCCTGTATTTT
Source organism: Xestia c-nigrum (assembly GCA_916618015.1). Taxonomy (NCBI): domain Eukaryota; kingdom Metazoa; phylum Arthropoda; class Insecta; order Lepidoptera; family Noctuidae; genus Xestia; species Xestia c-nigrum. Next base: position 12,252,436 of record OU745255.1, on the reverse strand, counting down.
TTGTAAGGGTAAGTCAGGAGGTCGCCGGTTATGTTTAAGTGTATGAAAGATTGATACTAGAACTTCTAGGTGGAAAAACGCAGCCTATCTGGGATTCGAACCCAGCACCTCTTGCTCAGTAGCGACCACAAGACCAACGCGCGAGGAAGAATCACATACAAGCACTGACAGAGAGGTAGTGATGTCACCGTAAAATTGTCAAACTCGTTAATAATTGTAATCTCTCTAGCGATATTGTAAACTCTCGAAATATGGTCAAACGAACATACTGCTTACAATAATACGCATTTGTTTTCGTGAAATGCATCCGATGGTAGTCAACTCACGCGGTGTGGAGGGAAGGAGGGGTCCTCCTTGCCCAGTGGTACCACTCTCATGAAAAGATAATGTACAATTCCTGAGAAATACCGATTCATATAACCTAACCTTAAAATAGTTTATATTCCCCCAAAAAGCGTAGTCGACGGAGCCCCTATTTCCGACTGCAGGGTTTAAAGGAACCTAACTAACCTAACGGAGGGGTGCCCCAAGTCCCGATTACGGGGGCCGAGATACTTCCCTATGTTCAGTTGACACTATTTCGAGAGTTTACAATATCGCTAGAGAGAAACACGTTATATTGTAATATAACGTGTTTGACAATGTTACGGTGAGAGTGACACAATTAAAATTACATTAATTGAGGCAAATCAAATATTTTATTATGAAAATGTATCGGGAGGCGAGAATCATTATGGAAGATTACTATAGGGAGGAATGAGTGGCGTGGCCAAGTGGAATGGAACCAGCGACCTTGTCAGGGCGAGGTCACACCACCCCGCACCCGGGCCCGACGCCCGACGCCACCTCGGCAGCTTCTACCTGCGCCTCTGTGGACGTCACCGCGAACCCACATACTGTGTATTAATATAAATGCCACCACTCACAGAAAACCTCCATCGGTTTTGTTTCTGAAGCTATTTTAAATTTGCAATACGTAGGTAAATTACAAAATTTTGTACAATAGTTAATGTTAATGTTGCCTGGAGATAGAACCTTCCGGACTCCGGCAGGTAGGTAATTTATTTGTTAGCCTCTAGCTAGTCAGTATTCAACATACCTAACATGGTGCAATGCGGCCTGCTGTCGTTGCCGTTGGTCACACATGCCATGCCAGTGATGCCACTCGTGTGAAGGTAGCATACCTATCACTTTTGGTTACGGACACATGGACACGATCGGCAACAGCAGCTCTACGGAGCACGGACGTTCGGCGCGGAGCCGGGAGTGATGACGGCGGTGCGCGGCCTTGGCCGTGATCGCGCGCTCGATATAGCTCGGCCGAGCGCCCCGCCTGCCGCCTGCCTCCAACCTCCCACGTACCACCGTCTCCTCCCCACATTTCTCCTCATACCATATTCTATTTCCTTCCGAATTGCTTATAGGTTTTTCTAGTTATTTCTGACCGACAAGATGTAAGACTTGAGAGTGAGACCGATTTTCAACAAGGGACTATGTAGGTAACAGGTAAGTTTTCATTAATAAAAAAAGCGGCCAAGTGCGAGTTGGACTCGCCCATGAAGGGTTCCGTAATAGCAAGTAACATATTGTTACATCGGACCTACTAAAACATTCGAGAAAGCACGTGATTACAGTGTGTGTACGTTGGAATTTCGAGTGCATTCCGTTATTATTACTTTTAAAGTTAGGAAGGTACAAATTCGCGACCTATTTATAAAAAGTTAGAATTTCGACCGTACGCCTAGGGCATACGGTTCATATTTGTTTGTTGTGTACAAGTAGCTTATACCTACTACTTTTATTACCTACCTACCTACTTACCTATTCTTTTGTTAGAGTTTTTTATGACCCTCTAGAATATTCGTGGTTATTCTGATGTGTCTGCTGGCGAGTATAAATACACCGCTCAGGCCCGCGACCGTCAGTCTTGTTTTGGCTACACAACGAAGCGAATCGAAGTGAACTAAAAGTGCGATATCTAAGCGAATAGTGATCAGTAGTGTGCTTGTGATTAAGTTTAAGTTGGTTTCTGATTAATAAAGTTATTGTGTTGTTTAATCGGTAGTCATTAATTTATCTCATACCTATAAAAGTTCTTGCAGTTCGTTGTAAATGAAAGGTAAATTCCGGTTTACGATTTATGACGTATTAAAAAAAAACTACTTACTAGATCTCGTTCAAACCAATTTTCGTTGGTAGTTTACATGGTAATGTACATCATATATTTTTTTTAGTTTTATCGTTCTCTTATTTTAGAAGTTATAGGGGGGGGGCACATTTTACCACTTTGGAAGTGTCTCTCGCGCAAACTGTTCAGTTTAGGAAAAACTGATATTAGAAACCTCAATATAATTCTTGAAGACCTATTCATAAATACCCCACACGTATGGGATTGATGAAAAAAAAATGTTTGAGTTTCAGTTCTATGTATGGGGAACCCCCTAAACTTATTGTTTTTTTTTGTGTTAATACGGTTCACAGAATACATCTACTTACCAAGTTTCAACAGCATAGCTCTTATAGTTTCGGAAAAAAGTGGCTGTAACATACGGACGGACAGACAGACAGACATGACGAATCTATAAGGGTTCCGTTTTTGCCATTTGGCTACGGAACCCTAAAAAGTACCTACCTATATTCAATTAACCGTGATACACAGCCTTGAGATGCTGGTGCTTATGGATGTTGATATGATACGATTGTTAAGATCTGTTAAGTAATTCAACTGCCTTTTTTTCTCTAAGGAATCTGACTTCTAAAAATTTAAATTAAGTTAAATGTGTGATATTTTAAAAGCATTATGGCTTTTTATTACCCAACTATGAGGGTAAAGTGTAGGCCTATGTGTGTGTGTAAGGCACATACACACTGTGTGTGTGTGCCTAGCCACGTTAGAGAGTGTTTAGTAGATTCCAGTTAGTTTTTAATCAGGCGTTATTTTTTTTCAATAAAAATACTCCGTGTGTGATATTTTAAGTTTCACATGGATAAATACTACTCAACAAATCTAATGATCATTCTGCGCCATAAATAATTTAAAAGAACTAGCTCAGTCTACCAACAATAACCAAGTGGTTTTTCATCAGGCGTTTTTTTACTGTGTGATAATTTAAGTCTCCCTTTGATAAACACTACTCTGCGACTCTGAAGAGTCATTCCGCGACATAAATATCACGTATTGTACTTTCATTAAAAAATAATAATAGGTAAAAGAAAAATAGGTAACGCCTGACAAAAATATACTAAGTAGTAGGCTTCCGTCGTTATCTTCGTTCGGTTATGGTTTATCAATGTTCTTTTTGCTATTGATTCCTCTTATTTTACTCAAATTATGACCTTTCAATACTCATTTAAATACACTATACTATTAGGAAAGATCTTTGTTTGTGTGTTTGTTACGATTTAAATCAAGAATTACTCAACCGATTTAAAAAAAAATCTTTCAACATTAGAAAGCTACATCTTTACCGAGTAACACAGGCTATGAATTATATTGATGTCGAACTATTATCACAAGGTTTGCGGACGAAGTCGCAAGCGAAGTGCTAGTCTTCTATTAAATGGAAAAGTTATACCTATGTCTCTATACTCTATAAATGTTTATTACTGTTATAATGTACCTACTAATATTATAAAGATGAAAGATTTGTATTTTGGTATGTAACGACTTAACTTAAATACCTACTACTGGACCGATTTGAACAATTCTTTCAGCTATTGATAACTAGGGACATTATCAACGAGTAACTGCATAGGCTATATTTGTATCCCCGTACTCACACGGGAGTGGAAACCACGTGACGGCCGCTAGTGGGTAAGTTATACCCAACCAACAAAAGTTAGTTGTATAGAAGTCCATAGAACGTTTTGTAAAAACTAATCAGTGGTCAAATAAAGGGCCTAAGAAGGTGCACCTACGAAGAAGTGGCGCAATTATATCTCCATTCAATTGTATAGTACAACTGTAGCGGTGTCAGGTGTGACCATTTTGGCCTATTACAGTTGATGTAACAGTAACGCTAACTCTATTTGTTGATATATAAAGCCACCACAATGCAAGTATAGTACCTTATAGAACTGTAAAAGAGTTCATGATTCCATTACTTCACTAATATTCATCATTCATTCAATTTACATTCGTTCACACCGCTGCAGTGTCTTCAGTGTTTTTGAAGAGCAAAAGATATAGAATACGAGGAAATCGGACATTGGAATCGGAGTTAGATAATATTTTATTAACCGACTTCTAAAAAAGGAGGAGGTTCTCAATTCGGATGTTTCTATTTTTTTTTTTTTTTTTTTTTTTTTTATGTTTGTTCGGGCATAACTCCGTCGCTTGCCAACCGATTTGGAAAATTCTTTTTTTGTTGGAAAGGGTATTCTTTCCAAATGGTCCCATAGCCACCAAATCAGGATCTGATGATGGAATCTTGGCGAAATCGAGGGAACTCTTCAAATTTTATATGAAAACGTGTTGCGATTTTGGTATTTTCTACAACAAGTGAAGCATTTGCGTTTGATAAGAACCATTCTACCATCAGATCTGATGATGAAGCCAAGAGTCACGGAACTCCATAATGAGACAATGTACCATAGTCGTGTTTGGGCTTGTTGTAATTGTAACGGTATGCACTTTCCATGTATCAAGCACATGTGAACCACTAAAAAGTTGAAAATAAAAACTTTTTTGCAAAAAATAAAACCGACTTCAAAAAAAAACAAAATAGTGAAAAATAACTTTAGCTTCTGAAGTCGGTGACAAAAAAACTAAAGCAATCAAACAAAGGTCACCGACTTCAGAAGCTAAAGTTATTTTTCACTATTTTTTTTGTAATTAAATTATTCATCTTATAGGGGGAAAATGATGTGCGACTGTTATTTTACTGATAAACTTTGTATGGGTTTACGGCAATATTTGAACGCCCCCCTTGAATTATTTAAATTACGAATTTTAAGTCATAAATATACTTTCAGCTTCCTGAACTCTACTATAGCACTCGTTACGACAGATATCAACCACCATTACATGAAATTAGGATCTTGAATTTTTTCACATTTTATGTACCCTAAAACACTGAAGAGATTTATACTTTTTATTTAAGATCTAAATCATTAAAATCGTTTAGAATATACCATTCTAACGATATCCTACTCATATCTATTGGGTCCAGGACCAGAGTCCATACATTTGTGCCCATAGTCCTTTACCAGTTTGGACTAAGTATAAGAATAGTTATCTGTGGCAAGTTTGCTTTCTGCACATGTGTAGAAAAAACATTAAAAACGCACGTGTGTGAAATACACTGCATTTTGAACCTAATCGTAGTGCGAAAAGAATCAGTTTTCGAGGAAGTGTTTTGAAAACTAAATTGTACCCCATTTTCTCAACTGTATGTACTAGGTACAGTCAACAGTGTAAGAGGATTATTTAATTTTTTTGGTAAAATATTAGGGTGACAATAATAAGTGTGTTGATTGTCAAAATTAATTGATTTAAAGAATTCAATGTTTATTTAGTATATTTTATTCAGAAAATGTTGACCACTTTTCTGATATAAAAACTCTTTGCTAAGATTTAAAAAAGTACCGTTCGTTTTAGTTTAGACAATCTATATTACTATACTCTATGGTTTAGACGGAGCATCCTGATAAACAGTGCGATTTACTTTACATTACCGCAAAAGTACGTAATGAGATACATTACGATATTGAAATTGGTGAAACAAGAGACCCTTTACGAGCAAATATGTTATAAAACGTCGTATGATATACGTGCGCTTTGATAATTACAGCCTCTGCTTTCTTTTGGCCCTCGCCTACGGCTCGGGCAAGCAATATCGCCTCGGCTATAATTTTCAACTTACCGCACTTATATTAATAGCATAATGTACCTTTTGTTACGAGCTGGGTATGAGATAAATTAATTACTACCAATTAAACAACACAATTACTTTATTAATCACAAAACAATTTAAACTTAATCAAAAGTACACTACTATTCACTATTCGCTTAGATATCGCACTTCAAGTTCACTTCGATTCGCTTCGCTGTGTAGCCAAAACAAGACTGACGGTCGCGGGTCTGAGCGATGTATTTATACTCACCAACAGACACACCAAAATAACCACGAATATTCTAGAGGGTCATAAAAAAAAACACTAACAAAAGAATAGGTAAGTAGGTAGGTAGGTAATAAAAGTAGTAGGTATAAGCTACTTGTACACAACAAACAAATATGAACCGTATGCCCTAGGCGTACGGTCGAAATTCTAATGTCTTTTATAAATAGGTCGCGAGTTTCTACGTAACTAACTTTAGAACTAATAATAATAGAATGCACTCGAACTTTTAACGTACACACACTGTAATCACGTGCTTTCTCGAATGTTCTAGTAGGTCCGATGTAACAGTATTATTATCCTACTCACCTACACACAATTTTCTTTGGTACCACCTACCTACCTGTAACTTAAAGGCTGAAAAAGTTTCCACTATAAATACGCACCTTGTTATTGCTGTTCCAGCATTATGGTAAAACAAATAATATGATCATCTGGAGGTCGAAAACATTGCGACGCAGAATATTTATTCCACAAGCTGTGCATAAAGTCGCTCAATAGTACTTAGTAGGCAGACGGCGTAGTTAGAGCGAATCAGAATTAGACACCAAGGCCACCAAGCGAAGTGATATCATTTATATGGCGTGTCTGTCCCTGAACTCGGCGAATGACGCACGTGGATTCAAATATCACCCTGACCTTAGTCGTAAAAATAATCTTTGTAATGCCAGCTAATGGAAATACTTTCCACCCCAACAAACATCATGGGTCACTTACAAAACCAATTTGTCTTGTGAACTAATATGGCTTAGGGCTGTTTATATGAATTTAATTGGAAGACTGAAGGCACCTACTTAGATTGGTTAAAATACTTATTGTGGCAAGTGAAAAAATAAATTATAGCGCCAACAGAAATATATCATGTGTAAAAATTTCAACTGTCTGGCTATCACGGTTCATGAGATATAACCTGGCGACAGACAAACATACAGAGTGGAGTAAAGGTCGTAGCACACTTATCAACTCGGAAAGGGATCGTCATCGCCTCGCCTTTCCTCTTGGCGTCAAACAGGCGTCCACGTTACGTAAGCGGATCAGTAGCTACGGTACGTCAACTCGGCTACAGCTAGGTGACGCCGCGCTTACGGCTCTCCGACCGCTGGTTGACGGCTAGGCGGCACTAGTTCAATCATTTTGAATCCGAACGTGAGGTTTAGCGCACGGTTATGTCTCGGTTCACAATACGTGAGTTGGCTATCATTGCCATAGCACTTGATAAAGACCGCGGGAGGGGCGTGGAAGAATAGACGTAAGCTAAGCCGTAAGCTAGTGTACGGAGAACCGTAAGGCGTAAGCGCGGGAACTGCAAGTCGACCACGCGCCGCACCGCGGTTCGTGAGCTTATCCCGAGGCGAGGCGATTGATTACGTTACGATTCCGATTAGTGTGCGTTACAGTAGGGAGTTTCATACAAATAATACTGAACGGCTCGAGTTGATAGTGACAATCCCTTTCCGATTTGATAGGTGTGCTACGATCCTAATAAGGTCCCGTTTTTGCCGTTTCGATACGGAACCCTAAAAACCGGCCAAGTGCTTGTTGGATTCGCGCCTAAATTAAGTTTAGTTTGTGCACAACAATCGACACCACTATCTGTGAATTTCAGCTGTCACGGTTCATGAGATACACCCTGGTGACAGACAGACGGACAGACGTACAGTGGAGTCGTAGAGGAGTAGTAATAGGGTCCCGTTTTTACTCTTTGGGTACAGAACCCTAAAAAAGAGAACATAATGCAAAAGATTGCTTCTGAGAAAATGAGAGAGATTTGCAAAAAAAGTCCGGACGTTTTACTTTTGTTATCTCTTTTTTTTACCTTTTTAGAGAAATCGCCCGCCGTGCAGACCGAACAAAAGACAAGGCCGGCCAAAGCCCGAACGGTAACCTTAATCCTGTGTACGAGCCCTCCCAGTTGTTTTTGGTTTTAAAATATTAACATCTTTAAAATGAAAAACAATGTTACAATATATTTTCGTATATTTACTGTACATTTATTTTATTTAGCTTTAGCCTTCTTGCCTTTCTTCTTAGGCGGCGTACTTTTACTACCTTTATTGTTCTTAGAAGAATTACCCTTTTTGCCGCGACCCTTTGTTTTCTCTTTGGCCTTTTGCGCGCGCAAGTCTTTCTTCATACGAGGGTCGACCACCTTGTAATGTCCTTTAACTCCCTGAGGTCGTTTCATGCGTTTGGCGGTAGTATGTTTTTTAGCCACTACATAAGTTATTTTCTTTTTTCCATCTGTCTGTGCCTTTTTATACAATGTTTTGACTTGTTGGGCTTTTTCCCTCTCTGACATATCGGCATTCTCCATAACTGCTTCTACCTTCTTCTTGGCACGCTCCATCTTCTTTATCATGCGCTTCTTCTTTCGCGCTTTAGCTTCTATCACTTTCTTAATCGGTCTGGCGTTGATATCTTGTAACCTGTTCTTATATTCATCCGTGTATTTCTGCAAAAATTAAGAAAAAAGATTTTGTTGTGTTGAATGTTTTGTTATAAATAATTGGAATAAGATTAACAGTTATAACAGTAGCAGTTACAATATCAATGCTTCCAAAATTACCTCGGGTACAATGACTTCTTTCTTCATGTGTTTCTTTTCGTCATCCACAAACCAATCCGGTAAATTCTTATCATTGAAGGCGTAGCGGTTCCATCCATCATCTATAAGATCTCTTTTAAATTTCTTCGACGTAGCTATCATTGTTCCTAAAGCAAGGGTCTCGGCATCCATCTTAAGGGTTTTCTTTAGCCGTTTTAAGTCTATAAAAGAATTAAAGGAATAAATTAAAATACAAACCACATAAAGTATTAAAGGCAGATTGGACACACGGAATTTATACGTATTCCGAAATCATACCTGGATCTTGTGAAACCACTTCAAAGTCATCTTTGTTACTGGTTTTTGCTCCAGCTTTGCCTGATGTAGGAGCCACATTGTCTTCTACATCGTAATCACTATCTGAAGAATCGTCATCTGAGCTGTCATCATCAAGTTTTCTTTTTAAACCACCACTTTTCATGTCTTCATTTATGCCATCTTCTGCGACTTTTTTGCCTTTTTCTTTGTAAGTTTCCACCAACTTATCCAAGTCAACTCCTTCGTCGTCATCTTCATCAATGTCCTTAAAGCTGTCTTTCTGGAACCATAGCTCTGCCTTCATGGAGCGCCGCGAGACTGGATCAGTGTTATCCAGGTCAGTCAACAGTGGGTGGTTCTTGGGTACAGGCTGTGATTTAGCAACCTTACTATTTCGTAATGTGTTTAATTTTGTTACTTTATCCACTTTTTTATTTTCAGTATCCGAATCTGAAAAAGCTGAAATAAGAAGAGAATTAAATATAAAAGCAGTGAATGATAAAGATACTACCAAAACGACACTTTTTAAATAGTAATTTAGACAAAGCATATTAAACTTTTTTACCCAAAGTTTCCTTTTCTTGCTCAGTATCAGAGCCGGATTCCATTTCGAGTTCACTGTCGGAATCTTTGTAGTAGAGGCCTGAGGAGTCCAGTTTAGAAGACTCTGTATCATATTTAACATACTTTTGTTTTACTTTGAACTCATCATCAGAGTCACTGGCTTCTGCCACTATATCTGGTTGCTGGTCTACCATACGCGCCAATTCCTAAAACGCAAATAAATATTACATTATTTGATATCCGGCATTCCCATTATTTAGGCATGTGTTATGACAATATTTAAACTCTGATAGACCAATGAAAATATAGATTTTATTTCTAATTTGTGACTACTTACTTCAGCATTCTTGATGTCTGATAATGAGAACATATCGTTACTCTCTAAAATAGGTCCTCCATCACCCTTCAGTACCATTTTTAAATTCATTTTCTCTGCCAGTTTCTGTCTTTGTTTATTTAGTTGTTTTCTCTTGCGTTTGGATGTCCGCTTTTCTTCAGCCTACAAGATTGCAATAAATATTTAAAATAAATTCGTTCACTTTAGACTCAAAAACCGGTTCTATACTATTGTATATTCAATTTATTTTCTTATTTGTTGTTCTAACAGCAACAGACATACACATTTTGTGACAATTTCAACTACCTATCACAGTTCATGAGACACAGTGTGGTGACAGACAGATGGACAGTGGAGTTGTCGTAATAGGATCCCGGTTTTACCCTTTGTGAACATGAGCCTAAGAATTGTGCAAAAATTTAGTTTAGCATAATTGTAAATTACAAAACATCTTAGCATAAGCTAAGGAGCAGACCTAATAAAAAGTAGGTCTTAATAATGAAAATAGATCTACGCCAGTCAAGTTATTATGCCTTGTGACTGTGACTGTAGCTTTGATTTTGTTTTGTGTTTTTGACATTCAAAAGTGCCGTAATGGTCTAATTGAAATAAATTATTTGAGTTTGAATCATTATGAAATATCAGTAAAAAGGAAGGTTGTCCTGTAAAGTCCACAATAAACTAGTAGTGGACCAAAAGTGTATGTACCTGTAGTCCAGCAATCTCTGCATCAACATCATCTTCATCATCACCCTCCACTGCTTCAACCTTGGATTCATCATCACTGCCTTCCACAGCATCTGTCTTAAGTACCTGGAAAATAAAATCCAGTGAGCTAAATAAGATTAAATAATACAATACAATTGGAGATGGGAAAATATCTTTTGCAACCAAATGACACCTTTTTTTAACAACAAGCTGATATTTTATATTAGCAGGGTGTTAGTTCATCGTTGTTAATTAATGATGTAGTTAGTTTACTCTACATCTAAATAAATAAAATAAGCAAAGTCGAAACAAAAAACGATATCAATTTTATTTGTGTTGCTTTTTACTTGTCATAATTATGACTGACAGGCGCATTACTTTGTGTAATTTATTTCATCACCACTGCTCTCAAAACGGTGAAGGATGCATGTCGTAATAATCATTGAGTTGCGGACACCAGCCCCTTGTACAATACAATACAATCATGATATATATCCAATACATATCAAACAATTTTTTATGATATCTATATAAATAAAAATGAATTGTTGTTCGTTAGTCTGATTAAAACTCGAAAACGGCTGGTCCGATTGAGCTGATTTTGGTTTTAAAATGTTTGTCGTAGTCCAGGGAAGGTTTAAACGGTGAGAAGTAGACAGGTAGGTAGGTAGGTAGTAGGTAGGTAGGAAAAAATGCATTGCAACGCATGCCGGGTACAGCTAGTATAATATATCAATAAATACAGAAATGGTTTGTAAATTTTCATACCACGAAGCAATATTTCGCGTTTGTTACTGTATTTCTACTTTCCAAATGTAGATAGCTTTGGAGTAGAGTTAAAATATACTCCCTATCCCTAATAGTAAGTTCTAATCCATAAATAGCAACACTTCAGCCAGCATTAATAGTCATGATTCTAAGTCCGTAGTCTGATTTTAAGTACCTATTACCAATTTCTTCTCTTTTTGTTGTTTCATGTACTTTTTTTTAGACACTATCACCAGTTCATAAGACATTTGTATGGTTTAATATTCTCTTAACTAGATTAGCACTTATACAAAATTGTAATAATACAGTTAATATTCCAAATGTTTAGAGTTATGGAACAAGAAACTTAAGAGAGTAACCTTATATTACCTGTGAGGCCTTAAATTCCTTCATTTGCTTGAACCAGCTAAGCAAAGCTTTCAGGTCTTTTCTACCAAGTACTTTAATATCTTTACAGCATTCCTTTATTTCTGCTGTGGTTTTAGGGTGTTCCTCAATGGATTTATCATCAAGCACAATCTGTAATCAAATATGTATTTAGCAGTTATATTGTTGGCTGCAATATAAAATTCACTAAGAATCATGCAGAATAAATTGTCAAAGCTAAATGATAAAATAATGAATATGTACCTCTGAGCAACCCTGTAGTAAGTCTATAGGGTCCTGGTCTTGAACCAGGAACTGTGAAAGCATTACTTTGTGGTGAGTTGTGTAATCATTTTCCAGATATCCCTCAGCCTTAGCTTTCTTTTGTTTTTCAGGGTGCAAAATATTTAAGTGTTGTTTCTTAACAATATCCAAATCCTCAAATACATGTTTGGGATCAAGAAATTTAGGATCAATAGTATCAGGTGCAATATAGCCCTGACAGACCACAAATATTTCGGAAGATTCATTACGAGAGGCCTGTGGCTTTGTTGCATGAACTTTCTTGAAAAACTGCTTCAGTACCCACAATAGTGCGTGATAATCTTTAGATCTAAATACTTTGGTTACAAACCATCCTCCCTCTCTCAAGAAATTTGTGGCCAGTTTAAGGGCACTGAGTGTCAAACAGGCCTGCTGGTATGCATCATGAATCCAGTTCAAACCAACGTTTGGAGCACCATCATTGAGAACTACATCAGCTTTCCATGTTTTGATTTCTTTTTTAATTGCTGATTTACATTTTTCCGTTGTAATATCTTCAGTTAGGCCGATACAACCAGGAACCGGTTTGATTGGAAACAAATCAACGCCAATGACGACACTCGATACAGGCATGTTCTGATGCGCCACCTGCATCCAACCACCGGGCGCGGCACATAGATCGATGCATACTCGTGACTTTTGTAAGAACCCAAATTTTCGATTCAATTGTATTAATTTGAAAGCAGCTCTGGAGCGATAACCTAAAATCATATGAAACACATAGGTACAATTACATTTTTAATACAACATGAGCACACACTTTATTAAACTTCAGTACTTCATAAAAACATTACCTGTCTCCTTAGCAAGTTGATAATATTTATCTTTTCGTTGTTTTCCTACTTTTGTCTTCTTCCCCATTTTTTAAACAGATTACATCAATAATTATTACCAAAATAGCCACAACGTGTTCACAGCTGCAAAATGCTTTTTGAGGTTAAAAGTAATGTCAATTATGTCAAATAAACGAGTTAATGTCAAAGTTGACGTTTCGTCTCCTCAGCTTTGGATCGTAAATTTCTCATCTTGCAACACAGTTCACGTTCCGTTTGATATAATAGGAACGTCAGTTGCACAGACCACATAGAGCTTCGTGTGGTCACATGATTGGTCAGGACCAATCATGTGTTACCTAACCTAACGTGGGGGTGCCCCAAGTCCGGGGGCAGAGATACTTCCGTCGCATTCATTTCAATCGTCGCAATGTTTTCACTTCGATAAATCAAAATCAAAATCAAAGCCAAAATCAAAAGTAAGCCAATTACAGGCACTTTTGGTTCACATGTGCTTGGTACACATGGAAAGTGCATACCGTTACAATTACAACAAGCCCAAATACGACTAGGAATCTAGGATACATTGTCTTATTATGGAGTTCCGGTGCCTGACTCTTGGCTTCATCATCAGCCCCCTTATTCACAACGCTTCAATTTGCTTCCGATTCAGAAAGTCGTATGTCTATATCGGTCGTTTTCGTAATGCCAGAAGAAGACAGATAGACGAGTTGTTGAATCGGAAACGAGTCGAACGTTTGTGAATACGGGGTCTGATCTGATAGTAGAATGGTTCTTATCGAACGCAAATGCTTCACTTGTTGTAGAAAATACCAAAATCGCTGTAAGTTATCCTATAAAATTTGAAGAGTTCCCTCGATTTCGCCTAGATTCCATCATCAGATCCCGACTTAGTGACTATGGGACCATTTGGAAAGTATACCCTTTCTAACAAAAAAGAATTTTTCAAATCGGTTGGCAAGCGACGGAGTTAAGCGCGAACAAACATAAAAAAATAGAAACATCCGAATTGAGAACCTTCTCCTTTTTTAGAAGTCGGTTAAAGAAGTGTGAAAGTACTATAGTTTCCCAGCGTAGATCTCTATGGAGAAGAACGGGCAAGAAACTCCATTACAAAATCTTGGTTACATCATTCATGTTGAGATGGCATAATAAGTGAAAACAATGTAGCAGGATGTGCACGTTAAAAGTGTCCTTAATAAAAACAAAATAATATATTCAAACAAGCTATGGCCACTAAGAGATGAATAGTCACAACTGACAGCACTCGTTCACGAACATGACGCATGAATCAGCACCATTCAGCTCAACCATTTTGAAGGGAACTAACTGGTTCGACACACGCCACCATCAGCGAGACTCGTGTATCGTGAGTCGTGAGCGAGACATTTGAGTGAGCATGACATACCCTCAACCACCATTCATTCAAGTCAAGAACTAACGTAGGTTTCCAGTGATGATAGCTGTACTCACACAATATGGGCTATGCGATTATTTAATACTAAAGAGATTGAATCTATACAATGCAAGGATAGTTGTACAATCTTCAGCAGCTCCAACAATACCATTGAATGCTATCAATTTTTGCGCTCCTGTCCTTGTGGAGCAGGACCAGCATTAGCCAAGCATTTTTATCAGCGATATAATCGCTCAACTTATAATATGCTTGCTTACAATCATAGTGTGCGTTTAATGCATGTTTTTTCGCCTCATTCAGTTCAAGAATACATTGTGGAATTTTATTATAGAATCTCAAACAATACCCCATGAAATATGAGTCTACTTTTAAATCTACCGAAAACTAATGCGTTATATTGTAAGCAGTACGTTCGTTTGACAATCTTTCGAGAGGTAACAATCTCTCTAGATAGATTACAATCTAACGGGTTTTACAATTTTACGGTGACTTAATTAAATTATAAGACTACTGACCCCGTATCACAATTCATTCGAAGCTGTGATACGGGGCATTCCAGATTTCATGGTCATTCTGATACTTAGATTATCGAGAATATCCGTGTGGCGACTTTTCTTACGAGAATACCATACGATGACGTCAATAAATTCCGTATTTTTTATGTTGGCAATCGGTATTTCACAAAAAAAGTCACCATTCACATTCACCATTGTTTCGTATTGAAATCGAAGAGTCCGCGACTTGTTACTGCGCATTCTAAAAATAATCAGTATCTATTAACCATCTTGCTACTCACTAAATACTGAATCTCTACGAAAGTTGTTGGATTTTACAAAGCAGATTACTTTCAATAATCAATTTCAGTCTCCCGTCATCATGACTCCAAATCTTCAAACATTCGTGAACAGTTTTCAAAATCGTCTGTAAGTATTGCTTTTGCCCTTGTTCTCATTTAAAATACTATTCTTTATTACCTATACAGGTAATGATTACAACTCACTGGTAAAATAACATTTTAACAAAGTTTATCTAAAATTAATCACATCATTCTAGAACATTGTAGTAAAAGGAACATTCTACGACACAAATATATACAGTATGTTTATTTATTGTGCTAGACTAACAATAACATGTTTTTCATTCGTTGACTACCATGTTAATACAATATTTCATGTGTAGTACTTTTTCTGTTTTTTAATGACTTGTACCTAATGATGTAATGAGTACTTGAACATAGTTATCACCATACTTAATTAAGATATGATAGTATCATTACATTATTTCATTTGCATGATCTGTTGTTTCCAGAGAACCACCAGTTCGCCAGCATTTAAAAAATGTCTATGGAACCTTGATGATGACATGTGGCTCTGCTCTAGCTGGGGTCTACGTTGACATGTACACATGGTTCCAAGCTGGTATCCTGTCTGCAATTGTTGGGGCGGGTCTTATGCTTATGTTGATTGCCACTCCTGATACTGGCAAAAACACAAACCTACGTCTTGGATATCTCTTAGGTTTCGGCCTTACTTCAGGTAGAAAATAAGTTTACACTAGTCATGTTTATCATTTAATGTCAATGTGTTTTAACTTTAACTATCACAAGGAAGAGGTTGTCCTTATTCCTTTTTTTCCATTTATTTATCTACAATCAGCATAGGCTATAAGCTATCCTCATTCTTTTTTTACAACATTCTTTTAGGAATGAGCCTGGGACCACTGCTGGAGTATGTCAGCTTTGTTGACCCATCCATCATAGTGACTGCTCTGTTGGGCAGTACATTGGTGTTTGTTTGCTTCTCCATTGCTGCAATGTTAGCTGAGCGCGGCAGCTGGTTGTTCCTGGGTGGAACCCTGATGACTCTGCTCACTTCTATGTCACTCATGACTCTAGTCAATATCTTCATGCAGTCTCATCTCCTGTACCAAGTAAGTACACCAATATAAATTTTATTCTGCCATAACTGGTATGTAGACTTAGTGTTACTACATATTAAAATAATTCACTAGTAAATGACCTTGTAGAACAACAAGTCACAGTACAAAGTTCTGTTTTTCTATTGGTTCAAATTAATGTTATGCAAACATATTATTCCAGAAGTTGGTTTGAGAGCCATGAATATATTTTAATATTAGCTTGGAGTTCAAGGGAATATTCCTTCTCTTTATGAAAAGATGCCTTTGCCTTTCAGTGGGACAGTAATACGGTTGTATAAGAAAAATGTTATGTTGTCAGTTCCTAACCCTGCATTTAATTATATTACAGGCTCACCTATATCTCGGACTTATGCTGATGTGTGGCTTTGTACTATTTGACACACAACTCATCATTGAGAAACGCAGAATGGGCAGCAAGGACTTTGTGCAACATGCTCTAGAGTTGTTCATTGACTTCATTGGAATGTTCAGGAGACTGCTCATTATTTTGTCACAGAAGGTATGGTTCGAATTGCATTGCATAGCCAAATGGCAGAAACGGAACTTTTTCCATCATATAAGCCTGTCCTTCTGTCCTCATTGTACACAACAATCTGTGACCCTTTTGGCACTACACCAAATGAAAATTCGAGAGGTGTATTTTGTGCACTGCTAGCAATGGTAAATTAATTTGGAGTGGCCATAAACATGTTACATTAGGAATGAATAATTTATTGGCCTGTAGTTAATAATGATGTTTCTAAAGGACTGTTTTAATCCAATTCATTAGTTTGTCTCTTCCTTTTTTAAAAGGTTTTTGTATTTTGAAAATAAAACCAATATAGTTTGTCATGCAAATTAAAACTGTACCTATGAAGTAAACATGTATGCGAAACAAATCACACAGAAACCGGAAGTGGGTCTTGCTAAGATTTTTTTTCATAATTACACCTGAAGCGAATAAAAGCGAAAATGTATTTTAGTAATTAAAACTAAATATTGAAACACTATTTTCAGGAAGAACAGAATCGCCGCAACCGTAAACGTGAATAAACATCATGACGTCGCAAATTCATTATTTACGCAAGACTTAACTATGTTACGATACAATGACGTAGGTACATACGTACGTGCC
Source organism: Xestia c-nigrum (assembly GCA_916618015.1). Taxonomy (NCBI): domain Eukaryota; kingdom Metazoa; phylum Arthropoda; class Insecta; order Lepidoptera; family Noctuidae; genus Xestia; species Xestia c-nigrum. The sequence continues at coordinate 12,235,123 of OU745255.1, read as the reverse complement.
AGTTGCTCAAATGACTCATCTTTCAACTGATGCAACTAGGAAGTTAAGTTTCGCGAAGGCAAGGACATCTTATAATTTTGGTGAGAATCCTTCTTCAAATATATTATTATTATTTACTATTTTGTTAATTAAATGATATTTAAGAAATTTACAAGTTTATTAAAGGATTAAATACATTGGAAGTTTGGAACCGATTGGATGTAAGAGTTTAATTTTCCTCTCTTCAACCTCATCAGTACTAGCCTGTTTTCATTGCCATTGATCGCGGATCAATTTACGTCCTAATTAAGTGGTGTGCCTGCCGTCCCTGGAGTACTCACCATTAATTTAACATGTAAGGTCTATGTAAAATCCAAGTACGGTCTGCAGCATGGGCACTACCGGCTGGTGTACCATAGCGAATCAAACAATTACCAAACAAATGTAAGGTCAATGTGGGCAAATCCGTCATAGTTTTTTTAAAGTTGAAGTTAGTTGATTATAACTGGTACACATAACTACTTATTGTAAATTTAATGGTTGTAAGCAATAGAGAATTTTGTTGTCTTTTACACACATCCATTCGAAACAACCGAACATCGTTCCATATTTAACTAAAAATGTTTTTTTTAAAAACGGTTGTTAGACGGATTTTCCCTGAGGATTGGGGCAAATTCGTCCAGTAGCATTTTTTCCTTGAATGACGTCGTTATATCAAAGTATGCAATTTGTAAACAAGTAAATGCACATGCTGAAGAAAAATATTTTGTAACGTCATAAATATAAAGTTTCATTTACGTTTTATTCCCTAAAATCATTTTTGGGGGCTAATCCGGCCTATTTTTAAAACCAGGGATTTTAAACCTTTCCAAAAAATTGGAACACTAAATTTAAATATTTTTACTTGGTATCATCAATCATCAGTTTACTTTTTCAGGTTAAATAAACTGGGTTACTTTTAATGAATCGATTAGGTTTAAGAGCATTATAATTATAAACAATGCTGCATGTTGCACTTGCATTAAAAATCGAAGTACACATTTAAAAATCAGTTTCAGAAAAAAATGCTTTTATTCATAATGACAATATTAGTGTTAAAATGGAACATACTCAACGAAACATACTAAAATTAGTAGGGTTCTTAATTTTTATCCTTAAGTACTATGTAACACACTTAAATCTTTAATTTAATCTGAATTTGGTAGAGTTGCGGTCCCTTATATTTAGTTAATATACAATTTCGGACTTGTCCTTGTTATAGGAACCCACATAATATATTATTTAGTAATCATGAGAAAACTGAAAACAAACAAATAATAATATTAATAATCTGACCATAAGCCAAATCTAGTATTAAATACTTATGCCACCAAAAATAGCTCTAGCAAAAACTAAAAATAGGTAGGTAGGATGAAAAAGGTTGACAATATCTGCAATGGGGTAATTCCGGTATATGACGGTTTAGCCCCTTTGATATTAGACGGATTTTCCCACTTGACCATTTCGATGTTACATATTTTTAAAAACAATTATTTCTGTATCCACTGGATTTTATTGAAAACAAATGAAAAAATCCTGTAAAACACTTATTAAACTACAAAATATACATACTTAGAAAGTCGTAACTTGTAAAATTGAATATTTATCATATCAGAAACGTCAGTACTCAACACTTGAGTATCGACTTCGGAGCAGGACTAAACTTCAAACGTGTTTTTTTACTCTTGTAGACAACTTTGCTCCATCTATGAATCATAGTTCGAACTAAAAAGTGATCCTGTTTAACCGACCGAATCAGTAAAAGCGTAACTATACTTGAACTAGTAGTAAATGCGTGTGTACGGAATAGCCCCGTAGACGGATTTGTCCACATTGACCTTACCTACAAAACAAAATTATTTCGTAATTAAGGTACACCCGCCATATTGACGTCAATATGGCTGGTGTACTATAGTTTTATATTATTTAACCATTATTCATAAAATTTAATTACACCAAAAAATTGTAAGTACCTAAAAAGTACCTCAATTAAAAAAGCACACACACTTGATCAGTTGGATAGTTCCTGAGAAATAAAACAACCGTGTCTTGTGTATAAGTCAACAAGATTAGTCATCATTCTCCTGCCCTTATCCCAACTTATTTGGGGTCGGAGCAGCATGTCTTCCACTTCCATACTTCTTAATTACTTACTCGTCATCTCAGCAGTCACCTTCGTTCTGGCCATATCATCATTCACACAGTCCATCCATCGTTTCTTTGGTCTTCCTATACTCTTATAGCCATCTACATTCATACTCAACACTTTCCTCACTCTATTTTCTTCATTCCTCCGCAACACATGTCCATACCACGATAAGTAATCGATTATCAGACTTCCTCTTATGTACTTGTCATCGTAAAATTGTCAAACACACCTTTGTTTGATTGATTTAGTTTTTTTGTCACCGACTTCTGATGCTAAAGTTATTTTTCACTTTTTAGTGGTTCACATGTGCTTTTACCCCTTTACAGCGTACCGGGGTGATTTTCTGTTATGAACTGGTGTAAACAATAGACAGATATGAGGTTTCAGCAATCACAGTACATTTGCTATCATTTATTGAGGAGTTCCGTTACCTATCTCCGAAGTTCTTCATCAGATCTTCATCAAATTGAATTGGAATCACTTCGAGAAAGTACACTTCGTAAAACTACCCAAACCGCTTCTAGTGTGCCTATAAAATGTGAAGAGTTATCTCTATTTCTACAGGATTCAATCATCAGATCCTGATTTGATGATTATGGGACAACCTGGGAAGTATATCCTTTCAAACAATTTAAAAAAAAATCGGTCCAGCCATCTTCGAGTAATCGGGGAACATTGAATTGAGAACCTCCTTATTTTTGAAGTCGGCTAATAACATGTACATTTGCCTGGCTCGGCCCCCCAGAATCTGCCTTTTAGGTGTTCACCAATGCAATGTATTCGCCTCTAGGAGTATATGTACCGGTTTTTTTTTCAATGTACCTCTGTACTTTCGAAGAAATTTGCAAATAAGGGGTCCGTGCGGAAAACGTTTGGCTGGCACGGCCCTCTCTTTTTTTGTGTGTATCTTGAAAAACATAAAGCGCATTCAAAATGTACTCTGTTGACGCGTTCTATATACCGCAACGGATATTCTGAATTCGTAATAACAAAAAATAATTATATAGATGTAGATAGGGGACCGTGCTGAAAAATAAATAAATGAGGGAATCTCTAAAGAAGACAAATAACCTTAGCCAAAAACTATTAAAACATAATACACATGTTACTTGCCACCCATCAATTATTGATGGGTGGCAAGTAACATGTGTACCGCATTGGTTTCTCATAAAACTAAAAAAAAATGTGTCCCCCGGGGTGTACGTTACTCCAACAGGAAAGTATCTCCTAGAGATATATGAGTAGAACGTATAGTTGGTGCCTTATCTGCTGTAAATGTGCCCCCACATAAAAAATGTGTGCCCCCCTGTCGTTTTGAAAAAAAAAAACGGAAAAACGATTCTTGCTGGGGTAACGTTTTTCTAGCAGGAAAATTCTAAACGAGTGATCGGAGAGAGAAAAATTGTGCATGTCCAGAGAGCTTATATGTGTGCCACTATGTGCCCCCAAAAATAAAATCTGTGCCCCTTCAGATTTTCGAGATATTGCGTTTCCTGCTGCAGTAACGTTTTGATGAATCGTATGTCTCTAAAACCATTGCATGTGCCCCTGTCGAATAAACATACACGAGTAGCTCTTATGTGTGCCCCAATTAGATTTAAGAAAATATTTATAGTTTTCAAGTTATCGCGGTTTTATGAAAACCCGAAAAAATATCGCAGCGCCTAAATGAGACAAGGCATAAAAAAAATCAGCTGTTCCCTACATTTTGACGAGTTATGCGAACATAAATGTAGGGAACAGGTGATTTTTTTTTCGCGATTTCAAGGTTCGTCCCATAGAAAAAGTTGATCAAAATGATGAGTACAATGACCCCTTTTCGGGTTTAGTATAAACAAAAAATAATGTTGTATGTGTGAACGAAAGAATTACATTCAGATATTTGCCATTTGCTAGGTCTTTGACCAAAAATTTGATTGGTTCCGGTTTTTAAAAAACATATAGTTCATGAAATGTATGTTAAATACCTACTACTAAAAAGAGGTGGCTCTTTTTGTATAAAAATAAAAAGCTCGTATTTGTCTTAATATATATATATTTATTGATAAGCCGTGGGTTAGATAAATTAACAGTAAGTTTTTCATCATTTTAAGGGGAATGCGGGGACGCGAAATTCAAAATTTCTTGCGTTTTTTGCAATTTGCAGGCCAGTGCTAGGTTGTATGTTGATTAAAATATTATTCCACATCAACAAGCTGTTTCATTAATATAGTTCACAAGGTTCACAAGGTGCATTTAATATATTTTTTAATTAGCCCCCAAAACTTTTGAACGCAACTGTACGGACAACAGCTTAGGTATGATACGTCCAATAAAGAAGGTCATCGAAATGTATGAATCCGTCGCTTATTAGTAGTCATTCAAATTTGGTCGGATAACCAGCCGTTGTTTACTTAATTTGGTTTTTTGTTTATATTTACTTAATGCGACACATTCCAAGCTCAATATTTTCACCGTATATTTTTGACTAAAGGCACATGATTTTGGTTTACACCTACACATCTGAAATTTAGCCAGTTCCTTGTATTTTGCCGTCAAAGTTATGACACTATCGTTTTTACTTTTAGCAAGATTATTCAAAAACGCATGCATGAAGCGTTTTGAAACTTTGTATGGTTATTATTAGCGTCAAGAAGGACCGAATACAGTTTTCAGCGAACTTATGCCTTGTCTCATTTAGGCGCTGCGATATTTTTTCGGGTTTTCATAAAACCGCGATAACTTGAAAACTATAAATATTTTCTTAAATCTAATTGGGGCACACATAAGAGCTACTCGTGTATGTTTATTCGACAGGGGCACATGCAATGGTTTTAGAGACATACGATTCATCAAAACGTTACTGCAGCAGGAAACGCAATATCTCGAAAATCTGAAGGGGCACAGATTTTATTTTTGGGGGCACATAGTGGCACACATATAAGCTCTCTGGACATGCACAATTTTTCTCTCTCCGATCACTCGTTTAGAATTTTCCTGCTAGAAAAACGTTACCCCAGCAAGAATCGTTTTTCCGTTTTTTTTTTTCAAAACGACAGGGGGCACACATTTTTTATGTGGGGGCACATTTACAGCAGATAAGGCACCAACTATACGTTCTACTCATATATCTCTAGGAGATACTTTCCTGCTGGAGTAACGTACACTCCCCCGGGACATTTTTTCACTTTGGAAGGGTCTCTTGCTCAAACTCTTCAGTTTAGAAAAAAATGATTTTAGAAACCTCCATATCATTTTTAAAGACCTATCCATAGATACCCCAAACGTATGGGTTTGATGAAAAAAAAAATGAGTTTCAGTTCTAAGTATGGAGACCACCAAAATTTATTGTTTTTTTTTCTATTCTTGTGTGAAAATCTTAATGCGGTTCACAGAATACATCTACTTACCAAGTTTCGACAGCCTAGTTCTCATAGTAAAGTAGCTGTGACATACGGACGGACAGACAGACATGACGAATCTATAAGGGTTCCGTTTTTTGCCATTTGGCAACGGAACCCTAAAAACATACTTACAGACGAATTGAGAACCTCTTCTTTTTGGAAGTCGGGTGAAAAGAAAAGATTGCATGCAGCAGAGGTATCTTATGGATATTGAGTGACTAAAATGGATAAAGTTAGAAATGAGCATTATATAAAAAAAAAAGTTTATTACAGAAATATGAAAGGGAGTTGTCTGGCCTGGTATGTAACTGACTAAAATATAAATGCTAATGGATGGAGAGGAAGAGGAAGACCAAATAAATTATGCACAGATTATTGTGATATAGGAAAAACGAGTAAATGATTGCGTGACGAATAATCCCAGAACGGAAGAAAAAAAAACCTGTAGCGCCGACCAAAATTGTAAAGACATAACTTTTTTATGGGACCAACATCATCAGACGAATTATCAGGCTCTCCCATACCTACCTATGGGTTTAGTAGGTTTTGGGATAGCTGATTATTTGTTCGCAACTACGATGTTGATTCTATCAAAAGTTGTTTTGTTTTATGGTCTGTACCACACATTTCTGATACATGCTGTACCATGAATAAAAATCGTAGGTATTTCATAATAGAAAATTTAATTCTGATGTGAACTTGACACGTTACTACCAAAAGTGTATTATCATCATTTGAAAAAATATAAAGTGAGGCTAAACGTAAGTCGCAGCTTTTAATTTATTTCTAACATGTTTCATACTCACAAGAATTTCTGTGGTAGGTACCTACTATACTACGACTAAAAACACGACTACGGAAAAACCACAAATATTCTGGGTTTAAAAAGTAAATCCGACTCCTCCTATTAATTAGGTAAGTCGGTTAAAATGTAGCCTTTAACCGGGCCTTAATAACGAATTGATTGACACTTATTCATCAAATTCGGATGGATTGTTTAGGCGCTATGGAGGAACATACGTTAATACATACATCGATTGCTAAAATCATAACCATTCCTTTTGGCTTCGCCATAGTCGGGTTACAGTAACACTGGAGACACCATTTTGTATAATCATATTATGCAGTCCCATATCATCATCTTTACATCGAATTTAGATAGTAAATATTTCTAAGAAAGAAAAAAAGAACGAAGTGGTCACTAGATTTAGGCGCGGGACAAATACAAGAGGAATAAGGCGGTGGTACACCACCGCCGTCGCGGCGCCACTTTGATATTATTTCATACAAAATGTATCGAAGAGGTGTGGCGTGAGACATACTGAGCCGGCGAGGGCGCCGCTACCGCGCCCTCGGCGCACCCGCAGTTAGCAGTGGCATGCACAGGGAGAAAACAAGACGGCGAAAATGCGGGACAAAATAGACTTTACAAGACCAGAATGCGTCCGCGCCTCGCCTTTCCGACACCGATGCGCCGACGCCACGCAGTCACCTCGCCCGCGCCGCGCCCCCGCCTCTTGTATTTTTCCCGCAAAGTTACTACGTTCATAACTCCGAAAGCACCTCACATCGTTCTATTAGGGTTGTTGAAGGCAAAATACATTAATTACAAGGCCATGCACGCGTTATAGAACATCATCATGTAGTAGGTACAATATTGCAACAGCGACTGCGAGGAAAAGACATAGGTAAAAGAAGTTGTTTTATTAGTAGAGCATGCCAGGAGTCGGCGCGACGGCACTCACGCGCGTATTGCTTGACGGTTTGACACAAGTCCCGTTGCTCAACCGTAACAACAATCCCCAGGCCCTACGAGCTCAATGGAAAGCAAGATTTCGATTACCGAAAATTACAAAACTGTCATGACATGTTTTAAACCCAGTCATTTCACAAAATGATTCCAACCACAAAATAGAATGAAAAGTGAATAGGTGTTCCACCTCTGCATATGCTGTAATGGTGTTGGGTACTTTTACAAATTAATGGTCTTACATAAGGTACGTAAATGATGTGTTATCTATTACTATTTTCATCATGTGGATGTATCTTGTTTTTATCATAAAGAAACATTTTCCTGGCTTTACCAAGTTCATTATTAATTAATATGCTCACAAAATTTATAACGTTAGCCTCTCCATTCTGAATATCTGTAGTCCGTGCGACATCTAATTTACTTGCCATTGATCCACTATCAACATTTTCATGAGTTTGAGTTGTCTCTTTAGTTTTTTTTATAGTGTACAATTCTTGGGATATTCTCCACTTAAAACATTTACAATTATTAAAATATTTATGCGGGGGAGCTTCCGAGTCCCAACTTCGTACAACATATTCGTATGTTGTAACTCCTAGCAAAGATATATAAATGTGAAAACAGCACAAATGTAATAAGGCACATCCTATTGCTGACGCCGTTGTGCAAAATAAGACTAAAAATATCAAGAAAGATATAGAACTCCTACAAAAATTTGATGTAGCTGTCGTCGTGCTGTATAATGAACTACAATTAATAAAGTGTTGTGCTTCAGTGCTTAAATATTTAGGATTTGTAAAAAATATCACAATGTCTGCAGCACACAACGATGACGTGAACATAGATATCATGAGCGCTGTAGTGACGCATGCTATAAACGCCACGTAGTTCCTCCCGCCGATGCAGTTGTTGAGCCACTTGCAGTGGTGGTCGAAGTGGTCCACACATTTGTTGCATATACTACAATGTTTCGTTCTTCTGCTGCTCGTATGTATGTTGCACAGATGGCATCTTCCATTTTCAATAACATGGGCATGAATTTCTCGATCAAATTCAGGAACGTTATACACTTCCCGTTTTCTCAATTCAGTTTCGCTGGGATCCAATAAAGACGCAGTAAGATGCGAAGATACGTGGCACACGTACAATACAATGAAGATCACTAAAGCTATTGTCCCCAATTCCTCAAATTGTATTTTAATCAGAATTAAAAAATTCAACGATCCAGTCGCAATGAAAACGAACCAGCCGATAATTTGTTGATAGTTCAGTGGTAATTGAAGTCCGTGCAATCTTCTTTGTGGTCTCGGCGACTGATGTGAGGCACAGCACTTGTCCATCGGAATTTTTAATAATCATTGATTTCCGCACCTACTTTAATATTTATTGTCACGTTATTCGTCAGATATCTATTCCAGCCAATATCAAAAGATTTTTGTTTATACATACAGTTATGTCGCAGCTAACTAGTGTAACAATTTTTTATAATAAGTATCTAGGTATAAAATACACAACAATAACAAGGCTTGGCGTTAACCTCGTGTCGCACTTCATTGTTGGTCAAGCCCGTATTATGCGTATTATGCGCGCGCATATATTCAACTTCAGTAACAAAATTCCGCCTTAATTTTTAATGATTTTTCTAATTCCGAGAATGACTTCACTCTAGGAATTTAAATTGAACTCACAGTTAAACACAGATTGTATGTATGTATTTCGTAGTGTGCATGGCAAGTTTCTATGGTAACGAAATGTGTTCAGAATAGTTAGATGCCATAACAAGGCATCATGATGATAGAAAACTGGCCGAATATACTTATTATTTAATTTAATTATTGGTCTACATTAAGGGTTAATTAGTAAATAATGTATGTGTATCAAACATAATTATATTATTTTCGTACTTAGTAGGCTAGTCCTACACTTCACTTACTTACATATACTTACCTAAACTAAAGCTACAAGGTAGCCCGCGAAATTTAAATATTCTTGGATTTTTGCAATTTGCAGGCAAGTGCTAGGTTGTATGATGATTAAAATATTGTTCGCGACTATTAGCATTGGCCAAAAATTGAATTTCGTGGTCTACCCTGGATCATTAGCCTTAAGGTGAAAGCGTCAGGGTAGCCCGCGAAATTCAAATTTTCTAAGTTTTTCGCTTTTTGCAGGCCAGTGGTAGTAGGTTGTATGAAGTTAAATTATCTTTCGCGACTGTAAAACGTATGTAGTTACCGAGTTATTATCATCAATACAACCCTCTACGTTCATATAAGTCGAGGAACGTTTTTTTCAACGTCAAAGTCGTTCCTAGACTTTTGTGAGCTTGGAAGGTTGTATTGATGATTTAGATGATCATTATTCTGTAACTACTTACGTCTTAGAGTCGCGCACGATATTTTCATCAACGTATAACTTAGCACTGGCCTGCAAATTGCAAAAAACGTTAGAAAATTTGAATTTCGCGGGCCACTCTGACGCTTTCACCTTAAATACATATTTTTGTAATTTTAAGGTCGCGGCTGTAAGAGGTATGTATGTAGTTACAGAATTATAATCAACTAGCCGATGCCCGCGGCTCCGCCCGCGTAAAATTATATACTAAAACCTTTCTCTTGAATCACTCTATTAAAAAAGCCCGCATCAAAATCCATTGCGGAGTTTTAAAGATCTAAGCATACATAGGGACAGAAAGACGCGGCGGGAGACTTTGTTTTATAATATAGTGATACAACCCTCCAAGTTCATGAACGAATCGATGAACGAATTTTCTGTCAAAAAACGAAAGAAAATTTAAATTGCGCGGGCTACCTTGGAGCATCAGCCTCAACAATATCTACATAATTATAGTACATGAATTGATGTTACTAAGACGTTTATAAATTAATTCGTCGCAATTTGTGCTTTATTCTCCACATTTGAAAACTTTCTAGCCATTTCACGCCTAGTGTGTACAAGAATCCCATGTCCTTTACAGTCTAAGTCCTCTCCATAGCATTTATTTCTGCAACATTTTTTACACAATTGGTACAGACATTTTCCACCCTGAAAATAAGCAAATTCACTTCTAAAAGAAAAGTTCGTAACCACATTTTAAGACGTCTGTCTTAAAAAGTGGTTACGAACATTATTTACACAGTTGGTACAGACATTTTCCACCCAGAAAATAAGCAAAATTACTTCTAAAAGAAAAGTTCGTAACCACTTTTTAAGACAGACTTACTGACGGCCTCAATTAAAAGTCAATTATAAGTAGGTAATTTTTTTTTTTTTTTTTTATATGTGAGTTTTTGTTAAAACTTTTATTAGTTTAATCATTTAAGTGTATTAGTATCAACATAAGTATATAAATTTAACCCAAAGTCCTGATAGAGACTTGAGGCAGTTCTGGCATTAAGTCATAGGCGGACTTAATGCCAGAACTGCCACAAGTCTCTATCACGACTTTGGGTTAAATTTGTACCAATATTGTACATGAAGTTTAAATACTTAAATAAATAAAATAAAATGTATCTCATAAAACTTTCAAATAAGTAAGTCAAGTTACTTAATTAAAACCAAACAACTAGAAGTAAAACTATGTGCAAGACTTACTAGAGGATTAGGACAATCTTTGTCAAAACAAATTTGACCACTTCTTCCATTCTGTTGCATGTCATGTTTTTCTGGTCTTCTACTCATCCGCTTTATCTTCTTCATTTTCTTCCGAGAAATAGGAGCTGCATCAATATCCTCACAGTTTCGTTTATTACCATCACTTTCCTATAAACAAAAACTGGTAAAATATTTATTACACATAATGTTCTACAACTTACTCTTGTTTCTAACTGTAACTATTACCTGAATTTGAATAGTGTTTAATTTGTTCATCTTTTCTGTGTGCTCTTCAGGTGACATTCTTACGTAAGGTTGGCATATCCATGGAGGTAATATTAAATTGAATCCAATCCTGGATATATTTTCGTCATTCTCAAAATGAAGTTTTCCTTCATGATATGGTAAATACTTGTTTCTAACATTTGTGCATACTTTTCTAAAATCGTCTAAATTTTGTGCTGTTGCCAGGATTTGTCTGTCCTCATTGTTGTCTTCAAAAGAAAATCTACAAACACAAGTTTATATTTATACCACTACATATGTAAAGCATAAAATTGTTGAAGTAATTTTGATGATTGGTTTACTCACATTTTATGAAACATTTTAAATAAATGTCCTCTTACATAAGACGATGGGCAAGGATATTTTTCAACCAGGTCTAGATACTCTTGGACCATCTCCCATGTCAATGGGTTAATTCCTTCAAATAAGGCAGGGTTAGTAAGGGTACCTTCTGCACTCATTATCCCATCTACTTTGGTATAATCTAAGCATCTGTAGACATCTTCTAAGCATTGAATATTTCCATTTGCTAGCATGGGTATTGATATTGCTTCTCTGAAGATAAAAATGTGTGATTATTTTTTTATCAATAAAGCTTATCTTTAAGTAAGTTCAGTTTGTAATACTTGTGACAGTACTTTAATCATTTCAATGCTATCATCATCTGCATAACCTTTTCCCAACAATGTTTGGATTGGCTTCCAGTCTAACCGGATGCAGCTGAATACTAGTATTTTACATGGAACGACTGCCTATCTGATCTCCGCAACCTAGTTAATACTGGGTAATATGTTACCACTGAGAGGTTTTCTTTTAGAGAATTTAAAAGAAAAATAGTTTCCATGAACTCTATAGATGGCGTTGATTCAACTACGTTACTAGGTGACAAAGCCCAAAAGCTTGAAAAAACATACGTCACATAGGCTTGTTGACTGACACTTTCGTTTCCATAAGCTTCCGAATATAACCATTAGGTCCAAGTGAAATTATGTGATGTTCTGTTCCTTGCAGTAACATAGTCAGAACAACGCCATCTATCCAGCAACTAGGGAAGAGTTGAAAAAAATCCCTCATGGGTAAGACTGGTCAGACTTCTTTGGCCACTGACTGCTTGTAACAACTGTCAAAGATGGACCAAATGACAGCAGGGACCAATAGCTTATCTTGAGGTTTCTGAGGCATGGGGGAAACTCGGTTTGTAAAGGTGGTCACCCATCCACAGACCAACCTAGGCAAGCGCGGCTTAAACTAAAGATTGGCCTGACCGGCTGTTATCTATACTAATCTATACTAATATTATAAAGCAGAAGAGTTTGTTTGTTTGTTAGGTTGAACGCGCTAATCTCAGGAACTACCAGCTCGAATTGAAAAAATCTTTTTGCGTTGGATAGTCCATTTATCGAGGAAGGCTATAGGCTATATAACATCACGCTATGGCCAATAGGAGCGGAGCAGCAATAAGAAATGTTGCAAGCGGGAAACTCACGCGAACGAAGGAGCGGGCAGAAGCTAGTTATAATATAATTGCTAACATGTAGGGCAAAACCAAATGTTGTGTATGGCACAATCTGGGAGAAAGAATGCCGATTATATTAAAATATTAAGAAGAACTTACAGTTTATCTGCCCTAGTCATATAATAAATAGTTTGATTCCTCAAAAAATAACTACTTATTTTACTTAGATCATAATAAAAAAAGCTCACCTTACTGCTTTTATATGTTTCCAACTAGCTATGCCTGTCAGGGGTCCTTTTTGTTCTCTTGTTCTTCCATGGACTGTAAGCAATTTACATCCAGCACCTTGCAACATAAGCGCATATTCCACTGACCTCTCTATGCTTTCAAATATCCGTACTTTACATGTAATTGGAACAGACACTGCTTCAGACATTGCTTGCACTGTAAACAGACAAGTTTACTTACAAAAGCAGTTATTTGTTTTATTCTTATAGTCTTTTAAACTATGTAAATGAATACCTAAACACGATTTTCATTATAGGCAGGTAAAAACAGATAAAGTCATTCTTAGCTAATAGAAATCTGTTTATAGAAAATATGCCAAACTGAACAATTACTTAAGTTATTACTGCCTGCCTCATAGACTAAAACTCATATTATAAAACCTTACCCATGACTTTCACCAATCAAATGACATCAAGTGTTCTTGGTTGAGGATCTATAATACATATTGGGCAATCTTATTTGTACTCTCACAGGACATTACAAACAACACTCTGTAACTAAACTAGCTATTACTGAGATATTCCAGATAGATAACCTAATGGCACTTTGCTCAGACTGGATATCAACAATAGGATCTCATGCTCAGCAGAAGCACTTGCTATCACTAGACCAGCAAGGGCAAATAGATAGATGGAGACTTACCAATTTTCTTCAATAGTTCCCAATCTTCCTGAAGAAATGAGCCATATTTGCCTCTCTTAGCAATGGATTGCGGACATCCAAGATTCACATCAATGGCATCACATTGGGATTCAACAAGTTTTGCAGCCGCAGCCATTGTTTCAGGATTATTCCCACAGAACTGGAATGAGCAAAAGTACTTCTCAACACAAAAAATTAAACATTCTATTAAGGAGCACTAGCTTACTGTTGGCCATTTATTTAACTAATTTAGTTAAACAATGATGTTGATTCAGATGTGCAGAAACAAAACTTAATTTAAACTATTGTTATCTTTTTCTCTCTAATAAAACGAGAAAGAGACGGACGTAATTTAGAGCTATTAAATTTAATTGGAACTAATATTTTCATACAAATGAAGGGTGCACATAAAAACCTGTTGATGTCAACTAAAAACATGGTCTATAGCTATAGCCATTCTTTTCGTGCACTGCTTTTTAGTCAAAGATAGCAATAGCCTAAAATAAGTTTAGTTTGTGCACTACAGAATAAACACCATTGTAATTCAAGACTCTAGAGGAATTAGAAAACCATGTAAGTTATAACATGATTTCATTTTTAAACAATGTAAATGACTATTGTGCCACTGTTTGCAATTATATTCTTAATTTCTAACATATGGTGTAAGTGATGGTTTACTGAATTACTTTTAACTTACTAACCTGGACAATGAGTGGGCGATCCTCCTCACATGTTACCATATTATCTTTTCTATACTTGTAGTCTTTAGTAAAGACATTACTGTGAAACATTGGAGTATAGCACAGCGTTGCTCCATGTCTCCGGCAGAGAAGGCGCCAAGCCAGTTCACTGGCATCAACCATAGGGGCGACTACAAATCGCGGCCGCCCTATAGATTCAAACCAGTCATAGGTCATCTTTATAAGATACTAAGATAAGGTTGTAAAAACCTACTCTTTAGTAATCTCTTCATCAATCTTTAAAGAATAGAAGCAACAAGGAATTGTTGCTAAAGAATTTGGCTCATTTGCTATTTAATTTCAGTTAGCAAATTTAGAATACCAAATCTTGAATGGAACTTGAATAATCAACTGTAAAATCACGAACTGAATCGAATTAACTCAATTAAAATCAAACTTTTAGTATATTATCTTTATCAATATAATACACGTGAATTCTATTTTTGTTGACAACTGACAGCACTGACACTGACTTTAGTGATGACTTGGGCCGCGTTCCGAATTATTCTGTAAACAAATTGAGCGGCCATAAACCCGTTCCGAATTACTGTTTAGCGCTTATTACATTAATTAATTAAATTGTAATTTTTCGTCACCGTAATTTGCTCATTTGTACATACCTACTCATTCACCTTTCCGATTGTTGATCCTATATTTCTGTTTTATTGTAAATCCTGATAAATTATTATTTTTGTTTCCATAAAGTTTCCCTACCTTTGTTTTAAAAAAAATAAATTCACAAACTTTGACATTGGCACAAACCCTGCGAAGCCATTAAAAAAAAAAAACCAAATACCTACCTACTTCTGTCAAAACCCCGATGGCTACAACAGCGCCAAAACGGAACCTTTGGAAACTTTGTACCGAAAAGTCACTGTCGGATCTATCTAGCTATTAAATATCTAATCTGTGATACGGATAAAAATATCGCTAGAGATATTACAATATAACGTATTTGACAATTTTACGGGGACATTACCTATGGCTAAAACAGGGTGTTTGACGTTTAGTCAGTTAAAATAAACTATTGTAGCTAATTGACTTTTAATTAACGCACCCCTGTTGCCGAAAATCCAAGGTGGCAACCCTATATAAGTGTCAAAAAGGGATGGGCAGGTGAAAAAGTATTTCGAAGTTTTTCGATTCGATATTTTTAAACAGTATCGATGTTTACCGAGTGGAAAACATCGATAAATCGTCCGTTTTCGGATTATGTTTGTGAGAGGTTTTCTTTTTGAGAATTAAAAAAAAATATGTTCCATGAACTCGACAGATAGCGTTGATACGACTACGTTACTAGGTGCCAAAGCCAAAACGCTTCAAAATACACACGATACATACTTTTTTTTTTTTTTTACTTTGCTCCTGACGGAACAGGCTAAGGTCTGAGACCGTGCTGCCTAGTCATCAGTTGGCAATTTTCTTGAGTAGGGTCAATTCAAACACTTTACATACGCTTGTTGACTGAAACTTTCGTTTGCATATGTCGTGACGCCCCTGCTCTATTATGTAAGCCATATGGGGTATGTAATATAATTGTGCCTTGGGTTCGCTTACATTAGCAGGCGCACGAATAATATAATGATCTCATCATGGTAATAAATACTTTGAGTATCGTACCTCGCTTTTGTTAAAAAGTAATTGAACGTATGTTCATATTTATAATCTGCATATTAAGAATGTTTTTTACTCTATGCTACTGTCTGTCACTGTCACAAAAAACTGTCTGTGTTCTCGGGCCATGTAATTGTTTTTGCCCCGTTCAGCTTTTAATTCAAATCACATTTTATTTAAATAATCACTGTATTTTTCACCCAATATTTATGATTAAATATATGGAAAGTGATCCAGCTGTTTGAATCAACGAACTTATCGATCCACGCTGACCTCCCAACAGGTTATGCCCCCAGGAGAAAACACGCTGTGAGTACTGCGCAAATTTCAAGAATCAAAACGATTAAAAACATATTACCAAGTGATTTACAATGTCGAGCGAGGGCGCGCAAGGGCCTCATGCCGCCTACTCATTCGACAAGCTGGACGGTGTGGCGAGCTACCACAATTGGAAATTCCAAATGAAAATGGCTCTAATTATGGAAGGGCTGTGGCCATGTATTGAGATAATTGAGGGAGAGGTAATAACTCCTGCCAAAGACCAAAGAGCGTTGGCACGAATCTGCCTATCTGTGAGAAGCAACTGCATCCAGTACCTCAGGTCAGTCACCACCGCAAAACAGGCATGGGACAAGCTGAAGGACGTTTTTGAGGACAAAGGGTTGTACCGAAGGGTCCTGCTGCTCCGGAAGCTACATAGATCGAATTACAACGACTACAGTTCCATGGGAGAATATATCGACGGGGTGATGACACTTGTACAGCAGCTTGCTGACATCGGCCGTGTCATCGAAGACAAGGAAGTAGCAGAATTACTACTGAGTGGGCTGCCGCAGGAGTTTGATGTGCTTGTTTCGAGTCTGGAGACCGCAAATGTCCTGGAAAATCTGACAAGCGAAGCAGTGCGAGCGCGTCTTCTACAGGAGGAGTTCCGCAAACAGAGCGACAACGGAGTCTCCGTACCCAGCGAGTCGTCCTTCGTGGTTTGTCACTACTGCAAGAAGCCGGGCCACGTAAAATCGAAGTGTTTTAAGCTTAAGCGTGATAACAAAAATAAAGGCAATAAAAAGCCAGTGCAAGCCTCCGCGCAAAGTGAAACATTTTTGGTGTGTGCCTTAGCTGAGTGTATAAATAGTGCAAACTGGTTAATTGACTCGGGTTGCACATCACATATGTGTAATAACAAGAACCTCTTTACGTCTATGAACACTAGTTTCACAAGTGAGGTTACTGTGGCTGATAATAATGTATTGCAATGCAAAGGGAAAGGTCATGTAACTGTTTCTTTTGATAAGTGTTCTAGAACCATAGAAAATGTCCTCTATGTTCCTAATCTCTCGGCCAATTTATTATCTGTAAGCAAATTAACTGATAAAGGATATTCTGTGATATTTAACAATGATAAATGTCATATTAAGAACAAAAACAAAGTATTAGCCTCTGCATCTCATATAGATGGTCTTTATAGGTTAGATTGTTCTGTGCCTAACTCTTCTTGTTCTCAGAGTAGTTTTGCGTCCTCATGCACCCTGCCAGGTAAAGTACAGGAGCAGGAGAGTGCTTTAGCAGCTGGTTCGGTGCCAGTGGATGTCTGGCACAAGCGGCTGGGACACCTGAGTCTTCGTGGTATGTGTGCACTTCGTGATAATCTTGCTGAAGGTGTAAAATTTCACAGCAGTCAGTTTGGAGATTGTATTCCGTGCATCATGGGAAAGCAAACAGTGAAGACCTTTCCTAAGGGTAGTACCAAGCGAGCTCAACGACTGTTGGAGTTAGTACACTCTGACGTCTTTGGTCCCATGTCCGAGCCTAGTTGGGGAGGAGCACGTTATCTGGTGACGTTCACCGATGACTACTCGCGGAAGACATATGGTTTCTTAATGAAGAACAAAGAGGAGGTAATGTCATGTTTTATCAAGTTTAAGCTTTTAGTGGAGAAACAGACTGAATGTTTGATTAAATGTTTACGGTCAGACAATGGCGGTGAATACTGCAGTGCAAAATTCACCAATTATTTATCTAGTCAAGGGATAGTCCACCAAACCACTATACCGTACAGTCCGCAGCAAAATGGTGTCGCAGAGCGATTAAATAGGACTTTAGTTGAAAAAGCGAGGACAATGCTTTCTGACTCTGGCCTAGGACCGCGCTATTGGGGTGAAGCTGTAATGACAGCGATTTATTTGAAAAATAGGTCCCCTACTGCTGCGTTGCCTGGCACCACCCCTGAGGAAGTTTGGACTGGTTCCAAAGTGAACCTTAGTCACTTAAGGGTGTTTGGATGTCGAGTATTTTCTCTTGTACCTGAAAGTAAACGTAGTGGTAAATTTAGTGAAAAATCTAAAGAATTTATTTTTGTAGGCTATTGTGATTATTCGAAAGGCTACAGATTGGTGGACCCCTGCAATCCTAAAAGGATAATTAAATCTAGAAATGTTTATTTTATTGAATTGACAAATAATGATAATTCTAATATAAAATATAATAATAATAATTTTATTAATTTGGACATGAATAATAATTCTAGTAGAAATAATGATAATATTGTTGGCATTAATCAGATTTTTTCTCAAATTTCAGACACTCCAGTGCAGGAGCCCTCTGTTGGTATTGAGGCCACCAGTCAGAGTGATTCTCTTGCTGGGGAGAGAAGCGAGTCTCCAAGCGTGGGGAAAAGCCGGTCTCCAGTGGAGGAGAAAAGTCAGTCTCCTGCTATAGAGAGAGGTCAGTCTCCTGCTGTGGAGAGAAGCCAGCTCTCTGATGAGTCTGACAGCTCGTTGTGCAATGACACAGAGGACACCGAGTTCATTCCTGAGATGGCTGCCAGTGGTCGTCCAGTGAGGACAACAAGAGGTATTCGACCCAAGAGGTATGATGACTATCTTTCTGATAGTTCTTTTCTCTCTCATACACCATGTTTTGATGAGCCCCAGTCTTATGATGATGCAATGGCTGGTACTAATAAGACTGAATGGGAGTCCGCGATGAAAGAGGAATATAATTCTTTGATTAAGAACGGGGTTTGGACGCTTGTAGACAGACCATTGAATAGAAATGTTATAAAGTCGAAGTGGGTTTTCAAGGTCAAACAAGACGCGTCAGGAAATTTTGATAAATTTAAGGCACGTTTAGTTGCACGAGGATTTAGTCAGAAACCTGGTGTGGATTTCGATAAGACGTTTTCACCCGTAGTTCGACATTCAACTTTGCGTATTTTATTCAATTTAGCTAATGAAAAAGATATGGACATTGACCATATAGATATCACTACTGCGTTTCTGAATGGATCCCTACAGGAGGAAATCTATATGGAGCAGCCTCCTGGATTTGAAATAGATGATAAAAAAAGTATGTATGTTACAAAAAAGCATCTATGGTTTAAAACAAGCAAGTAGAGTATGGAATGAGACTGTACACAATTTGTTAACTAGTCATGGATATTCACAAACACATTGTGAGCCATGTGTTTATGTAAAAAGAAATAATACTAAGTCTACAATTTTGGCATTATATGTAGATGATTTTTATATATTTAGTAACTGTAATTTAGAAAAAGAAGCTCTCATTTCATTGTTAAAGAATAATTTTGAGATCAAAAACTTGGGATCTATCAAAAACTGTCTTGGCATCAGTGTGCATAGAGATAGAGATAGAGGTACTATTATTTTAAAACAATCAGAGTACATTAAAAGACTCCTTGTTCGTTTTGGCATGTTAGAATGTAAAGGTGTCTCTACACCAATGTCTGTAAATGATAAATTTGAAAAACCTCTTGAAAATAATGAGTGTAAATTCAATTATAGAGAACTGATTGGAGGCCTTATGTACTTAAGTGTATGCACTAGACCTGATATTTCATTCAGTGTGAGTATGTTGAGCCAATTTAATAATAATTATGATCAAAGTCATTGGTTGGCTGCCAAAAGGATCCTTCGTTATTTGAAAAATACTTTAAATTATGGTTTGATTTTTACTAAATGTAAAAATGATAATTTAGAGGTGTTTGCTGATGCTGACTGGGCGAATGATCCTGTTGACAGAAGATCTTATTCAGGATTTGTAATTAAGATTGGTAACAATACTGTCAATTGGGAAAGCAGAAAACAACGTTGTGTTGCATTATCTAGCACCGAAGCCGAATACTTGGCTATAGGCGATGCATGTAAAGATGTATTATTCATAAAAAGTTTTTGTCATGAAATAACAGGTTGTAAAATTAAATGTAAGGTGCGTAATGATAATTTAAGTGCAATTAAGCTCTTGGAGAGTAGAGAGTGTCACAAGAAGACAAAACACATCGATGTTCGATATCATTTTGTGAAAGATTTAGCGTACAATGGTTGTATCCATGTAACTTATCTTCCTACAGACAGAATGATAGCAGACATTCTGACTAAGGCTCTGCCATGTAGTAAACATAAAGGTTTTATGTATGACTTAAATGTAAAAAATGTTTAATAGAGTTGAGCATGTATCTCTATCCTATGTAAGTGTTTGAATGTAAATGTTTTTGTTTTAATGATAATATGCAGCTTAAGGGGAAGTGTTAAAAAGTAATTGAACGTATGTTCATATTTATAATCTGCATATTAAGAATGTTTTTTACTCTATGCTACTGTCTGTCACTGTCACAAAAAACTGTCTGTGTTCTCGGGCCATGTAATTGTTTTTGCCCCGTTCAGCTTTTAATTCAAATCACATTTTATTTAAATAATCACTGTATTTTTCACCCAATATTTATGATTAAATATATGGAAAGTGATCCAGCTGTTTGAATCAACGAACTTATCGATCCACGCTGACCTCCCAACAGCTTTATTGTTCTCGTCCTTATTTCACCTTCCTTCCACAGCTTGTTCACCATCTCTAGCCGCACCCTTCAGCGAGCTGCTAGCCGCTGCTGTTCACCATCTGCAGGTGTTTATGCCCATTGATACTAACAACTTCTGTACCATGGTGGGGAGAAGGAAGCATCATCAGGGCGGTCAATCCTGCCCATGACTATGCCACCTCTTCTCAAGCTGTAAATAGAAATAAGCGTTAGCGCCACACTCATGCACCATTAAGGATATAAGGGGTTGATTTGTTCATACATCCCTGACTCTAGCAGTTGCTTAGGTTCAGACCCTCTTAGCCAACCCTCGCACTCTTCTGCCCAAGGAATCCCCAGCTCTAGCAGTTGCATTAGTACAGACCCTCTCTTCGGCCAACCCTTGCACTCTTCTGCCCAAGGATTCCCTAACTCTAAGCAGTTGCATTAGTTCAGACCCTCTCTTGGCCAACCCTTGCACTCTACTGCCCAAGGCTTCCCCAACTCTAAGCAGTTGCATTAGTTCAGACCCTCTCTTGGCCAACCCTTGCACTCTACTGCCCCAGGATTCCCCAACTCTAAGCAGTTGCATTCGTTCAGACCCTCTCTTAGCCCACCTTTGCACTCTTCTGCCCTAGGATTCCCCAACTCTAACAGTTCTTTACTTTACTTTACTTTAACTCTAACAGTTCTTTAGGATCTGACCCTCATGGCCGTCCATTCCAACTCTAGGCCTTTAAGCTTTCATAAGCCAGACTTGCCAAGCTACACGCTCGGTAGATTATCAGTAGGTACGTACCAGAATATCTCTTCAGGGGGGCCTTTCATCAACCAGCCTTGTCAATCTGCCACGTGCCACCCACGAGGCCAGCTTGACACAGGCTCTTTTAGCAGGTGGCTTTCATCAGCCTGCCTTGTCGATCTGCCACATGCTACCCATGAGGCCAGCTCGACACAGGCTCGATCAGTACAACGTTACTTGTTCTAAATCATATCTAATGATCTACAAGCACCGCCACCAGCTAACAACTTTAGCCTCATGCAATATTACTCTCATAATAGCAACTACTCAAAAGCTACTTATGGCTACTTAGCTTAGCTCTACTTAGCGCAACTCAAGGGGAACTTAGGGGGCTACTTAGCTTTCACACAGCACTCTGTTGACGAGCGACTCGTCAGTTCCACTTTTACTTGTAACCGCAGACCACGCCGGCAAAGATCATCGCATCACACGCAACGACACTTGCCTTTTGGCGGGATCTTACTATAACCTCTTTCTCCTCTCTCTCTGTGGACCTTACCATAGACAAACATTCTGTCTTTGTCATAGAGTAACGATGATTTGGTATTGCCATGTAATTTCTATTATTTATAATTATTTTATTTACATTCGCGTTACGACGCGACAGCATAAGCTTCCGAATATAACCATTAGGTTCAAGTGAAATTATGTGATATTCTGTTCCTTTTTATGTTGTTTTCACTTATTTATTTTTTTTATTTGTTGTGTGCACTTATGGCATGTGCCGAATAAATATGTTTTCTTTCTTTCTTTCTCTTTCTTTCCTTGCAGTAACGTAGTCAGACCAACGCAATCTATCCAGCAACTAGGGAAGAGTTGAAAAAGAAAATCTCTCATTATTCAGACATATTCCCAAAGCATTCAAACTTCGTAAAAGAGGAGAGAGAAACACGTTATATTACAATATAACGTGTTTCTCTCTAGCGATATTGTAAACTCTCGAATTATTGTCAACTAAGCACACGGAAGTATCTCTGCCCTCTTAATCAGGCCTTTGGGCACCTCACGTTAGGTTAGTTAGGTTCCTTAAACCCTGCACTCGGAAATAGGGGCCAGAAAGTGTAGGGGCGAAGCAGGGCTCCGTCCACTACACTTTTTAGGGGAACATAAAGTGTTTTAAGGTTGGGTTATATTAATCGATATTTCTCAGGAATGGTACAGTATCTTTTCATGACAATGATACCACTGGGCAAGGGGACCCCTCCTTCCCTCCACACCGCGTTAGTTGACTACCATCGCATGCACTTCACGAAAAATTATGTGTTTTATTGTAAGCAGTGGGTACGTATTTGAATATCGAATATTAAAATACCTACGCTTAAAATACCTACGCTTAAAACGTCGAAGATTGAAATGCCGAGTGATTAAAATTTCGAATGATTCAAAATATCGAATGACATTATGCCTAAGTTCAAAATATCAACATTTAATACATCTAAGTTCAAAATATCCACAGTAAAAATACCCACTTATTTAAATACTGAAAAAAAAATCTTACCGCAAAAAAGGTTTCTGTCACGGCTCCGGCGCTCAAGGGCTCTGGGAGTCCCACGCGAGCTTAATGTCGCAGATGGTCTAAACGCTCACCACCGCAGCTGAGGCTGGGCGGCGAAGCCGGCCAACAAGCCTCGCGCGCGGGTGTTAAAACCACCTGCTCCTCAGCTCGCGGGCTGCCTCGCCCCTCCGTGCCTACGCGATTCTAAGTTACACTCTAGGGGTAGGGCAGACAAGACTACGTGGAGTCGGTTTTGCAGCGATACGTGACTGTCACTAACTTTAGTAGCACAACATATTGACTTTCAAAAAAATATTTTCATTTAAGACGCCTGCGGAGCATGGGTGTTTCATGCAAACGTAATACCAAAATAATTTGTAAATTAAACATATTCATAAGGTAGTGTGTATTTATTTCGATTGAATTACAGAATATCTAAGTTCCCAAACATATATTTTTATTGGACACTAATTTTAACAAGAGTTATAAGAAAAATAAGTTTTCTATGGAAATTTTTAATTCCTCATACCTCGTCTTTGTATCATTGTCCTCTCAAAAAATATATTTAGGAACACAGATATTCTGTAATCCAATCGAAATAAATACACACTACTTTAAGAATATGTTTGATTTACAAACAGTTTTGGTATTACGTTTGTATGAAATACGTATGCTCCGCCGCCCCCTTAAAGACCTAAATAATTCCTTCACGATTGACCTATGCTTGTCCACTGTACACTGATTTTCATGGATAAAATAGGTAGAAATTGTTCCAAAACCGAATGGGGCCACCCCAAATTTACGTAGTCTTTTGTTACCCCTTAATAAATCCGGAGGCGGCGCGAAGGGAGGGCAACCCCCGCCCGCTATAACAAAGCATAGGCACCTGGGGAGCCGTAGCGGCTGAGGTTGGTCGCCGGAGGCGACCAGCAAGCCGAAGCTGCGGAGTTGAACATGAGCGCCTATCCTTTGTTACGCAAGGGCGAAGGGGTTGCACTTCCCATTGCGCCGGAGACGTTGCAGAAGCCACCTTTTTGCACTCGCACTACTTATATCAAAATTTGTTCGATATTTTAACTTGTACGTATTTTTAGGGTGAATTACACATATAGAGAGTATCAAAAACAAGCTCACATCAACTTACAGGTGCGCTCCGTGGCGTCGTGCGGTGTCTACCTAGGATACGTTATTCGATATATAACTCCATGGTTAAATCTCACTACTTGATCGAGGTCTGGGGAACTGCTGCCAAATCAAAACTTAAAGGACTCCAAATTGCCCAAAACAGAATAATTAAAAAACTATTTAGATATAACTATTTAACTCCTACTGAAAAATCTACAAAGAAACAAAACTTATGAATCTTCATCAATATATAAGTACAACACATGCATACTCGTAAGAAAAATTCTAACTAAAGTAATACATTCCCAGATTATAATTACTAAAAGGGCACAAACTTATAAAATTTTAACAAGACAAGCTAATGACATTTGCTTAGCCCAGCCTAGGACTAAATATGGAAAAAGAAATGTAATGTCCGAAGGAGCTAACTTTTATAACAAACTACCTAAAGATATAGATTTTTCAATTTTCTATGTTTTGAACATCGATATTTTAACAGTAGGTATTTTAATCTTCGATATTCAAATACGTACCCGTAAGCAGTATGTTCGTTTGACAATAATTCGAGAGTTTACAATATCGCTAGAGAATTACAATATAACGTATTTGACAATTTTACGGTTTTAAATACAATTTAATCAAGCCGGTATTCATCAGATAAGGACAAGAGTTCAAAGTTGCGTTTAAAAAAATCGAATTTAATACGAGTTCGATACTCTTAAATAAATATGAAATATCGTTATAAAGCAATGAGAGGTTTTCATTTTAAGAATTAAAAAAAAAAAAATAGTTTCCAACAACTCTATAGATGGCGTTGACCCGACTACGTTACTAGTGTCAAAGTCAAAACGCTTGGCATGGTTGCCAGCTTAAGGGTTCTACCCCTAAATTCAGGGAATAGAATTGTTAAAAGGGACATTTTTAGGGACAAGATTAGGGGAATTTTTAGGGGCTTCAAATATTTTTTTAAATAGTACTTGCTATTAAATTGATAACAAAGCGTGTGTTTGTAGTTTTGTGCATATAATAAACGTAGACGGCTGGTCGTAGGCCTTCCCCATGGTATGCCATCAGTGAGAGAGAGAAGTTGAGAGCCTGAGAATCTTGATGTTCATCAGGTTCTGGAGCAGCGTATGATGTTGAATCTTGATCTTTGGATGTTATGGTATGGGATGTTGTGGGAGGTTGAAATGATTTTTTTCATGGAAATATGGATGGAATGGCTGTTTGCTTCAATACTTTTGATGCCACATCTAAAAATAGGTAAACTATTGTTTTTTGTTGTTAGCCTATTCAGTCCAACTGCTGGGCAAAGGCGTCACCCAATTCTTCTGGTGTTTTTGAACCTAAGAAAATACCTACAATACTAAACATAGATGAACTTACTTGGTTGTAACACTGATAATGCTGTTCTTACAAAATCATTTGGTTTAAAGTGTGCTGAACATATGTGCGAATTTCTTTTTATGGCCCGTCCAGGTTTGACATGTACGATGGCTTGTACCCATTGCGCTTTACGACTTTCATCTTTAGGAAAAAGATGCATGCCTTCATTTGTACATAAATCCACAAGGCAACGACTTCTCTTCTTTTTCTCTTGGGACATTTTCTTTCTGGCGTGGAAAACCCTAAAAAGTATTGGTAAGCATTGTTTTATTTTTCCTTTTCGTTTAGTTACATATAGAGGCTATTTTCAAAATATCAATGTGATGTGATGTGATCAAGTGTTGCCAACACGACTAATACAAAATATGCTAAACTGCTATTAAATTTATGCCAAAATTATACTAAATGCTATAAAAATATGCTAAAATATTATGCTAACACATTATAATGCAAAATTAAAGGTCTTTTAATTTTGAATCTTTAATAATCAAGAAAATTCGTGTGAGAAGCGTAAAGAAACAAAAACTATAATACATAATCAATAAAATTCTTCGGACAGGCGCCAAGAAAAACAACAAAATTTTAATCAATAATAATACTAAATAAAATATCAATACCTTGGTCTTCATCGGCAGCTGATGCTGCCGAGGAAGACGTGGAAGCTTGATTTTCAGAATAACTCACCTTCGTACCTATGGAGCACAGTACACTGTTGGGAACTATGTAGAAATAACAGCATTTTCGTGCCATCTTTAGCCCGAATCTGATGTATAAAATTTAATTTAAAGTTTTCACCAACAAACGGTTACGAAGTTTGGTTTTCACTACATTCATTTGACTGAAAACGCGTTCAATGTCTGTTTTAGAATGTGGTAGTGATAATAATGACATGGATAAGCGAGATAACTCTGCAAAAGGGGTTATTGCCAGCCACATCTTTAAAATTAATAACTTCATTCCAGAATTCTACGGTGGAAGATGTGCATTCCCATTTCACGTGCACTATATTTCTCCATTGAGACATGAGCCTGTCTATTGTGAATGCACCCATTCGGAATTCTTTGGCAATATCAATTAAAGTATTAATAATTATAGTTATATGCTAAAAAATATGCTATATGCTAAACAACAAATAATTAGGCTAACCAACGTAAAAATATGCTAAATTTAGCATAAAATATGCTAAATTGGCAACACCTGACCATTGTCATATTACTTTATTTATTTACTTTTAATTTACGTTTCATTTTACGTTCTCAAAATAACATACAAGTGAAATAATCAGAAAATTGTCACGTTCCGTTCCTTCCAGTAACGTACCCCAGTCAGCGCCATCTATCCAGCGACTAGGGGAGTTGAAAAAGAAAATCCCTCATTAAATAGTTTCGACGTTATATGTCGATAACTAAATGGTAAATATCGAAATTTCGAAAAATCGATATTTTTTGCCCATGCTTAGTGTCAAACATACAGTCAATCCGACAAGACCTTAGACCACCTCTATACTCTGCATAATTTTACCGGCCTTGTTTATTAAGTATCGTTAAATATTCCTCAAATTCGTATGATTGTGTTATGATAACTTGGCTGTTAACCAAATGTAATATTGACTGAATTAGTGAAAGTCTTACTATCTGTCATAGAAACATAACATTTTGTTTTGCTAGATTTGGCTTTGTAACATTTTAAGGGCAAATCATTTAAATATACAACTTGTTACCTATTCAGATACAAGAAAATTTGCACGAAAAACTACAGAAATGGCGCACGATATCATGGTATGTATTTAAATAGGTACTAACCTTTTTATAGGTTACATTGCTGGATAACTTTTCTATTACATATTATTACTTTTGTTTCAGAGTCAGTTTTACACAAGTCTCAATTTACCGTTACAAGAAAAAGTGGAAGAATTGACACGAATAATAGATCAGTCTACTCCAAACAAAGATCTTCAAACTTTGTTCCCCCAGTTGATTAGTAACATATTCTCAAATACCTTCAACAATGGCTGGGGACTGCGGACGGTTACTGCTGATAACAAAAAGCAAGCTTTTGAAGCTTTGATTAGTTTCTTTGAACCACTAGGACCAATGTTCCGGTTGTGTTATAAACTTTTATCTGATCCACAGTTAAAATATAACATGCCTCTGAATGCCTTACCTGTAAGTAATACAAGTTAGTGTACAATCTATTAGTTATAAAAATTGAAAGCTGTTTTTTTATGATTGCTATGTAAGTTTTTAATTAATTCACTTGAATACTATTGTGCATTAACTTGTACACTCACTACTACACCAGTGTTAAACTATAATAATTTAGTATGTACTAAAATTCTATTTTGCCTTCTGTCTTTAAACCAGCTTCTCATAAATAATGCACACATTCTGAAACATGGATTGTATTAAACGCCTTTACAATATTAATAGAGTAAGTAGTAGAATAAAAGTCTTGAAGTGTCTTGATACTCCATAAATAAATAATAAGTACACTGACTTTTACAATCTTTTATATTTTTACATTACAGTTGCACTAAAATCTAGGTTACATTAAATAAAACCACAAAAACCACATTATTTTGATATGCTTATCTTCAATTATGATTTCCGGTGTTTCTGATGAACTTTCGTTAACAATTCACCAATTAACTTTAACTACTTTTTTTGTTTATATTTTAGTTACTTCACATCTCCCAAAGAGTAATATTATTTATAAAAGTAAATAAATTATGTACCTATATCTATAATAACTTTTCAACTGGAAACCAAGATGAACATGATTTTAAAATATTTAAATACTAATAAGCAGGATACCAACCTCCATTGTTGAGTATGCTTCAAAGATTTGTGGTTTATTGTGATGTTATTTCCATTTCAGCTGGACTTACAGATGACTTTGGAACGGGGAAGATGCCCACAGTTTTATGCAGATATGCTTGTTACAGATCCACAAACTCTTAATGTGGTGGCTTTAGCACTCAGTATCCTTTAAAGAGTAATATAAAAGCAAAGAGTTTGGCTTGGAATTCAAACACCGCAATGAGTCACACCAACATATTTTGCTATTAACATGTCAAAAAAATATGTAACTCGAAAAAAAATGGTGCGAATATGGGGGACTTTGCCCAGCAGTGGAACATTCAAGTCTACAGAAGAGAAATAACAATGATATTCAAACACAAATACTTAATAAGTGCAAACCACTTTAATCAAATTTTATGAACGTAAACACTCCGCATCACCCGCAATCGGAAATGACACGACCACGTGACGTCACCGCAGTAGCTCGCGAAATAACGCAAAGTTAAAAAAGCGGTTTTAAACTTTACAATGTTGTAACTTTGGAAATCCTGGCCCATATTTCTATAAAACAAAAACTATTATTATTTGCACTAGCATACGCATTAAACGGACGGGACGGGAAAAGTTAATACTTATATTTTTAAGTTGTGTTAAGTGAATTTTAATCACGGTTCGCTTGTGTAGAGATGTTTTTCTACGCCAGACACAACAAAACAAAAATCTAATGTGTGACACAGAATATTTTTTTCCATAACATGGTACTTATTCACTTCTTCTAGAACTTAGGTTAAAACCTCAAGATATATTACCACGGAAAAAGGGGGATTCAAAAGAGACCTGAAAAAATATTACATGATTATGGATAGGGTGATGGTTGTGGTTTTTTAATTATTTTCAAATATAGAATTTAGTTTTAGTATTATAGTATTACAGTGTAAAAAAAACGAAAATAATGTTACAAATAGGTATTATTGTTTGTTTAAACAATATGAATGTTAAAGGAAGTTACTAGTTTGGTTACAAAAATGCTATCACTCAGTAATAGAAAACTACCCATTATTTTGATGTTACTTATACTAAGTGGACGAAGTTGCAGATAGAAGCTACTGACATGTATTTTCCTAAATAATGTTCAAACAGATCCATTTGATTACTACATCTTCAATTTTGCTCTGCATCTCGTGAGTAACAGCCAGCAAACGAGTTCTTGGGAGAACTGGAGCAGTGCATACTTTGCTCTAGCATGTGATTATCTCATGCACTTCCTGCCTGCAGACCCAAACATATCTGTGTTGCCACATATACCTAACTACACAGGGAAGGTGCCCATGGCTGCACCTCTACAAACAGCTAATAGGTAGTTACCTACTCTTATTTTATAGTTTGCTCTTATATGATAAGATTGTATCTGATGCTGGATGAGATGGAGTATCCTGCTCCAATTTTCTAGTCTGATTCACTCACAATGACAGCCAAACCTATCAATTCAGGGAAATATTTTTGCTAGCTTTTCACAGATTCCTTCAATTAATTATTGTACCTACATAATTATATTTCAGTAAAATAAATAAAACAAATAGAGAAAAAGTACCATGTCTTTTCCAATCATTGATGTTACTTTTCTTCCAGGCCCTTGTATTCTCCATCTCTGCTGCTAATACCTGACCTATCTGGCTCCAGCATGAGCAATCAACATACAACATCACAAAATCAGTCACGCAATGAGGTTTGGCGCTCTGAAACAGTGCTACAAGTCTTCATTGATATTTGGATGAGTGTGGAGCAATTTAATTCAAGAAATGTTGAGGTAAGAGCCTTGCTTGACGGTTATTTAGCTGCAGGTCTCCCTCATAAACCGACAAAGGCATTTGCACTTTCAAAATAATAACAATAGTTCTTCAGGCAGAATTGCCGCCATGGCCTTCAATCTCAGCCGAGGCTAGCTATCGACACTGGACATATCAAAGAGGACAAGTGTGCACGTAGACACAGGCGTACTCTCTCTCACTTTCTCCCTTAGTCCAATGGGACGGAAATCCGTTACGACCCAAGAGAGATTAGTTGCCGAATTGCCGATTAACGCTTTACTCTGCTTTCCGAAACTCGAAGGTATTATACCGCCAACTTCCAAACTCTGGGCTGCTACTGACAGATTCCTAATGGAAAAACCCAATCACTCATCGTGATCAGGGAATCAAACTCAACTTATTCATTCCCAAAATGAATCCTGCTATGATCAGTACTTGCAACACTTATTTATGATTGAGTTTGCGGTTTATAGTTGCAGTTTTTTCGACATATTAATTGTTTTAATTAATTACAGATGTTCCAAAGGAGTTACTCGGCTATAACTTCGAGCCCAGAGCGCGTAAGAACAGTCCGGGTTCTTGTCAAACATTTACACTCCTTCTCAGCTAAACATATGTCGGACCCTGCTGTGCGATCATCAGCTCTAAGAAAATACGCTCGACAGATAATGTGTGTTCGCGCCTACCATTATATCAAACATTTGGTTACAACTTGGCCACTAGATGCTTCGTTCAGGCTCGTCATGGAATTATGGTTGAGTCTAATACAACCTTGGAGATATGTTAACAACAACATCTCCCAAGACAGGTGAGATTTAGATAATTTTTTGTTAATACATAAAAACCGTTTACGACGACATCGTTTAAAACGACATACCGATTATGTTGACAAAATCATAAGTCCAGGCTGAATACTATATATAGGGGAGGGGCCCGCAAGGGCAGAAGCCTGCCGGGGTTGCGGGCCTGTTCGAAAGAGATACTGCGGCCCCGGAACATAAAGGGCGAGGAAGGAACATGGATGGGTTTTAGTCAGTAAAAGTCTGACACTCCCTCCCGCTCCGCCCAGAGTGGGAGAAGTCATTTGATGATTTCCCATCCGACGCAAAAAAAAAAAGCCTGAGTGCTATTAATTATGTTCGCCTTTTACGACATACCTCTTTGAGCGACTTTATTCAACATATCTTTTTGGAGAATTGTCAGATACAATTCTAATATTATAGTAATCATTATAACTTATTATTTTAAAACTTGGGTATAGAAATAGAACTTAGGCGGCAGGTAAACTAAAGGAAGAATTTGAGGCCTGTAATTATGCAGAGCTGTTCTATAATACGAAGCAAGAGTAGAAAACCCTGAATGAATATTTCTATAGCTTATTAGAACTGGCCTATATTAAGAACGATTCAATGTTCATGAAATAAAATAAATTATATCCACAAACTCTATCCCCCCCCCATCCTCTATCTCTCTCTATTTAGTTATGGTATTTAAGTATTTTTAAATGCACATCTGTATAATTCTTCAGCATAAAAGGTAACTCCACTAATTAACTTAATGCATACCCGAAAAATTAATGCTGTGCAAAAATCACACAAAACGAGATGACCTTTTTATCGAATTATTATTATAAATCATAATAAAATTATGATTTATAAAAAAAAGTACAAATTCTTTATCAAAAATACTAACTTGCACTCTAATCTTACTACGGAATTCTTAAAACTGATATCTTAGGGTGTAAAATTATGACAACAACAATTTTATTTAATCACTAGCTGACCCGCGCAACTTCGTCTGCGTCACATAAGAGGAAGAGCGGGTTACAGAGAGTGGGTCGTAAGCACCTCTAATACAATTTTCAAAGATCACATCACACACATCCTTCCGCATAATGAAAATGCACATTATTTTGCTGCGGAGTTATTTAAAACGGTGTATCTACCAAGATATGCATTGAAGTCAATTTACGTACCCAAGGGCAATTTTGTTCAAAATCAAATACTTGTGATTAATAACGTATTTATTTGAATAAGAATAAATTACCATGTTTACAAAAACAGCTTTAAAGGCTTCTATTGACAGCTTTACATCTTCATACTTAGACATTCGATGACAGTCATACTCCAGCTAGGTCTGCAGTTCTCATCAAGGTGCATTGAATGAGCCGCAACACGATATAGCTGCTGTAAACCGTTGCGGACCTCCACAACTGCTTACCATTTAAAATTTCAAACTCTACGTCCCTACGCTATGACGCCGTGTCTTAAAGTGCACAACCTCTTCATCTTCAAAGCACAGAGTATATAATCACTATGTTTACTTAAAAGCTTAGAAACCTTCAAATGCGGTATTAATGTTTTACGGTGACTTTCGAGACATTCCAATTTTAAAGAGTATTTGCAATTTTGCACCAAATTTTTATGTGAGTTCAACCTTTTTGGAATAAAATCGGATTGGGTTTTGAAACATGTATCAAAATAACTTGTAGTTTATATCCAAATCTCGAAGGAATATTGATATCAAATTCGAAACAAATCACCACCAAAATAACTTTCTACCCGTTTTTAACCCCACCCCGTTAGGGGACGAATTTTAATACAATATGAAACGCGTCCATCAATTCTGTTAATATTGTTGATTGCAAAGTTTGAAGTAGATTGGACCAAGGCATCACATTTTCCCATACAATCTTTGCCTTTTCCCCTCCTTAGAGGTATAATTTCAAAATTCTTTCTTATCGTATGCCTACGTTATACAGAAAATACACCCTCCAAGTTTCAGGTTTCTACAATCGCGGTTTAGGCTGTGCGTTGTTCCATCAGATAGTCCTTCAGGACAAAGCATTTTTTATTTGTAGATAGTAGGATTTGTACTCGTTTGTAATGTATTTGTAATTTCCGGCTTTATGTCTTATGTAAAATAAAAAATAATAATTGGCATCAAAAAATTATTTGTGTAAAATAGCAATTTTCTGGCTAACTATTTCCCCTACACTGCCCCGCTGAAAGTTATTTTTTTGCGATTTCTGACTTTTTGAGAACTCTAACCTGGGTTGGTTTGGAAGAACTTCTTGATTAGTGTCGGAAAGAAGATCGATTGGCATCAAAAAAATTGTTTTATGTAAAATGGTACTTTATTTTTTAATTAAATCTGTGAACGGGGATAAACATTTTGTGGAAAAATTACGGATTGTTACTTAAGACCATTTTTGTGTAGCTGCAGCTCCCCTTACTGCCCCGTTTACCGTTTCCACCCTGTATTACCAACTACTTATACCGAGGAAAGCCGATTTTCTTGAGTTCCGCTATTTTGGGCGTATTCACTTCAAAATGAAATTTCAAGAAAATTAAGAAATTACATTTACCTGTATTAGATTTGAAGTATTTACAGCAACCTTTAAAGGTTTCCACTTCAATGGATTTTATTCTATAGGTGTATGAAGTTAATTAATTTTAAACACAAAACCCTCTTTTTTACGTCTCTGGATGATTTAAAAAAAAAATGCTGAAACAGGTATTTCTTTATTTTTAATAATAATTATTTACTCTGAGTTTCATGAATCTAGGGCAATCTAATTTTTTTTTTCATTCAAACTTTACCACCCCCTTT
The DNA here is from genome assembly GCA_916618015.1 of Xestia c-nigrum. Classification (NCBI taxonomy): domain Eukaryota; kingdom Metazoa; phylum Arthropoda; class Insecta; order Lepidoptera; family Noctuidae; genus Xestia; species Xestia c-nigrum. The sequence goes on along the minus strand of OU745255.1, from coordinate 12,201,365 downwards.
TTACCCCCTTTTTCCAAAATTTTCCATAATTTCTATAGCCTAAATGTTATTCTGGGTTTATTTAAATAGATTAGTGAAGTTTTCATCAAAATCCGTCCGGTAGTTTTTACGTGATGCGCGGTCAAACAAACAAACAAACACGAATTTTAAAAATGGTTTTAATATGCTCAGTTACTTATTTTAAGTCACCTTGATCGGTTTTTTTTTTTAATCTTCAATGTACAGATTTTTTGGTCTCAACGATTTTATTATATGTATAGATTTTTAATGCCCGGCATCAATTTTATTTAAAAATTATGGGCAACATGGGCACCGAGCCCTAGGCCGACGCAGGGGTCCGACATGGAGTCGTAGCACGTTCTAATAAAGTGCGTTCGAAAGAAGGGAATATACAGATATCGATTTAATTAGGTACATACCTTTAATTATTAAGTTTATTTTAGATGACGGGCAAAAAAACAATTACCCCAAACTGGGTGATCTCAGATATTTTGTGGATGAATAACTTTTCGGTGAATTGACTTACGACTTTGGTGTAATGATAAAAATGTTTATTATGTTATGCTCTATCCAAGTAATAAGTTTATTTTGGTTACTCTTGAAAATAACCCAAAAATGTATGGAGGCTGGGTGATCTTTCAACTGTCTAGCTTTCACGGTTCATGAGATACAGCCTGGTGACAGACAGACGGGCGGACGGACAGAGGAGTCTTAGTAATAGGGTCCTAAAACACGTACATTTTGCTCGACTCAGGGGTAGAAAACTCGAATCACTGTGCAGAACAATGAAACATGTATACCTACCACTGGGTTCGAATTTATTTCCACATATATAATTAACAATGCTGATTCAAATAATCTTAAGTACTATTTTTTTATTCCTTAAAACTAACACGACTGTTTTTTTAGATTTCCAGTCTCCAACAACAATCAAGAAGAACAACACACAAACACGCTTGACGCAAGTTTTACTCAATTCATAGCCGAAAACTTTCCATCATACACATGTATCTTCCAACTAGTACTACCTAGATTTATGAGACTGGACTTGAGTGCATACAAGAACGCTATTATGCTGTTCAGATTAGGGAAGGCATGTATCTTTCATTAACATACAAGGTTTGTAAAATAAACCGAACCCATATTGCCATATTGTGTTATAATTTGTTATTGTTTTTACAGGTATTTTCACAACAACACCTGTGTCCTATTTTATGGAATTTGGAACAAGCCATTACTGATAGTGGTTCTGGATTAAGTCCAGATACCAGTTACAACAATTCTGGTATGGAACAAAGGTAATATTGTTACACCACTGGCCTCCGCTATGACTATTTCTTAAATGTCTGAATATGTCTCATGATATAATAAATTCTGTTACAGTTATACATACAACGGCGTATCTTTGCATAAATGGGTGACAATAGCTAAACAATCTGTATCAGAATTGAATTTGTCTGCTAATTTCGAATATCAGCCGATTTGGAGCGATAACATGCGATCATTTGCATCTCAGTTAGTTAAGAGAATCGTAACTGCAAAAATAACAGCAGAAAATAATATTGAAGAGTATAATAAGATATTACAAATTCGAAAAAAAGGTACTTTTTTAATATTTGTGGTGGTGAATGGGAAAATGCAAGCTCCATTTATTTTCGTGATGAATAGATTATAGGAGACGCAAAATGATAACTTTTTTTTTTCAGGCATATGGGGTGCGATAAAAGTATTTCTGATGATAGAAGATCAAGATGAGGAAGTAGCTTTACTGGAAGAATCCAAGAGAGTGCCAAATTATTTAACTACCAGCTTTCATCACTTTTCGCATATATTTGGGGTAAAAGAACTAAATTTTCTTATTGATTTTTAGAAAATAATCATATTATAACTTAAAAAAATAACTGACCAAATGTATAGCCATTGATAGGGTGTAGGTACTAGGTGCCCATTGGGGATAAGACAAGGCAGCGCACAAATAACCACATGTCTTTTTTTTATTTTGTTATCTTGCAATCAAAGCATTTGACACAGTCTCTGTTCCCAAACTTATATCCAAATTGGAACTCCTAGGGGTACGAGGAAACACCCTCGAAATCTTCAAAGACTACCTTCACAACCGGACTCAAAGAGTTAAAATTGGAGATTATATAAGTGAAGAAGTATCGACCACTTACGGAGTGCCTCAGGGAAGCATTTTGGGCCCCACTCTCTTCCTAATATACGTCAATGAGTTGTGCAGAATGACCATCCCCAACTCCAAGATATTTGCGTATGCAGACGACACTGCAGTCATAGTTCAAGGACCAACCTGGGATAGCGTTAAACGCTATGCAGAAGCGGCAATGTCAACGATAATGAAATGGCTCAACCTGAACTTGCTCACTCTAAACTGCGACAAAACGTTGTTCGTTCCCTTCGCTATCCGGCGTAACAAGTTGCCCGACAAATATTTCTGCATTACAGCGCACACCTGCTCCAAACAATCCCCACAATGTTCATGTCCGACACTTGTAAGAGCTGATAACGTGAAATATCTGGGGGTCCAAATAGACGGAGGATTACGATGGGACAAACATGTTGACGCCACTACCACTAGATGTTTAAAACTTTTACATATTTTCAAATCCCTTAGAGACTCCGCTGCACCTGATACCCTGAAGATGGTGTACTATGCATTATGCCAATCCGTCATTGGTTATTGTATCACAGTTTGGGGTGGAGCAAATAAAACCTGTTTTTTGAGGGTTGAGAGAGCGCAGAGAGCCGTACTGAAGGTGATGTTGCGCAAACCCTATCGCTTTCCCACTACGCAACTATACGCTGATTCTAAGGTACTTTCAGTGCGTCAGCTTTTTGTACTACAGTCTACTGTTAGGAAACACGCCAGCGTACCCCCTACTGACCCTAAAAAAAGGAAAAAACTACCCTTAAGTACCCCTCACAAAACCGCTTTCGCTCAACACCAATACTACACATTAAGTACATACATATACAAACAAATTCATAAAAATCTAAACATAGTCGACCTAAACAGATATGAAATTAAATCAAAATTGACGGAATGGCTACTGGAACAGGACTACCTACAAACAGAATCCTTACTTAAGTACGTCTCCTAGCTACCTATATATCACCAATCACACACAGCACACTCTCTTTCACACACATACACATTCACACATTCACACACACATACACCACACACATACACACACTCACATACACATACACACACACGCACACGCGAAAACACACACATACATCACGTTTTAATAATATTTACTACTACTATTACTTAATTAGCTTTATATTCATAGTTGTTCAAATTAGCTTATATTCATAGTCGCTTAGGGAGATCGACACAGTCTACTATTATACTTATCGTATCACTTCTTAAGCTGAATCACTGTCTCTCAAGATACAGGTTACCTAGTTTGAGAGGCAGGGTTTTCCATATTGTGTGCAGATCTCAGTGCTTAGATTGTACTGCATTGTGTTACTACCAACGCTCATGTACATTTTGTTTATACTTATAAAACATGTTAAATCTGTATTTTGGAAAATAAAGTTATTTATTATTATTATTATTATAATCAGTTTTACAACTATGAGCAGATGATTTGTATGACGAGCTGACAGGTTAGAGTTTGTTCCTCATCAGGATCAATCCTCCCATTATATATCATCACACTACAGGTTATCTAGCTGTAGAATGTTGCGTCTTTTGAGTCTGTTGACACAATCCGGGATTGCCAGTTGTGCGGCCAATTGGTTGGGGTGTCTCTCCAATCTGAACTTGTATTTTTGTGAACACAATTTTATTTCTGTTTTGACTGTGTTCATGTCGAGGTGTTCGTAAACTTCCGTATTCTTTATAAACCAAGGAGTATTGGCTAGTTGTTTAAGAATGTTGTTCTGAGTTCTTTGAATGATGTTGATGTTACTATCACTTGCTGAGCCCCACAACTGGATGCCGTAAGTCCAGATAGGTTTCAATTATATTGGACTTATAGATCAGAAGCTTGTCGTTTACAGCTTGGAACTTCTACCTAAGTGCCATTGCATACTTTTGTATTTAATGTCAATTTCTTTCCGTTTTGTTGTGATGTGCTCGCTACATGTCAATCGCTGATATTCTGGACTTCTTCATTACGAAAGGTTTGAGTCGACTCTTCTTTGAGATTCAATCTTGCTTGGATGGATCGTCCAACCATGTACCAGTGATATTGACAATCGGAGCGACTGTCCTAAATCGCCAAAAGAGTCCAAGATTATACAACAGTAGAACGGACTGGGCGGAGTACCGCAGTATCATTGAGAACTCACTTAGTCTCAAAATAGCCCTAAAAACTAATGTTGAAATAGACAAGGCAGTACAGATTTTTACAAGAATTCATTCTTGTAAAAGACAGATTTTACGATAATGATCCAAGACGCATGATGGAGGTGTACACCTACGTCAACAAACTTTACACCTAGACATAATCCATTGCCAATGGAAATTCGTCAGATGATCCTAGAAAAGCGCAGGCTGCGCCGAGTGTGGCACATCAGCCGATTTGCTGATGACAAACGGGCCCTAAATAAGGCTATGCAGAATCTCAAATGAGCCATTAAAGAGACTGAAGATGCTGCTATGGAAGTTCACCTGGAATCTTTGTCTGCAACCAGCACTACTGATTACTCACTCTGGAAAATATGCAAGAAGACAAATCAACCCATAATACCGAAACCACCTATTAGGATAGAAGGAGCAGCTTGGGCTAGAGCAAATAAAGAAAAAGCAGATGCATTCGCTGAACATGGTGCAGACGAGGTCGACATAGACAACCTACTAAAAAGTGAGTTTCAGTTAGCAAGACCAGTTAAACCTGTTACACCGAGAGAAGTTGATCGGTTAATCAGAGCATTGGATGATAAAAAGGCCCCAGGATTCGATCTTATCGACAAAAAAGTCGTCAGTGAACTGCCTGAAAAGGCAATAATATTGTTTATCTGACTACTATTTTCAATAGTATGCTCAGGGTGGGATGGAAAGTATCGCAAATAATATTGATTCACAAGCCAGGGAAATCACCGAATGAAGTAACATCATATCGACCAATCAGTTCTGTAGTTGCTGCACAGGCAGTAACTGCAGAACTGATTGAGGTTAAAAAGTTTTTAGGTTACAGAACCTCAAAACTTTTTCAGAAAATATTATTGTCCCGGCTTCTGAGTGCAATGTCTGACCATCAATTTGAATTTAGACCTGAACATGCCACCACAGAACAAATACACAGGATTTGTCGCGTCATCAGAAATACCCTGGAAACCAAACTATACTGTTCGTTAGTCTTTCTGGACGTACAACAAGCCTTCGACAGAGTGTGGCATAAGAGACTGTTATATAAAATCATTACACCTGCCACACTCCTAGTCCTACTACGACATTCTGGAATCATACCTTTCAGATAGGATCTTCCAGGTGAAGGAAGAGGATAGCACTTCCGTTTTCCATGACATAAAAGCTGGAGTGCCGCAGGGCTCAGTACTTGGACCAGTCCTGTATACACTTTTCACTGCAGACATACCACAAACCCCTGGTGTGAGAATCGCTACCTACGCTGACGATACTGCAGTCTTAGCATCTAGCAGCTGTCCCACTGAAGCGTCGAAAATCCTGCAGAAAAGTTTAGATGACCTTAACCAATGGCTCTCAAAATGGACGATAAGAGCTAACACATCCAAATCGGTACAGGTCACTTTCACCCTAAGACACCAGCAATGTCCACCTGTGAAACTAGGCAGTAGTCAACTTCCTCAAAGAGACTGCGTCAAATAACTTGATATAACCATATTATATCAGTAATAACTTTTTGTAAGATAATGATATTATGCAGTACCTGTGTGCTCTTCTACCTTAATGTAATGTAATGTCCTGATAAGTATTATGTGTACAAAAATAAACAATAATGCTATCTTTGAAGGTGGAACCAAAGATTCAAATTTAACACGCGGCGGTTTATTATGCCTTACCTATTTTTTCAGTTGAATGAGAATGTGATACTTCCACCAGAGCCAGTCATAGAAGACAATTCTCTGGAACACTCTTCTTATGTGAACACTACAAGTTTTCCACTCTCCATTACAAATAAGGTAAACAAATTCAATGTTTATGAATTGTGATTTATTATCTGACGACCCGAATGGCGTAGTGGTAGTGAGGCTGCCTTACGTTCTTAGGGTCCTGGGTTCGAATCCCGGTAGGAGCGAATGTTTGCGTGATGAGCATGGACGTTTGTTTACGAGTCATGGATGTTTATACAGGATGTAAACCACCTCATCACAAAGCCGTTAACCAAGCATTCCGTACATCAAACTAAGTAACTTTACGCAAAAATTATTGCTGGGAAACATCTTTTTTTTTTGAGATTATAAATCATGTTTTGTGGTAGAACTCCATGTAACGCACTTAAAACATTGTGCTGATGGATGGATTGAATACAGGGGTCGTGGACGTGTTAAATCTTACAAAAAAAAACTTGTGTTTAAAAAAAAACTTTGAAACTTTGACCCTCCATATCTCCGTAACTAGAAGGTTCCCAGGTATGGTGTAGAACAAAAAAATGATCGCAATGATGGGGAAAACAAGTGCCTTTCGGCTTCGTGAAGAGGTGTTTTACACCCTTTACGTATAATAAGTATGTCTTTACAAATAAAAAAGGTATATAATATGTAGTTTATCAACTATCTGGGGTCCACAGTACAAGCCTTGCTTAGTGTGGCACTAGATGGCGCTTTGTATTAATGTCCAGACATATATTTATTTATTTATAATGACCATTGGACACTTTCGAGTAAGTACATATCTTTTTTTTTCTTTATTTGCAGCTACGTAGTAAACCCACTAAAGTACACTATATGGGCGACCCGGACATGATGCCAATAACAACCTACGAAAGCACAATATTAGTGAGGATGTTGTACCAAATTGCTTCGAGATTAAATGAAATGGTAAGCAATGAAATCAGAGTATGATACTATGATAGTATGATACGACGGTATCACATTACTACATTTTATTAACAACCGCATTCCGAATTAATATACTTTTCACCACTCCCGCACGAAAGAAGTGTCTTTCCTCTACTAAAACAGTGAGGAAAGTAATGATCTCGTTCAGAAACTAACCTTGACAGATTTTTTTATGTGAAGTTTTAAAGATATTGTAGAGGATGTGATCACCGTTTTCCGGCACGAAGAAAAGTTTGGTTTGGACAAAGATTGATTTCCAACAAGTATACAAATAAATAGGACAAGTCCCGAAAGCCTTTTCCCAGGAGGGACGAAGGTTAAGAACTGTTGGTCCTCTGATCCAAAACATGACAATCTGTCTTATTAAACGCAGGCTTAGTAAAAGAGTCTTGTGTGATCTCTCCAGAAGAACGTAATCCACGAATTCAATGCTAGTTCCGTCCGTCTGACAACCAAAATAATATACTAGCAGAGGTCATTAAATCACGGAGAATCTTGACACCGCGATTCAAGATCGTGACGTATTTGTACAGCGCCATCTAGTGTCGAATAGGCGGCACTAAGTAGTATCTCTATTACTTAACAGATGTCGCTAGTGGTTTGCAGGTTTGCTACAATATTTAAAAAATAAATAATTTAATGCTTAGAATAAAAATATTTATGTTTTTAATAAAGTTTATCAAATTATTGTAAGTGTATAAGTTCAGAAACATTAATTTATTTACCTATGATGACTGAATATTCTCTTGCTGGGAGTGGTGAAAAGTTTTGTATGCAACATGTGAGCAAGTTCATTTGCTATTCGTTTTGTTGAGTCTTTCGCTTACTCAGGATTGAAATTTATAATCACTCGCTGCGCTCGTGATTCTATTCTTCAATCCTTCGTTCGCTCAAGACTCAAAATCAAAACTCATAGGGAAAACGAACTTTCCTCACATGTTGGATAAATAACAATTTTTTTATAATTTACAGTATGGCAACCAGTTTACAAGTTATTGGAATAGAAATGACTTGTCCGGATTCATCACTCGTGAAGTACTACAATCGCCTTGCACGATTCATACTTATGTAAAGGATGTAACAAATCATCAGAGCATCGTGAGTCAGGAGCTGCCCCCGCGCCTGTCACTGCGTCGGCTTGGCTCCCACGCCTTCGTCATATGGGTCACCCTCGGCTACATCGCGATGAAGATGTTTTCCTTCAGTGGACTTTTTTATGTGTTTGTGTTAGTAATTTTATGGATAATGTTTGTTTTCACAAAAGCTACTTCTAAAATGTTAAGATTAATTTAAATCATGATAATTCAATTTTATAAAACTTTATTCTTTATTGAATAAAATATTTTTGTATGAATATTAAGTTTTTTTTTCTATAGATTGTCATATAGGGTGACTGGTAATTAGTGTACGAAAAGAGACAGCTTTTCAGCAAAAATAATAAAAAAACTACAAAAATAAAAATTGACAGAAGTATCTCCTAAACTATAAAACTTTTGCGAAGAAAAGTAAAGCCGGAAACACACTTACGTGGCGTGGCGTTGCGTGGCGCGCCAGAAGCATATCGGTTTCATACATTTAGTATGGTTAGAGACATATTTGTAGGTCGTGTCGTGTCGACTCGTGGCGCGTTCTGGCGTGGCGCTGACTGCGCAGCACTGAATGTGCCAGAGCGATGGTAGGGGTTATGGTGCGACACGCCTCAACAGGCAAATGTGTTTCTACACCACGTGGCTCGTGGCGCGAGCTTGCTGAAGAAAACATTATGCACGTTTGAACGCTGCAAAGGTTCAATATGTGCTTTTCAGAAATAACGCCAGAGCGCGCCACGACACGATACATTAGTGTGCACAGTCACCATCACGACAGCAAGCCCACGCCACGTGTGTTTCCGGCTTTAAGGTTCAATAATTAGTAAATGACCTCGGCGCAAATTTGCTATCAATCTTTGTTATCAATCAATCAATCATTTTACTATCAGGCATCTTATGGCCCATAGATAAAATACACAAAATAACCTACCACTAAAACTAACCAACAAAAATAAACTAATACATACAAAATCTAACTTATAAACTATGAACTATCACACACTAAGTGGCGGCGTCGTGTTACGCTGTGCGGTGTTACGCTGTGCGGTGTCACGTATAGCCTGCCGCGAAAACGTCGGTAGACTACACCCTTCGGCCAAAACTCTTCCTTGAGAAACTTGTCGCACCACAAACGATTTTAAGTTGGTATTGTGAAGCGGCTCCAAATTCTCGACCCTCGAGGTCCAGCTGGTCTTCACCTTCATATATTCAACGATCTCCTCAACCTTCGTGGAGTGATGCAGTCGGGGCACATACAGCAACGTCGTTGGTGTCGCTGGACGCAGCATCATAATTGGTCCTGACAGTCCAGTACCGCATTGATTGCGACAAGTAGGGTTCTTCTTCCTCCGAACTAAGATGAAGCCGTCGTCATCACACTCCTGCTTTGCTGGACAGCGCTGTACCGGATTCCTCGGAAGGGTTTCACAGCGACGGTTCTGCTTTCCCCCTTTCAACTGCTTAGGTTGTTTTGCAGCTGAATTGTTTGAGGCTTGGGATTACGGCGTTGGACAGCAGTTTTGCGCCAAACCGCACTGCGTCACTACCTCGGCACGTAGTTCATGGATGGCATTCTCAGACTTCTCCAACTTACCTACACTGCACCTCGGCCAGGCTTGACTTCATCGATGTAATGTCCTTTAACAGCCTGGTGACGTCTACGTGATCCAAAGTGACGGGCGGTAACGTATGTAGCTCCTTCGCTACAAAAGTTCGCACGTCGTCGTCAAGGTCAGTCACCTTTAGAAAGGTGGTGATGTCTTGGACGCTTTTCTCTGTAGGTACCATCTCTCCTTCGAGATGGCATTTGATCAAGCTTCCCAGTCGACTGGAAGAGTAGCTTCTTGCCCGCGCTAATATCGTCTTTTTTGAAGCTCGACTTGCAGATCTGCATGATGCTCATTGGACCTTGTCCATAGTATCGATGTCATTCTGTATGAATGCCGTTCGCTTGCAATAAGTTGTTGCCGGTTGCCAGTCACCCTGCCTATATGTGTGTGAGGACGCATAGCGAGGTTGTGGAATGGTGTGAGCGTTTCCACCAGAGATGGTGCTAGGCCGCCGAGCGGTGCGAGGGTGTGTAGCGGGCTCGTTTTTCGTTCATGTCCGGCCCTAGAACATCCCTCACACACATCCTTCCCTTGTTTTGTATGTACAAAAATCTCGCTCCGCTGAGCCGTTTCTTCAAAGCTGCGCTGAAGCTAGGTGAATGAAGTAATTCTATTGGTTCTTAGCAAACACATCGCTCGTTACGCATCGTCGCACATCTCTACAGGGTGAATTTTAATTAATGCGACAAAATGAAATTGGAGCTTCAGTTACAGTAACATAGTAATTATAAACTGTTTTTTCTACAATCTAAATCGTTAAAAAAAATTACGCGATTATCGTTTTCAAAAGGTCCATTGATGTTATTATCTTTATTTAAGTATGAATTATCGGTATTCCAGTAATATGCAAAATAAGTAAGAAAAATTATGGCAAAATTAGGTAAATTACCGCAATATTGAGCACTGCGATGAGTCGGCAAGATTTTTGATACTTTTATTATTTTAACGGTTTTCGTAACACTGATCAATTATTTTTTAATTTTATATTTTATACATGTTCTTAACGACACGTATTATTGTATATTTAAATTTGTCGCATGTATTCAATTTCACCCTGTATGTACATACAATGGCCATTTTCTTGCTAACTGTACATTTTTTTGGAAATCTGTGAGTGGGGATCAAAATTTCATGAGAAAAATTATGGATTGTCTACTAGGACCAACCATAGAACATCATCATTTACACCGAGACGCGCCGCCGCGCGCCGCGAGACGCATCGCTATGAAATGTGGATCTTTTCGTGTAGTAAATAAGTAATTATATTATGAGTCGCTCTATTAAAACTTTTTTGCAAAAAGAAACCGACTTCTAAAAACACAAATAAACTGAAAAATAACTTTAGCTTCAAGAGTCGGTGACCTTTGTTTGATTGGTTTAGTTTCTTGTCACCGACTTTTCAGTTTTTTGTGTTTTTAGAAGTCGGATTTTTTTTTGCAAAACAGTTTTTATTTTTCACTTTTTAGTGGCTCATATGCGCATTACCCCTTCATAGCGTACTGGCGTTATGTTATGTTATGAACTGGTGCATACAGCGAGTTATTTTTACTTTAGCGCGCGCGGTTTCGCGAGTGTTCTTCTTGATTTTCTTGGGATCCCATCATCATATGCTGACTAGATGACCAGGGTACCAACCTGAATATGTACCCTAACGAACAAAAAAAGAATTACGCAAATCGGACTAGAAATGTTAAAGTTATCGATATACTAATGTACAAAGTATCGTCAAAATGACATCGTCCAAATAACAATAATGCTTATAAAATAAAAACTACTAGACCAAACTGAAAGATTTTTTATGGGACCACCTGGCAGCTATTTCGCGTCGACCAAAAACAGAATCACGCGAATCGGTCTATTAACCGCTGCGTAATCGATGTACATACATAGAAAAAAAACATACCGGCTGAATTGAGAACCTCCTCCTTTTTGGGAAGTCTGTTAAAAATGTGCGCGCAGCGTCGCGTCTCTGGGTGAATTGAACCTTACTGTTCCGCTGAAATTCCGCCCTGTATACACCGTGTTCCTGAGGATATACATTAATTTTTAATAATACGTCTATAGCTCTTGTTAAACATATCGTACAAAGGAAGTAGTAGTTTAAATGGCATAGTTTTTAAGTTATTGGTAATTTAAGTTTAACCAATTTAATTATGTTGTGCTGTGTCTTCAGAAAGAGTCTTTATTTGTGAGATGTTGCCACTTTGTGCAACCAAAACTATCAAACTGAATTTTATATCGCAATGTTAAAGTACAGTTGTGAACAAAATAACCTAAGTTAGAGGCATTTTGTGTTGTGTCGTGATATAATGAGTTTGTAATCTAAGATGAACACAATATGTTTTTACTTATTGCCACTAAAAGTGACAAAAATGGTGAAAAATAAATGTAAAAAATGGTCAATTTAATGGTCTGAATAACATGCCGAAGTTAATGTAACCTCAGGAACACGGTGTATATGTTTGAAATGTGCTAAGATACCCAACACGGCACTTTTCAACCCTTTTTTTTTCAATTAAGTATTAAATTAAGTGCGTCTCACTCAAGACGCTTTCAACGAAGGTATTTATATCGTTAACTTAAAGCGTATTGAACGTCCGCTGGTTTGTCGAATATATTGATAAGTAATTTAGTTATATTATACGGGAAAAAGGAACATACGGACTGAAATCATAACAATCCCCCGTAGTCGGGTAAATACGTTTATGAGCGCCACACTTGTATTTTTGTAGCAACGACCAAAGCGCCTACTATTAATAAATGGGATACTGAATGAAAACAATGTCAATATTTAAAGATTTTATTAAAGTAAAGTAGCACTTAAACAATATCATTACGGTTTTCACCAATACGAAAATCGCACACAGGTTTAATAAGCTAGCAATATTTCTTGAGAGTGAGTTTGGGGACGATGTTCATGGATGCCAGTTCTTGGAAAAGTAGTTTGCAGGCGTAGGGCATCTCGACACTGGACACGGCGGCGGACGAGTGGCAGGCGTGGCACCACGCGCGCGACGCTAGCCGTCCGCACGCGCCGCAGATATCCGCGCTGAATGCGTCCGATGCAAGCATCAGACGCTCCATCAACAACATACTGCACAAATGGGACAGGTAGCATATTAGCGATGGTAGTGACTATATAACTTGTTAGATCCGTATCTAAACGAACTTGTTATAATGTTAGACAAGACTCTGTAGCGCGATTAGTGTAGTGTGATTTTGTGAGGCAAAGAACATCAAGTTTTGTATTTAGTAACGTGTTGACTGACTACCTATTTCTCCAAAAAAGTATTGGAACAGAGTTTACGCGATTGTATTGGCAGACATGCTGTAAATAGAATAGTCGTTTGTTTAGCTTACCTCGCACCATACCCAATGAGACAGTCCCGTTCCATCTCCCCGAGACGCAGGCCTCCGTCTCGCGACCGCCCCTCAGTCGGCTGACGAGTTAACACGGCGCGCGGACCACGGGCGCGGGCGTGCATCTTATCTTGAACCATGTGCTTCAGCTTTTGGTAGTATACCTACATAACAAAAAGATTTTATAACACCTTTTAGGCTTAAGGCGGCTACATGGGCTAAATTAGCAACTCTATTTGTGGTGATTTAAACTTCGTCTGAAATACTGTTACAAAAGTTCTAATCAGCTTGCACTACAAAGTGGTTATTACGTTAATTACTGCAAGCCGATAGTGCGAAATGAGTGGTTTCGATCGATTTACAAAAAATATATGGATTCGACTAAAAAGATAAAACACAATGATGCTAATATGTTGCTTGTAGAATTGTTTGCCAAAAAATCGGAATGATCGCATGTATTTTTAGTATGGTTTTTACGCGTTAAAGGATTTTTTTAGAGATCAGATAAGTTCGTGATTTTTGTTATTGAGGAAAATTAATTGTGCTTATTATGTTTTCAAAAGACTCATCATACACTATCATATATTTTTCTGGTTTTGTTTATTGCAGTGAATCATACTACTTTCAGGCAATATAAAACTCGCGTTTAGCTCTTGTGGCCTTAAAATAAAAATAAATTATTATTCAACGAAGACGTAAGGAGACAGCGCAATTGGTTTGACCATTTATTTAGCTCACGCAAAATAAATAAGAATTTCGTTACTTACAGGACCAGAATAAATATAGGCTTCCAAAGGTTCTCCAGTTAAACCAGAATAAAATATATCTTTGCCATGATAGTTATACCCGTGCTTTTCTAGTTCTTGACATACATCACGAACCTTGGACCCACCGAATGCAGTACCTGAAGGAAGCATATAATAAATCACAAACAGATCTACACATCACATGTGGATTATTTAATTCGACCTCGTATTATTTGAAAAATTAATAAGAATTGGGTTCATACCATAATGAAATTTTCCTTCCATCAAGCCAGCTTTTCCGGCTAACAGTTCGATAGTTTTCCCTACTGTCATCCGAGAAGGGAAACCATGTGGGTTCATGATCATGTCAGGACAAATGCCTCTGTCGTTGAAGGGCATATCTTCTTGCTGCACAATCAAACCGGTCACGCCTTTTTGACCGTGTCGGGAACTGAACTTGTCGCCTATCTCCGGAATACGTGTCTGACGTAACAATATTTTAATGAGAAAAGCATCCTCCGAGTTTGACGACACCATAACCTTTTCTATATAAGATTCAACAGGACCTTTATATGTGATTGGTACATCTTTGTAATCCACCTGTTGTGGCTGGCCTTGCGTGACGGGGTTCAGGGTCGCCGGTGGCATCTGTTTATTTATTAAAACTTGTCTATTTTCAACCATTTCGCCAGGGGCAGCAATGCCGTCCGTATCAAGAACTTCATGTGCTCTAATAATTTTCCCCGTAGTAGCATCCCTCGAAGGCCCCAGAATCCTATCAGAAGTTTGATTACTGTATCTCTTCATAGTAGTTTTGGCACTTTTGTATACAAGACAGCGACCGTACCCGCGGTCGATAGACGCTCGGTTCAGTATCAAAGCGTCCTCGATATCGTATCCGCTGTAGCTCATGACGGCGACCGTGGCGTTCTGCCCAGCTGGCAGCTTGTCGAAATTCGTTAATTCTATTGTTCTAGTCTTAACCATTGGACATTGTGGATAGACTAAATTGTACATTAGTGTATCAATCCTGTTTTTCTGATTGTAGCCAATAGTACCTGAAATATTAACGAACATATTATTGTTACGTGAAGTAGATAAGTCTACTTTTACGGGAATAGTAATCTATGAACAAATAGATTTACTCACCCATCGCTTGTTTACCCATAGCGCATTGGTAGGTATTCCTGGGACTCTGATTGTGATGCGGGTAGGGAACTAGCCCCGCACAGACACCGAGAATCGTGAACGGTTCAATTTCTAGATGCGTGGTAACGTACGGATCTATATCAATTTCAGTAGTTGCTATATGACTGTCATTCTCCTCGTTTACATCCAGGTACTCAATAAGTCCATCATTTAAAAAGTCTTGAAATTTTCTTATTCCTCTATTTAATTCGTTTATGTGGTATTGTTGGACTAGCGGGTAACCTTTTTCTACAATGATATACGGCCTACAGAGTCGACCGCCGTCGCTGCATATGTACACAGTTCTCTGATTGTGATTGGGGTAAATGGACACGAAAGCTGATATGAGTCCGCGTCGTCGGAACATTCTAAAAACTTTTATGAGCCTTTTGTATTGTCTTGAAACGCCTAATATATTACCTGAAAAAATACATAATAATAATGAAGTATTTTATTTGTTTATGTACCATACGATCATCAGGATAATGCCTAACCATTAAGAAATACCATGTAGACAGCCGGGTGATTGATCTCCTCGCCACCTAATAGTCTGACATCTTCTACGCCCGCGTTTCGAGCTAGTCTTGCGATGGGCTCCTCCGAGCACTCGGTGGTGATGTGTGTCATCAGCGCTAAATTCTTCACGAGGCCGCACGCTTCGCCCTCAGGTGTGTCAGACGGACACAACATGCCCCACTGCGAAGGTTGTAATGAACGCGGTCCGGATACCTTCCTAGTCTTTTCAAACTGAGAATTAACTCTGGTCATCATACCCAAAGCTGATATGTAACTGAGACGACTTAACACTTGCGTTACTCCGTGCCTTTCCATTTTAAATCTTTTGATCGTCCAGTTACCCTAGAACAGGAAGTATTTTTTAAGAAACATCATTTTTGATGATCAAGTTAGCTTTTGTATTTAATTGAAATCTTACAGAAGAAATAGCGGCAAACAACCCATTAGCAATTAGATCAGGCCTCATGTGTTTAACAACATCAAATGGCGCAGCTTTCACTTTAGGTATTATTTTGTCTGCTATTGATTTCAATTCCCAGTTGAATCTTTTGAAAAGATCTTCAAACATTAAAGCAAGTAAGGAGCCAGCTAGCTCAAGTCTCTTGTTTCCATAGTAGTCAGGGTCATCAATCGCAGCTTTATTTGTCTCAGCTTCAATGACTCTTTTAACCATTATAGCCAGGTAGATAGCCTTTACATAGAAATTATAATTTTCTACTGCTACATGTGCTAGAATTGTTGTAGCTAACAGGTCTCGGGCCTCATCAATGGGAGTGCGTACTTTGGCACCACCTGATTGAAACCTGCAAAACAAATAAAAAAATCATTGCAAATAACTAATAATCAACTACAGTCAAAGAGCAGTAATTTAGTAACATATTTTATACCTTTTAACCTTAAGTTTGCTTCCAATATAAGAAAGAGCTTGATTTTGAGTAAATATTTTCAAATTATGACAATCCATGATGCAAGGGGCCATCTTTTTCAGTGATGTATCGTCAGTACCTATAAGCTGCATAATTTCTTGATCACTGCAGATACCCATAGCTTTAAAGGCAACTGCAATAGGTATATCCTGGAAATTATGTGCAATTGAGTGCAGGTAATAGAGAATATAAGTGCTCGGTGATTTGTACAGTGGCTTAGAAATGATGACCATTGAGTTCAAACTCCTTTGAAAAAAATCAGTTGAATGTATTTTTGGAACAATTTAAATAATAATTACAGAGAGATTACCTAGTCAGACAACTTACATCAGACAAGGCATTATGTCTCAGTACATATTTTCCATTTTTTACAATGACATTAGTCCTTGTTTTCTTCTCATGTGTGGAACTAGTTACTTGACATTGAATGGCTCCTTTGAATTCATCAACAATCATGCGATTCCTGGATAACTGTTCTTGGATCAATATCACTTTTTCCTGTCCTATAAGTTTTTTATAAGTTTATCAATCATAAGAAATAAATGTATGCTATAAAAATAATTCTTGCCAGGCATCCAGATGAAGCTGGGCAATTGCCAAGCTTGTTGGTTGCGTGATTAGGCAAATTAGACCATATCTGGCCTTTCCTGTGTTTTACCAGTTAGTGTTTTTAATTGTTCACTGTGCTGTTGTATTAAAATTTTTGAAGAACCTCTTATTTGTTTCAAACATTATGCTTCAATATATTTTAAAATCAATAATATTAAGAAAACACATACCCCTAATGATAAAATAGCCACCAGGATCATGTGGACATTCATTAAGTTGTGCTAGTTCAAAGTCTGATTTATTTGTTAGAACACAATTTGAAGACCTTAACATCAATGGCATTCTGTAAACAATAAAAGGAAAGAACATTATAAAACATAAACTTATCAGTTTAGCTCCTAATTATGTATCTCTCATCTCAATAGGTACCATTAAAGACTTTTTCATGAATATCTTTTGGTTCATTTAGTTTTTGCCTGCAGAATCTTCCATGTAGGAGACTTTAATAGCTCTTGACATCACCCACTATAATAATATCACCATGACATGAAATTTCTCATACAAAAGCATGTAGGATATAAGGTATGTAGAAAAAAAACTATCTAAGCGCGTGTCGGGCCACATGCAGTACAGGGTTCCGTAATAGCCCGTTATCACATTATAGGACGATTTATTTCTAAGGATTTCGTTTTTGGTAGAAAATTATCCAACACCCAAGATCAACGACTAGGTATTACTGCTAAATTAACGAGCTATTAAAGTCAAAATCCAATCACTGATGCTTATAGCACCTCAGCACAAGTTTGTTTGATCAGACACGCATAAAAAGTGTACCAATAGATAGCTGGAATTAATAAGAACAGGTTTTTTCTGAGACCAAATCTTCTAAAGAGTCATGTTTCCGAGATTTAAGCTATCAAAGTTGTGCTGATCAAACCAAGTGGTGCTGAAGAGACTATGTATCAGTGATTGGATTTTGTCTTTAATAGCTCATTTCTCGGAAACATGTCACTTTAGAACATTTTGTTTTGAGAAAAACTTGTTTGTATTGCTGCCAGCTATCAATTGATACACGTTTTATGCATGTTTGATCAAATCAAAGTTGTGCTGAAGATTCCACAGTGAATGGGTTTTAACTTTGATGCTATTGATATCAGCTATCGATTAATATAGGTAATATAAGTGACCACTTCGTTGAAAAATAAAATCAAAATGGGTAAAATAAATCTGGCCACTCTTCATACAAATATGTACGAAGCCCTTTTGCACACTTTTAGTTATAAAGTAGCTGGTAGATCCCATGGGACATTTATCAAATTTCACGCAGGCGAAGCCACTGGCAGAAGCTAGTATTTCTCCTAGGCTGTATAACCGTTTCACTTAGAGCAAAAAAAAATATCACCATTATCATGCCCCCTGACGACAGAACCATTTATTTATAAACTAGCTTCTGCCAGCGGCTTCGCCCGCGTGAAGTTTGATTATTGTCCCATGGGATCTTACTACCGGAATAAAATGTATCCTATGTTTTATGTGGGTCATAGCGTGATGATATAAACGTAAGAGTAAACAAATATAATAATAACAAATCTCCGAACTGCTAAGCTATCGGGAGTTACACGTGTTATTGTGAGTCAACTATAAAAGATAGACATATGCTGTCTTGGGATATTTTTTATATAATTTTATGTGGAATATTTCCGTTATACATGATTTCTATGTAGCTTTAACCATTAAGGCTGCACACGCGACGGAAGCTAAAAAAACCAAGTAACTTCTCCCGTTTTCCCAACATTTCCTTTCACTGCTCTGCTCCTATTAATGGTAGCGTGATGAAAAGTATACTATTACCTGCTCAGGAGTATGTAGAATAATTGTACCAAGTTTCGTTAAAATCCGTCGAGTAGTTTTTTTTTCTATAAATAACATACAGACAGACAGACAAAAATTTTACTGATTGCATTTTTGGCATCAGTATCGATCACTAATCACCCCCCGATAGTTATTTTGTAAATATATTTCATGTACAGAATTGACCTCTCTACAGATTTATTATAAGTATAGATGAACCAGAAATATGTTATTGAATACACACCTTCCAATCAACTGCTTGTTCTTTATAACTCTTTGATTGCCTCGTATATATTCTATGTCAACTGTGATTGGAGCAGAATATGTCATGTCTCTGAGCCTGCACTCATGTGGTGTAGTAGGCTTAGTAACATTGTAACCTTCTTCTAAGTCTGGTGTCCCAACATAGGCATTTAGATATTTAATGTAAAATAATGGGTCTGCATCACAGAACACTTTTTCATTGGCTTGCACTATTTTCTTTATTTCAACATTGATAAAATAATTAAAAGAATCAATGTGCTGTTTGACCAAGCCTTTCACTTGTAAAAATGATGGCACTAACTTCCATTTGTCCTGAAAATAGATATTCTTGTATGAACTTAAAGATTAACTTGTTATAGGAGAATTTCAACATTATAGGATATAGACTAATGGTGTGTAGTCTTGAAATAGTACTCCTCCAAATATCCTGTTGGGTCTCTTTTAGAAATACAACTACCTATGCTATTAGTATCCAGGACCCTCATACATAATATTAGATGAACATTGCTATCAGTCTTCATTTAACTGTTTTTTGTACGGACTGGACAGGCCATACGAGCAGTGGTAGTAACATGAAAATATAACAATATAAAACATACTGCTCTTATCACAAACTAACCTCCAGAGTCTTTATTGGATCTCGTGAACCCTTAGATGAATCCCAGTCATTTTGTTTCTTGTTGATCTCTCCCATGATTAGAATTTGTATAGATGAGTACTCGAAAACTTCATTAATTAAATAATATTGTACTGAAAATAACGCACTGACTGTATTTTCTGTGATTAAAACGCACAAACCAATTTGTGTCCCATTTTTTCGTGCCGGAAAACCACACTTCTACGTTTGTTCTTTGCGTTTGTTGTTGACAATTTGTACTTGTCAATTGTCAAGGAAGGATCACAAATGTCAATGTCATTGTCATTTCTATGCCTTGTTTAGTATATTCATGATCATGAATAATCATGATTTCCATCAGCACCAGTCGAAAAGGATACGAACGGATGCGGTGTTCGCCAATTGGCTCCGTTTCCTGCCCTGTCTAATAGTTAAAAGCTGGATGCTGCAGGGTAGCCCAAGGCACAAAATACAAATGTCTTACGATGTTTTAGGTTTTCTTTTTGAAAAAAAAAAAAAAAACTAGTTTTCATGAACTTGATAGATGGCGTTGATTAGGCTACGGCCAAAACGTCTGAAAAAACACACTTCACATAATTATGCTTCGCATACGCTCGTTGACAGACACTTTCGTTTGCTTCCGAATATAAAAATTAGGTCCAAGTAAAATTATGTGACGTTCTGTTTCTTGCAGTGACGAACAGAGATCAGCGCCATCTATCCAGAAACTAGGGGAGAGTTAAAAAAGAAAATCCCTCATTTGCAGGCCTTTTCTAGGTTGTATGATGATCTAACCTTTTCTAGGATCATACTTAATAGTTCCCCTGTAGAACTGTGCAGTAGAACTAGTGGGAATGATCTGGTAAAGGCTGGCTCAGAAAAAATCACAACCACGATTTTACACGAACGTCCCTTATTCACAACCGTTCGACTAGATTCCGAACCGAATCGAACGTCTAAGATACCGAAGATGTCCTCCAAACGCTATTCACAAATCCGAAACCGATTAATTTTGACAGTTCAATTCGATAAGGAATCTTTCAGACAGTAGTCTGCTGTCGCATGTCGGAGTCAACTCGAACAAAATTAATCGGAAGAATTATAGCATATTTCAGTAAAATAAGAATACTATACTTTTTAATCTGTTATATGCCGCATCGAATTATAAAAAAACCTTACTTATTTATTTATTTTATAGTCCGTTTTGTCCTACTTAGTAACGGCGCAATTTTTCAAGGAATGGCTCACCTTGGTTTACAGGGAACATTGAATTTTTGACTGAAAATTCTCAACTTGAACTTCTGACAGTTCCATGGTCATCCATGGTCATGAATAAATTTAAAAAAAAAAAAAAAAACTTCTGACAGTTTTTTATTTTTTTACATTGGCAATTCAATCAGAAAAAAAAACGAACTGACAGTGGTGCGGCGGCTCAATCGACTGATTATGTCTGTCCTTGTATGTCTGTGAAAATTATGATCAAGCACCAAATTCCGGCGGACTACATCGTGAAGAACTATTTCGAGTAAAAAAATTAGTATCAACACAAACTCTACTATCAGAAAAATGACCATAATCGTAATGTAACAAACTTTGCAGTTCAAGATGGTTTACGAGTCCATACCTCGTACAGTTAGAATTCTGCTGTTAGGAGAACCTGGTGTCGGAAAAACCTCGCTTATACTTTCTTTAGTAACTGAAGAATTTACTGAACATGTTCCGCCGAAGGCTGAAGAAATCACAATTCCTGCAGATGTTACGCCGGAACAAGTACCAACCAACATTATTGATATTTGTCGTATGTATCATAATATCACAACTAAAAATGCTTGTAGGAAACTGTTTCGATAAATATTGTTTACTTTTCATCCTCAACAAGGCGCTGTAACATGTGAACGCATGAACGCAATTAGTACTTAGAAGTTAAATTGCATAATTTTCTGTTTACATATTACTTAATTCTATAGCAAAACCGATTTCTTGGAAATCAAAGATCTATAGTCTAGAATCAACAAAAAAATATATAAGATCTTGATCAAAGCATAACATATTAATTGTTCAGTTTATTGTCTAGATTGTCTAAATTAGTCATACAACTATTTGCAATAAATTCTTTTCTTCTCAAGTATAAAAATATCCTAGAGCTAATTGTTTGCTTTAACTAATACACAATAAATCTGTTCAGTTGCAGAACAAACTCTAGAGCAGGTGGGAGAAGAAATTGAAAGGGCTCATGTAATATGTATAGTTTTCTCAGTGGACAGACAAGAGACACTCAACAAAATAGCATCATATTGGTTACCTTTTGTGAGAGAAAACTGTTCCGATGATTACAGAAAGCCTGTCATTCTTGTTGGAAACAAGATTGATTTAATTGACTACTCTGTAATTGACGTAAGTTTATATCAATGTTAAATTGTTTTATTATCATTGTGCATACCTTCTGACAACATATATTATTTTTAATTAATTCTGTAAAATTGATGGTTTAGAATATTTGGGACATTGCGGAAGAATATCCTGAAGTGGACAGGTGCATAGAGTGCTCAGCAAAATCTCTTATAAATGTTTCTGAGATGTTTTACAATGCACAAAAAGCTGTCCTCCACCCAATCAATCCAATTTACAGTATTGACGAACAAGAGGTAAGTAATAATGACAATTTGAGCAAGATATCAAAATCGTGTTCTAGAAATTCACACTTTATTTTTGTTATAGCTAACAGAAAAATGCAAAAGAGCTTTGACAAGGATATTCAAGATCTGTGATTTAGATGGTGATGGTCTTCTAGATGATTATGAAGTAACAATGTTTCAAAAGAAATGTTTTGACTCACCTTTGCAATTACAGGTATTCATTGAACATTGTGCAATTTTTATGTTTTATTTATGTTCATTACATATGAGGTAACAGACTAGTTGCTGTGCTGAATTTTAATCAATACAAATTGCATTTTATGTAAGGTTTTTTTTCTTTACATCTAATTGAATTAATTTCAGGTTTTAGATGAAGTAAAATCAGTAATTGCTCAAAACATCGCTGGTGGTATAGAAAATGATTGTATAACCATAAAAGGTTTTATTTTCTTACATTGTTTATTTATACAAAGAGGGAGAAATGAAACAACATGGACAGTCCTTCGTAAATTTGGCTATGAGGAGACTCTGGAATTGACTCATAATTATTTGTATGCTAAGTAAGTATCATAATACACTGGTCAGCAAATAAACCGAGCCACCCGCTACCTAGGAACTCTGATTCGATTTTCTTAAAAAAGTATTCAACTTACAACTATCAAAGTTATACCTACAAAAAGTGCGTTTCATGGTGATTCAAATGACTAAAAATTAATTCGAAAGTACCGTCAACTCACATTGTAATCAAGCAACAAACACAATGCTAACGATTTGCTCTGTTTTCACCAGAGTTTGAAATTAGCGTTATTTTTCTCTACAATGAGACAGTCAATGGGATAGTCAGATATTTCTTATCATTTCTTTAGTTTTTGTCCATTGTTTGCTCAGACGCGTGAGTTTTTGCTACTTTTTTTCGATTAATAATGGATACAACACCTCAGGAAGCAGCTCAAGCTGTAGCATTACTTCAAGCAGGCATTGCGCAACGTGAAGTCGCTCGAGGGCTTCGAATCAGCAGATCTTCGGTGCAACGAGTTTACAGACGATACCTAGAGACTGGAGCAATCGATCGCCGTCCAGGTACGGGCGGACCTAGGGCTACATCAGCAGCAGATGATCGTTATATCCACCTTACTGTTCTGCGAAATCGCCACCTCAACGCAGTTCAAGTCCAACAAAGTCTGCGTGACGAACGCCAAGTGGTCATAAGTTCAGATACCGTCAGAAGGAGACTTGCTGAACGGAACCTGACCCCAAAAAGAGCTGCAACAGGCCCAGCATTAACGGTAGCACACCGTCGAGCACGACTTGAATTTGCTCGAGAGCATAGGGATTGGACATTAGAGCAGTGGAGTAATGTACTCTTCACTGATGAGACCAGGGTGAGTCTACATGGAAGTGATCAACGTCAGAGAGTAGAGTGGAGTGGAGAACGTTATTCTCAGTGTTGCATCGAGGAAACTGTTGCTTATGGAGGAGGATCTGTAATGGTCTGGGGCGGCATCTCGTAACAGCACATACAGCGTAAGTTTTCATCGAACCGACGGGCCGTACACGTGGACTGACTTCTCATCGCTACATTACTGAAATCCTCGCAGACCATGTGGTACTTTACGCAGGATATATCGGAGAGGATATGCAATTGATGCATGATAATGCACGACCTCATGTTGCTCTTGTGGTGACCCAGTATCTACGCGACGTCAGCATTCGTACGATGGACTGGCCAGCTAGAAGCCCGGGCTTGAATCCGATAGAACACTTATGGGATGAGCTGAAACGTCGGGTTGGAGCCCGGGTACCTGCTCCATTAAGGCTTCCAGAGCTGCGAATCGCAATTGAAGAGGAGTGGAATACAATTCCTCAAGATTTTATCGTCAGGCTCGTAAGGTCGATGAATACAAGGATGCTGGCAGTTATCCGAGCAAGGGGAGGGAATACGGAATATTGATCAAAAACTCTTATTTGATTTTATCTTTGTTTTTGGCTTTAATTTTTTTTTCACTTTATCATTACTAGCGATTGTCACGACTGGAAAACGACTCTTCTTTGTAAAATCCTTAATAAACACTGAAATATTGATTAAACCCAATGAGTTTCCTTTCATTTTAATCACCATGAAACGCACTTTCTGTAGGTACAACTTTGATAATTGTAGGTTATTTAGTTTTTGAGAAAATCGAATTAGAGTGCCTAGGTAGCGGGAGGCTCGGTTTATTTGCTGTCCAGTGTATTATACTTTATTTACTGATACTTAAGTACTCTTTTTTAATGTTTCTTTTGTAAAATAAGAAAAAGAGTAATTTTGTTCCTAAATGATGAAATCATGATTGTTTGTTATTTGCAGTATTAAAGTACCTGTAGGCTGCACATCTGAATTATCTTACAAAGGCCAGCAGTTTCTAACCCAGTTGTTTGAAAAATACGACAGTGATAAAGACGGCATGCTCAATCCCACGGAGTTAAAAAATGTTTTCTCCTGTTGCCCAAGAATACCATGGCATAATCTACGATACACTGTACCTACAAATGATAAGGTATTTCGCTTTTTTTGTCCATTATACAGACAGGTATATAATATGCCAAAGTGTTTTAGAGACTGCAAAATATTCCAGCTACCCCATCATTTAAATTTAAGCCAGCAACAACCTCTCTATCCATCAGTTATACAATGTAGAGCTTAAATAACTTGCTTTCCAGTACCTTGTCTCGATTTTGTGAAAAAGTCTAGACAGATGATCAAGGCTGTAGCAAGGAATTTCACTCTGGGGCGGCGGGTTCTGCCCTGAATAAAAAGAAACCCCTTCTGGCTATAACTATACAGCGTGTTAAATAAGTCGGGTGCCATTTGCTAAGGGGCGAGTTCAATATCGATTTGGACACGAGAAATGAAGGACAAAATGATAACACGTTCCATAGTAGTTATATAATTAAAACATTAAAACAAATAAAATAATTTTAATTCTAAACTAGCCGATGGCCGCAGCTTCGCCCGCGTAAAATTATAAACAAAAACCTTCCTTTTGAATCACTCTATCCATTAAAAAACCTGCATCAATATCCGTTGCGTCGTTTTAAAGATCTAAGCATACATAGGGACAGACAGACGCGGCGGGAGACTTTGTTTTATAATATGTAGTGACTAGCCGATGGGTTCCTTTATCGATACTTAACTCGCCCCTAAGCCATGGCACGCGATATCGTATAAGTAGCTTGGTACATCACTGGATCACCGTAAATACAAGTTGGCCGTCGCCGTCGTCTTGGTCGTAGTATGCAATTTCTTTCTAACTTGTTATTGTCATTGCAGGGATATTTGACTTTACAAGGCTGGATGTGTCGTTGGACCTTAATGACGTTAGTGGATTTGCAAAATACAAGTGCTTACTTAGCCTACCTGGGCTTCAATTTTCTAGAAAATGAAACGCAAAAAACAGCTGTACACAGTAAGCGCTCGAGTTCAGACATAATTTCTATTTTTAGTTCAACTATGAATACAACAGTAACTCATACATGCCTCCGTTTTTACAGTAACTCGTGAAAAGAAAGTTGATATTGCCAAAAAACAATCCAGTCGTAATGTTTACCAGTGTCATATCATTGGTCCAAGGTCATGTGGAAAAACGTCTATTTGTAGAAGTTTCCTCGGCATAGCACATAAGGTTTGACTTGAAAATATTTCATGTTGTACTGCTAAAATTATTATTCCATTGTATTTGAAATCTTCTATTATATTAACTTGTTTTTCAGAAAATAAAACCTCATGCCAATGAGCGGGGAGACAGCAATACTTCTGACAATTGTTGTATAAATACTGTAATAGTGTATGGTCAGGAAAAGTACTTAGTATTAAAGGAAATACCTATTACGCGTGTCTCAGATCCACTGCAGCCGCATGAGGTCAATTGTGATGTTGCTTGTCTTGTTTATGACGTTGCTGCCAGTCGGTCCTTTGAATATATCGCTCGGATATATATTGTAAGTGTTATTAGATAACATTTATCTTTTTCCTGAATTAGACCGTCTTGAGTCGTGTCCCCCAGGCATCCCCAGCCCGTCATCACGGGGCTGTATTTGCTCTACTGGTGCCAATAAATATTACATTTTTTAATAATATGATACCAAATATCCTTCCTTCAAAGAACATTAAGAACTCAAAACGGGAAAATAAGTTTATATAATTATGTAACTAATTGCCTTACAGAAATACTTCGCAGAAAGTCATATTCCTGTACTAATAGTGGGAACGAAGGGTGATGCGCTGATCGCAAGACAGGAGTACATCCTACAGCCAGATGTGTTTTGCAACAAATACCAACTACTGCCACCTCAGTTTTTCAACATTAGAGAAAATAAACACGATGTGTTCGTCAAACTCGCCACCATGGCTGCATTTCCGTAAGTAAACACATTATTGTTACTGCTTTTACAAATGATTTACTGTCAATTTAGTGGAGTTTAAAGGTAAACGCACAATTATCAGAGCCGAAGGAAGCGAAGGAGCCGAAAGAATCTCATTTTAAAATTACCTACTTGTTTGAAATCCTGTGAAACCTCGCACAATAGGCTTGTTAATTGAAAAAATCTAATTAGTCCGTCATTTAGATTATCAATAGTATATTTTATAACGAGGGACTAAACGAAGCCATTATATACCCGAGGTGGTTTGACTCCCGAGCTTGCGAGGGAGGCAATGAAAGCGAGGGTATATTATATTGGCGTTTAGTCTCGAGGTGCAAACTGTACTTTTCACTTCGAGTGCGAGAAAAATAGTCATTTAAAACTGAACAAATTTACACTCGACAAAAATTCTGAACTGAGCGGTCAGTTTTTTCTTCTATCAGGTCAGTCACAGATTAACCATTGAAAAATGAGGGTACTCTGCTGCCACGATAACTTCGAGTCCGTGTTTAAAAATAATTTAAAATATAAGCTATTCTCTGTTTACAATCAATGTTCTCTAAAAATGTGCGTAAACATCTAAAGTTTTAGTGACATTATTAGTGAGTGAACTGTGACGCGTTAAATCATAATAAAACGCCTCGAAAATTATCATCATCAACTTCACTATTGAAGCAACAAATAAAGACAAACAACGAACATAAAAGTGACCAGTGACAGTGACAACATCACAACAAAAATAAAAAATAAAATAATAAAAACAATCAAAACAAAAACAAAAGTGGAGTGTCAGTGTGGCAAAAAATTTTTTCTTAATGAGTCACAGTAACGCGCTTTCTTGATTCAAATTTTGTACGAAGAAGTAAGCAGTAGACTATTTCGTCATCTTCATGTAATAACCAAGTGGCTGATTAGTTACGGTAAGGACATCATAACTGACACAACTGAGCGACTCCGGGTTCAAACCTCAGCAAGCGCAAATATTTTTGGAAGCTATGAATTTCTTAGATAATATCACCTTTCGTCGCAACCGAACTAAGTCCGACTCAAGCACTACTAGCATTGCGAATGTAAGTAAAACTTCAACTGAATCACCGATAGATGGCACCATGACAAGCTTACCTGATATTTCTGATGACGAAGACAACCAAACCATTCAACTAAAAAAACAACTTGAACGATTAACAACAGAACTAAACAGCGCTCACAATAAAATAGAATCATTATCTTTAGAAAATACTAACCTCAAGCGTATTAATCAGGAGTTGCTTGAGAAAAATGAACATTATAAAGATATGACATGTAGTTCCCCGAAATTAAAAACACCAGTAAACCAAGACCAATCAATCGTTTTAAATAGATTAGAAAAAAATACAACAACTACAGTGCAATATAATGTGAGCAAACAAAATAAAATTTGTATCATCAGTACCAACAAATCTAATAAAGTATTATCAATTGCAGAGGAAAAAATTTCAAATTATAATATCTATCATCACCTAAAAACAAACTGCGGAATCCAACAACTACTTAAGGGAATAAAAAACATGCTTAAAGACTATACGAAGGAAGATTTTTGCATAATATTAATTGGAGAAGACGACTTCAAAACGACAAATGACTACTTTGATTTAATCTATGACATAAGAAACAACTTGAAAGAAATTGACAATACAAATATTATTCTATGCCTACCCACCTTCAAGTTTAATAGCAGTTCAAATCTGTTCAACTGGCGAGTAGAAAACTTTGCCAACTTACTGTATCTAGATATAATGACACATTTACATGCATACCTATTGGACTCCAACCTACATCTTTCGTATGACAGTAGTATGTTTAGCAACTTGACAGGAAGACTAAATAACAATGGAATGCGCACCATATTTGATGACATAAAACGGCAAATGGAAGATATAATTGCTGTAAACCTTATGACAAACGATGACTACGACCTCGAACAAGAGTGCCAATCAAAGACAAAAGGAAAACTAGGTGACGGCTCCCAGTTTTTTCTCTAACATCAAATTGCACCAACGAAACAGAGTACAAGGAAACAAAATAGATCAATTGACTAAGTTTACACTAATTTTCCAAAATATCCAAAGCATCGGAAACAAAATAGAATTAGTAGAACAATTACTTTTAGATTCTGAAATTGATTTTATCTCGCTATCCGAATTGTGGAAAAGTGAAAATTATTGTGAATCAATATTGCCCCAGGGATATAAAATAGCGTCCATTTTTTGTCGCAAAACTCGCGAAGGCGGAGGCGTTTGTATTATTGTTAAAGACTCATTAGATTTTATTGAACGAATAGACATTGTTAACCATTCTAAGGAGTATGTTATAGAATTTAGTGCAATTGATGTTCCCAAACTTAACTGTACTTTTATCGGACTTTATAGAGCAGATCGTCACATTGATATATTTCTTCAACAATTGGGAAAAGTTTTACATAAATTAAATATTAAAAAATCACATAAACACTTAATAATAGGAGGAGATTTTAACATAAACGTGTACAATAAAAATAAACAGACTCTCGAGTTCTTAAACTTTATGAAAACATATAATCTACAACAGATAATCCGCGAACCAACACGAGTAACAAAGACAACGTCCACTTGCATTGATCTACTTTTTACAAACTACCCACCGCTTATTAACAAAGCAACTGTCAAAGATTATGGACTATCGGACCATAAGGCGATAAATGTTCAGTTAAATGTAGACTATTTATCAAATAACAATAGTAAAACTTGGTATACCGAAAAAAGATTATTTACAAAAAAAAACGTCGAATGTTTCAAAAATTCACTAAAATCAGAAAAATGGGAAACTATACTAAATAAAAATAATAGTGTACACACAAATTACGAATCCTTTATTAAAGTAATAAAACACAATCTAAATAAATACATTCCGTTGCAAAAAATAAGAATTAAATACAAACCAAAAAAAGGATGGCTTACTAAAGGTCTTAAAAAATCATGTGAACATAAAAGAGTGTTAAGAACTATTCTTAATGAAACGAAAAGTTGCGTCATAAAAAAACATTATAAATTATTTAGTAAAATATTAAAATTGACTATTAAAAAATCAAAAAAACTCACATATA
Organism: Xestia c-nigrum; assembly: GCA_916618015.1. Lineage (NCBI taxonomy): Eukaryota > Metazoa > Arthropoda > Insecta > Lepidoptera > Noctuidae > Xestia > Xestia c-nigrum. Next base: position 12,171,476 of record OU745255.1, on the reverse strand, counting down.
TTAAACAAATGCAAAAATCTGACAATAAGGTAAAGACAATGTGGAATATAATTAACACAAAAACAGGGAAGACAAAAATAAATAGACGTGAAAATATAACACTGAAGACAGACAATGTAGAAGTAAAATGCCCTTTAAATGTATCCAATATATTTAATGAATTCTTTGCGACGGTTGGACAAAATCAAACCACTAACTCGACCAATACCATTGGAAAACCAGTTGTCAACCCTTCTACTTGTTCTATGTATCTACGCCCGGTGGACCAAAAAGACATTGTTAATATAATAAGGTCCATTAAAAATAAACATAGCTGCGGTATCGATGACATTCCACCTTTTTTATTGAAGCAATGCGCAATAGAACTTTCCATTCCTCTGATGTCTTTGATCAATCAAAGCTTTCAAGACGGCCAATTTCCAGACGCACTTAAAGTAGCTTTAGTAAAACCTGTGCATAAAAAAGGTGACAAACATAACCCATGCAATTATAGACCCATAGCACTGCTACCGACCTTTGGCAAAATATTCGAAAAAGCTATGTGCAATCAGCTATATAAATTCTTAGAAAAGTTTAATATTCTTGACGATGCACAAAATGGATTTAGAAAATGTAGATCAACAACATTAGCAGTTTATAAATATGTTCAACAAGCGTTGCAACATATAAACGACAAACAATATGTAATTGGGCTACTACTAGACATGACAAAAGCATACGACAAGGTCCTTTATGACATCTTACTTACTAAACTATATGGCTGCGGTGTACGAGGACCAGCTTATTCGTGGTTTAAATCATATTTACAAAATAGGTCACAAATAGTACAAATTGAAAATTACGACCATGATAAAAATGAGATCAAAAATATTAGATCACAAAAAAAACAAATTACTTGCTCAATCCCACAAGGAAGCGTATTAGGATGCCCACTATTTTTAATATACATTAACGACCTTCCCAAAATATTAGATAAAGAAAACGCTTTACCAGTATTATTTGCAGACGACATTTCAATATTAATCAAGTGTGGTAACGTAAATAACCCTAGTCTACAAATACAAAATACACTCCAAACTGTAGATACTTGGCTCCAGATCCACAACTTGGAAATTAATAGCAGTAAAACTAAATTAATACAATTTAGATCATATAAAAAACCACCCCTCAATATAAAAACAATATTCAGAAACACGCAAATAGAAGAAGTTAATACATTTAGCCTTCTTGGCATAAATATTGACACACATATTAACTGGAAGTCACATGTAGAACATCTGAAAAAAAACTCTCCAGATTCTGTTATGCACTCTTCCAAATTAAACAAAGCACTAATACACAAACAGCTATGGCTGCTTACTACGCATACGCATACTCATGGCTGCGATATGGTGTCATGCTATGGGGAAATAGTGTTAGCGTAGATGAACTATTCATATTACAAAAGAAGTGTATAAGAATTCTAGCCCAAATAGATAATACGGAGACCTGCAAACCATACTTCATAAAGTATCAGATTCTAACTTTGCCGTCAATATACATACTTGACATTTGCGTATTTGTTTTTAAAAATAGCGACAAATTTACTAAAGTTGAAGATACACACAACGTCAACACTCGCCATAAAAAGAGGTTATGCGCTCCATCTTCACGAATTAAAATGTTGAGTAATAGCCCATACTATATGGCAATAAAAATATATAATAAGTTGCCCAACATGTTTAAGACTGAAAAATCAGTAATAATATTTCAAAAGAGGCTAAAACTGTACCTCATCCAAAAATGTTTCTACTCAGTAAAAGAATATTTAGAGTCTAGCTTAAAATAACGATTTTCTCTCATATACGAAAGTGGCGATCTGTCCTATTTAAGCAGTAAGATTGAATTCCTACATAAAATTTAAATTCCTACATAATATTGCAGAATAATTGTATTAAATCCACTATTAATGATGTTTTATTTTGACATAGCTAATATTAATTGTATTGAATTCACTATTAATGACATTAAATTTTGACATAACTATTATTTAAATTATATTAAATTCACCATTATTTTACAAAAATTTGACATAACCATTATTTAAAATTGTATTAAATTCATTATTATTGACATTTAATCTTGACATAAATATGAAATTGTGAATTGTACTACTATTAACTAATATAAAATAAAATAAAAATGACGTAATTACAAATGTTGAATGCATGCTTGAATGCATGCTAATTTAAAATGAGAAGGGCAATCGAAGGAGAAATTGCAATGCTTGTAAAAGGCCGCTAAGTCATAAGTACTACCATACCATAACACCACATTGTACACTTGGTTCGCAATAAATGTTTTGACTTTTGACTTTTGACTTTTGAAACACAACACAAACTTTCAACATTTTCGCAATGAAGATGATCCACACTCCACAGATAATTAGTACCTACATTACTGCAAAAGCAATGCTTCTGTTGCTAAACAGAGGCATTGCTTTTTAAAATCAACGATGCACACAAACAACCATAACTTTTTCTCGCGTTGAAGAGTTCATTTGTTTTTTTTTTTCAATAAACCGCTTTCTATTTGTGTGCCAATTCGAAATTTAAATAAAACCTTTGTCAAGTTACTCTTTTGTGGCCATGTTTCAGAAAAGATCGTTCCATTTTTAAATTACTTTTTACTCCCTAGGGAATAAACGGTCACTTTAATTCCGCTTCGTAGGGCTATAACGGCTTACTTTTAGAGCATGAGAAGTGAAAAAAATATTTGACCCGTATTTTTTCTTTTGTCACATAAACCAACATTGACGAAGATATAAGTAGCGGCACGAAACTTTAGCGCTGACCGTTATTGCGCAGAAGTAAAAATTAAGGTACTCGAGGGGGGCTAGCGGGATGAATTTTGTAACAATATTTTGATTTAAAAGAGTGTCCATGGAGTTTCTTGCCCGTTCTGCTCTATAGAGATCTACGCTAGGGAATGGGCAACTACAGTACTTTCACAGTTTTTATGTCTTGTGACTGGGACTGTAGCTACTTTAAATGTTCATTTTTGTTTCGACAATTCAAAAGTGCCTGTAACTGGCCTACTTGAAATAAATGCTTTGATTTTTGTTTTTTTTTGAAGGGCGAGTGTGCGTAGCGCCGATTGGCTCTTCAGTCGCATTCGGTTTCCCGAGCCAATACGACGCTCCGCGCACATCCCGTGTACAGTCGCGTCATAAAGTTATTTTTTGTTGTTAAACCCCTGCAATATTTATCTTAAAAACACTTAGAAGAGGTTTTTAATTGTTTTAAGTTTGTTGAAATTGTTTGTTAAAGTTTGAATTTGTTTGTTAAATTTAGTTGTTTAAGTTTGTTTCTGTTGTGTTGTGACTTAAAAGTGAATAAAGATGCCTAATCCTGTTTTGAAAAGACAGGCAAGAAAAATGGTTTACGACGTAAATTGTTTTCTAAAGAGGGAATCTATCGAAATAATTGATTCTTTGAAACAAATTAAAACTGACTGACTGTTCGGACAGCAGTACTGTAAATTTGAGCCAAATTAAACAAACCGCCGAAATTATTAAGGCGGGAAACATTAAACTAAATGGTCTAATCAGCGATTTAGGGAAAATCCAAAAAAGGACAGCATAGTCTACTAAAACGTCAATTGCAACAGTAAGAAACATCTCTAATCAAGCCAATAGTTCAGATTTGATCAGTGTTCAGAACGCCTAGCAAAAAACTGTCCAGAACAAAACCGGTTACAAACATTGATAACTTCGACCAAGGAGTAATAAAGAGGTGTATTCATAACTTTCACAACACAAATAATGAACATCCTACCGTCGGAAAGGTTAAAAGGAAGCTAGAGGAAGACATTAATTTCAAAGGCTCAGAACGAAGTCTTCGGCGAATAATTAAGAGTTTGGGATTTCGGTGAAAAACACCGAAAACAACCGGAAAGTGCTGATTGAGACTTCAAATATACGTTTGAAACGTATCGAATATTTACAAGAAATAAAACGATATCGTCAAGAGGGAAGGCCTATTGTTTATACAGACGAATCTTACGTAGATTCATCGCACTCGTCTTCAAAAGCCTGGACCGATGGTACTACTAAGGGCCTAAAAAAACCTGGCTAGAAGGGACAGCGAGTTGTCATAGTCCACGCCTGGTCTGAAACTGGGTTTATACCCAATGCGTTGCTGACTTTTAAAGCTGGTACCAAATCAGGCGATTACCACGACAACATGAATTTAGGAAACTATGAGAAGTGGCTTCGAACACAGTTAATGCCAAACTTACCACCCAATTCCGTCGTGGTAGTCGATAACGCGTCGTATCACAATAAACAGTGGGATCGGGCACCAGCCTCTACTTCAAAAAAGGTGGACATGCAGGCTTGGCTAACTGAAAAAGGCATACAGTACGAGAAAACACTTTTGAAACCTCAGTTGTACAATTTAATAAGGGCTAACAAGGATAAATTTAAAACATTTTCGATTGATCGAATCCTAGCTGAACAAGGCCATCAAGTGCTCAGACTACCACCCAGATCTAAATCCCATCGAAATGGCATGGTCCGATATTAAACAGTATGTAGGCAACAAAAATGTTAAATGGAGTGTTGCTAAATGTATTGACCTCATACAAGAAAAAGTTTTACTGATGGGTGCATGGGATTGGCATAAGTTATGCAAAAAGGTGAAGGATATAGAAGAGCAATATGCAAAGAGTGATCATGTCGTGGATTTGGTAATAGAAGAATTTATCATTCACGTTAATGGAGACAGTTCAGACGATAGCATTAGTGAGTTTGATGAAGATGACGCTGCTAGTGCTGACGAACGAAGCAGTCCTGAGCCCGGGCCGTCAACACGTAAAAGGCTCTATCAAGACACCATGGAGGGCGTGACAATTGTCAGATTCAGATTAATGTAAAATAAAAATTAATAAATTGTCATATAATGTTTTTATTTTATACTCCCCACAAAACTTGCTGAAACTATATGTTAGGTACTTACTATAAACTATAAAAATTTCGTTTAGCACCAGACCTATTATATGGCATTACATAAAAATAATGTCATAAACATTATTTTGCTAATAAATGTATTGCGTGCGCGACAGTACACATGCGCAGCAATCCCTTCCACATCGCTCAGCGCTAGACTTACGTGCCGCTACTTGTACGACGCTTTTAAAATTCCCATCGTCACTGGTCGGTATCATTCTTAGTGAGTACTGACGTCATGAGCGACTCCCGAGTTTTGATGCGTTTTCTCTTTGTCAATATTCGTTGATTTACAAAAACAAAAAAGTGAAAAATAACTTTAGCTTCAGAAGTCGGTGACCTTTGTTTGATTGATTTAGTTTTTTTGTCACCGACTTCTGAAGCTAAAGTTATTTTTCACTTTTTTGTTTTCTCTGAAGTCGGTTTTATTTTTTGTAAAAAAGTTTTTATTTTTCATTTTTTAGTGGTTCACATGTACGTACCCCTTCACAGCGTACCGGCGTGATTTTCTTTTATGAACTGGTGTAAACAATAGACAGATATGAGATTTCAGCGATCCCAGTACATTTGCTATCATTTATTGAGGAGTTCCCGTCGCCTATCTTCCGAAGTTCTTCATCAGATCTTTACCAAATTGAAATGGGATCACTCCAAGAATGTACTCTTCCTAAAACTACCCAAATCGCTTCTGGTGTGCCTATAAAATTTAAGGAATTCCCTCTATTTCTCCAGGATCCCATTAAATGGAACTTAACATATCTAACTGTCGAAATCTGGGTGTATTGTACACTTCTGCGTACTCCCTCAGAGCATACAGGCGTGATGTTACGTCACTATGTTACATAAACAATAAACAACCAAGTCATTGCAGCAATTACTGCAGCTTTGCCGTGTATTTTTGAAGAGTTCCATTTATATCTCCGAAGATCAGCGTCAGATCTTCAACAAATTAAAATGGGACCAATCGACAAGCACCAGCTTTCAAACAAAAAAAGAATCATTTAAATCGGTTCACCCAGTCGAAAGTTCTGAGGTAACAAACACAAAAAAAAAAAAAAAAAAAAAAAAAAAAAATACAGACGAATTGATAACCTCCTCTTTTTGGAAGTCGGTTGAAAACAAAAAATACGTGTCCATTATTTTCTAATACTGTAACTGACAGACTAAATAGATTTGCAATTTATTGATGGTGGAAACAAGCCTAATACGAATAGAATAACGTTATACGGATGAGATAATATTTCATTCGGCGCGGATAAGTGGGTTCACCTTTAAATCATAATCATTTTGACAAACAAGACCTCATCGTTAAAAATAAAACAACCTCGTCCTAAATAATTGCTGGAGTTGAAATACTGTTATTTTAATTGTCTTTGTCAGTCAATTTCAAGCAGCTTGGATTTTATTCAGCAAGCACAGGTTGGTGTAAATTATTTTATATACCGGTTATTTTTAGGGTTTCGAAGGCTTTGTTTTAACTGTGAATTCATAATATTTCAGACACTTGAAGCACTTCGCCAGCTTGACGGGGGACAATTCGTCGTGGTGGAAGGCGGGAATTGGGGTAGCTGCTGCCACTGTCGTGGGCCTTGTCCTCATTAAGATGTTTAGCTTCCAGAAACGTTAGATCAAAAATACTGCTGCAACTTTTATTTATTGTACATAAATATTGTTATGTATTAAAAATAGTATTGAATTTGATTGCTTGAATTTTTTTTGAATAGTTAGACCAAAGAAAACCTTGAATACGAATTGTAAGTTTTGTTTTCAGTTGTAAATAAAACATTTGATGCAGAAAACATTTTCATTATGAGTCGGTGGTGGCACACAATCTTTAACTGTAGGATCTACCCATACCCTATGTATTAACCATATTCGCAAAATAAAATTCTATTCTATCTATCTGCATGATTAGTAGGGTTGCCAACTATACTGTTTTTAACTAAATTACTTTTTACTGTTGAACAAAAATAAAGTATTATTATACTGTTTTCAGCATCAAAATGCAAACACATTATTATGTGTTATACTTAACAGAAGCTCACACAAAGGAGACAATTTTTTTTGTTCGGGGATTAGGCCACCTACATAAATTGTAGCATTTAATAATGAAACTTACATTGATTTCTTCCTTATAACCTCTAGATTCCAGTGGTTAAATTAGCTAAGCATAGTCTAACCGGAATAAATGCGAAAACTCTGCAAAAACCCTTACGAAAACCAAAATAAACAAAAAGTAAATGTCAAAATAATGTAGTTGTCTGTCAATCACTAAAAAGGGGGTTTATAACGTTTAAACCATCTATGTAATTTTAGTGTAAACCTTTAAAAATAGCATCAAAAATGCTCACAGTTTAATAATATTCATTTTTATATTCTTTCTGATTGTATAATAATTACAGCAGATATGATTACCAATGGGTAGGTACCGTACTTTTTTTAGTACCTAAACAGAAAAAAACGCCCCTATTGACGTGAGTATTTGCTACCAAATGACATTATTCACCACAACAGGAATGATTTGACTCGCAAAATAATATCATAACATAGCTTATTTATTTTGATTTTTAAGATTCCGTTTTCATTTCTACGTAATATTTCGTTTAATACCATATTAAAACGGTTATTTGTTTTTGGTGTTATTATGAATAATAAATGCAACGACCAGGTGGGCCAAAAAAAAAAATATCTTCTTTCTCCACCTCAGCATTTACTGAAAGAGTTTTTTCAGTAATTAATGTTAAGTGGCGGGAGGGTAGAAATAGCCATCTATAAATTTAATAAAAAAAATGAGCTCCTCGTTTATTTTAATTTGTGTTAAACTTGTGGTGGGGCGTATGAAGTTTTTATAAGAGATTGTAAATTAATAAGTTGTGCGAGAAGCTCTTAAAAATATGTAAGTATTTAAAACAATAAATAAATAAAATACTGTTCATTTTTCTAAAGTACTGTTTAAATATTCTTCATAAACCTGAATATACTTTATTTCTTGTAAAAAAAGTTGGCAACCCTAATGAATAGTCCCATACAATTTTTTTAATATTTATGAGTATTTCACTCAGTAACAGTATTGCCCCCGTTTACCCAATTTAATCACCCTGTGTAAGTGAGAACGATGAAGAAAGACGTGCACATAGATGAGGAATTTGCCAAAATAGGCAGAGTAATTAAAATTTACATTAGGTAGGTACTTATTTTTTTTTTGCAATCCGCAGGTCCGTGTCAGGTTGAATGCTGATGAAAAATGAATCGCGCAAGTAACACGTACCTACGTAGTTACAGAATTATAATAATTAAAATCATCAATACAACCCTCCAAGTGTGAATGAATGAATCACGTTCATGAAATAGTTATTGACTGTTCGACTACCCTACCCTGGCACTTCGACCTTATGAGCGCCCAAAGTAAAAATAATAAAATATTAACAAATCAAAATCGACGTAAGTAGTAAACCACCATAGTTGGGACTTGGGGCACCCCCAAGTAAGGTTCCATAAACCCTGCAGACAGAAATAGGGGCCCGTCGACTATGCTTTTAGGGGAAAGTGTTTTAAGGTTAGAGTATATTAATCGGTATTTCTCAGGAATACGTACGTACGTCATTATCTTTTCATGAGACTGGTACCATGGGGCTGGGGAACCCCTACTTCCCTCCCCCTCCTGCACACCGCGCGAGTTGACTTCCATCGCATAGATACATTTCACAATTTTACGGTTTCACTTCGATAGATTACAATCTACCGAAAAATAATACGTTATATTGTAAGTAGTATGTCAGTTTGACAATCTTTAGAGAGTTTACAATCTCTCTAGTTTTATTACAATCTAACGTATTTGATAATTTTACGGTGTTAACAGGGTGACTAGCTCTGGACCATAGGAAATTCGCAATATAGAGGTCATTTTATAATTACCCTAGTTTTAGGGAAGTTCCGAAGTATTTTAATTGAATAACCAATGTTTATGACTATCAGCAAATAGTAAAAAAAACCTCACAAAAATAAAGCGAAAAAAAGTTATGAATGCCTGAAGGTCAAATTTGGGTGATATCTCAATAAAGTATAAAAAATGACCTATCTCTTTAACTATTAAATTTTGGTTACAGAAAGTAAGATTCAGTAATTAGAAAATTACCTCTTCTATATTTTATGTGAATTTGCTACGGCGCGCGGCGGGTCCCGACCCAGTCACCCTGTTTATAAAATTTGAAGAGTTCTCTCGATTTCTCCAGGATCCCATTATCAGATCCTGACTTGAGGCTTATGGGACCTATAGGGAGTATCGTATGTAACCCTTTCAAACAAAATGAAAAAATCCAGATCGGTCTAGCCATCTCCAACCCTTTCAAACAAAATGAAAAAATCCAAATCGGTCTAGCCATCTCCAAGTAAACGGCGAACATCGTTAAAAAAAAAGGTTTCGACGAATTGAGAACCTCCTCCTTTTGGAAGTCGGTTAAAACGTGGCATGAACGATATCTCCGCGATTCTCGCTCTTGGAGGCGGCCCCTAAGTGTCAGCTAACTATAGAAAACAGGGGTTTTTTTCTCATGTGGGTAGGCTATACTAGTGTTGCAACAGAACTCTGCTTCCGCTTCCGCTTCTGCAGAAGTTCCGCAAACATTTTCACTTCCGTTTCCGTTTCTGGTTCCGCAAAATTATAACGGAATTCTAAACGGAAGCGTACAGCGAGGAGCGCGGGGTGCGTGGACGACTAGGCTCTTCGAAGAGACGCGCAGTGGGGGCGGTCCACAAACGTGTCGCAACGAGTTGTTTTTTTTTTTATCTTTTTTTAATTCATTCTGCGTATCAAGGTACTGTGTAACTTCTGCCGGGGTTGCGGGACTGTTCGAAAGAGATACCGGGGCCCCGGAACATAAAGGGCGAGGAAGGAACATGGATGGGTTTTAGTCAGTAAAAGTCTGACACTTCCTTCCGCTCCGCCCTGAGTGGGAGAAGTTATTTGATGATTTCCTATCCGAAAACAAAAAAAAAGGTACTGTGCGATTGTTTGTGTGCATCACCGCGCCCCGAGACGTGATTACGATCACGACGTCAATGTTGGTGGTAGCAAAGGAAAAAAAAACTAAACGTTGAGAAGACGACATGAAAAAGATAGCTGGTCCAGATTGGACGCGTATAGCAAAAGATATGACAAAATGGAAAGCATTAGAGGAGGCCTTTGTTGAAGGAAAGAAATCGGCTACCGAAAAATAATGTTTAATATAGAACGTAAAAAAGTAAATTGTTTAATAGAGTTAAGGAAATGTAAAATTAAGTTTCAGCAATAGGCTTATTTTATTTTATTATTTATTTAAAAAGAGTTTAGTTCAGGATATTGTTGTTATTAGGAATTGTCCATGGAGTTACTCCATGCCTAGTGCCCGTTTTCATTTTCAGAAATAAAAGACGAATTTACTATGATAACTTATTTAATTAATGCATGCCAAGTTTCAAATTACATAATACTATCCTTACACAATTGTAAACAAAACTTGCTTTTGTAAGTAAGTTTTTACATGAGTTTTTCAGAAGTACCTTGTTCAATTCAAGTAAAGATAATCTCATATACCTATACAACATTATTTTCTATTTGATTGATTGACAATTAGTTTAGTTACAGTTATTTTACTTTAATTAATCTTACTATAAAAAAAACTGGTTTTGTGGTGTAAGTTAATGAACAATTATTAATAATTAAAAACAGTCAATCGCACGGCACCTTAAGCTGGACGTACTACGAACTTGAATTGGATAAGACGTCAGCTTATACTGGTTTTGTTACCAATTACGTGAGACCATTGAATACTCTGCTGATGAAATCTTAATAGTTCTATGTTTTTTATATGAATTTTAGTCCAGTTTCAAATATAAAACAAGCTTACTAAATATTAAAAAAAAAACTAATATGGTCTCTGGCGATCCCTGCTCCTGAAACGAAGAAAAAAAGATTTATTAGTATCGTATTTTATTCTTAGTTGGTTTTACTTAAGGGGCCGGCGGAGCATGCGCTTTTCGTACAAACGTAATATGAAATCAAACATATTCTTAAGGTAGTGTGTCTATATTTCGAGTGGATAACAGAATATCTATGTTCCCAAGTAAATATTTTGAAATGATACAAAGATACAAAGGCGAGATATAAGGAATTTAAAATTTCTATAGAAAAAATATTTATCTCATAACTCTTGTTTAAATCAGTGTCCATTATAAATATGTGTTTGGGAACCTGTATATTCTGTAATCTAATCGAAATAAATACACACTACCACAAGAATATGTTTGATTTACAAATTATTTTGGTATTACGTTTGTATGAAAAACGCATGCTCCGCAGGCCTCTTAAGTACAAACAAAACAGCTTGTTGGTTTTAACCATAGATATAATAAGGAAGGAGTTTTGCATAACTCCTTTAGACGAAAATGCATCATCATTTCAGTCGAAAGACATCCACTGCTGGACATAGGCCTCCCCCAACTGTCGCCACATTGACCGCTCCCTTGCGACTCGTATTCAACGGATTCTCGCGACCTGGAAAGTCGTATATCTGTCTTCTTCTGGCATTACGAAAACGACCGAGATAGACATACGACTTTCCGAATCGGAAGCGAGTCGAATGGTTGTGAATAAGGGGCCTGAAACAGGTCATCGGTCCACCTAGTGGGAGGTTTTCCAACGCATCGTCTTCCGGTTCGCGGTCGCCACTCCAGAACTTTTCGGCCCCATCGGCCACCCGTTCTGCGAGCAATGTGCCCTGCCCACTGCCACTTAAGTTTGGCAATTCTTCGGGCTACGTCGGTGACCTAGGTTCTCTTGCGAATGTCTTCATTTCATTCTCGATAACTCCATAAAAACTCATTTTATCGAGAATTACTGTCAAATTTATCTAATCGAGTCCTAACGATTCCTACGTACTTGTACTGCTGATTCGGAAAGGAAACTCTGAGCATAGCCCTCTCCATTGCCCTTTGGGTGACTTTAAGCCTTTTGATGAGTCCCATTGTGAGCGACCACGATTCGGTCCCGTATGTCATCACTGGCAACACACACTGGTCATAGACTTTCGTCTAGAGACACTGCGGTAAGTTGGACGAGAAGATACCGCGCAGCTTCCCGAACGCTGCCCAGCCGAGTCGGATTCCACGATTGACCTCTTTCTCGAAGTTAGAGCTGCCTAACTGAACCGTTTGTCCTAGGTATACATAATCGTCTACAATTTCGAGTGTCGAGTCGGAAGCTCTACTGAGGTCATCGTGCATTGTACTGAGGTCCTCCATGGTCTCAGCCATGACCACTATATCGTCGGCAAACCGGAGGTGAGTGATGTACCCGCCATTAACGTTGATGCCTAGTCCTCTTCAGTCCAGAACCTTGAAGACATCCTACAGTGCAGCGGTGAGCAGTTTCGGAGATATGACGTCTCCCTGTCTTACACCTCGCTGCAGAAGGATTGGGTTCCGAGGCTTGGCCCTGAAGTCGGACTGACATGGTGAACACTTGTACCGGTAGTCTTTTTGGCACCGTTGGGATTTCAGCCCAGCCCCCTTATTCACAAACGCTCGGAATGAATTTCGATTCGACAAGTCGTATGTCTATCCTTTTTTGGCATAACGAAAACCAGCGAGACAGACATACGACTTCCCGAATCGAAGCGTTGTGAATACGGGGTCTGGTCTCGATCGAATCAAAGGCTTTCTCGTAGTCCACAAACGCTTCTTCAACCGGGCATTGTCACCCTTCTTGAAGAAGAGTACCACCACACCCCTGCACCATGCCTGTGGCGTTTTCCCCTCGAGTATGACGGAATTAAACAGCTTCTGAAGGGCCTTAAGTACCGGTTTTCCACCCGCCTTCAGTAGTTCAGTCGCAATTCCGTCATCACCCGGAGCCTTGTTGTTTTTGAGCTGTTTCAGAGACATCCTAATCTCGTACAGGCTGACGTCCGGGATGTCTTCGGTGTAGTGTCAAGTTAGTCTAGCTCTAGTCGTTTGCTAGGTCGACAAAGGGTTTGCTGGTTGACGTGTACAACTGTCCATAGCTCTCGATCTCCCTCAGTAGCTCCGGTTTGGCGGATAAGATCCTGCCATCGTCGGTCTTCAGTTTCGTGAGCTGGCTCTGCCCAATAGCCAGATCTCTTGAAAATACTTTGGAGCCTTTGTTCCGCTCGATCGCGTCCTTAATGCGCTCGGTATTAAAGCGGCGGAGGTCGCTCTTCAAGGATTTAGAGATCTGTCTATTGACCTGCCGGTATTTCGACGCCTCGTCTGAAGACTGCAGGATTAATTCACGCCGCTCCTTCATGTGCTTAAGAGTTTAACCGGAGAACCTCTTTTCAGATCTGTACGACGTGTGTTGAAGAACTTAGACTTCGTATGGACAGTTTCCACGAACCCATCGTTGTATTCGTCCACTGAGCTTCCCTAGGCAATTGAAACGGTTCTGGAGTTCGAGCTGAAAGCTCTCGGGGTTTTGGATGTGTTGGACGCAGGTCAGGTCCACTCGTTGGTATAGGTAGCCGGAGCCCATCCGGGGATTCTTTGCACCCCTTGCCACGCCACAACCTCGAGGGTAGACGGGCTGCCGGGCACTAGGGGCCATTTTTGTAATGCGGTGTCCATTTTGGGGAGGTTTTGCCATAATCGCCACGCTTGGCAGGCGGGTTGGCGATCGCAGTACGTTTGTTACAAAAGCACAGAGAACGCTGCTGCCCATTCTCTGGTAAGGAAACCCTGTCTCCACTTTATCCCTACCACACGGCAACTACTACACATGCAGTTGAGTAAAAGCAATAGATACGCAGTCGCGCACACACCCGTATTTCTTAAATCAGAACGTAGTACACAATCAAAAATAAACCTTATGCCATTAAGCACATCGTGTATTAACCAAGCACTGTACAACTTACCCACACAATAACATTGGTACACAAGCACATAACTCGTCGTAAGAAGCAGCGGCCGCACTACGCGATGCATGTGCTTGTTGAACTATCGTTTGGTGATTTTTACAATGCTTGGCCAGTCACTTAGCGACAAACTTAGGTAGTGGTTGAGGAGCAATGTATTTATTGTAAAATAGTCTATACTATTTTACAGCAAATGGCTATCCATTTGGTTATGACTGGCACAAGAGGTCAGGGTAGAGTGGGGTCTTGTGCCAGTCGCGCGCACACCGACACGCCCCCATGCCAATTGTTTTTTATATTTCTATGGTTTTAACTACCTACAAGTAAGTACAAGTATCTATCTCTGTACAATCTGCAATTGTGGAGTGGAACACGGACCGGCGCGACATGTGCACATGCATATTATGCAGACTGATCTCGCATACACCGCAGGCTCTCAAGAAACTACTGTTTCCACAAACCGGTTTGTGTTCCTATTAACAGGTCGAGCACAAAGGTGCTTGCGCATAAACTGCCAGTCTCTCTAAAAGTAAACACTAATAGTGATAGTTACCCTCCGTCGCTTCTCATGGCGCCACCTCCACTGCCGCGGTCACCGCCACCACTACCGTAGCTGCGGCGGTCGCCGCCGCGGTCCCCACCCCGGTCACCGCGCCCGCCGCCACCGCCCCAACTGCCGCCGCCGCCTCGGCCGCCGCCGCCACCCCGACCTCCGCGGCCTGGCGGGCCACCGCCGCCTCCGCGCCCGTTACCACCCGAGGGTGGGCCTCCAGCCCCACCACCGGCACCTTCCGGTTTCTCCTCGTTACATCTGTTACAGGCTTTTCTCCACGAAAAGTTAGTATTTCCGCAGCTCGGGTTAGGACATCTCCAGTCGCCAGCTCTGTTGCCGGAAGGAGGACCGCCGCCGCCGCCGCCGCCACCGCCACCACCGCCGCCGCCAGGGGCACCACCACCGCCGCGCGGGCCGGGGCCTCCGCCTCCGCGACCTCCACCGCCACCGCCTCCTCCGCGACCTCCGCGGAAACCTCCGCCACCGCCTCCTTTATTCCCGGCCCATGTGTTTTGTCGTTGAGCGAGAGACACTTTAATAGTAGCTCCATTGAATTCTTTTCCGTCGAACCACTGAATAGCGGAGGATGCAGCGTTCGAGTCTTCGTAAGTCACTGTAGCTTCTCCCTTTGGCTGCCCAGATATTTTGTCCTTATACATCCATACTTTTGGTCTTTGAGTCTTCTTGTCGGTCTGTAGCAACAAAATTATACTTTAATAAACTGAAGAAGATGAATAACTGTTCCCACTGCTGAGATTCTGGCCTCTTTCTTGACAGAGAGATTGCAAGAGAGCCTAATTCACCGAGCAAACCCAATTGATGGATGTTACAATACGCCTTTTTCGGTTTTTGGAAGTTTTTCCAGTTTTTTCATGATATTTTCCTTTATCATTTTGAGAACAGATAATCAATGGCGATGAAATAATAATAATAAATAAAATCATTTAATTCAGATAACATGATCCATAAAGTGCAAAATTAAAATAAACAAAATTATTAATAATAAAAAAAAATAATGAAGACCAAGTGCTCGTCTGGGTTTCAACTCACGACCTACAATTCGTAAGACTGAGCTGTTAAATTGGGCCACCACATATTAAAAAATACAACTACACACCATAATTAAAAAAAAGTTTATTTTCCTGTAAGGGGAAATCCAAATCCCTATAAGATCGATATCTTCAAAATAGGGTAGACAACAAATAAAATCGAATTAGTCCGTCATTCAGATTATCAAAAATATTTGCCGTATTTTCGCTTCAATACGTAAATCAAAATTGACGAAGATACGACCCTTTTAAAATTTACGAAAACGCCTAGGTATAATTTTTGAGTGTACTGACGCCATGTGCCCCCCACAATTTTCATGCGTTTTATTTTTGTCAATTCTATTTACAAAAACAATAAAATACGTGTCCATTATTTTCCAATACTCTGACTGACGAACTAAATAGATTTGTGCTTTTTTTATAAGTACTGTCGTCGTGCCTATTGCCATATGAACCATTACGCCGCAAAAAGGCATCTCGTTTTTTAAATTTTATAATTTAAATATTGTTTATTGCAATTCATATTTACCTTAATAATACCGATCGAACCAAAGTGTTGACATAACTCATCCTCTGTGGTATTTGTATTCATCCCTTGGATAAAGATGGTATCTTCTTGGGTAACCATATCACCCCCACCCCCACTCCCACCCCGGTCTCCGCCAAATCCGCCGCCGCCACCTGCAGATAAACATTTATTTAGTTGCTGCTATCACAAAGTATAATATTACACACTGCTTGTGAGCACCTATTTTCAGTTTTACGCATACAACATGGCTTGAAAGTAATAAAGATTTCTGTTGGAAGTAACCAAAGTGTTATTATGACACAACACCACAGCGTAAACTTTAATTTCGAAGTATGTTTGATAAATACAATGCAGTTTTTTGTCCAATTTCATACGACATTACCAAAAGCAAACACTTTGTAACTATTGATACAACCAAAATTTGAACCATTTCTCAAAAGATTTCTAAAAGTACGGAATCACCTAAGATTATTGTATTTCCTTAGTTGCAAAATAATAAAAGGTGTCTAACCCAGAATGTTTCAATAGTACATACAGTACTCGCCATTAGTATGGCACATCGGTAACACGACGAAGACTGGTAGCGACATGTATAGCATTGGGCCTTTCGCACTGTCACTGTCTTATAAGTAGAAATGTAATTATTACACTACAACTCATTTCAGTGTATGAATGAGTTCGATGGTAGTAACTGCCCTAAGAGCTCTCCGCTACATACCGGTCGGACAACATAATATAATTCATCGACACGAAAAGAAGAACTGCCTCACACATAATTTTGTTTCCATAGATCATAGATGCGAATAGGCCGTAGGTAGTTGTGATGTGGAGTGGGAGAAATGCGGCTGATACACCTTGTAGCGTCACGCGTCAGCCAAACCCAAGTTTAATCGCGTTTCATATTTTTGTTTCCGATGTACCATAGTCTTGGCCAAGTAAAGTACTATTGTAATTCACCACTGCAGATTTATTTTATATAACATTTTCCAATAACACATTCAATCGAATTTCAATTAGGGCTGCCAAAACGATATACAAGTTTCTGGTATAACCATAAATCTTACACTAATAGTACGCAAAACTTATCATAAAAACACCAGTTGTGTTTACGTTACACAACAATTTTGTTGGAACCAAAGCTAGTCTCAAATAAATTAACAACGACGGACCCTCTCAAATACGTGTAAGAATATAATCCGCCATAGGTTGCGTTGAATCACCTACTTTTACACACCTAAATGGGGGGAAATTGTCAGGAACCACGCGTAGTCGACACACCACATCCCCATAGATTTTGATTTACTTATTTTGATTCTCTGAGTGTGATACCAACATACCAGTTAAATATTGATTGATGACACTTGAGTGATACCTCAGGCTCCGAAACCCCTAACTAAAAGTATTTCTTACAAGTACACGCTACGCTATTTCGCCGAGAATCCACGCAACCGTTTTTTTACCAGTGAACCAATAGAATACCAGGTTTGGCAGCCCTTATATAATTACAAATTAATAAAATGTTAACAGCACCGCTCGCTCATCGCGAGGAGCTTTACCTTTATTATAACCACCCCCCCTGCCGCCGCCACTAAAACAATAAGAACAGCGTTTAGTACACTGGGCAGGCTGGGGACACACTGTACGGCCGCGGAGATTGATTCACACCTAGGTACACTTTTAAAGTGACCTTAGTCCATGTGTTGCGTCCTTTTCTTTACCATAACGTTTAATACCTTGAAAACCTTAGAACACTGTTGATGATGTTAATTTTACAATTACAATATTTATCGTCATATGCATGCTAGCAGTAACAATTTAAAAAAAAGCTTGATATACACTTTATAAAACAACCTTGGAAATTGTTAACGCTCATTCATCTTGTACCAACTAGTCCACCTCGTAAAATATCATTTTTAACATCAATTTAAAGCTCCACTAAATATGAAGTATCTGTCCAATTATTTGATAAAGGACGTTGCAAGTAACCTTGCTCCTTGTTGAAGCAATTACGAGGTCGACTATACTTCGAATTGCGTTAATTTTCAAAATCGTTTTACGCCCACACCTTTGCTTGGAGAACTTGATTTAAAGTCAACGCACACTTATAAGCATTTCACGGGATAAGTATCGCTTCGGCTTATCAACTCGTCAACTAGGCGTTCATCCAATACGAAGCTCGCAGGATCGACTCCTCAGCATGGGACACCCGCTTGCGGCATTAACGGCTAGCCGCTTAGCGTCGCGTCGTCCTGCTCACGCGACCCGCTCACGGCCGGGAGCAAGTGCCGATAGCCCTATGTGAGTGAGGCGCAGCTCCCAGTTAGTAGGTGGTCCAGCTTGTTACAAGCGGGTGGCCGGCTCGCGGTAAACGGAGTAACGGCTGGCCGCAAGTGGGGTGATAGCTGGCCGCAAGCGTAGCGACGCGACGACCTGTCGTAAGCTCGTGACGGTTGTTTATTACAACGCTTATAAGTGTGCGTTACAGCTTTATAGAATGAGTCCCGAACGCCGCGGGTTAAGGCGATGCTGCTTCTGAGTGCAGTGCTTATAACAGTGCGTTCACAGTTATAAGCACTGGACTGCTTTCTTTAGGTCACGTACCTTTGGAAGTGGAATGGCGACTTTGTGGTGGCCAAATACTAAGGGCGTCCGCTAAAAGTCGCGCGGGTGCACGAATCGAGAGCCCGCCGTCTAAAGGATTATTTCCACCAAACGGCTTGTATCGCATCGGATCGGAAAGGATACAGCGACAGCCGATCGCGTCTGGCAGGGTGTCGATATATACGATCGGCTCCGTACCGTCGTTTTCGGTCGTATTCGTTTCTGCGCCTAGTCAAATAATTTCACTCCAACCGTGTAGTGTTTATGTGTTCTTATTTTTGAACATGGTTGTTGTTGACGTAGTATTGTTGGCTATTTCATTTTAAAAGAAGAAGAAAATAATAAAAAGCACAGAAGAGGAAAAAAAACAATTGGATTCGGCCGATCGGTTACGACGACGGTGACGAACCCAGCGGATCGCACATCGCAACATACTTTCGGCTTCAATCGCGTGTCGTGGAAGACGCCCGGTCAAGCTGCTGTAATATAGACTTAAATGACACACGATTTAAAATTCGTTCCGAGCTGATTGGTGGAAATCATCTTTATTTTCCTCAGAAAACCGCGCATTGCAAGCACGAGAGCACCCGCGCGGGTTGTAGCGTACGCCCTTTAAGTTCCCATATAGTCCCAGAAAACTTGTGATATCATAGTTATACAGGATGGATACGGTAAACGGGGCGGTAAGGAGAACTACCTTAATCACAGCTACACGAAAAAGGTCTGTGGAGATTTTTCCCTCATTCGAAGATTTTCGAAATAATGTACAGTTAGCAAGAAATAGGCCATTTTACACAAAACATTTTTTTGATGCCGATCTATCCTGTTTCTAATATAATACTAATCAAAAAGTCCTGCCGGACCAGCCCAGGTTGGAGTATACATTTGATATAATCTATGTAGGTGAAAGTTAACCTTTTGACCGCCACAGCATAAACACTCGCGCGTGCCCTCCACACCAAGCCATAATTTAATCTACTATTTTGTCACATATTCGTGACGTTTGGCGTACGGGGCACGCGCTTGTTTGTCACGTATATGTGACAATGGCGTCCAAAAGGTTCAAGAACGTTGAGTCCATTTTTTTTTGTCTTTCTTAAAAAGTACAAAAAAATGGACGAAAGGCGCTTAGACGAGCTAAATTAGCAACTCTATTTTTGGTGGTTCAAGCTTGCACTACAAAGTGGTTGACATTACGTTAGCCACTGCGGGTCAAATAGCGCGAAATTAGTGGTTTCGATCGATTTACAAAAAAAACTATTGATTGGATTAAAAAACTAAAACAGTATCATGCTAATATATTGCTTGTAGAATTATTTGCCAAAAAATCAGAATGATCGCATGTATATATTAGTATGTTTTTTATTGTTTGAAAGATATTTTTAGAGATAAATTCGTGATTTCTTTTTATCGAGCCATATTTATTGTATTATTTTTTCAAAACAGTATCATGCTAGCATATATCCTGAAGAATATCATATATTTTTCTGGTCTTGTTTATAGCAGTGAATCATATACTTTTAGTAATTATAAAACTCGCGTTTAGCTCATGTAATCGCCTTAAGGTCCTTTAGGGACTACGCACACTTATTCAGCTCTATTCAGCTTATGCCCATAGAAAACAACGTTCAACGTACGCGTCTCATACAAAATCGTTGTTTTCTATGGGCATAAGCTGAATAGAGCTGAATAAGTGTGCGTAGTCCCGTAGCTTTCACCTACAGTAATTAAGTACATGTATGTCACTCTTAGAGATGACCGATTACCATTAACTTAAAAATATTTATGGACAATATTGATGATATTTGTTGAACATAAAATTGCTAGACCCAAAAAAATACGCTAATTAAATTAAATACCAATTTTAGATGACACTTAAATCAGTACAGCAGCAGAATGTATGGTTCATAAAAATATCATAAGCTTTTAATGTGATACATTTCACCTGTGATACAATTTTATTCAAAGTTGATGTTCCCCGATTGATTCATAATAATATTGGAGAGCAGCAGTGGCGGCCCCCTACTTGCAAACGGTAAGTTGTGAGTACAAAGCCAGGCAGGCGTATTACTTTGTGTAATTTATTTTGTTAGATTAGATTTAGAATTATCAAAAACAGCGAAGGAAAACATCGCAAGGAAATCGATGATTTTGTAATGTCTCAGAACCAAAAATTCAAAGATTTGTGACATCTACCAACCCACACTGGGCCCGCGTGGTGGATTATAGCTCATTCCCTCTAATAGAGAGGAGGCCGTGTGTCCCAGCAATGGGAACATACTTATGCTAACATTGTAATTAAAAAAAAACTCAAACAGCATGATGAGCAACGGAAGTGAAAAATTATTATTAAAAGATCGAAATAGCTAAATTATTGACAAAATACAGGCCAGGTATATTAAACAGTCTGTTTAACTTACTTGACAAATTACTAACCATCCGAGTTAACACATTCGTCATAAATTACTTGAAATAATTACGAATAATATACGAGGAACGATGAATAAGATATAAGGGGAAGTCCAAAAGTTCGCGAAATAGATGGGTTATAGACGGGAGAAGTTAATTTTAAAAACTGTCATCACTCGGCGACTCAATAAACTATAAATACAACGTTTCAACCCAACCCGATCGGTACTGCTACTGCTGTTGCTTTACACAAATGATTTGAAACTTTTAACTACCCTCCTATACTAGTCCAGATTGGAGCCCTCTTTAATATTATTTGTTTCCAAAAATGAAAAATGAGCTTTGCAGAAAAAAAATATTGATGACAAAGTGAAGTGATCATTTCTGCCTATTTTGAGGGCCATTGCCATTATTTTTTTAGAGAAAAATATATTGATTTACAGTAGAATTATATTTAAAAGGAAAAATAACTCAATTTTTAGTTTGAACACCCATCTCTTTAATTCTGCGAACTTTTGGACCGCCCCTCATATGATTACATCTAAGGATTTACTAGTTCAGGCAGAAAACTCAATCTATGTAGTCCAATTCAAATGTTACCTAGGCAGCTGGAACTGCACATTTCCTGTTTTCAAGATGCTTAAATAAAAATCTTACATGTAAGTACATCTAAATAATAAGACACTCATATTTCTTTTCAACCAGAGAATGATTAATACAAAAATTGGGCCAGCTTGTCAAATGAAATAGCAATTGCACCGAAATATAGTTAGTAAATAAACTACATTTCGGTTGAAATACATGAATAATAAATACGAAAATAAAAAGTTGCTACTATAAAAAACCACTGTTTCGATACGTCATCTTTTTCTGTGCATTTAGTGCTGTGCTAAAAACAAATTGAAGTAATTAAGTTGATCAATGAATAAAGCATTGAGTTGATTTTGTAGTATTATGCAAAATCAGACTGACATTATGATTTTATGATTAGAATCAATATAAAAAGGATAGAATCCATTTTAATGTAAAAAGAATTCTGTGTGTCATGTCTGTAACCATGACGTGGTGAAGCCATCTGCTTTGAAATTATTTACAGTATAGAGGTACGCTATCATCAAGTTTTTTTAGATTTCGTTTGTTTCAAAGGTCCAAATAAACATACATTTGACTGCATGTTGGTGGTAACAGAACCAGCATTAAAAATACATTTCTCCTATAACATACACCCCGAATGTATGATGTTTCTTAATCTGCCGTTGTTGACAAATTCAGCCATTGATTGGAAAGAGTCGATTCCAATTGGCATCAAGATTAGAATATTGGTATTTTTTTCCATTAGGGACTAATGAGGGCTATCGTTTTTGAGTTTACCAGATGGCGCCACTGGCGAGTAAGGTCCTGTCATTCATACTATTTGATACTTTACAAGTACCAATAATTTCATAAAAGTTTATTTTATTGCGTATTGTCCATACTTTTGGATACATATTATATATGTCACCGTAAAATTGTCAAATACGTTATATTGTAATATCTCTAGCGATATTGTAAAGTCTCGAATTATTGTCAAATGAACATACTGCTTACAACAAAACGCATTACTTTTCGTGAAATGCAAGCGATGGTAGTCAACTTACGCGGTGTGGAGGGAAGGAGGGGTCCCCCTTGCCCAGTGGCACAATTCTCATGAAAAGATAATGCACCATTCCTGAGAAACACCGATTAATATAACATAACCTTAAAACACTTTATATTCCCCCTAAACAGCGTAGTCGACGGAGCCCCGCTTCGCGGGGGCCCTATTTCCGAGTGCAGGGTTTAAAGGAACCTAACTAACCTAACGGGGGGGGTGCCCCAAGTCCCGATTATGGGGGCAGAGATACTTCCGTATGTTCAGTTGACAATAATTCGAGACATTACAATATCGCGAGAAAAAACACGTTATATTGTAATATCTCTAGCGATATTGTAAAGTCTCGAATTATTGTCAAATGAACATACTGCTTACAACAAAACGCATTATTTTTCGTGAAATGCATGCGATGGTAGTCAGCTTACGCGGTGTGGAGGGAAGGAGGGGTCCCCCTTGCCCAGTGGCACAACTCTCATGAAAAGATAATGCACCATCATTCCTGAGAAATACCGATTATGGCCCCTATTTCCTAGTGCAGGGTTTAAAGGAACCTAACTAACCTAACGGGGGGATGCCCCAAGCCCCGATTATGGGGGCAGAGATACTTCCGTATGTTCATTTGACAATAATTCGAGACCTTACAATATCGCTAGAGATATTACAATATAACGTATTTGACAATTTTACGGTGACATATACAATATTGCCCCTAAAATAACCGAGCATTAAACATTTAAAAATCATTCTTCCTTCAAGCACCAACAAATTACATCGTAACTTGTTACTTAAAATCTTCAAGTCATATCAAGAATGGCTGAATCTAGACCACAATCGTGAATATTCTTGATAAAAAAGCAAGCAACGCGCGAACACTATGACATCTGACATTTCGGAAAACCTTACTCTACACGAGCGCCCTAGCGGCGAATTCATGCGCGATAGTCACCATTACAAGGTGACGCTAAAGTAATCCCTCCTTCGCTCCAGAAAGATGCTCTGAAGAACAAAACTAAGCTGGCTATATAATGACGGAAATTGTGGTGGTTATTGACTTATTTTGTTGCTTTCAGGACCTTTAAATATGTAATGTAAACTAAAAGTGAATAAAAAGTTAAATTCAGAATTTTCATCAAACAAAAGCACTCAAGTAATTGGCACTAGAAATTGGCATCCACTTTCACGTTTTTTGATCTTTTGCCACCTTTTCATCTGCTCCATCTGAGGGCCATACGCGTTAATATAATGCCGCCGCTTTAGTAAAACGCTTTTGCGCACATTGTTTTTAGTGGTCACTGCCATGGCCGCATGGTGTTTCAATCAGTGATTACTTTTACACTACCTGTGTTTAAGTACGAACGTAAATTAACAAATTCAGTTGTTTTTACTACTGTCATTTGCAAAAGGATAATAGTTTGACAATACCTACCTCATTTTCAAAAGTAATTTATTGGACAGTTTTGCAACTGTCTTTTGGTAAGCCTTGTTGGTTTTATAGAAAAATGAACTTTAATTCAATCATGTCAGTTACTTAAATTGACCTATTTTATCAGACATGACAAATTCAGGAAGAATTTCTGAAGAATTTCTGGTTATGCAAATTTGTACTTTCTGATGACATTATATTCCAGTAGTTACATGCCAAACTGTGGCTATGCATAGAATAAGAGAGCAAACAATTAAATGTGGTAATACCTGGATTTATGGCTAATCCCCCTACACACAATTCTAAAAGACCAATAATAATACAAGCCATTGATGATACACAAATAAAGGAAAATGTAGGTATTATATATTGATATTTTGGATGTAATTTTCCTTGATTTTGTCTCTTTGAACCATATTATAAAGTTATATTTTTTAATATCTAAAAAAAATTAAAAGCCTTGATCTTGATAATACTGATCAACCCTAATTGTTTAATAGGACCAACAGGATGTTTAATAGGATTATGAATACAACTGTGAATTACTGTTATATGCAGGAGACTTATGTTATGAATGGTTTAACCAATATTCACTCTACATAAAATATATAGAGCAATGAAACTTACCCATAACCACCATCTCTACTCCCCCCATCTCTATTGTAGCTTCGATCACCTCCTCCAAACCCTCCTCGGTCACCATTGCCACTGCCTCCAGAATATCCTTGTCTGTCACGATCTCTGTCTCCACCATACGTAGAGCTGCCACGATCGCCGCCTCCATAATAACTACTTCCACGATCACTGCTGCTCACATTGTAACCACCACTGCTGCTGTTACGGTCGTAACCACCACCACCGCCACTACTACCACTATAATTGGAGTCATAGCTTTGACCATAACTGTTTCCTTGTTGGCCAGTTCCGTAAGAGTTACCACCTGAAAACAATTACAGAAGTTTCAGAGTAATTATCAACTGATAGTAGTTACTGTCTATTGCATTCAGATACAATGCAAAAAAGCTTGGTTCACAATTTCTGGTATGTGGCTTACCCTACGGTACTCGCATGGACTACATAATGTCCACTGGTACAAAATCAAAATATCTCTAAAACTGTAAGTGTTAGTTTTTTGGGCAACCAATAATAAATTGGGAGATGCACTCAGTGCTTTAAATTAATATACCATTATGCAGATAGGTCACACGAGCTCCGGAAAGATCCTGGACTAATCACATTGTCTGCAAGATTAATTAAGTAAGTGTTTTTTATTCAAGTGTTTGGTTTTATTTATTTTATGTTAAAATTCTCAATTTGATTAAGTTCCGTTTTTTTAATTCATATTAGTTTTAACTTCTTTTTAGTAAGAAAGAAATGACAAGCAGCACCGATTGAAGCATCATTGTGATCTCGATTACAGTGAAACCTGTGATTTTTGTGGCAGTTTTTTATTTCTATGAGCAATAATAACACAGAGGTTGTGATTAAGTTATTGATTTTATCTAGTTAAGAAAACAGGTATGACTGTATGTAAAATAAAGAAATAATGAATTAATGTTTTTTTTATTTCAATTTAAAACTGGACTATGTATGTAGTCCACGCGTCTACTGCCGTCTCATTTAGATGCGCGACCACTGCAGGGTTAAGTACGGAAATATCAATTCAACTGAGTGAATGGAAACTAGAAATTATGGATCTATGCAAACCCAGGAAAATGCAATAAGATACAAAATTTGTAGATTAAAATATTGCGTACAGGGTACAGCAAGTGAAAACTAATAATTGCCAGAGAGCCATAACTGGTGTCAGCGTTAGGATGTGTACCGTTGTTTGTACAACCGACCGTAGTACAAACAACGGTCGGTACTCGGTTGTTTCACGAACCAAACAGTTACCATTAAAATGTGTTTGCATTAACATTAACCCTGCGTTCCGAATTGCGATAAAAGTGATAATATCGCGAATCCGACCAACGCGCAATGTCACAATTATTACTCAGTAGCCTCATATTTTGTGACTACTAAATTCGGTCGGATTCGCGATATTATCACTTTTTTTGCAATTCGGAACATAGGGTTAATTAACCACATGACAAGATAAGCCGGTCACTGGAGAATGGTAAAAACAGTATCTCACCGGAATTTTGTTGATTCCAATCTTGACTTTGGCCAGACCCGTAACTGCTTTGATAACCTTGTCCAGATCCAGAGTAATTGTTGTCACCAGAAGCCATAGCTGGGGGCGGCACAGAATATTGGGCAGAGTATCCGCCGCTGTAATCACCCGCTGATAAAATAAATTCACAAATAAGCTGAAGCTCCAGAAAACAATTAGTAAGAAAAGCAGCAATTTAATAAAGGTACTACTTACGGTCACCCATATCAAATAAGCAGAATAATCTACAAATTCCAGAGAAAAAAGTGTGGAGCAAAGGAGACTAACCACGCCACGCTTCGCTAAAATGCTATAATGGCGCCCGACCCGCCATTATTAGTGGGTCATGGTAGTTAGTTTAGGCACTCGAGTGATATTTTCGCGAGGGCGCTGTTGGTAAGCATTTGTGAAATTGTCTATGGAAATTGTATAGAGAAACCATCACGCCAGCGTTAGTTCCGACTACGGCCACGCGTCAAAAGAATCAAGACGCACTTTATTTCAGCTTATTCACAGGTCTCTATATCTGTGGTCTCTTTGTCGGTGGCAAGGAACTTATTATAAGTTCCTTGGTCGGTGGTCAATGACTGTGTTTTTAGAGGAATAAGCTCTAGAATTGCCATGACTGGAATAATTATCCCATTGCTTAAGTTTACATAATAACATATGTAGGTCACTAGACAAAGTAATATAAAACTAGTTCATACGCCGACAGACGCCCGTCTATGTGCTCTCTAGAAATGGTCACTGGTCAATGGTCAATCGTATATATTCCTGTTGTGTTATAACCGATCTGCCACTTTAAATCTGCTAATCTGTACTAATACACTTGCGTGCAAAAAAATCAACCCACCCCGTTCATTTGGAAAAAGCTAATTCAAAAAATTCAGGTAACAAAAAATGACTTTAAATACAGTGTGGTACATGAAAAGAACCTTATTGGAATTGTAGCTTAAAATTGTTTTTTAACTTCACAGGCCTAAAACAAAAAACGGGTTCAAAAGGACAATGTTTTATTCACTGATTAAAAGTACATTTATTCGCGCCGAACGAATCGAAGGCTACATACAGACTGCTTAAACGGTGTTGATGCTATTGTTACATCGGACCTACTAGAACATTCGAGAAAGCCAGTGATTACAGTGTGTGTACGTTAGAAGTTCGAGAACATTCCATTATTTTTAGTTTTAAAGTTAGGTAGGTACAAACTCGCGACCTATTTAAACAAAGACATTAGAATTTCGACCGTACGCCTAGGGCATACGGTTCATATTTGTTTGTTTTGTACAAGTAGCTTATACCTACAACTTTTATAGGTAATACCTACCTTGTAGGTAGGTACTTACTATTTCTTTTGTTAGTGTTTTTTTATGACCATCTCGAATGTTCGTGGTTATTCTGGTGTGTCTGTCGGCGAGTATAAATAGAGCGCTCAGGGCCGCGACCGGCAGTCTTGTTTTAGCGACACAACGAACCGAATCCAAGTGAACTACAAGTGCGATATCTAAGTGAATAGTAAACAGTAGTGTATTTGTGATTAAGTTTTGATTGTTTTGAGATTAATAAAGTTATTGTGTTGTTTAATCGGTAGTAATTAATTTATCTCATACCCAGCTCGTAACACTATTTATTATTCAGGAAGTAAACATCCTTTTATAATAATATGTTTATGAGCTGTAATTTTCGAGTGTATTATTGTCGGCGACGAGACCCTATCTCCACACCAGGGTCCAAGTAATGGCCATACATAGAATATAACTTGATTCGTATTTTGGAAACTTGTGATAATTAACGTAGATATCTACTGGACCGACTTGCCCGCGAAACGTTGGCCAATTAGAGCCGGTGTTTACCTTATTTTGTGTTGGAAAATAGTTTATTTTGATTGTTTATTTTAATTAATATTTTGTTAGCTGCAAGCCTTTTTTACTTGCTTCAACATGAAGAATTTTAAACAAGATTTCAAATTAAGGTTCCAGAATTCCAGCCAGTAGACGTTTAGCGTTCTTAGCATAGAACCGTAAACAAACCCATTCTTTTGTTTTGAACACGGCACTCATAAACGACGTAATGTTATTGTAATGCTCGTAAGATAAAAAAAATGTAGGGTGAAGTCTGTTCTTCTGTATTATTTAAGCGAAATAATGTGCATATGTGGACATAAAACAATAACTTTTTGAAATATTGGTTTATTTTTTAATTATAATGAACTTTACACAAGAAACTGGTAAAATTCCCTCACACTGAACACACATTACAATAACTAATATATTGCAAGGCAATACTATACTAAACTATAAATAACCAGTTAGGTAATGAAATAAACTATTATCATCGTAAGAAAGTATTTTTATTGACGTAGCAAATAAAACAAATGCAAAATGACACAACCATAAAGCAGGTATACAACATTCGTCCACATCCTAATAAAGCTACGACATCTCCTCGATAAGTCGTCGTGGCTTCGAGGTGGTGCGTCCACTGCGCCTTGCTGGTGCTCCCTGCAAGACAGTCGTGGCCAGTGGGAGACCAGGTGTCTCAGCGCTGGCTTGTCGTGGAGTGTCCGCTTGATTATGTGTGCCTGATGAACTTGGAACGATGTGCTCCATCACATTTGGATTTATATCAGGCGAGTCTTGAGTAGTCTGGCAGGAGGACCAAATTGATGGATGGGTTAGTTGAGGTGTTGGTTGAGGTGACTCTGGCTGATTGCTAAGTGTCGATGGTGATCGCTGTCTGATAGGTGTGGAAAAAGTTAGTGAATGAGGTGTAGGTATAGATGGAGGCAATGGGCGAGTAACAGCTGCACTGATTGGGTCTGCTAAGCGGGAACGCACATGATCTGCATGATATCTCCTCTCTACACCGTCTGAAGTGTTCACAGCGTAAGAATATCTGTGCGTACGCCTTGATATTGTAGCAGGTAACCATCGGGATCCGTCTCGGGCGCGAACAAATACGCTGTCATCTGCTTTAAAATTTGGGGTTAGTTTCTCAGACTCAATGTTTGCCTGTATCTGTTTGTGTTGCAGAGTTCTTTTAGGGTTAAGCCGCGCGTTATCCAGAGCACAGTGCAACCGACGGCCAAACAAAATTTCACCGGGGCTCTTACCGGTGGCACTATGAGGTGTTATACGGTAGGAAAATAGGAAGTTTTCCAGCCTCCTTCTCAGAGTCATGCCATCGCTCGCACTTGATGACATTCTAGTTTTGAAGGTACGAACCAGGCGTTCTGCCAAACCATTAGTCCTCGGGTGATATGGAGATGACTTAATATGTAGGATACCCTTGTCTCTACAATAATTTTGGAATTCCCGGGAGGTAAACTGTGTCCCATTATCCGACACCAAGAATTGTGGAAAACCAAACGTTGTAAAAATAGAGTCTAACTCTTCACACAGTTTGTTTGTAGTTATTTGGTTCATGGGCTTGATCTCAATCCATTTTGAGAGTGCATCTGCTAGAACCAACCAGTATTTTCCTTCAAATGGTCCCGCAAAATCGACATGGAGTCTTTCCCATGGGTTGTCAGGAATGGACCAGGAGTACACAGGCAATTCAGGGTTATTTGGCCGGTTTTCTTGGCATTTACGACAGTATTTGATGTACTCTTCAATATCATCGTCGATCGATGGCCACCATACGTAAAAACGTGCGAGTGCTTTCATTGCACAAGTTCCTGGGTGTCCTGTGTGCAGGTATTTCAATGTAGCCTTCCTGAGCGTATTCGGAATGACTATTCGACCCTGCCACATCAAAATCTTGTTTTCGATGGACAATTCGGTGCGTTTCCGAGCATAAGGTTTTAAGATGTCTGAATATGAATTTTCCCGCCAACCTGTCTTAATGTTCTCCGATATTTGTTTGAAAATAGGATCATTCCTTGACGCATCCCTTATTATTTCTTCTGTCAACGCTATGTCTGAAACACTGTTATGATTTAGTTTAGCTATTATTCTGTGTACTTTCAATTCTACACGGGATGGTCTCTCATCAGGATTGGGCATCCTGGAAAGGTAGTCAGCTATAAAATTAAGTTGTCTTTTTGTGAAGACAACGTCATAGTCATAGCTACCAATGATCAAAGCCCAACGTATTAAGCGATTATTAATAAGTTTCGGTAAATTGCGCTGTGGCCCTAATACGTGAATCAAGGGTTTATGATCAGTGACGAGTGTGAATTTTGTGCCACGTAAGTATTGGTCGAACTTTTGGATGCCAAAAAATATGGCTAATGCTTCTCGATCAATAACGGAATATTTAGTTTCCGCTGATCTCAGCTTTCTTGACGCAAAAACGATAGGTTGAATTTGATCATTCGCTTTATGAAATAATACGGCACCTACACCCTTTTCCGAGGCGTCACACGCTAAAAACAACGGACGCTTCTCATCAAAGGCCACAAGTGGTTTTGATTCACAAATCAGCATTTTAGTATTTTCAAACGCTGTATTTTCTTTATCTGTCCATCGCCACTTTTGGCGCGCGCCAGTTAGTGCATGCAGGTCCGCGCATAAACTGTGTAGGTGAGGTATGAATTTCTCGTAGAAATTTACGAGACCAAGGAATGACCGTAGTTCTTGAGCGTTAGAAGGCGGTGTCGCTTTTGTTATTGCTTCAATCTTCGATTGAGTTGGTCGTATTCCTTCCTTGCTGATTGTGTGTCCGAGGTACTCGATATCTGTTTGGAAGAATGAGCATTTTGTTAAATTGACTTTTAAACCAGCCTGTTGTAATTTGTCAAACACAGTAGACAGTGTTTCGAGATGTTCAGCGTCATCCTTCCCTGTTAATGCGATATCATCGAAGTAAATTGCTACGTTTGGTATACCACCGAGTAGTTCATCAAGGTAGTGTTGAAAAATCGAGGGTGCTGTTGATATTCCAAAAGGCATCCTGTTGTATTGGTAATATCCTTTGTGAGTAGATATTGTCAGGTACTTTTTCGACTCTGGTGCGATCTCGAATTGCAAGTACTCATCTTTTAAGTCGATTTTCGAAAACTTAACTCCGTTTGCAAGGTTTTGACGTAACTGGTCAAATAGCGGGACTGGGTGAGCGTGTGTTACCATGGCAGGGTTAATAGTGCTGCGAAAGTCACCGCAAATTCTGATTTGGCCATTTGTTTTGACCACGTTGACTGTGGGTGTTGCCCATTCCAAGGGAATTATATTTGGATCAACTTTGGTAATTATTTCCTCGTCCACTAAACGCTGAAGTTCTCTTTCTATGTTTTTACGCATAGCGAACTTAACGGGTCGGGCAGGGATGTGTTTAGGTACGGTATTATGTTTAATGTGGATATTAACGGCGTAATTTTTAACTTTTCCTAGTTTGTTGTCAAAAAGAGGCGAAAAAGTGTCTAATACCTGTTTAAGTGTTCTGGTATCTCGTTGAGTAGACTTAACCGAATAGACGGGTTCTGGAAACGTCATGTCATACATCTCGCTCCACTGAAGACCAAAAAGCATGGGGTTGGCTTCTTCCATGACTACAACGGGCAAAACTTTCTGTCTTCCAAGGATTTCAACTGTTACGTCTGTAAGTCCTTTTGGTTTGAGTTTGAGGTTCCCATAGGCACGTAGCTTCGGTGCTTTTGTTAAAGGCGGTGCTCCAATACGTTTCCAAAATTCTGTGCTAATGATGGAGTATACTGATCCCGGGTCCCAGTCCAACGTACATCTGACACCGTTGAGTGTGACGTCAATGCGCTTGCTGTCCTTGTTCCTTTTGCGTTCAATCTTGTAGACATCATTACTATCGTATGAGCTTGAGCTTGTAGAAGATTCTGACAAACACTCGCCGCTGTCAGTGTTCCTAATTTTATATAATTTGTTTTCGTTTTTGATTGCTCGTTTCTTCCCTGATTTGGTGCTCGTCAAATATGCTCTTCCAGTCTTGATACAGCAATCTTCAAAATGCCCTTGCGTTTGACATTCCTTGCAGGTATGGTCTTTTGCCTTACAATCGCCCACCTTATGCCTATCATATGCACCGCAACGACGGCACTGATCTAGACCAATCCTGCGTAAAGACGTATTATGCTTGTTGTGATGAGCCATGTTGGTTTTTGTTCTTACTTTGTTTGTAGCAGCAGGTAAACCGACTTGAATGTCACCCTCAGCAAGCTCTCTAGACTGAGCTACTGCAAAGAATTTGGCAAATGTAACTTCCACAGTCTTTCCATCGTAATGTTCTTGTAGGTCAGGCCATTTCTGTTTCAGATCCACTTCTAGCTGCGGGTGGTTTATGCCGGTCGCAAATCGATCGCGCAGCAGACGTTCGAACAACTCGTCCTTGTAGCCACAGTCAGTAGCGAGTTTCTTGAGCCTGTTAGCGTAGCGTTCCATAGTCTCATTCGAGTCTCTTACGCAATTCCAAAACTCCGTTAAAGCTTTGAATTTTGTTGTTTTAGGTCGATGTAAGTCGAGTAGTTTAAACTTTACGTCTTTGTAAAGACTGTTTTCAAAATCGGGAATGAGTGCTACTTTCAGATCGTGAAAAACTTCTGGAGATAAGCAAGAAAATAAAAGTTCTTTCCTGATGTCGTCTTCACTTACGTCCCAGATGTCGCATTTTTTTTCAAAAAAATCTAAAAAATATTCTACCGACGTAGTAGCAGGGTTAAACGTATCGCACTTGAAATTTTTAATAATTATGTGTTTGTTACAGTTGTTGTTGGTGTTCGCCGAGCTGATAGACTCCGTACCAGGTGTTGCTGATGTGGGGGTCGCCGCTGTCGGTCGCTGTTGTTGTAACACGAGTTGTTGCAAAACGTCTGATATTTGCTACACATAATCAAGCGGACACTCCACGACAAGCCAGCGCTGAGACACCTGGTCTCCCACTGGCCACGACTGTCTTGCAGGGAGCACCAGCAAGGCGCAGTGGACGCACCACCTCGAAGCCACGACGACTTATCGAGGAGATGTCGTAGCTTTATTAGGATGTGGACGAATGTTGTATACCTGCTTTATGGTTGTGTCATTTTGCATTTGTTGCTCTCGTTGTATTTGTAAAAATTCTTTAAATTGTTCCGCGTTCATTTTGATTACTTAATCCTCGTCGCCAATGAAATAAACTATTATCATCGTAAGAAAGTATTTTTATTGACGTAGCAAATAAAACAAATGCAAAATGACACAACCATAAAGCAGGTATACAACAGGTAATTTAATAACGATTTCAATAATATAACTGGTAGCGAGCTAACTAACGCAACTTTGGAAATATCGTCGTTTTACAAAGGCGCGCCGATATCATGCATGCCCATCCGGCTGTACTTGGCTTAAATCCATTTTTCACGCAAGAATCATGTAAATCGGCCCAGTAGTTTAGGCAATATAGGCAAAATAAATAGTAGAAATTGTGGACATTGCATATTTCACACTCATTCTGATTTAAATCACTTTTTATGTCTTTATTTGTCAGTCATAGTAAATAGAAACTTCCTCGTCAAACTTCTGATGGTTTTCGGTATTATTTTAAACAAAACCAATGTAAATGTGATACACGTAAACACAAGATCAAGATGACTCAAGTACGAAACGTGCAAATTTTGACAGTCTTACATTATTGCCATACTTACTATAACTTCTGAAAGATAATGGGGTCGGCAAGTTAAAGCTGATTGTAGATGGCGCCACCACCGCACAGACCCAATCTGACCAATGAGGTCAAACTATTTTGAAATATAAAATGACATTGACAGATTTTCAACCAATGACGATGCTTAGGTTCATGCGGTGCTAGCGCCATTAGTTCCACAGTTGCCAACCCCATTCGTGCAAACTAAACGAATTTTAAAAAACAAGTCTCAACACTGAGAAGCCGGCACAATGAACTGTAGGAAGCAATTGAATTTACGGTATGCCGTGAAACCCTTATGAAAACGTGTGCATACAATTATGGACTATTTCATCATCCTACCTTTTTTCACCTATGCGGGGGTTGGCATCCACTCCAACCGGTGGCGTTTAATACCAGTATTTTACACGGAGCGACTGCCTATCTGACCTCCATAAACCAGCTAATATTGGCTGATACGATAACACGTGGTAAGACTGGTTATCAGACTTTTTGGGCCACTAACTGTAACGACTGCCAAAGATCGACCAATGACTGTCGAGACCAACAGCTATAGACAAATTACGGACTATTTGAAAATTATGAAAGGCAGAATTAAAAGTACTATTTTCTTTAATATTCTTCATAATATACTCGAAGGTTACAGCTCATAAAACACGTAAAAAGGATCTGTTTTGCTGAATAACAATCTCGTTTTTTTTTCCTGGACAGCTTTCGTTGACCAGACTTTATCATAATAACTGTTTGGTCATAACAGGAACGAAACGAAATTGTGTGACAATTCGCTTTTTGCCAGATCTAGACCTTTTTACTCTATGTGATACTCGAAAGCCTAATTTGCCAAATTATTATCCCTCAACGTGTTCGAAATCAAAATCTGTGAAATAATATAATATATTCTGTAACTTATAGTCACTAAACGTAGTGATTATATACTCTGTGTCTGTAAATCCAATAATTCTAATATCTACTCTGTGCTGTAATGTAAATTGATCTGTCAAATGTTGTGTGAGGCACTTTTACTGAAAAGAAAACGAATTAGCTGAAAATAATACGAAATTGATCCAGGTACACAGTAGGTCTGGATTTTTTTGTCCATGTTTACCGATGGTAAATGAAATATTTCGTCATCGGTTTCATGCGAATTGGTTTTTTCTTATCATGAATAGGTCGCCTGAAGCCATTTCTAATCCATCTTCCTAGCCCTATCCCATTGTTTGTGTTCGGCAATCGCGTCATTATTTGCTAGATGCGATTATACTGAGTCTTCGAGACATCTAGGGCATCTGCCTTCTTACATTCCTTCTCTACTTGAAGTTTATCAGTTGCTTGAGAAATATTCGACGTTACTTTTTTTAAATCTTCTAGCTGTTAACGTGCTGCGGCATTCGCGCACTCTCAAGTCAGCATTTTGTTGAATTTAAAATGTCTTCATACGTTGATATGAGTTTAGAAGATATAATTAAAAAGAAAAGGGAAACCAGCAGGTAATCTTGTGTTTTTCATAATGACTTAGCATGCATTCTACCAGAATTTAGGTAAGGTAAACTAGACAACGTTTTTTATTATTACAGAGTAAAAAGGAGTAAGGTAAACACTCAGACACATAACCCACAATCTAAAATGGCGCCAATAACTGATGCCAGAAATAAAATTATATCTAAAAAAAGAACTCAAATCACTGATGCTAGAGATAAACTAGCACAACTTGCTAAACAGAAGGATGCAAGATTAAAATTAGAAAAGTTACGCCTAGAAAGAGTAAGTCCATATTTTTAACTCTTGCTCTCTAATCATCTCATCTCTAAAAGGTTGAGCCTGTAAATGTACAGTTTGAATTTTGCACACAGTACTGTTTATATTTGAACAAATAATGTGTTGTTGAATTCCTTCGGTATACAAAGTATTACTTGTTATAATTGTAGGCAAGAGTTCCTGTACCAGTCAGAAATACATTTCCAATCAGAGGTAAATTTACAAGAGCACCACCAAATAAACAAAGAGGTAAATGACATTTTGTGAACTAAAATCCGCTCCTAAGACGACCCACTGACCATATCTTGTTGTTAGAGTGTTGATGACAATTTAAATTGAGTCCGCCTAAAATTTGGACTTGGTTGTGGCATTTGTCTAGCAGAAAGGCAATAGTGTGCAAGCTATAAAAAAAAATATTTTTTTTTTATAATGAACAGTACATATTATTTTGTTGATCTTCCCAACAACAGCCTAGATGAACATTAGCAATGTGCCATATCTGCATTACTATAAAATAATTCTTAATTTGTGATTGGATAATTCAATAGCTAATTGCAGAGTTACCAACTAGTGGAGAATAACAGATTACTAAGAAAAATTAAATGAATATGGGATACATGGGATAATAACACTAATAGTGTTGTTGTAGTGAATGATTTTGCTAAAATAACCTATAATTTGCTGAATGTTTTCAATATTTGTGATTCTTTTTAGCTTCCAATAATTCAGTCCTTTCTTTTGCAAAAATTATAGTATTTTCGCCCAATGATAACTAATCATCTCATCTGTCAATAACCTGTCTGATAATTAATTTACTTGATTAGGATTTACAGATTCCTCAAGGCAAGTAGTTTCACAGCCTTTAACTGCATCTAAAATTGGTGTGAAACGTCAAATTAACACTGGAAGATTTGTTGAAGGCAGGTCAATTGAGAAATCCAGATATTTTGGTAATCAAAAGTTTTATCATACATTTTTGTTTCTTTTAATTAGTTGGATTGGTAGCCTTTTGATCAAGTATTGGTAATAATATTTTATATAATTATGCTTTTAGAATTTCAACATAAACCAAAACCCAAACCAATTGTCCGAACTGTTGAAAATGATTTAGAAATAATTGATGACCCTATGGGAGACGAATACATCCCACCAAAGTCAGCGTCGTCATTTAATCGCAAAGCTAGCCTGCAGCTCAAGATCATAACTCATAATAATGACATTCGTGAAAATAGAGTTGCTACTATTCACAGGTAATAAATTGGTTCTGTGTTTTCTTTCATACAAGGTTCTGATAGTTGCAAAGCTAATGTTGCGTTGATGCCATTGACGCATCATGCGTGTTCGACGAACCCATTAGCTAGATACAAATTATTTTGTTTATTTGTAGAACTACCTTAGCAGAAAAGGAGAAGAGTCCACCAAGGCCACCGTCAATTCTGAAAAAACGCCCTATGGCAGCTCTAAGAAGTGACACTAAAGTCCAAAAAACTGAAAAGCCACATTTGGAATACAGAATAATAGTGAGCAATTTGAGGAGTTCCGTTACTGGTGGTGATATTGAGGTTGGTATATTACATAGGATATTCAAAACATAACATGACAGAGGGTTGCCAAACCACCCAATTTCCGAACTACGCTGCCACCATGAAATTCAGAATAGAAGAACCCAACTGTAACAACACTTTGTACAACCTGGAATCGAACCTAAGACCCACGCTCAGCAGTTGCACTAGCAAACACGAGACTAACGGGGCAGTTTTTTGGGTGTTGCCACTACATACAACCCTAGTAACAAAAACGAATTCTTCTGTCCCTATTTTTTAGTTTTCTGCAAGTTTTCCTGTGCAAGCATGCTGCTGTTACATAATGAATTATTGTGTTTTAGGAATTATTTGGGGATGTGGGCGGCATGCTAGAATCACGATTGGTTCGCCCTGGCACGGCAGAAGTTATTTACAAAACTCAAGAAGATGCTCAGAAAGCAGTTGATTTATATCACAATAGGCAGCTAGATGGTCAGCCAATGAATTGCCTTCTCGTTACCCCAAGGTCACCTTCTACGACAGCCAGGTAACAATTGTTATGAAGTTCATTTATTAGTGTAGTTGAGGGCAATTAGACAAAAAAAGGAATGCGGTTTATAGTGGTCGGACTTTTTTGATTGATTGCCTAGAGGTGAGGAGACGAAAGTAAACATACCGAATGGTAACCGATGGGACACTATTGCTAAGCCTCCCCTGTCCCGGAACCCATGACCCCATCGCCTTCCTTCAAGAGGGCTGTAGGGAAACCAATACCGCACGCAAAAACAAACAGCTACCATGTTTCTGAGAGCCGAGCCAACGCCACGCCGCTGAGCTTTAAATTCCCCAATAAACAATAATGTT
This sequence comes from Xestia c-nigrum, assembly GCA_916618015.1. Classification (NCBI taxonomy): domain Eukaryota; kingdom Metazoa; phylum Arthropoda; class Insecta; order Lepidoptera; family Noctuidae; genus Xestia; species Xestia c-nigrum. Next base: position 12,133,502 of record OU745255.1, on the reverse strand, counting down.
ACGATCAGGGTATGAGATAAATTAACTACTACCGATTAAACAAGAAAATAACCTCATTTATCACAAAAAATATTACGACTTAATCACAAATACACTACTGATCACTATTCGCTTAGATATCGCACTTCTAGTTCACTTCGTTTAGTTGCTTCGTTGTGTAGCCAAAATCAGACTGCCTGTCGCGTGTCTGCGCTGTGCTTTTATACTTGTCAATAGAACAAAAAATATTCACAAATATTCTAGCGGCGTGTGGAACTGCTTCATAAAAAACATTAACTAAAGAATACAAAAAAAAAATTAATTGAATTGTAGGCAAAAAAGATAAGTAATAAAGTTGTACAAAAGAAAGAAGTAGGTACTTTATTGCCTCTGCGTAAGGTACAAATGATAATGACAATTCCTGATGTTTTTATAAGTAGGTTGCGAATGTGTACCTACTTAACTTCAAAACTAATAATAATGGCATGCCCTAGAAGTTTCAACGCAAAAACACATGAGTACACGTGCTTTCTCGAATGTTCTCATAGGTGACGTAACTCGGCCCCCTCTTTAGACATGCTCGCCCCGACTAGTCCCGAGCATCATTAGCCCCGTAGTATCGCGCCAGGTTTTTTTTTTCAACCGGGTTATGCTACCACACCAGTGAACTCTCGTCGAAACCCCTACCGTTTTCATTCCGGTCATAACGGATCTTCATCTTCTCAGACATGTTGGCTGGATTTTCGGATATGCTCATAAACATCATTCAACTTATTATGAAGTCATTCGCGTTATCTGTTACACGTGGAGCATCAGGGGGAGTTCCTGTGATTAAATCAGCAGGTAACCGTAATTCCCTTCCAAAGCTCGCGGAGGCTGGTGTCACAGTAGTGCTTTCGTGGACTGCACTTCGGTATGAAAGAAAAAACGGCTGTATGTGCTTGTTCCAATCCTTTTGCCTGCTTTCCACGACTTTCGCCAGATATCTCTCCAACTTTCGGTTAAATCGTTCCACCACTCCATCAGATTGTGGGTGGTAAGAGGTGGTTCTGGTTTTGTGGGTAATAGGGTACCCATCAATCGACAAGTCTCTTGAAAAACTTGCGATTCAAAATTCCTCCCTTGATCGCTGTGTATTTCCAAGGGTACTCCAAAACGACAGAAGACTTCCTGAACCAATTTATCTGCGACAGTTGTTGGTTAGTAATGGCGAAAGACTTCGGGCCACTTTGTGAAGTAATCCATGACCACCAGAAAGTACTTGTTTCCGTTTTCACTTTCGGGAAATGGTCCCGCAACGTCTAGTGCTATCTGTTCCCAAGGGGCTCCAACATTGACCACTTTTAATGCACCTCTGCTGCGTGTATGGGGTCCTTTCACGACCGCATAAAAGGTACAATTGCGGCACCAGTCCTCCACACCATCTCCTCAGTAGGTCCAGTAAAAGCGTTCTCGAATTTTTAGAAGATTTCTTTTTAAGTACCCCCAAATGTCCTCCTGAACATCCATCATGGTACAGGTAGAGCAGTAGAAATGAAAAAAAAAGCGTTTATTCGTTGAGAACTCATATTACAAAAAAATGATACTTCTGCCAAACTGTAAAGCTGTTTGTTGGCAGATGTAGCTCCTATTTAAATTATTTATTTTTTATGTAACAACTCGCAAGTACTTTTCCACTGATAGCAAAGAAACTTAACTAAACATTAACTAAAACTAAACACAAATATCTTACAATTACAAGGCTGACCAGTAGTGAATTGAAACGCCCCAGTACGAAATTCATAATGCTTTGGCATTAGCTTGTAAATAAGTAAATCAATAAATTCAGCTTTATTTCGTTAGTTCTTTAGTAGCAATGCTGCTTATGTACTAGGTTAGTATTGTTAGTAAGTATCTTAACAGTAATAAACAATCTAACTTATCTATTTGTTAGTAACAATGAGAATATCCGGTACTTTAGCTTTAGGGACAACCATTTATAGATAACAGCTGTCCCCTCTAGCGTTTTCTGATTTACGGCACAAAACTCCATCCAAGATCACCAAGCTGTTCATTCCACCCAAAACCTCTTCGTGATGGATGTCATCGCAGCCACCACTTGGGTTTAGGACTTGAATTATCACAAAACACCTAAAACTCCATCACAAATACACCACTGTTCACTATTCGCTTAGATATCGCACTTCTAGTTCACTTCCATTCGCTTCGTTGTGTAGCCAAAATGCCTGTCGCGACCGATGGTCGCAGTCGCAGCGCCCCCGCAACGGGGGTGCGGCAGGCGGGGCTTCGCCCCCTTGCCGACAGGGCTTCGCTCCCTGGCCGCGGAGGCTTTCCCTTGGCCTGTGACAACAGGCCCGTCTTTGCGATAGCCTTTTCTCGAATGTTGTCGTAAATGACATAACCTATTATTGGAATCAAATATAACAGCTCTCTACTTAGGACCCATTAACGTTAATATTTATCCGTGGTGCTAGGCAACTGGGCCTATCCCAGTTGTAAACGTCCCCTTGTGCCTATTGGCCTTGTTTCGTTCTGTCTCCTGCTGATATGGAGGGAAGTGGAAATTACAGTTTTTTCCTACTCCTCCGCTATACTTTCTGATTAATTTCGTTGCGGGATCCAAGACAGTTAAATTCATTCTCTGGGACTTCGTCGAGCTTCATTGTCTCGGCACTTTTCTGGTGGTCGCCACTGTTGATTCTGGCTTGCAGGAGTTACAGTGGTTTGAGCGTGTGTGGCGGGCTTGTCCCAAAAAAAAAAAGTGACATCACAATAATTTGACCCAGCCTGTCCTTAGCTGTCCTCCCTTCAATGACGCCTTAAGCCGATGTCCAAACCCCACAGTGTGTGCCCTGAAAGCGTGAAAGTCAAAGTCTGATTGAAATCCAACCACTATAAAGTTCGTTCCACCTTTGAGTATTTTTTTTGCGAACGTTTGGCAAAATTAGTAAATTGATGATAATAAAAATAAATAAAAATAGCCTTTATTTTACTTTGACCTTAAACTAACTAAGTATTACTTGTTTATAAGTAATACTACTATAATTTAAAACTAATCAGCTACCAGTTCAGGCTGTCTTGCGACATAGGCCTCCTCTATTTCCCTCCAATTATTCCTGTCCAGAGCAGTTCTTCGCCAGCTCTTTGGCAGATCATCCTGCCCCCTTTTCATGTCTTCCTCGACGTCTTTTTCCATTTCTTGGGTACTTTTTCGCATTTTCTAACAAGAATCAAAGATGCGATCTTTGGCTGCGATTAAAATAAATATAAATAAATAAATATCGCTGGACATTAACACACAGCGCCATCTAGTGCCACACTAAGCAAGGCTTGTGTCGTGGACACCAGATAGTTGATATACTACATATATTATTATACTTTTTGTTTGTAAATACATACTTATTATACAGATAAACATCCATGACTCGGAAACAAATGTCCATGCTCATCACACAAACATTTGCTCCTACCGGGATTCGAACCCAGGACCCTATGAACGCAAGGCAGCTTCACTACCACTACGCCATTCGAGTCGTCCCAAAATGTTGCTCAAGTCTGTCTCCCACGGCCTGTTTTATTAAATTGTGTTCTGATGGCAACTAAGGCCCCGTTCCTACTATGTCGTGACGATTAATTGATCGTTGTTTTTTTGTTGGCAAAAGTCATTAGACGAAAGTAATAAACGATAACTGTTATCGTGTCGTTTTATATGTGAAAACCTCCATTTAAATACACAAGCCACGACATGCGACACTTAAAACCACACGATTCTCTGTCGTCACGACATAGTGGGTACGGGGCCTTAGATATCTTTTCTTGCGTGTTTTTTCAGGAGCAGCAACAAACCTGAATTATATAGCACAAATTCAAATGTAGAACCTGATATTTCTACTTTTCATAAAGTGCTGTTCAGCAACTTGTAAAACAACATTATTATACTTATGACTTATGAACATATGATTCAAACTCATAGAAATAGAGGACTCTTAGCTTTGTATTAAACTATGATGAGTGACTTTAAATGAAGAACTTTTTTTTTGTGTTATAGTTATAAATCAATAATATTAATAATAAGAAAAGAAAATTGCTGGAAACTGGAGTTTAAAATGAAAAACACATTCATTGTATAGTGCTTACTCATTAGGAAATGAATTTTCATTTTCAAATTTAAGTTTAATTAAATAATATGCAAGAATACATGTTTCTCTAATATGGTATGTAATTACTCTGAATGAGGGATTTTCTTTTTCAACTCTTCCCTAGTCGCTGGATAGATGGCGCTAGTCTGACTACGTTACTGCAAGGAACAGAACGTCACATAATCATTGGACCTAATGATTATATTCGGAAGCTGATGCAAACGAAAGTGTCAGCCAACGAGCGTATGTGACGTGTGCTTTTTCAAGCGTTTTGGCTTTGGCACCCAATAACGTAGTCGGATCACCGACATCTGTCGAGTTAATGGAAACTATTTTTTTTTAAATTGTCAAAATGAAAACCTCTCATTGAAAATATAACCTATTTAGTTTCTACGTAAACGTTTAAGCGAGGTGATCCGTGATGGCGTGGCACCGGCGCAGCGCAGAACAGGCGCGCTAACGGTATACGGCGAGGCGCGGGCGCATCTATGAAGTCTAAATTATCACGCATTTTCGCCGTCTTGTTCCCGCCATGTGCATGCCACTGCTAACTGCGGGTGCGCCGAGGGCGAGGAAGCGGCGCCCTCGCCACGCCCGCACCACGCCGGCTCTCAGTACATCTATACATTTTGTATAAAATATCAAAGAACCCCGACCGCACTGCGTCCGCGCCGCGCCACCGCCATACGCTTCTTGTATATGTCCCGCGCCTAAGTATTATTCTTTATTAATAAAGGCTGTAAAAAGACTCCTAACGAAGTTGAATGTTACTAGTTCTCCCAGTCATTGAGATCATTTTTTGTTTTAGACCATACTTGGGAACCTGCTAGTTACTAGGAGATATTGGGGGTCAAAGTTTCAGCTTTTTCGCAAGTTATTTTTTTCAATAAGTACACGTTTTTAATGTATGATTTTTATTTACTATATATACAACCATGGCCCTTATACTATTCAATCCTTGCACACTAGCACAATGGTGTATGTGCGTTACATTGGCCTACACAGGCCTACAGAAAAAAATATTATCACCCAAAAATAAAACATTTCCCAACATTGATATATTAAAAGGAGGACGACGACTACATACAACAAAACAAGACAAGGACAGAGATAAGACCCGACGCTGTCGTGCGAAATCGCGTTAGCCGATGTGTGTATCGTGCCTACCACGCATGTTCGTGATATCTATCTCGCTCTCACAAACATGGCGAAGTTAACATTAAATATTAAATTGTAATTTTCAACAACTTCACATTTTTGGCTGTACATGAGTAATCCCGTGTCTTATTTTTCTTCCTTGTATATTATTAAAATACTACTTATCTAAACAAATAGCCATTTTGATGCGTATTTATTACAAAAATACTGCAATTAATTAGGTGTATGATCAACGATGTTCCGTGCGCGACTGAGTGCCAACACTGCCAACTACGGGCAATCACTTAGTTTAGTAGGACCAGACGAGGCCAGATCCTGTGACTAGTCCCGTATCTACCGCCTTTTAATACATCAATGTTTCCCACAAACAATTTTGTGTGGGGTTACTTAGTTTGATATACAGAATGCTTGGTTGACGGCGTCGTGATGATGAGTCTGTTTACAGCCTGTAATTAAAATTCACCTAACATCCTTAGTTCTGACCCTCGTGTAAGGTTTCTTATGCCCTCTAGAAGGAATTTATTAAAGAACAATTTAAAAAATAATAATAATGTAAGTATGTACAACTGATGGAGGTGAGGTTTGCGCATTTATGGCCTGGCGAAGTAGATTCTTACTTGGTCTCTCATTTTAAGTAAGTCTCCACAGCAGTGTGATCAATTATTCGCTCAAGTTTCATAATGGATGGCAACTTATTGATCATGATCTGGATCTCTGTACTGAATGATAGATTACACAAGACCTGGACTTCAGGCTTTTGCTAGGGTCCTGTGATTGATGTTGTGGCTATTAATCGGAGCATCGACATTTTGAGTGGAAGACTCTATAATATCGAGTCTATATAAATAGCAATCATGCAGCACACCACATACCCTAGTGTCATACCAGCTGGAGGTAAATTCCATACAGATCTTAGCATCTCTAATCTGGTGTGCTGCATGACAAAAAAAGTCTTTCACTATTACGGTTGGGAGTGCATGGAGCAAAAGCTTGGGCAATTCTAGAAAGGTCTGTTCTTTAATGGTAAAGATGTTGATGCTTATTCCATACGGTGTCATGTACCTACGGTGTAATTAATAAATGTTGATGATTATTACAAGTGGATTTTTATTGTTTTTCAAACAATGATCTAATAAACAGATATGTATGTCACTTACAAAACAACAGAAAAAAGTGTTCTGCGCCAAGAGGCAGCACACATCTTTTCATTCATGTTACATTTCACTACAAAAAAAGGGTAGAAAAATAAAACCGACTTCAAAAAAAAAACAAAAAAGTGAAAAATAACTTTAGCTTCTGAAGTCGGTGACCTTTGTTTCATTGCTTTAGTTTTTTTGTCACCGACTTCAGAAGCTAAAGTTATTTTTCACTTTTTTGTTTTTTTTTTGAAGTCGGTTTTATTTTTTGCAAAAAAGTTTTTATTTTTCACTTTTTAGTGGTTCACATGTGCTTGACATACATGAAAAGTGCATACCGTTACAATTACAACAAGCCCAAACACGACTAGGGTACATTGTTTCATTATGGAGTTCCGTGACTCTTGGCTTCATCATCAGATCTGATGGTAGAATGGTTCTTATCAAACGCAAATGCTTCACTTGTTGTAGAAAATACCAAAATCGCAACACGTTTTCATATAAAATTTGAAGAGTTAACATATCTAACTGTCGAAATATGGGTATACTGTACACATCTGCGTACCCCCTCAGAGCATACAGGCGTGATGTTATGTTATGATGTTGTGTAAACAATAAACATCCAAGCGATTACAGCAATCACGACAGATTTGCTGTCTATTATTGAAGAGTTCCGTTCCATATCTCCGAAGTTCGTGATCAGATCATGACAATATTTCTATGGGACCAACTTGGAAGTATACCCTTTTAAACAAAAAAAGAATTTTTCAAATCGGTTCAGGCGTCTTCGAGTAATCGGTGAACATACATAAAAAAAAAAAATACATACAGTCGAATAGAGAACCTCCTCCTTTTTTTAGAAGTCGGTTAAAAAAGGATAGCTTGATAAAACCAATAAGAAAAAAAGTGACAGCTAGATGTTGTCAATTGATGTGACTCAGGTTGGATTGTCCATCTTCAAAATAGCTCGCATTTTAGTCACCGTCAGGTTGGCTAGACCAAACGAGATATGTACATGGGACCATGTGCACTGTTTACTACCTATTTGATACTATTTAATACCTTTAATGAAGTATTTGGTACCTTTGGGTTAAGAGAGTTATCAAAGAAATAAAGTGGTCAGCCATTCTGACGTCAGGTTGGCTGACCAATTTCAAGTTCTCATACTTTTAGCGTTGTATTAACTGCGTTGTTATTGTTAATATTTAATACCTATTTGGTACTTTAACATATATTTGTTACACAGCTTTAGGAAGCTCCTATAAATAGTTATTAGAAAAACCATTAGCCTTAGTAAAACCTCACCTACTATATCTGGTCGAAATATGGGGCAGTGCGGCTAAGACGAAGCTAGCAAGTCTTCAAGTTGCACAAAATAAATTAATAAAAATGATTTTTAACTACCCATTTCTAACATCGACAAGCAAAGTTTATGAAGAAACCAAACTTATGAACATTCGACAGTTATATATTTACAATACATGTATTTTTATTCGTAAGGCACTCAACAAAAGTATACAGACTAGTTTATCATTTACTAAAGTAAAACAAGTAACCCAACGTCTGCTACGTTGGGTTACTTGTTTTACTTTCGCCGAGCTAGTTTCCTGATTTTACCAAGAATGCGAACTAAGTTTGGTAAAAAAATGTTAACATTTGAAGGAGCACAATTGTACAACAAAATACCCTCATGTATTAAAAGAGTGCACTCATTCAATACATTCAAAACTCTTTTAACAAAATATTTGATCACAAATAACACCCTTCCAAACATCTGAATGCATTGGATATGGTAATTCCAATTAGTTTAGTAATTTAGTAAGTAATTTCATAACTGCTACTGTGACGTCTGTGACGAACTTTAATTATAATTTATTGTAAGCATTGTTCTCATGTAAGTGACTTTGTGTCTTTTTTGAGAATAAAGTATCTTTAAACCTATTAAAACGCCTGTACATAAATTATTGACGTCTTTTCTTCTCAGAATTATTGCTAACAATGTTTTTGCAGGCGCTTAGTGGCTTATGAACAACTTGTTTCTGGATATGCATAGTTAAGTTTTATCCATTTGTAATATTTTACACCGACTACTGAAAAGAGGAGGTTCTCAATTCGACTGTATTTTTTTTGTTGTTTGTTACCTAACTTTCGACTGGGTGAACGGATTTTGATGATTTTTTTTTATTTGATAGCTGGTGCTTCCAGTGCGGTCCCATTTTAATTTGCTGAAGATTTGATGCTGATCTTCGGAGACATACAATGGAACTCTTCAAAAATAGACAGCAACTCTGCAGTAATTGCTGCAATCGCTTGTAGGTTCATTGTTTATACTACATCATGACGTAACATTACGCTTGTATTCTCTGATGGGGTAGGCAGATGTGTACAATACACCCAGATTTAGACAGTTAGATGTGTTAAGTTCCATTTATTGGGCATAAGCCCTATTACCTTGACCTCATCATTTCAACCGAAAGACGTTCACTGCTAGACATAGGCCTCCTCCAAGTGTCGCCACATTGACCGGTCCCTTGCGACTCGCATCCAACGGATTTCCGCAACCTTCAACAAGTCATAGGTCCACCTTGTGGGAGGTCTACCAACGCATCGTCTTTCAGTTTGCAGTCGCCGCCGGCCATCCGTTCTGCGAGCAATGTGACCTGCCCACTGCCACTTAAGTTTGGCAATTCTTCAGGCTACGTTGGTGACCTCGGTTCTGTTGAGAATGTCTTCATTTCTGATTCGATCACGCAAGGAAACTCCGAGCATAGCCCTCTCCATTGCTCTTTGGGTGACTTTAAGCCTTTTGATAAGGCCCATTGTGAACGACCACGTCTCGGTCACGTATGTAATCACTGGTAACACACACTGGTCATAGACTTTCGTCTTGAGACACTGCGGTAAGTTGGACGAGAAGATACCGCGCAGCTTCCCGAACGCTGCGCAGCCGAGTCGGATTCGACGATTGACCTACCTGGACATGTATTGTTTTTTTTTTTATTTTATTGGAAAGGATGTACTTTAAGGGTACATTAATGAGGGTTGCGGGCCTATCCGAAAGAGATACCGCGGCCTGGGAACATAAAGGGCGAGGAAAGAACATGGATGGGTTTTAGTCAGTAAAAGTCTGACACTGGGATCCCGCTCCGCCCAGAGTGAGAGAAGACATTTGATGATTTCCGATCCGAAGAAAAAAAAGGGTACATTTATGACAATTTGGTTAGGTTCTAATTACTCCTGATTATGAGATCCATGACAAATAAACGGAACTCTTAAATTCTTAATTAACGATACTCAGCCGAATCTTTTATAGGCTATCCGGATATTTGAGTCACTTACCATAACGTCGATGTTAACCGACTTTAAAAATAAGGAGGTTTTCAATTCAATGTTCCCCGATTATTCGAAGATGGATGGACCGATTTAGTTTTTTTTTATTGTTTGAAAGGCTATACTTCACAGGTTGTCCTATAATCATCAAATCAGGCTCTGATGACGGAATCCTGGAGAAATGGAGAGAACTCTTCACATTTTATAGGCACACTAGAAGCGATTTGGGTAGTTTGAGGAAGTGTACTTTTTCGAAGTGATACCATTTCAATTTGGTGAAGATGTAATGAAGAACTTCGAAGATAGGCAACGGAACTCCTCAATAAATGAAAGCTATTGGGATTGCTGAAATCTCCTATCTGTCTATTTTTTACACCATAGTTCATAACAGAAAATCACGCCGGTACGCTGTGAAGGGGTAATCACATGTGGACCACTAAAAAGTGAAAATAAAAACATTTTTACAAAAAATAAAACCGACTTCAGAGAAAACAAAAAAATCAGCTGTTCCCTATATTTTGACGAGTTATGCGAACATAAATGTAGGGTACAGCTGATTTTTTTTTGTGATTTCAAGGTTCGTCCCATAGCAAAAGTTGTTCAAAATGATGAGTACAATGACCCCTTTTCGGGTTTAGTATAAACAAAAAATAATGTTGTATACTTTTTTGTTTGTAAATACATACTTATTATACATATAAACATCCATGACTCGGAAACAAATGTCCATGCTCATCACACAAACATTTGCTACTGGGATTCGAACCCAGGACCCTAAGAACGTAAGGCAGCCTCGTTACCACTACGCCATTCGGCCATTCATTCAGTTTCTATCATAATTTGATCATGTTAAATTTAATAAAACCCTTATTACTTTATCGTGTGGTTAGTGGCTAACTGGTTCATAGCACCATAGGTACCCATAGGCCTCTGACTTGGCTTGCCATGCCGTCGAGAAATACAAAATCAAGCAATCAATAAAAAAAATACCGTAAGTATTCAATCATTTCCAAGTACATACTTATATTCCTTAGAAAAAATGCGATATGTAAATAATTAAATAATAATACAAATGGATAAAACTTAACTATGCATATCTAGAAACAAGTTGTTCATAAGTCACTAAGCGCCTGCAAAAACAATGTTAGCAATAATTCTGAGAAGAAAAGACGTCAATAATTTATGTACAGGCGTTTTAATGGTTTTTCTAATAACTATTTGTAGGAGCTTCCTAAAGCTGTGTAACAAATATATGTTATGGACCAAGTGATGAATTGGGCATTATACACAATGCCCGGTCATTATGAAAAACGGCCAATATAAGAGTGCAATTTGATAAGAATTATTCAAATAATCATATTGACCGGGCATTATACATACTGTCCATCACCTTTTGGGCAGAGTAATACAAACATATTTAATTACTATTTTTTTATTGTTATCGTCATTTAACTTAAAATAAACTAAATATTGAACCATTTAAATAATCAGACTCATTATTTGGATTGATCATTAGGGACTTTTAAGAAGTCATATTAAAAATATAGCATAAAAATGTCTTATATTGTTTTATAGAAATTAAGTACTTATTATTATACTACTACATATATCCTACTTATCCTACTCATCATCATCATCTACCTAGCCTTTTCCCAACTTTGTTGGGGTCTGCTTCCAGTCTAACCGGATGCAGCTGAATACCAGTATTTTACATGGAGCGACTGCCTATCTGACCTCCACAACCCAGTTAATTCTGGCAAAACGATACCACTTGGTAAGACTGGTGTCAGACTTTTGGGGCCACTGACTACTTGTAACGACGGTCAAAGATGGACAAAAGACAGTCGGGACCAACGGCTTAACGTACTTTCCGAGGCACGGAGGAAACTCGGTATGTAAGGGTGGTCACCCATCCACAGACCTACCTAGGCAAGCACGGCTTAACCTAAAGATCGACCCGAGCGGCTGGCATTATTTAGCCACGAGCCTTTGCCTTTGCCCTTTTGGCTTGGCGACAACTACATTATCAGACGTCCAACCATTTTTACAATCACATCTACTATAACCTTGCCCTCCTCGTTTAGAGGACATTCTGCAACATTTTCTCAGCGAAATCTCTGTCTCTGGCACATCTTCAGGCAAAATAAATCTTACTTTCGTAATTCAGTGTTAACACACTCGCGTTGACACTGAGTTACGAAACTGAAACCCATCCGCGTCCGTCCATATTCGCTTACAATGCAAAACTAAAAAACAATAAACATTAGCGCTTGAAGTCCGCCGCACGAGCCGCGCGCTGGATGGCGGTCTCTGACTGGTCAAAGCGTGCCACGCCATGCGTGCCTAGCTCTCCGCCCTTACACCGCGTGAAATTTTGCTTTATTATCAAATTGCCCAATTATCATGTAGCAATATAATAATGACCGTGCAATGTAATAAATAATGAAGTTAAGATAGTATTAATCACTTAGCCCGATAGAGATAGCCATTATGCATAATGTTCGAACATTATGTATAATGCCCGCATTAATCACCTGGTCCATAACATATACACACATCAAAAGTGTCTAGGGATCAAGCATTTTTATGCGGATTTCTTGAGATTGAGATGTGGCTTTGTAATAAATTTATGATTTTATAAATTTATATGGATCCTTTTTGGTGCATTTCATAATTTGAATCAGGAACTGTGAATCAAATTCGAGTAAAAGATGAAAATCAGCTGTCAATATTTTCCCTATAAAAACATACAACGCATTGAAGACATTATTAGTGCTACTGTTTCCCTACTACTGATTAAAACCAACGTTATTATGGAGCGGCGACGTCATTTAAGCAGGGAAGAAATGCTCAGAGCCGTGGGAATGATAGAAGCTGGTTCCCGGCAACGTACTGTGGCTTTAGCTCTGAATACAAGTCAGAGTGTTATCAGTCGACTTTGGACACGTTACCGAAGCACTGGTACCGTGGCTGAGCGCCATGGAGGACGGTATCGCTGCACCACACGGAGACAAGACCGATACATTCAAATCTTAACTCGAAGAGCTCCAACAATAACCGCCTTGATGTTAGCCGTGAGGCTTCATCACTCTTCAGGGAACTTAATTAGCGACCAAACAGTCAGAAACCGCTTGCATGAAGTGAACCTTCATTCCCGAAGACCGCTACGGGTACCACCTATAGTAATGCACAATCGTAGGATTCGATATCAATGGGCTCTTGAACACAGAAATTGGGCAGAAGAACAATGGCGTTTCGTGTGCTTTTCTGATGAGTCTCGTTTTGGTATGAGACCGGATACAAGACGTATACGACACTGGAGAACCCCTGGACGCCAACAGCGATTAAAATCCTGCCAGGAAGTCCATCCTTATAGTGGTGGAACCATCATGATATGGGCGGGTATTTGGATCGGCGGAAGAACTGAGTTGATTTGGATCAGAGGCAACCTCAACGCTCAAATTTATGCTGAGACGATTGTATCAGACGTCATCGTTCCTCTACAAGTGCAAATCGGTCCCTTATTTCAGTTAATGCATGATAATGCACGACCGCACACCGCAAGAGTTGTAAGACAGACTCTCGCCGCAGCTAACATCAATGTCCTGCCCTGGCCTGCTCAGTCGCCAGACTTGAATCCGATTGAGCATGCATGGGATATGCTACAGAGAAGAGCTCTGCCGAATATGGAGGGTTTTTTGTTGTTGCAACGAACATGGGCGGCCATTCCACAGCGTGATTTGGATGAACTCATTTTGAGTATGCCAAACCGATGTTCTTGTGTTGTTAGTGTTCGCGGTAGAAACACGGATTATTAATTGTTTAAGTTTCCCAATAAAATTTTAAAGAAAACTGTTATTTCAGTCTTTTTTTCGAACTTTTGTGTTAGTGGTTCAAATGTCAAAAATCCCTTTATTAGGAAAATGGCAAATTTCTTTATTAATGCAAAGGTGACTTGGTTTATCGTTACTGTGACAAACGAAAACACTTTATTTGATGAATCCTTAAAGAAAATTTTAATTAATATCAATCAGGAGAAAAGTTATTGCAAAAATATATGTTGATCCCTAGACACTTTTGATGTGTGTATGTTAAGGTACCAAATAGGTATTAAATATTAACATTAACAACGCAGTTAATACAACGCTAAAAGTATGAGAACTTGAAATTGGTCAGCCAACCTGACGTCAGAATGGCTGACCACTTTATTTCTTTGATAACTCTCTTAACCCAAAGGTACCAAATACTTCATTAAAGGTATTAAATAGTATCAAATAGGTAGTAAACAGTGCACATGGTCTCATGTACATATCTCGTTTGGTCCAACCTGACGGTGACGCATTTTACTAGGTCAATAGGGCACTTTATGTGACACCCTTATCACAGAGTATCTTATGTCAGAATTTGTGACGCGCCATTAAAGCATCGATATCAATGAAAAAGTCGATATAATAGAACATCACTAGTTATCGATAACAAGATTCCTGCAATCACTATTACACTTACATACATAACTATATACTTCTGTCAAAACCCCGATGGCTACAAACAGCGCCAAAACGGAACCTTTGGAAACTCTACCGAAGTCACTGTCAAGCTACTAATATCTAATCTGTGGTCGTATCTGTAGCTAGTGGTAGCTAGCTACTAATATCTAATCTGTGGTACCGGTATTTAAATCACTCATCCTTTCAAAAATGTAATATTTAAAATTGGATTTACCTTCATTTGATGTAATGGAATCACAGACCACATATACTCAGGAGAATGGAATGTAATTTATCTATTTTTTGAAAAAACTCAGCGTGTATTTATAGAATTTTGATTAATTTATTTAAATAAGCCGCTTGCGGGATTTACTTCGTGACACAATTTTAATGGAATTATCCATGGGAACTGTCCAAATACTAAAAGAAACAATAAAAAGCGGGAGCAGAGGGGGTAGAGTTTACGTCGGCAGTCGACTGACGGCTATGTTGAACAAAGTCAATTACCTGATTGGCTCTCATGGACTTAACTACATTTGATGTGATTTTGACTGTTTATTTCTCAAGAACCATGCGGATTTTGATAAAAAACATTTCTTTTCTCTTTTCTGTTGACACCAAAAACTTAAAAAAATTCAGAAGTGGATTTTATCCGAATTTGAAATTAAGCGACTCATGTAGTTTCGTTTCGTAGTTTCTAAAGATAAAGATCCTCGAATTGTATGTGGTATGTACATAATAGTTCCATGTTTACCATGCCCCATGGGTAAAAACCTATTCTTTTTGGTATAGTATAGCTAGCTACTAATATCTAATCTGTGGTATAGTATTCTACTCTTTGGTAGTTTGGTTCAACGCTTGTAGCTTTCGCTTTTAGACGGAAGAAATTCTCTATGGTTGTCTGGTCTGGTGAATAACTAAATGAATGTACGCTACGTACGTTCTATCTTACTTTATATTAAAGCAGCAGAAATAGTAATTATAAGAGTTACTGGAAGCATTGTAAAGAATAGTGAAATCAAGCAATTATATATACACAAATATGGATAGAGAAGACGGTGAAATGAGTGATGATAACGCAATGGTTATTGATGATGTAAAAGAACCAATTTCGTACACTGAAGAGTGTACAGTGGTACGTAATAATCTTTTTTTTTATAAATTATATTTGAGAACCAAGTATCAAGTATCCGTGGGTCGTCATAGGGGCGGATTTTAAATTTGAGTTGTTTTTTTACAAGTTGTTGTGTTTTGTTATTGTGTATTTCTTTGAATGTTTTCATTGTGAATTTTGTCATGAAACTGTGTTAATAATTGTTTTTGTTCTAGGTTTATAAAGCTGATAGAGCTGGCTTAATAATTGAAAAATTAGAAAAAGTTGATGCTTCCAAAATAGAGGAAAGAGCAAAGAGGTTTGGTTTGAATCTCACTGGGAATAGAGTAATTACACAAAGACAAATTGATGAACTTTATTCCAATTTTGGAATTGAAAGTGGAAATGAGAGACACTTTCGTTTTGATGCAATCAATTTAAATGGAGTTGATGGACTTACTACAAAAGAAATATTCCAATATTTAGAAGATTACAAACCACTATCTCTAGAATGGATTGATGAAGTTTCATGTAAGTATTTATTTTCTTGCAATTCAATGGCATAAAAGCCTATGCAGGAGCTGTAATGGTGTCATATTCTTTACTGAATAGTAAAATGTAATACACAGTCATACCAATGTCCAAAAAATAAAGCAATCAAGTATAGTAATCAATAGGGCTCGGATAAATATGTAAACACACATTTTTTATTTTAATCATTTTCATTCATTATTCGGGTTTCTCCATAAATTATGTTGTTTTAAGCTAAGAAATGAGGGTTTTAGAATCTATATTTTTCCTTGTTTCAAGGTTAAGACTATATTTTTAGAATTTAATTCCATAGGTCCATATTTCCTATCTTCAATAATTAAACAAGCAAAAACTGCATAATTTTTGCTTCCATAGCGCCATGCCGCGGGAATAAATTGTCATTGCGCGGCATACACGGATGTAGGTAGAGTCATGCGGGACTTGTGCGCTATTTTTCTATTCATGCAAATAAGGTTTGTCCTCGAAATAAAGGATTAACAACTCTACAAAAAATAACAATATTCTCAGTGAAACACCTACTGGCAATCCAGAGGTTAGGCATATTGGATTACTTTCTGTGACGTAGAGAGGTCATTCAGTCAATATAAAAGCGTTTTTCCGATCAAACAGAAAAAGCTTCATTTAAAAAATTTGATGAAACTTATTGTTGTATACAGTATACAACAATATGTTTACTGCAACAACTGGAATAACGAGGCAGACTAAATTTTAGCTAAACAATTTAATTTTGTTGATTTTTTATATATTTTTTCAAATAAAGTGTTTTATGTTTGGTAATAGTAGTGTTTTTTAGTCCGTATTTTCTTTTTTTAGACCCATATTATATGTACATATTTTGGGATTTTTGGCACATATTTATCCCCTAGTAATCAACAACAAAAATACTTGATTGCTGATTAGGTGAGGTGTGATGAGAGGAAACTAATACTATAATATGTGTCATGTCATAGTTATGTGTGTTTTTAAAGTAGTGGCTAAACCTTTAACATTTTCAGGCAATGTTGTTTGTCAGGATCACATCTCCGCAGCATTAGCATTATTGGTTCATTCCAGGGAAATAAGAGATCAGAACTTAAAACAAATGCTTGCTGATAAACCAAATCATCATTGGCGAGAAGGTATGCCACATCCTAAAAAAGACTTGATATTAATAAGATTTGCTACTAATGGAGACAAAAAAATCATTAAAAAGAAATCACAAAGTAAAAATATTGATGAATACTATGATCAAAGCATGGATGCTGTAAGTAAGAACCCATGGGGTGATTTGTGTCAATCATGGGGAGTTTATGATCACCAGGAAGTGTTTCAGCGCAAGCCTAGATATCACGTTGAAGATAATTTTGAAGAGCCAGATAAAATTATTAAAATAAAAAATAAAAGTTTAGCCAGTCGGCTAGGAAAAAGGCATGCTGAAGAAAACATCAACCAATCTAAAGAAGATGATGAAAGTGATTCAGAATCAGAATGGAAAATAAAATCCAAGACTCCTAGAATGAGGATGCATGCAGATGATGAAGAATCTAAGCAAAAGAAAAAGTTAGCTTCCCATCACTCCAAAGATACTGATGGATATTCAGCATTGTCAATTGAAGTCGACAATTCCAACAGTAATTATAGTCGAAGGGAACACTCAAAACTATTTGAAAAGTTTTTAAAGCATGCTAACAATAGAAAAAAACACAGTATACAGTCACGATTAGGTGAGAAAGTTGTTGCTTTGGAAGATAATGAGAGTGTTTCAAGTGATGATTTATCAGAAAATTCTGACAGTAACATTATGAGTCGAGTGCATAAAGTAAACACCAGTAGTAGTGTGTGGTCTCGATTAGATATGAAACCTGGTGGTACTGTAAGTCAAAGTGACCAGAGTGACCTGCGTCAAATCTTAAAATCAAGAAAGCATAAGAAATCTGATGACCTACGAGATAGATTAGGTAAAGCGAAACAGAGTAATCTAAGAATTGAAATTGACAATAATTATGCACATGATTTATAGTGCATGTTCTAGCATAATTTATATAATAGTTTTAAGATTCTGCCTAAAGCAACTTTCACTCATTGGCTTCTCCAAATGAAAAATATTTCTAGTAATCTTAAATACATAAACATATTACAAATAGGTTGCCTGATGAAACTTAGTCAAGACTCAAGTTTGATTTTACTTGACAACCGTTTGTAATCAAATTGTCTGTATTTTAATATACACATACTGTTGTCAACTATACTGTTTTAAACAGTATTATGCTGTTTTTCACTAAATTATACTTTTTACTATTGAACAAAAATAAAGTAAACAAAATACTGTTTTCAGCATCAAAATGCAAACACATTTTTATTTGTTTTACTTAGAAGCTCACACAGATTTCGCCATCTCAACATTTACTGAAAGAGTTTTTTCAGTAATGAATGCTAAGTGGCAGGAGGATAGAAATAGAGCATCTATAAATTTAATATAAAATGAGCTCTTCGTTTATTTTAGTTTCTGTTATAATTGTGGTGAGGCATTCAGGTATGAAGTTATTAAAAAAAAAAAAAAAAAAGTTTTGCGAGAAACTCTAAAAAAATACGCTTCATTTTTCTAAAATACTGTTTAATATTCTTTATAGACCTGATTATACTTTATTTCTTGTAAAAAAAGTTGGCAATAATATACAGGGTGGATAAACTACTGCTTGGTAAGGGGAACCAAACTACCTTAACCATTGCAACTAAACGAAAATCGTCTTGGGAGCCTATCTACCTTAAAATGTTTAACCCCATTCACAGATTTTCGAAAAAAATTAAGTACAGTTGGCCAAGTGATAGAAACAAGATTGATTAACATCCGAAAAAAGTTTTATAATTTTCGTAAAAAGTTTGCCTGGGTTGGTCCGATAGAACTATTTGATCAGTATAGAAACAGGATCGATTGGCATAACAAAATGGTTTGTTCAAAATGTCAATTTTCTTCCCAACTACAATTTTTCGAAAATCTGTGAAAGTGAATCAAATTTACAAAAAAATATGGAAATCTCTTAAGAAAGACCATTTTCGTGTAGCTGCAACGATTAAGGTAGTTCCTCATACTGCGCCATTCACCGTATACATCCTGTCTATTACAATAACAAAACAGAATAAGTGTACATACATAATATCAAATTATCTATTTATAAGTACCTAACAACCCTCTGTAGTAGGGACGAAAATATATTTTTTTTGATGTCTAAAACACCAGTTTCTTTGTTAGTATGTACGGTCGAACAAGCTAATTGGTATACAGTTTAACCCACAAATTACATTGTAAAGTGTAAACCAAATAGCTTGTTCGACCGTAATTAATCAAAAATTAGTAAGGAAAAATTAATGTTTTTTTAACTTATACAAAAATAATCAGAGATAAAGATTTGAATTTGTTTCATCAGGCAAGCCATTTGCAGTATGTTTTATTCTTGTATTTAAAAAAAAGATTTCTAAAAAAGTATTTTTGATGGGTATAGGGCAATTTTAGGCGGCATCTCAGAATATAAGTATAATTATTATAATTTTACCAATAGTGTTTTAGCTAATTATATGTTAAGTGTCTGTTTTTTTTTAATTAAGCGTTTTCAAGTTATGTGTAAAACATATTTATTAGTCATTAATGAACTGACTATCATAATTATGCATAATGAATTATTATACTTACATACTTACTTACATAAAAAGTTCTTTAAATCTGATAAAATATACTTTTGCAAAAAAGTACAACCAAAAGCAAAATGATTGTTTTTTTTCCGACAAAAAGGTTCTAAGATTTTAGTATTTTTAAAAAAGTCTGTTGTATTTATTTGCAAAAAAGTTTTTTTTTGTGGTACCTACATTGTAAATAGCATCGACGATAGAATATACCTATACGTATTTATAGATACTAACTTAAAAATCAATCTTAAAGGAAGGTTAAGGCCCCGAACTCTACCCTAACCGAGAAGAGTGGAGTGGCGAGATGTGTCGACCAATTACAGGATGAACGAGACACGCGATGTAGATTTCAACCGATGCGATAATTATGTTGGTTTCCCCACGTCGCGTCGTGTCTCCACTCTGCATCGCTCGTCCCCGCATTGGGCCCGGACTCCACGTCTGGGCCTAACGGGTGTATTGACACTGGCTTGGCCACCGTCAGGGCTTTTAATTTAAAAACACGAAAAAATTGTCGCTCGAAATTTGTCGCCAAATATCAGAATTTGTCGGTCACGGTCAAAGTTACAAGAGTTTCAAGGGTTTATAGGTGGCCGATCGGGCTCCCCAGCTTGGCCACATTTATATCTCCTATAAGGCACCTAGCGAAGATCTGGTTATCCCGTATTTTGTAAATTGCGACTTACAAAATAAAAACAAACAATTACAAAAGATATTCACAACATATTATTTACAACATATTACATTTATTTTACCTCCCTACCACAATTTTCACCCAGAGCGAGTATTTTGGACACTGGTATTTATCAGAAATGATCCTCAGAATACTGTTGCTGCTGCCGCGAACCAGTGACCGACAAATTCAGATATTTGACCTACAAATCCTCTGTTAACTATAGACACGTTATAGAATAAAAACAATTGTTAAATTGCAAGTCCACGATAGGCACAGGAACATGTATGTCGCAGCTAATTCGTATAACACGGCGGATTACATAATGGCGCGCCGGATTGAAAAACGTCGACGTTATGTAACGCGGCGTCCTCATATTCAGCCGCATATGGTGGCGATACGTTCGACAAAGCGGCGTCCAATGTTTAGCGGTATTGTCAGCAGAAACGATGAACAGTGAACGCCGTCATGCAAGTCTATGGATCAAAACATGAGACTGGCTCACTGTTATCGGGCGTGCCGGTATAGACAGTGGAGGGTTCCGAATGAGGATAATCAATTTTTGCTCCAAGAACAAACATACATAACTAAGCGTGCCATTCCGTTGTGACTCTGCCCTTTTTTTTGCGGATGGGAAATCATCGAATGACCCCTCTCACTCTGGGCGGAGCGGAAGGGAGTGTCAGACTGAAAACCATCCATGTTCCTTCCTCGCCCTTTATGTTCCAGGGCCGCGGTATCTCTTTCGCACAATCCCGCAGCCTCAGCAGGCTTCGGCCCTTGCGGGCCCCTTCACTTTGCTGACATTTTCTTAGAGATGCGCGTGGATCACTAACGCGCCGCCGACACGGCCTGTCGTCATAAGACGGACGGACGGCGAGCTAGCCCATAGCTAACCGTCCACAGGCCCGCGTCTACGGGGGCCGGTAGCCACCCCGTTGCCCCCGACGCACAGTGGGTCGAAACGATGATTTTAGTGACTTAGGGATCAACTTCGTTTTTTTACATTTTTTTTTATGCAGATCGATAGAACTCATTAACCTCAATAATAACTGTTCGGATGCGTTTTTTCTTAAACTGGCTCCTTTGGGTGGAAAAATGCATTTTGTTATTTTTTTGTATGGAGCGGGTCAAATAAAATTAAATTCCTGCTGAGTGGCGGATGATCCCGCTTTGAAACTATATTTTTCTTAAAGCTTGTCCAGTCTGCTATCATTTGATGCTTTGAACATTTGCATAAAGTTGCAACACTGCCAAATAAATGGATCGAAAAAAATGAAAAAATACATTGAATCAAAAGCTTCATTTTTCATTTTCGGATGTTCTTTTAAGTTATAATTGATATAGAATAGTGAGTCAAAGCACTTAATAATACACTGAGTTACTTAAACACTAACGACAATACATGAAAAGGTGCCTAATTTGCTTGAATTTACTCAGTACGTTTTATTTAAAAACGTGGATCTACTCATTTCTATTTGTTTATTTAATGAACTTATAAAATCTTTAAATTAGATTTAATACTGAATAGTAAGTAAAGTCACATGCCAATACAAATTTACTAAAGGTAAAAACTTAAAATTAACAATATACAACAACAAATTTACTACTTCCTTTCAGTCATGAACTCATGACGTACAAACTAATAAAAAAAAACAAGAAACTTACAATCAACCAATAAACTTATTCACTATCGCTTGGCTATCTTGTAAATTATCTAAATACATATATACGAGTATATAACTCAAAGGTGACTGACTGACATAGTGATCTATCAACGCACAGCCCAAACTACTGGACGGATAGGGCTGAAATTTGGCATGCAGGTAGATGTTTTGACGTAGGCATCCGCTAAGAAAGGATTTTGATCAATTCTACAAGGGGATAAAATAGGGGATGAAAGTTTGGATGAAAATTTGACAATTTTAAACCGATCGGGCTGAGACTTTGCTTGTATAAAGCTACTTTGACGTAGGCATCCTTTAAAAATGTATTTAGATAAATTCCACCCCTAAGGGGATAAAATAGGGGATGAAAGTTTGTATGAAACTTTGTCAATTTTTAGCCGATCGGGCTGAGACCTTGCATGCATAAAGCTACTATAACGTAGTCATCTCTTAAGAAAGGATTTCGATAAATTCCACCCCTAAGGGGATAAAATAGGGGATGAAACTTTGTATGAAACTTTGTCAATTTTAAACCGATCAGGCTGAGACTTTGCATGCATAAAGCTATTATGACGTAGGCATCCCCTAAGAAAGAATTTTGCGAAGCCACGGGCAAAAGCTAGTACATCAATAAAATCTAAATCAGATTCTGAAGGAAAACTCAGCAGAAGCTCTTTGACTTTTGGAGAGAGAACCATTCTATATTCATGCTTCACTTCTACTTGGTGGATTTTTGTTGGCTGACGTCTTTCTATTTCTTCTGTAATGTTACCCTTTATAGTTGCCACTGTTGTCTGGGTTTCTTTGGTAAATTTAAACATTATCGGACGACACTAGAAAGTCGATGATGGTCAGTCGTTTTCCCAAATAATTGTTCCTTCAGATTGTTGAAGCCTTATACGTACTAGAAACTAGACTGCCAAAATAGTAGGGTCATGATCACTCTGTCTCAGTCGTTTGTTTGTAATTGCTTTGACCTGAGGCTCCATCAAAGCTCCATTTGCTTATAAGCAGTAACTCTGTTGCCGAGTCCAAATCCAAAGCAATTACATCTAAAAGCCTAGAAACCGTCAAATCGAGTAATGCTTGCAGTTTAATAGCAGCTCCTTCTTCAGTTATGGTGATGTCTTCGTTCCCTGGATAACATTTTGATTTTGCTTGCTTGGTTTTATAATAAGAAGGGTATAAATCAGACCAATTTTCACTTGCTGCTTCTCTGAGGCTTACATATTGCCACTTACTTAATTTAAGTGAAACTAATAAAGCCAGTGTCTTATCGGGTGAATATGTACAACTGTTTGCTTAATTTGCACTTAAACACTGCTTCACTTTTTCTATATCTTCGGGGTGATTTAGCAAATGGTTCATTATTTTTCCTACATCCTCGTTTCCAGTGTTTCTTAAACTAGCAATTTTAGTTTTTGTTTATTTGATCAACTCGTCTTCGTTTTTGCCTGGAGCCTAATTCTTCGAAAGGTTTTCGAGGTGTAAATGTAGATGTTGAAGCTTCTGTAGTAGATGGTGGTAGATTTCAACATCTTCAATATTACACATCTCGAGCCTTTCCTGTTTAGTGTACACAGTTTATGGTATTACTCCTTCGGGCCAATTATAAATATAATATATCATTATTCATATATCAATAAATAAACAAATAGAAATGAATAGATCCACGTTTTTAAATAACACGAACTTAGTCAATTCAAGCAAATTAGGCACCTTTTCATGTATTGTCGTTAGTGTTTAAGTAACTCAGTGTATTATTAAGTGCTTTGACTCACTATTCTATATCAATTATAACTTAAAAGAACATCCGAAAATGAAAAATGAAGCTTTTGATTCAATGTATTTTTTCATTTTTTTCGATCCATTTATTTGGCAGTGTTGCAACTTTATGCAAATGTTCAAAGCATCACATGATAGCAGACTGGACAAGCTTTAAGAAAAATGTAGTTTCAAAGCGGGATCACTCGCCACTCAGCAGGAATTTTATTTTATTTGACCTGCTCCATACAAAAAATAACAAAATGCATTTTTCCACCCAAAGGAGCCAGTTTAGGAAAAAACGCATCAGAACAGTTATTATTGAGGTTAATAAGTTCTATTGATCTGCATTAAAAAAAATGTAAAAAAACGAAGTTGATCCCTAAGTCACTAAAATCATCGTTTCGACCCACTGTGCGACGCCTGGTGCGTCTCCCGCGGCGGCTGGGGCGAGTGGCTCTCTCCCTCTCGCGTTCCGCATCCTAGCATGAGCATCAACGGGAAGTATGCCATAGGTTTTCATTTACTAGTAGGCTTTGTCAAAACATTCGGCTTAACCTTTTGGACGCCATTGTCACATATGCGTGACAAGCAAGCGCGTGCCCTGTACGCTGAACGACACAAATAATTATGTGACAAAATAGTAGATGAAATTGTGGCTTGGCGTGGAGGGCACGCGCGAGCGTTTATGCTGTGGCGGTCAAAAGGTTAAAAACCCTAAACCAGATTTAAGACGAAGCCAGTAACACTGGCGACAGTCCTCAGACGAGCCAGCACTGGCCTGGCCCGTGTTGTTTAAAAGAGGCTAATGGATTTATTTCATTCCTGAATTATTCTTCAGCGACTGGCACTATGCGTCTACACGCGTCCTCAGGCTGGCGCGGGGGTTGCGGGGCAGCCACTGGCTTGAAAAATAGGCCAGCGCTCTATTCCCGACAGTGCTGGCAGCTAGCGCTGTATTGTCTTGAAAAACTGTTTAACGAGGTCAATAACAAGCCAACGCTGGCCTGGCAGCTAACACTAGCTTCGCCTAAAACCTATTACGTATTTTTAATAGAAGCGCATTCTTGGATTAAAAATGCTCGTCTCAGTGCTGTTTAGGCAATAATTTTGGTGACTTCGTTACAGTGAAAACGGGCATAGTTTTGACTGTTTTACTTGTTTCCCGATTTGGATTTCCTTCAAATAAAAATCATTATTAGTGGGACTCCATTTTATTATTTTTGTGCGATTTCTTGTGCACTTAGTTTAGATTCAGTAGAAGTATTGTTGTGCTTGTTAATAAAAAAAAGAAAACAATAAACGTGATGTTAGTTTATACAATCTGGTAATATAAAGATTTGAAGGAACAAAAATACCTCTAGTACTTACATAGTTATATATTAGCCTCAATTTACATTTCCGCAGATCGGAATGGAAGCAAATTGTAATATTTAGAGAACTAATCTAATACTGTAACGTACAAACTAGATATAGGCCCAAAAATAACAGGTTGTCAGAGGAGAATTAATATTCTTATGTAGTGTCGAGAAATCCCGTAACTACACTTTTCTCGAACACATTCGCGCATTCTTTCCATTCCGTTTCGGGGTAGGGTAAATAGAGCCCTACGCTGTATACGGGGTGGAAGGGACACCATTTGGACCCCTCCATATAGAATTTTTATAAGTAATTAATAAAAATCTGCTGTTCCACACATTTTATGTGTAGGTATTGCACTTTTGTAGGAAACGAATGTTTTTTTTTAATAACCAACGAAAAATATCTATATGGGGGGGAGGGGGGGGGGTACTCCAAATGATGTACTGCGTAGGTGGTAGCCGTTTTGGCGTCGGTGTGCCTTCCACCCCGACTTGTAACAAAGACAAAAAAAAAACGATCAAGAAAAGTGGGTGCAAGACTAGTTATTAATAAATCTTTATAAGTACAAATAATAATTTATTCGATTGTTTCAATAAAATTATCGAATGTCATATAATGTATTAGCAACAAAGATAAATAATTTTATAATTCGGAAGACGAGTATTCGAATTGACTATAAAAAAGTACATTCATATTTAACTTAAGTATGAAAACATTTTCGGAATAACATTAACGATTTGGATTAGTAAAATGTGTGTAAATTAGTTATTGCTATTATTGTTAAGCCTCGTGATAATGCATTATGATTTACAAATTCACGACAACAACATACATAAAAATTGGAACAAAGGTTTTAGTAACAATGGGTTTCCCCTACGCTATCCAAAGGTGGTCCCTTCAGATGTGTGAAGGACCATGTGAATGAATATAAATATAATAATTTTATCGGTGTTGTCGAAATAAATATAAATTACTAATGAAAAAAAAGATTGTTGTTTTAGGGAACTCAACTAAAATACTCCCATGAAAATCTGATCACTAAAGTTCGTTTCACTCTTGAGCTTATTGATCTAAGCCTCACGTTCACGACCTCTGGCGGGCGACATGACTGCTTGGCTCCAATCTCTTTACGGAGTAGATAAGGTTGAAGATTAACCTTTTGTCACATATACATGACGCCCTGTACGCCAAAGGACACAAATATGTGACAAAAATAATCTGGTAACATCTAAATATAAACAAGAGTACGGCCGTTAGTTCCGATTCTTACAAAACTCTAAAAGATCAACCGCATCACTGTTATTAACATTAATGTTGTATGTATTGGATTGTGTCAAAGTTCTTTTGAATGTTGTTACTTTAAGAAATAGATATTAAATATATTTTTACTAGATCAGAATTTCATTGAAGCCTTTGTAAAATAAATGATACATAACACTAATATAATCTGTTAATGAGTAAGTATAATACTGACGATTTTTAATATGCTTTGTAACTTAACAATAAGAGCCTTTTTTTTATCATAATTATGTGTTTCTGTCGCCGACAAATCGGGCTTCCGGCCGCATTCTATTGTTTTGTAGGTACCGATTGTTATATTGCCTTACGTGTCGTCAGGGGCGGTTTAATTGTCTCAACCAGTATTTCAGATACTGATTCTTACTTTTTGTGAGTAATATTGAACACACTGTAACAATGGACACATTTTTCAGTTATTACAAGAAGGTGGGCAACTACTAAAAAAACGACCAAATTTTGCCGTCCTAGGCCCGGGCCTACTCGGCCGATAGGAATCCGCCCCTGAGTGCCGTACGCAGGATGCGGGGAGATGCCAGCTTAGTCGCGCGCGCTGATATGCGCATGCGGGTGAGGCGTGAGGCACGCGCACATACGCAAACTCGCGTGACAGAATAAAGGCCCTTCATTATGTAGGTATTGTTAAAACATTAGTTAAGTACACGATGCTATTATAATTATGAAATTATACAATGCTAAACTTAACGAAAAATATATAATATCATTATTCACCTGTTTCAGTGTTAATAATATTTTTGTCAAAACATCTAAAATAATACATAAATATATTTAGGCACATGTTAATAATTATTATGCTCGCAGCTCATATGGTGGTTATTGCAATAAATGTTTTAATGAATAATTATGCAAATTCCAGTTTATAGCTGGCACAGCTAAAGATAGTCAACAGCTCAATTCTATTTTAATAATAATTTTTCAACAGCTCGAAAAGTGGCTCTCAATGCAATGCTTTTTTTTTTTACCCTACTATGGCGAAACCAAAAGAAAGGGTTATGATTTGTTCAGTGTACAGTGTGTGTTGAACACAGGTGCTTTTTACTTTGCATTTTGCAATAGTGCGGGAAAGTACGCCACGAATGACTATATTCTATTTAGATATGTAAATAAACTTGAATATTTCCCAGTGTTGTGAAAATCGTGGTGTGATATGCTTGAGGATTTGTCACTGCACTCTCGGATCCATTTAGCAATCCTGCCTCGATGGCAATGACAGACTGCACGCTCGCAAGAAAATGTACTATCCTAGTGTTTTTACATGTCTAATTCTGGCACGTAATTTCCACATTTCAATATTTGAAATGATTAAAAACTTGTTCTTACTGTTCAACGTTTGATATAAATTAAACAAAAATCCGTCCCAATGATCTAAATTTGTATAAATAATAAAGTATGAAATAGTGGAATGTTTCAGTCTTACTTATAAGTACGTTGTGTACGCTATGCGCCATAGCGTACTAAAAATAGTATTAAGGCGCCTACAAACTATAACGACCGCGTGAGATTTTGCTTATCACAATAAGTTTATTGTGTCGGCGGCCAGTTGATTGTATAAGCGTAGTCAGGGACGGCGGCTGTTGTTCAGTAGCCCTTTTATGGGTTTTATTCAGAAACGCTGTAAAGTTGATTCCGAGACGTTTAAACATCGAAAACGTATGACTAAGCAAACATTAATCATCACTTAACTTTAAGCAGCGTTTGTGAATAAACCCTAAATGTATAACGAAATATTAATTAATATTTTAATACCACAAATGGTAAAATTTTGATAAAATATAATTTAAAAACTATGTGTCAGAACTCGCAATAATATCATTTAACTCTTTTTTCTTTGTCTTTCTCTTCTTTGCGGTCACTCGAATCGTCTTTTTTCTTAGCAATTAATGTGTGCTTGGCTTTCTTAAATTGTTTTTTAACTTTGTCCTTCACTTTATTTTTTTTGGGCGTTGGTATTACTTCTACTGATTTCATGGATGAACTATTTGATTCACTATTTCTTTGCGCTGAAATGAAAAAAAAAAAAAACTTAAGTAAATAAATAGAATATTCATATTTCCATAATAATATTAATATTGCTGGCTTCTTTTTGCTGATTTTTTTTCACGGCTAAAGATCAATGCACACTTAAACATTGCAAGGGATGAGCGTCGCGCGGAAGGAACCCGTACTTAAGCTAGGCGTCGCACAGTATACGATTTCACAAATCTAGGTGGACAAAAATCTAAAATCAAAATTATAGAAATGGTGCATTTTTCACTTGTATCTCAATCTTGAATAACATTAGCAACTCCCAAAACAAAGCAAACCTACCTGGGCCCCGCGACCCTTCCGACAACAAAAGGCAAAGATACCCTTTCAATAGCAGGTAAGCGAGAGCACGTTCAGTGGGACCGCTAACGTTAACGTGTTTGCATGTCTCTGAGTGTTTTGTGCGATACCAAGTGCTTTTTAATGATGGAATCTTCTACTAGAGGTAATTATGGTTTTATTTAGTTATAAAATATTACACCAAAGAAGATGGATCAAAATTGCCCCACGTCCTATAACAATGTGACATATCTCAAAAAAAAGATAAAAATGTAAAAAAAAATATGGCATACTTCCTAAGTTCATTTTTTTACACCTTCATATGAAAAAAATGCTATGAAAATAGTTCAGGCGCTGTTATGAAAAATTCTTTCGTATGAGTATTTATGGACCGATTTAAAAAAATCTTTTTTTGTTTGAAGCGTCAGATCTCCGGTCTCCAGGATCTTGGAGAAATGAAAGAAAAATCTCAAAAATAAGCTCATTTTTTTCAATTAAGGTAGTTTTTAATACATTACATTTATTTTGTTCAATCAAACATCAACTGACGATTATCTCCTTTTTCACCTGATTATGAAAACGTGAGAACAAAAGCTTGAGCTTGAATACTACACTATACTTTTTGACGACTCGAATGGCGTAGTGGTAGTGACGCTGCCGTACGTTCTTAGGGTCCTGGGTTCAAATCCCGGTAGGACAAAATGTTTGTGTGATGAGCATGGACATTTGTTTCCAAGTCATGGATGTTTATAATTATGTATAATAAGTATGTATTTACAAACAAAAAAGTATATATGTAGTATATCAACTATCTAGTGTCCACGACACAAGCTTTGCTTAGTGTGGCACTAGGTGGCGCTGTGTGTTAATGTCCAGTGATATTGATTTATTTATTTATTTATATTATTGTACAGAATTCAATTATTACTTTGAATACTGTATAATAATAATTATTATTTATCGGACAACTAAGACCCTTATATAAGATACATTAAATATCATTAAACAACAATAACAAACTAATACATATTTTTAACCTTATACTATAACTATACACGCAGCTTTGACGGCGTCGCTTAGCCGTGACAACACAACAAGAGAGTGAAAAGCGAACAATGTGAAGTACATAAATGAGCTTATTTTTGTGATTTTTTTTTCATTCCTCCGTAATCCTGAAGGCCAGAGGCCTGACTTTATGACCGTGGGACTACCTTGGAGGTACCCTTTCAAACAAAAAAAGATTTTTTTAAATCGGTCCATAAATACTCATACGAAATAACAGCGCCTGCACTACTTTTAAAGCAATTTTTCCATAAGAAGGTGTAAAAAAATGAAGTTAGGGAGTATGCCATATTTTTTTATATATTTTTATCTTTTTTTTGAGATACGTCACTTTGTTATAGGACGTGGGGTAATTTTGTATGGATTGTGATCCGTCTTCTTACTTTTTAAGATGATAAAATATGATCCTAAACATACCCTTTTCAATTCGTTTTCATAACTTATAATTCAAAATGTAATTAGACATAAAGTACTTAGCAATATACAGCAAAATGATGGTAATAGTTTTAAATGATTCCTTATTTATTCTATTATTAGGTACAAATTGTTATATTTTGCGTTTATTTGCGCAAATTAACTTTTTTCATATTTTTTTGTTATAGGTCCCCGTTTGCAAAGAAAATCGTTGTTTGAATTTTGGCGTTCAATTTCGGCTAAAGGGCGAGTAACTCAAATGATTGACTTTGTTAAGTTAACATTAAGTGCTCCAGTTCTTAGTGAAGAAGCTGAACGGCTTTTGCGTGCTGTAATGAAGAATGAATGTGAAAAAATACGTGAAAAATGGGAACGCAAGCAAAGAAAGTTGGACTTGTTTCTATGTTCTTACGAAGAGTGGCTAAACGAAGATATAGTGTTACATATGATCCCCGAGTGTTCACAATCGAGTTCCATTCGTGGGAGACCGCAAACAAGGTTTGAAAATAGTTCCAAAAGAACCAAAAAGCGTAAAGTCCAACATTTACTAACTGGTTATAGCCAAGAACAGTTATCATATGCTGCTCAATTGAGTGTTCGATCCGGTGGAAGACGTGATGCTGCTGACTTAATGCAGGAAATATCCACGGCTTCACCAAGACGTGCTACTACATATAAGCAAGCTCGGAAACTTTTTTCAACGTCCAGAAGAAGTAGAAATTCCGAAAAACAATTACGACCATACACTGCTGAAGCATTAGCATTGTTTATATCAAACAATTTCACAGTTCACAAAAAATATACAACAAGAAGCAAAAGAAAGAGGATTTCCGCTGTATCCATGCTACGACCAATTAGCACGAGTAAAAAAAGACTGTTATCCTCCGGTGGAATTAATTAAAGTTAGTGATACATGGGCTGAAATTCAGCTTCAAGGACTTCTTGATCACACGGTTATGAGATTATGCAAAAATATTCTTGGAAATGTATTGCTAAGCTCTACAAATGAGTTAAATTATACAATGATTTATAAGTGGGGATGTGATGGTTCCTCTGGACATAGTTTGTATAAACAACGGTTTGAAAATGTGGAGAGTACGGACGAATATATGTTTGTCATATCCTTTGTACCTTTAAGACTTATAACAGATGACGACAATAAGAAAATCTTATGGGAAAATCCACGCCCTTCTTCACCAAGATTCTGTAGAATAATTAAATTTATGCATGAAAAAGAAACGGATTTCTTAATTAACGAGGAATGCAAACAAATGCAAACACAAATCCAATCCAAAAGGCAACCTGATCAGGACATGTATCAGTTTGGCATATCAAGTCTTCATGCATATATTCGCACTATGGAGTGTCTTTTAAATATTACGTACCGCATGGAATTTTCTGAATGGCAAGCCAGAGGAAGCCAAAAAAAAGACATGAAAAAGAAACGAAAGGAAGAAATACAGAGGAAATTTAAGGAAGTGGGGCTTATAATTGATAGAGTGAGACCTGGGTTTGGGACCAGCAATGACGGGAATACCGCAAGGGCATTTTTTAATAATAGTGCAACAACAGCACATATTACTGGTATCGATGAAAATTTAATAAAGCGTTTCGGAATAATTTTAGCTGCCATAGCTTCTGGGTATGAAATTGACTCGGAAAAATTTCATCAATACTGTACTGAAACTAGACGAGTATATTTAGATTTATACCCATGGTACAACATGCCAGCAACTGTGCATAAAATTTTAGTACATGGTGCAGAGATTATGCGGCATTCGATAATACCACTCGGGCAAATGTCTGAAGAGGCTTCGGAAGCTAAAAATAAAGAAATAAGAAGAGTGCGATTGGAGCATACTCTTAAAACTTCACGTCATCAGACTAATTATGACTTAATAAAATATATGTTAATGTCTTCAGACCCATATATAGCTTTACTAAGAAAACTGCCTCACAAAAATGTGTATAAAAACCATAAAGATTTAAATTTTTTGCTAAAAACTCAATAAATGTTGTTTTAAAAATAAAGTATGCTTTTAATTTTACTATTATACCGTAGATCAATCATTTACAATCATTCAAAAAGCAATACCAGCATTCCTAATTTTTGTCCACCTAGATTTCTCAAATCGTATACTGTGCGTCGCCTGCTTATGGCAGACGACCAACTACTGGGTATATGTAGAGACGGCCATGCGAAAGGAATGCGACGGCTCGTTGGAAGTCGGTCAATGGGGGCAGACGTTTGCTGCTTACTAGCTGATCCCGAGCCGACACGATGCTAATAAGCGTGCATGTCCGGTGACCTTTAAGCTTAAAGCATAATGCTCGCACATTAATCCGCGATGGATCTGACCATCGAGATTTTCGAATTATTATTTGGTGCATTCACCTTCACCATTCATAATTAGTTTGGTAGTAACTATCAATAGTGCAACAAATTCCAGTAAATGTTATCGATATTATTTACCTCTCTTGCTGGCGATGGAAGCGGCAATAGCAAGATCTTCTTGGCGTTCTCGACGACGTTCTGCATCAAGCTGCTGTACTAACTCGTCACGCATGCGAACTATTTCAACAAGACGAAGTACCAACTTTTCCTCGCGGGCCTGTAAATATAAAACCATTATTTATTATGTTAAGCTGTTTACATAACTGGCGAATCACCAGATATTTTTATTGTGAGTCAAATAACATATTTAGTCAAGTTAAAGTAGGTATAACTTATTCCAAAGCTTAATTCTTTCATTGTCACTTTAGTTTTACGTAAACAAAAAATCAAATACACCGGTATTTGATTTTTTGTGCGAGTGACGTCTGCTCCAAAACGGCTTGACCGTTTTTTTGTACATATGGGGTAATCTGGATGGGTTCACCCTTGTTTGGTATAACAATTTTTGATATAATTTTACTAATTCGAACAACGTTTAAGAAAAATAATCAGTTTGTATAATATCGATTAACATAATTTTCATTTCATCGAATATTTATTTGCGATAACAACAATTTTGCGCAATAATCGCACCTTTAATCCAATACCGTCACTAAACGAAATTCATCAAAAAAATGTTTTTAACGCCATCTATTTGCTAAGCGCCTAATTTACATGTTGCTTCGATTCGTATTTTTTCATTTGTAGTCATTGATCTAGAGGGCGCGGTTAACCTATCGACACTAAACGAAACCTCCCCCTCCCTTCATTACTACAATGACAGTAAACGAATGAGTACGTCTCGTCGTCGACAAAATTAATTATTTCGAGTGCAAAACCGTCATTTTAAGTTTTATGTCAGCTTTCTAGTTCATTATCTCGGTAAGTTTCTGTTTTATTTAATAGTCAAAACGACATTTTGTGTTTAGAGCTAGTTTTTCGTCAATGTTCCGTGAATATTAGTAATATAACAAGATTTCAAAAGTGTCACTATTTGTTTAGTGACACTTTTGCATTTATTGAAATATTTTTTTGTGATGAAATTTAGTGCGTAAGTGTTTTTATTTGCTTAGTGACGTTATTACGTATCTCAGTGTAAAAAATTTTTCGAAAACTTAAATGTATTATTGTATTTATTAGTATAGTGTCACTTTTGGAACAAAAAAATAAAGTTTTATATGAAAAGTGTCGTTATTGGTAAATGATTACTCTGGTTTTCAAAAAAAAATATAGTATCATAATATTGCCTATTTTTTTCTAGGTGTAGGAGCAATGTCGCGAAGGGATAAAATATTAAAACTTGCACTAAATAACAAAGAAAATGAAGTTGCAAGTAACGAAAACCATACAAATGTTATTATTCCGAGAACTAGCTCTTCTCCTCGGCTCATACCATTGCAAGTTATTGCCAAGCAACGGGCGAGGTCAGCCAGTACAAGTAGTCGATCCTCATCTTCGAGTAGCTCGAGCTCTTCGAGCTCAAGTTCTTGCAATTCCAGTTCAAACTCTTCACTATCAAATGAAAATGGACCTCGTGTAGCACACCATACTGTGCAAGATCAAGTGACTCAAATTTCCAATCAAACCGATGTTTATAATATTACCAATACATCGTTACGAAGGCACGGATCATCATCATCAGTGTCTGTGATTTCAAACTCGATTGTTGAATCGCCCATTAGAACTCGTACTGGTAATTTGGGAATCGTTGAAAATGTCCCTGGGGAACACTCATTAATTGTTGAAACTCGTCGTCGATCGTCTTCTTTATCAGGCACAGCGTCACCAACAGGTGATTTTTCTCCAGACGACAATGATCCTGACTATGAGCCTAGAATGCCAAGAACAATAGAGGAATCTTCCGACACTGATACTTCTGATTACCATGAACCTAATATCGTATCTTCACCGGTAAGGAAACGACGTAAGGGCGTTATAAATTCAAAAAAACTAAAGGCAAAAAGGCTTCGAAATGCAGGCGCAGAATACGTTTCACTTTCCAAAAATAGACGAGTGGTGCCAGCTAAGCAAATGAAGCCTCCATGTGGTACAAAGTGTCGTTTACAGTGTTTCGCAAACATAAGGGAAGAAGAGCGCCAAAAGATATTTGATGATTACTGGGGTATGGCGTCGTTGACGAGACAACGTGATTTTATTGCCAACAGTATGGTTGTAGTTCATCCTAGATATCAATATAAGAAGTTAAACAATAGCCGCAAGTCAAAACACGCATTTTACTTTACAGTAAAAGAAAATAAAATACGAGTCTGCAAGATATTTTTAAAAAATACCCTTGGTATAAATGACAGACCAATAAGAACGGTTATCGAAAAAACAACAGATACTGGAATTGTTGAGGAAGAAAAACGCGGCAAACATGGAAGACAGAAAAAGGTTGGAAACGATGTAATTCAAGGTATTAAAAATCACATAGAATCTATACCCCGCATAGAGAGTCATTATTTAAGACAACAGACTAGTAGGGAATACATTGAAGGTGGAAAGAATATAGCGGATTTGTTCAGGGACTACAAAAAGAAATGCGAAGAAGAAGGAGTGGAAGCAGCTGAAGAACATACTTATAGAAAAGTTTTCACCCAAAATTTTAACATCAGTTTCTTTATACCTAAAAAAGACATGTGTGAGTTATGTTCGATTTATAATAACTTAAATTCGTCAGAACAAGAAAAAATGAAAGAGAAATATTTAGAACACCATAATGAAAAACGACTAAGTAGAATAGAGAAAGAAGAAGATAAAAAAAAGGTAAATAATACGTTTGTTATAGCTTGCTATGATTTGCAAGCAGATTTACCACTTCCTATGTGCAAAACATCGGCATTTTATTATAAGTCAAAATTGAACGTGTGCAACTTCACAGTTTGTGAACTTGCTATGGATTATTGTGAATGTTATGTTTGGAGTGAAATTGATGGGCTACGAGGAGCAAATGAGATAAACTAAGTCTGAATCTGTTAATGATGCTAACTTAGAAATAGTTTTTTATTCTGACAACTGCTGTGGTCAGCA
Source organism: Xestia c-nigrum (assembly GCA_916618015.1). Taxonomy (NCBI): domain Eukaryota; kingdom Metazoa; phylum Arthropoda; class Insecta; order Lepidoptera; family Noctuidae; genus Xestia; species Xestia c-nigrum. The sequence goes on along the minus strand of OU745255.1, from coordinate 12,097,941 downwards.
AAAAAATCAATTCATGTTTTCAATGTACATGTATGCCCTCAGTAACTTTAATATCAAAAGCATAACTCATAAATTTTTAATAACCGGGCATACTCAAAACGAAAATGACAATGTTCACTCGGTTATCGAAAAAGAAGTTAAAAAGTTCCTGAAGTCATCGCCAATCTATGTGCCTGAACAGTACCTGACTCTTATACAAACTGCTAGAAAAACAGGAAGACCATACAATGTCAAAGCAATGACTTATTGCGATTTTTATGATTTAAAAGACTTGGCCCGGGAATGTGGTTGCAGTTTTAATAAAAATGCGGATGGTGAAGCAGTTAGATTATCGGACATTAAGATAATAAAAATGGTAAAAGAACTTGACGGTGAGATTACCGTCTATTATAAAAATTCTTATGCTCAAAGTGATTTTATGCAATTATGCCCAGAACGATCGTCACGCCGGCGACGTAACAAAAGCAGACATAATTTTGAACTACAGAAGCTGTATAATTCCAGAATTGAGATGAGTAATCGTAAGAAAAGTGATTTAAAGTCTCTTGTTGATAAAAATTTAATTCCACGCTTTTATGCACACTCTTTTTATAACAGTATTGTTTAATTTAGTTTTGATATTAATTTTATAGACTGATTTATGTTTTTATAAGAACCTTAAATATCTCATAGTTACAAAATGTATGTTTAAGAAAGTAACAACTAGAGACTGATTAAGTTATACTGGCAGAACACTTATCTGTCAGGCTAAGGCTTCTTAACTATTTTTAAGGACAGATTTTTTATAGATGTTATATAAAACTTTATGTTGTTTTTAACTTTAATTTGCTTTTTAACTTTTTTTTAACTTCAATTTGCTATGTAAGTATAAAAACTACTACTTACCTCGTTTAGAAAGAAGTACTTTTTGTTTTTGAATTATTTAAAGTATAATTGTGATTCAATTAGGTTCGTAACTGCTTGGCTAGATTTCTCTTAATTTTACTAAGAATATAATTTGTCGTTGTATAATTATGTTTGTTTTATTTTCTCAACCTAATAAAACTTAAAAAATTGCAGATAAAATATAAATAATGTGCTGTATTTTTTTTTAAGTTCATACATTTAAATGTGCAAAATGACACTTAAATGAATATACACCTTTTTCTAAAATGGTAAAGTGTCACTAAACTTTTAAATAATTAATATCCGCTAGTTAATAATAAATAAAATTTAAAAAAAAATACTTTTTAATTAGGAATAATAGTTATGAATGATATAAAAAAACAATTATTCCTGAAAAGTTAATATAGCCTCCTTTATAACAATTATTGGTTCCCATAAATCTTAAAATAGCTCTCCTGCACAATTCACATATTTAGTATAGTGACGGTATTGGATTAAAGGTGTGATCAAAATGTATAATGTTCATTCGATGTAATGTTCAGGTGGTGTAACATGTATTTTATCGAATATTCAATTGATGTAACGTTATGCAGAAAAGAAAACATTGCAATATTTCCAATTTTTGCTATAAGTAAATCTAATTCTGTGTAAGTTTGAAAACATTTGCTAAAAATAAGGTTTTAGTGACGGAAACGAATCGCTGTAAATCCGACTTCACGTAGTCTTGTCTGCCCTACCCCTAGAGTGTAATTTAAAATTAGGCGCGGAGGAGCGAGGCGGGCCGCGAGTTGAGGAGCAGGTGGTTGTAACACTCGCCGCCGCGGCCGAAGCTGTGGTGGTGAGCGTTAAACCCATCTGCGACGATAAGCTCGCGTGGAGCTGCCGGAGCTTCGCAGCGCCGGTGCCGTGACAAAAACCATGCCTGCTGCATGATTATTTGGTCAAATGAATGATTACTTATACGAAATGACTTTATTGTAACTAAAATTAGCCGAAGCGATTTTCGACGAAACGTTGTTATACCAAACAAGGGTAAACCATCTGGATGGTTATTACAGTTAGGTACCACGGTACCACCCGGTCGGTGGCTCTTTTGTCGGCAACCAGAAAAGTACAAAACAGTTACTATTTACCATAGATAGCCACCAAAGTGTTCCTTAGTCGGATGAATATTAACTCATTCGAATATTTATAATACTAATTTTATTGACTGTAAAAATAAGTTAATATTTTCGTTCCTTACCTTATCAGCATCGATGCGGTTAACAGCAGGCCGTGACTGGATGATGCGAATTTCATGTTCAATGTCAGCTTGTTCCTGTTCCAACCGTTGTTGCCGCCGTCTGAAATAATATGTAGGTGTTCAAGGATGACTATCGTATAATACTGTCACTTACTGGATATCTTTCGTGATTGTTCATTATTTGGAGCTCTCGATATTTTGTCGCTGTTGCAAGCGCTACGATCGCGGGATGACTGGAGTATGCGGGTGGATGGAAAATAAATTGTTAGGTGCAGACAAATCTATCTACGGCAAACACACACTCACAGTATCAACAGATTTTCAGGTTTTGTGCCCTTTATAAATGCCCAGTATAAGTTTTAAACTGTGACTTAAAACAACTTATCGCATAGTTTCCAAAACAATAATTGAAACTGCACCTCGTTCCTTGTAAACTGTCCGATTGACTATAATAATCATAGGCAGAGTTGAATGAGTGTAACCACTAGTAAAAAATACAACACGTGTTACGTACATGTACATCAATTCAGTTTGTTTTCTAAACAAGTCATTTTTCTCATTGACTAGTTCACACAGTTGAATGACTAAATCTTCGACTTCCTCTTGAGGTACCGTGTCAGCTTCATCGCCTGTAAAATATAAGTGATTTAGTGATAACGATATATTATAGAGGATGCGTTAGAGATCAAAAATCAAAACTTCACTTTGAGGCCAAAGTTGTTACAAGAAATAGGCTACTAAACCCTCTTCACATTAAGAAGCAAGAATGGGTGCTTGAAAAGAAATAAAATGTGCTGGCATATGTTTACCCTCACACTTGTCGCGAATCATTCGTTCGATGAGTACGCCCTGACGCTCGAGGCCGAGCTGCTGCGTCTCCAGCAGGTCCAGCTGCACTTGCAGGTCTTCGGGCGACATCTGCAGTTTCACCTCGCGCCGCTCCGGCAGGGGCAGGCCCGGCGCAGGACCCTTTGCCTTCCGCCCGCCTGCTGTGCATCAAATATTCACTGATATTGCTGACCACAAAAACTACCGAACTATCGAACCCAGGAGTTCATGCTCATCAAGCATGAAGTCCTCCACATTATGTAGATTAATAGGCTAGCACCTACAGGTTAACGACCACTGCATCGGTATAAAGGGTGTAAAACATCTCTTCACGAAGCCGAGAGGCACTTATTCTCCCCATCACTGCGATCATTTTTATGTTCTACACCATACCTGGGAACCTTCTAGCTACGGAGATATGAGGGGTCAAAGTTACAACTTTTTGACAAGTTTTTTTTAAATACAAGTTTTTTTATGTGACTCAGGTTGGCTGGACAAATCTTCAAAATAGCTCGCATTTTACTAGGTCAAATAGGGCACTTTATGTGACGGCTAAACAACCTTATGTCAGGATTTGTGACGCTACAGAATCTTAGATAATCGATCGAAAACGGGTCCAGCCATCTTGAAACACCACTTTTCGCTGGTCTCTCAATGTCGGTAACGGATGTTTTGACGACTTTTTGCATATCAACGGGCGTCACATAAGTTTGTGACAGGCATCAAGCTAAAAGTTTTGTGATACGTACAGTGGTTTAGTAGAAAAATGCAAAAATCTGTGCCAGCCATCTTGAATTTACGTATTAAACTTTTGGCCGGCACTTCCGAATCTCAATAACGGTAGCGTTTTCGAATATGGTGCCTTCACTAAAACTTGGTGACGCAATGTGTGACAGTAATAACGTTTGATTTATGGCGTCACATTTGCATGTGACGCCATAAATCAAACGTTATTACTGTCCCTTGCGGGTTTACGAGAAATCAATAAAAACCTTATGTCCAGCCAACCTGAGTTCTAGCTGGCTGGACACCTGTATCTCCGCTGCCTGATGATCTACGACTTCCAAAATGTTGTGACGGGGACGATAATGATAACCTGAATTTGTGACGGAGAAACTTTGCGTAGTTTCAAAGATATTGATCATTTAAATTTTCCTATACAAACATCCATTAATATTGTGAGGTGACCATATTTTTTACATAAATAAAGGATTTCTTTTTAATATAGGTACTAATCGGCCGGTAGTAGCCACGCCTGCTTTGTATTTGATTTCTCCGTGGGAATAGAAGGTTTTCCTGCAATAAAAAGCGTAAGTATGTGTTAATTCAAAATAATAATTGACTACCAGCGCTGCAAAAGAGAGAATGCATGTGACGCCACTCATGTCTCGTCTTCACCCTTGCATGTGACGCCATAAATCAAACGTTATTACTGTTACACATTACGTCACCAAGTTTTAGTGAAGGCACCATATTCGAAAACGCTACCGTTATTGGGATTCGGAAGTGCCAGCCAAAAGTTTAATACGTAAATTCAAGATGGCTGAGAACCACTGTACGTATCACAAAACTTTTAGCTTGATGCCTGTCACAAACTTATGTGACGTCCGTTGATATGCAAAAAGTCGTCAAAATCACTTCCGTTACCGAGATTGAGAGACCATCGAAAAGTGGTGTTTCAAGATGGTTGGACCCGTTTTCGATCGATTATCTAAGATTCTGTAGCGTCACAAATTCTGACATAAGGTTGTTTAGCCGTCACATAAAGTGCCCTATTTGAGCTAGTAAAATGCGAGCTATTTTGAAGATTTGTCCAACCAACCTGAGTCACATGTTTTTTTGGTAACGACCCCCGTACTATTCAATCCATCCATCAGCACAATGTTTTAACTGCGTTAAATTGAGTTCCACCACAAAACATGATTTATATCCTCGAAAAAAAAAAGTTGTTTCCCAGCAATAATTTTGCGTAAAGTTACTTAGTTTGATGTACAGAATGCTTGGTTAACGGCTTTGTGATGAGGTGGTTTACACCCTGTATACACTAAATACATGTTGCCAATTCGCTACTTACAATCTCTTGCCAAATTATATTACAATAGTACATTTTGATACAAGTGGAGCAAGTAGTTCAAGGCGGTATTAACACACGAGCCGTAGACGAGGATGTTTTTGAGCCAAGAATTGCAATAACAAATGTCCAAGTGTATCAAACGCCGTTTTTCAATACACTTTTGATGAAATAAAATAACAGAAAGTAAAATATTTGTGTCATGAATTATTACGAGACTAGGATTTAATTATTTTTTTCCGCGCTTTGCTTTCGCCAGGTTGAAGGAGAGGCAAAAGTATGAAGAAGCCGTTATGCAGTCTAATATAAGAAATAGTTTTTTTTTTTATAATTTTTTGAATTTAGAACACAAATAAAATAATGTTAATTTGTTTACTTACAAAAGAAAATATTAGTTTTACAGAATCATGTTTATCTATGATATTGAATTTATAAACACAATTTGAATATTCAAAAAATGGACTAAGTATGGGTATACTTATCTGTGGCAATTTTGCTTTCTGCGCATGTGTGGAAAAAACATGAAAAACGCACGTGTGTGAAATACACTGCATTTTGAACCGAATCGTAGTGCGAAAAGAACCAGCATTCGAGGAATTGTATTGAAAAATTAATTTAGTTTGTTTGAAGAACAAATGTTTTTTTTTAGCTTTCAGTGTTAGGATTTGTATTGTATTGTATTTGATAGTTTAAAAATGGTCCTATGAACTAGTACTACCAGTGTTTTCATTTACAACCCCAATTCAAATGGTCTGAAACTCTGAATTCTATTGTTTAATTGGAAAGCTTTTATTAGGTAGTATTTCCTACCTTCAGAATTGATGCTCTTCCCACCAGTTGTGTTGATACCTTTCTCCAAAGAGCCTCCACCACCCGACACCGTCGACAGACTGTCTGGAGGGGTCGGCGCGGGCCGCCGATTCTTAAGAGTTGGTGTGGACTTACCGATTGATTTCTAAAAGTAAAAAAACATCGATTGCAATTTTTATCAAAGTTAAAATCACGCATGTTAAATAACACTGCACGTAAACCTAGAAGGGGTATCATAAAAGCCACTTTGCGTTCCTTTGAGTTCTTTTAAACCAGGAGTATTTCATTTCTGATGTTATTTATTTAAATGTAACACGTACTTGATCAGAGTTGATGGTTGAGTTGTACGAGCTAAAGGAAGATATGCTCGCGACGTCATCCATGGAAGTAGCAGGGTGTTCCAGCCGCGGCGCCTCTGATATCGAGATGACCGGCGGCGGGGGCGGCGCTTTGGCCTTTTTTCTTCGGGGCGTGCTTCCGGGGAGATTCGGGGTACTTGTTGCCATTGAAGACTTATACATAGAGCTGGAAACAGATTATAATATTAAAATTAGCGTGTTGATCTTGATAACAAATACTCGTAAAATGTCCCCAAGTTCCATATTTCATTATTTTTATTTACCTTTTACTGTGTGTTTCATCTTCGTCTGACGACGGCTCTTCGCCATCGGACCAGAATGGATTTACGGCGATAAGCCTTTTTCTGTAATATGAACAAATAATTTATTGCATAACTAAGAATCGTATAATATTATGTAGTAGAAACTCCACGTTAATAATTCATGCTAACTGCTTATACAGACGCGGGTGGCGTGACTTTGAGATTGTGCTACTGCATTATACATATTGTCAAGAAGAAGCACCGCATGACTGAATCAAATTGCAATTCAAATAATTATGTATGGAAAAAGTACCCACTGCATGTTTATTAACGTAAATAGCCGTATGTTACAAGTTAACGACTGCAGTGTGAGCCGACCAACGAGGTTACGTTTGATTTAACGTTGGTACTCGATACCCACTTATTGTTCTTTTGTTACATTGTCCATTATTACGTGATCTCATCATAATATTGTAAAGTCGACCTCGTGATTGCTTTATCCCCCTCAAATTGAATGTGACTTGCTTTGCTCGTTAAAATACGACAAGGTCTACTTTTCTATGTTCGAGTTAGATAATTCAACCTATCTGAAGTTTCAATTGATAGGGGAATTGCTAGTGAGAACATGAAACTGTGGAAAATATTCATTTACTATAATTGTATCCTTGGCGCGTCGACGGCATTCTATATCGAATCAGCCCATACTGATACGAGTTTGGCGCCATCAGTACCGTCACTCAGGATAGCATAGTCTTATAGCGTTCTGGGGTCTATTTAGAGACTTCCAGGTTAGCCAAGGCCTCATACGCAGTTTTCCAGCAAAGGTACAAATGGTAGGGCATCATTATCTCGCCTCAGCATAGTCTTTCTATAGATCGTTTGCCAGTGAGTTGGAGGATACACTGTTGCGGCTTTTCAGTTTTCGTATAATATCTTAAACCATTTTGGTTCTTTGACTCTAGAGCTTGCCAGGGCTACGTTGGAGGCGCTATACCTTCAAGTGCATACAGTCCAGAGTCGCTTTGATACCATTTAAAGCTGTATTCAATAATTTTGCAAGGCGTAACGGCTCCTCAGTTTCCAGTTTCACGGGGCACATGTATTCTGCTAGGTACAGAAAAAGATAGCGCTAGCCCAGTAGCCCACATCACGTTAAAGTCATGTTTTAAATTTCATCACGATTGAGGATATAATATCATTATTTAGGTTGGATAATTTTCGATACTTTTCCTTTCCACAAAACGAAGTTTACACTTCAAATACAAGTTGAGTGTTTTGATATGGATTTTGATACAATATGATTTTATGATGAAACAATTATCTATATTACATCAACACTTTTTCATGATTTCAGAGATATTGTATAACTATTACGGAACATTTTTTTAAGTGTATCTAATACTCACATGGGTGTGGTGGTGTTTGACTTCTCAGGTTCCGGCGCATGATGTATGGGTGGCAATTCGTCATCTTCTTCATCACTGCTCCCAAACGGATTTGTGCTGACTTTTCTAGTTGGTTCCTGAAGAACCTTCTTCAAGATAAAATTCATTCCTTATTAAACCTATTCTCAAAATATTAGAAATAAAAATGTTATAATAAAAAATATTACCTCATCATCATCCTCATCATCTGAGAAGGGATTCAAATGGTCTGGATAGTTCTTTACCAACTTCGTTTCTTTTTCCTTTTTAATGGCAGATGCTAAAGCTTTTTCTAAAGCATTCTGTTTTTTTCTTCTAGGAGGAACACTTATACTTATTTCTTGATCTTGTTGAATCTCTAAATGTTGTTCTAATGAAGGAGTATACTCTGTAACTGTTGATGAACTATTGGCTATCCTGCTGTCATCTGTTACATTGTTGATCTCTGTATGTACTTTGCTGCAGGTATCATCAACTTCTTCTGCTTTACCCGGCATAATATGTTCAATAGAATTTTCCCAGTCTTCTTTATCTTTGTTACTTGTTTCTATTACTTCTACATTTTCTAAACTCTTTTCAGCATTGATACTGTCATCAGCTAATTGTGTTTGTAGGAAATTGAACTTATCAATATTACTTTTATATACTTTCTCTGGTAAGTTATTACTTAAAATATTTTCATTTTCCATCTTTGCATTCTCACTTACAAGTATCGGCTTCGAGTCTATTTCACATTGAGATCTACTAGTAGTGCTAAGTTCTTCAGATTTACTAATACTATTGTCTTTTAATGTAATATTTGAGATTTTGTATTCAATATTAGTGTCTTTATCTATATTTTTCTCAAACATGTTTATTTTGTCTAGAAAATGATAAGATTTTCTAAATTAGCAAGCAAAGTAAAATCACACCATTCCGAAATAGTATAAAAATGTCAGACACACACATGACAGACATAACAAAAGCGTCTTGCATCAAGTTATTAGAATGTAGCTCTTATTCACGTGTTAGACCAGTTGTCTTACTGTGCAATAAGAAAACATATCAGGATATTGAAATAAGCATTCAGTATGTAGTTGACAAAGAAAGAACATGATGCTGAGTAGAAAAATGTTGAAAGTAGATAATGTTCCAAAATTTATTACATTATTAATTCTATATTAAATCCTATTCAACAGCATTAATATTTTGTATGATAAACGTGTTTTGTCTTGCAACAGTAGCATATTACATGTTTTTGATAAGATAATACGACTTTATTCATGATTGACATTTATATGGCGCTGGAATTATATGATTAAATTATTTTAATGGAAGTAAATTGAAGAACTCACCCAAAATAGATTGCGGTCTTGATTTGTATTTAGGAGTAACTGGCTCCTCATTTGGCACTGGTTTTGTCTCATGTGCAGTATCAATGAATGCCAGCATTCCCATTTGATCATGATCATTATTATTAAGATATTTTGATAAAGTCTTTTCATTTTTACAGCTATCACAGGTAAATTCAGATCCTTCAACTATCTCGAAATTCTTAGGGTTAAGGTGTCCTGAGCATTTGGAACAACGGAAACATCTTCTGTGGTACAGTTTGTGCGATACTAGAAGGCGCTGGGCAAGGTACACAGGCAGCCCACATGCTGCACATTTGTCAAGACCAGTCTTTCCAAACCTTATCGGTGCCTATAAGAGTTATAAAGATAGGTGTTAAAGAGTGAGACAGAAAGTTTTAGAGAAATTAGAAAACAATAGTTTCATTGCAAACATTGCACACAGATATTTAGAAAGTCAAATACTTAATAAAATGTTTGTACTAACTGGTGCCTCCGTGGTGGTTGGTTGGTGCGATACCTTAGACTCAGTTTCAGATACCTTGGTATTGACTGAAATTAAATAGTTAATTAAATTATTGCTGGTAAGTGTTTGTGATTCTTAGGATTTCTTAAGAATCACAAAACAAACATTATTTATGTTTACTTTGGGTTGATACCTAAAGTAAAGTTAAATTTATTTGTTTTGCAAATAGGTTTTTCAAACACAAGTTTTTTTTAACTAATAGAAGCCAGTGTTTTATACCCGACTACTCTGAGAAGAAACAGCTAAAACCAACTCAGAAGTCTTACTCTCTAATTAAGGTCCAGACATTACATTGTTGTAGTAGTATCAAGATGCATGAGGACTATGCAGATTAGTCTTAGATACCAAACTAGCCAGCTATTGGTTGTGCCAAAACCTCAAAGATCAGTAGAGTATTGTTGTGAGTATTGAGTGTTGGTGTTGTATTGTTGGAGTATTGTTAATGAATAAATATTTACTCAATAAGACTTGATTAAGAATTAGTAGCAAAGAAACTTAGCTTTGAATATAGGTATAATTTAACAAAACTTACCAGTATGACCTAGACGCTGATAAAATTGAGACAAGTAAGTTAGTACTGACAACCTGTCAGGCACATCATTCTCAACCATGTCCTCCGGATCTAAAAGTGAGGGAATACCCAGGTGCTTCTCAGCAACACTATAAGCTAACTGGTTATTTTCATAAATATTTTCTGGCTTCAACTTGGACATGTCACTGAAAATCAAAACATTCCAATACTTACTTCTTATTATATTTTAGCAAAGATAGTATGAATTTCATTTTATACTTATTCTATGAAATCACTTGTGTTTACTGTTCACATGCAATGATGATGGGTTTTAAGTTTATAGGTATGATTTAAAGTTTAATATTACACTTACATCAAATCCGGCCTGAAGTGATGAACCAATGCACAAAATGCCAACCCATTTCTCCAAGATGTTGTCATATTATCTATTTGCACTTCAGGGCAGTCTTTGACCAGGCGTTTACACCATAACTCCAGAGCTTTAGTTCCTTTTCGTTCAGACATTTTTGAAAACTTTTTAGCAACTTAACAAGCAGTTTGTAACGGAGTACATCATCGATGACTCATTTAGGGTCTATTCACTGAAAATAACAATGAGCCATTATTATTACATTTGCGACGTATAACGCAGTACAAATTTTGCCAGATACTAAGCATGGAAACAGAATTCGAATAAGAATTTCTAATAAATCATTCACTACATACAAGTTAGTAGTTGGTTAGTTGGCAATTTGGCAATGGCATTTGGCATTGGCTAGGGATGTGCCTGTACCACAGGGCAGGGGTACTATACTATAGCTTATGTCAAAACTAACGATATTTGCAACCATTAGGGGAGCCATAGACGAACAATCAGCATTATTTTTCTGTTCCCAGACTTTTCAATTCGCTGCACCTCTTCGGCCCGACTGGAACGAAAACGTTCCACCTGTCAAATTCCGTTGAGTCCCGCTGGAACGTTTTCGTTCCACCTCGTATCGTCAAGTTCAAACCTTATTTTCATCATGCATATGGCTCTAAATCGAATGCGGAAGGTTTCCTTCTGTGGCCAGATAAATAGTCGATTCAATGACAGCAATCTTTAGTAACACTAAACGGGGCAACACTTTTAAAAATATAAAAGAAGTTGAAAAATGTCAGTGCAAAAAATGGTCGCCGGGCCATACGTTCGGGCGTGGTATTTATTGTGTTTTAGTGGGTGTTATTGTGTAAAACGTTGGTAAGTAAGTGTTTATTATGTTACAAGGGCCTATTGCAACTTTTTAGATAATCATTTGCTTGAAACAATGTCCCAAAATTATTTTATGAGCCAACAAAGTTTACCTAATTTCGATTTCGTCAGCCGTCATTGAATGTATAATTGAAAATATGAATTTGACTCATCTATAATGTAAATATGGTCTTGGAAACATTAGTAGCAACGTATAATATAGTGATAATTAATTATTTCATTTATTCGAGGCATATATCTGCAGATATATTTATATTTCCACTATTTTCTAGTGAAGGTCAATGTCAACCGCCAGACCAATTCGGCGTAACTGTTTTTGAATCAGATTAGATTTGGTGTGAAAATCATGTTATAAGTGGATGTATTATAATTACTTAGTATCTAATGCAAGTGTGTATCTAATTGTTTGTTTGAAACAATACCATAAAACTACTCTTTTGAAGAAACAAAGTTATAGTCGGCGTCGCCTTTGTTTGATAAGAATTCTAATAATTCTCAATGAATTAGTATCTTTCTAAGGTCTTAAAAATCGTCAAAACTAATGATAATTCATAATTTCATATATTCCTGGCGTATTTATTCTATTTTTACTCATATTTCGATGTTTTCTAATGTTGTTGTTTATATCACGTGACTGCCAATATTCAAACATGAGTATAACGACCACTAGACCGTTGGTCAAGTCGACAATAGTTTTCGATAGTATCGATAACTTTATTTTACAAAGTAAAATATTTCTGGGAGGTATTTGCCCAACAGTCGGACAGTATGGGTTGAGAAAAAAAGTAGCATAGTAAAATCAAAAACATTGATAATTTCAGAAATGGAACGTCGGTGAAAGGTGGTGACGTGCCCTACAATTTGGAGGAGCTGCTGAGGGAGTGTGGACGACGCAAGACGACGCGTTAGACCGGAGTACCTCGAGTTGGACGTGTCTGAGGGTACATGATGAGCCGGAATTCCTCGATGACTTGGAGAAACCGGCTTGTGAGGTAAATTGTTTTCATCGTCTTGATTTAAATTACTGAATCTGCTGTAATGCGACAAGTCAGTGATATTTCTGGGAGGTCTTTGCCTGTGGGATAGTATGGGTTGAGACAAAAAAGTATAGCATAGTAAAAACAAAAATATTATTTATTATTTCAGAAATGGAACATCGGTGAAAGGTTCCCTACAATTTGGAGGAGCTGCCCACTGTGCTGACTCGAAGGATGAGGGCTCGAGTTGGACGTATTTGAGGATGAATTGGATTAGTAGGAAGTATACGATGAACCGGAATTCCTCGATGACTTGGAGAAACCGGCTTGTGAGGTAAATTTTTTCATCATCTTGATTAAATGACTGAATGAATGGCTGTAATGAGACAAATCAGTGAGACAATGAGACAGATTGCATAGACTTAATGTATTTTGTCAGTTATTACAATTATCTGCTTGCCGGCGCATCACCCTTTTAGGGTGGATGAAATTTTTATGCGTTGGCGGCTCATCACCCCTTTAGGGTGGATAGAATTGTGTCGTCATATTTTTGCTTATTGCTTTAAACCTCTGTGTTTTGGCTCGGTTCTCTTTGTTTTATATCTATTCATATAATAAAATTGAAAATAATTATAGAAGTATCCGTTGTTGAGTTTAGCATGTCTTTTGTCTGCATATTGTGCTGTGAAGAGTGATTGTTTTGTTCTGTATATTGTTGTTATTTTGTGTGAGATGATGAATGAGATCTGTCGCATATACTTGAAATTGTATTGTTTTGATACAAAATAGGTGTTTTCTCAGTTATTACAATTAGATTTTGTTATCTTCCAGCAATTCATCATAGTTACTCCCAGCGATCATTCAGATTTTTTTGGCAAATAATTCTACAATATATTAGCATTATAGTGTTTTAGTCCAATCAATAGATTTTTTGTAACTCGAAACCACTCGTACTAGTCGCCTGCGTCCCGCGCGCTTACGTCATCGTCGATAACGCCGCCGCCGGCCGCACATGTAAACAAAGACGATTTATGAGCTTGTTTCTGAGAAGGTTGCTTGAATGTTTTTACTACAATGTTGAATGAATAGGCCCTTTGAAATATTTTTTTTCGTTTGAGTGTATGATTTCAATGATTTGTTTCATTTATAGAATGTGAACATTGAGAATTTTTAGCTTATTAGACGTGTCTGTTTTTGAGTTTTATTTTGTTTGAGGTGTTGTGCCTTGAATTTTTAACTGGCTCGGCACAGACTCTCGGACTATACACGGCCTAAGGAGAGATGCCCCCACTATGCCCTTTTTTTTTGAGTCAAAATAATTGTAATAACAAAAATCTTTCATTTCATAGGCTGAGCCCGTCACGCGCTCTGCGGCCGCCTACGCCTACCCTTGCGGAAGATGCTCGTGATGTGTAAGTCATTATTTTTTGTGTGCTCAACTTTTTTATGTGTTTTGTTTGTATAAGAATGATGTCTACCCAAATATTTATACCCATACGTAAAAGTAATAAATCGTTTTTTATTCCTTACATACTCCGTATTGCGTAACATATTATGCCAATCGGTATATGAGGTATCTATGTTTTGTTTGTAACAGAATTATGTTTCCTCTAATTTTTTTATTATTATGTGAAAATATTCATTTTTTTTTTATTATTACGTGAATAACATGCACAGGTTGATAAGTAAAACACGTAAATCCAAATTGTATTTTATTTTCTTTACTGACCTTATTTTTGATAGGTACACATATTATCGATAATGTAGTGGTGTGTTCCCCACCCTACAGGATGTTTGTTATCAGAACAAAATTTATGACCACTTGAAACATAAATATTTCTTATCTTTTCCATGACAGGACGGAATGTGTGTACAGAAATAGATTTAGCACCTTGTCCTTGTTTGCTTCCAAATAAGATTCTAGTTTGAAAACCTAAATTATCGAGTGGAAATAGGATAAATCCTTCTTCTTTGTTTTTTTCGTATTCAATAATATTCGTAGTATATTTTTTCGATTCATGATGAGAAATCAGTTGAAGAAGGTATAGGTAGTATCCTAAAAACATTTTATATTGATATCTGTTCATAATAACACGGATGATCGTTTACAAAGTCATGCGTTGAACGGCATAATTCCAATATGACAGTTCAACTTATTAGAACTTTGAATTGGAATCTTGTAAGAATTATGTATGTAAGACTCCTAAAAAAACACTGTCATTATATTACGTGTATATTCGTTACATTAGTTCTAAAGTTTCGTGTAAATTGATTCAGTAGTTTTACCAAAACAAAATAAAATACGACAACAGATCTAATTGCGACTAGTTCTCTCATTCTTTATGCTATTTTTAATCCTAAAGTAGTTATGAAATAACTGTTTATATTGTAACACAAGGCCTCGTTATTCAAGAACACGAAACTGTTTACAGTTTGAGATAAGAGTTAGTAGAACTCGAGCTATAAGCATTATAGTCGGCGCGGCCACTTGACGCGCGCGATGACGTAATTGAGAGGCCGAGTTGGGGCGGTGTCATATTTCTGACGGCTGTTGACAGGTTAATCTTAACTTGTTTTACAAATATACGCGTACCAGACATGTTTTTGACAATTCGAAATTGTATGAAAAAAAAAGTGAAGTCTTTTTATACCTACATATTTTACCTCTGACATTAGCAATCCAACGAGATCAACAAGATTGAGGCAGCGTTTCTACTGTCGTGACGATTAGTTTCTCATTAGTTTTAGTTAGTAAAAGTCGTGGACGACAGTAATCGCGTCGTCCTTTATGTGAACACCTCCAATTAAATACACAAGCCACGACACTTAAAACTACATATACTAATCTGTCGTCACCACAAAGTCATAGAAAAAGTCAAAGTCAAGATCAGTATGGTTTTTATAGTGATGCAAAGTCGGTGGTAAAATTACTGTAAAGCTGATGCTCCAGGGTAGCCCGCGAAATTCAAATTTTCCAACGTTTCTTGTGATTTGCAGTTAATAAATCTAAGTTCATATAAGTCGATGAAGGATTTTTGCAAGGTCAAAGTCGTTCCAATACATAAGTGAGCTTGGAGGGCTGTATTGATGATTTCGATGATCATAATTCTCATACGTCTTACAGTCGCGAACGATATTATCAACTTCATACAACCTGCTACTGGCCTGCAAATTGCTAAAAACGTAAGATAATTTGAATTTCACGGGCTACCCTGACGCTTTCACCTTAAAATAATTTGGTCCTTTCATAATATACAAAATAAACTTGGTCGTTTTACAAAGCTATGAAACTATTCAATGAAGCGTTCTTTATTTCAGTCGAATTGTAATCCTGGGCATCTGCTCAGGGTACCTTGGGTGGGCGCCGGCTTCTTTACATTTAAGAGTGCGTATCCCAAAAGTTGTAACGTCGCAAATAGCTGTCGAATATTTACATGTTTCATTTTATTGTATGAAAAAAATGATCCAGATTCTGAAAAAGAAAAAGAAAATGAAATCCAATACCTATATTACGCATGATCTGCCCAAGGACACTTATTTAAAGAACAAAGATAGAAGAAACATGGAGAGCACTGAGAACGAAAAAAGGAAAAGATCTGAAACTCCGAGCCCCAAGAACGGCAAGGGTATCTCAAAAAACGACCCAAAAATGCAGAAGCTAGATGCCTTTCAGTACTTTCGAGGGAGATCAATCACGTTCTCCGACAAGCCCACAAACAGAAATTAGGGACCGAGCACCACGAACCGGACAACCACAACATCATGAGAAAAAGCTTACAACAAAACGTCTCCCAACACGGCTGGTCCCCGCGGGAGAACTAGACCAGCACCCTCTAACTAAAAGATGTGAAGTTTTCAACATTGCAATACTAAACACAAGAACTCTCAGAACACCTGAAAGCTTGATGGAATTAAACAAGGCCCTAGAAGATATAAAATACGACATACTAAGGCATAAGCGAAATGAGAAGACTAGGTGAAAAAATTGAAGAATATCCAGATTGTATCCTATACCAAAAAGGTGAAAGAGCTGGGCAGAGAGGAGTTTTTGATTAAACATACCTAAAACAACATAATATACAAGAATTTATTGGAAATTCAGACAGATTAGCTGATTAATAACCTTAACATTAAACTGCCAGGCTATACGAAACAATGGTCAATTATACAGGTTTATGCTCCAACTGAGCAAGACGAACTGTCAGTGCTAGAGTCTTTTCAACCGACTTCCAAAAAGAGGAGGTTCTCAATTCGTCTTTTTTTTTCTTTTTGTGTTTGTTAAGTACCTCAGAACTTTCGACTGGGTGAACCGATTTTGATGATTCTTTTTTTATTTGAAAGCTGGTGTTTTCCGCTTGGTCCCAATAATTTGCTGAAGATCTGATGCTGATCTTCCGAGATATAAATGGAACTCTTCAAAAATACACGGCAAAGCAGCAGTAATTGCTGCAATCGCTTGGTTGTTTATTATGTATGCTCTAAGGGAGTACGCAGAAGTGTACAATACCCCCAGATTTCGACAGTTAGATGTGTTAAGTTCCATTTAATGGGATCCTGGAGAAATAGAGGGAATTCCTTAAATTTTATAGGCACACCAGAAGCGATTTGGGTAGTTTTAGGAAGAGTACGTTCTTGGAGTGATCCCATTTCAATTTGGTAAAGATCTGATGAAGAACTTCGGAAGATAGGCGACGGGAACTCCTCAATAAATGATAGCTATAATGTACTGGGATCGCTGAAATCTCATGTGTGTCTATTGTTTACACCAGTTCATAACAAAAAATCACGCCGTTACGCTGTGAAAGGGTAAGCACATATGAACCACTAAAAAGTGAAAAATAATAAAGTCGTTGACAAAAAAACTAAATCAATCAAACAAAGGTCACGGACTTCTGAAGCTAAAGTTATTTTTCACCTTTTGTGTGAAGTCGGTTATATTTTTTGCAAAAAGTTTTTTTAAACTTTCGCGATCAGAACACATTATAAAACATATGAATGCGGGTATTTTTTACGGGGCTACGGCTGGAGTCGTTCTATGAAGAGATGTCACAAGCAATAAAAAACAGTTCAGATAGTATAATAGTACATTTTGATACAAGTGGAGAAAGTTTGTTATTGCCGTTCAAGGCGGTATTAACACACGAGCCGCAGGCGAGTAGTGTTTCTGAGCCGAGAACTGCAATAACAAATGTCCACGTGTATCAAACGACGTTTTTCAATACACTTTTGAAGAAATAAAATAAGAGAAAGGAAAATATCTGTCATGAATTATTACGAGACTATGATTTAATCTTATTTTTTTCCCCGCTTTGCTTTCGCCACATTGAACGAAAAGCAAAGGTATGAAGCCGTTACACAGACTAATTTTTTTTTTTCATATATTTTTGAATTTAGAATAGAAATAAATGTAAATTTGTTTATAAAAGTAAATATTAGTTTTGGAAAGCGCTGGAAACTTTCAATCAGCGGACGCGTCCCTTTTTTAATATTTCATACTAGCTTCTGCCAGCGGCTTCGCCCGCGTGAAGTTTCAAAATTGGGGTTGAGTGAGAATATTATAAACGTAAGAGTAAACAAATATAATAATAACAAATCTCTGAACTGCCAAGCTATCGGGAGTTACACGTGTTATTGTGAGGCAACTATAAAAGATAGACATGTGCTGTCTTGGGATATTTTTTATATAATTTTATGTGGAATATTTCCGTTATACATGATTTCTATGTAGCTTTAACCATTAAGGCTGCACACGCGACGGAAGCTAAAAAAACCAAGTAACTTCTCCCGTTTTCCCAACATTTCCTTTCACTGCTCTGCTCCTATTAATGGTAGCGTGATGAAAAGTATACTATTACCTGCTCAGGAGTATGTAGAATAATTGTACCAAGTTTCGTTAAAATCCGTCGAGTAGTTTTTTTTTCTATAAATAACATACAGACAGACAGACAGACAGACAGACAGAAAGACAGACAGACAGACAAAAATTTTACTGATTGCATTTTTGGCATCAGTATCGATCACTAATCACTCCCCGATAGTTATTTTGTAAATATATTTCATGTACAGAATTGACCTCTCTACAGATATATCTATATCTATACTTTAGTATAGATATAGATATAGATAGAAGATAAAAATAACTTTTAACTGTATTATACTCGTAGTATCAGTAGTCGTAGTTTAGTGTCGTAGTTTGTTTATTTTTTTATATTAATCTAGTTTGTGTATATTCTTCGGTAGGGGTAAGTGATTTCTATTATTAGCTGTTGACGACAATGAATGATCCGCCTGATCCGGGGGGCTTCGTCCCCCCGGTAGGCAGCTACGTCACCATTAATTCTAACGAATCGGGTATGGATACCGATGGCACAGATGATGGATCTTCTACGACCAAATCTTTGAAAAGAAGCCGTGTGCATGTGTGTAAACACTATATAATTATTTTCCCCACAGTACAGTGTTTTAACTGCTGTTGTTTTGGTCACACAAGACTCCAATGTAGGTCAAAACCTAAATGTTACAAATGTGGTCAGGGACACACTGGGGATAGTTGTGAAACTGACGCAGAAAATGCATATTGCTGTCTTTGTTCTGGGTACCACTTTGCAACAAATAAGTCTTGCCCAGAATTTTCGAGGCAAAAATTAATAAAAACATATATGGCGCAAAGCGCGGTATCCTATGCTGAAGCAGCAAACATTCATCCTCCAGTTTTAAAATCCTACGCAGACACACTGTTATCCCCACCAACCAAAAACTTAGCTGATAATTCATCAATCTCTTCACCGAATAAAACTTCAACAAGCTATAAAAAGACTGTCTTCTTAAAACCACGTTTTCCTCCCAAATCTGTACCAGGATATAATAAAGAAGCTCACAACACAATGCTATTATTAAAGACTTTAATATTCCTCAACCATCAGATGGTTGTGCTTTTTCTACTAAACACAATATTGAACATAAAGACACAAACTTTTCCATAAATGATTTTCTTTCAGCATTACACAGTTTTCTCTCTCAATTCAACATTTCACCGTCCAACGTTGCCTCTTCCTTCAATGTAGGTACCTCATTCATAATGGACGACACATCCAAAATAATCCAGTGGAACTGCCGCAGTCTAATAAACAAAAAGAGTGATATTATATACTTGGTAAATAAATATGAACCTATTGTCTTTGCTTTAGCAGAGACATGGCTCAAACCTCATCATATTCAAAATCAATGGTTATTTAACCATTAGAGAGGATAGATCTGATGGGTATGGTGGAGTAGCTATACTTATCAAGAATTCTATCCCTTTTTCCATCATTACATTACCACCTCATAGTGAGGAAATTTTAATTGTTGCTATAAAAGTGTATAATACTTATCTTGTCTCTTTATACATTCCTCACCCTTCTTCTTCTGTACTTCAAGAGATGAATAATCTCCTTTCTTTTCTTCCAAAGCCATTTCTAATACTGGGGGACTTTAATTGCCATCACCAATCATGGGGTTGAGTTTCAAATTGTTATGGGGAAGAGTTACTGGATATAATAGATGTTCATAACTTATGCATCTTGAATTCAGGAGCTCGGCGTTCAGATCCTAACCAAAACCAAAGCGCAATAGACCCAAACCTAGCCTCTTCCCTAACTTGGTATACTCTGTCCTCTACTTTTGGTAGTTACCATTTTCCAATAGTCATCTCTTATCCTTTTTCCAAACCAAATGCACCAATTAGGAGATCAAATCTAAAACATAAATTACCCCATAGTAATAGTAGTGACTGGGACAAGTTTAAGGACATTGTTGACAGAAAGCTTTGTTCTTTGCCTGTTATTTCTGATGGTAACGAAAACAGTTGTGCTGAAGCTTTAGCACGCCTATCAGCTGCAGTTTAATTCCGTCGCTTCCTTGGTGAGACTCAGAGTGTACAGAAGTGATTAAAAAACGTAATGAGGCTGAACATAATTATAACCTTGAAATGTCAGATATTAATTTCGAAATTCTAACTAACCTAACCTTAGAAACTCGCAATATTTTTAAGAAGAAAAAATTTGAATCTTGGCGTGACTTTTGTCTATCTATTTCACCGAATACTCACCCAACAATTGTCTGGCGCTACATTCGTAGATTTAGATCCATTTATAATAATCATTCTCCTATCCCGGATTCGTTAGCCAGCGATTTTATAGATAAACTAGCTGACCCGCGCAACTTCGTCTGCGTCACATAAGAGGAAGAGCGGGTTACAGAGAGTGGGTCGTAAGCACCTATAATACAATTTTCAAAGAGCACATCCTTCCGCATAATGAAAATGCGCTCCCGGTACATGATCATTATTTTGCTGCGGAGTTATTTAAAACGGTGTATCTCCCAAGATATGCATTGAAGTCAATTTACGCACCCAAGGGCAATTTTGTTCAAAATCAAATACTTGTGATTAACAACGTATTTATTTGAATAAGAATAAATTACCATGTTTACAAAAACAGCTTTAAAGGCTTCTATTGACAGCTTTACATCTTCATACTTAGACACTCGATGACAGTCATACTCCAGCTAGGTCTGCAGTTCTCATCAAGGTGCATTAAATGAGCCGCAACACGATATAGCTGCTGTAAACAGTTGCGGACCTCTCACAACTGCTTATCATTTTCAATTTCAAACTCTACGTCCCAACGCTATGACGCCGTGTCTTAAAGTGCACAACCTCTTCAAAGCTTAGAAACCATAGAGTATATAATCACTACGTTTATTAGAAACCTTCAAATGCGGTATTAATATAACCTCCTCATCACAAAGCCGTTAACCAAGCATTCTGTACATCAAACTAAGTAACTTTACGCAAAAATTATTGCTGGGAAACAACTTTTTTTTTTGAGGTTATAAATCATGTTTTGTGGTAGAACTCAATGTAACGCACTTAACACATTCTGCTGATGGATGAATTGAATAGTACGGGGGTCGTGGAGGTGTTAAAAGTCAAAATCTTACAAAAAAAACTTGCATTTAAAAAAAACTTGTCAAAAAGTTGTAACTTTGACTGTATGGTGTCAACCATGTATGGTGTAAAACTTGTTTTTGTTTTACACCATACATGGGAACTTTCTAGTTACGGAGATATGGGGGATCTCCGTAACTAGAAAGTTCCCATGTATGGTGTAAAACAAAAACATGATCGCAATGATGGGGAGAACAAGTGCCTTTCGGCTTCGTGAAGAGGTGTTTTACACCCTTTATTACGGTGACTTTCGAGACATTCTAATTTTAAAGAGTATTTGCAATTTTGCACCAAATTTTTATGTGAGTTCGACCTTTTTGGAATAAAATCGGATGGGATTTTGAAACATCTATCAAAATAACTTGTAGTTTATATCAAAATCTCGAAGGAGTATTGATATCAAATTCGAAACAAATCACCGCCAAAATAACTTTCTACCCCTTTTTAACCCCGTTAGGGGATGAATTTCAATGCAATATGAAACGCGTCCATCAATTCTGTTAATATTGTTGATTGCAAAGTTTGAAGTAGATTGAATCACATTTTCCCATACAATCTTTGCCCCCCCTTTTCACCCCCTTAGGGGTATAATTTCAAAATTCTTTCTTATCGTATGCCTACGTTATACAGAAAATAAACCCTCCAAGTTTCAGGTTTCTACAATCGCGGTTTAGGCTGTGCGTTGTTCCATCAGATAGTCCTTCAGGACACAGCATTTTTATTTGTAGATAGTAGGATTTGTACTCGTTTGTAATGTATTTGTAACTTTTCCGGCTTTATGTCTTATGTAAAATAAAAAATAATTATTGGCATCAAAAAATGATTTGTGTAAATAGCAATTTTTTGGCTAACTATTTCCCCTACACTGCCCCGCTGAAAGTTATTTTTTTGCGATTTCTGACATTTTGAGTACTCTAACCTGAGTTGCTTTCGAAGAACTTCTTGATTAGTGTCGGAAAGAAGATCGATTGGCATCAAAAAAAATGTTTTATGTAAAATGGCAATTTTTTCTAACTGTACTTTATTTTTTAATTAAATCTGTGAACGGGGATAAACATTTTGTGAAAAAATACGGATTGTTACCTGAGACCATTTTTGTGTAGCTGCAGCTCCCCTTACTGCCCCGTTTACCGTTTCCACCCTGTATTACCAACTACTTATACCGAGGAAAGCCGAAAGTACGAAGCCGAAGTTTCGCTATTTTGTGCGTATTCACTTCAAAAATGAAATTTCAAGAAAATTAAGAAATTACATTTACCTGTATTCGATTTGAAGTATTTACAGCAACTTTAAAAGTATTCCACTTCAATGGATTTTATTCTATAGGTGTATGAAGTTAATTAATTTTAAACACAAAACCTTCTTTTTACGTCTCTGGATGATTTTTAAAAAAAATGCTGAAACAAGTATTTCTTTATTTTTAATAATAAGTATTTACTCTGAGTTTCATGAATCTAGAGCAATATAATTTTTTTTTTCATACATACTTTACCCCCCCTTTTCACCCCCTTTTTCCAAAATTTTCCATAATTTCTATAGCCTGAATGTTATTCTGTGTTTATTTAAATAGATTAATGAAGTTTTCATCAAAATCCGTCCAGCAGTTTTTACGTGATGCGCGGTCAAACAAACAAACAAACAAACAAACAAACACGAATTTTAAAAATGGTTTTAATATGTTCAGTTACTTATTTTAAGTCACCCTGATCGGTTTTTTTTTAAATCTTTAATGTAAAGATTTTTTGGTCTCAACGATTTTATTATATGTATAGATTAGCTCCCTCCATGGGTCCCTGAGTCTAACCTATCTCTCATACTCAGTACCCAAAATAACCATTCATCGTCGTCGCTAGATCGTTCATTCTCTCTCACTGAATTGAAAAGTTTTATTAATAAAACTAAGGATTCAGCTCCAGGCACAGATGGCATATCATATTCCTTTTTTGCTCACTTAAATGACGACGTTCTCAATTATTATTTAGAGCTTATCAACTCTATTATGATAACAGGAAACGTTCCTGTTGGATGGAAACGTCAAATGGTGTTGCCATTTCTGAAACCAAATAAAACTCTTTCCGATGTTTCTTCATACCGTCCCATTGTTTTGTCTTCCATTCTGATAAAATTAGCAGAACACTTAATTAAAAATCGGCTAGAATGGTTTGTTGAAAGTAATGGTGTCCTGGCAGAATCACAATATGGCTTTAGAAAAGGTAAAAGTACCACTGACTGTTTAAGCATTTTAACTTCAGATATTCGAATTTCATTTTCCAATAATCAATCCACGATTTTCCTCGACATTAATTCAGCATATGATAATGTTGTATTATCAGTTTTGCAAAATAAATTAAAAGCCTTACAAGTTCCAATAAACCTGTTGGATTTCATCATTAATATCATGATTGAACGCTCTGTTAACATGGTAATAGGGGATCATGAGATATCGCGTATGGTATGGAGAGGTCTCCCACAGGGTTCTGTGCTCAGTCCCCTTTTATATAATACTAGCTGACCCACGCAACTTCGTCTGCGTCACATAAGAGGGAAAAAGCTACCTACTACTACTACATTTTTTTTTTCATAAGAACCTTCTCCTGACAATAACAAACACAACAAAAAAGAATCAGCCAAATCGGTCAAGCCGTTTTCATGCTATGTCGTGACAACGGAAAACGAGTTTCATTTTTATAATATAGATTTATACTTTTGATTTGGATTCGTCTTTGCCGAACCCTGTTAAAGTTCTTCAATATGCCGATGATGTATTATTATATGCTACAAGTCAGTCTATCGAACAAGCTAGCCATTCTATTAATTCTGCTTTATCTGCTTTGGATTCCTGGTTACATTTGAACGGCTTGGAGTTATCAACATCTAAAAGCGCAGCTGTTTTATTCACCCGGAAGAGAAACATTCCCGTAGTAAATATTTACTACAAAGAAACTCCTATTCCAGTTAAAGATAATTTCCGATATTTGGGTGTAATTTTAGATTCTAAATTAAGCAGTGTTCCTCATTGCGATTTTATTGAAATCATTTAAACATGCTCAGATGCCTGTCAGGTGTGTGGTGGGGTGCACATCCTTTTTCTTTAAAATTAATCTACAATGCTATAATCAGAAGCACATTAGATTATGTATCATTTATTCCAGTACCGGGAAATGCTATGGCTTTTAAAAAATTGGACCGCATCCAGTCTAAAGACGAATTGTTGCGAGTGCTATGAAGTCGAGTACCATAAATGCCTTACAGGTAGAATGTGGGGAAACTCCTTTATATCTTAGAAGACAGTTCCTTTCTGATAAATATTTGTTCCGAATTATTCAGTTCTCAACTCATCCTCTCATTTCCAAATTAGACACTTTAGTGACCCTGATTGATTCTTCAGATTACTGGTCCCATAAACGTGCTCCTTGTTTAGTTATGAGTTATAAAAAATACCTTTCCCTATCTTCTCCAATTCACCGTTCCAACAAACTACCCATATTTAGCAGTAGTTATGATAGTTTACATTTTAATCCCATCATAAAATTTCACTGTACTAGTAAGTCTGACCCCGTTTGTCATTTAACTTTCAACAATTTTCTGGCCGAACACTCATCACATTTTTACAGATGCTTCCAAGCGCTCTCCGACGGGTTGTGTTGGGATTGGTACGTACCACTCGCAATACAACATCGTTAAAAAAATAAAGCTTCCTCCGGAGACTTCCATTTTTACAGGTTTCGTTTTGGCATTTTGAAAGCCATTGAATATAGTCGGGTTTTTAAGCTCAAACAAGTTATAATTTTTTCAGATTCTCAAAGTGCTCTTCTAGCCATCAACAAATCTCCACTGTCATATAAATTCCAGTCTCCATTAATTTGCTTAATAAGAGAATTTGCGTGCAGAACCTTATCGGAGGGAAATGCCTTACAATTCGCGTGGGTTCCAGCCCATGCTGGAATCGAGGGCAATGAAGTAGCGAATTCTCTCGCTGGTGAAGCAGTGCAGTGTGGAGACATAGTTCCATACTTAATTTTCAACTCAGATATTGTAAACATACCTAATACTTTTCTTTTGGACACCTGGAAGGTGGCCTGGAATATCAGCAGTACACAAAAGGGCCGTTATTTTTCTTTGATCCACCCCGACGTTTCGAAAAAACCGTGGTTTGGCAGGGCTAAGTTTGGCAAGATGGAGACTTTCGTTCCTATACGGATGAGACTTGGTCACGTTTGCTCTCCTGCTCATCTTGCCAAACTTAAAATTATAAACGATCCCAGTTGTTCGTGTGGCACAGATGTGGACGATTTGAACCACATTCTCTTCTCCTGTACTCTCTATGACCGTTCTTCCTTTCTCAGTGATCTATTGTCTCTCCGTATTCCTTTTCCTACTTCAGTTCTTTCTTTATTGTGTACAAATAGTTTACCTGTATATAAATGTATAGCTTCATTAATTGCCATTAATAATATTAAATTGTAATATATGTTTTCGTCAATTTATTGTATTTCATCATTCATTATTAATATAGTTAGTTATATAATCCTACTGATCCTGTATTCAAAATTCCGTTATATTTAGTTAATTATTGATAAATTCCAGTTTCCCTACCTTTACCTTTACCTTACTAAAAAACAACATGACATTGGCTAAATGCACAAACCCTGCGAAGCCAAGAAAAAAAAATAGTTGTAAATAATCATGTTTATCTATGATATTGGATTTACAAACACAAATTGAATATTAAAAAAATGTTTTCGCCGTAAAGACGTAGATCGCTTTGCCGAAATAAAAAAAAAACATTGACATTTTGAATAACTATAGGTATAGTTATCTGTGGAAATTATACTTTCTGCACACGTGTAGAAAAAACATGAAAAATGCACGCGTGTGAAATACACTGCATTTTGAACCTAATCGTAGTGCGAAAAGAACCAGTTTTCAAGGAAGTGTATTGAAAATGTATAACAGAAACAAATAAGAAACTAAAAGCAAGCATCAGAAGGGATCGTAAAATCAAAAAACTGCAAACCCTAGAATATCCTATATGTAGCCACCATCGATCACAGCAAGTTAGCACGCTTTGACGCTCCGTTAAAGAAACAGTGAAGCAAACCGCCATGATAAAGGCGAGCCTTTTAGACGATTTCCGATAAGGAATAGCTCTGACGTAAACGTAGTGATTATATACTCTGTGACAAGAGCTGTAGTTTACGTTACGTTTGACGATTTCTGAATAAAGAAATAAGAGCGTCAGAGCTGTGTGAGGCCATTCTTCAGTCTCCACTTCGCATGTTTACATCTTCATTCACGAGTCTTCAGTTGTTCGTCAACTCGATCCACACCCAGTCTCGAAGGCCGAAGCAGCTGGAATATCACTCACCATGCGCATTCCACCATTCTAGCGTGATCGACCACGGCTCTGGTTCATCAGCTTCGAAGCAGCAACCAACGACCTCCAGAAAGGCCAAGCCCAACTCGCCCAGATGGTCATCGCACAGCTCGAGCGACAGGACATCGAGCAAATAATGGACCTGCTGTACAACCCACCAGAGACGGACCGGTACAAAGCCATCAAGGATAGGCTCATAGAAATGAGCCTTTCCTTGATGGCTGGCGGCTGTCGGAATCCGACAGCCGCCAGTTCCAAAAACTACTGTCCGATGTGGAACTCGGAGACCAGAAGCCGACGCAGCTACTCCGCCGCATGCGAAACCTCGACAGAGATAAGGTTCCCGACTCCACCCTGCGACTTATGTGGACAAATCATCTTCCATCACACGTTCACTCAGTTCTCGCTGTCAGCGAAACATTCAGCAGCCCTCGACGAACTCGCGCTACTAGCTGACAATATTATGGAGCAGACAGCAGCAACGGAAGTCGCAGCCGTGAACACACCTGCATTACCTGCACTCTCCGCACCGCAAGCAGATACGCAGTACCTTATCAGTGAGATAAGAAAACTATCGCTAGAAATAGTGGAGTTAAAATCGCATTATCCAGACAACAACCATAACAACTATCACCGCAGTCGTCGTCCATCGGGTCACCGCAGCGCATCACGTCAACGTAGCCGCGATGTATCTCCATCTCCATTCTGCTACTATCACCGCCGTTTCAAAGAGCAAGCTAGACGCTGTACATCGCCTTGCTCATCCAAGAAACAAAAGTCGGAAAACTAGACGGAACGTTGACAATGCCGTTCAAGAAAAATCCCACCGCCTGTACATCACCGACAGAAACTCGAAATTATCCTTCTTAGTCGACACTGGAGCCAACATATCAGTGCTACCAAGAAGTAAGGGACAAGTACCAACGCCGTTACCTTTCAAGCTATACGCAGGGAACAACACCACTATAGACTATAGTTACGTATGGCGTGAAAACTTTATCTCTCGATCTCAACTTACGCCGTGCCTACTCTTGGAAGTTCATCGTAGCTGACGTGTCAAAACTAATACTCGGAGCCGACTTTCTCAAGCATCACCAACTCATCGTCGACCTGAAAAACCGAAGATTAATCGACGGTGTTACGAGCCTACAGGTCAATGCCCCGGTTCGAGTATCCAACGTGCCTACAGTACGCAGCATCGATATGTCGCAATCATAACACGACATTTTGGCCCAGTATAACAAGGTTAACATCGATGAAACTAAACTCCGATATGCACGTGCAACATTTCATCGAAACAACGGGACCACCCATACACAGCCGAGCTCGACCGATTCCACCACATCGCTTCGAAACAGTCAAGAAGGAATTCGAGAACATGATTGAACAAGGACTGTGCCGACCGAGTAAAAGTCCATGGTCATCACCTCTACACATCGTGCCGAAGAAAAATGGCGATATTAGAGTTTGTGGTGGCTATCGCCGACCAAACTCCATCACCATACCCGATCGATACCCCGTTCTACGCATCAAAGACTTCACACATCACCTATCCGGAAAAACAATCTTCTCAACAATCGACCTCAACCGCGCTTATCAGCAACTGACCGTAAGAGAAGAAGACATTGAGAAAACTGCCATCATCACTCCAATGGGATTGTTTGAATTTCCACGTATGTGCCCCGGTTTGAAAAGCGCGAGACAAACGTTTCTACGATACATTCACGAAGTTCTACGAGGATTGGATTTCGTCTTCCCATTCATAGACGATTTGTTATTGGCATCAGAAAGCGAAGACCAACACAGAGAACACCTCCAAATCGTACTCAAGAGATTAGAAGATAATGGCATCACCATCAACCCCGCCAAATGTAACCTCGGCTAGTCAGAAGCCCAATTCAGGTTACACTGTTTAAAAAGAAGGCATCAAACCCCCACAGTACAAAATTCAAGCAATAACTGATTACCCACAACCAACTACAATAGAAGAGTTAAGAAGATTTCTTAGAATGATCAACTTTTACCGCGATCATATACCTAACGCCGCAGCCCTACAAGCCCCACTAAATGGTTACCTACAGAATGTGAAGAAACGCTACAAAACTTCTATTACGTGGTCCGACGAAGCAACTCAAGCGTTCCAGCAATGTAAAGCCAGCATCATAAACGCAGCTTTACTTGCCCACCCATCACATCATGAAACACTTGCCTTATTCTGCGTCTCGCTCCGGACCATGGAATGAACCAGGGCCGGACGCGAGAGATCGCCGTTTAAATTATTGCAATATTACAATGATAATAATTTATCATTGTGCCGATTGTCGTGACGGCCAATGGCCTGATAGCCAAGAGCCTCGACGACCATCTCTCGAAGCTCTCATAGGCGGTTGGATCGGGAGCCTGATTCAGAAGGCAGTACTCCTCCTCCATTTTTAAGAAATACCTTAATATGTAATTTCATGAGAAGAAAAATGAATAAACGACATAATAATAATAATTTTAATTTATTTCAGACCAAGTCCATTTTGTTAGTAACAATGTTCTTATAGACTAGTGTTAGTAAGAGCAGCAGCGGTGGCCCAGTGGTGGCGGCCCCGACTTACGAACAGCAAGTCGTAGGTTCGAACCCAGGCAGGCGCATTACTTTGTGTAATTTATTTCATCACCGCTGCTTTCAAAACGGTGAAGGAAAACATCGTGAGGAAACCGGCATGTCCTAGAACCAAAAATTCGAAGGCATGTGACATCTACCAATCCGCACTGGGCCCGCGTGGTAGATTATAGCCCATTCCGTCTCATTGAGAGGAGGCCGTGTCCCAGCAGTGGGAACATTATAGGCTGATGATGATGATGATGAGTGTTAGTAATACACAGAGAAACAAACAAACAAATTATTAAAAGAAAGTAATTACAACAAGAACGTAAAAACAAAAATCACTGCTGCGCCATCCCATGACATATGGCGCTGCAGTGATTGATGTAACTGCAGTCCAGACGACTTGCGATCATGTTAAGGATGCTGTTGGCGCTGCCACGTACTCTACGCACCAGGGAAGCGAATCTTTTCCGCATCGTAGCGTAAAAGCAGTCGACGCGATGTTCAGCAAACATCCCTGATGCACTACAGAATCGTCGCAGCCCCATCAGCACCCTGAATCCCTGCATTATTAAATTGAACTCGGAGAGCACTGAACGACTTTTGAGCACGTGTAGAATGATGTACAATAAGATCTGAACAGTGTAATTTTGACTTCTGCCGAACAACGTGCAAACCTGCGGGCTATCATGTTCGCCCGAACTGCCAGCGCCCTCCGTTCCCTCTCGATGTCCTCATTGTCCTTGAGGTCAGAGGTAAGCATGTGTCCTAGGTATTTAAATTTTGACACCCTACGCAAGGATGTACCATTAAGCGCGATGTTGGGAAACCCGTTACCTGTACTATTTCCTCTGGCCTCAAAGACCATGACCTCACTTTTGAGTGGATTATATTTCAAACCATGCTGCTGGGCATACGCCTCACAAATGGCAAGCAGTTTTTTAATGCCACATACTGATGCACTCAGTAGCACCATGTCATCAGCATAGCTTATTTTATTTACACTAATTCCATCTATGTGACAACCTATCCGGGTGCTACTGGGTGCAACAATCAGATCATTTATACAACATTATTTTTTGTTTATACTAAACCCGAAAAGGGGTCACCGTCAGGTTGGCTAGACCAAACGAGATATGTACATGAGACCATGTGCACTGTTTAATAGGTACCTATTTGATACTATTTAATACCTTTAATGAAGTATTTGGTACCTTTGGGTTAAGAGAGTTATCAAAGAAATAAAGTGGTCAGCCATTCTGACGTCAGGTTGGCTGACCAATTTCAAGTTCTCATACTCTTAGCGTTGTATTAACTGCGTTGTTAATGTTAATATTTAATACCTATTTGATACCTTAACATATATTTATTGCACAGCTTTAAGAAGCTCCTATGAAAAGTTATTAATAAAAGCCATTAAGCGTCTGTACGTAAATTGTTGACGTCTTTTCTTCTCAGAATGATTGCTAACAATGTTTTTGCAGGCGCTTAGTGGCTTATGAACAACTTGTTTTTGGATATTCATAGATAAGTTTTATCCTTTTGTGTTATTTTATAATTATCGCATTTATTCTTAGGAATATGAGTAAGTACCTACTTGGTGATTTATTATATTGATCTTGATCAAATTACGATACATTATTTCATGTACGTTTGCCTGGCTCGGCCCCACAGAATCTGCCTTTTAGGTGTTCACCAGTGCAATGTACTCGCCTCTAGGAGTATATGTACCGGTTTCTTTTTCAATGTACCTCTGTACTTTTGAAGAAATTTGCAAAATAAGGGGGCCGTGTTGAAAACGTTTGGCTGGCACGGCCCTCTTTTTTTGCGTGTAATTTGAAAAACATAAAGCGTATTAAAAAGTTTCTTAATCTCAAGGAATGTGCTCTGTTGTCGCGTTATATGTACCGCAACAGATATTCTGAATTCGTAATAACAAAAAATATATAGATGTAGATAGGGGGCCGTGCTGAAAAATAAATAATTGAGGAAATCTCCAAATAAGACAAATAACCTGAGCCAAAAACTATTAAAACATAATTAATGGGTGGTAAGAAACATATGTACCGCATTGGTTTCTCATAAAACTTGCAAAATTTGATAAATAAACCAATGTTAGTTAATTCAGCACGGCCCTCTTCATACGCCTATATCTTTTAAAATATGACATGTTTGCTTACAAAATTCGACTTCCTGAATCATCTAAAGAAGTTCATTCGTTCCAAATAAGTTGCGATACTGCTGTATTGGTACTATAGAAGATAAATTGGATCGAAAATATCATACATTACAACGAATGGGGTGACCATGAATCTACGTGAAAAAAAAAAGGATTATAGAACTGCTGATATATTGAGTAAATCTATACTTAATATTTACGAATATTTACGTACCTACGTCTGAAGAAATACTATTTATTTGTTAAATTATGCACTTTTCTTATTACGTTCCTTAACTTTAAGATAGAAAATATTAATTGGACAGGGATTCTTTTTTAATAAGATACACACATATTTACTGCGTGGGAAGAGGTACAAGATGCCATAGGAATCTTTTGTGACCTTTCAAAGGCATTTGATTGCGCACACTAAGCAAGGCTTGTGTCGTGGACACCAGATAGTTGATGTACTACATATATACTTTTTTGTTTGTACAAAAAAGACGACTATACAAATACGACTTTACTAATCTAAGCGCAAGTTTACCTAAACCGTAATGCTCAAGTTTCAAGATCAGGGTTTCGTGATTTACGCAATCAAATGCCTTTGAAAGGTCACAAAAGATTCCTATGGCATCTTGTACCTCTTCCCACGCAGTAAATATGTGTGTATCTTATTAAAAAAGAATCCCTGTCCAATTAATATTTTCTATCTTAAAGTTAAGGAACGTAATAAGAAAAGTGCATAATTTAACAAATAAATAGTATTTCTTCAGACGTAGGTACGTAAATATTCGTAAATATTAAGTATAGATTTATTCAATATATCAGCAGTTCCTTAATCCTTTTTTTTCACGTAGATTCATGGTCACCCCATTCGTTGTAATGTATGATATTTTCGATCCAATTTATCTTCTATAGTACCAATACAGCAGTATCGCAACTTATTTGGAACGAATGAACTTCTTTAGATGATTCAGGAAGTCGAATTTTGTAAGCAAACATGTCATATTTTAAAAGATATAGGCGTATGAAGAGGGCCGTGCTGAATTAACTAACATTGGTTTATTTATCAAATTTTGCAAGTTTTATGAGAAACCAATGCGGTACATATGTTTCTTACCACCCATTAATTATGTTTTAATAGTTTTTGGCTCAGGTTATTTGTCTTATTTGGAGATTTCCTCAATTATTTATTTTTCAGCACGGCCCCCTATCTACATCTATATATTTTTTGTTATTACGAATTCAGAATATCTGTTGCGGTACATATAACGCGACAACAGAGCACATTCCTTGAGATTAAGAAACTTTTTAATACGCTTTATGTTTTTCAAATTACACGCAAAAAAAGAGGGCCGTGCCAGCCAAACGTTTTCAACACGGCCCCCTTATTTTGCAAATTTCTTCAAAAGTACAGAGGTACATTGAAAAAGAAACCGGTACATATACTCCTAGAGGCGAGTACATTGCACTGGTGAACACCTAAAAGGCAGATTCTGTGGGGCCGAGCCAGGCAAACGTACATGAAATAATGTATCGTAATTTGATCAAGATCAATATAATAAATCACCAAGTAGGTACTTACTCATATTCCTAAGAATAAATGCGATAATTATAAAATAACACAAAAGGATAAAACTTATCTATGAATATCCAAAAACAAGTTGTTCATAAGCCACTAAGCGCCTGCAAAAACATTGTTAGCAATCATTCTGAGAAGAAAAGACGTCAACAATTTACGTACAGACGCTTAATGGCTTTTATTAATAACTTTTCATAGGAGCTTCTTAAAGCTGTGCAATAAATATATGTTAAGGTATCAAATAGGTATTAAATATTAACATTAACAACGCAGTTAATACAACGCTAAGAGTATGAGAACTTGAAATTGGTCAGCCAACCTGACGTCAGAATGGCTGACCACTTTATTTCTTTGATAACTCTCTTAACCCAAAGGTACCAAATACTTCATTAAAGGTATTAAATAGTATCAAATAGGTACCTATTAAACAGTGCACATGGTCTCATGTACATATCTCGTTTGGTCTAGCCAACCTGACGGTGACCCCTTTTCGGGTTTAGTATAAACAAAAAATAATGTTGTATACAGGTTGAAAATGGTTGGAGCGGACAATCCCCCCTGCCTCACCCCGCACTCCAACCTGTACTATTGCGACATGCTTCCCGACCATCGCACGCCATTGACCTGATTACCGTACCAGTACTTGCAGATGTTGATGAGTTCCGGTGGTAGACTAGTGTTTAGTAGCTTTTTCCATAGTATATCATAGGAAACCAGGTCAAAGGCTCTCGAAAGATCAAGGAAGCATGCGCGAACTGTAGTATGACGTTTGACAGCATGCTTAACACACAGAACTGCGCTTTCAGTGGAAAGTCCGCTCCGGAAGCCGAACTTATTGTCATGAAGTTCAATGTGTTTGGTCAGCTGTGAATTCAACATGCTGTCAAATATCTTCGATACCACTGTAGCAAGAGAGATAGGTCTGTAATTATTCCTATCTGATAGATCAGCTGTCTTATTTTTAACTATAGGTATAACAATTGTTTTAATCATCTCATCAGGCAAATATGAGTGGCTCAGACAAAGGTTGAACAGCATAGCCAGCAATCTCGGCAAGTGGGGTCCAGCATGTTGTACATGTTCAATGCTTAACCCGTCATGGCCGGGAGATTTACCTCTAGTCATTGATTTGATTACCAGCTTCAAACCATTTTTTTCACCGTTCTTAACATTGATCACTGACTGTGAGGACCCCAATGGCGATTTAATAGTAAAATGTTGACGAAACAGATCTGCTATTTCCCCGGCATCGCTTACGCCATCGATACACACAGGTGTTAGCGGTTTGTTACTTAGTTTATTTGTGGCTTTCCAAAAAGATCGAAACTCGTTTCTCGAGTGATGAGAGGCCAAGATATCAATTTTCACCTGTTCTTCATGGTTCTGACACCATTTCAGTCGGTTCTTAAAGATTTTCCTGGCCTCACACATCTCGTTATAAATTGCACTTGAATTTGGTTTGCCATACGCACACCACAGATAAAATTTAATCCGCTTAGCTTCTCTGTGTGCCTCGCTAACTTGTAAGTTCCACCCTACAACAGGTTTCTTTTTCTTACGTATATAACATTTACTACGTTTGCTACACAGCGCTGCCTCTCTTAATGTGTTTACAATTTTGTTATACAGACTGTCAATGACATGCATGTGCTGCAAAATCTTGCAAGTGTAATCTGCACATTTTATAAACTCCTCAGGAAAGTCAAGAAGTCTTAAGAGTCTCTGACATTCAGTCATGTATTGAGTAACTTGATCTACACTTCTTTCCCCCCATACAACCTCATATTTACATTTGGTTTACAGTCTAGTATTTTAGGTGACACTACACTCCATTATTAATGGAAAGTGGTCCGACCACATTACGTCATACTTGACAATCACTCTGCGCACTGACGGCACAGCTGCCATAGATACCTACTATACAGTGATCAAGCCATCTTTGCGAACCGTGAGCCTCGCTCACAAAGGTAAAACAATTACACGAATTAGAAACGCCCTTCAACATTTCTACATCAATGCAAGTCCACTCCTGGTCCTCACAAAATAACGATAGTTCTGTATAAAATTGCTCAGTAGGGTGCGCATTAAAATCACCTAGTATATATGTCACCGTAAAATTGTCAAACACGTTATATTACAATATAACATGTTTTTCTCGCGATATTGTAATGTCTCGAATTATTGTCAACTGAACATACGGAAGTATCTCTGCCCCCATAATCGGGACTTGGGGCACCCCCTCGTTAGGTTAGTTAGGTTCCTTTAAACCCTGCACTCGGAAATAGGGGCGCCGCGAAGCGGGGTTCCGTCGACTACGCTTTTTAGGGGGAATATAAAGTGTTTTAAGGTTATGTTATATTAATCGGTATTTCTCAGGAATGGTGCATTATCTTTTCATGAGAGTTGTGCCACTAGGCAAGGGGGACCCCTCCTTCCCTCCACACCGCGTAAGTTGACTACCATCGCATGCATTTCACGAAAAATAATGCGTTTTGTTGTGAGCAGTATGTTCATTTGACAATAATTCGAGACTTTACAATATCGCTAGAGATATTACAATATAACGTGTTTTTTCTCGCGATATTGTAATGTCTCGAATTATTGTCAACTGAACATACGGAAGTATCTCTGCCCCCATAATCGGGACTTGGGGCACCCCCCCGTTAGGTTAGTTAGGTTCCTTTAAACCCTGCACTCGGAAATAGGGGCCCCGCGAAGCGGGGCTCCGTCGACTACGCTTTTTAAGGGGAATATAAAGTGTTTTAAGGTTATGTTATATTAATCGGTATTTCTCAGGAATGGTGCATTATCTTTTCATGAGAGTTGTGCCACTGGGCAAGGGGGACCCCTCCTTCCCTCCACGCCGCGTAAGTTGACTACCATAGCATGCATTTCACGAAAAATAATGCGTTTTGTTGTAAGCAGTATGTTCATTTGACAATAATTCGAGACTTTACAATATCGCTAGAGATATTACAATATAACGTATTTGACAATTTTACGGTGACATATACACATCAATCAATGTTACAACTGTCTATGATAGCGCTTACCGACCCAAGAATCTCCGTAAACTCGACTAGATTCGCCGCTGAGTCCACAGGCATGTAATCATTCACCACTAGTACTAGTACAGACTATGGACTACTAGTTTATGGTATCCCTGTAGGCCTAATCCAACTGTAATGCACTACAACAGAATTTAACGTATCCTCCCTCGCTTCGCCATTCTTGCACGTTTTGCGAGTTTCATTTGGTAATTTTACCTGGAAAGTTTTCCGGGATTTTTGAAAATTGGTGATTTTGTAGATTTTGATGTGCCCTTTCCGAATTTTCAGTTTAAACTGATTTGTGTTCAACTAAACTAAAATAAATTTGACTAAACTAAAGTTGTGTTCAAGGAAAAAGTAAGAATATAAGTAAAAGTAAGAAAATTTGATAGTTAAAAATGATAATTTTAATTAATAGAAATATTTTAACGTGTCAAGTGTTTCATGTTATGTTTCACATTAGATTTTCAATCGTAACAGATTTTTAAACATATGTTTCAAAGAATTTATTATTTTATTGTAATTTTTATTGCTTCCTAGTGTTGAAAAGAACCCCCCGTCCCGTCTCCTCGTCCTCTACTAACTGGGTAAAGCTAGAGCTTTACCCAGTTAGCAGAGTTGCTATTTACAAGCGATTATCTGAGCCCCGATCCTAAGTTTAAAACTGCTTATTTTCTACATTCAGCAGTCAGCCATTGTAATTGAGGCTAAGATATAAATGGTCTAATTAAACATAATAGGTTTTGAACACACCGCTCATTTTACAGTAAAATGAAGTACAACAGAGTACCCGGTGAGGGTGTTATAAGTCACCTTTTTTAAAATAGGCGGTTATTCTCCCTGTAATAACTAATCAGTTCAACACCATTCTCAAAATATATATTCCCAGATAGATTCTGCCACTCTAATAATAGGACAAAAGGGAGATAAGAACCTTAACAACTTTCGACCAATCAGTCTTGTATCCCATCTCTACACGGCCTTGATTAAAGTTAACCGGATGTCAACTCAGCTGGAAAAACATCAACT
This sequence comes from Xestia c-nigrum, assembly GCA_916618015.1. Taxonomy (NCBI): domain Eukaryota; kingdom Metazoa; phylum Arthropoda; class Insecta; order Lepidoptera; family Noctuidae; genus Xestia; species Xestia c-nigrum. Next base: position 12,060,698 of record OU745255.1, on the reverse strand, counting down.
TCCTCAACGAGATGGCTTTCGATCAGGCTTCTCCACTACTGATCATCTGCATGCAATAATTCAAATAGTAGAAAAATATCAAAGTTCAATATTGCAACATATCTTGCCTTCATCGACTACTCGAAAGCCTTCGAATGTTTCACACACGATGTCATATTTGACGCTCTCAGCAACCAAGAAGTCGATCCCACCTACATCAGACTACTCCGTAAAGTATATCTAGACACCACCCACTGGTTCTATTAAGTTACAAACGGCCGGACCATGATTCTTCATTGAAAAAGGCGTAAAGTAAGGTGACTCACTTTCACGTAAACTTATATTAGCGCTCTTGAAGAAGTGATCAAGAAGTTAACGGAGTTGGGAGAGACGCAGTATTAAAATCGATGGGGCGCGGAAGTCACAAGACGAACCGAGAATGCCTGGAAGAGCTACTGGTCCATGAAGGCCCTTATGAAGGGAAACCTTCCTTTGTCAGTAAAGCGAAAAATCATGGACATGTGTATTCTTCTCAGTTTGACCCAAGGATCCCAGACTTGGTCTTTGACAAACATTCAAAAGTTCAAACTCAAGGTTTGCCAATGTGCAATGGGGCGCCGCATTCTAGGCGCCAAACAAACCGACCATGTACGCAACACAAAACACTTGCGCTCCAAAACAAAAATTACTGACGTTGCTCAAATAGCCACTAAGCTGAAGTAAGACTGGACTGACCGCATGCTGCTGCTGCAGCTGTAGGCCAAAATAATCACTTTTTGGAGCCCTGACGCAGCCGCGTCAGGGCTCCAAAAAGAAGAGACGCCTTGTGGCTACAAGGCGTCGCGGCAGACCTCGCAGAAGATGGCGGTACGAGCTGGACAAAACCACTGGCCAAATTAGCCCTAGATCGAAACAACTGGAAATCATGAGGAGAGGCCTTTGCCCACCAGTAGGATGATGCAGGCTAGCCAGTAACAGTAGATCTTTTGGTTATTATCTGATTAGTGTTATGCTACGGCCAGACTTGTAGGCGAAGATTCGTGTTCGCGTTGTCGCGATAAAAGTTCGTGTTCGCTCTATGACGAAGTGCTTGGCCACACTTGAAAAAACCTTTCTACTGTCGCGATAATTTAAAATGTCGCGACAATTCATTTGCGAGAAAACATGGAAGAGGCGGTTGCGCTGTATCATTATGGCGGCTAATAATTATTTACTGCATCTTTATTACTTGAACAAAAATAAAATGGTCAAAGAGACGATGGTGGATGTTATCTATACACAACAATCGGACTCATTATTCCAATCCATGATTTTGATATGATTGATTTTGATTTTGAAACACGTCTAAACTGCTCGGCGTCTCGCAGTCAACTAAAGCGCGCGAAGTGTAGCCAACCGCACGAACTTTGTCGCGACAAAACCCTTTGATGTGCGGCAATTTACCGACAGCGGCGCGAAGGGCTTTCGTATTCGCGAAGTTTATCGCGATAGGACGAAGTCTTTGGCCAGACGTGTCGCGACAACGCAAATCTTCGCGTTATCGCGATAGTGTAGCCCCAGCATTACGGCTAGGCCCAGAAATGATTTCTCCAAAAGTTTTCAAGTAAAATTAATTAGGTAAAATAAACTTACCGTTTCTAACTTGTTATAGAATGAAGCGATTGCGATGCAACAAAAACTAAATGTTACTCCAACTTACACACAATATTTAAGTAAGTATTTAAATAGGGGTGGGTGAAAATTCTAAGCAGTACGTTCGGTTGACAATCTTTCGAGGGTTTACAATTTCGCTAGATAGATTACAATCTAACAGGTTTTATAATTTTATGGTGACACTAGCTGACCCACGCAACTTCGTCTGCGCCACATAAGAAAGAAAAAGCTCACAAGGGAATAAAATTTCCCCCGATCTTGTAACATTTTTTATTGCTGCTCCGCGCCTATTGGTCATAGCGTGATGTTATACAGGATGTCTCATTCAAATCGGTCAGTATGGGGAAGTCTGAAACTATAAGACATACGAAGATCTGTTCTGAGGAACCATGTCATCGATTTTAATAACAAGAAAAACTGCATTCATACATTTTAAAAAACATCTGTACTCCGGCCGGGAATCGAACCCGGTTATTTTGAAAAAAAAATCCAACACTATTTCTATTTAGATATAAAATAAATTAAAGTATGTGGAAACAATGCATTTTATTCATTTCAGACATCATGTTTCATACAGACATTTACTGCTTAAGGCCTACACAATCGATATCTAAATAGAAATAGTTTAGGTTTTTTTTTTCAAAATAACCGGGTTCGATTCCCGGCCGGAGTACAGATGTTTTTTAAAATGTATGAATGCAGTTTTCCTTGTTATTAAAATCGATGACATGGTTCCTCAGAACAGATCTTCGTATGTCTTATAGTTTCAGACTTTCCCATACTGACCGATTTGAATGAAACACCCTGTATAGCCTATAGCCTTCCTCGATAAATGGACTATCAAACGCAAAAAGATTTTTTCAATTCGAGCCGGTAGTTCCTGAGATTAGCGCGTTCAACCAAACAAACAAACAAACAAACTCTTCTGCTTTATAATATTAGTATAGATTTACATTTCTTGACGCTACCGCAAGCAATGACATCAAAGGGAGCATGTCGACAGTCATGACAGGTGATTATGATCGATTTATTAATGTGGCATTTTGCGGCGACAAATAAAAACAAATGTTATTCGAGTAGGATGTTACTTTCATTTTTATTGTTTAATTATCAAAAAATATGGGGCGGCAGTTTCCAAGAGCATCAGGCCTGTAGCCTGCAGGACATTGGTTTGGTACACTTATGACATTTCTATTGGCATCGACCACTTCTCCACCTCTGAAATCGATGTTCAACTCATTAATCTGCATTCTGAAAAAGAAAAAGTAATTATAAAGGCTACATTCCAGATTTCTAGCAAATAAATAAATAGAAAGGAAATTGAAGTCGTCAAGCTAAAGATAAAACAAAAAAAAAAACATGCGCGGCAGTCTATGGGAACTGCCGGTAGAAGTGAAAACTACCGAGTAACGAGTGCTACAAAAAGCGTACGTGACGCGAGTTCCATGATTATGTTCACTCAAAAAGTGCTCAACGCGCATAAACAAGTTTTCACATCAAAAATTGTGGAACTCACAATAATGATTGTCCTCGCTCGACTCGACTGCCTCTTTGGTCGAGTAGTCATGGGCGCGACTGCTGAGCATGAGGTCCTGGGTTTGATTACCGGGTCGGGCATAGAGTTACTGGGTTTTTACTCCAGGAATTTAGTAGTAGTAGCCACGGAGTCCGGATTTGTGAACGGTTGGTGGCAATAGGGTCAAATGTGAATTTACTATTATTTGCACCTCTGTCTAACGCTTTTATGTTATCATAACATCAAATCTGTAATCCCCGAACTGTGCTATGTTTATTTATCATATTTTAAGTTAAACAGTAAGGTTACCAGTTAAATATGTTTGAGCTCGATTCGATGGTAGAGCTTAATGCAAATGGCATAATTAGCCCTTCAATTAACCGCCTAGCCACTTCGATGTTAGTTTAAGTTAGAAAAAGAAGCCTCGCGAAGCGACTCCACGCTAGGCAGTTAATTGAACGGCTAATTAAACCATTTGGCTTCGACAGAAGCTATCATAAGCTTTGCACAAAGTTCGGGTAAGTACAATATGTAAGCACAAGGTTTATACACACCTCCACACTTCGCGGCATTGGCCATTGACGAATTCTTGGCCTGACGGACAGTTGTTGGGAGCCGTGATGACATTCTTAGTACCGCTTCTCCATATGTCGCGGCAGGCACCATTGATCCACTGCTGACCAGGGCGACAATTGGGGGGAACGGTTACTATATTTTGTGGTGACAACTCAGCATCTTCCGGTAGAATTTCACTGGAAAAAAAACACTTATGAATATTTGTTCAGGTCTAGGATTCAGCTTCATTCGCGGAAATAAGTGTCTTACGGGCTCTTGTATATGTAACTAGATGACAGGTATGGGTACCTACCTACCTACGTTTTCATTTTATTTTCATTATGTCTAGCTTGTCTTATCGTACAAGTTGTTAAGGTATTACAAAAATGGGTTTCTTGTTGTGATAAATAATTAATGCAACTTTTATCGCAATAATTGTGTTAATTAATCGCTGTGCCAATCGATTCAGTACCTTGATTGTGTCATTTATTCTTTTAATCTTATGAGGAAAAAAAACAAAAATAAAACAACAACAAAATATGTCACGGGTTATTTTAATATTTTTGATTAGATATCTATAAAACTTCATTACATAGCTTTCAAAACCTTTCGTATTTCGGAAAGCACGATGTAAACCGTTTAGGTGTCATCTTATGTTAGTGAAAACGGGCATAAGAACGTCAGATCTTATTAGAACCTAATAAGTCGCAGGTAGGACACAGAAAAGACCTAAGAAGAGGGCGGGGCGCAGACAGGGCGCCGCCGCCGCCGTCGCGACTTTTTAAAACATATAGTAAAGACGAGTCACGTTTCTGTTTTGCGTCGCGACGCTTCTATTCATTTTGCATGAAAGAGACTCGGAAGAGAAATATGTCTGCGCCCTTTCTGCGTCTTATGTCTTTTCTGTGTGTCTTCCTGAGCACCCCGCTTCGGATTGGATAGATATATATTCTTTAGTTAGACTTTGCACTTTGCACAAGTTGAAAAATTGGTCGACTCGCCCGAGAACAGCATACACCTTTCAATTTAAAAATTTGATGTATGTAATTGTCTGTTTGTCTGCCTGATCGTCTGTTGACATGTCAGACAGGACATACCTATTTTATGACTCAGTTATTATAATGACTGTTTGCGACTGGGAGCCAGAGGACTGCAAGTTGGGAAGGAGTAATTATTCTGTGCACCGCTGACCACCTAGGTGGTGAAATTAAGATAAAATACCCATGACATACCAACGTATTTATGTTACCGAGGGATGAAAAAAAAGTTCATGACATATGGGGTATTTTCAGTCATGTGTTACGTAGGAATGAGAAAATGTAGTTTGGAAAAGTTTGAGTATAATGTACTAAAATTCCAATAGAGTAGAGGAAGAGCAAAGAAACGATATAATAAATATACTGTGTGAAGGATGACATGGCTAGAAAAGCGTTGAGTGCTGAGATAACCAGTAGAAGTACGGAAGAAGAATATGCACCCACCCCAAACAAATTGGGATCAGGGCAGGAGAATGATGATTTTCGGATAGAAACGCCGAAATAACTTAAAAAAAAAATCTGGGGGTGGATTAATATTCATCCCAACTACGTAACTACCTACAGTAGGTATCATTTACGGGACACGGTCCAGCAGTCGCCAACGGAACCCTTAAAATGGAAGTCATCTTAAACTCGACAAAGTCAGGTCTGTATAGCGAGTGCAAGAAATACTGTAAAGTATACGTAAAGGATCGAAGCTATTTATTTTAGGAAAAGGCTAGGCAGATGATGATCTAATCTGTCTAAGTATAGATTTTCATCGTACTTGTGTTCTAAGCTAGTACCTAAATGTCGGGATGGGGTGGTCACTTTATCAGTTCCGTTTTAAGCAGTCTAGGCCCGGGGCGGCCAGGGCCCAGGGCGAAAACTTTGCGGTGCTCATGAGTGCGGAATGGTAGAATTTAGAAATGATGCAAGCGGAGTGATCTCGTAAATTCTTGCATACTCTGATAGTTTAGGATCTTATTAAAAAAGAACATTTAAAAAGGCCTGGCTTCAAAATGCTTTTTTAAATGTTCAAAATGGTGTGCATCCAATTACCGACCCCAGTGGCGGTGCCCCACTACACACTGGGAGACAGGCACAAATTGCAAACCTCATGACCATGCGAGTTCAAGTATATTATTACCATCCAGCCGTGAAATTTTACCTACTCTGCAGAATTTGCTCGCGTCCGCCTAGGCGCCTCCTGCCCCCCTCCTGCTAGGTATTTACGTTAGGTATGTGAAGGTAATTCAAATGTGATGTGAGTAAATATCTGTAAGAATGTTCCTGACTCATGACTGTATCTAGCTGCTCTGCTCACCTGGGTAAAATAATACCGACCTACATAAATCCGTCGGAAACCCATGTTTACACCTTAGATAAGTTTCATCTTATCTTCATCACACCCAATATCAGTTTATCAGCAGTAAACATAGCACTGTGGCTACGCCATGGCTCTCTTCCTACATACATTTGCAAACAGGGTTATGTTACCTATTGTAAACATTGAAAATGTACTATACTTAATTAAAACATTTGGGAAACTCACCTGAGCTTGCTCTCGCCTGCTTGTGTTTTTATCCAGACGTCGCGACATTGTCCGTTAACAAATGATTGGCCTGGCGGACAATTAGTAGGCACCGTGACCAAGTTGGCAGGTGCAACGGTGACACTCCAGATCTCGCGACACGCGCCGTTCACCCACTCCTGTCCATCGGGACAGTTCGTTGGAACCGTTACCACATTTTGAGGATTTATGTCGACAACATTTAAGTTTGGTCGGGCGGTACAAGAACTCGCAAGAAAGCAAAGAAACGTAATGAATACAATCATTTTTAAAGTTTCTTGCACTAAATTGTGAAATTCTTTTGTCTAACTATTGCTTGCTGCGTACTTCAAGATGAGAACAATTGAACAAGAATCTTAATTGATTTCTGATTGTATTTATCACTTCAAACGTTGTTTATAGAGTAGATAATCTTGTGACGTATCTACTGATAAGCTATCTGCAAGAAGTGTTTTTTAGTACCCACCTACCTACCTAAGTACAAAGAGTTTGTTTAATTTTTTTATGAATAAAAGTTGGAATGGATACCTATCTACTTCTTGTTGATAAATACTACTTACTTGTATACGGCTGTTTGTAGGTGACTAGGTGTTACACGATGCATTAACTTGTTTTTTCATTTACTTTCAAATTGCCCCTATAAAAATGAATCAATTTAACAATTGAGAGGCACGTAGCTAAGGTACTGACATACCTCTGGACATTCTCAGGGTTTCTTAGTATGTCAATTTGTCCATTAAGATAAATGGGACTATACGCTGATCTTGAAACGTCCAAAAATGTACCGTTTGCTATGGACAGAAAGACCAAATTAGCTGACATGCGTCAATCACGTGGCAGAGTCCCTGCGGGCTGGTGTGGATAGGTAATTTCCGGCTATTAACCAATGGATATCGTATTCTGTCTCATCGTGCGTATGCTGCGTTATTTCTAGAAAGAAATATCTCAAATATTTAAAATGAAAACTAAATACAGTAAACCTTTGATTGAACCTTGTATTGATCAACCTTTTCCCAAACTGTGTTAGGGTCGGCTTTCGGTCTAACCGGCTGTAGCTGAATACCAGTATCTACTTATTTTACATGGAGCGACTATCTCCACCATAATTATATTGTGTTTGTGTGTTCTTGTCAAAGAACGTACAAAAAAAAACGCTGTCTACATAAATATGCACAAAAAAATTGTCTACTTTCGTAAAGCACAGTTTTGTAACTTGAAATTATCGATTAAAGGGTGGGGGGATGGTGGTAGGTAGCTTGCCCACGTTTGTTTGTGCTCGGTTGTTTGTGTTTCTATGTTGGAGTATTGATTTCTCGAAAGAGTCCATGTTGTTAGCGTGCGGTCCATTTATAGCGTTTACCTAGGCATTACGTTGGTCACAGCACCTAGTACCTATGTACCTACCTATAGATGTGTGTCCCGCTGTAGCGCGCAATAGGGTGGGCGGTCAACATTCGACCATATTCTTGGGTCGATTCACTTAGTGTTCGAGAAACCGAGTGTGACACACGGCAGTACAGTGGTGACGTTTATTGAACAAGTGAAAAACAAATTACAGTGTGAACTTTGATACAATTTCGGGACTGTTGTTATAAACCAAAGACTGAAATATGAATCGGAAATATATTGTTACGTTCTTTACGATTTTATTTATTATTTGTGCTGATGGAAGAAAAACGTCTGGTAGGAGCCGTGGCTCTGGATCTCGATCGGGCAAAAAGACAAATTATCAACCTCAACCTGCGCCGACCTCGTTTAGTAATCCTCAAGCTTCAGCACCAAAGCCAACTTTATTCGGATGGCAATCAAAGCCATCCGGCGGCAGCGGACAAAGTCATTCGTATCCGTCGAGTGGAACAGGATTTTCTGGGGACAAGTCAAAACAAGCACCTAATAATTTAGCTGGTCAACAACATTCTAATAACCAACCGAGTCATTCTTACCCAGGTTCAACCGGTTTATCAGGAAGCCCTGGAGCTAGCGGTGCCAGCGGAGCCAGTGGATATCCTCAACAAACTGCAAGCAAATACCCACAGGGAACTGGGGTATCAGGAAATACTGGAACTGGCCAATCAGGCTACCCACAAGGAACTGGGTTATCCGGAAACACTGGAACTGGCCAATCAGGGTACCCACAAGGAACTGGATTGTCAGGAAAAACTGGAAGTGGCCAATCAGGGTACCCACAGTCAACTGGATTATCGGGAAGTGGCCAGCCAGGACACAACTATCCACAACAACACGGCTCCGGCGTTGGCTACCCTCAACACCCACAGCAACACAATACTGGAGTGGGCGGTTCTGCTGCTGCACCGCCACCTTATAACAGCGGTGGGAATTATCAAAATAACTACGGAAACCAATATCATCCTCAAGGACCCCCTTCTTATTCAAATTACGGCGGTGGCGGTGGATACGGACCAGGGTTTGGCTCTCAATCACCTGGATACTTTGGAAACTATGGTAGAGGAAATGGAGGTATGAGTCGTCCAGGAAGCGCTCTGAAGGGCATAGGTATCGCTGGTGCTGGAATTGGTACAGTATTGACTGGATTAGCCCTGTGGAATTTAGCTCGCTCTACTGGAAGATCCCAACATACCGTCATCTACGATAACAGAGGGCAGCCTGTGGCTGTCGCAGCTGCTAACGACACGACCCCTGTTGCAGATTCAATATTAGCCGATCTGGTCAACTGCAGTTTGACTATTAGTAATGATAACAAAACCGAAGTGCTCGCCATTCCGTGTTCAATCGCTACTTCATTTACCCCAGATGCTGACGTAAAAGATTCTGGTGCTAGTCAGAACTCTACTGACAATACGAAGTGCACCATTACGGTTCTTACAAAAGCAGGTCAAGAATATATGACGACGATACCATGTTCGATTCTCTTAAACTCTGCCGCAGAAAACAATGTAACAGAACCTCCTCTGGTGGATGAACAACCTGTCAATGTTAGTAATACTACTAGCGAATCGGGCTTTCTAAATGGCATTGCTACTGAAAATAACTCAACTGTGAGGGAACCGACGGCGCTTAGGCTTTCAGGTGAAGATATCAGTGCGGAAGGTGTAGCACCTTTAAATTGCACTCTCCAACCAGAGGAAATAAGAGATCCGATCAATCCTTGTTTGTCTGTAAATCATAATTTAACTGTGATTCCTTTACCAGCAACGGAAGCGCCCCAGTAAATTTCTATGAACTTCCAAATAATGTATTTCAAATTTTTATTGTTATATTTTAAACGTTCTAATAGGGACATAATTGTCAAGAATATTTGCAAATTTAAGTTTTCCTTTTATTTCATTATAAAATACAAATGATAGATTTATTAAAAAAAAAAATAAGTGAAGCAGCAAATGTATCTAATAGTTTTGTTAAATAATGCCGCATCATTTTTTCAATCAGAGGTAGGTAGCTTGGTAGGGTAGGTCTCTCCTACCCTGCCAACCTCCTCTCCGGTCCGGTCCGTATCTATGATTATGTGAAAAATATTGTTTGTAAACCGTATTCTCCAAAAGTATATGGGATAATACACAAAGCTACCACCAGTAGAACGTCTTAACTTTACATCAATTTTCACTGTTTTGGACTGCGTTTACATATCTGTACTAGTCCTGGAATTTATTTCCTATTTAAACTTAATTTCTAGAAAGAACGTGCCTCACTAACAACACAACAACTCTTGTATTTCACTTTGGCACTGTGTGTGTGCGTGCACTGTTGATATTTCGCTAAACAATGAATAATTAGGTAATTGTACTACCAAGAACATTGCTTCATATTCATAATATGAAGCCTGAACAATGTCGCATTTGATGTTCATGTGGGCAACTGGGTAGTTTCATGATGAGCGCCCCTGCATTGTTTCGTAAATGTATGTGGTGGTGTTGGAGGTGTGATGTAGATGTACCTAGATCCGTAACCATGTCTAAATATTATATCATTGAGTGATGTGTTTTTTTTTAGTAACAAGATTTCAGCTCTATTTTATTATCTTTCTCCCTTTGGTTATTTTAAGTTTATTGTATATGTAGGGCTTATTGTGTCACTAGAAAATAAAAATTAAATGTTAATGAATGTTATGTAACGTGCATTTTATTTCACCTATGCAGGAGAAGAAACTGCAGGTTAAGAAAGAAAGGCAATAAGATAAATAGATAAAATATGTTTGTTTTCCCCCCAAGAATATTGTAAGATAAATGGATCGATTACGTTAAAAATGAAAAATAAATCTAGATTCAACCATTCATAGTAATAGTATATTATTACCCTAGGGTGAAAGCATTTATTCCCGAGACGGGGTTTGGCGCCCAAGCGTAGCGCAGGTGCCAATAGTTCGAGGGACTAAATAAGTCTAAACACTGTGCTTTTTCATTACGAATACTAGGGAAAAAAAAAACACGAAACAACTAGAAAAAAAATAAGATCGGATTGCCACTTTCCCGCCAATTTGTTTTTTTCACTTTCGTCACTGAAAATACAGTAAATATTTTGCCCAAATCTGTTATTTTATAGAAATATTTGTAATCAAATTATAACTAAAACTAGTGAAAAAAAGTAATAGTACGCTAGATGTACAAAATACTAGAAAAATATTCTTGTCTTATCTGCTCTCTAAAATGGTATAAATCTTATTGAAAAGAAATGGACTACCTTATGAAAAATGTTTTTGATTTTGTAAATAAAGAAAAACCAAGAGCGGGTCGGGCCACGCTCAGTGTAGGTAGGGTTCCGTAGTTTCCCGTCCGTCACAATATATGTGTTCAATCCAATCCGATTTTAAAATTTCTTTTTTTGTTTGAAATAAGATACGTTCAGGATAATAAAACATGTAAACGAAGTTAAAAAAATTATTGCATATATGATTATATTACAAACTTAGTCCAGAAATTAGTTTGTAAAACTTTTTGTCTTTTTTGTACAAAAACTTGTTTTCATCCAAGTTCATAATGATTTTCCTAGAAAGTCCTTATAAAGTTCTGCTTTTCAGATTTTTTTCATATTTTCTAAACTTATGGTTCAAAAGTTAGAGAGGGGGTCATTTTTCAATACCTTTCCAACAATATATCACACGTTAGGGTTGAAATAAAAAAAAATCACTTATAGGAGGGCTACCCTAATCAAACATTTATTTCCAATTTTTATTTTACTACTTTGTCGGCGTGATTGATACACATATTGGTACCAAATATCAACTTTCTTGTGCTAACGGTCACAGAGATTAAACGAGGACGGACGGACAGACAGACATGGCGAAACTATAAGGATATAGTTGACTATGGAACCCTGAAAAGGTAAAAGGTATGCGGAAAATCAAAGAAAACAATTTCGTGAATTATTATTTTTCACTTTTAAAACTTAAATAACTCTTTTTTACATGTCTTGTTCGGCTAAGACGTTATACCAGTGTGCCACATGTTTTTTCGGTGGACTTGTTCTAGTGATCATGAACAAAACATGCTCGTGTTCACTGAAATGTTCGCGTACATTTGTGAGAGCACACGTAGTAGCGGTGGACTCGAGTCAGCGAACACGCATTCTCTGTTCGCGCACTCAATTAAATAGTCTAGGCCGCAGCGGTCGGCATCCTGCGGCCCGCCGACGTCTTACTTGTGGCCCGCGAATGGTTTGTAAATAAGTTTTAAATTTATATGTCATTGTAAAATTGTCAAACACGTTATATTGTAATATCTCTAGCGTTATTGTAAACTCTCGAATTATCGTCAAACGAACATACTGCTTACAATGAAACGCATTGTTTTTCGTGAAATGCATGCGATGGTAGTCAACTCACGCGGTGTGGAGGGAAGGAGGGGTCCCCCTTGCCCAGTGGTACCACTCTCATGAAAAGATACTGTACCATTCCTATAACCTAACCTTGAAACTCTTTATATTCTCCTAAAAAGCGTAGTCAACGGAGCCCCGCTTCGCGGGACCCCTATTTCCGAGTGCAGGGTTTAAAGGAACCTAACTAACCTAACGGGGTGCCCCAAGTCCCGATTATTGGGTAAAGATACTTCCCTATGTTTAGTTGAAAATAATTCGAGAGTTTATGATATCGCTAGAGAGAAACACGTTTTATTGTAATATAACGTATTTGACAATTTTACGGTGACATATACATATAATCAAATCGTTGAGACCAAAAACACTGTACATTGAAGATTTAAAAAAAAAAACGACCAGGGTGACCTTAAATAAGTAACTGAACATATTAAAACCATTTTTTTTTGTTTTTGTTTGTTTGACCGCGCATCACGTAAAAATTGCTGGACGGATTTTGATGAAAACTTCACTAATCTATTTACGTAAACTCAGAATAACATTTGGGCTATAGAAAATATGGTAAATTTTGGAAAAAGGGGGTGAAAAGGGGGGGTAAAGTTTGTTTGAAAAAAAAAAATTTGATTGTTCTATCATGAAACTCAGAGTAAATACTTATCATTAAAAATAAAGAATAATCTGTTTCAGCATTTTTTTTTAAAAACATTCAGAGCTTCATACACCTATAGAATAAAATCAAATGAAAGTACCTTTAAAAGTTGCTACATACACTTCAAATCTAATGCAGATAAATTTAATGAGTGACGATTTAGCCTTATGATTAGATCCACGAGTCACATGGATCAGCGCACAGCCTAAACCGCTGAGACCTGAAACTAGCAGGGTGTGTTCTTTATATGATGTAGGCATCCGGTAATAGGTAGAAGAATTTTCCAAGATTGAACTCCTAAGGGGGTAAAAAAGGGGGGCAAAGTTTGTAATAGACAACGTGATTCCTTGGTCCAATCTACTTGAAATTTTGCATAAACCTTTTTAACAGAAATGATGGAAGACGTGTTTCGTTTATTTTTGACACATGTTTGAAAACACAATCCAATTTCATTCAAAAAGGTTGAACTCACATAAAACCTTGGTGCTAATACCCTAAAATTGGAATTTCTCAAAAGTCACCGTATTATATTTGAAGGTTTCAAAACTTTAGAGGTTATGCACTTTTAAGACACGGCCTCATGGGACGTAGAGTTAGAAATTTGAAATGGAAGATTAAAACATTTTGGTTTCAAAATTGTAGAAGGAAGGCAGTCGGTCGGAAGGAAGGCAGTCGGCCTTGCAACAGATCCGCAAGAGTTTACAACAGCTTTATAGTGTTTAGGGCGCTTTCAATTTAGACGTTTCGTGTCGCGCCCTTTTTTTTTATTTTTTAGGATGGGGAATCATCAGATGACTCCTCCCACTCTGGGCGGAGCGGGAGGGAGTGTCAGACTCTTACTGACTAAAACCCATCCATGTTCCTTCCTCCCCCTTTATGTTCCGGGGCCGCGGTATCTCTTTCGAACAGGCCCGCAACCCCGGCAGGCCCCCTTTTCACCCCCTTAGGGGTATAATGCCGGACGCGAGAGGTCGCCGCCGCCGATCGCCGCTACGAGGACACGGCGGTGCTCCGCCCACGCAGGGCAGACTTCCACCGTGTGCTCCACCGTGTCCGGTCGGTCCGGTCGATCCTCGCAGTGGAGACACCCGGGCGTTTCCTCCCGCCCGATTCGGTGCAGGTACCTCCCGAAACATCCGTGTCCGGTGAGGACCTGCGTCAGGCGGAAGGTGAGGACGCCGTGGCGCCTCTCCAGCCACTCCTCAAAGAGGGGACTTACCGCCACTATCGTGGCGTGCCCTATTTAGAGCGCCCTTAGGATCATTTCATGCAACTTGATGAGAACCTTTAACCTAACTAGAGTACGACTTTCATCGATGATCTGACGATGGAGATGAAAGACAGTAGCGAGAAGTCCCCAAAAGTTTACAGCAGCTATATCGTGTTTCGGCTCATTTAATGCACTCCGATGACAACTTTAGACCTGGCAGGAGTATGACTGTCATTGATGGTCCAACGATGGGGACAAAAGGCAGTTGCAAGAAGTATTTAACAGTTTACAGAAGCTATATCGTGTCCCGGCTTATTGCATGCACCTTGATGAGAACTTTCGACCTAGCTGGAGTATGACTGTCATCAAGTGTCTAAGGAAGCAAACGTAAATGATAATAACATACATTTTATTTCAGATCAAATACAATACATTTATGTATTAACCTAATGTTAGTAAAAATAAGAAACACTCTATATACAAAATAGATACGACTTACACCTATGTGTGCAGCCGCCTCCAGTGACCCAGCAAGGGCAAGCTTTCGTGGAAAGCCCTTATTTGGAAAACCATAAGTAGAATATATGAGCGATTAATGCAAAGATCTTCGAGAAATTAAATTGCTACCTACTTGAATCTACACTAATATTATAAAGCTGAAGAGTTTGTTTGTTTGGTTGAACGCGCTAATTTCAGGAAATGGTGATTCGAGATATAAACATATTTTAGTGTTGGACAGCCCGTTTATCAAGGAAGGCTAACATCACCAGTAGGAGCGGAGCATCAATGAAAAATTTCCCAAAATCAAAGATTTATTCCTTTTTCTTTGCTTCCGTTGCAAGCACTGCATAACGCGGTTAAAGTTACACGACAATCACGTACGAAGGAATGGTTTCTCCTAAGCATTAAAAGAAAAGTCCGCGATAGCATATGTCTATTTTTTAAGGTTGACTCACACTTTCTCTAACCCTCACTCGCAGACGAAAATATATGACAAAGGAACGGAATTCCTCAATTCTTTGGAGCAAATTAACGATACTCGGCCAAATCGTTTAAAGGCTATTCGAATATTGGAGTCACCTACCATAACGTCGTTATTAACCGACTTCAAAAAGGAGGAGGTTCTCAATTCAATGTTCCCCGATTACTCGAAAATGTCTGGACCGATTTTGTTTTTTGTTTGAAATGGTATACTTCCCAGAAGGTCCCATAATCATCCAGCCAGGATCCTGATACCATTATCAGGATCCTGGCTGGATGATTATGGGTTTCAGAGGATCCCATGATCCTCTAGAAATAGAGGGTCGGAGGAGGGGAGGTAGTTTTAGAAAGAGTACTTTCTCGGAGTGGTCCCATTTCAATTTGGTTAAGATCTGATAAAGAACTTTGGAGATAGGCTACGGAACTCCTCAATATATGATAGCAAAATACTGGGATTGCTGAAATTTCATGTCTGTCTATTGTTTACACCAGTTCATAACAAAAAATCACGCCGGTACACTGTGAAAAGGATGCACATGTGAACCACAAAAATATGAAAAATAAAAACTTTTTTCAAAAAATAAAACCGACTTCACACGAAAAAGTGAAAAATAACTATAGCTACAATAGTCGGTGACCTTCGTTTGATTTAATTTAGTTTTTTTGTCACCAACTTGTGAAGTTATTTCACTTTTTTGTGTGAAGTCGGTTTTATTTTTTGAAAAAAAGTTTTTATTACTTGTTTTGATTGCTGCCGTCTTAAGTATATAGGAAAAGAGTAGATAAGGTCCGTACCGATTGGCTATATAATTAGTGTAGATACCTACCTACTCAAACAGTGTTTGATTATATCACTGATTGTGCTGGCTACGACAACCTTCAGGTATTTAGACAAAGTGATTTGATTAAAATGATTCACCAACTCCGCCACTCGGCTTGTTGTCATGGTTTACAGTATGAATAAAGCTAGTCTCTCATCTCCTTGCGTAATGAATTCTATTTTATTTTCAACTGATGTTGATGGATGAATGACTTTTTTTGGATAACTTTCAGCAGTCGGATAACTAGTATTGCACCTGCGAGACTTATGTTTAGGCTTTGCGTAATATCTGTCTAGGTTTAAGTATGTGATTTTACTTTTGTTCGTTTTTCGTATATTGTACGAGTATTTCTATTTTCGGCGTTGTTTCAGATAATATAAAATATGTCACGGTCTCGAAGATTAGACGGAGACGATATTTTAGCAATCCTAAACGAGGAAGATGATCCTTCTTTGTAAGATTCGGATTCCAAAGTTGAGGATGATCAGATTGTCGATGACGTTCAAAGCGAAGATGAAAATAGTTATGTGACTGAGTATGTTTCGTCTTTCCAAAAAAACGTAAATACTGCGCTTTTAGTTCCTATAAAAAAAGGAGAATGTCTAAATTGGTTTGTTGTAAGTAAATGTAAAAAATCTGTGTGTGGCGAAGCAAAGGTTGATATTTCTGTAGACATCTCTTAAACTTTACCTAGTCTTTGAAGTCTGATTAGTTTTAATATTTGCTCTAAGAATAACTAATTATCGTTCAAAAATAAAATTTCCTATGAAAAAATAATATGTTTCTGTTGATTTTGAAGAAGTTGTTTTTTTTTGTTCCAATTTATTCACCTAGTTTTATTTTTGTAATAATTAACTGTGATAACTGTGTAATTATTCATAACAAAGTTGTTTTATTTTAAAACTAGCTGCTGCCAGCGGCTTCGCCCGCGTGAAGTTTGAAATTATCCCACGGGATCTTATTACCGGGATAAAAAGTATCCTATGTGTTAATCCAGGTAATAAACTATCTGTGTGCTAAATTTGATCCAAATCCGTTCAGTAGTTTTTGCGTGAAAGAGTAACAAACATCCATACATACATCCATACAAACAAACTTTCGCATTTATAATATTAGTAGGATTTTCCATCCACCCGCATTCTCCTGTCAACCCGCGATCATAGCGCTTGCAACAGCGACGAAATATCGGGAGCTCATAATAATAAATAATCACGGAGGATATCTGGTGACAATGTAAGTAAAAAAAGGGAATTTAATTCAAGGGACTAAGTTAGAACCCGAGGGCAGAGAAGGATTCTAGAGTAGAATCCTGAGCGGAGCGAGGGATAAAAAAACCGCTATATTTTTCTCGAGTTGTGTAGGTACTCTACATTTTACCATTGACTGTGAGAAAATATGTAGAAGTATAGTTTGTATTTATATTTCTCGTGGGTTAATAAAAACAGACACTCGGGTCGATCTTTATGGTTGAGCCACGCTTACTAAGGTCGGTCTGTGAATGGGTGACTACTAATTCATTACACACCGCGTTTCATCGGAAAGTACGTCAAGCCCTTGGTCCCGGCTATCATTTGTAGTTCTTTGGCAGTCTTAACAGTAAGCCAGTGGCCCGAAAGTCTGACAACCAGTCTTGCAAAGGGGTACCGTATTACGCACTCAGTACTAACTGTTTGAAATTAGAACAATTACGTATTCGAAATTCATTGTAATATTTTTGTCGTCACGTTTTATTTGTTCATTGTTCCAAATTCAAATGTCTTTATTCACTCAGTGAGTAAAATAGCGTCTTTTTCACTGATAACGATTAAATGCCCTTTTTTGAGTGGCAATGGTAAAATAGTTATTTGTTATACAAGAGTGCAAAGTTGTTTTTTAACCGCGTGCTCAATTTTGATGACCGAGCAAGTGAAAGATTCTAAAATAGAGTCACGAGCGCAGCGAGTGTTTCAAAACTTAGAATCTTGAGCGTTAACGAGGGAATCAAAAGAGCACGAGGTGAAAAATCTTTGCACTCGAGTGCAACACGTCACTTTTCATCCCACCTCAGCGAGGACATGAATAAACGCAAAAATAAAATGCGCATTATTACAAATTCAGTTAATTCTGTTGGCGTCAAATAAACTTCCTTGTCGCTAAATAATGAGTGGTCATTTTAGGTTTTTCACTTGTTTTCAAGTTGGATTCCTTGTTTTTAACCTATAAAGCTGTTAACAATATGACGGGAGAAGACAATGGCGCGCGCAAAACTAATTAAAAAAAGTACACCAAGATGGTTCCGAGTCTGAGTTCTTAACAAATAAAAAAAAAATGTATGATAAATTCGGCACCATAGAGGTAGAAGTAAATAGGTTTCATGATGTTTTGAATTCACATGCTTAGTGCACACGATGTTCTAAATTCAAATTTACTTTTCTCTCAAGACGATAAAAACGGCTTTTGCACTCAGATATCGAAGAACAAAAATACTCTTTCCGAGATGGGGGGATGAGAACTCATTTATGTATTTGTTACATATATTGTGCTGATGAAATGTATATGTTACCGTAAAATTGTCAAACACGTTGAGTGTAATCTCTCTAGCGATATTGTAAACTCTCGAAATATTGTCAAACGGACATACTGCTTACAATAAAACGCATTATTTTTCGTGAAATGCATGCGATGGTAGTGAACTCATGCGGGATTATGTACCATTCCTGAGAAATACCGATTAATATAACCTAACCTTAAAACACTTTATATTCCCCTAAAATGCGTAGTCGACGGAACCCCGCTTCGCATGGAATGATTTCCGAGTGCAGGGTTTAAAGGATCCAAATTAACCTAACGGGGGGGTGCCCCAAGTCCCGATTATGGGGACAGAGATACTTCCGCATGTTCAGTTGACAATATTTCGAGAGTTTACTATATCGCTAGAGAGATTACAATCTAACGTGTTTGACAATTTTACGGTGACAACTACTTTCTAAGCTGTGCCCGTGTGACATTTACCTAAGCTAGGTAAACGCTGCACAGTTTTTTAAGGCTATGGTAATGTCCCATTTTGTAAAACTGTTGTTTGTGTTCGGTCAATGTGACCTGCAAAAACAACACTTATAATATATAGGTAGGTACTTGCATAAGTAAATATTTATCTTATCTCAACTTCGCGATCATGGCAACAGTCTGTTTATTACTTAATTTACTAATTTCCAATCTAATAGTCCAATTTTTATTATCATTTCCTAAATTAGCACGTGTAATATTAGTAGGTATAGTCTGCTCATTCATTTCCTTTTAGTTTGTACCTTATACCTGTAATAGATAAGTAGGAAATAATACCGACAAAAATATTGGGATTGAAGGAAGTTAGATATGGTAAATCGAAGCCACGGGAAATACGGGGAAAACATATATAAACATACCTACTTACACGCTTTGGAATGGGCTACTACCATAGATATAATACTACTTACTACATTACTTACCTACCTTCTTTCACCCTTGTAAGTCTTGTAACTGGGTGACTGGGACTGTAATTTAAGTTTTAAAACGACTTCAAAATGGAGGAGGTTTTCAATTCGTCGTAACCTTTTTTTTTATGAATGTTCTCCGATTTGAATTAAGTATTATTATTTTGTCTCAAAGGGTATACTTCCCTGGTGGTCCAATAATCATCAAGTCATGATCGGATGATAGGGTCCTGGGGAAATAGAGAGAACTCTTCAAATTTTATTGGCACACTAGAAGCGATTTGGGTAGCTAAGAAAAAGTACTTTCTCAAAGTGGTCCCATTTCAATTTGGTAAAGATCTGATGAAGAACTTCGGAGATAGGCAACGGAACCTCAATAAGGACAGCAAATGGACTGGGGTTGTTGAAATCTCATGTCTGTCTATTGTTTATACCAGTTCATAACATAAATCACGCCGGTACGCTTGAAGGGATAAGCAAGTTACAAGTGAACAACTAAAAAGTAAAAAATTAAAACTTTTTTGCCAAAAATAAAACCGACGTGTTATTTTCCACTTTTTGTTTTTTTAGAAAACACAAAAAAGTGAAAAATAACACGTTGGAGACATAAAAACTAAGTAAGTGTAAAATCAAAAATATGTCACCGACTTCTGAAACTTAAGCAATTTTTCACTTTTTTGTGTTTTTTGAAGTCGGTTTTATTTTTTTACAAAAAGTTTTTAACCATTCAAAAGGGCCTCTATAACTGCTGACAAGTTCGTGAGAATGAATAGATGGATATTTGCTACTCTTTCACGAAAACTACTGAGGCGGATTTGGATATGTGTAAACAGACTCTACAAAGTGAAAATGAAGCAACATTTTTTGATGGGAAATATTTTGTTTTGGGGTGAAAAATCACGTTTTACGGTAGGACTCAATGTAACACACATAAAATATTGTGATGATGGATGGATTGTATAAACCGGGTCGTGAAGGTATATCACTTAATAAAGTGAAAATCAAACATTAAAAACTTATTTCAAAACTTTTCGGTGCACATGGCCCTTAATAGACATAGTGCTTTCAGACTACAACATAGGAGTTAAAGAAACAGAAAAATTAAGCAAATACCACCTTTTAAACACAGATATTCGGCGCCTATGGAATACGCAAACGACAGCCCAAGTAGCACAAAACTGCATTATAATTAAGTAAGAACTTTAGCACTTATGAAGAGTTATTACACCTGCAATAGGTGAAAATTGAGCTTTCACCTGAATAAGAACGTTATTATGCATCACGGAGTAACGCTTCCAGCGTTAAAATACGTAACAAGTTCAGTATTATACAGCTTTAAGAAATTTAAAGGATTGTTTTGGACTTTAACTAAGCTATATTCTGAATTGAAGACCACAAGTGTACCCTTAGACCACTTGCATTTTAAGAAAGAACACGTGAGCTACTATGATGTAATCAGTTATTCTGTGACTTCAAATAACAAAGATATAATGCCTTTTGCTGCACAAAGTGGAATTTGTGTAATGTTAATCAGCTTGTTACACGCAATCGTATAGCTATTATAAAGCCCACATGATCACTATGGGTGAACATTCATCATCATCATCATCATCAGCCTATAATGTTCCCACTGCTGGGACACGGCCTCCTCTCAATGAGAGGGAATGGGCTATAATCTACCACGCGGGCCCAGTGCGGATTGGTAGATGTCACATGTCTTCGAATTTTTGGTTCTAGGACATGCCGGTTTCCTCACGATGTTTCCTTCACCGTTTTGAGAGCAGCGGTGAACATTACATGATGCTAAATTAAAGCAAACTACTCTATATTAGCTCACATGTTACCCATAATCACTGTGAGAGCTGAATACTTGTACTATCGTTGACAATTAATCTACTAGTGCCGTTAAATAAGACCTTGAAGACTTCTTAAATGCATCTGTAGCTGACTTGTGTAACACAAGAACCACTCGTAACAGCTCGTTACTGATTCATGTACCACGAGTGGACACTTAAACAGCTCATGTCGTGTGATTGTGGTTAATACGGTACACTTTGCTTGTCTGGCATTTTTTAGATTGTAACCTATGTAACCAATATAATAACAATTTGTTTTTGTTTAGTCAACGAAAATAACAACAGAATTTGAATAGAAAATGTAATGATTTTATACGTAAACAGCTCATTGTCAAATTACAAAGGAAAAATAAAAAGACTTAATTTTAAAAAATAATATTATCAACCTATTTTATACTGTAATTTTCAAATAAACAGTGATATTTTGAGAGCGCGTGAAAATGTTCGTCTATAATTATATAGTATTTGACAATAAACTGTCTTTCCCATTCGAATTTCATGGACATGGAGAAAAAACGAAGTTTTACCGATAACATTGATATATTTGCCTATATTTCCCACAATCACTTTACAAAATGGTTCACACAAAACATCATCATCATCATCTCAGCCGAAAGACGTCTACTGCTGGACATAGGCCTCCCCCAAGTGTCGCCACATTGACCGGTCCCTTGCTACTCGCATCCACCGGATTCCCGCAACCTTCACATGGTCATCGGTCCACCTAGTGGGAGGTCTTCCAACGCATCGTCTTCCGGTTCGCGGTCGCCACTCCAGAACTCTTCGGCCCCATCGGCCATCCGTTCTGCGAGCAATGTGCCCTGCCCACTGCCACAAAACATATCAAAATAATAAGTAGTAGGGTGAAAATTATTCATAACTTTGCCACTTGTGAATTGTCAGCTCCATAAAAGAGTAACTAATATCCTGGAGTGTATTTTGTGCTGAAAAATAGGTTATAAGTACTCTATTATTCAGCCCTTGTGGTGTATAAAAGGTAACACATACCCTGATAATCAGTCTTTAATAACGCTGATATAGTGCAACCAGCTACATTATTTAACTAACAGCTGATTCATTTGTGCCTAAATCAGAGTTATATCAGCTGAGTAGGCACCTCTAACGCACTTATTCAGCAGGCTTATTCAGCGGAAGATTCCATTGTGAACAGTGATTCAGCTACTATTCAGCGCTTCTGTGCTACTTGGGAGTGATCCCAATAGTAATAGGAGCTACATGCATAATAAATAAAAGTTTACATAGATACATAGACAAAACAATCCTACAAAAACAGGCAGTCATACACGCAACCACCATACTCAGTAAGGTATTGGGAGACACTGTGTTTGCTAACCGTACACCGAGCACGCAAGAGACCACACCAGATGACCAAACACACAAACAGTACACTCACAGAAGTCATCCGTCACACAGCTTTCATCTACCTCACACATTATAATGAGAGGATGGATGGATGGAGACCATTGTCCTCAATTCTTTTTATATAGGTAAGTACCTAGAGTGTTAGAAAACCGAATCGATTTGTCGATTTCTAACACTTTTCCGGCAGAAGTGAGTAAGACGAGAATTTTTATCAGTACTTAAAATGGGTTTTCCCCAGCAATCATTCTTTCAATTTCAACTGTACAGATAAAGATCGCTACGAATACGATTTGAATGAGAGAGGTAGGTACCTGTCACGCGGACACGTGTTTTAATGGCTTGTGTGTTACTGTGCACATACATACCTATGCTCGTTTATTATAAGTATAGGTATATTATCAAAGTCCGCCTAAGTGGTAGGTAGGTATTCCGTGTCCACTGCCTACCAAAATCTACTCAAAAAAGTGTCACGGATTGAATTTCAAACACCGAAAATGCATCACCACATCTGCATTAGTCACTACCGAGTACTTGATGCGATTGTCGTAGCGTTCTTGGTCGGGATCGATGGCAAGCTGTGGTGTGCGATGGTGGTGGCGAGTGTAGGTACGTTTACCGTTGACCGTGGAGATTTTGAAACTACCAAGTTTCAAAATCTCCTTCCATCCATGCCCATCTTACTCAGATTTCGATAACTTCCGGACTGCCCGAATAACGCTTCACCCACTCAACCTTCGTTGCGCTACGGAGGTCGCCGGCTCGCCACCTCCCTACTTCGCGTCTCGAGTCTCGCAGATTCGCTCCACTCAGGACCTACCTACCACCGGAAAGCTATCTTGATCCTATCCCTACGCTACGGGAGTCGCCGGCTCGCTTCGCTCGCCACCTCTCCCCCTTTACCACCACCAGTTAGGTTGCGACGCCTACTATAATATTTCTTCAAACACCCAATGGCTATTCCTAACCGATAAGAAGTTACACCCCTTTCAATTTTAGGGGAGGTTGGGGAGGGGAGGGGAATACAAATTTCCACGACCCTCAATAATAAAGTATATAGTCAAATCAAAAAGCCTCTACGTGTTCCAATTTCCGAGATACGATGGGGGGAGGAGTGAAGGGGGGGAGAAGGGGGAGTTTTGAAAAAACCGGCCAAGTGCGAGTCAGACTCGCGCACCGAGGGTTCCGTACAAACTTTATTAAAAATATTTTTATTATATGATGTAACTAAAAATTTATGCTTTTCGCAATTTTTCCTTTATCTGTGTTATAAGACGTTGCTTCGTACCAAATTTCAAGATTCTGAGTTCACGGGAAGTACCCTGTAGGTTTTGATTCCCTTGCGAGTGTCGAAAATTTGCGGCATAAACGGGAGTATCTTTTGATCGCGTTGACTTAGAAGTTTGATTTTTTCACAGCTCCAAGAGACCATAGACTTGAGTATTTGATATGAATTTCAGCTTGATACCTCCACGTGTTCCTGAGAAAAAAGGTCTTGACAGACAGACAGACGGACAACAAAGTGATCCTATAAGGGTTCCGTTTTTACCTTTTGAGGTACGGAACCCTAAAAATGATTTTGACTGCCTCGGGGCCCCTTAGAATGAATCTGAAAAAAAATGTTCCAATTCTCTTAACTTCCGATATCCGCCTAAAGGGGGGGAGAAGGGGTATGTCAAAATAATAATATGAGTTATCTACTCCCACTGAAATTTTGAATGAGGTGCAAATTGCAGAAAACAGTTTCTTGCCGACAAAATCGCGAGAGCGTTATTTAATGATTTACAAAAATTTTATATAAAGGGTGTAAAACACCTCTTAACGAATACGAAAGGCACTTGTTCTCCTCGTCACTCTGATCATTTTTTTGTTCTACACTATACCTGGGAACCTTCTAGTTACGGAGATATTGGGGGTCAAAGTTGCAAGATTTTGACAAGTATTTTTTTAAATACCACTTTTTATCGCATGATTTTTACTTTAAATATCTCTACGACCCCCGTACTATTCAATCCATCCATCCGCACAATGGTTTGAGTGTGTTATATTGAGTTATATCACAAAACATGATTTATAACCTCAAAAAAAAAAGTTGTTTCCCAGCAATATTTTTTGCGTAAACTTACTTAGTTTGATATACAGAATGCTTGGTTAACGGCTTTGTGATGAGGTGAAATACACCCTGTATTCTATAAAATTTTTATAAATCCTCGCTTGAAATCATAATTATTTTTATTTTGTTTTCAGTCGGAAAGTCGCAACAATATTTGACGTTTTATGAAAATGGCGCGAATTTGCAAATGGCGCCACATGCACGTGGTGCGGGTGGCTGAGAAATACCGATTAATATAACCTAATCAGAGAATTACCAATAAATTATTTCAAAAGGAAACTGAAGAAGTGGCTCTGTAATAACGTGTTCTACACAATAAACGAGTTTTTGTCAAACGCATTTATAATGGGTAAATAGCATAAATTCCAATTTTACTGATGTTAATATTTTAACTTTATTATTTTTTCTTGCCTTGTATTGTTTTTTTTATTTTATTTTATTCTACACATGAGTATTTTTAATTCTAAAATAATACTGTTGTCAAAGATAAATTGACATTCTAATGCTTCTTAGATGTTTTGTTATATTTAGAACTACATTAAGAGTAAAATGTGTTAGATACTTTAATTTTTAAGTTTGCATGCTGATGAAGTCAGCGAAATATGTGAAACCTTTTTAATTTATAAGACCATCATGCAACGCACCATATTTCATGCAAATAAAGAATCTTGAATCTTGAATCTAATGTTCCCCTAAAAAGCGTATTCGATGGAGCCCTGCTTCATGTGGAGTGATTTCCGAGTGCAGGGTTTAAAGGATAGGGCATGCCACGATAGTGGCGGTAAGTCCCTCGCGGCGGCGACCTCTCGCGTCCGGCCCTGGTTCAATCCATGGTCCGGAGCGAGACGGAATGGGAAGCCATCACCTCCTTCTGCGAAGCAGTCATGCCGGAGGTGCCGGAACGTGAGAGGGAGAGAGCCTCTCTTCCCAGCCGCCGCGGGAGACGCACCGGGCGTCGGGGGCCACGTGGTGGCTACCGGCCATCGTAGACGCGGGCCTGTGGACGGTTAGCTATGGGCTAGCTAGCCGTCCGTCCGTCTAACGACGACAGGCCGTGTCGACGGCGCGTTCGTGTCCCACGCGCGCCTCAAAGAGATGTCAGCATAAAGGGAGGGGCCCGCAAGGGCCGGAGCCTGCCAGGGTTGCGGGCCTATTCGAAAGAGATACCGCGGCCCCGGAACATAAAGGGCGAGGAAGGAACATGGATGGGTTTTAGTCAGTAAAAGTCTGACACTCCCTCCCGCTCCGCCCAGAGTGGGAGAAGTCATTTGATGATTTCCCATACTAAAAAAAAACGGGGCCCCGAGTCAGTCATAATCATTGTTCATTATTCCCTTTTCCCCCCCTTCACAGCTCCCCCCATCGCATCAGGAAACTGAGATACGTAGCGGCTCGGTTTTTTTATTCCCCTGCATAGCTATTTAGGGGCGTTGAAATTGGTATATCCTCTCCTCCCCAACCTCCCCTTAAATTGAAAAGGTTGTAACTTCGTAACGGTTAGAGATAGCCATTAGGTGTTCAAACAAATATAAACGTCGAAACCTGTTCGATGGCGGTACCGGTAAAGAGGAGGTGGCGAGTGAGGTGAGCCGGCGACCCCTGTAGCGCAGGGATAAGGTTGCGATAGCTTTCCGGTTCTAGGTCTTAGCGTAACGAAGGTTGAGTGGGTGAAGCGTAACTCAGGGGCGACGACAACTAGGGCACGCCACGATAGTGGCGGTAAGTCCCCTCTTTGAGGAGTGGCTGGAGAGGCGCCACGGCGTCCTCACCTTCCGCCTGACGCAGGTCGTCACCGGACACGGATGTTTCGGGAGGTACCTGCACCGAATCGGGCGGGAGGAAACGCCCGGGTGTCTCCACTGCGAGGATCGACCGGAGGACACGGTGGAGCACACGGTGGAAGTCTGCCCTGCGTGGGCGGAGCTCCGCCGTGGCCTCGTGGCGGCGATCGGCGGCGGCGACCTCTCGCGTCCGGCCCTGGTTCAATCCATGTTCCGGAGCGAGACGGAATGGGAAGCCGTCGCCTCCTTCTGCGAAGCAGTCATGCTAGCGAAGGAGGTGGCGGAACGAGAGAGGGAGAGATCCTCTCTTCCCGGCCGCCGCGGGAGACGCAACGGGCGTCGGGGGCCACGTGGTGGCTACCGGCCATCGTAGATGCGGGCCTGTGGACGGCTGGCTATGGGCTAGCTAGCCGTCCGGCCGTCTAACGACGACGACAGGCCGGCTGTCGACGGCGCGTTCGTGTTCCACGCGCGCCTCAAAGAGATGTCAGCAAAAGGAGAGGGGCCCGCAAGGGCCGAAGCCTGCCGGGGTTGCGGGCCTGTTCGAAAGAGATACCGCGGCCCCGGAACGTAAAAGGCGAGGAAGGAACATGGATGGTTTTTAGTCAGTAAGAGTCTGACACTCCCTCCCGCTCCGCCCAGAGTGGGGGGGGGGGGTCATTTGATGATTTCCCATCCTTAAAAAAAAAAAAAAAAAAGGGGCGACGACAACTACACTTTAGGGTAAGGTTTTTTAGTGAGAAAATGTCTGTTAGAGGCTCTTAAGGGGTTTAAAAATCAGTAAAGTGCTCTAATGGATTTTAAAATTATTTAACGATCAACAAATTTTCTAATCTTTATGAGGGTATAAGGTGATCCTCGTAGCGTAGGAATAAGGTCACGATAGCTTTCCGATGGTAGGTAGGTCGGCGACCTCCGTAGCGTAACGAAGGTTGAATGGGTGAAGCGTAACTCAGGGGCGACGACGAGCAAAGTTTAGGGTAGGTAATGTTTTTTTGATGGTTGAGCTTGAGTTTCTGAATACGGTTTTAGATTGTAATACTCATAGAGAAGATTTAGGGTTCTAAGACTGTTTATATAGGGCTCTGGAGTTTTTTCATAATGTGTTATTGGTTCTTTAGGGGTTTCCAAATCTTTAAAGTGCTGTAATGCATTTTAAAATCTTTCAACGATTCTAATGAATTCTCAAATTTTTATGAGGGTGGATACTTCTCAAAAACACGAAAACTGAAACGCGAGCTGCGCGCAGCTCGTGCACCACGCAAAATATATATCATAACAACTTCAAACACTGAAAAGCCTCTATGACTCTTAGGGAGTCTTTATGTGGCGACTAAGTTCTAAGTTCTATGTTCACCAAAAATATGACAGTCTGATTATCTTAAAACAGCTGTTTAAAACACATTTTTGTATGGGAACATGTCACAGTGACAACTCGAAGTATATTATTGAACCATGATCAGACTGTTATCTTCTCGGTGAACTTAAGTCCATACTTAAGAAGTTCAACACAACAGCCTTTTTAAAGAAATTTCTAAACGCTTCATTTACACTTGCCGTGACCCTACGACTGGCTTTTACCTTGGCCAAAGGCTTAGCATTGCCATACAACGCGGTAACACCGTCAGTCTCCTGGGGACTTTACCAGTTGACAGCGCTGAGGAGGAGTTTAATGACGCCATTTTTTAAGTTTACAGCTTAAGTTAGTTTAAAAATAAACTATCTATACATAATATAATAAAATCGTTGAGACCAAAAAATCTGTACATTGAAGATTAAATAAAAAAAACCGATCAGGGTGACTTAAAATAAGTAACTGAACATATTAAAACCATTTTTAAAATTCGTGTTTGTTTGTTTGTTTGTTTGTTTGTTTGTTTGACCGCGAATCACGTAAAAACTGCGGGACGGATTTTGATGAAAACTTCACAAATCTATTTAAATAAACTCAGAATAACACTTAGGCTATAGAAATTATGGAATATTTTGGAAAAAGGGGGTAAAAAGGGGGGGTAAAGTTTGTATGAAAAAAAAAAATTATATTGTTCTAGATTCATGAAACTCAGAGTAAATACTTATTAATTAAAATAAAGAAATACCTGTTTCAGCATTTAAAAAAAAAATCATCCAGAGACGTAAAAAAGAGGGTTTTGTGTTTAAAATTAATTAACTTCATACACCTATACAATAAAATCCATTGAAGTGGAAACCTTTAAAAGTTGCTATAAATACTTCAAATCTAATACAGGTAAATGTAATTTCTAAATTTTCTTGAAATTTGATTTTTGAAGTGAATACGCCCAAATAGCGGAATTCAAGAAAATCGGCTTTCCTCGGTATAAGTAGTTGGTAATACAGGGTGGCAACGGTAAACGGGGCAGTAAGGGGAGCTGCAGCTACACAAAAATGGTCTTAGGTAACAATCCGTAATTTTTTCACAAAATGTTTATCCCCCCCATTCACAGATTTAATTAAAAAATAAAGTACAGTTAGCAAGAAAATTGCCATTTTACATAAAACAAGTTTTTTGATGCCAATCGATCTTCTTTCCGACACTAATCAAGAAGTGAAGAAGAAGAAGAAGAAGAAGTTCTTAGAAGTTCTTCCAAACCAACCCAGGTTAGAGTACTCAAAAAGTCAGAAATCGCAAAAAAATAACTTTGCGGGGCAGTGTAGGGAATATAGTTAGCCAGAAAATTGTTATTTTACACAAAACATTTTTTCGATGCCAATCGTTATTTTTTATTTTACATAAGACATGCAGCCGGAATACTATCTACAAATAAAAAATGCATTGTCCTGAAGGACTATCTGATGGATCAACGCACAGCCTAAACCGCAGATTGTAGAAACCTGAAACTTGGAGGGTGTATTTTCTGTATAACGTAGGCATACGATAAGAAAGAATTTTGAAATTATACCCCTAAGGAGGTGAAAAGGGGGGGCAAAGATTGTATGGGAAAATGTGATTCGTTGGTCCAATCTACTTCAAACT
The DNA here is from genome assembly GCA_916618015.1 of Xestia c-nigrum. Lineage (NCBI taxonomy): Eukaryota > Metazoa > Arthropoda > Insecta > Lepidoptera > Noctuidae > Xestia > Xestia c-nigrum. The sequence goes on along the minus strand of OU745255.1, from coordinate 12,031,381 downwards.
TTGCAATCATATTAACAGAATTGATGGACACGTTTGATATTACATTGAAAATCATTTTTTAACCCCGTTAGGGGTAACGGGGTCCGCGGGAGACGCAACGGGCGTCGGGGGCCACGTGGTGGCTACCGGCCACCGTAGATGCGGGCCTGTGGACGGCTGGCTATGGGCAATAGCTGGCCGTCCGGCCGTCTAACGACGACGACAGGCCGTGTCGACGGCGCGTTCGTGTTCCACGCGCGCCTCAAAGAGATGTCAGCAAAAGGAGAGGGGCCCGCAAGGGCCGAAGCCTGCCGGGGTTGCGGGCCTGTTCGAAAGAGATACCGCGGCCCCGGAACGTAAAAGGCGAGGAAGGAACATGGATGGTTTTTAGTCAGTAAGAGTCTGACACTCCCTCCCGCTCCGCCCAGAGTGGGGGGGGTCATTTGATGATTTCCCATCCTTAAAAAAAAAAAAAAAAAAAAAAAGAGGTAACGGGGTTAAAAAGGGGTAGAAAGTTATTTTGGCGGGGATTTGTTTCGAATTTGATATCAATACTCCTTCGAGATTTTGATATAAACTACAAGTTATTTTGATACATGTTTCAAAACCCAATCCCATTTTATTCCAAAAAGGTTGAACTCACATAAAAATTTGGTGCAAAATTACTAATACTCTTTAAAATTGGAATGTCTCGAAAGTCACCGTAAAATATTAATACCGCATTTGAAGGTTTCTAAGCTTTGAAGAGGTTGTGCACGTTAACACACGGCGTCATAGCGTAGGGATGTAGAGTTTGAAATTTTAAATGGTAAGCAGTTGAAAGAGGTCCGCAACGGTTTACAGCAGCTATATCGTGTTGCGGTTCATTTAATGCACCTTGATGAGAACTGCAGACCTAGCTGGAGTATGACTGTCATCGAGTGTCTAAGTATGAAGATGTAAAGCTGTCAATAGAAGCCTTTAAATCTGTTTTTGTAAACATGGTAATTTATTCTTATTCAAATAAATACGTTGTTAATTACAAGTATTTGATTTTGAACAAAATTGCCCTTGGATACGAAAATTGACTTCAATGTATATCTTAGGAGATACACCGTTTTAAGTAATTTCGCAACAAAATAATGATCATGTACCGGGCGCGCATTTTCATTATGCGGAAGGATGTGTGTGATGTGCTCTTTGATAACTGTATTATAGGTGCTTACGACCCACTCTCTGTAACCCTCTCTTTCTCATATGTGACGCAGACGAAGTTGCGCGGGTCAGCTAGTTTTAATTTATAACTGTAAAGACGAAAAGACAAATGGCCAAATTTCTCCATATATGCAAGTACCTATAATGACATTAATGACACAAAATATAGTACCTAAGTTGGGCAAATGGTCCGGAAACTATATGCGAAAAACAAACAACTTTAATATTTTTGAAACCTCAAAACTTAGCGCTACCGCAGTTAACCAGTTAACCCCTTTTTATTTCAAACTCTGAGTTCACGGTGCCAAAACAACTCTTAGGTGTTAGAGCCTTAGAGCATGTTTTGTATGGCTCAGGACCATTTCACCACCATGGACCATTTTCAATAAATTTCCCAAATTGTCAATCCTTATGAACTTAAATTGGAGGGTTGTATTGATGAATTTGATGATTATAATTCTGTAACAAAACAACATAATATATACACATCAAAAAAAGTTTGCGATCCCTTTGAAAATTGGAAATCTTATTTGTTACGGTACCGGTAGATTAAATTAGGATTTCTTCTTCATTTTAGATTATTTATTCAAAAATATAGATTTAAAATATAAAACAATAAACAGTTCAATTGTTTTTCCATGTAAAAGGCTTTCAGAGCTAGCCTACGCGCATTCAGAAATCTGATATAAGTAGTCAATTTTTAACGGATTTAAAATACTTTTTCGCGGAAAGTTGTGATTGAAGAAATGCCAAGAGGATTATTAAAAGTTTAACGAGCGAGAATAGTAACTTTGAGGGAAGAAGGATACACCACGAGACAAATAGCCCGCAGAGTTGCTTTATCCTAATTCTGTCTCTTGACCACTTCTGTACATTGCAGAGGTACCACGGGATGGGTAATTTAGACCTATCACCGTAAAATTGACAAACACGTTATATTACAATATAACGTGTTTTTTCTCGCGATATTGTAATGTCTCGAATTATTGTCAACTGAACATACGGAAGTATCTCTGCCCCCATAATCGGGACTTAGGGCACCCCCCCGTTAGGTTAGTTAGGTTCCTTTAAACCCTGCACTCGGAAATAGGGGCCCCGCGAAGCGGGGCTCCGTCGACTACGCTTTTTAGGGGGAATATCAAGTGTTTTTTTGTGTGTGGCCATAAAGGCAGCCATAGGCGAGCGCTCCATTCTTGTTTTTTCTGTGTACATGCCCACGGACTCGCCGGAGAATTTGACTATGTTTACGGATATATTAAGTGAGATCAATGCGATTGTGGCAAGTTATGATGTTGAAAATGTTTTTATATTGGGAGATTTTAACGCGCACCCCAAACAAAAATTTTATGATGAGTTGACGAACTTTTGTACTGACCAGTCATGGGTTTGTGCCGATATTGAAATCCTAGGTGCTGAGCAAAATCACTACACATTTATTAGTGATGCGCATGGGTGTAGGAGATGGCTCGATCATTGTGTGGTATCTTTATCAGCTTGGCACACTGTTGTGGATGTAGGTATTAACGAGGATGTGTATAACTCTGATCATTTACCCATCTATGTTGTATGTGATTTAAGTATAGTTAGGTCAAAACTGGTAACTCAGACAGTGCCCCGTAGGGCGGTTATATGGGGTGAAAGAACCTGTTCTGAAATTGAAAAGTACCGGTTTCTATGTAACAGTAAATTGCGAGATATCGATTTCCCCCAAGAATTTACGGAGTGCAGTCATGGGTCATGCAGCTTGACTGAACATAGAATAAGTTTGGATAAGTTTTATGATCGGATTGTGAACGTTCTTAGTGAGGCAGCTGAGCAATCTAAAGAGGCAAGTAACTATGGGCCTCACAGAAAACATCGTTTGCTGTGTGGCTGGAATAAACATGTACGTGATGCTCATAGCGAGGCCAGGCTTAAATTTCAAACCTGGATAGAACATGGACGACCAACTTATGGTTATGTATATGAAAAAATGACAGAGGCTCGTAAAGTTTTCAAAAGTCGTTTGAAATGGTGCCAGAATAACCAAGAACAAATAAAAATGGACATAATAGCAGAACAACGAGCTACCAATAACTTTGGCAAATTTTGGAAATCCACAGGTAAGTTGGACGTTAGGCCTGGCCTTGCGGTGAGTGTGGAGGGACACAGTGATCACGGGGATATTGCTAACCTGTTTATGAAACATTTCCAGGTGCAGTCTCCCCTTGGTCCCTCAGTTCCTTCTGAAGATGTCGAGTATTTTTGTAAGGCAAAAGAGACATCTATTCACTTCTCTGCCAAGCAAATCAAAAGAGTCATACAGGAAATGAGCAGAGGCAAGTCTCCAGGTCATGATGGACTCAGCGTTGAGCACTTGAAATATGCAGGAGTCCACATACCGAGGGTCTTGTCATTGTTCTATACGTTGTGTCTACGCCATTCGTACCTGCCGGAAAATTTCATGAAAACGCTTGTGGTCCCAATCGTTAAGAACAGGGTAGGGGACATATCGAATAAGGGGAATTATCGTCCGATTTCCTTGGCTACGATCATGGCTAAGGTATTGGACAGTGTGCTTGACTCATGTTTGGAAACCGTTTTAAACTTTCATGAAGCACAATTTGGGTTCCAGCCTGGACTTTCAACTGAAACAGCTATCTTGAGTCTCAAGCATACCGTTCAATATTATACCGATCGTAAGACGCCGGTGTACGCCTGTTTCCTTGACCTCTCAAAGGCCTTCGATCTCGTCTCCTATGATGTGCTTTGGGACAAGTTGAGGAACAGGGGTACCCCTGCTGATATACTGAAAATCTTTCAGTTCTGGTATGCCAACCAGAAGAACCAGGTGAAGTGGTCTAACACTCTCTCTCCAGCATATGGATTGGAATGCGGTGTGAGACAAGGGGGGTTAACATCCCCTAGGCTCTTCAATCTGTATGTTGATGGCCTCATCACCGAGCTCAGCAGCATGACTGTTGGATGTCGAATAAATGGAGTGAACGTCAATAACATCAGTTACGCAGACGACATGGTGCTGCTGGGCCCGACTGCTGGGGCAATCAGGGAATTGCTCAAAGTTTGTGAGACTTACGCTGCCTCACATGGACTTATTTATAATGTCACCAAGAGTGAATATATGCTCTTTAAGGCCGCTGGTAGATGTCCAGACTCTGTACCAGACTTTATAAAGCTAAATGGGCTCCATTTAAATAGGGTCTCCAATTTCAAGTACCTTGGACATTTTATTACCGACGACCTTAAGGATGACAAAGATATTGAGAGGGAGCGTAGGGCACTGGCGGTCAGAGGTAACATGCTGGCCCGTAGATTTGCTAGGTGCTCTGACCAAGTAAAAGTTACTCTTTTTAAAGCCTTCTGTCAGAGCTTTTACACGAGCAATCTATGGGTCAACTACACTAAGAGATCACTGGATGTCCTGCGCGTTCAATATAATAATGCATTCAGGATGTTGTTGCGATTGCCCCGTTTTTGTAGCGCTTCAGAAATGTTTGCTCAGGCCCACACCGATGGCTTTCATGCAGAGTGCGGAGTAGTCGCAACTATATCTGAGAGCTGTGGCGGAGAGCTATACTCCAAATATCAGGCATTTTGTGCGGAGGTTGATTAGGTAGGAGAAGTCTTTCTGCCTGGTCGTCCTTTGTTTTAATAATATTACTTTTTATATCAATGTTACTAACACTAGTATGTAAGATGTGTGTAATACTAACAAAATATGGATCACCGTTATCTGAATTAAACGAATTTTATTTTTATTTATTATTTATTATTATTTAAGGTTATGTTATATTAATCGGTATTTCTCAGGAATGGTGCATTATCTTTTCATGAGTTGTGCCACTGGGTAAGGGGGACCCCTCCTTCCCTTCACACCGCGTAAGTTGACTACCATCGCATGCATTTCACGAAAAATAATGCGTTTTGTTGTAAGCAGTATGTGCATTTGACAATAATTCGAGACTTTACAATATTACAATATCACGTATTTGACAATTTTACGGTGACAGACCGACCCCGCAGTGGTCACCCAACTGTTTTGACTGCGCCCCAAAAGCGCTATATTAGATTGCTGGCAGCCCATGACCCAACAATCAACGCCACTAATAGGCATCGTTCACACCAAACGTATAGTCGGCCGCCGATTTCGCAAATGTTTGAAAAATAAAAGCGAATCAGTCGGCGGCTGAAATAAATCTTTCATACATTTTGTACTGGATACTCACAGTCGGCGGCTGATTATACGCGTTGGTGTGAACGATCCCTAAGAATTGCTTGCACCAGGCTGGATTACGAGCACGTAGGTCTTGGCGAACTCCTCTGAATTCCCGGCAACGTCAATGACGAAGATTGCAGTGGACTAGACTTCGGAAAAATGGAGAAGAAAGTAGTTGGCAAAACTGTCTCTTTGCTAACGAATCGCGTATTCATCCAAATAACCGAATGGTCCAGGTCCCGAGAAGACCAGGAGACCGTGAAAGACAAAGAACTAGCACTGGAACAGTTCAGCGAGGCGGGAAATTGGTGCCATTTTTGGGTAGTATTATGATTGGTGCTAGAACGCCTTTGATCCTGTATTGAAGCTTCATGACATCAGACATGTATAAAGCCGTTGCTATTGATGGAAATGACAGACCATTCCGAGTAATCCATGGGCACCGATTTGTACTGGTCGATGATAATGCGCCCGCCGAGTCAATACTGCTCTCCGAGAATACTACTCTGTCAAGAAAGTAACGGGAAAAAATCAATAATACACAAAATGTTTGTTATTCATCCAAATTTATTTTTTCTTGTTTAGAAACAGGACACTCTTAATGTCCTTAAAATATCGGCCCTGCATGCATACACACCGTGTCCCGGACGCAGGGGCCTGCATGCAGGGCTTTGAGTAGGGGCTTTAACGGTCGACAAAGGGGAAGTGGGGTACGCGTTCGGGGTGTTTCTGCATGTATTTTCACGATAAATAACCACGAAAATAATTTTTGAAACAGAAGACCTTCATTGAAAGGCAATAGGCAAATAAAAATTACATTCACATGAAAGATTGCAAATATTTTGGTTGTTGAAGTTAGTACCCACATATGGGATAGCATGCAGGAAAATCTGTTTGGCAGATATGGCATTGTATGCAGAATGACAATAGAAATGAGAAAACCATGTAATGGGATAGTATGCAATGTGGTCAACATTCCAAATATGAGTAAAGAGGAAAAGGTTTTTGGTGATGATACGGAATGGAGAGATAACCAAGAGCTGACGGGTCCACCGTATAGCGACGTATATTTACAGTCAGAATAATTGGAAGTGGAAGACCAATTAAAACGGGATTATGGTGCTTGAAATGAAAAACCCATATGTTAAATAAAACAAGAGACTGTGACATATGTACCTAAATGTCGCCGTAAAATTGACAAATACGTTAGATTGTAATCTCTCTAGCGATATTGTAAACTCTCGAAATATTGTCAACGGAACATACGGAAGTATTCTCTGCCCCCATAATCGGGACTTGGGGCACCCCCCGTTAGGTTAGTTAGGTTCCTTTAAACCCTGCACTCGGAAACAGGGGCTTCGCGAAGCGGGGCTCCATCGACTAGGTACGCGTTTTAGGGGAATATTAAGGTGTTTTAGGGTTAGGTTATATTAATCGGTATTTCTTATGAATGGTACATTATCTTTTCATGAGAGTGGTACCATTGGGCAAGCAGGAGCTCTCCTTTCCTCCACACCGTGTGAGTTGACTACCATCGCATGCATTACACGAAAAATAATGCGTTCTACTGTAAGCAATATGTTCGTTTGACAATCTATGAGTTTTTCAGATGTTATTCCATACTTCTCTTTACATATGCCATTTATCACCAGCCTATGCCAGAATGCTCATATTATTTTATTTTGCCAGGTAATTCTGCATACAATAATTACAATGACATATTTGGCAAACTTGCTCATAAACCTAGAACCACATAAGATACATTATTTATAGCAATGCATATTTGGCATTGAAAGTTTTTTTTTCGAAAATACCGATTATAGATTTTTTTATATATTTTTTGTGGGATGTCTTGGGGCCATACTACGCTATATATTTTTTCATCCCAATTAAAAAGTCAATGAAGTAAGGGGTTAAGTTCAAAATCGAATGTTACAATGGGTATAATTTGACAGAATTTAAATCTACGTTGGTAGCTCATGGGGTTATTAGGTGGGTGATTTGGCATAGGGCTAAGCTGGGACAGCGGGAACGAACGAATGAAGTAGGTTATACCCTATTAAAAAGGTGTGTTTACATAAAAACAAGACGCTAGTGTAGACACAACCTAATTTTTGGCAAAATTCATATATTTTCATTTTACAATGCGATTGTCGGAACTAATAGTTCCATAGCTGATGCGAAACCGTCCCTAGTTGGCAACACCATCACTGTCACTGTCAGACATTCTGTCATATCTTCAGCCTGCAGTGAACACTGACAGTTGTTATCATTTTATCAATACAAACATTAGGCTGCAGCTGCAGTAGGCTCTCAACGATAAATGAAGCAAGTGTAATGAATTAGAATATATTTAAAGTTGAAAGCAGATAACTAAGATCAAAATGTCGGACCCTACAATACAAACATTTTGTTGCCATCACACTGGTAACAAAGAAGACTTGGCTGTTAGAATCATGGATGAATTTAACACGGATTCATACAATATAGTATGTTTAATTTCGTCTACGGTTGGAATTTTAGGCTCAGTATACCAGGTAAGCGTGTAGTATATTGAATTAACTCAATCAGCTTGTAGTTATCGGTAAGCTTGGTGTATTAAACTTTTTACAGCCAAATATCCATGGCCTTAGTATGGCTTCTCAAGTTACAGTTCGCCGGTTTTGAAATTGAGGACAAGTAGGGCTCGGTTGCTTTCACCTTTATTAGTATGTTCGTATTTTTGAAATAGGTAGAACAAAAAGTAAATAAATACAGTTGCATTTTTGTTACAGGTGGTACTTAAAACAAAGTAAATGAATGTTTATTAATCTCAAACTTATACCAAATATTTAACTTTATTCAAATATTTTTAGATTTTTCCAGATATCATAAATCGAATACAGAGGAGGGTTGGCTCTACACGAGGACGTCGAATTATTATCTGGTTAGCTGTAGCTGATTTACTAGCCTCATTTGGTAATACTTCTTACTATTATGTACTATTATTCCTTAAATACTTGTAAACAATATTGATAAAAATAATAATTTTATTGCAAAATTTTTCTTCCAGGTGTTCTAGTACGCTCTTCCCTATGGCTCAGGTATAAAAATATAATGCCTTTACCAGATGACGATGTTAGTGTTTTGTTCTGTAGCATAATTTCAGTAAGTATTTTATATTATTGCTTTGTAGTATATCTATCCTTACATTCTCTCAACACATTCTCATTATAAACTCTTAATAATTTCAGGCATGGACACAATACTTTTACACAGTGACATGGTTCTGGACCTTATTTTATGCTATAGACACATGGCTCACAATAAAAGGCCGTGATTCACACACTTTACTCTATCACTCTATTGCCTGGGGGCTACCTGCAGCTACTACTGGTGTTGGCTTATCTATTCTATACATTCCCAATGCAAAGTAAGTACTCCAAGGCTACTTTTAAAGTTTGGAATGTATGTGTTGTAAAATATCATTTGGATCATGTTATTCACTAATACTATTAATATTGCTCCTGCTAATAGCATCATATAAAATTCAAAAATCAATATACAATAACAAGAAACTAAAATTATGCCTATTATTAGAAATTGTAACCTAGTGTTATAAACATCATGGTAATAAGATACGATATAAATATTTATCTTTATAGATAAGTATTTTCGCTATAAATAACGTACCTAAGCCTTGAATGAATGTCTGACCTCCAGCTTGTTTTTTTTATTATATACAGATATATTAATTTACGATTTAGAGTGATTCTTTATATATTTGTACATCCTGTTGAATAGATGCTTATTATAAAGAAATTAAAACTTTTATTAGTTTTCAATCCAAAACAATAAAATAATATTCCATTCTCTTCCAATCTGTTACAGATGCCACAACCTGCCAACGGTTACTAGTGCTTTGTACAAAATATTACCGAACTATTGTGCTACATACTTGCCAATAGCTATGGTGATGATCGTAAACCCAATTATGTATGTGATGTCAAGTAAGGATGTGGAAATGGCTGTTGCAGTTCCTCTTTCTCAGGTACCTAGCACCCTGGAAAATATAGTTGGTGGCTGGCCATACTAGATATTAATCCAATGTAATCATTATTCAAATTGATAGTACCTAATTTAGAATGCAAATAGCAATATAGCGGATGATTAAGGCAACAACGTTGGTCTGCTGACGCACGTTTGCGTCATTTGCAATATCTAGCTATCTATCCTTATGATAATTCAAAGGAAAACTTGTTTCTAATATTTTTGCAAAGGTGAATTATGTTTGGCTCCTTCCTTGTTCTGTTTGTCAGATTACTAAAACTAACCTTGATTTGATTGACGTTAGTGCAACGCACGCACGCTTTCGTAAAAACTATAGAGCGAAATCCACCTTACTGAATGACAACTACAGTCTAATCAAATCCTTGTTTTTAATTTATATTATTGCTACTCAAACGAAACTCAACTTTAAGAAAGTACCGATTAGGTTGATTTCACAATGACTAGTTCATGCCTAACATAAATCCGTGCTTATGCACAGGTTGGTCTAAATAGATTCGTCATAAAATTTTAATTAGATTTCTCATGCCCAGGCTGCCCAAAAATACCCCATGTATGTACGATTCCTGTTATTTTTCGAGGTACTTATATATTTTTTAAATAACACAACATACATGGAACGAAATCGCATTTTGATTCATCGTCACTCAAAACGTATTATAATCAATTACTTAAGTACAAATTATGTACATCTACTTTTTCTTTACCTACATAAAAACATCATTTGTTTTTCAGTTCACGAGTAAAGAGCGACGAGTGGTAAAAACATTGAGATTGAAGTTTTTCTTGATCAACGTGGTGTTCTATCTGTGTTGGCTACCAAACCTTGTAAATGGCGTTTTGCTTTGGACAATGTGGTTTAGCATTCCTGTCAAAGTTATTATCACTACTTGGTATATTATGGTGAGTACCTACTTGATTCATAAAAATTTTTGGGGTTCCACACCAAAAATGTAAAAAAATAACCCTTGAGGTGCGAATTCTGTCCGCTTGTCTGTCACCTTCACAGTAAAATTACCTCACGCGCTCCAAAAGGTGGTCCGTGGGTACCGTACGATCTCGCACGAGGCGGCGAGCCTTCTTGCCGGATTGCCGACATGGGATCTGGCGGCGATAGTACTCACGCGCCTACATTAATGGCGCGCAGATGCACTACGCCGGGGGGAAACTCCGCTGCCGCGGCAAATCGCCGCTCAGCGGACAGACCTCCGGGGCGATCTCATGGCGACATGGAGAGAGTGACTGTCGCAACCCCGTGCAGGGCACGCCACTATAATGGCGATAAGTCCCCTCTTTGAGGACTGGCTTGAGAGGCGACACGGCGTCCTCACCTTCTGCCTGACGCAGGTCCTCACCGGACACGGATGTTTCGGGGGTTCCTGCATTGAATCGGGTGGGAGGAAACGCCTGGGTTTTTCCATTGCGAGGATCGACCGGAGGACACGGTGGAGGTTTGCCCCGCGTGGGCGGAGCAACGCCGTGTCCTGATAGCGGCGATCGGTGGCGGCGACCACTCGCGTCCGGCCCTGGTTCAATCCATGGTCCGGAGCGAGACGAAATGGGAAGCCATCACCTCCTTCTGCGAAGCAGTCATGCCAGCAAAGGAGGTGGTGGAATGCGAGAGGGAGAGAACCTCTCGCCCCAGCCGCCGCGGGAGACGCACCGGGCGTCGTCCCCCGACGACGCCCGGTGCGTCTGTGGTCACGTGCGTCACGTGGTGGCCACCGAAGGCGCGGCCTGTGGACGGTGAGCGAAGCCTGCCGGGGCTGCGAGACTGTTCTCGCCTCGGAACATAAAGGGCGAGGAAGCAACATGGATGGGTTGAAGTCAGGAAAAGTCTGACACTCCCTCCCGCTCAGCCCAGAGTGAGAGAAGTTATTATTTTGATGATTTCCCATAAGTAAAAAAGGGTTACATTAGTTCCCTTGAGGTTTTCAAAGTGTGGGTTCTGAAATAGCTACTAACCTAGTTGGAGGTTTATGTACGAATCTCACTAAAACAGGAAAAACAAATAAATGTATCATCAAATACTCTCTTCCTTATGAAAACCAAATATCATTTGGAAAATAGTAATTACATAATTATTATAATTTGTCATGTTTAATTTTTTCAGGCATTAACAAACCCCATGCAAGCATTATTAAATGCACTTGTTTATCGAAAATGGAACACAAATGAGTGGAAACATATGCCATCATTTAGTAACGAGTCACGAAAAGAATTTTGTTTCTATGATGAGCAGTCCCCGCTGCTGGGCTCAGAACCTCCGAGATTACAGCTATCACCTATCCCACCGGGTATTAATAACTACGCGACTTTGTGATCAACTCACATCATTCCCAGTATTGTTGGCATTTTGTTATACATTTTTTACATGAATATACTTTTTATGACTTTATACAAATGCATTACTTATTTATTAAATGGGCATTCATGAAAAAAATGACAGTTGTAAGTGAAATAGATGATTTTTATTAGTTACAAGGTATATATACATTTATTTTCATTTTACATAATACAACTGCAATGAATGATTACTATTACATATCATCATGCTCGTTATCCGGTGGGGCCATAGTAAGATCAGTTACATCTTTTACAATCATGTGGGCTATTTGCCAGGCCATTTCTTCTTCTACTTTAGATGTATTCATTGGAACAAACCGGCTCACCATTTTCTTTAAGACAGACTTATCCTTTTTATCTGGATCTGGTTCGAATTTAGATTCAAACCTGCCTAAACTATTTACTCTCCCAAGATTTAAGCCATCAGGTCTATTGCGCTGCCATAAAGCATCAGCGTTATACAGCTGATTAGAGTCTATTGTCATGTCAGGTACAGAGAGATTGCGTTTCTTCTTACGGAAGACTGGGTCTCCCATTGCAAGGAGAGTATTTTGAGTGCTTATACTAAATTCACTGCTGCAATCAGAATGTGATTTATGATTAGATGTCCACATGTTTTCAACTGAATGTATCATTTCTGAGAGGTACTTAAAATATAACTCTGATTCTAAAAAAGCCTTGACATACTGAGTCAGTGTTTTAAACACAATTTGATAAGGCAAATCAAAACATGTTGGAAGTGGACCTTCTTCTCTGCATATATCACTTTCAATTCTTAGTCTAATATCAGTTGGAAATCCAATGGGATGAGTTGCCTGAAGAGAAAAATATTTTTCATATATAGATATAGCATCAGCTTGAGCTTGGTCAGGGCTTGTTGTGTTACTATTCAGCAAATTATCTCGAAAATGCATGACAGCCATTAAAAATTCTAATAATACCCTGCAAGACTCTTGTTCCAAAAATTCTGTGAAGTAAAACAAAACTGTTTCATTATGTAAAATATCTTTTAGATTTAGAGAGCCACTGGTTAAAATGTCAATTTGTGCTTTGATGTTAAATGGGCTGTTGATGAAATCATTAAAATGGCTATTTTCTATTTGGCTAATGAGAACATCTTGCACTGGCTTGAAACAATGTTCTTGTATCTTTCCTTCAGGTTGGCAAATATTAGATATAACAGATTTTCTGATACCATCAGGTAAATCAAGTTGGTATGGAGCTTCTAAAGCAACAAATTTTTTGAAAATTGTTACTGCTTCTTCAGTGTAGTCCCTTAGTTGATTATTGTCACAGGTTGAGTTTGAGTTCTCAGATTTAACACGTTCGGCTAAGTTACCACATGAACTCATAGAACACTCATTAAATCTTTGATTACTAGTACTTGTAAATATATCACTGTTTTCTCTCCAGTTGCATCTTTGAGACTTTATAATTGTCTCTTGCTTTAAATCACACTTGCACTGAAGGTCCAAACTTTTAGTTCGATTAATTTTGGAAATATTCCCACTTTCATTTGCATTGGTCGAGTTTAGTACATGTTTTCTGAATTCTTCTATTTCCAAGAAACATTTAATGAGGGCATCCTTTCCTGTTGATTCCATGTATTGTACAAAATATTTTAGACCTTTCTTTTCAACAATTACATCATGTAAGCTTAAGGACAACTTGGAGCTCTTTTCAAACATTTGTTTGGGATCTGGAACAGTAGCACAGGGATTTTAGAACACTTGCGTGCGTTAGTTAATCGGAGTGTTTATGTTATGTACTTACCTTCATTTTGTTCGAGCAATATTTGCGCATTTATTAGACTTTTGATATCAGGTGTGCTCGCGGATTTCGCTTCTGGAGGCCGCACCGGGCAGCCAGTTTTACCTTTCGCTAAAATGGATGAAAATGATTTAGAATGATGTTACATCGCGTATTTTTTTTAATGCAAAGATTGAAGAACTAGAGACTCATCAGAATACTTTACCTGCACTTTTCCAAAACTTAATCATTTTCGTATTAACTCTTCGTTATACGTGTCTATTGGCACTATGTACAACCGCACAAGAAACCTACGTAAGCTCTTCATAAGTGCGTTTTATGACCATAAGCGTAAACAATAATAAGAAAATGAAAACAATTTGTTTATGTACTAGTGGTGGATTACGTTTACGTTATAAATGTCAGTTCATTTATGTCAAACCACAGATGTGACTGTCAAACAAATACCAGAGACAATTTTATTTTTTCTTCGCCGTTTTCGGGCAGGCTAAGGTCTTGGACCATACCGCCTTGTCTTCAGTACTTGTCATCCTTCTTGTCCAAAAGACACCCGACATTGTTTTAGTGCCTTGAAATTTAGTTAATTTCGATATTTTTTTTATTTAAGAAAAATTAATCAGCAGTACACTAGGAGGCGAACATAAATATACTAAACGGCTGTTTTTTTCACGTTTTCGGGGTTGGTCCCGTTTTAAAACTTGTTTCGTTATCATGAGTGTTTGCAGGCCAGTGCTAGGTTCCAAAAAACGCACTAGCACTAGTCTGCAAATTAGCTGTAGCTTCAGCCTTTTTACTGTTTTTTTGAAATTTTCAATTTGAAACAATTCAACGTATTAACGTTGCCAAGCGAAACCGAAGTATATAATTCTACCATGCCCCAAAGTATGTAACTCTACGCAAAATATTTTGCTTAGCAACGACTTGTTTTAGTCTTTGTTAAAGATCACGTTTTTCGGTAGGACTTGAGCTAACGCACTCAAAACATTGTGCTGATGGGTGCATTAAATAGTAGTTAGTACGGACTGGAATCGTGTAAGTATTTAAGGTGAAAGCGTCAGGGTAGCCCGCTCAATTCATGTCTCATGTTTTTTTTTGCAATTTGTAAACCAGTGGCTAGTGTTAAGTTGTATGTTGATTAAAAGACGCGGCTGTAAGACGTATGTAGTTGTAGAATTGCAATCATCAATACAACCTTCCAAATTAATAAAGGACAATAGGTAGGTATTAAGTTTAGTTTTAAACCGTAAAAGCTTAAAACAGTCTTTGATAATCGCAAATCGTATTCATAGTTACTTTTACAATTAAAACACCTTCAAAGTATACTGATAGTCCGGTAGGTACCCATAATAAAGTAAAGACAGTTACGTTGCTGGCATCGACCGCAGTTTCGTGGCAATTCGCTACGGCAAATATACATAAATAACGTTTTATAATGTATTTTGCCTTTCGTCAGTTTACCGTATACCTACCTATAGTAATAAATAGACATTTCGATTTAGTACATTTTGATACAAGTGTAGAAAGTTTGTTGTTGCATTCGAGGCGGAGTTATTACCCGACCCGTGAGTTATTGAGCCGAGAACTGCACTAACTAATGTCCACGTGTCCTACTTCTGGTACCTAATGTATTCTCAACAACGGGAAATATTTTTAACCCCCAAATAAACGCGGGTCTGGTCGAGTGGTCGCTGCTCTACGTAGGTACTGCCGCGAGTTGAATTCGCACACGGAGTAAGATTTAATTGCACTACACTTTGTTGGTCTGGATGACGACTGTCCTCAGTCCTCTCGGGCCAAAGGGCCACTTGGATTCTTAATGTTCATGCTATGCGCGCTATTGAAGCAGTCAGAAGGCTGCAATTTAAATGTTCTCATTGGAGACTTGCGTTTTAGGAAAACCGTAGCAGCACAGTAGCAGATAAGCGACAGAATTATTGAAATACCTAACTGAAAAGTTTACCGGCTTTGGGTACCTACAAATTCAATGTCCCGTTGGTCTCGTGGTCGCTAGCGCGACTGCGAAGCGTGGGGTTATGGGTTCGATTCCCGGGTCGGGCAAAAAATTCTATTGGGTTTTTGCATTAGAAACTCAGTGGGTCCCGACCTTAAAACATGGCGGTATGATACCCCCGTGCCTCGGAAATAGACATGGATGCCGTCTTCAAATTTGACGGCGCGCGACGGCGTGCTACTGAATTTAGTCCGGCGGCGGCGTGGCGGAGTTTGAAGGTGTTAAAAATTAAACTACATCAGAATATGAGCACTAAGAAAACACTCGCTTTATAATTCGAAAACAAAAGAAGGGCTTTAATTTTTCTTCCATAGTGCCATAACCTTGCATCGTCGGCAAACCGAAGATGAGTGATGTACTCGCCATTTACGTTGATGCCTAGCCCTCTCCAGTCTTAAATCTTGAAGACATCCTCCAATGAGTTTCGGAGATATGACGTCTCCCTGTCTTACACCTTGATACAGAAGGACAGGTTCCGAGGCTTGGTTCTGAAGTCGGGCTGACATGATGGCGTTTTTATACAAATACTTCCACACCTCGATGTACCGGTTGTCAATTTGGACTGCAGTATAGCCCAGGTCTCGATCGAATCGAAGGCTTTCTCGTAGTCCACAAACGCTAAACAGAGAGGCAAGTTATACTCTTCGGCCTTTGGACAACCTGTCGAATCGTATGTATGTGGTCCACGGTGCTAAAGCCTTTTCGAAAACCGGCTTGTTCGGGTGGCTGCAAATCGTCAAACCTGCGCGCCAGACGATTTGTGATGACTCTTGAAAACAACTTGTAGATGTCACCGTAAAAATGTCAAACGCGTTATATTACAATATAACGTGTTTCTCTCTAGCGATATTGTAAGCTCTCGAATTATTGTCAACTGAACATACGGAAGTATCTCTGCCCCCATAATCGGGACTTGGGGCACCACCCCGTTAGGTTAGTTGGGTTCCTTTAAACCCTGCACTCGGAAATAGGGGCCCTGCGAAGCGGGGCTCCGTCGACTACGCTTTTTAGGGGAATATAAAGTGTTTTAAGGTTCATCATCATCATCATCAGCCTATAATGTTCCCACTGCTGGGACACGGCCTCCTCTCAATGAGAGGGGATGGGCTATAATCTACCACGCGGGCCCGGTGCGGATTGGTAGATGTCACATGTCTTCGAAAGGAGACAATTTTTTTTGTTCGAGGATTAGTTTCCCACATAAATTCTAGCATATAATAATGAAACTTACATTGATTTCTTCCTTATAACCTCTAGATTCCAGTGGTTTAATTAGCTTAGCATTGTCTAACCGGAATAAATGCGAAAAATCTGCAAAAACACTTACGAAAACCAAAATAAACAGAAAAAGTAAATGTCAAAATAATGAAGTTGTCTGTCAATCACAAAAAAAGTGGGTTTATAACGTTTCATGCCACGTTGATTGTTTAAACCACCTATGCGATTTTAGTGTAAACCTATAAAAATGGCATTAAAAACGCTCATAGTTTAATAATATTTATTTTTATATTCTTTCTGATTCTATAATAATTATATAGCACATATGATTTCCAACGGATAGGTACCGTACTTTTTTTAGTAAACAGAAAAACGCCCCTATTCACGTAAGTATTTGCTGTCAAATGACATTGACCACAACAGGAATGATTTGACTCGCAAAAAAATATCATAACATAGCTATATTTATTATATAGTTATATTTATTATGATTTTAAGATTCCGTTTTCATTTCTACGTAATATTTCCTTTAAAACCATAGTAAAATGGTTACTTTTTTTTGGTGTTATTATGAATAATAAATGCAACGACCAGGTGGGCCCAAAAAAAACTATCTCCTTTTGGTTCTAGGACATGTTTGGTTTCCTCACGATGTTTTCCTTCACCGTTTTGAGAGCAGCGGTGATGAAATAAATTACACAAAGTAATGCGCCTGTCTGGGTTCGAACCCACGACCTACTGTTCGTAAGTCGGGGCCGCCACCACCGGGCCACCGCTGCTCTCTGTTGTTTTAAGGTTAGGTTGTATTAATCGGTATTTCTCAGAAATGGTACAGTATCTTTTCATGAGAGTGGTACCACTGGGCAAGGGGGACCCCTCCTTCCCTCCACACTGCGTGAGTTGTCTACCATCGCATGCATTTCACGAAAAATAATGCGTTTTATTGTAAACAGTATGTTCGTTTGACAATAATTCGAGAGTTTACAATATCGCTAGAAATATTACAATTAACGTATTTGACAATTTTACGGTGACATAGACATGGCTTAGAAGTGAGATAGCCTGTAATTCTTCAACCGGGCATTGTCACCCTTCTTGAAGAATACAGCCATGGCTGTGGCGTTTCCTTCTCGAGTATGACGGAATTAGACAGCTTCTGAAGGGCCTTAAGTACCGGTTTTCCGCCTTCAGGAGTTCGGCCGTTATTCCGTCGTCACCCGGTGCCTTGTTGTTTTTTAGCTGTTTCAGAGCCATCCTTATCTCGGACAGGCTGACGTCCGGGATGTCTTTGGTATAGTGTCGGGTCAGTCAAGTTCTTGGGTCGTTTGTTAGGTCGACAACGGGTTTCCTGGTTGACGGGTACAACTGTCTTTAGAAGCTCTCGATCCCCCTCAGTAGCTCTGGTTTGGCGGATAATCCTGCCGTCGTCGGTCTTCAGTGTCGTGAGCTGGTTCTGCCCAATAGCCAGATCTCTTGAAAATCGTTTGATCGGAGAACCTCTTTTTTGATCTTACGTGTTTTGAAGAACTTAACTCAGTCCTCTGGACCGGGTTAAGTTCAAGTTTTAAGTTAACCCATCGTTGTATTCGTCCACTGAGCTTCCTAGGCACTCGAAACGATTCTGGAGTTCAAGCTGAAAGATCTCGGGGTTTTGGATTGGGATCTGTACTGGACGGAGCGTAGACTTCATCAGTTCAGACCTTTCTAGTTTGAAATTGATGTTCAATGTGCATCTTACTATGCGGTGATCGCTCTCGGTTTTCAGCGAATTGATCACAGAGACATCATTGAACATTTGCTTCTTGGTTGACATGATGAAGTCAATCTCGTTGTTTATTGCACCTTCGGGGCTCTGCCAACTCCTTCTTCTAAAAGCGTAAGCACTAGTGCTTACTCTTTTTGAAGAAGGAGTTCATCATATAGAGGCCCTCCTTCTCCATGAAACTAGCCAGATGGTGGCCCCGTTGATTCCGACGTTCAACTCCAAATTGCTCTACCCTGCAGCTCATCCCCGTCTCGTTTACCCAGTTTTGCGTTGAAGTCCCCCATAACAACGGTGAAGTGAGTTTTGAAACCATGCATGGCTTTAGAGATATCCTCATACATGGTCTCCACTTCGTCGTCGGGGTGTGCCGAGGTTGGGACGTAGACCTGTATGACCTTCAGCGAATATCTTGAGGATATGATTCTGAGTATAAGGTACTCCACCCTGGTCGAAACACTCTCGATCTTCACCACGTTGTTCACAAAGAAGTTATGGACGATAAAACCAATACCACCCTGGGACTGCCGGCCACCCTCTCGGAAATAGAGTAGGTGCCGGGATTTCAGGATTACTATGTCCTCCCCCTCTTTTCGGACTTCAGATAACCCAACAAAACTCCATCGCAGCCTGCTCAATTCCTCTTCTAGTTCCGCTATCTTCTCGTCCGTCCGGAGAGTACGTGTGTTATACGTTGCCAGGTCCAGTCGTTGGTATAGGCAGCCGGATCCCATCCGGAGATTCTTAACGTATATTTTTAACGTTAGGAGGACTATTATTATACTATTACAGAATGGTGAATTAAGTATCTAAAACTGCGGCATAAATTGCTGAACTGCATACACTGCACTGTACACACAGATGGATACAGTACTAGCACTGTCATGCCTTTTGTGTGTGCAGTTGGCACACTGTATACTGATGGCAGACTCGATTATGCAGGGTAGAAGGGACACCGACGCTTAAACGGTTACACAAGACACGACATTTTTCATCGGTACCGGCTGTTATGTTATATACATTTTGATCGTTTGCAGTTTTATTCGAAACTAGCTGACCCGCGCAACTTCGTCTGCGTCACATAAGAGGAACAGCGGGTTACAGAGAGTGGGTCGTAAGCACCCATAATACAATTTTCAAAGAGCACATCACACACATCCTTCTGCATAATGAAAATGCGCTCCCGGTACATGATCATTATTTTGCTGCGGAGTTATTTAAAACGGTGTATCTCCCAAGATATGCATTGAAGTCAATTTACGTACCCAAGGGCAATTTTGTTCAAAATCAAATACTTGTGAGTAACAACGTATTTATTTGAATAAGAATAGATTACCATGTTTACAAAAACAGCTTTATAGGCTTCTATTGACAGCTTTACATCTTCATACTTAGACACTCGATGACAGTCATACTCCAGCTAGGTCTGCAGTTCTCATCAAGGTGCATTTAATGAGCCGCAACACGATATAGCTGCTGTAAACCGTTGCGGACCTCTCACAACTGCTTACCATTTAAAATTTCAAACTCTACGTCCCTACGCTATGACGCCGTGTCTTAAAGTGCACAACCTCTTCAAAGCTTAGAAACCTTCAAATGCGGTATTAATATTTTACGGTGACTTTCAAGACATTCCAATTTTAAAGAGTACTTGCAATTTTGCACCAGTTTTTTATGTGAGTTCAACCTTTTTGGAATAAAATCGGATTGGATTTTGAAACATGTATCAAAATAACTTGTAGTTTATATCAAAATCTCGAAGGAGTATTGATATCAAATTCGAAACAAATCACCGCCAAAATAACTTTCTACCCGTTTTTAACCCCGTTAGGGGATGAATTTCAATGCAATATGAAACGCGTCCATCAATTCTGTTAGTATTGTTGATTGCAAAGTTTGAAGTAGATTGGACCAAGGAATCACATTTTCCCATACAATCTTTGCCCTCCCCCTTTTCACCCCCTTAGGGGTATAATTTCAAAATTCTTTCTTATCGTATGCCTACATACAGAAAATACACCCTCCAAGTTTCAGGTTTCTACAATCTGCGGTTTAGGCTGTGCGTTGATCCATCAGATAGTTCTTCAGGACAAAGCATTTTTTATTTGTAGATAGTAGGATTTGTACTCGTTAGTAATGTTTTTGTAACTTTCCGGCTGTATGTCTTATGTAAAATAAAAATAATGATTGGCATCAAAAAAATGTTTTGTGTAAAATAGCAATTTTCTGGCTAACTATTTTCCCTACACTGCCCCGCTGAAAGTTATTTTTTTGCGATTTCTGACTTTTTGAGTACTCTAACCTGGGTTGGTTTGGAAGAACTTCTTGATTAGTGTCGGAAAGAAGATCGATTGGCATCAAAAAGATTGTTTTATGTAAAATGGCAATTTTCTTGCTAACTGTACTTTATTTTTTAATCTTATCTGTGAACGGGGATAAACATTTTGTGAAAAAAATACGGATTGTTACCTAAGACCATTTTTGTGTAGCTGCAGCTCCCCTTACTGCCCCGTTTACCGTTTCCACCCTGTATTACCAACTACTTATACCGCGAATTGATGAGTTCCGCTATTTTGGGCGTATTCACTTCAAAAATGAAATTTCAAGAAAATTGAGAAATTACATTCACCTGTATTAGATTTGAAGTATTTAAAGCAACTTTTAAAGGTTTCCACTTCAATGAATTTTATTCTATAGGTGTATGAAATTAATTAATTTTAAACACAAAACCCTCTTTTTTACGTCTCTGGATGATTTTTTTTGAAAATGCTGAAACAGGTATTTCTTTATTTTTAATAATAAGTATTTACTCTGAGTTTCATGAACCTAGAGCAATCTAATTTTTTTTTTTCATACAAACTTTACCCCCCCTTTTCACCCCCTTTTTCCAAAATTTTCCATAATTTTTATAGCCTAAGTGTTATTCTGGGCTTATTTAAATAGATTAGTGAAGTTTTCATCAAAATCCGTCCAGCAGTTTTTACGTGATGCGCGGTCAAACAAACAAACAAACAAACAAACAAACAAACAAACAAACAAACACGAATTTTAAAAATGGTTTTAATATGTTCAGTTACTTATTTTAAGTCACCCTGATCGGTTTTTTTTTTTAAATCTTCAATGTACAGATTTTTTGGTCTCAACGATTTTATTATATGTATAGATAACAATAATGGTCAGAACACATTATAAAACATATGAAGACGGGTATTTATCGGGAATTCACCTTTAATTTAAGCCCGACGTTTCGACCGGATTGCCAGATCGATCCAGCCGTGGAGGAACCACTAACATAAATTATAACAGACTGTTCCTATTCTATGTATTAATAAATAATAATGTAGGTATCGTGTGTTATAGGTGCAGTGGCGAAACTATACCATCTGAGGCCCTTGGCAAATCCATTGTATGGGGCCCCAAGAAAACTCGTTAAATTTTAATATACACACATCAAAAGTGTCTAGGGATCAACATATATTTTTGCAATAACTTTTCTCCTGATTGATATTAATTAAAATTTTCTTTAAGGATTCATCAAATAAAGTGTTTTCGTTTGTCACAGTAACGATAAACCAAGTCACCTTTGCATTAATAAAGAAATTTGCCATTTTCCTAATAAAGGGATTTTTGACATTTGAACCACTAACACAAAAGTTCGAAAAAAAGACTGAAATAACAGTTTTCTTTAAAATTTTATTGGGTAACTTAAACAATTAATAATCCGTGTTTCTACCGCGAACACTAACAACACAAGAACATCGGTTTGGCATACTCAAAATGAGTTCATCCAAATCACGCTGTGGAATGGCCGCCCATGTTCGTTGCAACAACAAAAAAAGGTCTTCTTGCGACTGGATACCCTCCATATTCGGCAGAGCTCTTCTCTGTAGCATATCCCATGCATGCTCAATCGGATTCAAGTCTGGCGACTGAGCAGGCCAGGGCAGGACATTGATGTTAGCTGCGGCGAGAGTCTGTCTTACAACTCTTGCGGTGTGCGGTCGTGCATTATCATGCATTAACTGAAATAAGGGACCGATTTGCACTTGTAGAGGAACGATGACGTCTGATACAATCGTCTCAGCATAAATTTGAGCGTTGAGGTTGCCTCTGATCCAAATCAACTCAGTTCTTCCGCCGATCCAAATACCCGCCCATACCATGATGGTTCCACCACTATAAGGATGGACTTCCTGGCAGGATTTTAATCGCTATTGGCGTCCAGGGGTTCTCCAGTGTCGTATACGTCTTGTATCCGGTCTCATACCAAAACGAGACTCATCAGAAAAGCACACGAAACGCCATTGTTCTTCTGCCCAATTTCTGTGTTCAAGAGCCCATTGATATCGAATCCTACGATTGTGCATTACTATAGGTGGTACCCGTAGCGGTCTTCGGGAATGAAGGTTCACTTCATGCAAGCGGTTTCTGACTGTTTGGTCGCTAATTAAGTTCCCTGAAGAGTGATGAAGCCTCACGGCTAACATCATGGCGGTTATTGTTGGAACTCTTCGAGTTAAGATTTGAATGTATCGGTCTTGTCTCCGTGTGGTGCAGCGATACCGTCCTCCATGGCGCTCAGCCACGGTACCAGTGCTTCGGTAACGTGTCCAAAGTCGACTGATAACACTCTGACTTGTATTCAGAGCTAAAGCCACAGTACGTTGCCGGGAACCAGCTTCTATCATTCCCACGGCTCTGAGCATTTCTTCCCTGCTTAAATGACGTCGCCGCTCCATAATAACGTTGGTTTTAATCAGTAGTAGGGAAACAGTAGCACTAATAATGTCTTCAATGCGTTGTATGTTTTTATAGGGAAAATATTGACAGCTGATTTTCATCTTTTACTCGAATTTGATTCACAGTTCCTGATTCAAATTATGAAATGCACCAAAAAGGATCCATATAATTTATAAAATCATAAATTTATTACAAAGCCACATCTCAATCTCAAGAAATCCGCATAAAAATGCTTGATCCCTAGACACTTTTGATGTGTGTAGTTTTAATAAATCACTGAGATAGTTACCCAGGAGTAACATTGTGTCCATTTTAGTTAAATATCTAATTTTAAAAAGCAAAGCCATATATTTATAACGTCCCCCCATCTAGTGGGGTTATTGGTAGGTAATTGATTTTAAGTAGGTAGGTACATAATAGTATATTTTATAACGAGGGACTAAACGAAGCCATTATATACCCGAGGTGGTTTGACTCCCGAGCTTGCGAGGGAGGCAATGAAAGCGAGGGTATATCTATTATATTGGCGTTTAGTCTCGAGGTGCAAACTGTACTTTTCACTTCGAGTGCGAGAAAAATAGTCATTTAAAACTGAACAAATTTACACTCGACAATAATTCTGAACTGAGCCACAACTGAGCGGTCAGTTTTTTCTTCAGTGACAGATTTTGTGTTGTGTTTTCAATGGTTACATTGAAAACACAACACAAACTCTCAACATTTTCGCAATGAAGATGATCCACACTCCACAGATGATTAATACCTACATTACTGCAAAAGCAATGCCTCTGTTGCTAAAGAGAGGCATTGCTTTTCAAGATCAACGATGCACACAAACAACCATAATTTTTTCTCGCGTTGAAGGGTTTATTTGTTTTTTTTTCAATAAACCGCTTTCTATTTGCATGCCAATTCGAAATTTAAATAAAACCTTTGTCAAGTTACTCTTTTGTCGGGCCTGTGGACGGCTGGCTATGGGCTAGCTAGCCGTCCGGCCGTCTAACGACGACGACAGGCCGTGTCGACGGCGCGTTCGTGTTCCACGCGCGCCTCAAAGAGATGTCAGCAAAAGGAGAGGGGCCCGCAAGGGCCGAAGCCTGCCGGGGTTGCGGGCCTGTTCGAAAGAGATACCGCGGCCCCGGAACGTAAAAGGCGAGGAAGGAACATGGATGGTTTTTAGTCAGTAAGAGTTTGACACTCCCTCCCGCTCCGCCCAGAGTGGGGGGGGGGGGGTCATTTGATGATTACCCATCCTTAAAAAAAAAAAAAAAAGTTACTCTTTTGTGGCCATGTTTCAGAGTAAAAGATCGTTCCATTTTTAAATTACTTTTTACTCCCTAGGGAATAAACGGTCACTTTAATCCCGCTTCGTAGGACTATAACGGCGTACTTTTAGAGCATGAGAAGTGAAAATAAAATTCTATTTTTACAAAATTGTGTTAAAAATGCTAGGTCAGTTTTAAGCTCACAGCCTCTCGGGTAGGGGCCCCGTCTGGCCGGGGGCCCGTGGCATTTTTTCAGACCCTATAGTTACGCCACTGTACAGGTGCTGGGCAATGTGCACACGCCCGCCGGCGCCGGCGTCGACTGTATGTTTCTCACACACAAGATAATGAAGGAACCTAGGTATTACTGTTACCAGTGACGTAGCTAGTCCTAGTACCTAGGACCCTGTATCAATTTTTTTGGGGGTAAATGACCCCCACTTGAGTGGCGGTGAATCCCAAAAAAGGAGAAAATCACAAAATGCCTATTTGCAAAGTTAGAAAATAGCATCCTGAGCCCTGACATGTATCGCTTTAAATGTCTTTCATTTTACTAAGATAATGTGTGCCCATGACAAGCATTAGCATAGGTTATGACTTTAATGAAGAGCTAGAAAGTTACAGCATCCTGAAATGGTATAAGTTTTCTTCGAAAAATAGGTGCTTTCTGAACGAGTGGTGAAGCTTTCATCAAAGACGCTGCGAAGCGAGCTCGAAATATTGAAGCTTTCTGGAGCGGGATAAGTTACATTTTCTTTTTATATTTTTATCAAAAACATTATTGAAGATTGTGAGAACCTTTTGTAATTTTTCCTCATCAGGGGCCCTTGTTAGGTACTCGGGGGCCCCGTATCGTTGATGCGGCTGATACTGCGGCAGCTAAGCTGCTGGCTGTGACTTAAAAGACATGCACCTAATGTGCCGGTGATACTTACTGGTCAATGGCGATCGATTAGTAGATACTATTATTCGTAGTTACAATTATTAAAACTGGTACGTTTTTCTACGACGACATCGGCCTTGGGTACTTGTGGTTATCTGGGTGCTGAAGTGTCGTTGTGCGACACTTGTATTTTGGTATTGTTTCCATAATTCCATTACCTAATTGATTCGATGTTCGTGCGTTTGTAATTATTTTTCCTCATAGAGTGATTGACCGACATTGATATCATTTTTGGATAGTTATTAATTTTTGTAGTCGGCGCGGCGACTAGACTAATCAAAAAGCGCCGTCTAGTCTGCTCGACTGGTTGAAATGAATTTATAATCTAAGTTAAGAATTTGCAGGTATGTTTAAATCAGCCTTATAGTTTTTATACGTCTAGATATAGTCAAAAAATCGAAAGTCTTCCTTTGGTAATGCAAGCTGAAGCGACTAAACTGTGTAGGGAAACGCCTCGGATTTATGTGATGCCCCGAACTCCACCGAAAGTAGGTAATGAATTAGGTACTTGTTCCCATTTTTATTCTTAGCCAAAGTCAGACGGCAAGTGGCACTGTTGGGTTATAGATAGGACAGGATAACTTCGGTTGGATCAGCTAGTATACAGGTACTAGCTTTTTCCCGCCGCAACACTTCCGTGAAAATCGATTTTGTGATTTTCGCAGCATAGCTGCTGACCGTCTATCGGTGTGACCGTCCGACTACTGTAACATAGGTCTCGAGTTTGAACCCAAGGCACGGAATTTTGGTATATGGTGGTTATTGTATAAAACTGTCAATTGCTTCGGAAACCTCATCTTGAGGAAACCTGTATGCCTGAGAGATATTTCTTGATGATGTGTAAAGCCAAGTCAAAAGACCACGGACGGCGTAAAAAGGAATAGAATTTATCTTGGCGCTACCTATTTATGTAGGTAGAGATGATGTATTCCCGTTGTCCCCGTAGTCCATGTCCCCGTTAAAGGGGACAAAGGGAATTATTTCCGTTGCATAATACCTATTGATAGGTGCCTTATCAAATGTAGGTCATCTTTGCTTTGATGATTTTTGTGCTAAATTCAAATAGGTAAGTAAACCTACCTATATAAACATTTTAATATGCCCTCGGTTGCATCTATGTGGAGATCAGAAATACCGGGAATATAGTGCCGGGATAAAAAGTATAGGTACTTTGTGGTACTTAAGTTCTAATTCAAGTCATGGTCTACCTGTGTGCCCAATTTATCGAGTGAGATATTGACCAGGGGTACTTGATGACACTCGTACTTTCGCATCTATGTAGTAGGCATGTGGATTTATTTGAGATAGGTCTGTGTACCTACTTAAAGGACCTATTAAACTGTTTTATATGTTAAATTACCAATACAACCAATTCCTTATGGGTTTAGATACCCACGCACCTTAAAAAACAGTAAGCACAATGTCTGCGATTCCTTACGCAATGCACCGGCTGAGGCTATCGACCTTCCCACAGTTACTTGAAATAACTGTTAAGTTGTTGGAAATAATTCCGTGTTGAGCAGTGAGCTGGGCAACCGGTGGCTCAGGCCAGTCGCGCATGACCACGGGACTCGATCGCAATTCCCATTTCATCGCACACTCGCGTACTTATTATAACAGCAAAAATGTGTAAATTAATAGCCCTTGCATTAACTTTGTGCTCTGTTTTAGTTGGAACAACAGACTGTACTTCAAGTTTTGATCAGAGACAAACGGGAGATTTAAATGTGCAAATTGGTTTAAAAAACATAAACATTATTGCCTTGCTTAAAGGAGGAAAAGAAGAATATGTGGTATGTATGGTTATTCAAAATAAGTAAACTAGATGCCGTAGATCCAGGTTCTAGATCCCGTTAGCTTTGGGTTGTACCTATTCTAAAAGTTGTTTAAAAATCGCGAATGTTTTACCTACCTGCTAGGAATGTTGATTTAATTACCCGACTGCGGCGAAGCCCAAAAGAAGGGTTACTTGTATGTTCGTCGTCCGACAACTTCTTTTTTTCTCTAACTAACTCTACCATAGCGACAGTAGTTAATTTCATGGTGCTTTATTTGATCATTTTGCAGGATTATGACTACGCTTATGATTACTCCGAAATGACGATAAAACCGCCAAACGGTACAACTCCAAAACCGTTAAATGCAACTCAAACGACTATAAACAATGCTACTACTTCTTCAACACTGTCGTTAGAGCAGTCTACGGAAGCTATAAGAAGTAGCACTGCTGTTGCCGTAGAAGTAACGGAAGTGTCGTTGAATCAGACTGCTAACAATCATTTTGTTACTACACTTCAGACGACAGCGGACGTTCCGACGACAATATCTCCAGATTCGTCAAACTACGCGAATACCACAGCTCTACCAATAATTAATAAATGTAGAAGGGGATTTGTACAGAATAATGAAGGAAAATGTGAATATAAGGTTCATGGGACATCAAACGCGTAAGTTGAAATTGATACCTATTCTAGTTGAGGTTTACAAAAAAGACGATATTCCAACTTCGATTGGGTTGTTAATTTTTATCAATGTAGGTACCTACGTCGGCATTCCGCAGCCGCTAAGTAGCCAATTGATTTAAAATAATGACTTTGTTACCTTAACACTTTTCAATCAATCCAATACACAGAGAACTACCTATGCTGCTTTACTTAAATATGACTGGTAGGTATAGGTAGTTGGTTTGCTTATCAATTTCTAGTAGGTACCTAACTACCTACCTACCTCTATGGAATATAACGGGTTAAAACCTAAATCTGTATGTAAGGCTGCTACGACATAAAAGCACGGTGTACCTACCTACCTATTTTATATTTTTAACTGGATTGCGATTGAATGTCGCTATCGCTGACTGAGTAGGTAACTACCAGTAGGTATCTAAGACAAGTGAGTACCAACTTAGGTATTAATTGTCAGCCGAAGCGAGTGTTATCTATGACCTCATAATTTTAGAAAAGGAGCTTACAACTTAATCAGTCTTTATATTCCCACTACCGTGACTGGCCTTCTCTCTCTGAGAGTATGCAGTAATCCAGCACAGTGTATTGTGGACAAGTACCTAAGTAGGTACTTATGGTACCTTAGAGAGTTAGGTACTAGGTACCTAGGTAGGTACTTATCGTTTTACATTAAAGTGCCTGCCTAGGTTCTAACTCACGTTCATCTGCCTTGTCTGGTGGATCAAGGCCTAGCTTAAACCCCATCGTAAATATTTGGGCTTTTGAAAGCGCATGTCTCACATCATTACATGCACTTCTAGAGTTAGTCACTAGGTAGTTACCTATGAAACAATGAAAAATTACAAAAGCAGAAAAAATCTTATTAAGTACGAATAACAACGGAAATTCCTTGAAGATATTAGGTACTGAAGTTTTATCAGAAATACCTACTATGTTTCTGAGTTACTTTGAAATACAAACTTACTTTTCCGGCTAGTACCTACGTATTTACCGCCAACAAAACTTCAATGTGCGTGGCCCGACGCCATTTTTTAGTTTCCACATTCATTTGTATGATCATATTGGCATAGGTAGCTACCTACCTATGCCAATATGATCATACACCTGTACACCTGTAGGTACTTATTCATTTTGTTAAATTAAAATTGTATTTTTTCAGATTACGCAGGATAGTAAAACTTGCTCAAAAAATCAAGATAGGCAGAGAGTATGGAGGATCAGAAAATGTTAAGAAATAATTTGCAAACAATAAAAAAATTCCATGTCAGCAGTATAGGTATGTCATGAGTAGATTTAAATTGAATGATGAAAGTATTTGAGGATATGAAGATTTCTGCACTTTAAGCGTTTGGTAATATCAACTGTGCATTTTTTCTAGAATAAGCAAATTCTACTAAGTAGAATATTTGAGTGTGTGTTTTATAATAAAATTGTTTTAAACTGTGTTTTCTCTTTTTCACCCAATATGATCACAAAAACATATTATAATGCCTGTAACTTTGGAGAGTTAGTTTAGTTCCAACTGTAATATTGAAGGTGTAAGGAAATGCTGTTAGAAAATTCATACTCTAAAGCAGTGGTTCCCAACCTTTCTTAGGCCCGGGACCACTTTGGTATGTTCATTGTTAACAGGGACCATAATATGGTCCTAGACAAACATGGACACCGACAGGATTATAACTAGGGGAGTGAATCTTTAACTCACACTATACAAAAATTGGACAAAAGCGATCGAATTGAGGTCGAAAAATTTAGCAATAATTTAATAATTTTGCTTCTGATAGGTTCAATTAGGTTGGGATGTGCTTGCATCTTCTGTGTTAAAAAGTACGAATAACATTTTAATCTTTCGCGGACCGTAGTCGAGGGTCCTGCGGACCACAGGTTGGGAACCAGTGCTCTAAAGGGAAATAGAGTATTGAAACTCGACATTTTTGGCAGTAGCAAAACACAAGGGAAAATAAAGTAAGGAATAATTTTCACCCATCATAATAATATTATGTCTGTACGTTCTTTTCAAGTTTTAATAGTGGGATAGATTTGGATGGATGTTGGCACATATAACCGGGTTGGGACATAGATATTTTCATCCCAGTTTCAGGTTCTCATGGAATCATTTTCGGCTTCCAAGTAAGGGAAGTCTCAGTCAAAAGCTAGTGTTAGGTTTTGGGAAAGTAAATAAAGAAGGAATTACGGGGTGGTGAAACCAAAAGAAAAAGTTATGTTTTTTAAATTAACTCAAATGATTTATTTACATAAAGTGCATCTGATCAGCACATAATGTGCACATAATAGTGTAGAATTCAATTAATATTTCAACATGGGACGGGCACTAGTAATTTTGTATTTGTTGGCTTTGTACTATCACCATTGAGCTTGATATTAAGTGCTTGAAAGTAATGTCAATATGATTTATTTAAATAAATTATATCACACCACCAAGTTTAAACAAAATATACCCACAATAAATAAAAATATACTAGACAGCATACAATCACACAAAAAAGAATACAGGAAATATAATCGTGAAAAGATTATAGTTTACAGAGGCAGAACAAAAGTGGAATGAAAGCACCTATAGTTATAAACACTGGGACCAGCACAGAGCTCTCGTCCATAGAGTAAGGGTCTGGCTGTTTAGGCCCACTGGCACGCCGAGAGTTGGAAGTCTTCTCTTCAACCTCATCTCTAGGTTCTTCTGCTTCATTTTCTGGCCACACTAATGGAGGCAGTTTAGGCACTTCATCAATGGTGCCTCTCATTACATATAGAGCATTGATTTTTGGATTGTCTCTGTAACCTTTAATGAACTCGACCTTTATTTTCCCTCCTCTTATGTCAGACTCTTCCTCGTTGTAATAAAGTTTTCCATTTTTTATTGAATAAGGTATATACTCATCATGAGCAACACCCCGGCTTACTTTGTCAAAAATGTCCAAGTCAGCAACAATAGTGTGGTCTCCATTTAAAACTACATCAAACACTTTCATATTGGGTGAATTGAAGTACACTTCACTGAACTTCAGCACTAGTACGTAGTCACCGTCCCTGCTTGCAGGAATGTCGTAGCCGAACGTGCTGTGGTGGTATCTCTCAGTTTGATACAGGATTTCGTCTTTTGGGTTCACTCTACCGATCATAACTAGTTGTTTACCATAATCAGAAGCGGTACCGATTCTTCCTTGCAATGGATCCTTTTCGTAATGTATGCCATAAATATCCGTGTGGGCTGGTCCGCCGGCGTTAATGGCGTAAATTATTTCACCCAAACCGGTAGCAGTTTTTAAAACAGAAAATATTGAAACGACGATAAAAAATATCAACTGACACATTTTGCACGACGACTATCCTTGTTTGAGATATGTAATTTTTAATCACTTGTGTCACAAGTTATTAAAATTTCACTTGTACTACTGAGTTAGTTGATACATTATTATTTTATTTGTAACTTTCTTTTTACAAATAAAAATTGACACTAACCAACAGCCGGCAGTCGGCTAACCATGCCATGCACAGATTAGATATTAGTAGATGCCATGCCATTGCCAAATTCTTGTTAATCGATTTTTTTATTCAGTTTATCACAAATGGAAACCAAGTCTTTTGAGCGACATTTTAGAAGGTTTATTAGTAACGGTAACGCGACTTTCAAGAGTGATGAATGGAATAGGGCGTAAGAGCCTTATCACACTAGCGAGTTCCGAGCGAGTGGAAATCGGAGCGAGTGCCTCACACACCTATGCAATGTGTACGCGGCAAACACGCCGCAAAGGAGCCTTCGCGTGTGCGCAGCAAGCTCGCGGTGAACGGTGCTGTCGACGCTATTTTTATACTCGCGTTTCTTAGTATAGTGTTATCGAGCCTTTCTTCAGGAGACACTGATAACCCTAGGTGTGTATCTGTTGAAGCAAAGAGGTTTTTGCTTATATAATCTCAGGCAGGTTATATTTTATGTAGTCAGAGTCAGAGTTATGTCACTACTGAAAAAATGGTTTTTGGTTGTCAATGATTTTTCACAATATATTTTATTTTAACCGTTTCATTATGTTTTGATAATCAAGATCTACAGTTATTAGAGAAACCTCTAGTAACAGGGAACCTCTAACAGGTTATGGGCCCAGATCATGCCCAGAACTGAAACACCAAATACCTAACAAAAATATTTTTTTTGAAAAAGTCGATGGAACTTTGAGAAGAAAGTTCTAGAAAAATCTCCAAAAAAATGTCTGCAGCAGGAGATAGCGCGCAGCAATCGACTGGTTCGGGTGGATTACCGTCGATTGAGCGACTCGATGGTAGTTCAAACTATTCAAACTGGAAGTTTGACATGAAGTGTGTGTTGGTTCATGACGACCTATGGAACTACATCATTGCCGAACCAGACGTAGCAGACGCGAAAGCTGTAAAGAGGGATCAAAAGGCAAAAGCGAAAATATGTCTTATGATCAACAAAACTTGCAAGGTGCACGTGACAAGTGCGAAAACGGCAAAGCAAGCATGGAGTGCCCTGAGGTCAGCGTATAAAGACAAGGGAATAAATAACAAATGCAGGTTATTATCTCGCCTTGTGAGCATAAAACTGGAACAGTTTACCTCAGTACCGGAGTATGTGACGGAGGTCATGAAGGTATCCCAACAGCTTAACGACCTTGGCAAGGAGATTGATGACGAGTTGTTAGCCACCTTAATGCTACAGGGACTAACGGAAGAGTTTATGCCCATGAGACTAGCCCTGGAGAACACAACAACTACACTTACCACAGACTATGTCAAGATGAAGCTGCTTCAATTGACTTCATACCGGAGTGAGTCAAATCAGAGTGAAGCAGCCCTTACCTCCAGATCCAAGAGAAGACCAAGTACAACACAGAAGAAGTGTAGGTATACCATCGTCACAGAAGACCACAAAATGCTTCATTTGTGATTCTGCGCAGCATAAAGCACGACACGGAAGAAGGCGACGGCGCACGCTACGATGCACACAGCGGTGCATGCAGCGGCGGACACTGTAGACGACGAGCGCTCCACAGTGCCATGGCGACGTCTACCTCTTCAAGCAGATGCGAGTTCATCGTGGATACGGGAGCATCAGAACACATGACGTATAATAGGGAGTGGTTGAGAAATTATGTTAAGCATAATAAGATAGGGATTTCATGTGCGGATGGCGGTAAAGTATATAGTATAGGAAAAGGAGATGTGGTAAGTAAAGATGGAAGGAATGTGTGTGTAACAGGAGCTATGTATGTACCTGACCTAGCAGTGAACTTACTGAGCGTGAGTACATTGGTAAAGAGAGGAAATAGTAGTATTTTCTAAGGCTGGATGCGAGATTAATGACTCGAATGATTGCGTAGTGAAAAAAGTGACTGTAAGGTGTATGGAAGATAGAGGTGTTTACAAACTTAAACATTATCCACAGTGCACGGCACCGAAGGCGGCGCTAGCGACTGACGTACACAACGGTGAGTCACTGGAGTTATGGCATCGGAGGATGGGCCACCTTGGAGTACGCAATCTAAAGCTAATGAGAGATAAGTTAGCAAACGGGGTAAATTTTCTAGATTCTAATAATAGGTTAGAATGCATTGCTTGCCTGTTAGGAAAACAGACAAGGCAGCCTTTTTCAAAGCAGAAGGCTTCTAGAGCCAAGGATGTACTGGAGCTTGTACATTCTGACATCTGTGGGCCTATGAGTGTTGAATCGTTTACAGGTTTTAAATATTTCATGACATTCATAGATGATGAAACGCGGAAAACTTTCATGTATGCACTCAGGAGAAAGAGTGAGGCCGTAGAGAAACTTAAAGAGTTTAAGGTTCTTGTAGAGACACAGACCGGCAAGAAACTGAAAGCAATCCGGACAGATAACGGGAAAGAGTACGCCAACAAGGAGATGGAACAATTTACCAAAGAGAATGGTATTGTTCACCAGCTAACCGTCGAGTATACTCCTCAGATGAACTCATGCGCGGAGAGAGCGAACAGGACAATTTGCGAGAAAAGCAGGAGTATGTTGCAGGAAGCAGGCTTGGATGAGCGCTTCTGGGCGGAGGCCGTCAGACATGCAGTTTATCTGAAGAACCGCTCACCAACGATCGCTGTCCACAACATGACGCCAGAAGAAGCCTGGACTGGCAATAAAACTGACGTAAGCCAAATTAAAGTGTTTGGATGTAAGGCGTACATGCATATTCCTGACCAGAAACGCAAGAAATGGGATCCTTAGAGTAAAGAGCTTATTCATGTAGGATATGAAGAGAACACGAAGGCGTATAGCAATTACGGACGTGCTCAGTGATGAGGGACCATCTATACAGCCAAGGACTAGTGTAGAACCTGTTGCTGCTACTTCAGTAGAACCGCCGCTTCAAGGACAAGGTGGTGATGGAGAGAGAGGCTCTCCCCAGTCTGAGGACGAAGACTGGGCTACATCCGATGAAAGAACCTCCCATAATGATGAGATATCAGGCAGGAGATACCCACTACGAGTAAGGAAACCAAAACAATTTCCAGATTTTGTAGCCTATCAAGCGGCTAATGTACTTCAAGATCCTTTAACTGTCCAGGATGCATTATCAAGAGAGGATAAAGCAAAGTGGAAAGTTGCAATTGAGTAGGAGTCAGAGGCTCTCAAGAAAAATAAAACGTGGAAGCTAGTGAAGCCACCGAGGTCATGTTGTTACACGACCTCGGTGGCTTTACTAGCGTTCACGTTTACGAGTATCGTTGATTCGAAATGGATTTTTCGAATCAAAGAAGAGGTGGGGGGAAAGATCCGTTACAAGGCATGACACGTTGCGAGAGGCTTCAGTCAACGCAGAGGCGTTGATTACTTCGAAACGTTTGCGCCTGTGGTAAGGCACAGTTTGTTGAGAGTTCTGATAGCTTTAGCAGCTAAAATGGATTTAAAAATAGACCAAATGGATGTGAAAACACCATTCCTAAATGGGAACTTGAGTGAAGTCGTTTACATGAAACAACCGGAGGGTTTTCAAGTGAGAGGCAAAGAAGATCATGTGTGTCTTTTACAAAAGGCTTTATAATATGGTCTTAAGCAGGCTCCACGGGCGTGGAACACTAGACTTCATTCTGAGCTTCTGAGGTTGAAGTTCAAGAGATCAGAGAATGAACCGTCTACATGAGAGCACAGGATGGTAAATTGATCATCGTTGCAATTTATGTAGATGACCTGTTAATATTTTGGAATAATGAGCAGGAGATGCTCTCACTCAAGAAAGAGTTAAAATTGATCTTTGAGATGAAAGATCTAGGCAGAGCTGAACTGATGCTAGGAATTCATATAGATCAGGGTCTTAATGGCATTAAGCTACATCAAGAGAAATATGTAGATAAGCTTTTAAAAGCATTTAATATGGAAAACTGCAAACTAGTGATGACCCCAGCTGTACCAGGACAGAGGCTAGAAAAGATTCCAAGTGATAAGAAGTTAATCCCTTATAGATCTTTAATAGGCTCACTTATGTATTTAGCAGTCTGTACGAGACCTGATATAGCTCACGTGGTCAATTATTTGAGCCAGTTCAATGAATGCTACAGCGAGCAACATTGGATTGCGGCTAAAAGAGTGCTTCGATACCTGAAGGGTACAAAGAAGCTAGGAGTGATGTACTCAAGAGAGAAACGCCATGAAACGGTAGAAGCCTATGCTGATGCCGATTATGCTGGTGATAGCGATCGACGTTCATATTCAGGCATAGTATTCTTAATTCAAGGAGGAGCAGTTTCGTGGTCAAGTACTAAACAGCGCACTGTGGCACTTAGCACTGCAGAGGCAGAGTATGTCTCAATGTCAGAGGCAGCTAAGGCGATTTGTTTTGGAACTGACTGGAAAAGAATACCAACGAGCTTTAACGGTATTTTCAGATAGTCAGTCTGCAATTGCCATTGCATATAATCCAGTTCACCACCAACGCACGAAGCATGTTGATGTGAGATATCACTTTGTGCGAAATGCAGTTGAAGCAGAGGATGTAAGGTTAGAGTATCGCGAAACTGAGAGGATGGTTGCGGATATTCTTACCAAGCCTCTCCCCAGAGGCAAGTTTGAGTGGTGTGTTAAGAGTATGGGTTTGTGTGTATGAGAACGCGGTGTATTGAGAGTAGTGTGTGTTGTGTGAGTGTGTATATGTATGAACATGAGTTGTTCTTGTTTGTATGTATGCATGAGATTAAGGAGGAGTGTTGAAGCAAAGAGGTTTTTGCTTAAATAATCTCAGGCAGGTTAAATTTTATGTTTTTTAATATTGTTGTCTGAGTTATGTCACTACTGAAAAAATGGTTTTTGGTTGTCAATGATTTTTCACAATATATTTTATTCAAAGAGATTAAAATATACCTACTATATATAATTTAATGTCTTTGATTTTATTTTAACCGTTTCATTATGTTTTGATAATCAAGATCTACAGTTATTAGAGAAACCTCTAGTAACAGGGAACCTCAGTATCCTCATGTTTTAAGTTATTTTGTATCAGATACAACAGCTCGTAAAATGTAGTATTATCAATCGAGGTAGAAACGATTTTTTTTTTTTTTTTTTTTAATTATTTTTAATTCAGTCTCGTTACGGCATTCGGACGAGGTGATCGCGTACATTAGCTAATTAGTTTGTTTACGTCGAGTCGTTCACTGCGCAAAGCTCGACAAGGCGGCGAGCGGCGGCCGTCCGCGTGTACCGATAGGTTTTACCTGCGGTCACCGGTCGGCGCGACAACTATAATGGATGAGATTACTACCGAACAGGAGATAACCA
This sequence comes from Xestia c-nigrum, assembly GCA_916618015.1. Classification (NCBI taxonomy): domain Eukaryota; kingdom Metazoa; phylum Arthropoda; class Insecta; order Lepidoptera; family Noctuidae; genus Xestia; species Xestia c-nigrum. The sequence continues at coordinate 11,994,652 of OU745255.1, read as the reverse complement.
ATACAGTCGAAGTAATGAGTGAACCACCGGGCGTTTTCTTTGAGCAAGAAATGAAGGAAGAGGAACAATACTTACTGGAGAATTTACAGGAACCGTGCGAAAGTTATGAAGAGCGAAGACCAAGTAAGAGAGACCGACACGTTGAAGATGAGGAGGGGTGGACGGAGGGTGGCGGAAACAAAGGCAAGAAACATAAACAGGATAAAATTGAATTTTACATGTCATCCAATGAAAAAATGCCGAAACAGTTCGCACTGGCCAAATTTTTTAAAAAAGAAGGCATCCTTAACATTGACAAGATAAAGTATATTAATCCTTACAAAATCCGAGTCGTTGTGAGAAATGAGGAAAATGTGGTGTTACTTGAAAAGTGCAAGGAGGTAATTGACAGAGGTTGGAGAGTTCAAAAGGCTATGGAAGTTAATCTGTCTTATGGTGTTATTAGAGACGTGGACATAGATCTGACCGAAAAAGAAATGTTGGAGCGTATTGAATGTGCGGAACCTGCACAACTTGTGTCAGTCCTTAGACTCATGCGCAGAAACGAAGCGGGTGAAGGTTGGAAACCCAGTGAGTCTGTACGCCTGTGCTTCAAGGGCTCATTTCGTCCAGCATATATATACGTAGATGGGTTACGTATACCAGTTGAGCAGTACATATTTCCAGTGACCCAATGCTCACGTTGCTGGAAGCTGGGACATACGGCAAAAAGATGTTCGTCGACTAACATCGTTTGCCCAAAATGTAGCGGGAAGCACGATAACTGTGACACCACTTCATTTAAATGCACCAACTGTAAAGGTCAGCATATGGCTTTAATGCGATCTTGTCCGGCATACTTAAAGGAGAAGAGGTTGAGGGAGATAATGGCTGAATTTAATTGCACATACCGACGCGCATTAACAATTTATGTCCCAGTTAGGGATATAAAACCAGTTGAACAGGTCATTACAGTAACAGGATCAAAGGAGGTGGCGGCTGCACAGACAGGGAAATTGTCTTTTTCGGCATGTGTACAACAACCTGGCACAGAAACAACAACACAGGCGACGTGGATGGACAGTTATCATGAGAGGGCTAAGAAAGAGACGTCAAAGCCTCAGAAACAAAAACAATCGAAGACACCTGTTGAAGAGGAGATGTCGGTGCAACCGGTTCAAGTCGATGCAATGGATGGAGAAGATGTTTTAAATGAAGAGGAGAATAAGACGAGAGAAGTACAATTTAGTGAGCTTATAAGTAGACTAAAGGAGATTTTGTTTTTAAAAGGAGGAACAATACAGCAAAAGATCCAGGCTTGTTTAAAATGCTGTGTTCAATGGGTAATATTAGTAGTAGTAGAAAACATTTCGGACTGGCCAATATTGAAGCTAATATTAGATTATTTCGGTTATAATGAATAATAATCCCATAAAACTTAATATTGTTCAGTGGAATGCACAAAGTGTTCGCCCCAAGTCATTAGCATTACAGCAAATATTATGTCAAGAAAAAATTCACATCGCAGCATTGAGCGAAACGTGGTTGGAACCTGATAGTGATTTTAAGATAAATGGCTATAGAATATATCGTAAGGATAGGTGTGATTCGTATGGTGGTGTAGCACTACTGATCCATAGATCTGTAGATGCTTGTTTACATATTTTTAGGAATAGTAATCCAGATATTGAAATATTAGTGGTCAAAATTAACAACTGTGAGTTTATTGAATATGTATTCTCCGTTTATTGTGCACCGTCAGTTCGTACCAATCAATCAGACTGGGAGAACCTATTTAACAGCGTCGGGCAAAAAGCTATTATTTTAGGTGATTTTAACGCTCACCATACGAATTGGTCCTACAAAACGGACTCGCGAGGTTCCCAAATGTACGATGCCCTATTGGAAAGTAATTTTGTTATCTTGAATGATAGTACAAGTTCCACACGCATAAAATTAGTAAACAATCAGCTCCAATCATCGTCACCTGATGTAACGTTAGCTACTTTTGATATCGCGATAAGGCTGAACTGGGTCACTACAAATGAAAGCTTGGGCAGCGACCATCTTATTATTAAGGTTTTTACACATTTGGAAGGGAATCCGGATTTCATCAATTCGCGACGTAACTACCGGAAAGCAGACTGGATATCCTATTGTGATTTATTAGAAGTTCTGTTTAAAGATTTTAAGTTCTATGAAGATGACCCCCAAAAATCATACGACACATTTGTAAATTGTTTGAACATAGCAGCGGATCGCTTCATACCACAGTATAAAATAAACCGTAATCCAAGCAATAAGTTCTCACCTAAACCGTATTGGAACGCATCCCTATCCAAATGTGTAGCTGAAAGGCGTCTGGCACTGTCTGAATTCCGACGTAACCCTAGTCCTAATAATTTAACTAAATTGCAAGACAAAATAAGAATATCTCAAAAACTAATCCGTCAAGCTCGAGATGAATCTTGGCACGAGTTTTGCAATTCATTGGATGGTAAAATCACTCAAAGTGAAATGTGGCGCAAACTGAAGTGGCTAAAGGGTTATAATGTGCCCCACTCTCACGTAGATAAGGAAAAAGCCCGGGATCTATTATGCAGTTTAACACCTGACTATGTACTCCCTAATGATCCAGACTTTGCTCCCGATAAAACTAGTTTGGATATTTTAATTACAAGACAGGAATTAGATGTCTGTATACGACATAAAGACACGTCGCCGGGTAGTGACAGAATATCTTATTCAATGATATACAATCTACCTAACAATGGAAAAATCATTTTATTAAAATTGTATAATTTGTTCTACGCAGTAAGTTTTGTACCTACACAGTGGCGAGATATCACTATTATTCCGATCCCGAAACCAGGTCGTGATCCTCACTCATCTGGATACCTGCGTCCAATATCAATGATATCGTGCATTTGCAAAACTTTTCATAATATTTTAATAAAACGTCTAGAGTGGCACATTGAGAGAAATAACTTTATATCTTACAAAACATCTGGCTTTAGAAAACATCATTCCACTTTAGACAATCTTTCAAACTTGGTGTTATCAATTCAAACCGGTTTTTCTCATAATCAAATGACTATAGCCGCCTTCATTGATATCGACAATGCATACAATAACGTAGATGTAAAAAGTTTAATATGTATTATGCAACAATTAGGAGTTAGTTCCTTGATGTGTAGGTACTTGTGGAATTTTTTAAAAAACAGATATTTAAGAATGCAGGTAGACTCGGATTCATTTGGCAGATATGCGTATCGCGGCTTGGCTCAAGGTGACCCTTTTTCCCCGCTGCTTTTTAATTTAGCGACTATAAAGATTTGCAAGAGTATCAATGATGTCTTAATTTCACAATACGCGGACGACTTTGCAATATACATAAATTGTGATAATGTGCGGGAAGGAAGCAAGCAGTTACAGTTAGGCCTAAATAAATTCGTTGAGCTGCTTTCTAAAATTGGATTAGATATTTCACCAACAAAGAGCAAAATATGTGTTTTTAAAAGAGGCTTCCGGAGCGAATTTGTGGATGTAGCTATAAACGGAATGACCTTGGAAGTGGTAGATAACATTAAATATCTAGGTCTATGGTTGGACAGATCCTTGCGATGGGCAAAGCACATAAATGAATTGAGAGGTAAATGTCAGAAATTATTAAATATTTTTAAAGCCGTTACCGGCGCGGGTTGGGGAATACATCCAATGGTTTTGAGACGGATTTATATAGCTATGTTTCGGAGTAGGATAGATTACGCTAGCGCGTTGTATGACAGTAGTTGTAAAACACACTTGGGCAAGTTGGACAAAATACAAAACCAATGCATGCGTATTATCGGAGGATTTATTAAAAGCACCGCAATACACGTGATGGAATGCGAACTCGTTCTTCAGCCACTGAGCACGCGTAGGTATTATCTTGCGGGCAAGTTTTGGTTTAGATGCAAGGCCTTTTCTGGTAATGAAATTATTAACATCTTAGAGAAGCTGAGTGATTATTGCCGTAATTGGTATTGGAGGAATAGGAAAAAAACCCCTTTTAGTTTCGATTCACGATACCTTTAAAAATACTTTAGTTTATTCAACAAAACAATTAGAAATGTTTTCGTTGGACCTATGGGTTAGTGGTATAGATCTGTCTGGAGTACTGGAACCGAATATTAAGACCATTTGTAAGCCGAAACACCAGTATAAACCGTGCGAATTACAACAGATTTGTAATGAATTTTTGATGAATTCTTATTCACATTTTTATAAAATATACACCGATGGATCGAAAAACGAAGATGGCAGTAGTGGTTTGGCATTCTATGATCCTCAAACTAAGAGCTCCATCCAATTGATGATCAAAGCAAAAATCTCTATTATGTATACGGAGTTGATAGCCATTGCAGAGGCAATTTCCTACATTGATTCCTTTAAGGGTGGGAAATATGTTATTTTGACAGATTCCAAGAGTGCTATTCTCCATTTGGCTCGATGCACCTCGAATTTTCGAGGCACACCGATAGCCTATAATATTTTGCAGTCGCTCCGCAAACTTGGGATTAGTGATAAAATAATTAAAATTCAATGGGTACCTTCACATTTAGGCATAACAGGTAATGAAGAGGCTGATCGTCTGGCCAGAGATGCTAGCTTGAATGGAATACCATTTACCTGCCTACCCTTATTTACAGATTGTTTGTATTTAGTCAAGCAAAAATGTACAGAGACTTGGAGTGAACACTTTGACGAGAGATCATTATCTAAAGGCATCTGGTATAAGACCATACAACCTTGCCTTACCTTGCTATCACCGTGGTTCGCAGAGTCAGGTTTGTCTAGAATAGACATTGTGACTGCCTTACGACTTCGGTCCGGGCACATTCCGCTGAACAATTTTGCTTTTCTGATGCGTAAATCCAACTCACCAAATTGTGCTGAGTGTGGCGTGGTTGAAGATGTTTTCCATGTGTTGGCGGAGTGTGCCCGGACCGAGGTTGAGAGGGTCAGCTTTATGTTGGAATTTGATATTGATCTGCGGGAAATGGGCATATGTAATTTGATTCTGGCCCGTCCTCTGTCAAAGGAGGCAAAAGTTATTTATAAATTAGTTCAATTATCTATTAAGCGTAGAAAGTAGTTTTTAGTTGTAGTTTCTTGTGAGGCCTATGAGGGTGGCATGATCATGTCTGATCAAACTCTCTATAAAATAAATAAAGATTAAAAAAAAAAAAAAAATTTTTTTTAATTCCTTTGCAGAACGTAGTGGGTACTTTGCACATAGTAGTCGCTCTCTCCCAGTCGATAAATTGATTTTGGGTCGGCCCATATTCGTCGTTTTATCTCCTTTTGTTTTCGTTTCCGTCTTTGGAGTAGTTTGGAGTAGCAAAGCTAACAGCAGTGTTTCCTCGTCCAAATCCATTCTGGCATCTGGCACTAAATGTACAAAACGCGGATCGCACACTTTGAACTTGCTGCCCACACGCGGCGTATTCGCAGCGAGCTCGGTGCGCACCCGCGGCGTGTTCGCCGCGCACACATTGCAAACTCGCGGCGAGCACGCTGCGCTCTCGTCCCGCTTTTCACTCGCTGGCATCTCGCTAGTGTGATAAGGCCCTATGTTTGGGGTACTCTATTCTTGAATACGTATCGATACTTTGGTGCCATACGGATCATGTGATACTTGGATCATAATTAATTAATTTATTTTAAATACTTGTACCATAAACGTAGCGTCATAAAAATGCTAGTTGTCCCTTTCCAAAAAGGTGACCAAACATTTAAAAATAGGACACGTTACTTGCCTTCGCACTTATTTAAAATATTCTTTGTTGCAATCGGAGCGGATAATTTGTACAAAATTATTTAACTCGACAAAAAAGTAAAGATGATTAAGAAAAACCGACTTCATAGAAAACAAAAAAGTGAAAAATAACTTTAGCTTCAGAAGTCGGTGACCTTTGTTTGATTGATTTAGTTTTTTTGTCACCGACTTCTGAAGCTCAAGTTATTTTTCACTTTTTTGTTTTCTCTGAAGTCGGTTTTATTTTTTGTAAAAAAGTTTTTATTTTTCATTTTTTAGTGGTTCACATGTACTTACCCCTTCACAGCGTACCGGCGTGATTTTCTTTTATGAACTGGTGTAAACAATAGACAGATATGAGATTTCAGCGATCCCAGTACATTTGCTATCATTTATTGAGGAGTACCCGTCGCCTATCTTCCGAAGTTCTTCATCAGATCTTTACCAAATTGAAATGAGATCACTCCAAGAACGTACTCTTCCTAAAACTACCCAAATCGCTTCTGGTGTGCCTATTTCTCCAGAATCCCATTAAATAGAACTTAACATATCTAACTGTCGAAATCTGGGTGTATTGTACACTTCTGCGCACTCCCTCAGAGCAAACAGGCGTAATGTTACGTCACTATGTTACATAAACAATAAACAACCAAGCGATTGCAGCAATTACTGCAGCTTTGCCGTGTATTTTTGAAGAGTTCCATTTATATCTCCGAAGATCAGCGTCAGATCTTAATTAAAATGGAACACACGGAAAGCACCAGCTTTCAAATAAAAAAAGAATCATCAAAATCGGTTAACCCAGTCGAAAGTTCAGAGGCAACAAACATTGTCGAAATCTGGGAGTTTTGTACACATCTAGGTACCCCCTCAGAGCATACAGGCGTGATGTTACGTCATGATGTAGTATGAACAATGAACCTACAAGCGATTGCAGCAATTACTGCAGATTTGCCGTCTAATTTTAAAGAGTTCCATTGTATATCTCGGAAGATCAGCATCAGATCTTCAACAAATAAAAATAGGACCAATCGAGAAGCACCAGCTTTCAAACAAAAAAAGAATCATTAAAATCGGTTCACCCAGTCGAAAGTTCTGAGGTAACAAACTCAAAAAAAAATACAGACGAATTGATAACCTCCTCTTTTTGGAAGTCGGTTGATAAACAAAATCGAACTCAAATCATAGCAAAAACCTCTTTCAAATCAGATCAAAATGCAATTGCTGCTGGCTGCTTGAAGTCAAAATAATTAAGAAACGGCCATTAGAAACTTTTCTTTTTTGTTATGATTACTGGTATCCCTATAATATTTTCACTTCTCATGCTCTAAAAGTGCGCCGTTATAGCCCTACGAAATGGGATTAAAGTGACCGTTTATTCCCTAGGGAGTAAAAAGTAATTTAAAAATGGAACGATTTTTTACTCTGAAACATGGTCACAAAAGAGTAGCTTGTCAAAGGTTTTGTTTAAATTTCAAATTGGCTTGCAAATAGAAAGCGGTTTATTGAAAAAAAAACAAATGAACTCTTCAACGCGAGAAAAAATTATGGTTGTTTGTGTGCATCGTTGATTTTGAAAAGCAATGCCACTGTTACTAGCTGCTGCAGTAATGTAGGTACTTATTATCTGTGGAGTGTGGATCATCTTCATTGCAAAAATGTTGTGAGTATGTGTTGTGTTTTCAATGGTTAATCTGTGACTGACTGACCTGAGAGAAGAAAAAACTGACCGCTCAGTTCAGAATTTTTGTCGAGTGTAAATTTGTTCAGTTTTCAATGACTATTTTTCTCGCACTCGAAGTGAAAACTACAGTTTGCACCTCGAGACTAAACGCCAATATAATATACCCTCGCTTTCATTGCCTCCCTCGCAAGCTCGGGAGTCAAACCACCTCGGGTATATTAATGGCTTCGTTTAGTCCCTCGTTATAAAATATACTATTAGATCTAAATGTGCCTGCATTTGATTAGAAATTTTATACAAAGTGTCGCTTTGCTTCGGCACAGATGTTATAATACTTGCTTCGGTCATGAGTAATATGTCAACATATTTGACAATTTATTAAATATGTTTAGTCAATTTAGTTCATTTTATTATTAATTTTAAATCGATTTTGTTTTACTTTTTTTTTACAACTTATTTTGAATCAATTTTAGTTTACAACTATAACTTATACACACATCAACAGAATCTAGGGATACCTTAATCCAAAATTATTTACGAATGTTTAGTTTAAAATCTTTTTAGTTTTCATAAAAAGTTTGTATACAGATAGAAACCTCAGATATTCTATTTTCAAAATTTAAAAAATAAATTTTGAAAATAGAGTAAAAAAAAAAGAAAAAACAAAATACGGCGGCAAAATTGTTAGTAATTCGTTACGTTAAGGAAAATTAAAATTGTTTTATTAATATAAATTAATGAAAAGGGATTAGATTGTTATTCTTTTTTAATTTAACGTGCCGTGTGAGCTTTAGGAGTCATGTCACGTCGTCATTTGAGTCGAGATGAAATGTTACGAGCCGTGGGCATTCTAGAACATGGTGCTATTCAACGCGTCGTTGCTGAGGCCCTACACACCAGCCAAAACGTGATATCGTGGTTGTGGTCACGTTATCGCAGTATTGGGGATGTAGCTGAACGGCACACGGGTAGATATCGCGTTACTACGCAGAGACAGGATCGATTTCTCCAAATGACCGCTAGAAGACAACCCAATATCACAGCGATGCAACTAGTACAAAGGCTCCAGGAAGACCACCAGCTGCTGGTAAGCGACCAAACCGTGCGAAGGAGGTTGCATGAAGTTGGTCTTCATGCTCGAAGACCGCTACGTGTTCCAGCATTGCGCCGTGGCAATCGCGGTCGGCGGCTTTCGTGGGCTCGGGAGCATTTACCATGGAGTGACGAACAATGGTCTTTGGTGCTGTTCACCGACGAGTCCCGGTTTGGGTTTCATCCGGATTCACGAAGAACACGCGTTTGGAGAACTCCAGGGAGAGTTAGCCGTCTACGGCACCCTCAGGAGGTCCACTCATACCAAGGCGGGACAATCATGGTGTGGGCAGGAATTCGTCTTGGCGGACGCACCCAGCTCATTTGGATCCAAGGTAGCATGACTGCACAAAAATACCACGAGGAGGTAGTAGAGCCTGTTATTTTCCCACACAGAATCCAAATGGGCCAGGAATTTCTACTCATGCACGATAATGCTCCTTCCCATACGGCGCGGCTGGTGTCGGCCGCTCTCCGAGACCACAATATTCGAGTTTTGGATTGGCCTGCACAGTCGCCCGACTTAAATCCTATCGAACATGCCTGGGACATGTTACAACGAAAAGCTTTGAGAGATTTCCCGCCAAATTTGACGACAGAACAACAACTTTACGAACACTTGCAAAGAACATGGGACCTCATACCGCAGCAAGACATTGACAATCTAATTTTAAGCATGAACAATCGATGTCGATGTGTAATTAATGTAAGAGGTGGCAACACTGATTATTAATAATTAGATTTAATAAGATTTTTTCAATTTTCCTTAAAATTAATTATAATTTATAAGAAGAAATGAAGTTTTTTACGGCGATGAAAAAAATAAACATTTTTATTTAAAACAAAAAAATCACGAAATGTTCTTTATTGTTTACTATAGACCTTAAAATAACCTATCATTCTTCTATTTACTATATCAGAAAATTCTTCATAGATTTTTAGATATTTGATGAAATATAAAATATCCCTAGATTCTGTTGATGTGTGTATTTTACAACTCTTTAAGATAAATTTTTATTATAGTTTTTGATTTATCACAATTCTTTAGAATTATTTATTTTGTATTTTTTATCGACATGAATGTTATTATACACTAGCTTCTGCCAGCGGCTTCGCCCGCGTGAAGTTTGATTATTGTCCCATGGGATCTTACTACCGGAATAAAATGTATCCTATGTTTTATGTGGGTCATAGCGTGATGATATAAACGTAAGAGTAAACAAATATAATAATAACAAATCTCCGAACTGCTAAGCTATCGGGAGTTACACGTGTTATTGTGAGTCAACTATAAAAGATAGACATATGCTGTCTTGGGATATTTTTTATATAATTTTATGTGGAATATTTCCGTCATACATGATTTCTATGTAGCTTTAACCATTAAGGCTGCACACGCGACGGAAGCTAAAAAAACCAAGTAACTTCTCCCGTTTTCCCAACATTTCCTTTCACTGCTCTGCTCCTATTAATGGTAGCGTGATGAAAAGTATACTATTACCTGCTCAGGAGTATGTAGAATAATTGTACCAAGTTTCGTTAAAATCCGTCGAGTAGTTTTTTTTTCTATAAATAACATACAGACAGACAGACAGACAGACAGACAGACAGACAAAAATTTTACTGATTGCATTTTTGGCATCAGTATCGATCACTAATCACCCCCCGATAGTTATTTTGTAAATATATTTCATGTACAGAATTGACCTCTCTACAGATTTATTATAAGTATAGATATACCTATCTATTTATTTTAAATCAATTTTCATAGTGTATTTACATCAACTATTAGTCCGGTAGCGCTAGGTTTTGAGGTTTCAAAAATATTAAAGTTGTTTATTTTTTGCAAATAGTTTCCGGACCATTTACCCGACCTACTATATAAATTTGTGTCATTTTAGGCACTAGCGTTTGGAGAAATTTAGCAATTTGTCTTTTTAATCACTATCACACGAAAAGAAAATTATAGTTGAAAATTTTACTTCCATTATAATAGAGGAAAGTCACCAAATATGGAATACCATTTTGTTTTTGGGATATAAAAAAAAAACTTCATATAAATTAAATCAGTTTAATGTTTTTACTAATCAGTCATACATTTATATGTCGTAATTAACAGCCTTTAATCAAATATGTTAATTATCAAATTAAAATCTAACACAAAAAACAAAATCACAACCAAATATGGAATAGGTATCCATATATGGAATATATATATATACTAGCTGACCCGCGCAACTTCGTCTGCGTAAGACGAACCGATAGTTTCTAAAATTAGCGCGTTCAACCAACCTAACGAACAAACTCTGCAGCTTTATAATATTAGTACAGATTGAAGTCAGTAACAATTTATTTTTACTCGAATAGGTTTACATTAAACGCCAAAATATTCAACTTATGTTTTTCCAAATAAGGACTCTTCCCTCGACAGCCTTACGTTTCTATCCTTGGACAATATCATACTCCAGCTAGGTCGAAAGTTCTCATCAAGTGGCATGACATGAGCCGATACACGTTAACGCTGCTTCAAACTGTTGAGGACCTCTCGCATCTGCCTTCCTTCTCCAAAGTCAGACCTTCAATGGTAGTCATACTCCAGGCAGGTCAACACAATACGATGTAAATGCTGTAAACTCTTGAAAACCTATTGCAATTTCTTTTCGTCTCCAAGCCTCCATCGTGAGACCTTCGTTGACAGTCATATTCTAGCTATTTCTAAAGTTCTCATCAAGGTGCATTAAGTGAGCCCAATGACGATATAGTTGCTGTTAACTGTTGAGGATCTCTTGCTACTACCTTCAATCTCCATTGTTAGACCATCGATGACAGTCATACTCCAGCTAGGTTTAAAGTTCTTATCAAGATGCACGAAATGAGCCTTAAACACGATAGAGCAGATTTGAAGTGGTGCGGACCTCTTGTGACTGCCTTTCGTCTCCATCGTCAAACCTCCGATAATGTTCATACTCTAGCTAGGTCTAAAGTTTATATTAAGGTGCATGAAATGAGCCAACACACGATATAGCTGCTGTAACTGATCACAGTCAAACTTTAGACAGGTCTAAAGTTGTCAAAAAGGTTTATGAAATAAGCCCCGAAACGATCTTCTTCTTTATCGTGTGGTTAGTGCCTAACCTGTTGTCAGAGTTTTTATGCCGCCCAAGGTCCTCTGTCTTCCTGCCGGGGTTGCGGGCCTCTTCGAAAGAGATACCGCGGCCCCGGAACATAAACGGTGAGGAAAAAACATGGATGGGTTTTAGTCAGTAAGAGTCTGATACTCCCTCCCGCTCCGCCCAGATTGGGAGAAGTCATTTGATTATATCCCACCCGAAAAAAAAGCAAACAAAAAAAAGGTCCCCTGTCTTGGTTTTACATGTCGAAAAATAACTCTCAGGTATGCTGTGGTTTTCTCACGATGTCTTTCTTCACCGAAGCAAGCGATCTTTCCTTCCTTATCGTGTTGTTGCCTAACCTGGTGCCAGAGTTTTTATGCTGCCCATGGGCCTCTGACTTGGCTTAACATGCCAAATGTCTCTCAGGCATGTTGGTTTCCTCACGATGTTTCAGCAAGCGATGATTATACAATACGCACATAAATTTGAACACAACTATTTTCAATAAAAAATGGGACAAACTTTGCTAAACACGCCTTTCAATAAAAATAATCATGAAAATCGGATTTCTCTGGAAAAAGTTATGCGTCATCATCATCATCATCCATAGTACGACTTCACCGACTGCTGGGTACAGGCCTCTCTTTGTTTGTGCCAAGCTCCACGCTCTTGTGCCAGTCTCATCCAGGATATTTCTGCAATGGCAACAATATCGTCTGCTTATCTCACCGCTGGTCGACCAAAACTTCAGTTTGGATTTCTAGAATGAATGCCACTTGGTCACAGCTTTACTCCACCTGACATCACCGCGCCTTGCTAGGTGTCCTGCCCTACTCCATTTGAATTATCATCATTCATCATTATTTCAGCCGAAAGACGTCCACTGCTGGACATAGGCTTATCAAGTGTCGCCACATTGACCGGTCTCGTGCGACTTCATCATTCGGTCATTTGATATTGCTCAGGCATAATATAGGTATCTACATAAAGAAAAACAGGCGTTGAATTGAGAACTTCTTCCAAAAAACCAAACTTGAGACATCTGACACGGGAGAAGTCATTCCCAGAGTGGGAGAAGTCATTTGATGATTTCACATCCTAAAAAAAAAAACAAAAAAAAGACATCTGACACGGGCGAATGCCAGTATCATTCTTTCACGGAAAATCATAACACCGTGATTCGAAAATGGAGTCAAATGAACAACGCCATTTATAGAGCACGAAGTTAAACTGCTAAAATATATGCATGGAAAGCGGTCGAAAGGACACTCTACTGGCTTTGTAGATTTTTAAAGCAGGGTCATGTTGACTATTCTCTTCTTCTCTATCTTGTGATTTTTATTTATTAGTACCATTTTGGTTTTATACTCGTAGATGTCATTGCATGTATCCTTGAATTATTATATTCCATACATCATGATGATAAGTTCTCCTTAAAAACTTTAAAGTCTTTTGATGGAGAGCACCGATTGCAAAGAAACAAAAATCAGAACTTTCTCTAACTTATCCACAATAATAATTGGTGCATTAAATCAAACCACATTGGTTTTATAATTTACACGTAAAAGGGCTACGTAGAGACACACATACACAGACGAAAATTTAAGATATTGTAGAAAATAGGTTCGATGTGTGATCCTTTTACAGTTTAAGCGCCATGTTTACAGATGTGTTATTTGAAATAAATGATTCCCAAACTGTCGTTTAAGTGTTAAAAAAAATATGTATGAAACAATGATTTGGAAATATGTAAGCTTTAAAAAAAACAAAATACTTTGTTACAAATGTGAAAACCGGGTTGTTTTTGAACGTGCGAACCAAAGTTATTATCGGAAATCAAACAGCATTACACAAAATCAAAAAATATTTTATGTCTGTACTGAGGCTTGATCTTGCGACTCCCTGTTCGAAAGGCGGTTGCCGTCAACGACGGGCTATTTGTTCTCGTGACAGTTTGTTCAAAATAGTTATTCTATTACAATGCATGTTATGACAGTTGTCAGTTGTCAAACACTAACAAAACAATAGAAAACTATAGACAAAATGCAATATTGCTCACCCCCGTAAGTAATTAGCGTGATAATATATAGCCTATGTCCTTCCCCAGGTTGAAATACATCTACTTGCCAAATTTCATTACGATCCGATCAGCCGTTTTGTCGTGAAAAGGTAGCAGACAGACAGACAAACAGAGTTACTTTCGCATTTATATAATGGTATGGATTTCAGAAATGACACCTACCACTGCTTGTCTCTGCATCACCTAAAGGTTGACTGGTAGAAAATGCCTATGGCATTAAGTCCGCCTCTGTACTCTTGTGCTTGAAGTGTTAATAAATAAATAAATAATATAAGCATAAATCAACATAACAATAACAAAAATGGACATTAATATCTTTGAGATCAATTAAATGAATATAATATATTGTGATAAATGAAAGAAATTACATAATTACTTGCAAAAAACACAGATCCAAGTATCAAATGTACGTAAAAGTACGACTGTCCATATTTGGATTTTTATACTAGTTCAAGCTCTTATATTTTTTTTTTGAAGTCACAATATTTTAATGACAAAAGATCACAAAATGGTGAAATAAACATAATACCGATATACTAAATAGTATAACACTTATGTAAACAAACATAACAGCTGGTAATACTCGTTTATTACTTACCTTTAAAATTTTCTGCACGAAAACAAAACAAAACACGCCTGCCACACGTGAAGCATTCGCGCAACTGACTCGATGGTGTGGGTGCGATAGTTAGTAGACCGAATGAAACAGAAGATGGTCGAGTGTTGCGTTTCATACTTATAGTCTTAGAGAAAAGAAGGGATTCCATATTAGGGTACTATTCCATATTTGGTGACTTTCCTCTAACGAAGTAGTAACTGATATACATAGGCATTTTGTGTCATCTCTGTCCACGGGAATCCTTCTAATTAACAAGTACCTAACACGTCGCCCAACTAGCTTTATCTATCTATCTAAAAGAATATTACAATTTGTGAAATAGGTGTTACGCGATTAAGAGGACTGATATCTGTCGTTCAATTTGTTTTGTGCCGAATTCATCCACGGTATTTATAGATATTTCATTTTTTTTGCTACAAAACCCTATAATATCCACAAAAGAAAATTCAAGTTTTTAGAGTTAATGTGTTTTTTATTATTATGGTAAAACAAATCACCATTCATAATATGTGTCGTTTTTATCCACGCAATCTTATTATTTGAAAGAAAAAGAAACCAATTTCTTCGCACGAAGGGCGGCCATTCGGTTCATGTTGCGACAAACAAGTGCATGCGTTTATTCATTTGATAAAAAAGAAGTTTTAGTCCCATCAAAGGGGTTTATTTGAACCAAAAAATTCTGTCATTAATTGTAAGTTAAAATATGATATCGATTAAAGTGATTAATTGACATGTCTCGAACTTTGTGAGAACTACAAGAACTATATTTCTGTCCTTTTCATTTCGTGCCTGACGTCATTGACGTGTCATTTGTTTTTGGTTGAAGTTGAAATACATAAGGCAGTAATGTCCGTATTCTTGAACCGTTTGACTCCTGTCAATTGTCAAAACGTCATAAGAACAGAACAGCTTTTTTACACTTATTGTCACCGTAGTAAGTGGCTCGTCGGTGTAAGCGACCGACTTGAGAACATCGAGTCGCTGGTTCGAGACTCTCGTCAGATATTTTCATTTTGTATTTCTTAAGATGGTTTTAATGCTGTAAAATGGTTCGCAAGTTTCATCTCCAGCTTGTTTTTACTTTTTGTACACAGGTTTGATTTTTTTAAGCTTTAAAATGTCCAAATCATTACAAAATAGTTTACTAGGCACACTCTTAGTTTTTTTAAACCATACGTTTGTGTTACTGGCAAAGGTTATCCTTGAAAATTACTTTCTCATAATGTATATCTGATGGCTAATTAGTAGCCAAGACAATCTTAACTTCGGTGTTCGGTGTTCATAGTCAGCTATTTAGGTCAATAACTCTGAACAGACATCGAATTAGTAAAAGTTATATAATACTACTTATACGGGCTAAAAAACGGTTAACGGGCAGTAAAGGAAGCTACCTCAGCCGTTGCAACTACATGAAAATGGTCTTAGGAAACTATCCATAATTTATCGTTAAATTTAGATTCCCATCCACAGATTTTTTAAAAATGTACAGTTAGTAAGACAACTGCCATTTTACACAAAAAAAAAATGATGCCAATCGATCCTGTTTCTAATACTGATCAAAAAGTTCTTCTAAACTAACCCAGGTTGGAGTACTAAAAAGTCAAAAATTGCAAAATCTTTTCCCAAACATTTTGTTAGAAACAATTTTTTTTTTGATGTTACTCGATACTGTTTGTATTGTAATACTGATCAAAAACTTCTATGACCAAATCGGGTTGGAGTACTAAAAAGTCAGAAATCGCAAATAACGTTAAGTTACGTACCGCGCGAGTTCGTGATAATTTCACTATGTTATTTTGTTTTTAAGGTTTTGTAAACCTTCTTTCTCTCTTACCTTCCTTCTTTCTTAGGACCTACTATGATTTCGATTGAGTTTTTGATCATAAACAAGACCAATAAACATCCAAAATAATAATTTGGTTTAAACTTTGCAATTTCTGACTTATTTAGAACTCCAAGCTGGTTTGGTCCAATAGAAGTTTTTGATCAATATTAGAAATAGGATCGATTGACATCAAAAAAAAGTTTTGTATAAAATTGCATTTTTTTTGCTAACTGCAGATTTTTTTGAAAATCGGTAATTGTGATTCAAAATTTTACGAAAAATTATGGATAGTTTCCTATGTCCATTTTATGTAGCTGCCCTTACTGCCCCGTTTACCGTTTCCACCCAAGACCTCGAGCAATCGAAAACATTGACGACCAACACCCACGACTAAAAATGATGTATAACTTTGAGAGTTGTCACTGAAAAGCTCTCTTTAGCGTTGTAAGTTATTGCTGTTGATTACTCCGAAAATCTTGACTTCGGTGCTCAATCGTTCGTTCGAATTGTCTTAATAACTCTAAACGGAATACGATTTGCCAATGTCGAAAGGGGCAAATGTTCTCGTTAAAAATCTCTTTCTTATGTTGTATATATTATGGCTATTTGTTGCCTAGACAATCTTAACTTCGATGTCCAAATAATCAGCTATGTAGGTCAAAAACTCTGAACGGACTGCGAATTAGCAAAAGTTATATAAATAGCAAAATTTTTCATTGAAAAGCTCTTTCCAGCGGTATAAATTATTTCTGTTGGTTACTCCGAAAATCTTAACTTCGGTGCTGAAATCATTACCTATTTAGCTTAATAACTCCGAACGTAATAGGATTTCGCAAAAGTCGTAAGAGGCAAAAGTTCTCCTTAAAAAACAATTTCTTAAGTTGTATATGTTATGCCTATTGGTTGCCTAGACAATCTTAACTTTGATGTCCAGATAGTCAGCTATGTAGGTCAAAAACTCTGAACGGACTGCAAATTAGCAAAAGTTATATAAGTAGGAAAATTTGCCGTTGAAAAGCTCTCTCCAGCGGTGTAAATTATTTATGTTGGTTACTCCGAAAATCTTAACTTCGGTGCTGAAATCATTACCTATTTAGCTTAATAACTCCAAACGGAATAAGGTTTGGCGAAAGTCGTAAGAAGCAAAGGTTCTCCTTAAAAATCTCTTTCTAATATTGTATTTCTTATGGCTGTTGGTTGCATAGACAATCTTAAATTCGAAGTCCAAATAGTCGCCCATTTTCGTCAATAATTCTGAATGGACGGCGAATTAGCAAAACTTATACAAGTAGCAAAAGTCGTAATTGAAAAGCTCTCTCCAATGGTACATATGTTATTGCTATTGGTCACCCAGAAAACCATAACTTCGGTGCTCAAAAAACCATAGTTTTTGAGTCATAATAATTTTAAATATCGTGTATGAAAATGACACAAATTGACAGTGTTGATTTCACATGCATTAAGGGCCCGTATAACCCAAAATCGTGATTTTTAAACCCGTCTCGTGTTAATATACCTAAAGCATTCACCTTGGGATTAATATATGGCAAAGTTGAGGACTGCTTCTAAGGTTCATACGTTTCGGAAATACGATTCCATAAAATTTTCTCGATAGAAAACTACCTTAAAGTTACCTCTAAAATAAATTTCAAAACCAAGTATTCAATTAAAAACGTTAAATTAGGTCGTGAAACTTTAGATGATAGTCGAAAACTATATAACGCAGTGTTCATACGTTTTCTTTTTTTTTTAAAACGATTTATTTCCATCGTAATAGCCTCTTTTCTAAAATTTCAAGCTTATTAACCAGTCACAGCTAGGACCGCCCTGCCCCCCGGCCCTCGCTAGGACCCCGATGCACCAATTGTCAGTGCGGCTTCGGCCTTCAGACGGGGGGGCTGTATTTCTTTGTTTTCGCGCAGAAAACCCGATGGACACCGATTTATGTTCTAAAGAAATTACTTATTTATGAAACATGAAATTTAGATAAAAAAATAAAGCACCCGTGTTTTGATTTTTCCAAAACATTGTAGTTTTCATAGATAAAATAATTTTTGAAATGGTTTGATATCGATATCTTATGTCAACGTCAAAAATGTCGCTAGGTAAACGTGCCTGTTATCGAGAGAGATATTTGTACCTATCAACAAATTTATTTTTCACAAGAAAATCATTTTATTAAAAATTATAATAAAGTAGCACGTGACTTATCCGTGCAAAGGGGTTTGAACTATTGGGCGGGATTTTATTTTGCCATTTTGTGTTTTTTTTAAAGTAGCGGCTACGCACAAAACCTATTACCACCTAACCAATACAAATAAGTTATGTACGAGACAAAAACTTCTAAATCGTCACGTTTCCGAGATTTAAGCTATCAAAGGTGTGCTGGTAGCGATCACAATGCCATATATTTCGGAAACTTGACGTTTTAGAACATTTTGTCTCGACAATACTTGTTTGTATTGAAGCCAGCTATCGATTTATTACGTGTTTTATGCGTGCCTAATCAAACCAAAGTTGTGCTGAAGATTCCATCAGTGAATTGACTTTAACTCTGATAGCTCATATCTCGGAAACATGACACTTTAGGACATCCTGTCTAGAGGTTGCAAAAATTCGATAGTTTTGATTTTCGAATATTAGAATATTTTTTCAGTGCTATTCGAATATTATTCGAATATTCGAATATTTTCCAAAAAATAAAAAGTACTTAAAATACAGCTTTTATTGCTTTAGGAAAATAATTATTGCGCCAGGTTTACTTATCTACATGGAAATATAGATTTCCATAATTATTTACATAATCAACAAAAGAAGTCGCAAGTTTGTTTATTATAAAACAAAAAATTGACAATGAAAACTAATTTTTTTTTAAATTAACTAATGTGATTCATTCCAATGTACCTATACACTGCAACTTTGCAAGTAATGTACCATAGTGGGAAACTTATGTTCTTATAAATCTCACGATTATACATGAACAAACATGTTAATCAAAAAAATTATAAAATTCTCAAACTAATTAAAAAGTCTTAACTCGTAATAATTAAAACAAAAGTATCACAAATGTAAAGGAGTCGTAAAGATATTGCAATATCATTTTCTTAAGCAATATTACACTAGTAAATCAGATTCATAAATAATAATTAAGAATAACTTAATCAGATTTACCTACCTAACAAAATATCGAAAATCACCGATTGGCAAATAAATAACAACGCTTTTAGTCCGGGAGACCGTTGCAAATAAAAAAGTCATAGTAAGCCGGCTGATATTGTCATCGAAGGTTGATCTTATATTACCAATAAGTAAAACAACCGTCAGCTGCTCAAGTAGTCCGACGTTTGGCCCCTAGGCTGGAACGGACCGGGGCTGCCTTCAGGCGGCTCCTGCCCAACCTTGTGGGGCCAAACGCCTCCTGCCGCAGGCTCTATGCGGGAGTGGTGCGGTCCATGGCCCTTAACGGGGCCCCAGTGTGGGCGCGTTCCTTGAGGCGGCGAGCCGCCCACTATCTGAACGCGCCCCAAAAAGTGATGACCCTGAAAATGGTCCGTGGGTACCGCATGATCTCCCGCGAGGCGGCGGGCCTGCTTGCCGGATTGCCGCCATGGGATCCGAAGGCGATAGTCCTCGCGCACCTGCACGACTGGCGCGCGGAGGCACGGAAACTCCGCTGCCGCGGCAAATTACCAGACCTCCGGCGCGATCTCATGGCGACATGGAGAGAGCAACTGTCGCAACCCCGTGCAGGGCACGCCACGATAGTGGCGGTAAGTCCCTTCTTTGAGGAGTGGCTAGAGAGGCGCCACGGCGTCCTCATCTTCCGCCTGACGCAGGTCCGCACCGGACACGGATGTTTCGGGAGGTACCTGCACCGAATCGGGCGGGAGGAAACGCCCGGGTGTCTCCACTGCGAGGATCGACCGGAGGACACGGTGGAACACACGGTGGAAGTCTGCCCTGCGTGGGCGGAGCACCGCCGTGTCCTCGTAGCGGCGATCGGCGGCGGCGACCTCTCGCGTCCGGCCCTGGTTCAATCCATGGTCCGGAGCGAGACGGAATGGGAAGCCGTCACCTCCATCTGCGAAGCAGTCATGCTAGCGAAGGAGGTGGCGGAACGAAAGAGGAAGAAAGCCTCTCTTCCCGGCCGCCTTGGGAGACGCACCGGGCGTCGGGGGCCACGTGGTGGCTATGGTGGCTACCGGCCACCGTAGATGCGGGTCTGTGGACGGTTGGCTATGGGCTAGCTAGCCATTCGTCCGTCTAACGACGACAGGCCGTGTCGACGGCGCGTTCGTGTTCCACGCGCGTCTCAAAGAGATGTCAGCATAAGGGGAGGGGCCCGCAAGGCCCGAAGCCTGCCGGGGTTGCGGGCCTGTTCGAAAGAGATACCACGGCCCCGGAACATAAAGGGCGCGGCAGGAACATGGATGGGTTGTAGTCAGTACGAGTCTGACACTCCCTCCCGCTCCACCCAAAGTGGAAGAAGTCATTTGATGATTTACAATCCCAAAAAAAAAACTGCTCAAGTAGCGGTGGGTGTAGGATTTGGAGGTTACCAAAGTTGTAAAAAAAATAAAAAAAACAGTCATAACTCATAGTACGCCGGCTGAAACTGGCAGAAATCGTCAGCTGCTTGCTTGAACTTGCTACGATACCTCCCGGACTATTTCCGTAACTCAAAATAATGGCGTCATAAGTCATATCAAAAATTGTTGTTGGCAACACTTCTAAGTGTTGCCAACAATAATTTTTAAAGTTCTACCAACACAGACTGGACAAGTAACATTTTTGCTAGTATTCGAATATTCGAATTCATTTTTATTTACTATTCGAATATAAATTTGAAAAGAAAATTCGAATAATTCGAATATTCGATTGCAACCTCTAATCCTGTCTCACGCAAAACTTGTTTGTATTGATACTAGCTATCGATTAATATAGGTCGTATGTGTGCCCGCTACTTTGAAAAAAAAAACAAAATGGCGGAAAAATGTTCCAAGCCCTTTCGCACTTTTGCCTGAGAACTTAAACTTTTGAAAAATTTACCATTATGATCTTTATCACTAACCCGAATTGTTTTAGTCAAGTTTATAAATCGAAGGAATTACATTTTTCGTCCGAATTGTAGTCACACTCACACCCCTCCACATCCCGCGTGGTGCACCACAGTCCTCACTTGGTGTAATGAATTTTTTGAACCCTTATGTATCCAATGTTGTAAATGAATTTAAGATGAAGATGAAAGATATGAAACTGAAATACCAAACTGTAAACACAGATTAATTTAGAATTTTTTGGCCGGATTTTTTAATAGTAGTAGCCACGTTTAGGATTTTTATGAATCGATAGCTGGTACAAAACAACTAAACAATTTTGTATTAGGTAAAATCTTCTAAAGTGTCACGTTTCCGTGATAATGAGCTATCAAAGTTTAAGTGCATTCACCGATGGAATCTTCAGCGTAACTTTGATTTGATCAAACACGCATAAAACGTCTATCAATCGACAGCTAGCATCAATGCAAACAAATTTTGCACAAATTAAAACGTTCTTAACTGTCATATTTCCGAGTTGACGGCTATCGAAGTTAAATACAATCACTGAAAACATCTTCTGATCAACTTTGATTTGATCAGAAACCCATAAAGCATTAATTAATCGATAGTTGGCATCACAACAAACAAGTTTTTTCTGAGATAAAATCTTCTACAGTGTCACGATTCCGTGATCTAAGCTATCAAAGTTCTGCTAGCAGCGACCACAACGCCAAATAGTGACTTCCGCCTGACGCAGGTCTTCAACGGACACGGTGGTTTCGAGAAGTTTCTGCACCGAACCGAGCGGGAGGAAACGCTCCGGTGTCACCACTGCGAGGATCGACCGGCGGACACAGTGGACGCCGTGTCCTCGTAGCGGCAATCGGGGGCGGCGACCACTCGCGTCCGGTCCTGGTCCAATCCATGGTCTGGAGCGAGCCGGAATGGGAAGCCGTCACCTCCTTCTGCGAAGCAGTCATGCTAGCGAAGGAGGTGGTGGAACGTGAGTGGGAGAAAACCTCACGTCTCAGCCGCCGCAAGAAACACACCGGGCGTTGCGAGCCACGTGGTGGCCCCCGGCCACCGTAGGCGCGGGCCTGTGGACGGAGAGCTATGGGTTAGCTTACCGTCCGTCTGTCATATGGCAACATGAGGTGTCGCGCGTTCCGATGTCAGCATAAGGAAGGGGTCCGCAAGGGCCGATTCCTGCCGGGGCCGTGGGACTGTTCGAAAGAGATAACATGGCCCGGGAACACAAAGGGGTGAGAAAGGAAAAGAAGGAACATGGATGGGTTTTAGTCAAAGTCTGGGACTCCTTTCCGCTCTGCCCAGAGCAGGAGGAGTCATCTGATAATTTCCCACCCGAAAAAAAGTAGGGGTAAAAGGTATTGTTCGAATTTCAATCCTTAAGGGGGTGTTTGTTCTTAAAGTTAAATTCACTAATATCATGAAACATGACGATAATTATCACGTAAAATTATCGTCCGTTAAACCGACTTTACAGACAACCATCTTTTTTAAAGTAGCGGCCACGCATAATATAAATATAAATAAATAATAAATAAATATCGATGGACATTAACACACAGCGCCACCTAGTGCCACACTAAGCAAAGCTTGTGTCGTGGACACTAGATAGTTGAAATACTACATATATACTTTTTGTTTGTAAATATATACTTATTATACATATAAACATCCATGACTCGGAAACAAATGTCCGTGCTCATCACACAAACATTTGCTCCTACCGGGATTCGAACCCAGGACCCTAAGAACGTAAGGCAGCGTCACTACCACTACGCCAATCGGGTCATCATAAAACCTTTAATACGGGTTTTTATCCAAAGCTGGTAGCTGGTATAAATACAAACAAGTTTTGTATGAGGCAAAATGTTCTAAAGTGACACGTTTTCGAAAGCACAATTTGATACTCGTAGCTTAAATCTCGAAAAAGTGACGCTGTAGAAGATTTTGTCTCAGAAAAAACTTGTTTGTATTGACACCAGCTATCGATGAATATATGTATTATGCGTGGCCGTAATTTAAATTAATAAAAATCAAAATGTCGGAAGAAAATCCGGCAAAAAAATTCAAAATTCATTCGAGTGTCGCATAATTATGTTTTTATGTTAAACAAGAACAAAATCTTGCTGTTGAAAAATTGTCGATAGAAATCTCTTTTTAGGCTAGTATCAAGAAATGTAGAGTGAAAAACGCCTCGCATGTTAATTCACCGTACACCACGCTTTTCTATATTAGTTTAAAGTGCTCGGAATCGCAAAGGAGTTGTGTCGTTTTAATAAAGTTTCCAAAATATTAGTTTCCTCGTGTTGACTTGTCAGTAATATTGCAGTACGTCTGTCTAAATGTTTAAAAACAGAATTGATTTTAGGTTTCATTATGATTAAGCGAGGGGAGGTAAGGAGCTATTGGCTAAATAATAACAGCGGCTTGGGTCAATCTTAAGATTAAGCCGTGCTTGCCTAGGTTTGTCCTTATGTGGGTAACCACCTATTACATACCGAGTTTCCTACGTGCCTCGGAAATCTGCTGTCTGTCATATGTAGATCTTTGACAGTCTTTACAGGTAGTCAGTGGCTCGAAATTCTGTCAGCCAGTCTTATTAAGAGGTATTGTATTACCCAGTATTAACTGGGTTGTGGAAGGCAGATAGGCAATTGCTCCATATAAAATACTTTTATTCAGTTGACTCCACATATTTGGAAAAGACCAGGCTGTGTGATGAATATCCTACTAATATTATAAATGCGAAAGTTTGTGAGGATGGATGTATGTTTGTTACTCTTTCACGAAAAAACTACTGAAGGGATTTGGATGAAATTTTGCACACAGTTAGTTTATAACTTGGATTAACACATAGGATACTTTTTTTATCCCGGTTGTAAGATCCCATGGCGAATCAAGCTTCACGCGGGCGGAGCCGCGGGCAGAAGCTAGTAATATTATAAATGCGAAAGTTTGTGAGGATGGATGTATGTTTGTTACTCTTTCACGCAAAAACTACTGAACGGATTTGGATGAAATTTTGCACAAGGATAGTTTATAACCTGGATTAACACATAGGGTACTTTTTATCCCGGTAGTAAGATCCCATGGGACAATAATTAAACTTCACGCGGGCGAAGCCGCTGGCAGAAGCTAGTTTAATAATAATAACAATAGCGCGGTAGAAGCGCTATTATTATTTATTTATTTATTTATTTATTTATAATAAGCACACCAACAGCACAATCACTTACAATTCTAATTACATAACACCGAAAATTGACATTACAGCAACCATGCAAATAATAGGTATGCATGACATTGATACATGAGCATTAGAGACAGAGGAAAACAATAAAAATAGTGCCTAGTGGGCCTTAATCCAGAATACTACAAAACAAACCAATTTGAACTACTTAGACATGAACTCATCACATTGTTTAAATACGGAACGTCTGTATGAAGCGAAACTCATGGAGAAAATATCAATGGGGTAATCTATTAGTTTAGATCGTTCATTATATTGCCTTGCCATACGTGTTAGGGGGCTATTAAATGTGGTATTTAATGTGGATGTAGGCAATTCAAAGATACGATGATGACGCTTACTACGTTGGCTGAACCGAAAGTTAAAATAATTTACTAAATGTGCATCCATGGAACCGTTTATAATTTTATGAAGTATTAGTAAGTCGGCATGGTTACGTCTTTCATTTAAGCTAATCATTTTAAAGTGCCTTAACCTGTCATTGTTATCAGGTATGGCTTTTCGAATCCCATTTTTCACACATAAATACCTAACAAAACGGGCCTGAACAGATTCCACATTATTAGTGTAACTCGAATTATGGCTCTTCATGGGCCCGATGTAGATTTTATAGCGTCCGTGTCCTGGCTACGTTTTGGTGACCTCTTTGGGGAAACTGAAGGTTTTGTCTGTGCGATTATGGACGAAGTTATGTTGACAAACAACTACCGGAACACATGCCCGACACACGTCAACCGTCCCGTCCTACATAATATAATGTAGGACGGGACGGTTGACGTGTGTCGGGCATGTCACCTTCCGGGTGAGTCCATCAGTCATATTATTTCTGGTTGTTCTCGTCTGGCTAACGGCGAGTATTTGCACAGGCACAATCAAGTAGCCAGGATTATTCACCAGCAACTTACCTTGAAATTTAATCTTGTGGAATTAGAGGTACCGTACTACAAGTATGTGCCCGACCCAGTTCTCGTGAAAGACCATGTTACGTTGTACTGGGATCAGTCTATCATTACTGACAGGACTATTGTCGCCAATAAGCCTGACATAGTGGTGATAGACCGATCAACGTGCCGCGTAATGATAATCGATGTTACCATTCCGCAGCTGAGAAAGAGAAACAAATAAAATATCTCGACTTGGCGCACGAGGTTCGCGACATGTGGAATATGGACTCGGTTACCATTGTGCCGATTATCGTGTCGGCCAATGGCTTGATAGCCAAGAGCCTCGACGAACATCTGTCGAAGCTTTCTTTAGGCGGTTGGATCAAGGGCCTGATACAGAAGGCAGTACTCCTCGATACGGCTCGCATTGTGAGGAGGTTCCTGTCTCTGCAACCCTAACCACCGGTGACTTGGACCCTGCTCCCGACACAGGCGGAGCCCTATTTTTTATATTTTTAAATGTTTTTATATGTTTTTTAAGAAATACTTAAAAATGTATAAAGTAAGATGATAAATGAATAAAGGAGATAATAATAAAATTTATTTTAGACCTCGAGTCCATATTTAAAACATTACAATTTTTATTGTACACATATTGTATAAAACACACACATTATTATATTTGCCATCGTTCCATCAATACTGTAGTTCACCCTAAAAAAATCTTCTTGATAGTGTGAGCGAGATAGAACTATCTAGCCTGAGGAAGCGGGGGCAAAATTTGAATTTTAGCTGTCATTCTGTGCGCCCTGATCTTGAATATGTGAACTCTAATAATTGTAATATTTTTTTGAAGCTTTTGTAGCTTGAAAAACAAAATAGTTAAATAACTTTAAATTCCGTGGTCTAATTTGGCACAAATTTGTATAATAAGCTTATGTTGGCCATCTGAGAAAGAAAATAGTTATTTCATAAACTGTAATTTTTTTTTAGTACTGTTTTTACGTACTGACCCTATTGCCAGTTTGCACTGGACGAAAATGACACAAACTGGGTTTGCACACTCCATAGACTATCCTAGATAAGATATCATGATTATTTTAAACTTTAAATCAATTTTGGCAATTTTAATTTGATTAAAAATATTCAACCACAAAACATCGAATTACTGAAAATGCTATGGTCAGATATGACACAAAATGCAATAGTAAGCTCCGTAGGTACGACTGTATCTACAGGCAAAAAATAATAAACTTTAGAATTTTTGAAACTTATGGCATCAAAATTGCCTAGCGCTATCGGACTATATATTGATTATTGATATCTGATACGCTGAGAATGCGCCCCTGCCTTAATTATTAACTACACACACGACATTTTGCCGCTGGGAGTACGCACACAACTACATATATTGACGACCCTAATGGCGTAGTGGTAGTGATGCTGCCTTACGTTCTTAGGGTCCTGGGTTCGAATCCAGGTAGGAGCAAATGTTTGTGTGGTGAGCATGGACATTTGTTTCCGAGTCATGGATGTTAATATGTATAATAAGTAAGTTTTTACAAAGAAAAAAAGTATATATGTAGTATATCAACTATCTAGTGTCCACGACACAAGCTTTGCTTAGTGTGGCACTAGGTGGCGTTGTGTGGTAATGTCCAGCGATATTTATTTATTTATTTTTACTAAAATATAGTTTTTGCTATAAAGCAAAACCAATGGTTGTTCCATCTGGTGTTAGAACAATTTCAGGGGACTGAGCGCCAGTCAACCTTTATACCGTAACCGTACTCTGCACTTTAAACTTCAACAACCTCAGTAAGGCGTGACTGAGGTACGTCGTGCGAACCTAAAAAAAAGCGGGATTCAACGCTAACAATGATTAGGTACGCTAAATACAAAGTAAAATAAAATTTGGTTAATAAAGTGATAATCCTACTTCCTACTTAATCCTACTAATATTATAAATGCGAAAGTTTGTGAGGATGGATGTATGTTTGTTACTCTTTCACGCAAAAACTGCTGAACGGATTTGGATCAAATTTTGCACACAGATGGTTTACAACCTGGATTAACACATAGGATACTTTTTATCCCGGTAGTAAGATCCCATGGGACAATGTTGAAACTTCACGCGGGCGAAGCCGCTGGCAGAAGCTAGTATTATAAATGCGAAAGTTTGTGAGGATGGATGTATGTTTGTTACTCTTTCACGCAAAAACTACTGAACGGATTTGGATGAAATTTTGCACACAGATGGTTTACAACCTGGATTAACACATAGGATACTTTTTATCTCGGTAGTAAGATCCCATGGGACAATTTTGAAACTTCACGCGGGCGAAGCCGCTGGCAGAAGCTAGTAATAAATAAATATGGTGGAGTGGTGGTTTAATTTTTACCATGTTGTTTTTTTACCTTTAGGTATGAAGGGTGTAAAAACCTCATTTTTTTTATCTACACCATACCAGGGAACCTACCAGTTACGGAGATATTAGGGGTCAAAGTTTCAACTTTTTGACAAGTTTTTTGAAATACATGTTTTTATTGTTAGATTTTTGCTTTGAACACCTCCACGACCCCCGTACTATTCAATCAATCGATCATTCCAATGTTTGAGTGGGTTACATTGAGTTCTAACAAAAAATATGATTTTTTTGAAATACGTGTTTTTATTGTTAGATTTTTGCTTTGAACACCTCCACGACCCCCGTACTATTCAATCCATCGATCATTCCAATGTTTGTGTGGGTTACATTGAGTTCTAACAAAAAATATGATTTTTCACCTCAAAAACGAATTGTTTCCAACTATAATTTTTGCGTAAAGTTACTTAGTTTGATGTACAGAATACTTGGTTAACGGCTTCGTGATGAGGTTGTTTACACCCTGTATGTTCTCGCTGCTGAGGTGAAAAATGTATGTGTTACACGAGACCAAAGTTATTTGCATCTCGTGTATTTGAATCAACACTCGGAGCAATAACCCACTTTGCTCTCTTGTTGCACAAAATATCTATTGCAAAAAAAATAGCATCCTGACGATTGGACCTTTCTGGACCGTGATAGCCATATTTTCATTTCATCTTTTACATGAAGAATATTTGTGGTTGTGAGATTTTGTGATTTTTTTCCTCATCCTGGGCCCTTGTTTCTCGGTGGCCCCGTATCATTGATTCAGCTGATGGGCTGATACACCGGTAGCTACGCCTAAGTAAAACATAAGTATATGTTTTACATTGAACTGAATCTAACTTCCTCATACTCGTAGCTGTCACGGAATTGCGCCTGGTTGATGGCAATAGGCTCGCGCCCAATTGCATGGGGCTTAAACATCACTAAGCATAAAGAGGATTTACCGTTATATACGCTTCTGTGTAACCCTTGGGGCATAATGGGCGTGATGCTAATCTATTTAGTAAATGCAGACAATGGGCAGTAAACAATGGAATAATAGTCGATCTGTCAACAAAACCATGATAGATGTGCAATTATAGCACTGTTGCAGACATTGCGGTGTCCACAAGCCAACAATCTATTATAGCCCTACATGCACGATTAGGCACCAGTAAGTAGCGTACGGACTGTGTTTCACATGGGTACTAATTAGTAAATCTAAACCTACTTCTATACTAATATTATAGAGAGGAAAGATTTGTTTGTTTGTAACGAATTAACTCAAAACCTACGGTCCGTTTTCAACAATTATTCTACCATTAGAATACTATATGTATATACATCGGCGCCGGCAGCAGGGTACAGGGAGTAGAAAGAAGTTAAGAAAATACATAGAAAAACCAATGCATCCGAGCCAGAAAGCAAAAACAACGATATCACTTCGCTCGCTCGTACTCCTATTTTGCTTTCTGAGTGTATTATAACAAAATAAACTTAATTTATCCAAAAATACCCGAGCGAGCGCGCTCAGACGTCTTTCGTCCTTTGCGTTCATAAGCTTTTGTTTATAAATAGGCCGAACTAGGCATATTTCTTTATTATAGGACAAAAGAAAGCCTATAATCAAATTCGAGGTTACGTCTATTTTCAAGGTTGCTACTTTTCGAACCCTATGGTTTTCAATTGTTGGGCTTTTCTGGATAGATCGGCAAAGTTGTTACTCCTTGAATCTAACATATCCAAAGGCTTATGTTTAACTTACCACCAGATATAGTAACAAATAGCAGACAAAAATAGTAAATGATCACCAAAATGAAACTCGCATTTTAATGTAAAATTATAACCAAAGTTTTAACACTTTGCTATCCTATTTAAGTAAAATGACTCCAAGTAAATCATGAGTAACCCAAAAATAGTAAATGATCACCAAAATTAAACCAACATTTTAAAGTAAAATTATAACCAAAGTTTTTAAATTCTGCTATCCTATTTAAGCAAAATGAGTCCAAATAAATCATTCTTATCCCAAAAGTAGTAAATGATCACCAAAAGTAGTAAATGATCACCAAAATTATACCAGCGTTTTACGATAAAATTATAATCAAAGTTTTTACATCTTGCTATCCTTGCTATATTTTTTTGGAGTCAGTTTAAGTAAACTGACTCCAAAAAAATCAAACCCAAAGATAATGCACCATTCCTGAGAAATACCGATTAATATAACATAACCTTAAAACACTTTATATTCCCCCTAAAAAGCGTAGTCGACGGAGCCCCGCTTCGCGGGGCCCCTATTTCCGAGTGGAGGGTTTAAAGGAACCTAACTAACCTATCGGGGGGGTGCCGCAAGTCCCGATTATGGGGGCAGAGATACTTCCGTATGTTCAGTTGACAATAATAACTTTATTTGATAATAAGCCTACATTTTATGGCAATCACAGTGATTTATTTAGGCAAAAATAATACATTAATTTGGTCGTCAAGATTTGGTGATCATTTACTAAATTTGGTGGTCGAATACAATTTAAAGTGGAGTCGTGACTAAAATAGCTGGTACTATTGTATTTTTAGACTTTATTTTTCTGGTGTTAAGTAGATATTTTTGGTTACAAAACTAAGGGTATCAAAGCATTTTATGGTGGTCATTATATTTATCCCCATATCCAAATGCAAAATTAAATAAGCTGTTCTCATGAAATTGAAGGTTCACCTCGCTGGAAAAGAATCTGCGGGCGCCCATGGCTATAATATTATTCCTGAGCAACATAGGCACCCGCTACTATCTTAATCACTAGTCGAGGTTTTTTTATATATGTCACCGTAAAATTGTAATCTCTCTAGCGATATTGTTAACTCTCGAAATACTGTCAACTGAACATACGGAACTCTGCCCCCATAATCGGGACTTGGGGCACCCCCCCGTTAGGTTAGTTAGGTTCCTTTAAGCCCTGCACTCGGAAATAGAGGCCCCGCGTACCGGGGCTCCTTCGACTACGCTTTTTAGGGGAATAAGTGTTTTAAGGTTACGTTATATTAATCTTTATTTCGCAGGAATGGTACATTATCTTTTCATGAGAGTGGTACCATTGGGAAAGGAGGACCCCTCCTTGCCTCCGCACCACGTGAGTTGACTACCAGTGCATGCATTTCAAGAAAAATAATGCGTTTTATTGTAAGCAGTATGTTCGTTGACAATATTTCGAGAGTTTACAATATCGCTTGCGAGATTACAATCTAACGTGTTTGACAATTTTACGGTGACTTATATTCCTGAATATTTAGTTCTTGAAGGAAAATCTATTATTGACCTACGTATCATTAGATTACAAAAGATAACTCAGTATTAGTTTCCATGTTCAATGATGTGTTAACAAAAAATCAATACTGTGGAAGATTAACATAATTTATTAGAAGAAATTAATGGTTTCGACTTTTCCCCTTGACTGGGCTCGTACTCAGCAAAATTTTCAATAACGTACTCTCGACAGGGCTGATGAATGTTTACGTTGGTATAGGTAACATGACTCAGCAGATTGAGCTAGAGGACAGGTTACAAACTGAAGTAGGTATAATAGGTTCGTATATGCTAGACTATTGGTACGTTTAAATGTCATATAAATAATAGATATAGGTCTTACCAAAGGGTATAGTAAGTATTACCCACTTGCTGGGTTGTGACCCAGCAAGTGAGTAATGCCTAGCCCTACCTTAGTTTACACGAAGGGAGTGCCTAACTGAACTCTGTGGAGTTCAGTGTAAGCCGTGTAAACTACTGGTATTCAGCTGCAGTCGGGTAAACTGGGAGCCGGCCGAACATAGTTTGGGAAAAGGTTAGGCAGATCATGTTGATGTTTAAAAATTCACATGAGAAGCGTTTATATTTCACGCATTTAGCAACCGCTCAGATTAGATGCTGGTAGGCGTCCGAAAATAACCCTGGGGAGGTCAGAAGTACTTAGTGGTCACGTGCTGACATGCAACGAGAGGGTGTTTGGGAAAACGACTGTGTCCGCTGGGATGTACTAAAGTTGTCGTAGAGGAGGTCCGAATGAGCGCTCCCTTTTAAATCCCGGTCCACATGTGTACGTGTTGAGAACTCCCACGACGACGATGTGGTTATCCAGAATCCTCGTTAGACATAACCGTATCCATGAGGCTTTCAAAAGGTTTCTAAGTGATACCGCTGTCGCATTTACTTCAAGAATTAAGATCTAGCCATGTAGGTGTGTTGTCCCACTTGTTACTTACATTACATTGTTTCGAACTCCGCCACATAACTCCTTTTACGAAATCTAATTTGGAAAGCACTGTATTCGGTTTATCTCCACCATTTTGGAAGTTTCTGGTGGTTTGAGCTAGACTAGGGACAACTTGATTGTGGAGTAACGTTGCGTGTTAAATTATTTTAATGCTTTTCCAATAGTTCTCTACTTCTAATAAATAGTAAGCTTATCATAACTATTTTGCTGGTTTTTAGTTATCTACAGAGCATCAACCAACTTTATTAAGATTCCCTCTCTAACAGTGTCAATTTTAATTAGCTAGCGAAAATTCCGTTGGTCATATAAATCATAAAATCTTTTTTCGTAGTTTCGCTGTCTGGGTAATTAAATTTGTCCCTGAGCTGTGTATCGATAAGCGAATTCGCAAAAAGAACAAAGATGATCACATAATAGGTAGGTACTAGTAATTAAGGGCGCACACGGCTTCTTTCATTGGTTGCTTAGCGATGGTGTCAACACTTTACCAGTTTCTGTAGGCGTCGCCCATTGATGTCGATGGGACAATAAGAACATAATGTACTTCACTTAATGTTTCGTATTGTATGAAAACACAGATCAAGGTGAAAGCGTTACTTACATGTAAGTATGTAGGTATGCCGCAGAATCATAATATCACGCACCCCTTTCATAAGAGGGTAAAATATTGGAAATTTGAAACCAATCGTCTTTCTGCTTAAGTGATGGCGCAGCTGCTGTGCGTGACAGACGTTTCTTTCTTCCACAGTATTTTTTTGGTAAGTATGTCTTTTAAGTTAATAATATAATAGAGTTCAATAATACTTTAAAACAGAAAACTAAAACTATTGCCCCAAAGTTTATTTTCAGTGATTGGGCAACACAGGGTATTAGGAAAAGTAGGGAACGATTGTTTGAGCTATACGGCCTTAAGCCTTATATCAACACAGAAACGTTTAGTAAATATGTGGCTACTTACTCGAAAATTTTTAAAAACTCTTGCAAGATAGCCAAGTCTCTTTTCATTAGCAACAAGATAAAATCAGCCGATAACAAAATAAAGACGGTTTGGAAAATTATCAACAGTGAGACCAATAGATCTAATCTAATCTATCACATGGTCTCGTGAGCTCTAATAACGAAGTCGCTGAAGAATTTGTAAATTTCTTTACCAGTATCCCACTTAAAACTACTGAAACCTTAAATTCCTCTCCCTTGCTCTCTATGGATTTATTGAAGGCGAACGTTTCAGCCTGTTCAAATGAATTTAAATTTCATCATGTAAACCCCATAACAATCATAAAAGCTTTTATGCAAATCAAGATCAAATTAACTGAAGATCTATGGGGTATGTCTATCAAAGCTTGTACCTCAATTGTTGAGACTGTAGCGCCGTATTTAGCCTCAATATTTAATTTGTGCGTAGATCAAGGGGTCTTCCCGGATCTAATGAAATTCAGTAAGGTAATACCGCTTTTTAAATCCGGAGACAGTAAAGACACCAACAATTATAGGCCCGTATCCGTGTTGCCGGTTTTCAGCAAGGTGTTTGAAAAGATAATGCTCAATCAGATGCTTAACCATTTTAACTCCAATAAAATCTTACACGAACAGCAGTATGGTTTCACCAAAGGGCGTTGTACGACTGACGCCGGTGTCACTTTATTTAAACACATTTTTACTGCGTGGGAAGAGGCACAAGATGCCATAGGTATCTTCTGTGATCTCTCGAAGGCATTTGATTGCGTAAATCACGAAACCCTTATTTTGAGGCTTGAGCATTACGGTTTAGGTAAACTTGCGCTCAGTTTAGTAAAATCTTATCTGAATGATAGACAGCAGCATGTACAAGTAAAAGGTGTAAATTCGATGGGTTTAAAAGTAAAAATGGGTGTACCACAAGGTTCGATATTGGGTCCCTTCCTCTTTTTAGTATACATTAATGACCTACCCCATTTATTTAACAACCATCCGCAAATGGTGTTGTTTGCTGATGATACTTCTTTAATATTTAGAATAAACAGACGTGCCACAAATCTTGACGACGTAAATTTCGCCCTACTGCAGGTTCTTAATTGGTTTACCGCTAATAATTTAGTACTAAATGGGAATAAAACTAAGTGCATAAGATTTGCTTTACCAAATGTCAAAAGTAGTGATTGTGACATAGTATTGAATCAAGAGAAACTTGAATTTGTCAATAAAACGGTTTTCTTGGGAATTACGCTCGACCACAGGCTACAATGGGGTCCTCATTTAACATCTCTTGCAGGCCAGCTGAGCTCAGCAGCGTATGCTGTTAGAAAAATCCGTCAATTTACTGATGTTGATATGGCGAGGATAGTCTATTTTAGTTATTTTCATAGTATTATGTCATACGGTATTTTACTATGGGGACGGGCTGCAGACATCGAGTCTATTTTTATTCTGCAGAAAAGAGCCATCAGAGCCATATATGAATTACGTAGACGCGATTCTCTAAGGGAACTGTTTAAGGAAATTAATATCATAACAGTACCTTGCCAATACATATATGAAAACATCATGTATGTTAGAAAAAATCTGCATTTATTCAGTAAAAGAGGTGACAGACACCACTATAATACTAGAAATAGGGACCAACTAGTTCAGCCAGGTTTCAGGCTTGCTAAAGTAGATTCATCTTTCATGGGGTACTGTTTAAAATGTTACAATAAAATACCTCCCCACATTCTACAACTGAATGAGACGAAATTTAAATCTTGTGTAAAACGCACACTATGTAGGCAAGCATATTATAAGCTGGGAGATTACATTGAGGATAAAAATGCTTGGCTAAATGCTGGTCCTGCTCCGCAACCATAGGTGCAAACTTATTGGACAACATTATTGTGGTAGCTGCAGAAGATTGTAAAAATATTCTTGCATTGTATAGATTCCATCTCTTAGTATTGTATAATTGCATGGCACATGTGTGAGTAGCATGTACTGTAAAGCTACCATTTGCATTTAGTTATCTTTCATTGACTTGAATATGCCTTGGTGGCTGAGAGAATGTCATGCTCGCTTAAATGTCTTGCTGATGGTGGCGGGTGGGTCGGGTCATTTAGTTCCCTTCAATATGGTTGAATTGAATGGCGCTGATCCATGCGTCATGTTCGTGAACGGGCGCTGTCAGTCGGGACTGGTCATCTCTTAGCTGCCATGGATCATTTGAATTGCTTTATCTTATAAATTGTTGATTTAATTCTTTTTTTACTCTGGACGCTCTTATTGTGCACGTCTTTCTACATCGTTCTCACATATATGTATAATCTCAACATGAAAGATGTAACCAAGATTTTGTAACAACATTTTGATTGAAAAGAGTGTCCATGGAGTTTCTTGCCCGTTCTTCTCCATAGAGATCTACGCTAGGGAATGGGCAACTACAGTACATTCTCAAGTTATTATGCCTTGTGTCTGTGACTGTAGCCTTTTTTTTCGTTTTATCGACATTCAAAAGTGCCGTAATGGTCTAGTTGAAATAAATGATTTGAGTTTGAGTTTGAGTTATACAAAAGAAATCATAGGCGTGATGTTGGAACTGGAGCCGGTAATCCGTTATGTCTGTAGAACCTAATTCATGATGAAAACACAAACAATACAATTTTCTGAAAGTTCTCCTCAAACTTGTTTTAAAGTATGTTCTATTCCTTCAGAGGAAGATGTTGGAATAAGAAAGTGCATTACTTTCCTAAGTGCTGGACGTGATACAAGTTTTCAGGCCAGCGTAATGCGCCGCGCTTTGACTCAAACAAACTTACCCTCCTTTGATATACGTAATTCGCAAATGGGGAACCCAATAACTTGGAATTTCGATCAGACACACAACAAAAGAAGTCAGTTACAAAGAATTGAAGGCAAAAATAGGGTTCCCTCGGATTCCGGAAGGGCCAGTGATTTAGAGCGATGGGAAATGTAGAGCTAAGTCAACGAAATGGGTTAGAGCTAATCTATTATGTAGAGCCACGTAGGCAAAAAAGTCACAGATTCCAGTTTGAGTTCCTTTCACTTTTATATATGAACAAGGATGAAAATTAGAACTCGACAATACTACATCGTTGTACCTTCTACCACAAATACAGCTTCATGGTGGATGAAAATTTAAAGAGTGTGAGGTACCTAACAGTTTTGTTGAAAGATTTGCAAGTCATGCAAATAATGGAGAAAAATCACTGACGGTGCAAATATAACGGAAACAATCCTGAGTGATCCGCTTCAAGGGTGGGGCGAGGCTGGTTTTGATAAATTATTGGAGCTTTTTGTGAATGGACCATAGTTATACGGATTACGGTCGGAGTCACCGCGACGTGCGACATGCGACGCGACCGGAGCGCTAAGTGGCCCAAAGTCCGAATTTAACAATGGGATTATTTTCGACCCATGAAAGCCTGACAAAAATGAAAATAAATTCTGGAGTGCTATTTTTCAGCAAGAAGCTGTTGTATTTAATTTGTTTGCCATTGTAATAGGTATTTCTCACAAAAAAAAACAATAAAAAATCACATACATACATTTTCCTTCTTAGGTACATTTGCAGAATTTTGTAATAGTCTCGAGTTTTCTCTTAAATCTATCAAGGGCAAACCCATTGTACTGACACTTTTGTCGTATTTCTTTAATAGCAGATTTCCCTGCGGATCTTCATTAAGATTCATTTCTGAGAAATATTTCTAAGGAGGAACGACTTTCATGGAAATGTTTGTACACAAAATCGCTTAATTTGGGTTTTAGGTACGGCAGTATAGGTTCTTCTTATAATCTAAAACATAGGTATGGTAAGTATTTTGTTACTTAGATTTAAAACCTAAACACTTTTTGCTTACAGGAATAGCTGAAAGAATCTGTTTAAAGCCCTACGTACAAGAGGTTATTGGCATTCTGCTCACAGTGGTCCCAAGTCTGAAAAGAACAGGGTTTTTAAATTCCTGCGGCAAACGGATATCAATTAGGCGAAACACTTAGGAACATTTTAGGGTTTACAATATAGAAACAAAAAAAAAGTGAAAAGAGTTCTGTTGAATACCTAAAACCTATACCTGTAGGTATAAACAAATTACGATTATATTGTATTGCAAATTGCAAGCTACTGAACCATTAGACTAATTAATTAAGAATAGGCTGTTCAGAATGGATAGATATTATGTTTGTCACAACGAACACCATAAAATAAAGAAATTAAAGTCCTGAAAATTATGAATAAGTAAACGATTTATAAAAATAAATGTACTGGTAAGTACCAACATTCAACATGAATTATCATCTGTTAGATTTAGATCGGGTACATATTTGCTGGCTGAGTTTCTATGCCATTAGACACACTCACATCGATGCCGCGAACGCAATCCACTCGCAATCGAACATTAGGTAAATGTTTACGCTTCTTTCTATTAAAGAGTTCAGAGATTTCTTTAAATCAAGAACTTGTTTGTGCATAGCTGGGAAACATTTAAAGCGTTCGCTGTCTGAAAACTTGTAAAAGAATGGTAGTTTTAAGAACACTTTGGTGGAAAGTGCTGAAACTGTCGCCGCTTCGTCGCCGCCGTCGCGCGTCGGTCTCAGCGCCCCGGTGGACGTTGTATCGCGTGCATTACGGCAGACATGCTGCAATCAACAATTCTATTGTCTCCTGTCGCTTATAGAAAAGAACCGTTTCCAAGTTATATTCACCTAGATATATATGTATATTCAAAGAGCTTCTTGAATTTCTTTTCCTTGCTTCTTCATCTTATGTATAAGACAGTTGTTTAATCCTGAATTGCGAAATGGCTGTACGTTTTGCAATGTTAGTAATACTTCAGCACCATCCCTACCATCTATACTAATATTATAAAGCAGGAGAGTTTGTTTGTTTGTTTGTTTGGTTGGTTGAACGCGCTAATCTCAGGAACTGTCGGCTCCAATTGAAAAATTATATTTGTGTTGGATAGTTCATTTATCGAGGGAGTCTATAGGCTATATAACATCACGCTATGACTAATAGGAGCGGAGCAGCAATTGGAAATGTTGCAAGCGGGATATTCATGCGAACGAAGTCGCGGGCAAAAGCTAGTTGCTTATAAACTAAAAGCTACATATTCTATCAGGATATTTGATTAATTGGTGACTAAATGATCCTACTAGAAGACAAGAAACAAGAGATTCCTCTTAATAATTCCAATAATGATAAACAACTTCGCAAGTGATGCTACGAAGTCAAAATGAACCGGAGTTATTCCGGTATTATCTAATACTAACACTTACACGATTACCCCCGTGCTGTTGTACAACAGGAAGTTGGGCCAAACTTACATAATACAACCGCAATATGAACACGCTTCAGTTAAATTGAGTTGTAGGTACACGATACGTCTTCGAGTGGCAGGCTACAAGCCACCCCGATCCACCTCTAGCAACCACGAGCCAAGATTCCGACGTGAAATTCATACTTCATGAATACTGTATGACATGTCAAGTCGTCGACATAGGAATAGTATAGTATATGTATGTAAATCGATTGTTACGTACAATGTTGATTAGGACAAACAGTTACAACTATTCAGCTTCAGTTCTCATGTCACTCTTGCTGCTCCACTTCGCGCCAGACATTGCTTCGCTCTTCGTAAGTAATGCTATGCAAAATTATGTTAATTTCTAGTCATGCTACAGGCAACATGATGCATGTTAGTGCCTGAATATACTCCGACATGAGCTCAGAGCTCCTTATACCCAGCATCGCAAATTCGTACACTGCAGACTACCTATAATTATGTATGTGGACAATGTACCTTCCCACACAAAATCCTGCTAATTACAGCCTGCAATTGACATGACGGCTCAAAAGTACCAGAGAAGTAGAAGCTTATGTAAACCATAATATAATGGTTTTGGGGCCTAATTTCGCAAAAACGTCGCACAAAATTTATAAGTCACACTCTCAAGCTTCCTTGATTAATGACAGTAAATGTTGCTAATTGTCTCGCTTATTGCTGAGGGAACAAAGCTCGGAGCTAAGTAATGTGCCAGACTCTGGGCCGGACATTACGATCTCTGTGTTTATTCTTTTGTTGACAACAGTACCACTGTCACTAGGCAGTAGGCAAAAACAACTGAAGCTAGTTCTTGCGTTTTTTATTCAGTAGATAACAGACGGTTGTGGCTGAAGCTCGGTTAAAATTTATCCACACTCACGCCTGCAAGTTATGAGCTAGCCTATTTCTACTGTATAATCCAACACTTACTGCTAAACGCGGCTTACCTTTTGTGTTTACACCTTCATCTTGAAAGCTTCTAGAATATGGATCTTAGTTTAATAAAATTTGAGACGAAATAAAATTAATAAGCTTAGTTACTCATGTTTCTACTTTGACTAACCACTGGCACTGCCTTGTGAAAAGTGAAATGAATTTTTTGAAGATGATTGAATTCTGCGAAAAACCTAGCCTCTATAGTATAAAATAGATTCGTTTTATAAAAATAGACTTGACTAGATCTTCCTGGAAACTATTATGTATGTAGGCGGCTTATTGTCGGTTTTATTTGGAAGTTATTCCAAATGAATGTGTAGGTACCTACACCATTCATTGTCTAGAAAAAAATATCATCACACAACCTCATTATCAAAAAAAAACAACTTGTGCTGTAACCTGGAGTCCTCGACTCAATTGATAGGTAAGTCTGTAATCGTCAATCCACAAAATTACTGGCTCCTGCTCCTTCTGTTTGGGAAAAGGTTCTCGCCTTCTATATAGTGCGGACAGTGACAGGTACCAGTCTCTTATTGTTAGGCTATACACAACGATTTGGCAACCAACGTTTACCTCTTTACACAGTTTTAAAATTAAAGTTACGCTCGGTAACTTATATCAATTAAGTGTGTCAGACGTGTGGGTGACCTAAGGCTCTATCGGCCGGAGGGTGTCCGAGCGGCGGATATTACGGAGTATATTTCACGTTTTACAGCTCCGGATACTCGAATAGCTCCGGACACACCCTGGCAGGTTAACAAACACCGCTTAAGCTTCACTATAAAGGATGAAACTTAACCTACTTTATCCATAACATTACTCAGAAGAAATCTTTAGGGAATGCACTACAAAGGAAACATAGCGGAAACGTCCACAGTTTTTTTTTTTCGGTTATTTTTCTACTATAAAGATACGTCGGTTTTATTTTTTTGCAAAAAATAAAACCGACTTCTAAACACACAAAACAGTGAAAAATAACTTTAGCTTCAGTAGTCGGTGACCTTTGTTTGATTGGTTGCATTTTTTATCACCGACTTTTGAAGTTAAACTTATTTTTCACTCTTTAGCGGTTCGCATGCGTTTACCCTTTCACAGCGTACTGGCGTGATGTTATGTTATGAAATGGTGTTAACAATAGACAGACATGAGATTTCAGCAATCTCAGTCCTTTTGCTGTCATTTATTGAGGAGTTCCGTTGCCTATCTCCGAAGTTCTTCATCAGATCTTCACCAAATTGAAGTGGGACCACTCTGAACAAGTACTGTTCCGAAAACTATCCGAATCGTTTCATGCATGCCTATAAATTTTTAAGAGTTCTCTCTGTTTCTCTAGGCTTTCATTATCCGATCCTGACTTGATGATTGTGGGACCACCTGTGAAGTATACTCTTTCAAATAAAATAAAAATAATCCAGCCATTTTGATCATCATGATTATTAGGTGGCGTACGACTAAATGCGGCTGTTGAGCTGCTCCCTTGGGTTCGATTACCAGGCGATTAAAGAGTGTTATTAGATTCTTCAGATTTGTATTTTTTTAGTACTTACGCACACGAAACCTAGAACTTTTATGTTAAACATACCATAGGTGTTATTAAACATAGTTCTTTCTGCCGATGATGATGAGTTGATGATATGCGTTGGCTGTCGTTGCTCGTCAGTCATCCGGGGCACATCATTCCATCTCGACTGTTTCAAACAGAAGCTGTAAAAAGTAAATACCAATAACGAAAAATCCAAATACTTCAGAACTTTCCGTTTTACTACAATTTCTGAATGTAATGAGAATCTGAAAAACAATGTTATCAAAACTTAATTGAAATTCACTTTGATCAATGAATTTTGTATCTAATG
Organism: Xestia c-nigrum; assembly: GCA_916618015.1. Taxonomy (NCBI): domain Eukaryota; kingdom Metazoa; phylum Arthropoda; class Insecta; order Lepidoptera; family Noctuidae; genus Xestia; species Xestia c-nigrum. The sequence goes on along the minus strand of OU745255.1, from coordinate 11,953,526 downwards.
GCTAAAAATATAGCTCCTCCATTTTAGTGGAACAACAAAGAATAATATTGGCTTCAGGCTCATGCGCGTACGTAATTCATGCTTTTGAACATAAACGGCATTGTTCATAGTATTGTTTTAGTTAACTTCGCTCTTTGTTATTTTTCCCTGAATTTTCTGTTACTCGTTCCTTTATGTAAGAAACTTACGCATAACATGTCTTCAAGTTCTTTAGTGAGTTGGTTGGAACTCAGCAAATTAATTTGAGTGTATACAACATTACGTTGATTATCAAAGGTTTTTAAGGGTTGCTTTTGTTATTATTTAATTAAATGAGTCTTAATTTTTTAAAGAGGTTTCCTGTGTAGACTATAACCTTTTAAAGGCCACATTTTCCTCAGAGTGTACCTAGTTATTTATGTTTTTAAAATGGTTTACATTTGTGTGTTTGTGACTAGTACATGAACTATAAATATTATAAATAATGGATTCGTGCGAATAGGACTTGTACACCTAAAGGTTCTGTCTCAAGACTATGTCTTGCACACACATCTTCATCCAATGACACGGTTTAAGAATTTCCATTGTCAGATTGAAGGACAAAGTTATATTTGCTGTTAAAAATAGAGACGAGCTAGAGGTTCAATTTGAATGAAATAAGGTCCATTTATATGATGACCTTAGTAAGTGGTTTGATATTAGTTTCAACTTGATTATAGGTCCCTATACCAGATCCTGAGAAAAAGTACTCTGACGGACCAACGAGTTGAGCCTTAAAGGAAAACCGTCTACAAAACAGGGTTTGAGCCTTTAAGAAATTCCTTTTATCTATGGAACCCGTGAAACATGAATAAAACATCACACACATCTTTACTACATACTACATTATTTGTTCAGATTCCTTAAAAAAGTGGTTTATTGAGTCTTATACACGTTAGTTGATGATACAATTTTGAAAAACCCTACCTAAGTGTACCGAAAAGGCGAAAAAATTGGAAAACTTTTAAACAATGCGAGTGACAAGTAAGGGCGGGTCGCAAGTGACAAGTGAATCGTATAGAGAGATTGAGAGGCGTGCAACCGCGAGTTCGGTTTCAGCAAGCGCACGCTGAACGCTCCGTCCGTCTAACCAGCCAGTACTGCCAGTAGTCAGTAGGAGGCGGCTCGAACGGCAGCACGCGGTACTTGACTCGCCCTCCCACTTGCCGCTAAACAGACACGATACTAACGCTCCGTAAAAAGTTACGATGAATTATTTTAAAACACTCATAGTTATCCCAGTGATTCTGTCAAAGTTAAAACTAAGAAATCAGAACAAATATTAAGAAATGCAGTTGATTCAACGCTAAATATAGTTAATGTTTTTTTAATCATTGTGATGATGAGAGATCCAATTTTGTGATGTTAAAATAACAACTGCAGAATACCGCGTAAGTATTGTTTTCGTCATTTTTGTTACGGAATATGTTTTTATATTTTTAGAGGAATTTTACACAGTTTCCATTTTTTTTTCATTTACATCACGGCGAATACGCCTAAAATTAACATGATGAAATATTAAAATCCACGATCATGATTAATATGAAAGTTATTTTTTGTTACTCTATTTACTTCATTATGTACTTAGGTAACCCAATGCACATTTAGCTAGCTGTTCAACAAAAAATACAATCATTATTAATTTTTGAAATTACGGGTTTACATGAAATATGATTCTGAGAGACAAATAAAGTTTAATTCATGCGTTCACAATAGGACGTAGGACGGAAGTGAAAACATCGAAAGACATAAATAGGTACGGAAAACTTCAACATTGTCCGGGGCATGTATACTATCCCTTATTGTGAGAGAACGTTAATGGGTCTCTGAGGGTCTCTGAGAGTACTTCACTATCCACCTTTTCACATATTTCGCTGGATAACCCTTCCAATAGGGAGAATTGAATACCTGCTTATTTAGGATCACAATTCGTTGAACTTATTATATGGTACGTGTGAGGTATTGTGATATAAAAATGTGTATTACACATTTTTCCTAAAAAAAATATTTTATATTTGAAACTTATGATCCTGTCGTTTATTTTACCGAACATTCTTTCTTATAAACTGTTTGAAATATTACCCAAACAATATTTTCTTCTGAAGAAAATTATCTAGATAGGTACATGTTTTATATTTAATATGAGATAGTTAAGGTAAACTTAACGTTTCATGTGTCAGTGACAGAGTGTTTGCAAAGTGGTATCACTTAAATTAAATTTTGGAGCACAAGTGTGACTATCGCGGGCCTGTTCTGTCGGGGTTGCGGGCCTGTTCGAAAGAGATACCGCGGCCCCGGAACATAAAGGGCGAGCAAGGAACATGGATGGGTTTTAGTCAGTAAGAGTCTGACACTCCCTCCCGCTCCGCCCAGAGTGGGAGAAGTCATTTGATGATTTCCCGTCATAAAAAAAAAAGTATGACTATAGGTTCTATAGCACTATAGGGTTGTCTCTATACATTGCACTTACAAATAACTGGCAAACTGTGGTTGAGTACAACTTTGCTGGGAGTTAAAGGCTAATTAAAAAACCGTCATATACTTAACAATACATCACTGTACAGTTAGGGTGTGACTGTTTTTTAATTAACTTGTTTCTAGTTTGACAAACCCATGTGGGTTTAGCACAGGCTTTAAAATTCACAGAAACTCTAGTTTTGCAGCACGAATGTGTACCGAAAGCGGAAAAATTCCGGAAAACTCTCCTAATCTCCGTTCCCATATTCGATAAGACTATTATAGATTGAAAGGCTGGCTAGATTAAAGGGACCTTTTAGTTTTGTTTAAAATAGGGGTTTGGGCTTCTTTTTATCGTAGGTAGATAATCCGAGTACGTGATAAGTAATTATGAAGATAAAATAACGTTTTTGTGGGTACCTACCAATCTGCTCTATTCAAATAGAAATTCTCATTAGAAAAAGGCACGATTTTCATTAACAGGGTTCTAAAAGTATATTGAAACCTACTTTCCTAATTAAATTACATAAAAACAAACTACCTACGTGTTACTAGGTATTACAAAAACACATTCCTATTCCATTATGCAACTTGTTGCGATGAACAGAATTATAGGATAAATTACTAACAAATGCAAATAAGCAAGTAGGAAGTATGCGTTTAACTAAAAGAAATGGTGTAAACAACGTCCGATATTTTTATCTCAAGTAAACAGACGGATTTTATCTGTTGTTTTCGTGATTTTAATTTTATAATTACTAGCTTTAAGCCGCGGTTTCATAGCTGTGCTATTTTGATGCTATAAGTTTAAAAAGTGCTTATTTCTTGCCTCTGGATACAGCCGTACTTCCTACTTATGAAGCTTATTATTTCGTTTTGTGTCACATCTGACTATTGCATTTTTAGTAATTCGATGATTTGTGGTTCATGATTCAAATCAAAACTGGCAAAATTGATTTAAAGTTTAAAATAATAATCTAGGATACCCTGCAGAGTGTGCAAACTCAGTTTGTGCCATTTTCGTCCAGTGCAAACTGACAATAGGGTCAGTAAGAAAATACTTATTTTTTTTTTCAAATAATAGTATTGCGTGGTTAAATACGACACAAAATTATGAATGGTGTTTTGTTCCAACATAATAGTCATAAACACGTCAACTCTAAAAACTTGAATTTTCTTTTGTGGATTTTACAGGGTTTTGTAATAAAAAAAAAAAACTACAAATATCGTGGATGAATTCGGCACTAAATATTTTGAATAACAGATATCAGTACTCTAAAACGCCTAACACCTATTTCACCGATTGTAATAGTCTTTTGTAGATATAATTATTATTGTTTGTAATATTTATGACAAACTGGTTTAGGGCATATTGTATTTAGAAATTTCAATTTTATGGCATGTGATATTATGTGATACCAAGTTCGGGTAAAATATTACCATTCGGACAAAAAAAAACATTAACTTTAGATTATGGAAAAAAAAAAGTTACACACGATAGAGAGATATAAGTTACTACTTCGTTATCCCTATCCCTACTAATATTATAAATGTGAATGTAAGTTTGTTTGTCACGCTTTCAAGCGAAAACTACTGAACGGATTTGGATGAAATTTTGCACACAGATAGTTTATAACCTGGATTAAAACATAGGATACTTTTTATTCCAGTAGTAAGATCCCATGGGACAATAATCACACGCGGGCGAAGCCACTGGCAGAAGCTAGTTGTAAATAAAGTAAAACTATCAACTATAATTTTCTTTTCGCCTATAGTGGTCGAAAAGACAAATAGCCAAATTTCCCCATATGCGAGTATCTTAACAGACACAAATTAATATAGTAGGCTGGGCAAATGTTCCAGAAACTATATGCGAAAAATAAACAACTTTAATATTTTTAAGACCTCAAAACCTAGCGCTATCGGACTATCCGTCGCGGAAATTATCACGGGAACGTCCTGATTTAAATTATAGCAAATAGCACTCGCTAAGTAGCTTCTCATGAAAAGAAAATCAGGTTCGGATCAGTAGTTCCCAAGATTACCTCGTACATACAAACTTACTAACTTTACCTCTTTAGAATATTAATTGTATAAGTATTGGGGCGGAGAAACTCTCTTCAATTGTTACGGGTTCTATACCGTTCTCAACGCCATTGATAAGCTGTCGTCATCCATCTTAGTAGTGCAAAGGATTTCCACGTCGTTCGTGGGAAGGTGTAGTTTCACCCACAACCGCAATTCTCCTAAGTTTGATCGAATCCCGGCGTTTATAAACTTAGTTCCCAGTGGTGTTTTATAAAATCTAAATAAACTGCAGAATTTCGATAGCTTTTTTATTGGGACAAGCCCGCCACACACGCCCAAACCACTGTAACTCCTGAAAGCCAGAATCAACAGACCACTAGAAAAGCGCCGAGACAATGAAGCTCGACGAAGTCCCAGAGAATGAATTTAACTGTCTTGGATCCCGCAACGAAATTAATCAGAAAGTATAGCAGAGGAGTAGGAAAAAATCTGTAATTTCCACTTCCCTCCATATCAGCAGGAGACTTGAGGAGAGAGAACGAAACAAGGTCAATGGGCACAAAGGGACGTTTACAACTGGGATAGGCCCAGTTGCCTAGCACCACGAATAAATATTAACTTCGATAGCTATGTATATTGTGACTGTTTTTGTGTGCTAAATCGTAGCCCGACATTCTCTTGCCTCTTGAGCGATACTAAGCTAATGGAAAAAAACCCAAATTAGCATTAAAAACAAAAAGGAAAAAAACAATCGACCGCACCCGCATCCGGTTCCAAAACAAAAACATAGAAGCAATGGGAAAAAAGTTAGAATAAAGTTGTTACCTTCATTTTAGTAGGTCTGATGCAATGCAACTAAATGCAGATGCGGGCCCACTAGTTGTGTCACAACACTCACAACACGTGAAAGTTTTAAATTTTAAGTTCACGTCATCAAAATAAGGACTCTTGAAAGTCAAGCAAAGCAAACAGCGCATAAAAAATATAATTATAGAGTAATTAATTTTAGAGTGATCTTCTATCTTCGATATTCTTGATCTTCTTCTGGCCACGACTTCACAATTACGAGATATATCCATGTGTCATAATTATACAGCCATCCACCTTTAAGTATAGGTAGATGTTAACGAGTATCTAGTTTCATAGAGCTAAATGGATTGATTCTGAACAAAATATATTTTTTTTACATGAAAAACGATACACCCATACTGACTTCAATTTCCTATTTAGTTGGAAGCGGCACTTGTAGCTAACTCGCTACATTATTGGAAAATGATTTTCTGCATTATTCTTCGAATTTGATCCAAGGTTGACGTCGTACGTGATCAATAGGTGCTTTTTCCTGTTGAAAATCATTTCACATTGTAGTGACGGGGCAAATATTAATCAGATATGTCTTACTAAAGTGCACTCAAGCGACTAATACTGTATGATTTGGCACGTGATAGCTTTTGGAGCAAACTATATCAAACTTTGAGGAGTAGGGACGAAATTCATTACTTTTTATCTATACTTATAATAAATCTGTAGAGAGGTCAATTCTGTACATGAAATATATTTACAAAATAACTATCGGGGGGTGATTAGTGATCGATACTGATGCCAAAAATGCAATCAGTAAAATTTTTGTCTGTCTGTCTGTCTGTCTGTCTGTCTGTCTGTCTGTCTGTCTGTATGTTATTTATAGAAAAAAAAACTACTCAACGGATTTTAACGAAACTTGGTACAATTATTCTACATACTCCTGAGCAGGTAATAGTATACTTTTCATCACGCTACCATTAATAGGAGCAGAGCAGTGAAAGGAAATGTTGGGAAAACGGGAGAAGTTACTTGGTTTTTTTAGCTTCCGTCGCGTGTGCAGCCTTAATGGTTAAAGCTACATAGAAATCATGTATAACGGAAATATTCCACATAAAATTATATAAAAAATATCCCAAGACAGCATATGTCTATCTTTTATAGTTGACTCACAATAACACGTGTAACTCCCGATAGCTTAGCAGTTCGGAGATTTGTTATTATTATATTTGTTTACTCTTACGTTTATAATATTCTCACTCAACCCCAATTTTGAAACTTCACGCGGGCGAAGCCGCTGGCAGAAGCTAGTCTATAAATAATTACTTTTATAATACCTTTTTTAATAACTTTTTTTATATACTTAAATAAATTAAAATTGCAGTGTCTGTTTGTAATTTCAAAATAACAGCTTTTACTGAATCTAAGTATTTGAAAGTATGCTACGGTTCATAGAAGACAAATATAATTGTTTTTTTTTTGTCTGTCGTACTCGTAACGAAGGCTAATTTTATTTTAGAAAAAGGATTACGTCTCCGTGCAAAAAAAAAAATACTTACCCTGAATTTTTTAACAAACTAAACTAAATTTTAAAGGATAAACTCCATAAATCCAATAAAAGATTAATATTATTAATAGTAATTTCACGGACGAAACGAAGGTAAAGGGAAACAAGGAAAAAGCTGCTGTTTAATGTAATTCTAGGTACTTGTTTACGTTATGTGTCATGACGTCATCTGTACTGATGCCGTAGACACCTCTAACAATTATAGCATTGAAGTGACCTCTAGCATCGAAAGCAGTTCAACCCTTAACATAAAATTAATGGAACTCAATTAATTAAAATGTTACTATGGCAAGAAGAGATTAGCCGCTTAAGACGCAGCACCCAGCGCCTCTGGACTTCTCAAATGAAATTATTGCATTTTAATCCTTTTTAAGTTGGTAGAGCAAACTAGAACAGATCGAATTAATGTTGTGCGTAAAACTTTGTCTAAATTAAGTACACCCTTAAATCACAGATTTTGGTTTCAAATAATTGTATTTCTTTGGTCCATAATCTATAGCATCTCGTTATCGTTACTGACCTGCCACCGCCGTGATTTAGTGCTCACCCTTTTTAGTGTTCCGTGCCAAATTGAGAAGACATATAACACGTACGTAAATCCACATTAAAGTTAGACCAGTTTAACTTCGATTTCAGAGGATAACATGCTGAAAGGAAAATAAAAAACTAAAAATTAATTGAAAGACCGCAACTCATTATATGAAGGATACAATAATTATTATCTTACACGGTTGTAAGATAATAATTATTGTAACATTGTTTTGAAAAAGTTTTGAATTTATTGAGAAGGAGCAAAAAGGTCAAAGTTCTTTAGAAGAAAGTTGATGGCTAAGCTTTGTTATTCGATATGTAATTATGAGTTTATGGTGGGGGGAAACTTTCAGTCAACAAACCTCAGGAGTGCCCAAAAACAAACTGTGAACAAAATATTTGCGAATCACAGAAAATAGAATTATATTTGTATTCAAAAATAATATTTCCTTAATAGCTTCTGGAATGACATACTAGGTAAACTAGTTTCTACAAGTAATACTTGTTGAGAAGTTGAAAATTACATTACAATTTCGAAACATTATTATGATTTTGAAGTTTAATTAGTTAGGTACTTTAGAAATACCCTAACCACACCACTAACAATCTGACAAGAATAATAACTGATGATCATGTCGTGTTTGGTAGATGGTTAGCCTTAGCTGAAACATTTCAAAATCTCGGATTACTCGGGTGGCAAACTTAAGATGGCGGCCGCTCTCGGATCAGACAAATTGGCCACAATATATCACGGCTGACCAATTTACGAACAATTCACATTATCTATAGGTTTAGAACGGAAACCGATTCATATCTTGAGATATGGAATGGATAATAGAGCGAACATCTTAGCGGAGTTTATTCGTGCGACTAATTCTCTATGATTTAGCATTCTGTGGGATTTGGAGCGAATTCGAACTGACTATTGTAAAAAATATCTTTGAACTATCCACCGTTTTCTGGTTTGATTCCACATCAAGAAATATATTATAATTGTGTAAAGCTTCGTTCTTCCTTAAATTTTTAGCAATGTAGACAAATATGTAGGTCAAAATGAATATTTTTACGCTGAAGTTATATTCTTGTTTGTGATGAGAATCTGAAAAGAATATGTAGATCGACGCGCGAATTCCCAAAACTCGTTACAAAATGGCTTATGCTGGTTTTAAATGTGCTTAGAAATCGGATTATTTAATCGTATTCATTTAAAATTTGTGGTTAGGATGAAAGCTAATCGGAATACGGATGCACGCTTAAGATAAGCCAGCTCGGTTTAAGGCCAGGGACACGTTCGGTTAGAATAATGAAGAATTAAGTAAAAAGTTCGCCATTTGCCTGTCTTTATGAATAGATTAAGACAGTATAAAAGTTATGTATTGTCAGTAGAGTAATGTTTATAAGTAGTAGTAGGTTGTATAGTTTGTAGTTACGGTCAGTTCATAGGACGAAAATAATAGAAAAAAAGACCAATAGACAAAAAGCTCTGTTTCTGGAATGACAGAGCGGGACTTAATACTCATTATCTTCATATTAACTTAGACAGAAACATCAATTACTGAGGCGTTTAATATCAATTAACGTAGCTAGGCATATGGACTAAACACTAATTAACTATTTCGGGGGAAATAAACTGATGCTGAGATTTGTGAGACTTATTATATTTTTCCTCCCAATTTCAGTATAAAAGGGAGTTAAGTTTAGTTTTGCAAATATAGAGGTACATACTTAAATAGTTAGTAAATATTTTAATTGATTAGCAGCGTTTAAAATGTTATTTTCATTCAATACTTTTGGAACAGACTATTATGAGTTTAACTCACCTGATTCAATCCCACGAATTCCATAAACCATCGTAGCCATTATGTACCTATACGTAAATATATTTTTTAATTGACACCGATGTCATTTAATTTATCATAAACTAAAATAAGTTAGGTATAAGTCATAAGTAATAAGTCATATAAACTGAAATAAGTTACCAGTTTACTAAAGGGTCCCAGTAGGAACCAGCCCGGCTGTGGAGGTCAGATAGGCAGATGATGAAGTAAGGAGTACCGTAGTAGCTTGCTAACTTGTGTAGTAGCTTGAAAGAAATAATAAATTTCAGTTATGTAGGTACTCAGCGGCCTACTCGTATTCTCGTAACGACGTGTGTGTAATTACGTTATCTGAGTCTGGTATCTCCAAATGCTTGGAGTTATTAAGTTATTACTAACATGTGGTGCCCCACGATGTCGACGCATCTATTGGAACTCTTTGGAATGTTACTTATACTGCAAACACTTTAGTGTAATTCGTGGCGCTCATGCCAAATTAAGGCTAAAGTGAGGTGCAATTGAGTAATTATGGGCCTAATTCTGCTATTTTAATAAATTCGTCACTTCAACACGATTCCATTCTTATCCCATGGTCATTTTGCTTAAAGTTTGTTATCTGCTAAATTCACAATGGTCGATCATTGATCGGTCAATGGCCTCGTAATAAAATTGTGTTTTAATGGCATTGTCGTATTGTCATTATTATAAAACCCTTAGTACAAATGGTTTTCGAAATCTACTACTAAATGCGAACATTTATTCATGCCAGATTTCATGTACGAGATTATCATGCTATGACATTTCTTTCAATGGAGTGTCACTGGTTGACCATTGAAAAGTCATAATTGCGCCATTATGTTAGTACGTAGAATTAACAAACTTGTCAAAATTTGACAGAACTTGACCATTATGAAATCAATGATCGACCACTCTGACACTATTGTAATAGCAGAATCGAGGCCAAAGTGTATGGAATATTTATATTTGAGCGTAGTTCTGCCAAAATGTCTTAATCCACGTCCAATTTTGTCACTTTTCGAATGAATTGTAATGATTTTGGATAGCTAACACTAATTTAAGATCCGTTTTAACAAGCATACGTTTTAAATATAATGTAATAGGTTTACCACATTTAGAATGTTGGATTAGTTCGATGTATTTAACCGAATAAAGAAAGAATTATGGATTGGCTCATTATGGCAGAACTAAGTCCAACACTAAATAAAAGTTTAACAACAACTAGACATACTATCTATACAAACTAATGACATCTTCTGAGAATAACAGACATGGATTGATATATATGAATATCATTTGGAGCCTCTTGGAAGCTGATGAATGTAGTTTGGTCATAAACTCATAAATATGCAATGAGGTTAGCAGCGCTCCAACTTAGGGCAGCTGGATACTGTGGAAAGCCTTCTAGAAGAGGACTTTATCTATCTTTAATTTGATGGATACTTAATGTCAAAGCTGTTGTAAGAATAAGAATTTTGAACAAATATACTGGAAGGAATCTTACAGTATTTTTGGCATTGAAAGCAGTTTCTCTTACAAAAACTTCAGTTTCTTCAGGAAGACCCTTCGATTGACAGCTTTCACTAAGAAAAATTTGGGGTAATTAATCTTAATTTCTTTCTTATAGAGGGTGAAACAAGGAATCAAAATTGAACGTAAAACCATTTTAAAGGAATATTTTATCTCTCGAGATATTTTAGAATTCACTCCACCAATCAACCTCTTTGCTTTCATCTCAAGACTGAAGGTATTCTCAAACGTGCATCAAAAATTCCAAGACGTGAAACTTGTTTGTAAGCGAATATCATTACAAAGTAAAAATGTTCTGTGAACAAGCTTTCAACCTCGTAACTTCAAATTTTTGAGGGTCCTCAAGTAAACAAGCTTTAATATAGATGCTTTAAAACAGCAAAGGGAATATGCAAATGTTGTTTGTTTGAGACCGGGAACGATTGGCTCCATGTTGATCGAAGTTGTTACAGTTTTCTATACGACGATGTTCAGTGTCGATTCCTTCAGTGTTTGCAGTGTCGTGTAGCAAGTTAAACTTGGCTTAGAGGTGGATAGCGCAACACGTGCTACGAATACATTAAGGGTCTTCCGTCCGATAGATCTGCCATCTACTTATTGCGGGTGACGTTTTCAAGGCCAAATAAAGCCGAAACTACGGAGAAATAGTAAAAAACATTCTCAAGTAATGTTTCAATCAAAGACTGTAGTACTATACCTATACTTTAGGTATAATATGACCACAATAGCTTGCGCAAAATGTTGAATTTTTTTAAATAAAATATTTTAATTAAGTTGGCTGTACGTTATTTGTTCCCAGAATTTCATTCTTATCAGCGTTCACCTACTTCAAATTTTAAGTTACGTGTACCTACCTGTTTTGTATGTGAAGTTTTCAAGGCGACTAGTTGAGCTAAATTAACAACTCTATTCGTGGTGGTTCAAACTTCGTTTGAAATGCTGTTAGAATAAAGTTCAAATCAGCTTGCACTGCAAAGTGGTTGTTACGTCAGTCACTTCGGGACAAATAGTGCGAAATGAGTGGTTTCAATCGATTTACAAAAAATATATTGAGTGGACTAAAAACTTAAAACACTATACTTAATGCTAATAATAATAATAATAATAATCATTTTATTTCAGACCATATTTGATCCATAATTTGTTAGTAACACACTTATGTCTATGTTAGTAAAATTAATATAATTTAAAGAATGTCAACGTAATCAAAAATATCAACAAATAATCCATTCAATAAAATACCTAAATACATAACAAAAAAAAAAAAAAAAAAAAAAAAAAAAAAAAAAGAAAAACAATCAATTCTTAGCACTTAGCATTGTTAGCAAATCATACTTATAACTATGTTAGTATAATATTATTCAATGTCACAATACTAATTAAAAATTATCAATCATACACTATCTTACATTGAAAAGGACCACTTCAGAACCGTGAACGGTATTCCAGTGTCTCACAACCGGACAATCAACCCTTCCCAAAATGGTGTTCAGAAGGCTGTTGGTGCTGCCCCGTAGGCGACGCATCAGGGAGGCCACTCTTTTCCGTACTATAGCCCTGAAGCAGTCAGTTCTGGCATTGGCAAACATACCTGATGCACTGCAAAAGCGAGGCAACCCCAACAGTATCCTAAACCCGTTATTGTACAGGACCCGTAGGGCATTGAAAGATCTACGCGTATAGCGGACCCACAGGCTGCAGGTATAAAATGTCTGGCAGTATGCTTTAAAAAGAGCAACTTTAACCTCTTTAGTGCACCGTGCAAACCTGCGCGCCAGCATATTGCATCTCACTGCCAATGCCCTACGTTCCCGCTCAATATCTAAATCATCTGAGAGGTCCTCGGTGACCCAGTGCCCCAGGTATTTAAATTTGGTGACCCTACATAATGGCATTCCTCCAAGCCTCACCGGCGGAACGGTTTTCGGACTCTTATTACCCGCCTTGAAAATAAGTAGTTCACTCTTCCTACAGTTATACCTGAGGCCATGTGACCCCGCGTACCTCTCACAGATCCCTATGAGGTGGTTAAGGGCCGTGACAGATGGGCTCAGCAACACCATGTCGTCAGCATAGCTAATGTTGTTCATACACACACCATCCACTGAGCAGCCGACGCCAGCCCCGCTGAGCTCACCTATCAGTCCATTAACGTACAGGTTGAAGAGCCGTGGTGAAGTCAGGCCGCCCTGCCTCACACCACACTCCAACCTGTACTCCGACGAAAATGAACCCGCCCACCTAACATTATTGGTCTGGTTTCCGTACCAAAATTTTAAAATGTTTATTAAATCCCTGGGTGTGCTGGTCTCCCCCTGGAGCTTATCCCACAGCAGGTCATAAGACACCAGGTCAAATGCCTTTGACAGGTCCAAAAAACAACCGTAAACAGGCGTCTTCCTCGTCACATAGTACTGGACAGTATGCTTGAGTCGCAGTACCGCAGTTTCAGTAGATTGCCCAGCCCTGAAACCAAACTGAGCTTCGTGGAGATCTATATGTCCACTTAGCTGACCATCAAGCAAACCATCCAGAACCTTGGCGATCACTGTAGCCAAAGAGATAGGTCTGTAGTTGTCCCTGTCGGAGGCATCACCCGTCCTGTTTTTGAGTATAGGTATGACAGTGGTCTTCATAAGCTCCCCAGGCAAATATGAATGACCTATACACAGATTAAAGAACATGACCAACACCCTAGGTAAATGAACACCTGCGAACTGCAAGTGCTCGATGCTCAGGTCATCATGTCCTGGAGACTTACCTCTAGTCATATTTCGAATAATATTGGTGACTTCTTTCGTCTTAAACCTGAACCGCTCACAACCTGCAACCCCATCATCGAGCACCTGCTGCACACAACCCAGTGGAGACCCTACCCTAAAATGGTCCTTAAACAATTCGGCTATTTGACGGGGCTCACTCCTACCCTCAACACTCACAGGGACACACGGACCAGCTTCCAGTTTCTTGGTGTGCCTCCAGAAATTTTTGAAATCTCTTTCTTTGTGGTGAGTTGCTAAAATATCCATTTTAATTTTATCCTCATTGTCTTGACACCATTTCAATTTAGATTTAAATCGCTTACGGGACTCACGCATAGCATTATATACATCACCAGACTCTGGTTTGCCATGAAGCAACCAAGCCTGAAAGCTGCTTCGTGCGTCTACGTGAAACTTTTGTACATGCTTGTTCCAACCAATAACATATTTTTGCTTTGTCTTATATTGTCTAATATATTGCCTGTAGAATTATTTGCCAAAAAAAACAGAATCATCGCATGTATTTTAGTATGTTTTTTTTTAGTTTAAAAGTTTTTTTAGAGATAAGTTCTTGTTTTTTTTTTATGAGCCAAATTAATTGTATTATGTTGTCGAAACACTATCATAATATACTAGCATATATCCTGAAGAATATCATATATTTTTCTGGTTTTGTTTATTTCCGTGAATCATGTACTTTTAGGGATTATAAAACACGTGTTTTGCTCATCAAGTCGCCTTTAACTTTTACTTTTAACTTAAAATGTAAACTATTTCAGCCGGATTACCTATAATTTAAGACCTTCTTCCTTGGGACACTTTTCTCTACGTACATGAAGGAATGTCTGACATTCTTCAAAATCGAAATAATTAAAGATTTATAATTACTATCATAATTTTAATTTCAAGGCTTGCCGCGCTAAATAATCCATGTTTAAAAAGAAAAAAGAAATAAAGTGGACAACGAAACGTGAAATTTTAACTGTCTATTGTCCCCGTGGCCCATGTACAGTCAGCAAAACAGTTAGGTATGCAGGCTAGCAATCTTCTTACGACTTTTATAAATGTAAAATTCTGTAAAGATCGTTTTTTGTAAATTCTTCACGCAGAAACGAATGAAAGAATTTGGATGAAATTGCAAATATATTGATAATAACCCTTTTCCATTTACAATAGTTGAAAGAAGATTATTAGCCTGTAAACCTAACTGTTTTGCTGACTGTACATAAGGGGGGCAACGATAAGGAATTATATGACGTTCTGTTGTCCCCATCGTGACGGGGACACCGATTACGGGGACAACGGGAATAAAGGAATACAACCTAGCCTGTGTATCGAATGGTGTACAAAAAGCGGCCAAGAGCGAGTCGGACTCGCCCATGAAGGGTTCCGTAGCAGCAAGTAACATAATATAAAAGATGACATATTAAAAAAAAACTACTTACTAGATCTCGTTCAAACCAATTTTCGGTGGATCGTTTACATGGTAATGTACATCATATATTATATGTTAGTTAGAGTATAGTTTATAAAAAAAAATCACTGTCATTTTTGAAGACCTAAGTATCTATAAATACCCAACACGTACCTATAGGTTTGATGAATAAAAATATTTTGATTTTCAATTCAAAGTATGGGGAACCCCAAAAACTTATTGTTTTTTTCCTATTTTTGTGTGAAAATCTTAATGCGGTTCACAGAATACATCTACTTACGAAGTTTCAACAGCATAAATAAATAAATATCGCTGGACGTTAACACACAGCGCCACCTAGTACCACACTAAGCAAAGCTTGTATCGTGGACACTAGATAGTTGATATACTACATATAAATACTTTTTTGTTTGTAAATACATACTTAATATACATATAAACATCCATGACTCGGAAACAAATGTCCATGCTCATCACACAAACATTAGCATAGTTTTATAGTTTCGGAAAAAAGTGGCTGTGACTTACGGACGGACAGACAGACAGATATGACGAATCTATAAGGGTTCCGTGTTTTACCATTTGGCCACGGAACCCTAAAAATGAACGTGTTATTTTTTCCGAAACAAACGGGTTTTCATCAAAATCAGGCCTGAGGGTCTTTTGAGCACTATTTCTCAACGTTTCGGATTTGGCGATAACACGCCCACTTAAAAAATACACCTTATGCATATGTACAGTTCGTGGTGGGGTGCTGGCCCACTTGAATCAATTAATACTTAGGATATTTTTCTCTTGGATATAAGTCGAGTCCAAGTACTTATCTACCGTACGAAGTGATCAGCCCGCACAAAGTAAACTAATCATTTATTTACACATAAGTCTACTCAACTTTAAAAAATATTTTTTATACTTTGAATACTGATACTGTTAGCCTGCGCCAACCCACAGCTGGGCAAAGGCTTCTCCAGGGCTATCCAGGGCTAATGTGGGTCACTCGCCAATTTATTATAATAACGATTATTTGTCTACTTTTTCCAATTTCTCGAAGTTTCCAAACGTCGAGTTGACGCTTCCCGTGACCTAGGCCTGGCTTTAACCTTCTCCAGAGCTTTAGCATTGCCATATTACAACGCGGCAACGCCGCTGGTCCCTCGGGCACATTACCAGCTGACAGCATCGAGGATTAATTTTTTTATACCTTTTTTAGTTTATTGTTACCTAATTGAATTGTATTTAATTAAACGGCTGAGATATTAATCTCCAAATATGTATATCAACCATACTTACAAGTAGATAACTTAAAAAAATCTACTTGGGTTATTTCTTTAATGATTTGCTTGTTCAAGGATTGCAATATTTTGCATTCAATTAATTGATTTCTGATATCGCAGATTGAATCGCTTGGCTCCAAATAATAAAACTGGCTTAAAAACCACTTCTTGCAGGTAATCGTTCTCGCACAACACCGTCAGATCTTTCTAGCCTGAAATCAAAGAAGCAGATGCTATTATTTTAGCGTAAAAATGTAATTTTATCGCAACCAAGCATAATATAACTAGGTATATTCCTAAACTTCATTCTATTTGAACCTGTCGTTTATGAACTTATTGCAAAATTAATTCTACGATACTTGAAGCATACAAAAAACTTCAAACGTTGAACATTAATCGACAGAAATTACGAAAGGTTAAAATCTGGTTTTAGCGGAAAGCTTTCAAGCCCTGTAAGGGCAAGAACAACAATATAACTAACAATAATCATGACACTTATTGGCATAACCTTTTAAAGTTTATGTAGCGATTGGATACGACCGACTGAACTTGTTTACACGGGCCTTGAATCTGTAAAATGTAGGGCAGAAGGGCGTAAGTTTAATTAGCTGACGTTTCCTTTAATGTTGTGTTCTCTTTGTAAGCAATTAGTATACCTACACCACATGTATTATCTGTACGTGAAAATATTCCATTTAATTAACCTTTTTTAGATATAAGGAAGCTTTTCAAAAGGCATAGTTTTTATATCTGCCATAGAATAAATAACGAATGAAGGAAAAGCGACCTAAAAACGGAGCTAACCCCCATAATCCTTGATTGTATCGAGAACGTTTCTTTGACTACATTGTCAGTCCTTAGTTACCTTATCTCAATATTTCTTGGACCCCAAGGTGTGTTTGGAGTTGACAGCCGGTAGTAAATTTTGATGTGCGCTCGGATTCATGGGGGTTGAGATTTAGATAGTGGTATCAGGTCTAAACACAGCACCCTACGAAAGACTAGAATAGGCTTTTGTAAAAATAGTTTTGAGAAGGATCAAACTATGATATTAAATCCTGCGAAAAATACACGCTTTTGCCATGGGGATTAAAAAAAAACGATGGAATGTCTATGTATGGATATATTATGTACGGTTCTTCGTTGGTAGATAAAGCACTCAACTGTAGGTAATAGTAGCATAACACTAACTATACGCCGTCTGCAACTGAAACAAGAGGCATTCACGACTGACTTATGACGGAATAAACAATATCTTAATGTATGGAACAAATGCACGGACATGCTGATTATAACGAGGTAAGCAACGAAGCAATAAGCTAGCAAACAAGCAAGCAACACGCGTTGGCAACTCGGCAACGTACATAGTTACGTGCACGTTATCACACGGCAATCTTCAACTCAAAAACACTTAATTGTTGTGGTGGGTGACAAACATTTCAGACATTCGAGTCAACGTTTCCTAATCCCAAAATAAGGAGATTATTATCACATGTGTGAAGTAACAGAATCAGTATGCAAGCCACGATACAGCCTCTCAAAATGAATGGCTCTGGAGTCTGAGATTCAGCGTCAGTTTTGCATACTATGAATTAATTTAATTCCGTTGGTTTATAATTTACAGCTGAAGTCATGAATTTGTTTCTATTACATTTTAGTTATTCATATGATTCTGTACAGCTATTTAATTAGCTCACTATTTCAGTAAAAGGAAGGCTATGTACTCCACAAGAAATAATTCCTTACAAACGGACTTTTCATAAAACCGTCAATCAAGCATTTTATATCAAACTAACTCTCAAAAGTTATAGCTGGGAAACGACTGTTTCTTGGGTTGAAAAATTACGTTTTACAGTAAGGCCCAATTCCACTATGGCGATGGTGTGACGACAGATAATCGTGTAGTTGTTTTAAGTGCCATGGCTTGTGTATTTAAATGGAGGTGTTCACATGTAGGACGACACTACTGACAGACAGGGGTCGTGTAGGCATTTAAAGTAAATTTAAACATTTACAACGTGTATTTAAGAGTGCGTTCCGGTTTCGTAAAAGGTGTTTTTACATCGTTCATATGGGTACGTATTGCAATATCTAAAATTAAAAGAACTAACGTAAAATAACCACCGTTTAAAATCCCTAAAATCTAAATACCTAATGATTGTTTCACTTTTATTCAAAATACCGAAAGCTTAAAATGTCAAATGGATATGTAACTGAAGTTCATAAAGCTAAAACTTGAAATTCCTATGTACAAAGCTCCTTTAACTGGTTTACCTCACCGTTAATTGACCAAAATGAAAAATATCGATCTAAGTAGCTATGTAAAGTTCAAAATCCAAATAAAAACACAACTATTATTTTAAATTTTTAATCAAAAATGAATACAATAATTGTAAATGCATGCTACGGAAGTAGGTACTTCTGCTCCCATAATCGGAACTTGGGGCACCCCACGTTAGGTTAGTTTACCTTTAAACCCTGCAGACAGAAATAGCGTTGCGGGGCTCCGTCGACTACGCTTTTTAGGGGAATTTAAAACTTAGGTGTAATAACGGTTGATAGTTTAAACATTAGATATTTAGTCCAATCAGTATTTTAAACCTAAGTAATTCGTAAGTAGGTGTTACTTGCTTAGGTATTTAAAAACATTTGGTATTACATTTTAGGGGTTTTGAATGTAGGGTATTTTACGTTCTTTAATTTTAGATAGTGTTTAGATATTCATACGTACCCGTTCACATAGCGCCTTATTACAAGACAAAGATCTAAATCCGGGATCCACTATGGATCCATTTTTGAATGTCGTAGTTTATGAGAATACGATACAGTAGGTACAGTGCAGTAGCGGACTAAGTTGCCAGTAATTAATAACTGTATTTCATTGGCTGTTGGGTTCTTATTTGAAATACTGGCTCGATAGTTAGAACTGTGTAAAAAATCCTTGCTTTGATACAAGGCCGGTGAGGCGTACACGTTTTAAGTGCTACAAATTCGGGGTTTTGACAGTTCTGGTTGAATTTAGGCTGTGTGTGTCCGAGGCACTTTACTTCCCATTTAGTGCCTACACAGAGAGGGTTTACAAAATTAGGCCACGCACATTAGGTGTGGCTTTCATGTTCTTGCAGGTACTGTACGATACGACGCGACGCGACGTCCCGTGTGGAGATCCAGGCTGGTAATGCAGCCTTTGCCCAGAGTAAATTGAATCCCAGAAAACTAACTATAATTAGCAAAGAGGAATATGATTGAATGAAAACTTAGGGGTATTAATTATGCTGGTTGAGAACGAAATAACACACTTTTAAAGTATTCTAATGTTTCGGTTTATTTCAAATAATGGCAGCACCTAGCACTATAAATTATTTTCTTTATTACTCTGAAACGAATGTTTTACAAATGAGGTATAAAACTTTTCATCGTAAATTGAGCATAACAAAGTAGTTAGGGACTGGCTTTTTGAAATTGTTTTCCACTCATATTATCCGTTCCAAAGGCTGAATTAATTAAATTGAAATGTTATGTACTTATGTACATATATAAAGCAGTCGACGACGACGCCTAGGTTCAAAGCTGACCAGTGTTCGTATTCCAACTTTGAAGTAATGTAGACGGTCATATTATTTGAAATTTTGAACTGCAGCAAAGCGAGTGGTGAACAAGAAATTCTCATCTAATCAAATTGAGAGATCGCTGAGGAATCCGTGGTATTAGGTTTATTGCTGAAACTGAAAATCAAAGTTGTTCTACAACCAATGCTACTCTGTTGTTTACAGTTAATTGTTGAGTTGATTGAAGTGTGATGCTACCGGCGGGCGTATTAATTATTTATATTTTATTAACTTCCAAAAAATACACCTTTCGGATGAAAAGCGGTAAAATTTGCTTTAGTAACAAGCACTGGGAGGCACTCAGCAATTTCATGGCTTGTACGCTACATACACATGTATATAAATTTTGGTTCTTTTGCTTGTACCTATAATCAAGAGGAGGTAGGTATGTTCAGTCTGATGTACCTAGGTGTGAGTAGACTTGGTTTATCGAGACTATCCCCCTCGAAAGCCTTAACGTTCTAGAGCACTTTAATTAAAGTTCATCCCTAACATACTTCTGTAGCGAAGAGCGATCTCCGACAATTGATCAGTGAGCCGTTTCATCTCTACATATAACACAGTTTTCTTTACGAGTGTGTACTTATGAAACGTAGTCGTTTGCCTCGGATAAATAAATAGTAATTTACTACTTTTTAGGTCTGATTCTGCCGACTCGTACCTTATCAGACGTGTTTTTTGCGTGTCTACGAGTAAAATCGGTAAGTACCTACCAAAACAAAACTGTACAGACTATATAAGAACCTAAAGATTTAAGATATAACCGGTTAAAGTTATGTAGTCAACCAACCTAAGGCAACAAAGTTACTCAGACAGATAATTTTATAAAAATATTATGTCCACAGAGGTTTTTTCAGACAAAGCTTGAAGTAAAAGAAATATTATGAATCCCCTGGTGGGAGTATCTACGCATTTGCAGTGAAAAAATAATATACTTTATTTGCAAAAAATACTCGTGCAAGTATTCTGCCATCGTTAGAACTTACTACGAGTATAAGCTGAAAATGTATACTATGGAAATTTTGAAACAAGTTTTTTAGCTGGGTAACACTATCGATAGCTATTAATGAAATCTGGTTTATATTATAATGTAGTTTTGTACTCTCCAACAAAATAATTAATGTGTGAAATCTTGTACCAATTTTGTGAACAGAACAGAAAATATACAGTTATAGTTCGCACTTGAGTTTTTACTCTTGTTTGTGTGATAAAAGCACTTGCAAACGAATTTATTGGCATTATGATTTAGTATTGCATGTATAATTTAATGGATATAATGTATCATAAAACAAAAAATACGATACTGTAATAAAACTCAACAATACAGGTTTATTCATTAAGGTGATTCTACGGATAAAATAAACCTAGATGTAAAATAAACTATAGTTACTGCCAGTTAAAATCGCAATACCGGTCATTGCCCTTTCCCTAACATCTCTTCGTACGAACAAAAACAAAAATGATCCATGCATTGTATTTCATTAGGAAAAATGTTGAAGGTCACGATTACCCTCCAAGTTCATAAGAGTCGAAGAAGAACTTTGAACGTGAAAAATTCGTTCATCGAGTCTTACGAACTTGGAGGGTCGTATTGATGATTTTGATGATTATAAATAATATAATTCTGTAACTTAATACGTCTTACAGTCGCGACCGATATGTTTATCAACATACAACTTAGCACTGCCCTGCAGATTGCCAAAAATCCCCCTTAAACAGGCTGTTTTTCGAATTTCTAAGTCTTAAACTTTAATGAATGTAGGTGGATCAATGACCGCTTTTACTATTTTAACTGGCAGAAACTGTAATACATACTCGCCAACCTAATAAGAACCTTTGTTTTGTATGTACCTACGTCTAGCCACTTTAATAATGGCTTTTGGTAAAGGCTCGTAAAAAAGGGAAACAGAATCCTTGTGTGTGACGTGATTTAATTTATCACCCTCGCGTATCTCCCGAATCATTTCGGCTTGTTTCGCTACATGTATTTTTGTCGGAAGGGAAGGTTCACACAAGTTTTGAGTTAGAGCAACTGTTATCTATCATAATTATGGATAACTTTGAGGATATAATGTTATCTAGCTATACTTTGTTTGAAATTTTCACCGACACCTACACCGTTTAAATGTCTGTTGAACGTATTTTCATCACAATTAGGATGAATTTATAAATATATTTTGTGCACAGGGTTATTATGAAATAGGTAAGGACATAGAATACCTTAATTTAGGTGTCCCCTGTGCATGTTTTATTTTAAAACTGGTAGGTTTATGTTTGAGAAGGATGTGTAGAACCATTGAAAATTGCTCATCTTATGGGCGTAATCGTGGGATAGAATGAAAACTAAAGAAAACTATTATGTCCTTTTTGTTTTAGTTCCCTTAAGTTATTACTGTATGGTCTTAAATGTTTGTTGTTGTAGTTTTTCGATTATGAATACCCTTGTGAGTTGTTCTGTGATTGGCATATTGTTTAGAAAATTGCTAAAATATCCCTTTCACGTACCAGGACTATAAACTATTAGAAAAATGACAAAATCCCGTACATACCTATTTCTAAGAATTTTTGACTTGTTAGTTCGGTTAAGAATTAGTCATAAATCAATAAAGCCTTTTGGGTAATAAGTTAGGTAGAGTAAGTTTATGGAGTGTGTAGGTAAACTACGAGTAAACAAGTTACACGAACTACCTTTTTGCTTCAATATAAATCAATCAAAACTTGGTATAATATAAATTCAATTTTGCCTTCAAACTGATTGTAAGCAAGCAATTGAAATAACTAAGTTACGTGATAAATGTCCTACTCAACACAGAGATAAATGTTTCTGGTTAGTTACAGACTCAATAAAATGTCTACCTATTGTGTTGTGTCTCGTGTAGATTATTAAATTCTTAAAGAGGACATTAAAGTATGCTAATGAGACTAGTTATATAAAAAGACAATAAAAGGTTGCTACAACGAGACGGATTAGTTAAATACTTATGTTGAAAAATAAAACAACTATAATAGCGGATGCGAGAAACATTTCCATAAAAGTAGCAAAGTTTGAAAACTGACTTTTAAATCTTTAGCGTCTTAGGGAAATTCGCGTTCTTGTAGATATTAATATGCAGAGCGCCGGCAGCGGTGGAACAGCCATCTACTTACGTGGGAAGGTTTGCGGCTATGCACATTTGGTCTTGCATCCACTTAGTGTTACCCACACTGACTGAACCGTAATGTGGAATAAACGCAAAAGAACAGACCGGCTAGATAAGTACCCACATCGTTTGCTTTGTTCTCGCTGCGTTCAGTCAACTATTTCATTTATTCTGCGCTGTATTTGTTTAGGTATCGTCGCTTCGTTAATCGTCGTCCTCTTCTACCTCTTCTTTAGTTCCAATGTGTTTCCTATATTGGGAAAATATAAAAATCCAATTTATTACTGTAGGGTATATAAACTTATACTGTCACTTACGGCATATCTTTCGTGATTGTTCATTATTTGGAACTCAAAATAATGGAAAATCACGTAAAATATCCCGTAAATGCCAGTATAAGTTTACTTTTCCTCCCTGAAAGCTTAAAACAGTGTTTGCAGGGTATATGACATGTCAAAAGTCCAAAGGAAGTAATTCTGTTTAGGGCCGGAACCAGATAGACATGAGCACACAATAATGCTCATCTGCGGGTTGAGGGCTGCTCAATCTAAGTTAATTGTTTATATAGCGAGGCTCGACAGATTATGCCCACATGTCTATAAAGATAAGGGTGAAATACGGATTAATTAAACTTTAGCCTCTCTCTGCCTTTATCGTACACACAGAGACGTCAAATTGTTAATTACGACACGAGTACGTAAAGAACAAACTAATTTTGCTCTTATTCCAACTTTTATTTTATGCTCTTGTTTTTTAGGTAGGTTTTGGACGTCCAAAGTTTGCTGAGTTTACGAAGTGTTACGTCACCGCCGTATGTCGTCCTTCCAAAACCATTAATTTTGAGCCTAAGATAATTATTTCGTTTCATAGTTTCAGTAACTATTCAATAATTTTCAAGAAGTTGTTCATACATAATAATTTAAACGCATGCTTGTAGAGCTCGGGTGGAAAATTGTGGAAACAAGTTTTCAGACAGGTCTTTCAAAGTTTAGTTTATCTTAAACATAATACAAATTTTGATAAAATATTTACAAAATTATATTAAAGAGTTTTTTTCCAGTTGTTGGTTTCTTAATCTCAAGGCGATGCCTAGGCTTATTATCTGATTAGTTTCACTGGACTACTCGTTGTGGATTCCACTGAGGTTTCCCGCACCAATCAAGAAGTGGTTGTAACTAACGTAACTAAGTACTTCGATCTTAAACCAGAGCGCCCACAGTTTGAGCAAAAACAGCGGAATTCGAAGGAACCGCTCCACACAAACCTTTTGAAAAGTATTTTAAGAAAACATTCTTCAACAAATTGTTGTTTCGACAAGTTCGGCCAAGCGAATCGTTTGTTGGTGAACCCTGTCTCAATAAAACATTTTTGCCAAATCATTGTCGATATTATATTGTTAGGTTCGCTCATTGTAGATTTCTTAATAAGTAAGTACCTATGTGAACTTTTTAATCTTATTATTTACTAACGACCATTCTCTGCTTCGTACGGTTCTGTAAGAAACATCCAAGTTTCTTTAGTATTATGTGCAAGTTGAATATTTATTACTCAACCTACCAAAAGAAATCGTCAAAATGATGATAAAATGACATCTCAATCCGTCCTAGTTAAGAACAAGCACACGGAAACAGAGAGACACGAAAATCCACTTTAATTGACAATGGCTCGAAGTTTTTTTATTGTTTTTGGGTGGGTAAAGTACCTACACTGTATTTTTTTATCTTAAATAGATTTTCTTTTCTTCGAATACCCATTCATAACAACCAGCGTGGT
Source organism: Xestia c-nigrum (assembly GCA_916618015.1). NCBI lineage: Eukaryota > Metazoa > Arthropoda > Insecta > Lepidoptera > Noctuidae > Xestia > Xestia c-nigrum. The sequence goes on along the minus strand of OU745255.1, from coordinate 11,928,767 downwards.
AGTTGTCACGTGGGTGTAACGTAGAGAAAACCGAACTAACATCCTTTAATAGTTTCCTCCTAGAGTAAACGTCATGAATAGTGAGAAGGTACCGCGTTCTTAGTGAAACTGAAGTATAAAACAGCTACACACATTTATTATATTTGCCGTTAGTACATACAACAAGAAGTTTAAACAACAGGTTATTAGTAAAGGTACGATATACACATATTAAAGCAAATTCAATTATTTACATTTTAGCCTCCAGTCAGACACTATTTGATGAAGGAATCTTGCAAATTTTCTTCTTACATCGTTATTTACTCATGAGTCCATTATTTCTACAGTGGTTAACTGAAATAGATTTTCTCTATCGTAACTCATCAATAAATTGCTTTAGTACACTAAATAAAATAAAAAAAAACTAACGCAATTAAGGAAGTCTTCCTGAGTCTTTAAATAAAAAGGAAACTCCTCTGACAGAAAGTCCATTATTTTATGAAATAATTACAGCTTTGCAAGAGTACTTGAGAAGCTTTGTTTTTTTTTATGATATCGTCTTTTTCTTTACCGCCAGTATCCATAGTCATGGAATATTTACTTTTATGGTTCATTAAAATAGGCGTACTTATGTTTACTATTCAATGACTTACGGCCTTTTTCAATAATTTACTGACAGGTATTGGTAGGTCGCTATCTCTGTCTGTTTGACATATTACTACTGACCGATAGAAACAAATCGTCACAGAAAAGCTTTCGTTGTTTTTTCTATGAATCAAGTGACAGGTAGGTGACGGGGACAAAATATTTCAAGTTAACTTTGTTTATAGAAACACCGATTAGCCTATTATACGTAAGTAAGTAGAGTATTTTACCAGTGGACAACAAGGGGCTTAGGTATTTATGAATACCAAACAGATATGAATTCATGGGCAAAGCTAATAATGTAGCTCCTAACGCCTCGGTCATAAATATGCCCTGATGCTTATTAAACAACATCAATTTCCTAAGGGGATTATTCCATTATACTTTTTTGTTCATTTGCATAAAGTAGAGTAGTTAATTTCACAGATGTAGATAAAAGTAAAAGAATGTTTAATAAAATTTAGTGAAAGTGACTCCATAAGTAGTGTTTCGCTATTCGCATAGCCACGCGTACTGGACGACAAATAAAAGACAGTTGAGAACGCGGTTATGATGCAAATGACCAAATTTTCTTCACATAATCTGCATATGAAGACTCTCAAGGGAACCCATGAGTTTTATAGAGCTTTATATAGCATCATTATGATTGTCGTCGAATGTTTTATGATAATTTCTTGGCATTCATATTGAATGTTAACATTATTTTACTTAAGCTCTTTAGATTAATGCGTTTTTTTTCATCTATATTTTTTAGATGACTATTTCAGACGAATTAGTTTCTTTCATTTCTTTCAATAAACCTTTTCAAAACATTAAGTACCTACTTTACTTTTCCTTTTTATAGGGTAAGCAGGTATATATTGCGTGGGTGTGTACGGTAGGTGCTAAAATAACATCGATTCAATCAGTAGTTCCGAGAGCGTCTCGTCGTTGTCAATAAATGTGTGTTTTCAAACTACGGACTGACGAACTGTAAACTTGATTAATCTAATCAGTGCTTTAAGAGCGCTGTTTGTGGCATCGGCGTAAACTCTCAGAATTTTATGGCTTTTAGATCGCGAGGACGCTTCCCTTCATCCACTTTATCTAAAGCGTAGATACGTACATACTAATGCCTATCGAACCGTATTTTATTAAGAGAGAAAAATGCTATGTTGTTTGTTGTTCTTTGATAATTAAGTAGCCTTCTTGGTTTGGTATAGTGAACAAATAATATTTTAAGCATGTATATATAGATTAGTTTGTTCTGGTCATTATAAGTAGGGACTTGAGAATCGATTACAAGAAAGACCTTCATAAAAATAATTCAATGTCCCATAATTTTCCTATTTCATCCATTCTCGTTAATCGACTTGTTTGTTTTTGTGAATATATCCGAAAAACATAAAGTAGAAACGTACGAATTTGCAAGACGTAATCCTCCACTAACAAACGGTGTTTCGCTCCGCATCATTAGGCGCCACCAAAGCTCAAGTGATTGTCCACTATATTGATGGTAATAGTGACTATTTTTTTCGCCAACGCACGTCCGAATAGGACACAAAGTTTCCTGTTGAGAAGACAAAGTGCTAGATTTATTTAAGTTGCCAACTATCTCTATATTAAATATGACCTTTACGTGGGACAGTTCTTTGATAGAGAGATCTCAGATCTTTGACTACTCGTGAGGGTGGAAAGATCAAATGACTGGAAGTGACATAGGTGAACTACACATCTTACGAGTGTGTAGATTTTCCCAATCAACAGTGAACGTTATGCTTCAGCAATGAAGTGAAAATCTAGATTGCAGTAGCTTGATGTGCTGGTGTATGTACGGTTAAAAATAAAAAATAAATAAAGTATAAACAAAGTATAAACGAGCAAATAAAAATAATAGTTACATCGACACCCCACGTAACCGTAATGTTCGTCAATCTGTGCCATAACTTTTACTGGCAACACAGACAAACAGAGACGCGGGCGCAGACTTCTCTATATGCCCCTTTGAGTTAAAAAAAAACACAAAGAGTTAAATTAATAAAAAAAATGGCTATATTCTGATGTTCTACAACCGTTCATGACTAAAAATGAAATGAAAATGGAGGGGGCGGCGAATTTCAGGTTGGCCCCGGGCAGCATAAACCCACGCTACGCCACTGTATGTACCATCACTTATTAAACACTTTTTAATTTATTAGCGACACAAATGACATTATGGGAACCCATGGCTTAATTATGACAGCCGCTCGGTTCCGTAGGAGCAAGTAACTGGTTCACGGTTTATGCATACGGTTTATGTTTCTGAAATTAAATGATTTTTATATTTCAGTTGATTGAAAAAAAAGAAAGACTGAAGTTTGACTGAAAGGTAAATTGTGGTTTACGATTTATGACGTATTAACAAAAAAAAAAACTCATTTTATCGAGAAAAACTGTCAAATTTATTTAATGGAGTTACGTCCTGCGTACAGCAGTGCGTACTTGCACTGCTGGTGCGACTGAAAGCTGACACTGATATTGTTGAAAACCGCTATTGCGATCCTATATAGATCTCGTTCAAACCAATTTTCGGTGGAAGTTTAGGTAATGTAGGTACATCACTAACATCACATACATTTTCTTTAGTTTTATAATTCTCTTACTTTAGAAGTTAGGGGGGGGGGGGAACATTTTACCACTTTGGACGGGTCTCTCGCGCAAATTATTCTGTTTAAATTAAATTTTAAATAAAAAATTAATTATGAAAAAAAAATGAGTTCTATTTCAAAGTATGGAGAACCCCCAAAATGTATTGTTTTTTTTCTATTTTTGTGTGAAAATTTTAATGCGATTCACAGAATACATTTATTAACCAAGTTTCAATAGCATAGTTCTAATAGTTTCGGAAAAAAAGGCTGTGATATGCGGACGGACAGACAGACAGACATGGCGAATCCACAAGGGTTCCGTTTTTTGCCATTTGAATACGGAACCCTAAAAACAGGTCATCATCATCATCATCTCAGCCAAAAGACGTCCACTGCTGGACATAGGCCTCCCCCAAGTGTCGCCACATTGACCGGTCCCTTGCTACTCGCATCCACCGGATTCCCGCAACCTTCACCAGGTCATCGGTCCACCTAGTGGGAGGTCTTCCAACGCATCGTCTTCCGGTTCGCGGTCGCCACTCCAGAACTTTTCGGCCCGATCGGCCATCCGTTCCGCGAGCAATGTGCCCTGCCCACTGCCGCTTAAGTTTAGCAATTCTTCTAAAAACAGGTGTTAAAAGTTAATTAATTAATAAAGTACCCAATTAAGTTTGTTCGCACCCATAACAACCACAGTAGGTAAATTCATTTAAAGTATTTGACCTGTAAATACTTGTATGAAAGGAGAACCTACGAAACTCTAGATGGGTCTGTTTCATTCATTTACATTGTAATTATGATCCCAATGTTGTGTTGAGTCCTCTTCTTGAAAATTATAAACAAATCCTGACGTTGGAAGGTTGGTTTTGAACTAAGTAATTTACCTATTTTAAATCACTTTTGTGACTCCTAATTGGCAACCTACAATGCCAGTGTAATGAATTAATTAGCTCTTTTCAAGTTCCGGAGCCGAGTTGAGTTCTCGGTTATGAAACAGCCAAATTGAATTTAGTTTTTATTTGTATTTTCATTCAAACATGCGCAAAGTGCCTACCTACCGAGTTTTTTTACTAAAATTGGCCGAACGGAAACTTCGCGGATAGGAGACCAATATTGTGTCCAGGAATGGTGTAGTTAGTTGTAAAACATCAGCACACCTTTTCCTGAAGCGTTTTGCATACGACAAGGACGTGCCGTCCCGGAGTGCCTTTGAATAGTAATTCCGATAAGGATGAACGTGTCACAAAAGAGGAATATTTTTCGACACGCGTTGTGCCCTTCCTAAGGCGATATTAAGGTGACTGATCTTAAAGGAAATGATGGTTCACGCTTGATCATATTTTATGTGAGAATCTGTTTAACATTACAAAAGGTGCATCCACGTCGAGGAAGATTAGACTGTGGGTGGTGTGGTATCAGTGTCAGATGGTAGGTAGCTTACTCGGTATTGCAATTAGCACCCAACTACCCCATTACACGTACACCGCAACACTTAATTGTCAGGATTCAGTAAAGTGAGCTGGGAACTTGTGGAACACCCCTCGGCCTCAAGAGCACGCACTAAACTAGTTTAGTCACTCGGGATTACTTGATAAACAAACTTTGTCGCTAAGCCTTCCAGGATAACTTGGAGTGCGAGTGATACTCTACTGTCACCTAATATTGGTATTGTGTCTTGAGGTTCTATTGTTGTTTAGGTACGTTTAGATTATGTAATTTTTAGAAGATTTAGTTGAATTTTCATCTTTCTTAATCGGTTATTATAGAATGAATCTTTTCGAATTGAAAACGTTTGTTAAATATATTCCAAAAGTACTCAATTGAGATTACCTTCCAAAATACGAATGCTAATTAGGTACTTACTTTTTAAAGTAGATTAAGCCAGAATTCTGTGTCAAGGCAAGCATTAAAGTTCACAGTAACATCAACAAAAATACATCAAGGTTTTTTTTGACGAACTACTTATGTCGTAAAAACACAGTTAAATATTTATTCAACTAAGATGAGATGTTCATCTATTCTAAAGTAGTTGAGGAAACGTAATTTTACAGTAGAACTGTCAGTGTATTGTTTGTTAGGAAGATATTAAATGTTAGTAACTTAGTCCGCCTGAACTATCCGGATTACGGGTTGTTCAGCGCGTGAGAACTTCATGTATATTTAGGTATATGAATTACTATTTTTATAAATTCGTCATTCCAACACGATTCTATTCCCATCCCATTGTCGTTTTGCTTCAAGTTTGTAATCTGCCAAATTCATAATGGTCGATCATTGGTCGGTCAATGGTCTCAAAAGAATTGTGTTATAATGACATTATCTTGTTGCCATTATTTTAGAACCCTCCAGATTACTTACAATTTTTTATACATTATTTATTAGTGTTATAAGCAATCTAAAGGAATAAGAAGTACGTACATAGCACTAGTCATTAATTTTTCATTATGTACGAGATTACCTTTCGATGCCATTTCTTTCAAAGGAGTGTCAGAGGGTGATCATTGGATAATCAAAACTGATGCCATTATGTTATTAGATTACCAAACTTGTCAAAATCAACAATTTATGAAGTCAGTGATGGGACCTGTACTGTTGTGTGTTAAGCACAATGTTCGTTGTATAATGTTATGTCTAATTCTACATTCTATTAATAGTTTTAGTTTTTTTTATGTTGTTTTCACTTACTTTTATTTTTTTATTTGTTGAGAGCACTTATGGCATGTGCCAAATAATAGTACATTATGGTACAAGTGTGTAATGTTGGTGATTACCGCTGAGGCGCTATTGAGACCCGAGCCGTCAGGCGAGGGTCTTAAGAGAGCCGAGGACGGTAATCATCAACACACATGTGTATCATACGACGTTTTTCAACACACTTGAGAATAAAATAATACTAAAATAGATATTTGTCCTTGGAGTTTTCAGGTAGTAAACTTTCGATAACGTTAAAGGCTGCACATCTTATATCGGGCGGTGTACAAAATAAATCATTTTCTTCATAAAGTACTTGTAGACATTTGAATTAATAAATAACTATAATTTCAACAGTGAAAACGAGTTGTGAATTTTATTTTCGCAATGGCGGGAATAATTAATCCGTTTCCCTATGCGCGCGCATCTAACAATGGCGATCGCCCATAGACTAAAAGAATGAGGTTTCTTTTTTTTGGCTTTTAGCGTTTTATCCACGAACGAAATGGGGAATTCAAAGTTTTATTTAATACTTACAGAGAAAACAAAAGTTACATTTGAGTGAAAGTTTTATTTATTAGAAACTTATAAATTGAAATTATCTAAGTATGTACGAAGTTGCATGAAATGAGCAAGCAATAGGTACATTAATTTATTTTTACTATTGAACGCGATCTTTTTTGTATCGAAACTTTTTTAAGAACAAAGCAATTCAACCAATAAAATAAAAAAAAACCCTATAACTCACTAGTGAATAATAGCAATGAAAAAGTCACAGTTTGATTACAGGTGTCATTATGTGCCTAATTGCGGTGAAATTAGAGCCACTTTATGAGCAAGTGTGTTGAAAATATGTTTTCTTTCTTTCTTTCAGAATTCAATGAATTTCAGGCCTATAATTAATAATAATGGCAATTCCACGAACGAAAAAGCGATAAATTGTTATGAAATTATTCGTCGGGAGTGATTTTTTATATTTAAAATTGAGTCCAATTTTTTTGAATACATGTACATAACAAGAAACATTGTATCATAGAATTAATTTATCTTCCTTGGACCCTACAAATACCACTATACAATTCACTATATATTGAAATTGAAATGGCATAATTCAACCACTCTAAACTTTGAACAAGCAGTTTGTAAACCAAGTTTGCAGTTAATAGTGCTTTTCAAAGTCTATCTGGGACTGAGGCACTTATCCGATAGGGAAGAAAATACGAGCTCCTGCAGACGCCGCGGACAATCGGAGAAAGTGGCGCCAACCCGGAGAAGGGCGCTCTCCTTTATTTATGTGTATTCCATTACCCAGCCGCTGCAGGCACGGACATAAATATCCGACAACATGCGGGTAACATACAACCAACCGGAAAATCTTGTGCCTAGATATTTTTATTTCTTTATCACTGGCGTTGATATATTTATTTTGAGTGACAGCGGTCCAGTTTCCCAAGCTTTTCTATTACATTCACTGAATATGTTCCGCGTTACATGTATTACCCCGAAATAAGCGTTATAATAAATAATGTGCCTTTCTTTTCTTTGCAGACAATGCACGCAGCCGCTGTACACAGATAGTTTTCCAAGTATTTGTGGCTGACACATCCTAAAGTAGAATAGTAAAGCTGTCGAGTATGGAAGGCGACGACGTGGCGTACTGTGTGCCTGAGGGGCAGGCTTTCCAGAGAGCTTATGTCCGTATCCACGGCTACATCGCACTTCTCATCTGCCTGCTGGGCTGTGCTGCCAACTCCGTCAACATCGCCGTACTCAGTCGCAAGGAGATGATCTCGTCGACCAACTCCATCCTCACCGGACTAGCTGTAGCCGACCTGCTCGTCATGATCGACTACATTCCCCTGGCGTTACATATTTATACAGACATTTGCGCAGAACTAAATCGGAATTCGTATGCGTGGGCTGTTTACGTATATTTTCACTCCATATTCAGTCAAACCTTTCATACGATATCTATTTGGTTGACGATCACGCTTGCCGTTTGGAGGTTCATAGCAATAAAGTTTCCTGCAAAAAATAGGACGTTGTGCAACAAGAAGAACACTAACATTGCTATTGCAGTAGCATATGCCGTATGTCCAATACTGTGTCTTCCTATTTATTTTGCCATGAAAATTCAAGAAATACCTTCATCAACCAGAAATGGAAATTCCACATTGAACGAGACAGTTATAGAAGGAAACGCCACATTGAGCACTGAACGAGATTACGCAATAGTGATGACCGATAACAACGAACTGCTAACAGCTATATTCTGGATTTACAGTGTATTTATTAAACTGATACCTTGTGTAGTGTTATCGATATTGAGTGTGTTACTAATTCTTAAAATGAAGTCAAGTGATCGAAGAAGACAGAAATTATTGAAAAAGTCTGCAATCAGCACTAACGAGGTACGTTTTGTTTCATGTTTTTATTTCGCGTTCGAATTCAGTTCAATTTTGTTTCTGATTTGAACAACCAGGTCATGCCAGTGTCGATTGTACCTATAACTAGTCTTTGAATTTGCATGTTCTTTGTGCATTTGCAGAGGGACTCGGAAAATACTTTTACAACCCACAAAGCTCTGTACAATATTTTGTGTACACGAAGAATCTAGTTCACAACTTCTATACTTGATCAATCTTGTTTAAGTTGAGTGAGATGTATCTTTACTTAATTGGCTTCTCGAAGGATCTAAGCTTTCATATGTTTGAATAGAAACAAAAGGCATGTTATAACGACGTACAAGAGAACTACGAAAATAAAGTATTAAAGTAGTTATTTTTCTTTGTTTCCACAGGGGTATCCCTGATCCTGCCGGGGTTGCGGGCCTATTCGAAACAGATACCGCGGCCCCGGAACATAAAGGGCGAGGAAGGAACATGGATGGGTTTTAGTCAGTAAAAGTCTGACACTCCCTCCCTCCGGCTCCGCCCAGAGTGGGAGAAGTTATTTGATGATTTCCCATCTTAAAAAAAAGGGGTATCCCTGATGCTTTAAGACAGATTTGCGACTATAGAGTGAATAATGAATGATAATGAATCACACAAAAGCTGGTCGAAAACGCATTAAGTAAACAGGGTGTAAACAGACTCTTCACGGAGCCGTCAACCAAGCATTCCGTATATCTACTAAGTACCTTTACACAAAAATAATTGCTTGGAAACGACTTTTTTGGGGTGAAACATCACATGCCACTGAAAATCGCACTCAAAACATTGTGCTGATGGATGTAATACTACGAGGGTCGTGGACGTGTTTCAAGTAAAAATCTTACATTGAAAACATATAAGGCAAAAAGATCCGAACAATAACAGACCGCATCGAATTTACTCGAAATTGTGTGCCTCAAGTAGGCAGAACAATAAGGGCTACATAATGTGTACAATGTGCATCTGGTAGTAAGTGTACCTGGAAGGGCACTTTCATGGCGATCTGCGTGCCGTAGGAGCGGTAGAACTTATGTACTTATTAAAAAAAAAAACTTGTTGAACAGTCAGAACTTGGGTAAAGGTGTGGTCTAGAACAAAAAAGTATAACAAAAACGCAAAGACCAAGTGCTTTTCGGCTTCGTTGAGGGTCTTTTTACTCCCTTTAACCTTTTAATCGTGTCCCTGAACCTTTGGTGAAAATTCTAGCGACGCTAAATTGACCAGTCAAAGAGAAGTTGTCAGAACAACTACGTAAATCTGTGCAGGGTGAGAAAGCTCGGCTGAACGAGGATGGAGCGCATGGAGCGAAGCGAGGCGGTGGCGGCGGCCGGACAGACCGCACCACCCGCATGCTGGTCGCACTGCTGGGCCTCTTCCTCGCCACGGAACTGCCCCAAGCTCTCTTCGGTCTGCTCACTGCTATAGCCCCGCATCTCTTTCAAATCTGTTACTATGCCTTTGGTAAGTGTTTCTTCGTAATTTCTTGTTTTCGTAGTCGATCGTAGCTTAATTGCTACGACCCAGATCCATCGATCTACGAGGTGTCAAAGTGTTGAATGGTAAAGCTGTTTATACATCAAGATCGCTCCGTGTATCGGAGAACGCCGAGCGCGGTATAATTGATGAACTGATGGCACGGCTACGGCTCTGTTGTGTGTGTGAATATCGTTATACGTGTCACAAGCAGCTTTGTCTTCTATTTCTACAACATAACCTCAATAAACGAATTAATCTACATCTTAACATTTCGATAGCTACGAGTAGTTTTTGGAAATCCAAAAAACAAGTACTCTTGAAAATATTTCCAGATTCCATGACACTGAAAATAAACATAATATGGTCGTTAATAACTTAACAAGTAGCCACATAAGGGTAGTCTAATCTGGCCAGATGTGGCTGTCGAGAGTCGTCCCTTACATTATTAACAGATAAACTTAGCAGAGTAAGGTTGGATGGTCCTCTAATCTCTTCCTCTTATTTTATGGGCACTTTTGGCAAGAGCAGACCACCCTTATACTTTACATTATTACACAAAATGGAATATAAAAACAATGGGGATGAGAGGATTTTGTTTTGCCTTTTTTAAGAGTATTTGTTATTTGAGAACCTAGCGAAACAGTCCTGTGTGTAGTTTTATTTTATTTCCCCGGTAAGTGTGGCTATTTTCTTACTCGTTTTTAGTGTTAGAAATGAGACTATCACGATTTGGCTTCGGCAAAATTAGGGTCGTTTACACGCGCCCTTAGAGGGCAAATATAGCTAAACGTTACTGTCAGTCCGTGTAAACGAAATCGTAGTTTGGGTCACGCTACCGTAATTAATTCCACGATACAATACTCTTTCATTCGTTTCCTTTCTTTTATCTTAGATGGGAATCTATTTTGGTACTCGTTTAGTTCTTTCAAATGATAGATGTTACTTGATTCTTTATTGTTTTAGCGGGCTAATGAGATTTACATTATAGCTTCCAAAATACACAGGACACCAACGTGAAGCCGGTTACCACGCACTCAGTAAATAATCATTCTAGATATCGAAATTTTCAGTAATAAAAAAAACAGCTGTTCCATAAATTTTAACCGTGTAGGTATTCCACTTTTTATGTCTTTATGGGACTGATTAATCACGACGTCGTAATCACTTTCGCGTCGGTATCCCTTCAACTCTGTATATGTCACCGTAAAATTGTCAAACACGTTATATTACAATATAACGTGTTTTTTCTCGCGATATTGTAATGTCTCGAATTATTGTCAACTGAACATACGGAAATATCTCTGCCCCCATAATCGGGACTTGGGGCACCCCCCCGTTGGGTTAGTTAGGTTCCTTTAAACCCTGCTCTCGGAAATAGGGCTCCGTCGACTACGCTTTTTAGGGGGAATATAAAGTGTTTTAAGGTTATGTTATATTAATCGGTATTTCTCAGGAATGGTGCATTATCTTTTCATGAGAGTTGTGCCACTGGGCAAGGGGGACCCCTCCTTCCCTCCACACCGCGTGAGTTGACTACCATCGCATGCATTTCACGAAAAATAATGCGTTTTGTTGTAAGCAGTATGTTCATTTGACAATAATTCGAGACTTTACAATATCGCTAGAGATATTACAATGTAACGTATTTGACAATTTTACGGTGACATATACATTGCATCATCATCATCATCTGCCTAGTCTTTTCCCAACAATGTTGGGGTCGGCTTCCAGTCTAACCTGATGCTACTAAATATCAGTATTTTACATGGTGCGACGGCTTATCTGACCTCCATAACCCAGTCAGTACTGGGTAATACGATACAACTTGGTAAGACTTGGTTGTCAGACTTTTTGGCCCACTGACTACCTGTAACGACTGTCACAGATCATACATCGATACGTCGATCGTACGATCATAAAAACACGTTATGTTGTAATATAACGTGTTTGACAATTTTACGGTGACAGATACATTTATTATTTTGAATACACACTTAGACTTCCAATTTTAAATTAGAATTCTATTTTTAAATTAGAATTCCAATTTTAAATTTATTTATCTACCCAAATATCATAAACCCTCTCTAATGCGTTCAAAAACCATAGGCAATGACCAGCATTACCAACCTGCAGAAATGAACGGTGCTGTAATGAACTCATAACGCAACTGTAAACAGTTGCGTTATGAGTTTTAAATTTGGAACAGGTGTCAAATTCAAGAGAGTGTGCTATTCTAGTACCACCTACATTAAATCAGATATCGATAAAAAAAAAAAAAAACCCCAATTCAGTATGATTCTAATTATAAATCGCGCGACATTTTCGATCTCGAGTGACACAGGAATAGTGACTTTGTTCGTTTGCCTATGATTTAAAAAAAAATGACAGATATCCGAAACGCCGCCATTTCGAGCTGTCATTTGTTCGTTAGCTTTTTATTTCCAGTAACCCATTCTTTATTTCTGTCGAAAATGAGTGATAGTGACTCAGAAATTGACATGAATACTCCGCCAGATATCGTAAATGCAGCGACGAATGCAACTAATAACCTGTTGGTACAAAAATCAAGGGCCAAGTAACAATGCAGGTCATTTCCCTATGGTTCCTGAACCCATCATAGAGCCCTTATGATATTTGGGTAGATAAAGTAGTGTATGCAACTATACATAATTAGGCATTACAACACTCGTGTGATGCTATTAAGAAACTCGCCTTCGGCTCGTTTCTTAAACCCACACTCGTGTTGTAATGCCCTTCATTATGCACAGTTGCATAAACTACTATTTTCAATTTGAATCTCAACCCATTTGTGGGTATAAAAGCTTCCTAGAACATATTTTTCATAAGGCTCCTGTCAGTAAAATTGATTAGCGGTTTAGCCGCAATATTTTTTTTCCTTTGGTATAACAGCTGAGATATTTTAATGAAAATCGTTTAAAATTGTATGTACCTAAGTTAAGCCGCGAACTCGGCTTAACAATGACGGTCGGCTAATAGCTATATAATTCACGTTAATGTGGCAGAAGGCGGTAGTATTTATTACTTATTTGGAAATCTTCACGTTAAAGCTGTATTTACAAACGGAATATATAAAAGTTTCACAAGGAAAAGATTAAGCTGGGACCAAAATAATTTATGATTTAAGGAACCTTTATTTAAAATTTTTGTGTTTGCTCATGCATTATGTTTTCCACCCAAACGAAATATTTAGGAGTTATTTATATGTTGTTGTTGGAGGACTGCACAATATTCAAACTGTTAATGAAGCATGGCGCTTCTGGGAAGCTGCAGCGGGAAACGGTCAGTAATCATACAGTTTGAGAACTAACTATTTGCATAGCATTGTTTGTTTGTTTATGCCATTAACAACTAGTAAATTGTGCAATCACAAATTTCCATTTAAAAACCTAAATCGTATGTGTTAATAAAATTATCTACTCTTCGCGGAACTCAAACTTGGAAATATTCGTCTACAATTAGCAATAGACAAACTTGAACCGCGGCCAAGTGTGTTTGAGACAAAATGTATTCTTATTCTTTATTACACACAAAAAAAAACATGTTAATTGCAATAATACACATACAATATTTATTGTTTATCTCTTAAAATTTACCTCTGCCTGAAAATACTTTTAGAAATAGAAGAATCTGCAGGAGTAGTATAAATATTTTTAAAGAAAATTATAACAAAAAAAACAACGCACGAAATATCAACATTAATTGTTACTTAAAAGGCAATAGGCAAATAAGACTACAGTATGACAGGAGTTATATATGAAGCCAATGCATAATAAACAGTGTAATGAAGACCTACCACTAACATCCTGATACAACCGCGGTAAAACAAGCAGTCCCAAGTCGGATACTGTTAGGATTCGTGTAGCTAAAGCCGTCTAGATCCTAATGAAATTGACGGAACTCTGGGTGCGCTAAAACGAATTAGAACTCAACGACAACCCCATAGTGCTCACTTTGTGGATTAGGTAAGTGGGTAATACGAGTTACACTGTATTGCCATCCTCCAATGTTATACAGCTGTTAGTAGTTAGTACTGAATTATGCTAATTACACGAAATGCACACGTGTTTGTTTGAATGCGTATCGCGTATTATAAAATGTATAGGAATTATATTTATTTATCGCGATTGCGGACGTCATTAGCTGAATTAATGAAATTCTCGGGTTTATAAATTTGTCCCCTTATCATGCAATGTTAAATGAAATACGACATTAACGATGAATATTTAGTGAGTTTGCAGCACACCTAGCTAAATAATATCCAAACAAACAATTCCCGTACCTATTTCCATTTTCCACTAACCGATAATTAGTGTATTTAAACGGTTGTTTAACTTCTCAGCTCTTTAAGGGTTGTCTAATATTTATACAATATCCTGTGGGTACTGTAGACAAACCGTTATGGATATATGGATATTAATCGTTTTCATCATAAGTCAACAGCCTCGCTTTGGCTTTGTAGAATCATTCATTTGACCAATTACTTAAACTACAATAAAACAGTAATGGCCGTGTTGTTTATTTATATGGTTTGCGTTAATGAGCGCTTAAACTCAATCATTTATTATTTAGTGGCTATATAAAGCAAAGATGGGCTGCTCATTCATTGAAGCCATTTACGGTGTGGCTCGTTAACGACTGCAACCACACTAGCTAGAAAGAAAACAGCTGCCTACATTATACGAGCCGTCCTACGCATTTTCGTACTTCCGTAATGTATTTCATTTTCGATAGAATTTTAACAGGAATGAAAGATAAATTAGCCTAAATGCGATGTTTAGGCCAAGTAATTAATGAATTAAAGTGGTGTTAATGCTGTGATTCTGCTACATAATTAATTAAGTACCATCATTAGGCAGTGTTTAACTCATTAGTGGCTTTCGTCACGTATTTGTTGGCTACTTTAATAATGTACAATGTAATGTTTTCTAGTGAAATTAACTTGTTTATTATAATTTGTTGCTTTTGTATATTATCAACTCGAAACTATGGATGCACACTCTATCTGAAAGTAGCGTCTGTGTGCGGAGTGCAATTTTCTTTCATACGCCGCGCCGTTTATTTGCTGTGACGGCAATACATACATTTCAAATTGTTGATAAAAACTTCCAGTATATTTTGGGCTATGACTTCATCAATAAAAGCAGCCAAGTTCATGTTATTTTAGTTTCAAAATCACTATAACATATCTAGGTAAAATACCATCGAACTATTTGCTGTATTTGGTCCGTTTATCCAAAGAAGCCTTCTAGGTCGTGCAGGGGCCATGCATATCATGCATGGCCGGTTCTTTCGCCCCTCAGCGTTTTCGGTCACTGAGTAGATCATATCAATTATCTACATGATTGTATTGACAATTATATGATTTGGTTCAGAGCACGTTAATCGGGGTGCACACGATCCGTTACGTACGTAGATGTCCTGATGATGGAACCTTAATTATACCTATTAAGTGAGATGAATGATTGGCATCCTAATTAAAGGCTGGGTAATGTAATTACATGAAAATGTAATTTGATGTTGGGTTCTAAGCTAAATATTATGTGTCCTACCCTAGTATAATGTGGGTAGTACATTAGGAGCTAAGTGGCCTTGCCCATAGTGGAGCCCTAAGAATTTACGCAATTCAGTTACCACGGGAACAGCTGAATTCGGACCTAATTGTAAATAATGTTGTCTGACTCAGTCTAGTCTACATGTCTGTTATTCAAATGCTTAGAAGTCACGTCAGGCTGTGATACAGCAGTAATAGACGTTTGTTTAATAACCACGTGGCTTAGTTCTGATGCAATCTCTGGGATTGGCAGCTTTAAAAATAAAATAATACGCAGCTTGCGTGACTCACGATCTGAACCACGATATAGGCTTGTTACTAACTAGACTTAACGTTACTTTGTGTGATTATAAATTGGTTTTGACAGAGTGCCTACTTACCTACCTACCTATTTTATATAAGCTTAACCTTGGTTAGTGAAACGGAAAATTGCTTACCCTTTGCGTAAGTTGGGAGATGATTGCAAGATAGTAAAGATAAAAAATCAGTCATGAATTTAATTAAAATTAAATTATGCTGGCTAAATTCCCGAATAGTAGCGATAGTCAGGTAGTGTGACGTGTGAACGTTGAACTGTCCAACTGACTGAATCCAAGACACACCTTTAATTTTTCGGATTCGTGTTCTTATATAGTATAAATCTGTGGTGTAAATGCATATATATGTCACCGTAAAATTGTCAAATACGTTATATTGTAATATCTCTAGCGATATTATAAAGTCTCGAATTATTGTCAAATGAACATACTGCTTACAACAAAACACATTATTTTTCGTGAAATGCATGCGATGGTAGTCAACTTACGCGGTGTGGAGCGAAGGAGGGGTCCCCCTTGCCCAGTGGCACAACTCTCATGAAAAGATAATGCACCATTCCTGAGAAATACCGATTAATATAACATAACCTTAAAACACTTTATATTCCGCCTAAAAAGCGTAGTCGACGGAGCACCGCTTCGCGGGGCCCCTATTTCCGAGTGCAGGGTTTTAAAGGAACCTAACTAACCTAACGGGGGGGTGCCCCAAGTCCCGATTATGGGGGCAGAGATACTTCCGTATGTTCAGTTGACAATAATTCGAGACATTACAATATCGCGAGAAAAAACACGTTATATTGTAATATAACATTTGTTTTGGTCTAGGAAAATCGTGATGAAAACTAGCAAACTATCTATGTTCTCGACGGCAGGTAAAGCCCAGGCATATACAAAATAGTAGTAGTAACCATAAAAAATCTCTGATTTAAGACAATCACTTATTGTAATTATTTTAGTATCCACAATCCCACACACAAACTATTGTTGCAGAAACATTTATTTAGCTGGTCTATATTTTCTACAGTATTGCCGTCTCGGAAACGCAGATTGATTCCCGAAATCAATCTGGAATAGCAATTCGTTCGTAACGAATCGAACAAGCTAATAAAAGTAGCTATGGCTTTACTGAAGCATTCCCCTTACATTGCGGCGCACGCAGCTGACCTGAGAGGTACAATTCAAAAATTGTTTTTTATTTCCTGGAAATTCGGAACTTTATCAAAATTGGATGCACGAACGAAGCAAGAGTTATTAGCGAAGTTGTAATCGAATATGGCGTTCAATTGAACTGACGTTGTTTAATTTAAATCTTTATGGACGCTTTAAAAGGTTCACTGCGAGCAGTAATTTTGGGTACCAACAAATAGGTGCGTTACGAGAAAATGATCATCTCGTGCTTGACTTTTTTTTTTGTGTGTTTGTTAAAAGCATCTCGCACGTTTCCATCACTATAAACCCGTAGTACTGTATATCAATGAAAATTAATACTCTACTTTCTGACATTATACTAGCGGCCCGTAACGGCTTCGCATGTATTTTCCTCTATTACACCCCCCCCCTTATTTTTCCAGTTCATAAATATTACCTTTATCACTCACAAATAACGTGGCTTTCTGTTAGTAATAGAATTTTCAAAATTGGTTTAGTAGATCCTAAGATTACTCCCTACCCTCACAAACTTTACGTCTTTATAATGTTAGTATAGCATTAGAGATATCTCATATCGTCCGAAAATTGACAATACTGACATGTTCCTTACCATGTATGTTCCTTACCATGTATGTTCCTTACCTTGGCGCCACATCCAAATAAATAAAAATACGAGGTGATTTTAATGTTGGAAGGGCGAATTCTTCCTTATTACTAAATATAGTTAAATAAATAGGGATGTTAATAAAGATTATGGATCAAAATGATCGAGTATAGAAAGTTGTGCATGAAAATACAGTTCTGTAAAACTAGGTACTTACAATGAATTCAGGGAATTTTCTTGATAAATTAAGAGCACGACGAAGCACTTTTGTGTAGGGCGATAAGTACCTATAAATATTTTTTCATCGTCTCACAATAAAATAACTTTGTTAAATCTGATAATTTTACAATACTTTTTACAAGGTGAACGTATTCACATACATTGGGAGTCTGATAATATAATAAATTCATATAAATTGTTCAATATACATCCAAAGGAACGGAAAATTCCAAAAAAAATAATTACAAATTAATTAGTGTAGCAGTTTAATACCGTGTAATATTTTCCGAGTCAATTACGTACGTAATGACATCACTTAAGCGAACTTTAATAAAATTGGATGAATTTCAGTAGGTACGTGCTAGTCAGACTTTATTTAACGAAATTGTTGGCCATTAGTAGATACCTATGTAACAAGTTTTTGAAGCGACTTGTCAAATATGTGTGGATCTCCCGATAATATATCAAATTAAGTCATGTATTCGTTCCAAGCGATTTGCTCGTCTCATGGTAAGAGAAAATCACATTTTTATTACATATTATCCATCCTAACACATAACTAACATTAATCAATTTATATGATGCAGCGTAAGCAGTTTAGCGAGCGAATAGGGCGGTCCAAATTATATTAAGATTTAGATTGATTTGCTTATGAAATTAAGCGGTAGTAAGGTATAAAGGTGTGTGTATATAGATGAATATATTGTGGTATGTGCCTCAGCGTACATTCCTGCAAAGATTTAATTAAGTGGGTATATCAAGATGATTGACAACTGACGCGCGACGTGGCAAGCCTTACCAAGAGAGGTCTTATTCCACAATTTATTCCGCGAGATAACTGCTTTTATACTGAACAAGCAGAAGTTTCAAACCAGTAAATCAAATGTTTCACTAAAGATAAGAAACGTTATTATTGTATTATGTTCCTATTCATTAAGTAAACTTGAAAGTAGGTACATAGTAATTCCCTCAAGTTTACTGAGGGTAAACCTGTTTTGCAGGAGTGTTGAACTTTGTCTTAAAGTTATCTAATCAGTAGATTTAAATAAGGTAAAGTAAACTCACCCAGAATCAGAAAGTCGTAGAACAAAACTTAGTCAATATTCTAACTAAAAATGGTGAAACTTTTCTACCAGATTATTTTAGCTCCTAATGTACCTAAGTATATTCATGGCATGTTCCTTGAAAAAACTTAAAGCCGTCTCATTAATAAATTGAAATCTGTAATGGGTGCCTACTTTAGCGGGATGAAATTGAGTAAAAGAGACTTCAGGTTCCCATAAATCGTTCTCTCACCTTTGAATTTGATGTCACAGTGATATTTTACTGAACCTGTTTCCCACTGAACTAAAATAAATAAGTGTTTGATTTAATTTCCGTAGCCAAACCCTGGCGGCGTCTGTACCGGATAGTTAGGGCGTGTCAATATATTGTCGATAGTATTGGTTTGATAAATTGCTATTACCCAGATATATCAAGAGCGGCCGCCGACCCTTTTGTGGCCAATTTGTTTCATGAAATAATAGTTTCAAATATCTACTTGTAACGTATATTGAATTTATTGGAAATTATAGTTAAGTTTACAAAAGACAGACTGCCTTTTGTTCAGCCGGGGCCGGCTAGTTCCGTGTTATGATGTCATTTTCATCTTTTGTGACACTCTTGTGTTTAAAAAACTTTAATTAGCAGTTAGCATACAATTAATTTGAATTTCTTAGTTTATCTCTCTTCGTTCATTATCTTTTTACTTACTTATCTCTTTGGTTGACTGTGTTAACCTGTGCTAATACTAGCAAACACGACCGTGTCACACGGACCAAATTAAACAGGTCAGTACTGATTTAGTTTTCCATTGGCGCAGGTGAGGTGATGGACTTGATGGCGCTGGTGGGGTCTGCGGTGAACTTTGTGCTGTACTGCAGCATGAGCCGACAGTTCCGCAGCACATTCACGCGGCTGGCGCGGAAGGTGCTACCCTTTGGCACACAGGGGGACCCCGTGCCTAATACCAAAGCGTAGCACTCCCGCACCGCGACAACGTCGGTCGCGCACCTTTGAATCATTCACAAGGTACCTTCATTCGACACCAACGATCATAAAAACTTTCAGCTACGACCTCTAAGTCATTGAATCGTCTGACCGTTTAAACGGATGAACAATGAATAAGTTTGTTTGTTTAAAGTGAATAAAGTGTGGAGGCGGACTTTCTCTATTACAATGAAAAGAACTTTTTTAATTTTGTAAGTAAAAGTTAAAGCGGTGCTTACTGTTCGACATGTTCTAGTAATTAGTGACTAGGTATTTAAGCTACGAACCAAATCGTTTAGTATTTATGATTATGTACTTATTTATAAGCATTGTTGTACAGTTATATTATGTAAGTTCAATGTTAAAAAAGTTTGTTGTAGGTCTGTGCCATTGTGAAAATGTGGTATGTTTCAGATTCAACACGTACACATGCTCTGTCGTTATGTCGGGTGTGTTTAAATTGTAAAGGTTGGTTTTGACATCGAATGTTTTTGTTGTAGGTAACCTTGTTTGGAAAGTATCCAGACCGTTTTTATTGTTCTATTCTTGTTTGGACTAACGTGGGTCTAAGTGAAATCTGACCGCAAACACATTTGCTGTTAGCGAATGGAATTCAAAGTTAAACACAAATTGAGTGGCTTTCAGAAACAGCAAAGTTAGAGAGTTCACGTAGGTATTGGTACACGTAGATATAAATGTAATTGAAGGCCCTTGCGGGCGCAAGGGCCGAAGCCTGCCGGGGCTGCGAGACTGGTCGAAAGAGATACCGCGGCAACAGAACATAAAGGTCGAGGAAGTAACATGGATGGTTTTAGTCAGTAAAAATCTGACACTATCTCCCGCTCCACCCAGAGCGGGACCATGGGACCATTTGATGATTTCCCATCCGAAAAAAAAGATATAAGTAAGTAAATTTAATTTAACAGCTATCAGGGATTTTGTGTTTAGGTCTTCATGCCTTTACACAGGATAGGAAACCCTTGTTGAAACTGAAACATAATACAACTATGTAAGGGTTATATTTTTAATAAAACTGGGTAAGACTTTACCCAGTTTTATTAAAAATATATAACGTTAATAAGCCCCTTATAATACAAATACTACATGTCAATCGTGGCCCGACAGGGCAATAGGCATAAGTCTTAAATAGAAGAAACTCGCGACTCACTAGTCATTTTGAATAATAAAATAAGTATCAAGTTGTTGCATTTTATATTTTCCATATTTTTGAATAGATTTTGTATTCGTAAGGTAGGTACTCAATTATTTTTGGCTCTATCGTGTCGTTGCAGACCTGATTTCACACAAGTTACACGCGTTCGCTGCAAATTGGAAAGTAATTAAATTAGTTGTACCTACGTTGTAAAAGTTTCTTGCCTTGAACAGAGATGTGAGAGAAACCTTTATACGTAAGTACTTACATTTGTTGAGCTTGACTTTTTCAACTAACTTACTGTTGCACAAGAAAGTAGAAAATTGTTTAAAAGCAAATCTATTTTCATCTATAAGCTTCCTTCGATTTCACTGAACTCTTATGTTTACCCACTTTATAAAAAGTGGTTTTTAATGAAAAATGAGGTTATACAACCAGAGTGTAGTTGGCACTTAGTTGCACGGAACAGAGGTTGGATTACTGGACTAACTAGAACGGATGAGCTTTTACTTTTCTTATTACGTACGAGAGGACACAAGAGAGAGTTTACTGCCAATTTCGAGGATCTATTGTTTTTGGTTTCAGTTGTAAAGTTTAGGCTGATTAAAACAGAAAATAGGATCTTTTCCTGATCATTCGCAATTAAAACTAATAATTAATTTGGATTATTGTTCGCTGACAAAATAAGAAATACATTAATCATTTCTAAATAAAGCTAAATAAATTTCTAAATTATATGTGTAGGCCTTTACCAAACGTTATTACCTACGTATTGTTCCTTCCATGTTTTCTGGTCACGTCTCTTATGCCTCCATGACCAGAAAATATAATGAAATAGAATCCAATTAGGACATTAATTGATATTTTTCTAAGAACTACTCCAATAATATTTAAAAGACAATAGATTTGTGCCCGGTTGATGGCAATCGGCTGGTCCCCTATTACATGGCACTTTTGAACATAACACCACTCGGCCCACATTTAAAGGACAAGCTTGCGAACACTTACATAAGCAGTTGGCAGACTTGTCCAATAATTAATTTGTTGGTTTTCTTCATCTTTGATTTTATTTTTATTTTGTATCTCCTCACTGTGTATATAATTTGTTGTTTGTATCTATATGGCACCGTAAAATTTAAATTTGTTGATTGTAAAATAACTATAGAGATTGTAAACTCTCGAAATATTGTCAAACGAACATACTACTTACAATAAAACGCATTATTTTTCGTGGCATGCATGCGATGGTAGTCAACTCACGCGGTGTGGGGGGAAGGAGGTAATTTACCATTCCTGAGAAATACCGATTAATATAATCTGACCTTAAAACACTATTCCCCTAAAAAGCGTAGTCGACGGAGCCCGGGACGGGCCCCTATTTCCGAGTGCTTAAGGTGTGGTTTAAAGGAACCTAACTAACCTAACGGGGGCCTAACTGCCCTAAGTCCCGATTATGGGGGCAGAGATACTTCCGTATGTTCAGTTGACAATATTTCGAGAGTTTACAATATCGCTAGAGAGATTACAATCTAGTGTTTGACAATTTTACGGTGACACCACAATTTTTTATAAGTACAAATACGTAAAGGGCTTGTTATAGATGGTCTTCTTATTTTATGAGTGATGTCTCAATAAAAAATATTGGTAAACAGCAAAGTTATTAGCGTTTGCTTGTATCCCAAAATGTCACTCAATATATGGAAATAGTTTACAGGTCATTCTTAAATTCTTATTAGTATTCATCAATCGTTTTTGCGACCACCATCATCGTAGCGTCTTTCAGTTATGAGTTTACAAATTATGAAAAAAATTCGTAGACAATTTTGGGATTTCTTTTTTTTTGACTATATATAAATATGATCAGTAAAGGGTACGGATACAGTCCCATTTTTTTGTACTAATTAAAAATTTGTGGTGCGTAAGTATAGGTATGTATTTATTGTTATATTTTATTCTTCAAAATTTTCTGTACTATTGCACCTACTGTTTTGACTCTGCATCATCCTAAGGTAGACTGGTAGAAAAACCCAAAGCATTAAGCGGACTTAACATTGATGGCGGATTGTACATTATGTGCATAAAGTTTTAATAAATAAATAAATAAATAAATGGTGAAATATGTGTACTATTAGGTAAGTACACTGCTGCTTAACCCTTCGAAGACAGCAGGCGTATTTTTTGTCACAAAGTTTTACATGACATGAGTTTATAGATATTTCAATGTATTTCTTGTGGGAAAACACATATTCTTTGTTTCGAATAATAACATTTTACGTGAGAAAATATTTAGTTAAGCACGTAACGTCGGGAACAGCAGCTAAACAATGTGAACACTCATTTCTCCGAATGATATTGTTTCCCGCAGACTTGAGCAATGCTCATACTCGTCGTAAGCGTATCTGTGCGACCGTACCGCTAAATTATTAACGTTCGCGAAATTCTTGTGCACGAATACCCGGAAACTTTGTCAAAACATTTATTTCTAAAACAATAATAGCTGTATCCTTTGTAAAATGAGTTAAACCCCACTATTAGAACTAAGGCTCCACGTATTAAAACTTTTTCAAAGACGGGCTTTTCATTGTAAACAGCCGTGGGGGTATATTCGACCTTCGTCCTCTTGGTAGGGTTCCAGGATGAATTAATAAGGGCTCGGCTTACTGTTTGAGTTCACTCGAAGACCCCAAAAAGGTACCTTCACTGATACATTGTTCGAGGAGATCTAATCGAGTGCGATCTGCAGGGTTGACCCAATTGGCTAGGAAAAAAACCTGTTTGATGTGACCTCTTTGGTATCACTTTTATTGAGGAAGTTGTAACACGTAGTAGATACGAGTAATAGGTAGACACTTTCCAGCAACACTTATCTATCTGGCTAAATATTTTTTTGTTTTGAGAAATTATACTCAATTCTATTTAAAGATTCAGTATAGGATACCTCGTTCATAGCGTTAACTTTTTGATGAAAGATAGTTTCTAAATTAATATTCATAAGAAGTTGCTACCTGAACTAAACGTGGATCAAACTAAGATAAAACAGTAATGTTCCGAACTCCTCTGAAGTTTCATTAATTTTAGTTTCAACTTCAGAGGCTTCCATCGCTCAACTTCCAACATTATATTTTTATTTCGCGATAAACTGCAAATGTCCACATATTTATGTTCTATAATGTGGAAAAAAGGATCTGTTTATTTTTACTATGAGCCTAAGGCACCGGCCACACAGAACAGACGTAAGGCACGGACCCGTCGCAGTCGCGGCGCCCGTTTAATCTACTTGCATATAAAATGTATACAGCCGTCGCGACGTAAAACATACAGAAAAGACGGGACGCCCGTCACGACGGCGTCCTATTGGAAAACATATAGAACGGACAAGGCGCGGGCAGGGCGCGGGCCTGCACGGGCGCAAGCGGGGGAGCGGAAAGGGCGCGGAGGGCAGGTTTGGACATAATAATGTAAAAACATTGTGGAGTCATCTTGTATACTTCTTGAAAACGATCAGGATAATAATGTAGATCCTCCATTATTTAAAAAAATCTATTCTGTCCATTGCTTAGCCATACCGGATGTACCCAGTAACGTCTAACCCTCTGCAGATTAGCGAGATATACCAGTGCCAATACATCTTCATCTTCAGAAGAAGACATGTTGTCGTATCAAAATCGGACGGTTGAATGCCGGGTAAAGGTCGTGACGGCGCCCTGTCTGCGACGGGTCCGTGTCTTTTCTATATGCGTTAAAAAGTCGCGACGGCGCCCTGTTCGCGACGGGTCCGCGCCCCGCCCTGGTCTTGCGTCTTTTCTGTGTGGCCGTTGGCTAATAAGTCCCACTGCAGGACAAAGGCCTCCCTTCCCTATTTCCATTTTTATACTTTTTTCTCGTCTTTGGCTTATTTGGGTCCTTTTGGTGGGACGCCATCTCTTTCGTGACGCCATCTCTTTCTGAGTCTACCGCGTCACCGCGCGCTGGATTATGTTGTTCAGGACCCAACCTGTTACCACTTTTTATTCGAAGTAACATATAAAATGTACATTCATACTCGTACTTGCTTTCTTTTTCTATTATCTAATTCTTCAAAGACAGATACCTATCTAAAGTTGTATGAGTCTTCGAATGAACTGATCATTGTGATGAATAGGTTTCAATTGTCAATATACACTGAATCTTCGTATCTCTACAAGATTGAGTATCTGTCATTAACCGATCGATCATTATTTTAGGTATTATTAAATCTATGTATATTCATGCGTAGATCATTTTTGATGCAATTGTATTCTAATACCCTAATGTAAGTGCATTGTTGTCACGTAGTCAATTCATAAACGAAAGAGTTGTATATACTTTTTATAATGTGAAAGAGACGTATTAGTGAAATATATTAGACAGTAGAAAGTTAATCTATGTGTATAAGTTTTTTTACCAAACCTTGTAAATTGTATTAGATCCATAGATAGTAATTACGTTTTATTCTTAACATTGTTTTTTTAATTATTATTAATTTTATTATTATCTAATTATCGAAGTAGGTACATCTGTTGTCTTTCAGAGCTTTGTATGGAGCGGGTATGTGTATTGAAATATCTTCTGTAAATTTTAATGTGGGAATGATTCAAACCAATTCATGTGAGCGTCGATAAGTTCTAACGGTGCTCCCCGAGGGCATCTATCCCCAATCGCGACAGTTTGTGAACCGCATTTAATGTCGCAACAGATTCGAATATATCCCACACATAATCGTACGCTGGAAAATTGAGAATCTGTAATACAAAATCAATGCTTTCTGTGTATCTATCGCGATGGAGATGTAAGAAGATTACTTTTAGAAAATTGGATTTCTTAACTTGTCAATATTCATGTCATAAACATTATGAATCGAGGCGTGAAATTTTTCAGATATTATCTTGCTGATACACAAACACATACATTTTGGTTGCTACATAAAAACAAAATCCATCAAAGTTTGGAATGTGCCCAACTTTCCCATTATATAATACTTATTTTGTTTGTTATTTGGTCCTTGTTCGCTTATACAAACTTCTTTCAAGATTTGTTTAAGGAAACATTTTAGAAAAAGCTCATGAACATAAAATAGACGATTATAATGAAACAAAGTCTGTACAACATTTAACGGATACGAATCGGATTTAAATCGAAGAGGCATTGGATTTGCGCCAGATGCAGGATGTCACAGCTGCTAGCAATGAACAACGAAATCATCGAAAGTTACTAGAGTTCTTATTTTGACCAAATATGATTGCTTTAAAACATTTTGACAACAACTTCATTTGTATTAAGATGAAATTAATGACGTTAATTAAATACCTAAAGATGTGTTTTGGAGACTGAAGATTTCAAATCATATCTATGTATTAGCCTTTGTACATGTTTAAGGTTTCAAAGCATTCTAGAAGATTTGACGAAACACTTGAATTATTAATAATCACAAATTAATAATGTTCTATATACAACTCTGCTAATATCTACGTATTGTCTGTAAATAATTATTTAGATAGGATTCTGTCTCTGTATTCATTTGTACAAATTAATTATTCAAGCACATATTTGCACTAGGTATCTGTAACGTGTATCACAAAACAAAAATTCTAAGGTTCTTAAGTATCAATTACAATTGTATAATTAATTAAACTATTTTAAAAGGATCGTCTTATAATAATATGCGAGCGTGTACATAGAAATCAAATAGAAATTTCCTTGAAATCATGTAAGTAAACCATTGTAAACAGTTCGAGTCCTTTTTGATTCTATTATCGAATCGTTTGATAGCCCTCCGGGAGTTCAATACTCTAAGTAGTTGCAGAAAGTACCTAAGGACCGAACCGAATGTGGAGGGTCTCGCGACGCCACTTTCTGCGATGTTTATCTTGCAAAATCGTCTATTATGTAGTAATTATTGTAGTAGGTAGCTAGGTACCCATATTGTGTAAATGACTGTGAAATCTGTACTGCATGTAGTTGTACAAAATAATAATATAAGTGATGTTGTAAATAAAGATGATACATATTTTTTAATACTCGCCTTGTATTGTATACCCCACTCTAGAATCAGTTATTTATTATTTCATTAATAACAAAATACAGGATACGTCGGTTACCATCTTACTATGATTATTTACTCAGAAAACGAGAAGAATAAACTAACTCGCGTTCCACAAAAAGCGTTTGCATTAAACAGTTAACATATTTCGAGCCTTGGTTTACAGCGTTAAGGTCGGAATTACAAAAATGGTGACTCGTTCGGTTCTCGGGGGCTTCAGCACATATTTCGCGTTTCAAAAAACAGTGATGTATCATAATCATCTTTTCTATCCGCTGGCCTCGAATAGTTTTATCTATTGTTTTTCCCGCGGTTTTCAAATCTGTGTGTATTTTTTAATTGAAATATTTGATACACATTATGCGGTGAGTTTACTACATTTTGTTTC
Source organism: Xestia c-nigrum (assembly GCA_916618015.1). Taxonomy (NCBI): domain Eukaryota; kingdom Metazoa; phylum Arthropoda; class Insecta; order Lepidoptera; family Noctuidae; genus Xestia; species Xestia c-nigrum. The sequence continues at coordinate 11,901,450 of OU745255.1, read as the reverse complement.
TGATGAAGCTTACAATTGAAAAAAAAAAAAAACGATTGCGACTGAATTGAAATTGAACAAGCAGTTTTGTAACTTTGGATTTAGTTACAACTACTACAAATAAAAATCCTATCCACAAAATAAAGCTGTTGATATCCGACGATTTGAATTAGTTAGTTAATCATTCATTTGCGAATAGGAATTTTAGTTTTAATCACGTAGGTACAGTCACGTCTAATAATATGTAAACACTTAAGAATGTTTTAAATTGTGTTTCTCTTAATGTACTGATTAAAATTTAATGTTAATACGAACTTAGTATTCTGCTGGAACTCATATTTTTATGAAAAAGATCCAACCTCTTAGTTACAATCGTTATTTCTCGCGAAAATAGTTTTATAATATTAAGAAAAGTGTGTAAGTCACCGTAAAATTGTCTTGTAATATCTCGAATTATTGTCAACTGAACATACGGAAGTATCTCTGCTCCCATAACCGGGACTTGGGGCACCCCCCCGTTAGGTTAGTTAGGTTCCTTTAAACCCTGCACTCGGAAATAGACCCCTCCGTCGACTACGCTTTTTAGGGGAATGTAAAGTGTTTTAAGGTTAGGTTATATTAATCGATATTTCTCAGGAATGGTACAGTATCTTTTCATGAGAGTGGTACCACTGGGCAAGGGGGACCCCTCCTTCTCTCCACACCGCGTGAGTTGACTACCATCGCATGAATTTCACGAAAAATAATGCGTTTTATTGTAAGCAGTATGTTCATTTGACAATAATTCGAGAGTTTATAATATCGCTAGAGATATTACAATATAACGTATTTGACAATTTTCCGGTGACATATACATATTATTAGACGTGACTGTACACACCGTACACACACCACTTGAGTTTACAACGATGCCACGTGTGAAATGTTCAAGCAAAACCTAATTAAATATTTATTCGCTCTTCGGCTTAATTAAATACGGAACATAAATCTTTAGAAACTGAAACATTTGTATGGTTGAAGATTGAGAAAAGCGTCTAAGGACGCGTTTTGTCGCTTATAAATCATCCAGTTAAGATGTAGGGAAACAAGACCATTCGAGGGAACGCAGGCATGAAATAAACATTTTCAAATGGGTCGTATTCATTTATGAATAGACGAAAATGGCTATTTATAGAGGACATCCACATCTAAGTACTAAGGTCCATGTTCACCGAGAAGATAACAGCCTGGTTATCTAAAAACAGCTGTCAATGTGACATGTTCCCATACAAAAATGTGTTTTAAACAGCTGTTTTTAGATAAACGTCTGTCAACTTTTTGGTGAACATGGACCTAAGTACTAATAAATTACTTTTGTTCTTTGTAGATAGTATACCGCGGTTCAAAAGTTCCACTAACGCACTTGCGTTAGTGGAACTTTTCTCAAGAGGAGAGGAACAAAAATATATGAACTTGAAAAATATATGGCTTGCGACTGCCGAACATGAGGCTATTGGTTTGATTCCCGTGTCGGGCCCGTCCTTAGTGGGTACCATAACAAATTTCTCAGTAGTCAGCCACGGACGAATTGGGCTCAGTTGATGGCAATAGGCCCTATTACACGGAACTTAAACACAACTGTCGGAATGTGGATGTATTATTAGGTACACCTGTGCCTAACCCATTACAGGAGTGATGTTATGTTCTAAATAAAATAATAAACCAATGAAGGATATTTGAATGCTGGATTGAATATCATACCTATAAGGAGCGGTACAAGCCCGCAGCCAGTTTTCCAGTTCTTGGATCTGATCGTCTCGACGTCCCACACTCTTGCCAACTTTCCACACATCTACTCCTCCAACACCCAATGAATTTACATACAACAATAAAGTTAGTGATTGTAATGCTAACAAAAACATCTGTTATAATGACTTTCTTTTATTATATTAACATTCCCGAGTGTAGCAGCAGTCATGAAAACAATGTTCGAAAATTCCGTGAAATCTCGAAGTAAACATCGGCTGCTACTTATTGAGAGAGAAAATAAAATTCACACAACTTTTCCAAACACTAAGCGATCTTCATTACTTCGTCGGGGCAGGTAATGTGATCACGAATGCCACATAAATCGAGACTATTTCGGAACGGGTAACAAAAAAAAATTGAATCAGAAACTTCTTTAGATTACGTGCGATGAGTTCAGCTCTTATTCGATGATGTTTATGTACGAGTATAACAACTCGCGATAAACTTGGGTGCGGAATCAGATCTGTAGGCGAAAACGTTTCTTTTAAGCATCAATTACGCTTAGTCACAAAATCGTATTCAAACAAAGCCACTTAACACTGGTTAATAAATTAACAGATTGGCAAAGTTTTGCCCTTGATCTAGATAATATAATAGACCTTAACACTTCTATAAAAAAGCAAGATCAGCTTGACTCAGAAGTAAACAAGTATATTGTTGACATCCAACAATGTGCGTGGAACAACACACCGCAATTAAAACGGAAATATAAAGGATTTATCTATCCTAAGGAAATTGTGGAATTACTATCTGAGAAAAGGAAACAAAGGAAGCAGTGGCAGCAAACAAGGTGCCCGCGAGATAAAACAACATTAAATAACCTAACTAAACGATTAAAGAGGAAAATTGTACAATTTGAGGATGAATCTCTGAGTGCCAACCTTCTGCAGCTAACCAATGAGAAATCAACGGATTACTCCCTTTGGAAAGCGACAAGAAATCTAAAAAGGCCGATTACACAAATACCGCCCATCAGAACTAGCGACGGAAAATGGGCCATAAATAATGACCAAAAAGCGTTAAGGTTTGCTCAACACTTGGAAGAAACTTTTCAACCCTATGAAAGCTCGATCGAAATACCTGTGAGTGAAAATTTATCACAAAACCAAAGAATTAAGCTTGTGACACCTGCAGAAGTAATGAGAGAAATTCAAAATAACATTAGCTCGAAAAAGTCTCCGGGTTACGACCTCATTACAGGTGAAATTCTAAAACACCTCCCGCGCAAAGCCATAGTAAAGCTGACCAAGCTTATCAATGCTGCATTTATCTTAAAACATGTACCTGAGTCATGGAAGGTTGCTGAAGTCATTATGATTGCAAAGCCTGGGAAACCACCCCATGAAGCATCATCATATAGACCTATTTCTCTGTTGCCCGTGTTATCAAAACTATTTGAAAAACTGTTATTGAAACGGTTAAAACCAATAATAGAAGATAAAGACCTTATCCCAAATCATCAATTTGGCTTCAGGGAAAAACACTCAACAATAGATCAGGTACATAGAATAACTAACATCATTGAAAAAACGCTTGAAAACAAGGAAGTCTGCGCCACCGTGTTTTTAGATGTCGCGCAAGCTTTTGATAAAGTCTGGCATAAGGGTCTAATATTCAAGCTTAGACGCATGCTACCAGAATTTGCAGATATCCTGGAGTCGTACATTACTAACAGAATGTTTAGAATACGGCAGGAGGACGCATATTCCGAGCTAAAAGCTATAAAAGCTGGTGTACCTCAAGGAAGTGTGCTAGGCCCAATTTTGTACTTGTTATACACATGTGACATCCCAGAACTGGAAAACAACACCATTGCGACCTTTGCAGATGATACTGCAATTATGGCTACCGGATTAAGCCACATAGAAGCAGTAGAAAAAGTTCAATTAGCTGTGAACAAAGTTTATGACTGGACACAAAAATGGAAGATCAAACTGAATGAGTCAAAATCAATTCACATTGACTTTACAAACAAACACATGGACTATCACCCAATCTACATAAATGGTACGCAAGTACCTTATGCTAATACAGCCAAATACCTTGGCATCACTCTCGACGCCAAGCTGCGTTGGAAAGCTCATGTGAAAAAGAAAAGACAGGAACTCGATATACGATATAAAAGTATGTATTGGTTACTCGGAAGGAAATCTTGTCTATCAGTACATAATAAAATAACCCTATACAAGCACATCCTGATGCCAATTTGGACGTATGGCATCCAACTTTGGGGCTGTACTAAACAAAGCAATGTCAAAATAATCCAGCAATTCCAAAATAAAGTGCTTAGGGATGCCGTCAATGCACCCTGGTACATAAGAAATGACGACCTTCATCGTGACCTTAAAATGGATTTCGTCGCCACCATTACCCAAAAATTTGCTGAAGCCCACGAACACAGACTTCATCGACACGTGAATGTTGAGGCAATCCAGCTGCTAGACAATACAGACCTAGTGCGTAGGCTAAAAAGAACTAAACCTTTTGAATTAGTGTAGTGTACAAAGTGAATGAGTAATAGTAACAATGTTGTGCTATACATATAACACATGAACATAGTGTTTTATAAATTATATTAGACTCTAAGAAAGTGCTACGGACTTGTGTAAAAGTGCAAATGAACACTATTCTTAGTTTTAACATATTCTATCACGTAACATATTAAGTTAGAGTTAAATTGCTTATTAGTCTTTTAGGCTAGATTGTAATTAATTATTAAGAATTTTGTTCTTAATATAATAGTACAAAAAAAAAAAAAAAAAATTACGCTGAATGTACCTATGCCGACTTGCCGAGTGCTGGAGCTCGTCAAATACTCAACGGATTTGGGGTAAGTATAATGTTATAATACAGGTAGGTATGTGCTGAAGTGGGACATTCTGTATTCATGGAACATGATTCGCGTCGTACTGATAGGGTATCGACCGTGATGCCGGTCAACCCTTCCGTTTAAGCACAGTACCTCCATAACAATGTCGGATTATCACTTACATCCTACGATTGACGCCACATTCCCATGTTTATGTCCAGATTACCTAAGTTAAGAAGAGTCTTTAATTATAATACTCCATAAAAAAATCAGTCTCTTTCTCTTAATCGTTAAGTATTGGAAAAAAATTGGGTAGTTATGTATTGTCTGCTTCAAATACAATAGCGCCTGTCGTACGGGGTACGACACAATTCCTTGCAATTAGATTTTTTCTTTTCCGCAGCTACCGAGATTAAACTGGGTGCAGATTAATCCGGAAATTATCCTCAACAATCTTCTACAAGTCGCATGTATCTTCGCGCGCCATTTTTCATTAAATCCATTTATAGACAGACATTTATAATAAGAGCTTTAATATTTTAGACAAAGAATTACGAGGTACACTCTGGATGCAATCAAAGCTATTTTCAGTAAAAAATGTAAATGGGTGGCTTACATCAAATGATTTCTATCACTCTATCATGTCAGATCAAATTGAAGCTTACATCTTTATTCAAAGGGCAAGATAATTCCTGTCTGTCATAATCTTCATGAGAAATGATTCAAAGACTACCTACGAGAAGCCTTTTCAAATTCATTCGAATCTTATATCATCAGAGGGTAATTTTTTGAGTCTTCTCTTCAATGCTTTATTATGTCACGACCACAAAAATTCGCTGTCGTAATTTGAAGAAAGCAATAAATATAATATTTTCACTTTAGATGTTGACTTTATGGGCTCGTTCTGTTTAAATTGTCACCAAGAGTGAGAGTCGAGCAATTTCATTATTTTGTTACAGTTTTGAACCGTATACCAGACTCACTAAAAGGCCTCTCATTTGCTTAAGAAAACAATGGATGGGTTCTCCTTCTCACGAAGGCGAATCTTGAGTGAATAGCCACTTTAGTTATGCTCAGGTTATTTTAGATAAACACCGAGCCACCTATTATTGTGTTGCGAACAGTTGTGGACTCAGCATGTTCCCATCATCATTATTATGTAAACTGTTAATTGTTGTTACTGAACAACGAACAACATAAATATTAAATTGTTCCGAGTGAAAGCTTAGTTGGAAGCCATTAACAAAATTAAATTAAAACTTTTAATACTGTTAAGTAATTCTAGAAACATTCCATGTTTTTCATACTTTTTCGTTCATTCGATAATATCGATACCCAGTTGATTTTGATTAATAGATAAACCGCGGACGGTTCTCAGTGTTTGGGGAAAATAAGGTTCCCGCGGGAATACAATATGATCGACTATTTTGTTGTGCGATGTTATTTGTCAATGTCATCCAACAATAATCATTAGCTTTTAATCTTTTCTCTATTGTAGCGCTATAGGCTCGCCTTTAACCACCTGATGCCTACTTAGAATAGTCTACTTTATCTTAATGAGTGAACCTTAACACACGCACGCAGTATTTAATTAATAAAGCTACGCCACGGCTATAAACTATTTCTAATTTAGCCTGTTTCGGCCCATTTTCCTTAAGTTAGGCAATTAAGAAGGAAAATATCGGCCTCTTTTATTTGTGTTCCCATTGAAAACTTTAGCTAAAGACCTTCAAGTTCCTGATGCTCAAACTTGTTATAAATGATTACGTAGAAAACTTAACACATTAAAAAAACCCTGGTAAGCTATATCTAGGTTTACTTTGAATGGTTAAGCAATCAATTGTAAGTATAGGGCCTTGATGAGCGTCTAGGTCGAACAGAAGAGGGTCTAAACTTCTAGACAAATGGAAGGGACAATGGAATTTCAGTAGGTGATAGGTACTACCGCAAGGTGCTTGTGTATTTACGACAGTCCCTGAACATTATGAAGAGCAATGCTCAAAGTTTTGGTCAGCCATATGTCATTAACACTGGTCCCTAATTACACGAGGCTGGGTGGTCCGGTCTGTGCTCCCTTAAGACCGCCACCAGTAATTGCTATCTGTAGGGTGAGACGCCAATAAATCTGCCAAGTTTCATAATACTCGTGATACAAGTTTAATTTAAGGGTTCACTGGTAGGAGACATCAACGATACAATATTACCTTCTGCAACGAAAACATTCATGGAGCATTTCTGTATCTTCAAATCATAATAAACGTAACATACTACATATTCCTGTGTGAATCGGATGCGACCTTCATAAATTCAACTTTTTGGACTAGCAAATGTTTCATTTGCAGAATTGATGAGCCCCTTCTCCCGAGAGCTCGACAACTAAAGCAAAAGTGTCCTTGTTTATGATTAAATGGACTGTATTATACGGAAATTACGTTAGTTCTGCCACAACAACGCACTTTGCTTATGAAAATACTACTGTTTGTTTATTTTGAATGTTTCCTGCACTTTATCAGGGCCTTGACCTCTGGTAACGGCGATGAAGAAATAAACTCTTGTTATAACAGATCGTAATCGAATCTCGGCAGAATTGATGCCATTATAGGATTTAGGGTGCAATAAGGCATCAAATTATACGAGCATGAGGGAGTTTAGTGCTCATTCCAGACATTTAATGTCACAGCTGTTCAGCGTAAAATGTATTAACCGGAAAAAAATGTGACATTAAATTTTTATCTCAATGCAGTCTAGCCATCGAAGCTCACAGCTTAGCGAGGGCTTTCTTTTGAAGGTGATAAATTATTATTATTACGTTATCATCAAAGGACCAAGGACTCACCCTACTTAAATTTAAATTACCTGCTTTCAAACGCGTTTTTTACGGTTTTCTTAAGAAATAAAGTTATGGTGGTATTTCATGGCACCAAATAAAACTCTCGCAATGAATTTAACGAAATTAAAAGAATTAAAAGATCTAATATTATTATTCGACAGGTGGGTACGTACTACAACAATTCTATTTTTACAGTAAATGGTACTTACATCGTAATTCTTATTTACTAGAAAATGTGATAAACTCAAAGTAAATATAAGTAAGTACCTATTATTGTTTAGACGGCACTTCAAATGTTCCCTTTCAGCACATTCGGAGTGAAAGCGATCGTGAAAGATAAACATTAGTTCAGAGTTTCAATTAAGGCATGGTTTTGAAATTACATGGTGGCTTAATTGTGCTACGTGATTATGCAATCAACATACTTGGAGATTTGTGCTGTATAGTAACGCCAATTCAACATTTTGTGTAAATGTCTCAAACACAGAACCCTGTGGCGATGCAGCGATGGTTAAATGCAATGAGGTACGAGAGCTAAATCTTAGGTGTTCGACATGATATGTTATTACTGAAGTTACAAACATCTGCCTAGCCTTTTCCCAACTATGTTGGGGTCGGCTTCCAGTCTAACAGTACTTTACAGTAATACCAGTACTTTACATGGAGCGACTGCCTACCTGATCGCCACAACTCAGTTAATACTGGGTGATACGATACCACTTGGTAAGACTACTTGTGAGACTTTTAGGGCCATTGACTACCTATTACGACTGCCAAAGATAGAAATGACTGCCGGGATGAGCTTAACGTGTTTTCCGAGGTACAGGTAAAACCTGGTATGTAAGCTTTTTTTAAACTTTCACGATTAAAAATTTAAAACACATTATCATGTATGCCAACCGTTGGTACTTGAGTTGGTTGGTACTTAAGTAAGGGTGGTCACCCATCCACAGACCAACCTAGGCATGCATAGCTTAACCAAAAGATCGGCCCTCGCGGCTGTTATTATTTAGTCACGAGGTCCTCTTATTAGTGAAGTTACCAAAGAAAATAAAAAATATGTTTTTCATAACGATGGTTTCGAATAGTCTGCTTTTAGGTCACGCAGGAGAAACGTAGATCAGCCAACCATTATGAATGACGATCAAATGTCAACGGGTGCGCATAATCGTGTAATGGTTGTTTTATGTAGATTTTATCACAGTAATGAATATGTAGAAACGGAATATCTCCAAGTTGTCCATACCAATTCGGTACTCTAACGCGAAATCAAAAACAGCAACCGTCTTGGGATTATATGGAGATATTTTTATTAGATTAATGGCAGACTTATATGAGGATTTGGGGTCATAAAGACCCCCTTCCGACACATAACAATATCATCGCCATAATATTGCTCTGTTACACGCGTCACCATATTTTTACGAGGGGCTTCGGATATTCGATTAAAATTTATAGATTCAATGATTTTGTGATGGGCTATCTGTATGTAAAAAGAGGTGTATAAACGATGCGAATACTTTTAGAACCTGAACGTGAGTGTGCTTTTAGTAAATGACGCTACAATTTCTTATATATTCGTTTTATATCGGTTTTCGCCTCAACCTATAATATAAAATTCTCAAAATAATGTAAACAAAATGAATCATAATGGTAATGTACGAGCTGTGAATGTCACAATAATGAGGTAATAAGATTAGGAACATGCTGGTTAGATAGATAGATAGATAGGAGGATAATATGGGCATGGTGCCAAGATGTGGATCCAAGCTCACACTAATGTGATTGTGATCACTGACATTTTGTAAATCACCCCTACTCCTTGATCCCATACCTGGGGTTGTGGGTTGGCTAATAAGTATATAATAATAACTAGCTGTTGCCCGCGACTTCGTTCGCGTGAAAATATTGATGACTGTATCGTTGGTCAAGTTGTCGCAAGCGCTACTGAGCATGATGTCCTGGGTTCGATTTCCGGGACGGGCAAAGTGTTATTGTATTATTTGTGTCCGGTTGATGGAAATAAGCTAAATGTGCGGAATGTGGGTGTAGGATTAGATACACCTCTACCTAACTGTGGCGAAGGATGAAAATATTGTCAGGGGAAGCTGAAGAAAAAAAAAAGAGAACGTTTTTTTTTTTGCTTCTGTTAACTTTTTTCCCATGTTTATTTTGACCTCATTTTCATTATCCGCGACACCAAAAACCACGGAAACGACACCCATGATGAAAAACCCAAAAAAATTCGTCGGCGCCATTTTGGATTTTTATTTTGACTTATTTTGATTTTACGTAGATGTGGGCCTGTGGACGGTTGGCTATGGGCTAGCTAGCCGTCCGTCCGTCTAACGACGACGACAGGCCGTGTCGACGGCGCGTTCGTGTTCCACGCGCGCCTCAAAGAGATGTCAGCATAAGGGGAGGGGCCCGCAAGCGCCGAAGTCTGCCGGGGTTGCGGGCCTGTTCGAAAGAGATACCGCGGCCCCGGAACATAAAGGGCGAGGAAGGAACATGGATGGGTTTTAGTCAGTAAGAGTCTGACACTCCCTCCCGCTCCGCCGAGAGTGGGCTTCATTTGATGATTTCCCATCCGAAAAAAAAACTAAAAGTAAATCATGTAACAAGTGGATAGGTGAGTATTTGTTGTGTCCAAATGTTTGTGTTGTCCTGTGCGAATAAGTTGTATTCAATGTATCATCATTAATCTATCGCCTTATAGGCGTTATCTCAGGTTAGTTATAATATCGGCGTCCATTTTGTTGGAATAAGTACCTACACGTGTTTCCAGCCGGAGTGGGCGTGCTCGGCTGAAAGCTACCGTATTCTTCTTCACCTGCGTCATAGCTTTTGTTTCGGTGTATTTCATTTCAGTGCTTTTATAACCGACGAACCAAAAAAAAGTGGAGTTTCACATTTCGACACGTACCTTTATAATATTTTGTTTGGGAATGTTTTATTTTTTCAACAAAGTTAGGTATTTGCTCATATACCAGGTGCTCATTAAATAATCCTGATAAATTCTTCAGAGAATATGTTTCCATGCATTTTCAGTAAGATCACTATTTGCCAAAGTTTGTCTGTCCATAACAAAACATCCTTATAAAAAGAAAATTCATGATGTGTTGTCGGCATCATTATTTAAGAGAGAGGCTTAACTTTGACACTGAAGGTAACGTCTTTGTTTTGGTTACAAGAAAAGCAAACACTTTACAAGACCAGATGGTGATGGTGTCACCACCTACTATAAATTTCATAGAAAATGTACATGAATTTCTCGTTGATGTTTTGGAACAAAGGGAATTTGCAAAGGGTGTCAAGCGAGATTAGATTTTTAATGAGAAGCTATTATTCTTGCTTCATTGCTTTGCTTTGCACACAACATTCATTTTCAACTTCATCAAATGATGTTTCATTACTCATTACAGATTTCAAAACAAAAAAATACGTTTATTAGTTTCAATATTGCCCTTTACTACGAATTCATGGCTGCCTGACGCTTGCTTTATTTTGTGGAAATTGTTGATCGTTCTAAGCCGGATTGAAGGCTAGTCTTTGAACTGTAGCATGCGTTTAACATCTACACATTTTTTAAATAGAGTAAGGATGAGACAACCAGAAGTGCTCTTACTGTAATAATAGAAAAAAATGTTTTCAATCCACTACTTGCTTCATGCATGAATAAAAGGGAAGTTTTTTCATGCATACATGTCAGGAAATAACCGAACTTGTGCCCAAACGGAGTGAATTGATGTCAAGGATCATATTTTTTCAATCATTCAAATCCTTCACAATTCAAAGGTTTCTTTGGAAGGGCGTATGTTTTTAAAAGGTTTCCCGTTTCAAGGGTGACTTGTAAGGGATGCAAAGTACTAAAAGTCAGCTAATCAAATCGGGAGCCTTCGTGAAGTCTTTTAGTCGAGTCACGTCCGCTTTTGTCAGCCGCCGTCGACGGCAGTAAATTATTATTATGACGTCACATCATTTGAGTGTCCACAGGATTTATGATCCGTATCACAGTATGAACGGTGTTTAGGCAGAAGGAGTTTAATCACTTTGTATAAGCTAAATACTTCGCTTTACTGCTTTTTCGTTTGGGATTATCTTTTTATCTGTTGAGATAACGCAGATTACTCTTTCCTGTTTTTCTGAAACTTCATTTAAATGTTGGTAGGAAAACAGCGTCAGATTTGTGTTTATAATATTTTAAAATCAAGGTAGTTGCGAACTTTTCTAAGCAGTGGGCTTAGTATCTACATTGAGGTCATGTTTAGTACGACTGTCCTTACTGCATACTAACAAACATGGCAGTTCATTACACCGTCTAAACAAAAAAATGTCACGGCTAGTACTGAATAATTATCTATTCGTATCGTCCATTTCATAACAGGTCACATTGACCTGGTAAAACTGTGATCTATAACGAACAGAGCATTATGAAATACCATCTTTAAATAGAACATTGTTCAGTGTTTGAGAATTTTTCGGACATTCAATGCGATTTACAGCAGCTATTCTCTAGCAGTAAGTATTTCGCTTTGTCAATACACTTTGCAGGAATCTGTACGGTCATTGGATTCGGAGAATTTAGACAAATAAGTAAAATTGAAATGTCTGTTTGTAATTTCATGTATTATACGGAACCTACTTACCAATAAATAAAAAACATAACAAAATTGTCTGTCTGTCTGTCGATCTGCCTGTCTGTTTGTTCGGGATAATCTCCGAAACGGCTGGACGGATTTTGATTAGACTTTTACTGGCAGATAGGTCGATGTTATAGGGACTTACTTATAATTACTTTTATTTTAGAAAAAATAAGTATTTGGGTTCCGTGCAAAAAAGAAACCCATGAAATTGCTATCAAAATTCGATGATTATGGAAGTAATATTTTTATAATCATTTCACGCGGTCAGAGGTCGTGGGGCACAGCTAGTAAGTACTCAATAAATTGTTATCGAGTTCGTATCAAAGTTCGATAAGGCATGCAACGTTTTGTATAATATTTAAATAACTACCGATGCCGAGGAATATGCGAGGAAGGGAAAAAGTGTCACTTTCCAGCCGGTTGTTGATTTGTGTTGTTGTGCTTCCAATTCTCGTTTCTTTTTCTTCGAGCTACTTTGTTATCATGAAATATTATAACAGCAACGAGAGTTTCGCAAGAAATGGTAATTTTATTAAAACAAGGTATCGTAACTTCTGTAAACTAATAATTAAGTTAAGTAAGCTTCTTTTGTAGCTAGTTTATCTAGCACTGGCTGGCGCGACAAGCCAATATTTTGTACCTGGAATGTGAAAAAATAAGCACATTTGGAAGCAGGCGGAACTCAATCTATACCTACTAATATTATAAAGCAGAAGAGTTTGTTTGTTTGTTTGGTTGAACGCGCTAATCTCAGGAACTGCCGGCTCGAATTGAAAAAATCTTTTTGCGTTGGATAGCCTATTTATCGAGGAAGGCTATAGGCTACATTATTATAACATCACGCTATGACCAAAAGAAGCGGAGCAACAATAAGACATGTTGCAAGCGGGAAATTCACGCGAACGAAGTCACGGGCAGAAGCTAGTGCAATATAAAATTATTGATACACGGAGTGGGTCCGCCTGCGTTCAAATGCGTTTGGTTTTTGCTTTTCAGTCGGGGTTTTTTAACCCCTGACGTATAAACGACGAGGTGTTACAAGTTTGGTGTGTCTGTCTATCTGTGGCATCGTAGCTCCCGAACGGATGAACAAATTTTGATTGTTTTTTGAAAGGTGAATTAGTCGAGGATGTTCGCGATGTTTGATGAAAATCGGTCCAAGATGGCCGCAGCCACAAAATGCCGGATTACATATTTTCTCACAATTTCCTCATGGTTATCAAATGAAACGGCTTGACTAGTAGAATACTAAACACTGTGGTAAATTTAAAATCCAAGATGGCCGCCACCACAAAATGGCAAATTACGTTAAATTTTTCACAATTCCTTCAATATGGGTATCAAATGAAATGGCTTGAGTAGTACACTAATGTACGAGTATACAAATATTTGAAAGGGTATCTTACGAAATAAGATGAGGAAAGAGAAGTTATAATAAAAATATTTATAAAAACATTTATTTTCAGCTAAATAACCCACATTGCCAAATAAAATTAACATCAACTAAAGCCAATTAACATTCAATACAATAGGTACAATAAAATAAAATAAAATCAAAACTCAATCAACTAGAATAAATTGAATCAAAAACTTATTAATCAAATGGAACCAATAGGCCTAGGACCTAACGATTTACGAAATTATTTTCTATTTAACTTTAAGTCCATAATGTGTCGGGGGTTTTTCAAATTAGTAAATCTAATTTATCTAGTTACTACTGTTATATTTCCAGCTTTTTAAGTTCTAATGAAAACGATTTCACGGACGATTTATCTTGATGTTTTCACTTTAATTTAATTAATAATTTCAAATAACCAACTTTAAACCGTTACAAATCGTAAAATGGGTATTCGAAATAAAATAATAAATTAAGTATGCGAAACCTAAATATGTTTTTCACAAAAAATAGTTCATCGACTTTTATTTTTCATAATATGGCGTCTGGTGGTCGCCTGATGAATTTTGATCACTATCATATCTTTGGTGACACTCGCAAGATGACAAATCGATTGACGAATTACTCATCAAAATCGGCCCACGCGTTTGGTCCATAGAGTGCCACAAAGGAACACACAGACATAAGATTTAGCCTGATAAACACATTACCCTCCACAGTTGGTTAAAAAGATCACTATTAGGAATTGCTGTTGAAATGGTTCGAGATGAAGGTGCCTGAATAAGCTCTACACCTTTTTTCCGAGAATGACGTAAAGGCACTGAATCAGGAAAAGGAAGTTTTAACAACAGAGGGGTAAGCAGCTTTTGAATAAGGGTCAAGTCTATCAATGTGAAGAGGAATACATTTATTTTACGATGGCACTTCTATCCGCAAACTTAATAGGATCGAATGATGGAAAATGGGTTTATTGAATATTCCCTATACATGCCTACTTATTAGGTTATATTTTATTTATGTAGATGTTCTGTTTATAGGGATATGATATTGAACCTATTGAACGCGAAAATTCAAGAAGTCAAGTCAAAGTATTATCATTTTATGTGTACCGTCAGCAGCATGTAAGGCGCGGTGTATATGTCACCGTAAAATTGTCAAACACGTTATATTGTAAAATAACTAGAGAGATGGTAAACTCTCGAAATATTGTCAAACGAACACACACAATAAAAACGCATTATTTTTCGTGAAATGCATGCGATGGTAGTCAGAAAACGCGGTGTGGAGGGAAGGAGGGGTCCCCCTTGCCCAATCAATCAATCAATCAATATTCTTTATTTGTAAACACAGGTTACAGCAGTGTGCAAGATGGTACAGTGCCGACCAAAAGTCGATAAGCAATCTCACAAAGCAATAGCTTGACGTTTAGTTTGACTTACGACCTTCTACTTTCAACAAAATAGATATTGTCAGCAACTAGTTGTAGTTCATAATTTCAATGCCAATATCTAAGACATGATGGCCTAGCGGTTGGGCCCGTCCAGAATTAAGAGCGAATCAGTAAGCCGTGAGTTCAAATCCCGCACAGTTACTTTTAGTCTTTTTGTAAGTTTTTACTCTACAGAAATATTATATTATTTAACGTGTTTGCTTTGTTCACACATTTCGTAAAGTTAGGGAGGTAGATAGAAAAATAAGTCAAGAATTTTGTTAGATTTCTGTGAGGTAGACATGAGTTTTATGAATATTTTAACTTGATCGGAATGAACTTTGTCGTTTGGTTGTAGTCATACAGAATACACTATATAATGTGGTATTTGATGGTCAGTGACGTGTGGTTTAATAGATAGCGGTATTGTTGTTGGTGTGATTCTTAAAATGCGGGCAAATATTAATATTAAGGCGAGGGCGACTATTATCGCGAATTATCCGCGCTTCATAAAAGTGGCCTTAATAGGACTAAATGTGAGTATTATAATTATTTATGAATTGTAACTTAAACATTAAAAATTTAAAAACGAATGGGTATTATAAATTGTTCATTTATTTGGTGACCTGTGGTTTACTTAATTCGTTATTTTTTTTTTCAATCTATCATGCAAGATAAATAATTAGTGTTTATTATTGGATTTATAAATGCAGAGTGAATGAAGTCACTTTAGTATTTATTACAGCTGCCTAACATCATTTTTTTTGTTTAGAGAAATGCAGTAAGTCTCTGGATCAAAAGGTATGAGGAAGAAGGGAGCCTGGCAAGTAGACAGCGAAGTGGAAGGTCGTCGCTTATTAGCGAAGCGCAGCGACAACATATCGTGGGCGAGTATGAAACCAATGGTTTCACACCTACGACACACTCGGAGTCACCGCAAACTGTTCGCCGTGCCCTCCACGCTGAAGGCTTGCATCACAGAAGATCAGCTAAAATGCCCTTCTTGACAGAAAGACATAAAGAAGAACGATTACATTTCGCACGGGAATATTTAGACTTTCACTGGATTACTTCCATTTTGTTCCGGTTCGCGGTCGCCACTCCAGAACTTTTCGACCCCATCGGCCATCCGTTCTGCGAGCAATGTGCCCTGCCCACTGCCACTTAAGTTTAGCAATTCTTCGGGCTACGTCGGTGACCTTGGTTCTCTTGCGGATGTCTTCATTTCTGATGCGATCACGCAAGTAAACTCCGAGCATAGCCCTCTCCATTGCCCTTTGGGTGACTTTAAGCCGCATACGTCTACTTGACTGCATTGAAAATAATGGGGGTTATACAAAATATTAATCCCTAATGTTCAAGTTTTAATTAGACGTGTTACAAAATATTTAGCGATATTAATAATTCCTAAATTGAGGTTTAGTTTCAATCTTCTTTTCTTCAGGAAAATGAACACTTAAACTATAACCTCAATATGAGTAACATTTATTGTGACGTCACATAAAAAACATATTCACGAAGTATAAATTATGTGTTAGTTTTCAGTAAGCTCTGTTGAATACCGATAGATAGAAGTGGGTATCAACAATTATATTTGTGTTATTAGAATATCCTTGTTATGTTAATAAAATACACAAAAAAATCTTATGAACGGTAACAAGAGAACTTCTTATATCTAGGTAGGAATGTGACGTTACAAATCTTATTAAAGTTGTTAATTATATGAATAAATGAAACGAATAAAACAATTTTTGTTATCTGTCAGCACGACTTTTTTTTCCAACTTCCAACACCGAAAAAATATTACACAATCTCATAAATAGTTATGATGGGTTATTAACTTATATTTAAATCTTTATAAAAAATAAATAATGAGCATGAACCCATTTCAAAATAAATACCTAAGTAAATAGTTTTTGTATAAAATACAAATATAAATTAAAGTGGTTACAAAAAAAAACCCGTATGTAAACGGGATTTGAACTCAAGACACGTTGATCGTGAATCCACTGCTTAACCTAAACAGCTATCAACACCTGGTAGATATGGTCGAAGTTTACCTATCCAATGCAAATACGATCATGCGTTTGCTGCGTGTATAACAAAAGAGACGGTAATATATATCTTTTTGTTTCGTGGAGAGCGACGCGACAACTTGCGACAGTAGGCGACTCTGTGGCTGTGGTGTGCGTAGGTACTGTATTGAGACAGCTTACACATACAGCCGCACGGACGCTCGGCCGTGCGTTCACAGCAAAATGATCCTTCGCGTGCCTGTGCGCTTATGAACGCTTACTGTACATTAAATACATATTAAAGTGTCTCTATGTTTTGCCATTTGGCGTACAAATATACATTTATGTAGAATAATTTAAGTAAATTAATCTATAGGTTCTAGTATTATAAAGGGGTAAAAGTTTAATTAGCATAATATGTATCAATGTTGTTTTAATGTTACAACTATCATGAAAAAATAATGTACCATTCCTGAGAAATACCGATTAATATAACCTAACTTTAAAACACTTTATATTCCCCTAAAAAGCGTCGAAGGCCCCTTTTTTCGAATGCAGGGTTTAAAGGAACCTAACTAACCTAACGGGGGGGGTGTCATAAGTCCCGATTATGGGGGCAGAGATACTTCCGTATGTTCAGTTGACAATATTTCGAGAGTTCACAATATCGCTAGAAAGATTACAATCTAAGTGTTTGACAATTTTACGGTGACATATACATAAGTAACGTGGCGAGGACCATGTGGCCTAAGGCGCAGGACACATAAATGACGTCGGTTGAGACACCGACTGTGCAACGGCAAACCGTGTGTCTTAAATGCACTTTATTTCCAATTTGAAATGGAATAGGAAGCTGCCCTTGCAGCCACGTCCACGCCCGACGCTATTTATATGTGTCCTGCCTCGTGGTTATGTTGCGTCGTTTTCGCGCTAACAGTGATTTTTTTGCGTTTCAATTCGTGGTGCGGGCGTAATTCTTTTTCTGACAAAAAACGACGCTATGCGATTTAACTGTTAGGTTCACTTTAGGTTTCTATGATTATCCACGTATAAACTGCGCCTAAGGTGTCGATTTTTTTTCTTGATGTTGTTATAGACACCTCCCCACGTTTACGTGAGCGCTTAGAGGCTTAGGTATAATATGGCTGCTAAAATAATACAAGTGACGATATCTAGTAGCAAACAATAGACTTAGGCAAAGTCACGCAGTGTGATGTGTTAAAGTATCTCGTGTCTCGTGGTAAACTTAGTATTCAATAGTTTCGCGCACACGTTCATTGAATCGTTAAAGTTATTCGTCTGAAGTCTCGAAGGCTTTGAGGCATTTGCGAAAATTATACTTTATCGTCATTCAATCCTGAAGATTCATGTCTACATGATACATGTGGTCTCTTTCACGAAAGACATTTGCGAGAAGAACACGTGCGTGCAAGGACGCGAACGGACACTTGTGCGACTGTACTTTTGTGCGACTTATTGGCCTCTGAGATTTACTCGTTTGTAGCCGAAAAATTATAAACCGACACTCATGCTGGAAAAACCGAAAATTTTCATAGGCGTCTTGGATTTTCATTTTATCAAGCTTTTGGACTTGTATTAAGGTACCGCCACCGAGTGGTATGAAACGTAGTATTATGAAATGGCATTATTTAAAACTGAAATGTAGTTTCATCGAGCAGTGGGTGGCCCACTGGTATCGTCACCAAAAAGAAAAAATGTCCTGGAACAAAAAACTTGAAGACATTTGACATCTACGAACCCGGGTTGGTGGATGATAACGACTCACTCCACCTCATAGTGGAACTATGTACCCGCAGTTGGAACGTTATGGGCTGATGAAAACTAAATATAAGTAAAAGCGCCTTTTCTCAGGAAGTTATGCACTCATGACGAATTGCTGAAACTTTTCTGAGATATGAAAGTTGACTTATACCGAACTGCGCGTATAATAAAACCCATAAGCCGAGCCCATGTCCGTAAAGGCATCACTTATAGCTATAAATTGGTAGTCAAGTACCAATAGCATTGGTTCTTTATCCTGTTGATCTGCGAGAATCAATACCCCAGTGATTGTTATGTCGTAAAACTTTATGACTGTCATTTAGATTTGTTGCTAACTTCATGCTTTTGTATCACTGACTGTGTTGTTAAGTTACTTATAGAAAATAAATGGGAATCACCATAGCGGAAAATGATAGATGTTTCGTAGTAAGCCCGAAAGTTATCACCGCTTGAACTTTCCCAGTAACTTAACACTCGAATGTTATAACGTTCTTTTCCTGTGTTGTCTACTGTACATAAAACGAAATAAATAAATAAACATAATGTTATTTCATAAAGTGTTTTAAGTACGTACGTACGTCGTTTTTGTCATTCCGTAATTTCTGTAAGTTTCCAGGAATACAATAGGAAGGTACTAAAAAAATGTGAATGTTAACTTAAGGGAATGGGGATAGAATCAGTACTGGTAAAAACTATTTCGTTGACTCCCAAAATTAATTACGTAAGCAAGTTACACTTCCGTATACTCGTAACTACGCTAACTATACAGAGTGGAGAAGACAATACGACAATAAATGAA
Source organism: Xestia c-nigrum (assembly GCA_916618015.1). Classification (NCBI taxonomy): domain Eukaryota; kingdom Metazoa; phylum Arthropoda; class Insecta; order Lepidoptera; family Noctuidae; genus Xestia; species Xestia c-nigrum. Next base: position 11,881,977 of record OU745255.1, on the reverse strand, counting down.
ATCACGCGTAATACTAGTACATAGGAATAATTCTACACGACGACGAACCCTGAAATCGCGAAAAAAAAATCAGCTGTTCCCTACATTTGTGTTCGCATAACTCGTCAAAATGTAGGGAACAGCTGATTTTTTTTTCGCGATTTCAGGGTTCGTCGTCGTGTAGAATTATTCCTATGTACTAGTATTACGCGTGATTTCATTTATTGTCGTATTGTCTTCTCCACTCTGTATACCTCTACTTATTAACTATAGGTAGGTACTTATGCTACTGTTTCGGCGACAGATAATGAGATTAACCGACTTCCTGATCCCTTTCAGAAGTTTATCAACTTGATTATAAATACCAACTATCTGCCACAGCTTTCAATCCTATTAGTTGTTGAATTGGGTATAAATCCATTTCCTCCGTTAAAATACGGTGAAAATTCTTTTCGACGAAATAAATCAACGTGTGGCATATTGAGCGTGTATCTTGATTTCATAATTAACTTGAAAGCCTACCCTACTGAACCGGGTTGACCCCTATTAAAGGATTAAATACTGTAGGATTATATTAGGCAACATTAAACTGTATTGTATGGTAATTGTCTAAAGCTTGACGTCGATTATTATCATATTTATTATCGTTTCGTATCGAACTAATCGTGCCACATGCAAGCGAATCGTGAACCTTAATCGCAGATGGTGGAACTGGCCGCTGATTGACGAGGCTCTCCAATCTACGTGACAGATGGTTCCCATATTTAAATATTTCCCAGGCCGTAGAGCATGTGATCAGATTCATCGGTATTACGTATCGGTCGTCTGTATTCTCGTGTCCAGCAGCCGTGATGGTGTTCCTAATATTTCTTGTTCAAAATCATTTCGGAGTGGCCATCGAACTGTATGTAAAATATTGATGATAACTGTGCAAAATTGGAGTTCAACCTTTGCTCAGCTATGCCTTTATAAGCACTATCAAGAAAATAATACCACCTGAGAACTAATGTCCCTATCAAAAATCATTCTAACTATACTTATATCTACGATTAGTAAGATCGTAGTTTCGAGTGGTGAATCAAATATTGACTAGTGTTCGGGGGAGATAAGGCAAGAAGGAAATTAAGATGAATGACCAACTTCCAAGTTCAATCAGGTTAGCTTATGTATTATTTAGTAGACCGGTACATTTAAAGTGGTTTACCGCTCCCGCCTCAATCTATAGAATAGGCCTTGTTGTATTGAACTAGAACCTAGCGTTGGCAGCACCTATAATCCTACATGGACTAGGGAGTCATAAATCCCCACATGAAGACCTACATCCCTTTCTGACACTTTCTAGTGAATCAATTTAATTTTGACGACTTAAATCTAAATATACAAACAATAGCAACACCCATCTTCAAACTCCGGGGAACTTTTTAAGGGTGAAATGAAGAGGAATATTAATTTAACTGGGACTTGAGTAACGTGGGGAGGGGGGGGGGGGGAATGTTTCAGGCGCCGGTCATTTATAGCTGTCCAAAGGCTCAGAGGTCGAAGGGCACTGGGGCGCTTGTGTGAAACATTTCAAAATAGCATGTTTTTATGAAACCATCTGCGATAAATCAACGCCATTGTTGAGATCAACACTTCAGCAGTGTGCCCTTCAACAGTCATTGAATTTAAACAGCCGCGGTACTTCAGCGAGAAGTTAAATTCTGTGATAAATGATTGTGTTCAATTTAGTATTTCGGTCAACGCGCGACTAATTAACATACTTTATAAGTAGTTATTATAATAGTTGGAATTTGTTGAAGTTTCTGATCAGCTATTCCGATGATAAATAGGTACACAGATTTAGCAAATCAATAACATTTTAGTAAGGATCCTCCAAGCAGTTTATAAATAACTCATGAAACAATATCATTTATAATATCAACTTCAATGTGAAAACATTTAAGAGGAAGAGAAACAATTAATTAATTCTTTCTCTCGGAATGTAGAGAGTATTTTAAAACTTCCTGAGAAATTAAAGTGAAGAGGAAAGGATCAATTACAAATGAAGCCTTTGCCTTCTATTACTTCATAATGGATTTTTTAAAACAACGTAAATAAATGATGTGGAGGGTCCGTTTCCCAGCGGCTGGAATTCTATTGATTCTCAAGGGACGTGAATCCCAGAGCTATTTTACATGTCAAAAGTAGAAATTATAATATTATAGAACATCAAATCTTATCACGTCAAGTTTATAGGTACCCACATTATGAAGGCTTCTAGGTTCGAGAGTGTGTCTAACAAAATACAACGTTAAATCTGGAGTTTATAACTTTATTAGATAAACCAGGCGGTAACTGACATTAGCAATAACTGGATCATATTCATAATGAACGATGGCTTGTGTCTTTCCCGCGACCCTGCAAAAGTGAAACATGTTTACTTTTGCAGGGTTGCGGTAATTGTCACGCGACATGAGGAAATTCAATTACGTCCCGTGTTATTCTTGTTTCTGAACATAATTAATGTCATGACACTTTATTTTAGGGTCACACAGTTATCAACGCCGTATTTTGACAAATTTTCGCATTTTACATTCTGATGGCCTCGGTTCTTGCTCCACGTTCATATCTAAACTGGCACATCTATATAATTGTATAACTTCTTCCTCCGTTGCATGAAAGTGTGGTAGACTTTGTATTTTTTCAATTTTTAAAGCATTTAAAATTTTTCTTACTGAAGATTTAAGCAGAGCAAGATTGCTTTTTGATTTCTCACTTTCATTCGTCTCAAATAGCGACTCACGGAGAGCTAGCACCACGTCGCAATGTTGTTTGCAAATTTTTAATTTGTGTGTTTTAGTATGAGCATCTTTGACGTCGTTTAATGGGGCATCAGTGCCGCGATCTAAACAAAGTTTTGGCTTGGTGCACGTAGACTTATGTTCTTTGCTGTTTGCAACAGAACCCTGAGACTGAATTCCTATTTGGCGACATTTACTCGAACCTCTTCCAGCTTGAACAGATACCGAATGGCTCTCTGGTTGATTACCTCTCCTCAACACATAAGAGCTGTTGCTTTGTAAAGTAGTTGAGCACGCAGCATCAGCTAGCTGGACAGATTTGACATGAATGTCAGCTGATGCGCTCGGGGCCGTTGTGTCTTCTTTGATATCATGTGCTCTGTTTGATGTTCTTCGGGCCGTTGTGTCTTCTTTGATATCATGTGCTCTGTTTGATGTTCTTCGGGCCGTTGTGTCTTCTTTGATATCATGTGCTCTGTTTGATGTTCTCCGGGCCGTTGTGTCTTCTTCACTATCATGTGGTCGGCTTGATATGCGTAGTCTTAGTTCATGAAATATAGCCGTTGAAGGATCATTGACTAAATTACCTAAATTCCAAAGAAGTTGAGCCATGGGGCTAAGATTTGCTTTACCATTAAAAAAAATACATTTACAAATGTTTGACAATTCAACAGATAACGCAGGGGGGGAAACTTACCTTCACGCATGCCTTCACGTACGTCATCAAAAGTTTTGGATGCGCCGGCTATTAGTCGTCTTCCGAACTTTTTTAGTTCAATTAACATTATGACGCACTAGATGTCTCTACAAATCTACTTGGACCTAATATTTGTTGAAAATTGCTATTTGAATTTTTTGTCAATTTAAATTTAATTAATAATAAATATGGACCAGTGTGCGTTGCCAGTGATAACCGTGTGGACCGAAACGTGGTCGCTCATAATGTGCCTTATCAAAAGGCTTAAAGTCACCCAAAGAGCAATGGAGAGTGCTATGCTCAGAGTTTCCTTGCGTGATCGAATCAGAAATGAAGACATCCGCAAGAAAACCAAGGTCACCGACGTAGCCCGAAGAATTGCTAAACTTAAGTGGCAGTGGGCAGGGCACATTGCTCGCAGAACGGATGGCCGATGGGGCCGAAAAGTTCTGGAGTGGCGACCGCGAACCGGAAGAAGATGCGTTAGAAGACCTCCCACTAGGTGGACCGAAGACCTGGTGAAGGTTGCGGGAATCCGGTGGATGCGAGTCGCAAGGGACCGGTCAATGTGGCGACACTTGGGGAAGGCCTATGTCCAGCAGTGGACGTCTTTCGGCTGAGATGATGATGAAGCATAAATTTACTAAATTTATTTAAATTTCTAAATAAAAAGAACTACAAAAAGGATATTTCTGAACGAAAACGAATGAATGAAGCGTTAATGTCAAACGCCTTGTCTCGTGTCGGAAAAATAATATTTTTGAAAAATATTCATTGAAACATTTTGAATATGTATTGTGTTGTTTGAACATAGTGTATAGGTTGTATTCAATTTGTATAGTGTTATGTATTAACTGAGTTTTGTTCGGCAAAGAGTTTTAAGATGACAATGACGAATTGAAAAACAAAGTGTGTTATATACGAGTATGTCACCGTAAAATTGTCAAACACGTTATATTACAATATAACGTGTTTCTCTCTAGCGATATTGTAAACTCTCGAATTATTGTCACTGAATATACGGAAGTATCTCTGCCCCCATAATCGCGACCGGGGGCACCACCCCGTTAGGTTAGTTAGGTTCCTTTAAACCCTACCCTACCCTAGGTTAGGTTTTATTAATCGGTATTTCTCAGGAATGGTACATTATCTTTTCATGAGAGTGGTTCCACTGGGCAAGGGGGACCCCTCCTTCCCTCAACACCGCGTGAGTTGACTACCATCGCATGCATTTCACGAAAAATAATGAGTTTTAATGAAAGCAGAATGTACGTTTGACAATAATTCGAGAGTTTACAATATCGCTAGAGAGATTACAATATAACATGTTTTTCAATTTTACGGTGACATATATAAACACACCAAAACTGAAATATATGAAAGTGTACTTATTTAAAATTGTTTTACTTATGTTATTTTGTCTAATCGAAATCCTATTGGCTACATTATACCTAAGATAAAAATTATCAAAAAACAACGAAATGAAAATGGAGAATTGATTAGAATGATTAGGTATGTTAAGGAGCAAGATTTACAGAGGGCGTGACAGGTTGGCAAAAAATCCCTAAAAAGGGCTCTCTATTTCCCGTATATATAGATGCTCTGTGAGATAACGAGTTAACAATTTACCATAGAGAACTACATCGGAATAGGTCTTATGTTTTAGGTTTTATAAGGTTTTGAAATTTTCTTCTTATTCCCGCACAGCTCTAACATTTGCTTCGATTAAATCTTGAAAGGTGCAAGTGGTTGTGCAGGACGGGCAGGGTAGGTGATGGAGCATATCCTGCAAGGGGGCTCCACCCTGTCAATCTGTTTGCGATGGATTGAGGATACCTCATTTGGTCAGATTATATTTCCAGTGACCAACCAAAACCCTACCTAACCCAAATAGGTTAAGACATTTCCAGATTGGACACTGGAATGCGGGCGGCAGATGTTCTTCCGGGTTGATGAAATGTGGAGGGATGTGCTTCTCCACAGTTCGCATCTCTCGTCTGACGCACCGTCTTCTAAAGAGGTCGTATATCTAAATAAGCTTTAACAGCTCTTTAAGCTGAAGGTAGTCAACCGACTAGATGGAACCTACACTCAACCTTCTACGACCAAAGGTTGAAGAAGTGGAACGGGCAAGATTTACTCGAGAAAAAAATTGTTTAATTTACTTAAACGTTATTTATGTTTGTAAAACCTACTTCAACTGATGTAAAGTAATCTTAGACTTCAATATTGATGAGAAACCGTATCATCTAATAACGTTCCGTTGGGGTACTTACTATACGTGTCGTAACCTACCTACTGATTTATCCAAGTGGCAAGGAAAATATTGGAATTATTGCAGTCCAATGATTTGGAATACTCAATTTATTACCTCATAGCCAGCTACTAAACACATGTATAAAGGTATATTTTGACAAAAAAATCCTTAGTAATGTATTTCTTTTCTAAATGTATTTGAGTCAATTGGAGGAAAGTAAAGTAATTTCGAAGATAATGTTGGCAGGACAGTCAGGAGATTGTGCGGAAGCGTTCCCGGTAATAGACAATAAGTTTGTTTGTTTCAGGAAATACAGATTTTGCAGTATTTTGTGTGAATAAAGCATTAATCAAACACTTATGGCACATGATTATCATTTCCAGAAGGTCATGAAGTAGAATACCTGACTATAACAACAATTTGGTTTACAATTGTGTGGATTGCAATAAACATTCATAAATCAAGGTTTCTTTTGAGAATCGTTCGCTTTGTACAAAAATGTAACGCCGGATATTGTCCTAAAGTTGAAGAATTTCGGATTTGAATCGCAAAAGGGGTATCCAGTTGTCTGTGAACGAGCGATCCTCCAAATAATACATATTTCCGATGTGAAATATTGTCATTTTTTGGAATCAGGTGTCGTGTTTGTCACTTTCCGTTCTATACACTCCACTGCACCAATTCTTATAAACTAAAAGGATTTATTTCAGGCGCTTTGTGTCAGAAATTTCGGTTTTGGAAGATATTTTATTTGTTTATTTCTTCTTTGGCAAGTTTTCATGTAAGTGATATGTAGCTGGAATCTCAGAACAAAATTCCAAAAATACAAATGTTTGGCTCAGGAGGGTAAGAGACCACTTCTGGCAGAGCGTTATTATATTTGTAGGAACTAGTGACTGGTTTCACTGAATCTGATTATCGAGTAACGCACATTTCCGTCTCTTTTACTCCTTATGTGTAAATTCACTTGTTACGACATGCGTACTTCTAAAATTTGGTTAGATAATCTTGATGATCCCTTTTGTGCACAAGAAAATACCACATAGGTACGTAAATGATTTCGACACTAGGAATTTTATAGTAGATGGTGCCTATTTCGGTAAGAACTGATTCAAATGCTTATTTGGGGAGTACCTATGAATTTACGATCTAACAATCACTTTACTGATAAAGAGGTTGCTAATACTGGCAACATTAAAAAAGTTTCACGTGTTCGTAACTTTATCCCCTTTTTTTTCTTATGGAAAAGGGTATATTATTATGTATGTACCTTAGAAATACCAAGTTAATCGTAGGTAAAAATAACCCTTCGCATAAACTAACAATCTGAATTCTGTGGTATGTACTAAAAAATTAAAAATTCACGGGAATTTCAACTTTTCATTTTGCGATGGACGTAAACAAGAAAAAAAATATAGATTGACGCTGTCGAGCGGAAAAGCTCCAGCATTTCTTGCACTTTTGGATCTTTTGATTGATGTATTTGTATGATTGTCACCTGTTCTTCAGTGCCACTCGAACTGGTGGGAACTTCTTTTGTAGTTTCAGTTGTCAGTGTCAAATTCACAAACTGTCAAAAACCAAAACTCAGGTTTGTCATTTTATTTCCCACATGCGTCGGACGTTGGGAGAATTGTCGACATCGACACATTTGGCCATAAAGAAAAATAGAACAAGTACAAAAGACTTTTTCTGGGATTTTGCAGAACAGTACTTCTGGTGATAAAAATTGGTTAAACCAATACCATACTATACTATTTTTATTAGTAACTTCATCAACATCAAAAAATCCTTAACGGGAAAGGAATGAATTAATAAAATTCAGCCGTTAGTAGACTCTCATAACCACTCGTTCCGAATAAATTGGGAATTCCGTATTTGATTAAACAAAAACAATTATGCTCAAAGTCAAAACTAGGAAAAATATGATAAAAGAGAGATATTTTAGTAGTGGATTTGTTATCATCGTAAGTGATTATAAATCTCATAAATCTTTGCTTGCCGAAATATGAATGTTAAAAAATATATATTTAAGAAATTTAAACACATTTTTGAAGAATGTTTAATTATTAAGGATCCTGATGTAAGGGCCAAGCGCATACTCTGTTTCTGACACAGGCTTTAATTATAGAACTCAATTTGGCGTGTAACGTTTTTGTGATAAAATTTAAAAAGTATAATCTGAATCGGACATTTCCAGTGAAACCTTTTAAGAAATAAAATATTAATTTGGGAACGAAAATGAAAATCATAACCGGGCGTAAAATGGCGCATCGAGCTTGTACAGATGTGAGAGTTAAAAAAAAGTCGTTTGTAATATATTTCTAATCCACTTATGCAGCCTAGAAAACTTGTTCAGTTGCCTAGGCTGCATAAGTGATAACCGACTTCAAAAAGGAGGAGGTTCTCAATTCGTCGGAACCTTTTATTTTTTACGTACGACGCTTGAAAGGCAAAAATATCTAAGCGACAGAAATTCCCAAAATGAGTTATATATACCAATGGATTTGTCATTTTTTTCTGCGTCGTTCAGTCTAATCGGTGTGCTTCTACGACGAGTTTTATGTCGCTTAGATATTGCGAAATTTATACCAAATCATAAATTTTGTGCTCACTAACCGACGCAAAAAAAGAGATTTTTAGGAAATTTTGGACTTAGGAAAATTAAAATATTGAAAATATCTACTTAGTCTATTTTTCATGTTTTTAATTTTTTACTTGATTGGACTTAATTATTTTCACTTTTCAAAAATTTCTTTACGTAAACGCTTAGTAGGTTTTAACCGTAAAAAATATTTGTGTATTGTACTTACAGTGTATTTAACTTGATGCCATTTTTTTTCGAAAGTGCAACTTGTATAATTTTACCCATATTAATATGTAATATTATTGGCGCTTAGATGATTTTACTAATTTTACACATATTAATTGTTCTAATGTAGACATTTTTACTTGATAGCTTTTATTATTAACTATGTCGGTTAGATAATTTTACCTATTTTATTTTAATATTTAAGAATGGCGTTAAGATATTTTTTTCCTGTACATACAATATATCTTACGTCGCTAAGGTACAACGCAAATTCCAAAATGTCGGTTGCGTATGAGCAACAACCGCATGGCACGTATCGAGACGAATGACATTCGGGCGTTCCGCGTCGCTTAGTGAGGACGTTCGTCCCGTTTATCACTTATTCTGCCGACGCACATGAAGACGTGGTGAGTATTCAAGCAAATTACAATACCTATTCATTTATAAATTACGCTTATACTTAGTACTTATAGTATTTATTACATAATAGTGCATATTTCGTTTAATAGACAGGTAATACCTATTTATAATCGATAATTATTTTTTTCTTACAGTTGAAACCATGACTCACGAACGGAAACGTCGAAGCTCTTCAATAGTTGAGATGGCGTTGGACAAAGCCGGTATAGAACATGAGAAGTGTCGTAAACGATTGAGTTTTGACCTAGACGTAGTAAGTACTAACCTATTTTAATGTTTAGTTTATCTTGTTTATAGTAGATTGATGTTATGCTGATGTGTACTATTTTCGGTAGGTAGATTGGCGTCTCATTCCCTCACGTAAATATTGACTTAAGTTGAGTTGTGTAATTTATTTTAAATTTAATCTTTCAAGGTAAGGAACTCTGATCCAACGCTGAACGTTGACGATACAAGACATCAAGGAGAAGTACTTTCGAAACGTCCAAATATTGAAACATCTGATTTTAACATAAGCCAACCTGCGGTGCCGTTTAATAACAGTATTATCACAAAACAATTTAACCAATCGCAAGCTTCCACTAGTATTGACGACTCAAATCATTTTGCTATTCCTGCTCCTACTGCCAGCTTATGCACTGCCACTAATTACACTGAAACTGATCTTGAAACAGTTGCTAATGATAAATTAGCTGATTATAATCTTAGTGTTTATAGTAGCTTAACCCTTGGACCAGAAACTGAAGAACCGGAACCGTTGAAACAACAAATCCAAGCCGAAGACACCACGTCCCTGTCGTTAGATCACGCAGGTCCTTCTACATCGGCTGACCAAAGCAAAGAATCTGATGAACCTAATTTAATTAAAAATAAAGTTGGTAAGAGAAAATCCAAGAAAAAAAACCAGTACATAGATTACATATCAGATTTAGAAGATTTTTCTACGTTTTATGGTGATGTAGATGATTCAGATAATTGGTCAGAAGGGCAAGAAGTAGAGTCAGAGGACAGCTTGCAGTCCGAAAGAAAAACAAAAAAAAACAAAAGGTGCACGAAGAAAAACACAAAAAAAAGTCAACAAGTTGAAGAAGATATTCATGATGAAGTAGTCGGAGAATCAGCTAACAAAACAAAAAAAAATAATTCAAGAAAAAAACGGTCTGAAAATAGAACTTCTGGTGTTGAATATGTAACAAAGAAAGGTGTCGTTGTACCAGCAAAAACTATTTTAGCTAACCCTTGTTGTGGTAAGAAATGTGGCAATGACTGCGGGTCTGTGACTGAAGAAAGAAGGGAGAGTTTATTTAATTTCTTTTGGAGGCTGGATAAAGTACGTCGTCGTGATTGGTTAGTGTCTCTTTCTCAAAAAGAAAATGTTAAACGCAAACGCTCAGATTCTGATAAACGAAACTATACATTCAAATATTTTATTAATGAAGGAGAAGGTAGAAGATATGTTTGCCAACAATTTTTAGCAGCTACTTTAAATATTTCAGATAAAACAATTTATAGTATTGTGAAAAACGCTACTTGGGGATGTGCAAAAGAAGATATGAGAGGAAAATGTGAACCACCAAATAAAACTAAAGAATCAACTTTAGATGCTGTTAAGAAGTTTATTAAAAATTTACCAGCTGTACCTTCGCACTATTGTCGCCAAGATTCGAGCAAAGTATATCTTTCCCAAGAATTTAAAAATATGTCGAATTTATACAACCTTTACAAAAAGCATTATGTAGAACAGGGTATAGACGTCGTGAGTGAGAGAATTTTTCGTAAAATATTTCAAGAGAACTTTAACATTGGCTTCCACGTGCCCAAAAAAGACAAGTGCCTTAAGTGTCTACAGTTTGAAAAGAATGATAATCCTGAAAAACAAAAAGAGAAGCAAGACCATGAAATAGAAAAAGAAGAAAGTTATGCCCGTTTCAAAGTTCACAAAAATATTCACAAAGATGATCCCTCAACTCTTTGTGCTAGTTTTGATCTCGAAAAAGTGCTAAATACACCTTATGCCCAATCTATGCTGCTGTACTATAGTAGAAAACTAGCAGTGTATAATTTGTGTTTTTATGAAAATGGAACTCGCAACGTTTTCTGTTTCTATTGGGATGAGAGCAACGGCAAGCGTGGCGCTAACGAGGTTGCGAGTATACTTCATAAATATATTCAATCAGTGGATGCTAGAGGGAACATCACTCGATTACTTCTATACTGCGACTGTTGTCCGGGCCAAAATCGTAACCGTACTGTATTGGCAATGTTGCATTCCTCGCTACAAGAGTGCAAAAATATAAACACCATTCAAATAAACTTCCTTTTGACTGGACACACTTACATGCCCGTGGATAGTGTCCATGCTATTATAGAAAACAAATTAAAAAATACTACCGTTTATGCACCATCACAATGGTTTACTGTTTTTGCAACAGCTAGGCAGAATCCATCACCTTTTGCAGTGGAAAGGCTGAGTTATGAAGATTTTTATAGATGGGATAGTATTAGTGACAAATATTTTAAGGGTAATCTCACAGGAAAAATAAGCAAGGTCCGTGTTATGACTTTCAAAAAGGACAAGCAAGTTGTTAAATATAAAACATCTATGAATGCCATTGCACCATCTTTTGATATTGAAGTTCAGTCAAAAACCAAGGTATCATCACTTCTGCCGTGTTATAGATCTCAGTTGCCCATAGCAAAAGCCAAATATGATGATCTTGTCAAACTTTGCACTGATAAAGTAATTCCTAATTGCTTCAAGCATGAATTTGTAAACATTCCACGTGCAACTAATGTAAAAGATTGTCTACCTGAATCAGATGTTGAAGATAGTGAATTGCACGGTTAAAATAAGTATAATTATTTATAAAACGAGATCTCACGATATTTTTTTATTTTTAAAGACTGATTGATTATTCCTGCCCTAAAATTATGTAAGATGTTATTTGTTATGTGAGACTGTTTTGGTTGTCAAAAGTTTATGGCACTTTATGTTGTCATAATGCAGAGCACTAGAGCTATTTTGTTTGTTATTGTTTTTGAACTCATTTAGTTTTGATACTCATGTTAATCTAATTATAAGAATTCAAACTACATAGCGTTTTATAATTATGTTTTTTTGTGTTTTATAATTTTCATTTGTGTTTTCAAATAGCGCAACTTAATTTGTAACTTGATTTTTTGATCTCAGAACTAGTAAAACTTATTAAGAGTAGATAGTCCCTAAGGAGTTATTTTGTTAATTGTGTTTGTTTATGTGGTAACAACCGTCAAATAATAAATAAGTGATTAAAGATTGATTTTCAATAAAAACTACCTATATTTAACAAAGTTTACGCTCATTTATGTCCCCACTCGTTAAAAAAAGTACTTTATAAATTTAAATAGTGTCGCTTAAGAACTAAGATTTACATTCATTTTATTTAATATAGTTACATTTTGTATGGAAGAGATTTAAAGTAAACAACATTTAGATAACTTACCGTATTTTATTTTAGAAACTCTTAGATCATTTAGATAAATACTCTTGTCTATAAATTCTTAAGTGTTTGTATTTATTTACTTTTGCCTGTTATTTCGTAAATCTTTATCGATAGCTTAAATAATTTTAAATGTTGCTCCAAACTTATCAGATGCAATTTAAATAATGTTACTTGTTTTTTCATAACATTCAGTGATAGCTTAGATAGTTTTACCTGTTTATAAAAAGGGGATTTTTTTTATCTAAGCGACGTAAACTGCCTTTTATTTGAGAGCTACAGGGATCATTTTAATATCAAAAATAGCTTTAAAAAATAGGTAAATTTTTATGTTAACAGCATCTAAATCCGACTATATTGTAATTTTTTATAAAATTTTTTCAAAAATTTTTACCTTCAAATCACTCTCCTGTGAAGTTCATTCAATGTCGCTTAGTAATTTTTGCCTTTCAAGCGTCGGTATGTTCCCCGTTTACTCGAAGATGGCTGGAGCGATTTGAATTATTCGTTTTTTGTTTGAAACGGTATACTTCCCAGGTGGTCCCATAATCATCAAGTCGGGATCTGATGATGAGATCCTGGAGAAATTGAGAGAACTCTTCAAATGTTTTGGGGTAGTTTTTAGAACAGTACTTTCTTAAAGTGGTCCCATTTCAATTTGGTGAAGATCTGGTGAAGAACCTCGGAGATAGGCAACGGAACTCCTCAATAAATGATAGCAAGTGGACTGGTATTGCTGAAATCTCATAACTATCTATTGTTTACTCCAGTTCATAACATAAAATCACGCCGCTACGCGGTGAAGGGGTAAAAAATAAAACCGACTCCAAAAAACACAAAAAAAATAAAAATAACTTTAGCTTCAGAAGTCGGTGACAAGAAACTAAGTAAATCAATCAAACAAGCTAAAGTTATTTTTCACTTTTTTGTGTTTTTTGGAGTCGGTTTTTGTCTGACAAAGTTGTCTGAAAAATTGTTCCACGGGGAGAGCCGTTAGCAAACAGTGTCGTCAGAACTATGCAATATTAAAGGATATCTACTTTTTCTTAGTTAGCCTGAACTCTGGGCAAGACTTCCCCCATTCCACCCATTTTTTTCAGTGTTGTGCTTCTTTTTGCCAAATTATATCCATACTTACTGACATTTTATTAGTCGTCGGTAGCAGGATAAGAAGGTAACATTCCCTCGCCATATTTACAGGTATCGTGATGAAGCGATGTAACATAATCTTTAGAAAGGTTGGATGTCTCGAGAGCTCGTAAAATTTGGGCTCCCTGAAAGGTTCGCTGACTTTTCTAACACCTCTAGATATCGCAACGACGACGGAAAATTTTATTATTTTCGATTATGAATTTCTTTGCTCAGCCTTTAAAAATTAAGTGTTTACACACTTAAATCCCCAATTTAAATCTGAGTAGTGTTAAGAGGAAGAAGGTCACTTCAAATCTAATTTCCAATACATTGCCTTCTGACATTTTTAGTATTCAGTAGCTTCAAAATGGTCGGTGACTGTGAAAATGTTCGCTTGCCGATCTAGAATAAATTGTAGACACAATTCGCGTTAGCGCTGCACTCCCACGTGCTGATTCGTTCAAATATAGGTTTCTGTTTTGAATAAGTCAACAAGCTTTAATGTTTAAGCAAACTTGCAGCTGTTTTCGAAACTTTTTCTTTGGCATACAAGATGCATGAAAGTTTACTTCTGTTACTTGGCTACGTTGCATATTAGATCCTATGAAGAAAAGACGTTGGTCATGTTCGTGCACAAAACACAAAAATAGTATATACTAGCTTATGAATTGCCCACGGGATCGTACTTCCGGGATGAAAAGAGACTGGCCAGACTATAATCTATCTACGTGCCAAACATCTAGATCCGTTCTGGCATGATTGAGTAGCATCCATTCATCCAAACTTTGGTATTTATAATACTGCAGAAAATAATGTAGTATTTATTTGTGTGAAACAAATAATAAAGAACACCAGACGTATATTTTCCAAGCCTATTGATGCGTTATATGTGTTATTTGTAAACACTGAACATTTGTATCAACGCAGATTCACTGAAGCGTACTTACATTGTATAAAATAACATGAGCAATTATGGAAGAATGGTGTAAAAAGGTGGAAAACAAGGCGTTACTCAATTACCGAACTAATTGAGGTTAGAAAACAAAATATTGATTGTGAAAGCGTTCCGAGCGAGGCCATGTGATGCCAAAACTTTGGATATAAACAATTTCGGATCAAATTACGTTCACAGTTAGTTTCTGACTAATTGCTTAAGTTGACATTGTTTGCAGGAGCACAATAGTGTTGAGAGTTTAGAGACATTTTAATTTTAAAAAACCTTTTTTTTTATAGATAAATTTATATTGTTTCCAAGTTAATCAGCAGGTTTTAAATAGAAAGAAGTGGCTACAAACTTGTAGTGCAACACTAATCCACAACGTTATTGTCGTCTGTGATGATGTGAGATTTATCAAGACGCTTTATCTTCTGACAACGAGGAGAGATACTTCATAAAAGAAGAGTGTGATAAGAAAGCTTTTCTTATTCATAGTGATATTCATTTCCTGATAGCGGAAACGTAGCTTGGATAGACATGCGGTGGTAGACTAATCTATCATTACCCATGCACAATCGTGAGCTCGGTGTCACGTCGTTAAGCTTTGTGCCCTGCCATGAGCGTGCATTGGGACCGCCCTCGGTTCTACTGTGTGATTGGAATGCCCACAAAAGCATAAAATCGTGAAACTAACAAAGCCTCACACATTTCACAGAGTTGATATGGATTCCCGTATATGTTAAGGCTTTCAGAATAATTTTAGAACGGATATCGACTGTGATAATGGTCACATTAATATACATTCAAGTTCATGTGTGTGTGGGCACTTAATCCAACTAAGATATAGCTTCACACTTAACTATGATATAAACTTTGTAACTGTGTACCTTGCTAATGCGTTCGACATGAGTTCACAATTAACGATTTACAATATACCTTATCTATGTTTTCAACGTTAGGGAATATTAGATTACCTGTACATTTCCTTTTATTTTTGAAAAGTAAAATACATTCTGGTACATTTTACTCTTCATACTTTTGGAGTGGGAAATAAATATTTTGAATCGAAGATTAAAGACCCCTGTGAGGTCCGTATAAACCGCGCCTAGCGATTTCCAGGATGGATTTATTTCGTTCTGTAATATTGAAAACAGTGAATTTTTCCTTATTTCCATAAATAGAAAACCAATGAAGAAGGTAGTTGCTATCCTATCTTACAATTTTTTGGATAATACTTTTGTGTTCACCAAAAATCTAAAGGTACATCTATGTATGCATTTCTAAAATACTGATCGTGCACCAAATATTCCTGAATGTTACACAAAATATGTATTGTTTTTTCTCGCGATATTGTAATGTCTCGAAGTATTGTCAAGTGAACATACGGAAGTATCTCTGCCCCCATAATCAGAACTTGGGGCACCCCCCCGTTAGGTTAGTTAGGTTCCTTTAAACCCTGCACTCGGAAATAGGGGCCCCGCGAAGCGGGGCTCCGTCGAGTACGCTTTTTAGGGGGAATATAAAGTGTTTTAAGGTTATGTTATAATATATTAATCGGTATTTCTCAGGAATGGTGCATTAACTTTTCATGAGAGTTGTGCTACTGGGCAAGGGTGTTTGACACTTTGATTAAATACATTTTGCAGTGCATTATCTGAAGTAAAACTAAAAAAATAAATGCTTGTTTTTAAAATTAGGTGTATTACTATTTTTAGAAATTTGCAACAGTTGTTAAATAGATGCTCGTTATGACATATTTTAATGAACATATTTTGGTGCACATTCAGTATATTTGGTGGAACACAGGCAAAATTAGGTAAATGAAATGGGAATAAATTGAAGTACTTTTAAATACCATCCCAATTTTTTCAGTATTATTGGAAAATAGCTCACTTATTTCTTTCGGTAGGTAAGTAAAATCGTCACGTTAAAAGATTTAAATAAAGAAGTCACGGTTAACAAATTTCTTTAAACTGAACTTTTGCCACAAATTCCAAACTAAACCAGAAAATATATCGACATTTAGTTCGGTATTTATAAAGCGTGTGATTTGGGTCGTATTCCATTTTGCGTCGGCCCTTTGTCGGTGCCCTAGGGCGCACTTCCCTGGCTGCCAACATGTGTACCATTTTATTGTCCTGTGTCAGACACGAAGTTAATAAATTACGACTGAGCTGAACCTACATTACTTTATATTTGACTTTTACTGCTCGTAAAATTTTACTACAATGGAAAGAATCATAAGATACGTGAGTAATATCGTACGTATTCCAATTATTAGACTTGCGAGGTTCGTCTGAATTGAGTTTGGTCTCTTTTCCCATAAAAAAATACAAAATAAAACAAAGTTTCACATTTTCCTTAACTGTAATAAACACCACCGTAGTCTATAAGTGGAACTTTATCGATCGAGTACCGCAGCACACGGAATGCGGATCGTATCAGAAAATCCTTTTTTGTTAACCTTATTATACCGGTGTTCTTAACTTTTAGATTAGATCTTATACACTACTTCCCATTCCATTTGATATTGCCAATTACCTCCCAAGTTCACGACACAACTTGTAGCGAACATTTCGATTCGGTGTGTTCCAAATAGTTCGTACGACATCGTACGATTTTAATTTGCAATTTGATTACGACACGTATAGGGTGGATTATATCGAAAGCCGGTTCCTTTCTTAGCTTCTGTGTATTCGTTCTGTAGTACTCATATTATAATAAAAAATATAAATAATTGAACAGCCTACAGTCTAAGTGGTATTGGTCTTTCTATTTCTAAATGTGCATTTGGTATTCTGCAGATGATTGTATCTCGCGCAGATAACCCTATCCAAAACAAATGCATTGCGTTGGGCGCTAACTAACATAATATTATATAAGTCGACTTCTTATAAGATGTAACTTAAGCTTCTTTCTTCTTTCTGACGGGAGATGGCTGATGTTATAAGGCTTATGATATCAGCTATGTCTCATCAGTATGTGTCCAGCCGTTTCCAAAATTAGCTGGGACTAACAGATAGACCAACAGTCAGATAGGTGAAAATTAAAAAAAAACGGGTACAAAAATTATAGTGCTTACGTACTCATGTTTTTGTAATAATTCAGAAAAAAATGATATGTATGTTAATGTTTTTCATTAAAAAATCCTTCCTTTTACTCAATAGGTCCCTAAAGATTTTATTGTACTAATTAATTTCTTAGTAAACTAGTTGTGCAGGTAAATGAAATACATTACTTGAGCAAAGTAACCAAGTTTACCCTACATTTTAATATTTAAAATGTAGATTTGGCAACCTCATTCTGATTGAACCGATATTGGGGGTGTTTACCACCGTGAAGAAAATGTAAAATTCAGATGTGGATGTGAAACCAGAAAATTGGAATGTAGCGCACGCACGCTCGCTTCAAATCAGATAGGTGACTCCCATCTTTGAAACGCGAATGCAGCGTTCCTTTCTGATCACTGAAAATTATTCTATCACACACCATTTATAAGGTTTTAAATAATAGCATGTTTTATGTGTCGGTTTATTATTTGTTACTGTGGACATTAAAATATCACGTAGGTATGAATCAAACATAGGTAAAGGTATTATAGAAAGGGTTTCGGCTAAATTGAGTACATTATTGTATTAATTTTTTGAACATTTTCATACCTGTGAATATATTTTGAGATTTCAGTCAGGAGGAACACTTTTTTACACGTGAAAAGCCCAGTTACGACATGATATTATGGTTCTTATTATTTTGCCGTTGTTAATTTATACGAAATGGATATTTGACGAAAACATGAGTTTTCAAAACCTCCCTAGATTGCCTAGCGTCTCGGTCCGGGTGCAATTAGTGGTAATCAAATGTTAAGATTGGCATACAAAATGAAAAAATAGGAATTGCTGACATTACCAGTGGATTTTCCAAAAAATCTTTTAACAAGGTCTGTTAATTACGAATACTTACAATTTATAAAGTCTGCTACGTCGGGCGATGACTTCATGATATGTGCTGTAATTGCTTTTCTTTTTAATTTAAAATAAGATACTAAATTTGTTGTTTACATCATGTATACAACACAGATCTTTGTTTTAAAATGTCTGGCGTTAATACCCACACATAAAATGTAGACCAGCGAACAAAAACTTTTAATCCTGCTCCATTAATCTCGTTTTATCATATTATGATTAATGCTTCCGCTGCACATTTGTTTGTTAAAAAGTGTATTTTATATTAATTTATGGATGGATTACCAAAGTTAGTATCAGGAATGTGTATAAAATGGGTACATATCATAATCCCGAATTTTAAAAGACCGAATTTTAAAATACCGATGGACGAAATCCCGAAAATTGAAACGCCGAATGGTTGTTTGGTCGAAACTTTAAAATCCCGAAAGTTCAGTAGACCGAAAGTTTGAAATCCCGAAGTTCAGAATCCCGGAGTTTAAAATCCCGTAGTTCAAAATCCCGTAGTTCAAAATCCCGAAAGTTCATTTGTCCGACAGTTTAAAATACCGAAGTTCAAAATCCCGAAAGTTTAAAATCCCGAAGGTCAAAATCCCGTAGTTCAAAATCCCAAAATAGTCACCGTTTCCGAGAAAAACGATTTGCAAGCATGTAGCATACAGTATTAACAAGCATGCAGCAAGCATGCAGCAATCATGCAGCAAGCATGCAACAAGCCTGAAGCAAGCATGCAACCAGCAAGCATGCAGTATGCAAGCATGCACCATGCAGCAGGCATGGTTTCTGTCACGGCTCCGACGCCGCGCCTACGCGGGCTTCAATTACACTCTCGGGGTAGGGCAGAAAAGACTACGTGGAGTCGGTTCTGCAGCGATTCATTTCTGTCACAAAATTTGTGCTTATAGGAAACCATTTTTTTTTTTTTTTTTTGGAATTCCACAATTAATATCTTTGTACAAACGTTGTTTTATGACATCAAACGATAAATAATTAATTGTTTGTCAAATAATACGTTACTAAATAAAAGTTTTCGTCCATTCGAAATTTAGTCCATTCGGGATTTCGTCCATCGGTATTTCAACCATCGGTATTTCGTTCATTCGGGATTTCGTCAATTCGGGATTTCATCCATAGGTATTACAACCATCGGTATTTCGTTCATTCGGGATTTCGTCAATTCGGTATTTTGTCCATTAGAGATTTCGTCCTTTCGGCCATTTGAACATCGGTATTTTGTGTTTCGATATAACGACTATCGGCATTTAAAACTTTCGGTATTTTGAATTTCGATTTTTTGGACGTCGGTATTTCAATCATAGGTATTATGAACTTTCGGGATTATGATACGTACCCGTATAAAATATATGAGGTTTCAGAAATTCTAAATAAACCGTAATATTTTTGAATCAATGATTTTACCGAAGAAACCCCAAATATCTACTAAGTACTACTTGTTTTTTTTCTGTTCTAAAATAACAATGTGTGAGTAAAGCTATTGCTTTAAACCCAACGGAGACAGATATCTTTCAACTGTAATATTATTTTCTTAATCTATATGTCACCGTAAAATTGTCAAACACGTTATATTACAATATAACGTGTTTCTCTCTAGCGATATTGTAAACTCTCGAATTATTGTCAACTGAACATACGGAAGTATCTCTGCCCCCATAATAGGGACTTGGGGCACCCCCTTGTTAGGTTAGTTAGGTTCCTTTAAACCCTGCACTCGGAAATAGGGGTCCCGCGAACCGGGACTCCGTCGACTACGCTTTTAAGGGGAATATAAAGTGTTTTATGGTTAGGTTATAATAATCGATATTTCTCAGGAATGAATGTATCTTTTCATGAGAGTGGTACCACTGGGCAAGGGGGACCCTCCACACCGCCTGAGTTGACTACCATCGCATGCATTCACGAAAAATAATGCGTTTTATTGTAAGCAGGATGTTCGTTTGACAATAATTCGAGAGCTTACAATATCGCTAGAGAGATTACAATATAACGTGTTGGACAATTTTACGGTGACATATAAATTAAGACCTCAACAGCATTGTGTCTATGGGTGAGATTTACTACATACTTTTGTTTGCTTAGAGATTCAAAATCTTTTTCTGGCGCGCTTAATCCTGTCTAATTCCGAGCTTTCTGTACTAAACAAATCTCCAACACTGAGATTTTCGACTATTAAGCCGGTCTGAACTGAGAATAAATAACTCTTTTTGTTTCGTTGGTTTGTAAGTAAAGCCCACTATTACTGTTTCAGTTTGAAGGTCGTCGCGTGTGCTATACCCAGCTGGCTTGCTGCCTCGATGTATGAATGGACGCTCTGCCTGCTGCCTGCTCTCACTGTAGGTAATATCTGTCATGGCGCAACAAAAACACCGTATGGTGTTTGTAAACGACCTACGTCGAAATTATTTTGGAATTTACATGCAGAAAGAGAAAATAATACGACGCTGGTATCGATTTAATGCAACACATGGACCGCTTCGCGGAATTGAAAAATATTTGCATTCTGATGCGGACGCACATCACCCGCACCGGAGGAATTAATTACTGTTAGTGTAAATAATGGTGGCAGATTTGTTTTAAGTAAGTGCAATAATTCTCTACGTAGCTATTTTGGAAACCAACTTCTGTAAATAAGGAACGAGTTAACTACTTGTAACGGACGACGAGCCCTTCACAAAATGTAACCCTAGTATAAGTAGTTTTTAGGAAAATAACGGGGACCTCTATGTCTGTCTACCCCCGAACTATTATATACTAAAAGGCCTTAAGCCTTACGCAATGATTTGCGATGTTGCATCAGCTTTTGTGGAGGGGATATTGGTCAAGTCAGTACTTGTCCAAAGGGAGATATTACGCAATGAGTTAAACTATTGCATCAGCTAATGGGAAAGTCCATTTTCACGGGCTATGATTGATTAAAGGTCCCAGAAAGACGCAATAGTGCCCCCACAACTTGCAATGACGTAATAATCTATGTAAGGGGAACCGATTATTTAATCGATAATCGAGTCAAATAAGAACAAATAGAAACAAGTAATAACTTCATTCAACCAGTGAATCAAGGAGAAGTCTTCAAGAAGTCAAGGAAGAGCTCCATATCAGACAGATTGTCACAGATATAAAGTAGATTCACAGTTCTTATCAGTTACCTAGTGTCGTAACAAGTTAATAAGTAAATGAGTCCCACGTTCCCCACGTCGTAATACGTTATGTACATTCCTTATATAACAGGAACATTTAACAGTGTAAACTCTTGTGTCCCGCTTCAAATATAAGCTATTTTCGATCTCTAATATACAATAAAAGTGTTAAAGTATCCACCTCTTTAATTCAATACAGTCCACCCCAACAGTTGGTCCATTCGAGACGGATAAGCAGTGAAGTCCCAACATTTGGTCCTTCAGATCCAGTTAAATAGCGAAAAGTGCCGGTATAATACATAGCGCGTAATAAAGTGTTATAAGCGGGCACATAAAACTGTAAGTACTGAACGAAATTAACTTTATATATATCGTGCGTAAATAAAGTTCCGTGATAGGAAAAGTGATATTCTGTGTGCCAAAATCGCGATCATAAGTGCGCGGTAAAAAAGGGTAAGCAGAATAACAGGATTCATAAGCGATATTCTGTATTAAATCGCGATCATAAGTGCGCGGTAAAAAAGGGTAAGCAGAATAACAGGATTCATAAGCGATATTCTGTGTATTAAATCGCAATCATAGTGCGCGTTAATAAAGGGGTAAGCAGAATAGTGGGACTCATAAGTGAATATTAAAAAGTAAATTGACTCGATTCGCGTTGTGGAATGAAATACTAACGGATATATTGTTATAAAACATATAAAAGTGACCGTGTTGTGAATAAATAGTTACGCGTCATATACAAGCGCGCGTTATATAACATAGCGCACGCCCGTTGATAACGTATTGCCGCCGTGACTAGATATAGTGCCGTATGGTACATAGGGCCGTCGTAAGTTATAGTGCCGTCACAAGTATATAGTGCCGTCACAAGTATGTAATAGTGCCGTCGCGGTAAATAGAGGACTAGTCGTGATATAATAACAGCGTTGAAGTGCAGCTAAGTGAACGTCGTAGTGGACGAATCTGGTGAAGTCCAAAACCACAGGATAGGACTGTCGCGCATCTTTCTCCCCGCTTAAAGTCAACCTGTAGCGTACCATCTCGGACAATGGTGGTCACCCGAAGCCAGGGTGATGCTGCAGAAGCTGAGGACCGGAGGCGGGCCCTGCAGGAGAGGGCAGACGAGCATAGAGAGGCAGTTCTACGCCAGGAAGCGGAACGGATTCGAAGAGAGAGACTACGGAGGATTTCAATAAACCCACCCTTGTCACCGGCAGTGACAAGTGAGCAAAATATTATATCTTCACGACCAACTACCGCGCCCCTTACGACAGCAGACACGACCTTAGCAGGACCATCGTCAGGACTTCTTCTGAGTGAAGAACATGGACAAAGGACGAGGTCACCCACCCAATCGGTGAGGTCACATAGGTCACAGAGGTCACAGAAGTCACAAAGGTCAACCAACAGTATTACAACGCGCATAAGGCTAGCCGAATTGGAAGCAGCAGAGAAGCTTGCAGCCATCCGGAAGAAGTCTCTCGACCTGGATGAGGACCTGGTCAAGAGAAGATTAGCCGCCCAAGTATCTGTCCTAGAGGATGAACAGGACAGCCTGCAGGATGAGCCCCTCATCACTCAGGAGGAAAGCCATCACAGTAAAGTGGATGAATGGCTTCAAACGAACCCCCTCAGATCACGGGGGGAGGGGGACCAAGGCCCCCCCCGGGAGGACCCAAAACATATTAAATTCGACTTGCCACGGGGAAGGTCGCCGGCATCGACGAAGCACAGGAACAGCATCGATAACTTGGCAACGACCTTAGAAAAGATGGCAAGACCCCGATTACGGCATACGGATTTACCGGTGTTCTCCGGTAGTGTGAACGAGTGGCTGCCGTTTAGGGCGGCCGTGAACGACACTACCAACATGTACAGTATATCGCCTGCTGAGAACATACAGCGATTAAGGAGCTGTCTCAAGGGAGAGGCAAGGGAGGCGGTTTCCGGCCTCCTACATACTGCCACTGATCCAGAGGCCATCATGAGGACACTCGAGCAATGCTTCGGACGACCAGAGGCACTCATCGCTCGCGCCATCGAAGATATGAAGAAGATGACGAAGCCCATGGCATCAGCCTCGGACTTAAACAACTTCGCCATCAAGGTGCAAAACGCGGTATGCGTGATCAAAGCAGTCGACCGAGGAGGATACCTACACAACCCAGTACTGACTGGCGAAGTGCTGGACAGGTTGAGCCAACATATGAAGTCGAAATGGTGCGACTTCGCCTTCGAGAACGACGACAAAACGGAGCCGAAGATAGTTATGCTGTCTCGTTTCCTGATGCGGGAAGCGGATAGGGCGTTACGATACGCCTACGCCCCGCCCACTGGCGCCGCGCCCGCCAACCAGAAGAAGGAAACCAGACAACCAGTGACAGCAAAGAAGAGAGCTACCCCCGTCTACACAGCCGTCGAGAGCCAAGAAGAAAAAGGTCGGTGTCCTAACTGTAAACAAGATCACGTATTACATAAGTGTCCCAAATACAAGGAGATGAGCGTCAAGAAGCGATGGGAGTATGTCAGAGCCAACGGCATATGTTTTAGATGTGTCGAAAGTAAACATGGGCGATATAGATGTAAGGCGAAGCCGTGCGGCTTAGGCCAATGCCGCCGGCCTCATCACGCCTCCCTCCACGAAGAGAGGGAAGGCACCAAGGAAGAAGTGACGACCGTGAAGGTTACCGCAGAGCCCAGCAAGGAAGAAGCGGTGCTGTCGGTGGCGACCAAGTTCGCGGCCGACCAGAAGAAGGTACTGCTGAAGATGTGCCCCATCATAGTCACCGGGTCACGGGGGGAGGTAATGACGTACGCATTGTTCGATGAAGGAGCGACCGTCACCCTCATTGATCAAGACCTGGCGACCAGAATAGGAGCTGAAGGGACCCCACGCCCGCTACACATACGCGGCGTGAACATGTCTTCGGAAGTGCAGGAGAGCAGAGCGGTACGGGTGCAGGTTAGGAGCATCCGGAAAGACGGTCAGTCACACGAGCTTCGAGCAAGGACCATCAAGGACTTGAGGCTCCATCAACAATCCATCCCAGACAACCTGCTGAATCACAAGCACCTGCGAGACCTGCCCAGAGAGGAGGTTTGCTACGAGCAAGCTCGTCCAGGACTCTTGGTGGGCACAGACCATTGGGAGTGCATAGTGACCAGGGAACTACGAGTCGGTGGCCGCGATCAGCCAGCCGCCTCTCGAACGGAGTTGGGATGGGTGGTGCACGGAACAGCACCACGAAGCGTTATCACGCAAAAAGAAGACATACTGCACGTCATCGAGACCGGGAGAGGAGACGAGCAACTGCACGATCTAGTCGAAGCACACTTCAAAATAGAAGCCTTGGGCGTCGCCAAGAGACCCCGCGTGAACGAAGCGGACCAGCGGGCGACGACCATCGTGAAAAGGACGATCAAGAAGATCGACGAAGGCTACGAGGTGGGGCTGCCGTGGCGGACTGACAACGTGGTCATGCCACCAAGCTACGGAGCAGCGCTGAGACGACTGAAGAAGATCGAACAGAAAATGGATGCGTCACCGGACTTTGCCGTGCAGTACGCCACACAGGTCAAGAACCTGTTGGACAAAGGATACGCGATGCCATGCGACGGAACAGAAAAGGACAGCCCCGTCTGCTGGTACCTGCCTCACTTCGCCGTACAGAACCCAAACAAGCCTGGGAAACAGCGATTAGTCTTCGACGCGGCGGCAACGAGCTATGGAAAATGTCTCAACGACGAGCTACTGGAAGGTCCAGACCTACTGCAGTCCCTGCCGGGCATAGTATTCCGGTTCCGAGAGCGGGCAGTGGCAGTCACCGCAGACATACAGGAGATGTTCCTGCGGGTGAGAATAAGGCAGCAAGACCAACCAGCTCAGCAGTTCCTGTGGAGAGACCAAAACAGGACGACGGCCCCGCGTCACTACAAGATGAGAAGCATGATCTTCGGAGCAGCCAGTTCCCCGTATATGGCTCATTACGTCCGGGATTACAACGCGGAGCTTCACGGCAGAGAGTATCCCAGGGCCTTAGAGGCCATAACCAAGAACCATTACATGGACGACTTGGTGGCAAGTTACAGCGATCCAGAGGAGGCGTGGTAGACAGTTGATGAGACTAGAAAGGTGCACGCGACCGCCGGCTTCACGCTACGAGGTTGGAGCTCCAGCGACGCGACGGTTTTGCGCGACGTGCCCCAGACACTCCACGCCACCGCCCCGACACAACTAGGAGGGGAGCAACCTGAGAGCAAGATACTCGGGCTGTACTGGAACGCAGAACGAGACGAACTCGGGTTTAATACATCCATGAACCGAGTGCCGTCCGAAGTAAGAGAACGAACTCGTGCTCCCACCAAGAGGGAGGCACTGAGCGCAGTGATGTCCATCTACGACCCGCTAGGACTGCTGAGTCACTTCACAGTACGAGCGAAGATAGTACTCCAGAGCCTGTGGCGCCTACAAACAACGTGGGACACGCCCATTCCGGAGGAAGAGAACGAGCTCTTCGCGGCCTGGCTAGGTCAATTAGAGGAAGTAAACAGACTGCGGCTACCCAGGTGCTACCTTAAGAAGAAAACACAGCGCATCGAACTGCACGTGCTGTGCGACGCAAGCGAACAAGCGTACGCGACGGTAGCATACTGGAGAGCAACAAACAAGGATGGGACCATCGACGTCGTGCTGGTCGCGGCCAAGGCAAAAGTAGCACCGCGGCGAGCCCAGACAATACCACGTCTGGAGCTGCAGGCAGCGGTGATAGGAGCCCGACTCGCCGACACCATCAAGAAGGAACACCGTATCGAGGTCAACAGTACGACTTATTGGTCGGACTCCTCTACGGTGATCCACTGGATCCATCACGACATGAAGAGGTACACGCCGTTCGTCGCGCACAGACTCGGAGAAATCGCCGAGCTCACCAGCAAAGAAGAATGGCGCTGGGTGCCCACGGAGCACAACGTGGCGGACGACGCTACCCGACTCACCAACGCGCCGATCTGCGCAACCGACCGCTGGTTCCGCGGGCCGGGTTTCCTCCGTCTATTGGAGGAGGACTGGCCCGGGACGCCGGCGTCGGAAGAAAACGAAGAGGAGGTCCTGCACATTGCGCCGGCCCCTGAACGAGACAGCTGGCTGCCTGATCCTGCCCGCTTCTCCAAGTACGAGACGCTGGTACGCGCTGCTGCGCGCGTGCTCGCATTTATTGATGCGTGCCGCCGCGTCTCGCCTCGACTCGAACATCGGCACATTGAACGCGCCGAAAGGGAGCTCCTGCTGAAAGCACAGCAGGACAGCTTCCCCGAAGAGTTGAAGAGAATCCAGTCTGCTCGCCCCGTCCCCAGGACGAGTCGGCTGTACAGACTGGACCCCGTATTGGAAGACGGCCTATTACGCGTGCGAGGACGAATTGAAGCCTCTAGCGCGCCTGTGGAGGCCAAGCGACCTATCATTTTGGATGGTCGCCACCGAGTGAGTAAGTTAATTGTAATGCGCGAGCATTGCGCCGCTGGGCATGCCAACAGGGAACGAGTTACCAACGACTTACGGCAGCGCTATTGGATCATCCACTTGCGACCCACGGTGCGAGCCATTGAAAAGGCCTGCGCGTACTGCCGGAGACTGCGAGCAACGCCGCAGCCGCCGGCCACGGGAGACCTGCCACGCGCCCGCCTGGACCCCTTCCATCGCCCGTTCACCAACTGTGGTGTGGACTATTTCGGGCCCATGATGGTCAAGGTGGGCCGGCGCCGAGAGAAGCGATGGGGCGCACTGTTTACGTGCCTCACCTCCCGCGCCGTGCATCTCGAGCTCGTCGCATCATTATCAACAGACTCAGCCATTATGGCGCTGAGAAGGATGGCTGCGCGCCGCGGCTGGCCGCGGCTCATGTATTCCGATAACGGAACTAATTTCAGAGGAGCAGATCAAGAACTGCGAGCGGCCTATGCGGAGTGGGCACCGGCACTGCAAGAAGAGGGACTACTGCACCGAATGGAGTGGCGGTTCATCCCTCCCGGCGCACCCAATCAGGGCGGTGCGTGGGAACGGCTGGTACGCTCCGTAAAGACTGCCCTCGCTGCAACTCTGCGCGAAAGGGCGCCTGCTGAAGAGGTGCTGCTGACTCTGCTTACCGAAGCGGAGTTCGCCATCAACGCACGCCCTCTGACTCACGTTAGCGTGAACCCCACCGATCCGGAGGCCCTCACCCCCAACCACTTTTTGTTGGGATCCTCCACGGGCCTACCCTCAACAGGGCCTTGTGACGAGGCCGACCGACGTGCTTGGCGGGCCAGCCAGGCCCTTGCCGATCACTTTTGGCGACGCTGGCTGCGGGAGTATCTCCCTACACTGGTACCCCCGCGGCGAGCCGCAGAGCAAACGCCAACCGCCGGAGATCGGCGACGTCGTCATCATCGCCGACAGCACCCTGCCACGAAACGTGTGGCCATTGGGAGTCGTCGAGAACATCTACCCGGGACCTGACGGCGGCATCAGAGTAGTCGACGTGAGAACGAGGACCGGCGTCTTCAAGCGTCCGGTCAGCAAGCTCGTCGTTCTACAAAAGGAAGAGAAGGCTGCGCAGGCTACGCCGGGGGGAGAGATGTAACGGACGACGAGCCCTTCACAAAATGTAACCCTAGTATAAGTAGTTTTTAGGAAAATAACGGGGACCTCTATGTCTGTCTACCCCCGAACTATTATATACTAAAAGGCCTTAAGCCTTACGCAATGATTTGCGATGTTGCATCAGCTTTTGTGGAGGGGATATTGGTCAAGTCAGTACTTGTCCAAAGGGAGATATTACGCAATGAGTTAAACTATTGCATCAGCTAATGGGAAAGTCCATTTTCACGGGCTATGATTGATTAAAGGTCCCAGAAAGACGCAATAGTGCCCCCACAACTTGCAATGACGTAATAATCTATGTAAGGGGAACCGATTATTTAATCGATAATCGAGTCAAATAAGAACAAATAGAAACAAGTAATAACTTCATTCAACCAGTGAATCAAGGAGAAGTCTTCAAGAAGTCAAGGAAGAGCTCCATATCAGACAGATTGTCACAGATATAAAGTAGATTCACAGTTCTTATCAGTTACCTAGTGTCGTAACAAGTTAATAAGTAAATGAGTCCCACGTTCCCCACGTCGTAATACGTTATGTACATTCCTTATATAACAGGAACATTTAACAGTGTAAACTCTTGTGTCCCGCTTCAAATATAAGCTATTTTCGATCTCTAATATACAATAAAAGTGTTAAAGTATCCACCTCTTTAATTCAATACAGTCCACCCCAACACTACTGGTTAACTTTTTAAAAGGTTTCACATAGGAGGCTAAGGGCCAGTTTCACCGGTTGCGGATAAAGTGTCGGTTAGCCTTTTAGGAACTTATCTGCCAGATAAACTAACACTTTTGGTTTCACAGGTGTCGGATAGCGATATCTGGTAGATAAAGTATTAGTTATAACCAGCCTTTAAGTGGTAGATAGTATTAACTATCAGATAACTAACCGACACTTTATCCGGAATCGGTGAAACTGGCCCTAAAAGTAATCTCAGCTGAAACTCATAAGTGCCGATTTATTCAAAGTCATTTTTACGTATTTATAGATTCCACATATATCGTTATAACGTGTAGACATGATATAGTTGGTTTATGTTTATACATTAGCAACTGGCGTGATTCATGTTTCCGTTGAAAAATATCGACAACCGTGAAAAGAAATCGAAATTCGGGATTTTAGCACTAAATTATCGACTTACTTGGACACCATTTTAAAGCTGATAATAATATTATTGGTGAAACATTATTTCACTAAGCTGAGATTTACAAGGTTTATCAACTGTGGTCAGATCTAGGGGTAGCAAAAAGGGGTTTGACATTTTACAAAGGTTTGATAGATAACATTTTCAATATTGTAAGAGTCACAAGGTATTTATTATATTTTTGTCTTTGTTCTTCATTTCATTTAAAGTTATGTCTAAAGTTATGTCTGAAATCAACGTACTATGTAGATTATTTGTTTGATGTTTTTGACTAGTTGCTTGATGAGCAACCTTTTGTTTATTATATTATAATGTTTTTAGGCCGTTGACCATAACGTATTGCTCATCATCATAATAATTTTACGGTCAGATTTGGCGAGTCAGTCTCATTTATGTGACTTCTTTTAAACGAAACATTCGACTCGATTAATGAAACATGACATGCTTGAAACACATTCGATGCCATGCAGGGGCGCGATGTAACAACAATTCAATTTAATCGACGAGAGATGCATGCCGTACGTGCCTTCATAAGCAAGAGAGTGATTGTGAAACAATTAAATTGGTCCACCGTACAAAGCAGTTCTGACAGTTTTCTATGTGGCATATACGAACCGGGAACCGAAAGCGGGAATTCCCGCGTTTGAGGTTTGTAAAACCCGGGTTTTTTTTAAATAAAATCCGGTTTTTTCAAGTTCTCCTTTTTTATTTTTTTATTCGATTATTATTGAATGATTTGTGAACATTGCAGATCAAAACAATATGCCGCTCTGTGTAGATCTGGTGTAGGGTGCTGTATCCTACTCGAAACTTGACTTGCTCCGTTTGCTGGAAGTCGACGAGTTTTCGCGCTAGACGATTCGTGACGTCTCTTGAAACCAGCTTAAGCACATGGCGAAATGGATATCAAATTCTTTAAATGGGCTTGTTCCCCCTTTTAAATAAAAGAACGAACACGCTCCTTCTTCAAGCTTCTGTAGTTTTCCCAAAAAACAGGACCGAGTTGACAGGCTACCGAAGCTCTTTATTAGAGGATTTTCTGCCGCTTGCCGAAGTTCAGTCGTTATCCTATCCTTACCAAGGGCTTTTCCATTCGTAAGCTGTCTAGGAGCCGCCTCGATATCATCTTGGTTGACTCCTTGCAGGTCTTCTGTTCAATGGCAGGTTAAGGTTGCTCTGGGATTCTAATTTTCGGGTTCAGATCCAATTGCATGGAATGCGTACAACTGGCTGTATATGTTTTCGACTTCCAAAAGAATCTCCGGCTTCGAAACGACGTTATCCCCATCTCGATTTCGATGCTCTAATTAGTATCCCTGCATTGAAAGCTAGCCAAATTAACACAATATGTCAGCATAAGTTAAGATAAAATGATATCTTATAATACTTATATAGAAAACTGCAAAATCAGGTTTTACGTGACCTGTTTTTCTTCGAATCTTTATATTTTGACTTAGAAAAGCCTAATTGCATTAAAATATGAACATGGAAATCGAAAATGGCAAAACAGTATTACACAAAGCTGTTTAGAAAAAGGCCTGGCCGGAACAATTAGAGACACTGAAGGACCTTAATGCTCTTTAAGTCTTTATTATATTCATGTTCGGTAAATTGAACAATTGATTTACAATCGGAAAATAAGAGCCTTGTGTTCGTTTACATTGGGGCCATTGGCTTGTGTACCCAGCTTTAAGTCATTCATATTCCCGGAAG
Organism: Xestia c-nigrum; assembly: GCA_916618015.1. Lineage (NCBI taxonomy): Eukaryota > Metazoa > Arthropoda > Insecta > Lepidoptera > Noctuidae > Xestia > Xestia c-nigrum. The sequence goes on along the minus strand of OU745255.1, from coordinate 11,850,871 downwards.
TTCCAATCAAATGAAAACGGACCTCGGCGAAGTTCATTTGACTCAATAAATTATTGTGTATTCTTCTTCCTCTGTTTAATGTCTCGTCATATTAGGCTTGTTATATTAGGGAAATTCTAAACTAAGTTGCTGAAAGGAATTGGAAGACTGTTGAGATCAAATATTTGAACAAGACTGTTTTGCAGACGGTATGCAGTGATGTGTAGGGTGTGACTATTAGTTTTGTGAAATCGTGTGAGAAGTAAACAGAATTATTCAACGATAGTTTTTATGTTTATTTTTGTGAACTAGCGAGTAACTACCTACTGAAAGTCAAACGTTTTTTGATCATGTATCTATTAAAATAAAACTCACCATCACGCCTTGTAACCTCGAAGAGTTGAAAGTGCATCTAACAGTTAAACACAGTTCGCTAGTTATGTTTAAGTCCCATGTAAAAGGGTCGTGCCTATTGTCATCAACCAGGCACAAATCTAGACTTCGTGGCTGCTACTGAGCCTCATGCTCAGCGGTCGGGTTTCATGCGACCACTAAGCTTACGAGGCAGTCAGTTTAAATATGTTGAGGTATTAAATATGTCAGGGATTATTATTACCCTGCCAGGGCTGCGGGACTGTTCGAAAGAGTTACCGCGGCCCTAGACTACAAAGGGCTATGAAGGAACACGAATGGGTTTTTGTCAGTAAAAGTCTGACACTCCCATCCGCTTCGCCCAGAGCGGGAGGAATCATCTGATGATTTCCCATCCGAAAAACATATAATAATAAAGGGATTATGAAAATATATGTACATACCTGCTTTAATATCTACGTGGTCTGCAACACTGTCCGCCTGTAAGTGCACTTTGACATAGCGTAGAATCGCGTGTTGGCGCAGAAAAGCCGATAATTAAAATCCTACATTTAATTAAGTGCTGAGCAAAATGTGCTCTTAATTTTTACCCACGCTTGTTCTGTATCAACATCCGCTTGAAATGTAATTAAAATTGATATTCTTTTAAAAAGGCTTATGTAAATGTTCTAGATGAAATATTTTTAAAATCGTGTTCTTTTCAGTTTGTATAATTACCGCATCCGGTTAGACTGGAAAATGAGCCAACATAGTAGGGAAATGGCTAGGCGAAGCTACGTAATACGTTGTTGATAACCCATATTATTTTGAACGAGAAATAACTGCAGTTCATTAATAACTAAAGTCAGAAAAGCATAATGAACCGGCGCGTTTATTTCGACTGTATGTCAGTTTTCCTTGACTGGGCCCTTCAAGTTGTTTTACGAACACTAATGAGTCTCGGTTCCCGAACTCCATAAATGATGTGATTAAATGAAGACGCACGTTAGACTGTGCCGAGTCGGAGACGAGTGTCGACCGTAGCTCAATAATGTAGCTACGGCCGTACGTTCGTTGCTCGGTAGCGGCTCGGAAGGTGAGTGTGTCCATTTTGACGACCCCAATGGCGTAGTGGTAGTGACGCTGCCTTACGTTCTTAGGGTCCTGGGTTCGAATCCCGGTAGGAGCAAATGTTTAGTTGTGTGATGAGCATGGACATTTGTTTCCGAGTCATGGATGTTTATAATTATGTAGAATAAGTATGTATTTACAAACAAAAAAGTATATAATGTAGTATATCAACTATATAGATATATATATATAGTTATCCCGCTGGATATCGCTGGTATATACAAAATAGTACGGTCGACATTCGGCTCGGACCCGACACGGTCCAGCGAGAGTCAAGCTTAGGTCCCTTCTGAAATAAATGAAAAACAAATGTCGATATAAATGTGACTATGAATACGTCAAATACTATGGCAAGCGTCACCGCAACAGTCTTTGTATATTTTTCCATCGTTAAAAGTGCGTTGTGTTGACATTTTATCGATGAGGGTGGCAACATGTGGCATGTGGACATGAAAGGGGAGTTAAACATCGTATTTTTATTTTTGTGTCTATTGTTTATGTTACTATACAAATCCTTGGCCATTTATTCCAAATGATAAAATGTTATTTTCACTTGCATTAAGATTCGTGCATATATGATACCAGTAACATTTATGCATTTTAACATATCGCTGGGCTAGAGTCAAAACCTATTTAGTCCAAAAAACAGTCCATATCTTAGTTTCAAACAGTAACATACTGAACACGAAAACTTACTTCATTCGTACCAAAAAAATATGATGAAAAATAAAACCCTCTTTGGTTTTGCCTCTAGGGCAAATCCAAGCATATCTGCAAAAGTAATAATTGTCCTGTGTCTGACAGACTTCGTATTGTTTTTTGATAATTTGCTAGTAAGGCTGATTCTAGAATCATTCCTTTTGAAACCATTAAAAAATAAACAAAAATTAGTTGGTTTTTCTTATCTATTTCATAATAAATGTCTTCGAATGTATGTAGAAAACAAAATTGTACTAACATTATAAGTTACTGATTAGGATATTAAGTCCTATGTAGTATATCAACTGTCTGGTGACCACGACACAAGCCTTGCTTAGTGTGGCACTAGACGGCGCTGTGTGTAATGTCCAGCGATATTTATTTATAAAGACAATCAACATTTCAAATCAACAAAGACAGTTTCTAATTAAACCCCTTATAAAATGAATAATAAAAGCTACATTTTAATGAACGACTATTAATAAAATGATGAGTACTTAGTTATTAACGGTACTCTTCAATCACACGCTTTTCAAACGCAATCGAGTAAAAGCTACCGAAAGGCGAGGGGGGGGGTAAATTAAACAGGTATTACCTACAAGAAGCTTTTAGTGAATGGGGTTTCCGATGAGGCATGTCTTCATTATTTACAATGGTTAGAGTACATACAATATCTATTTCTAGGGAAAAACGATTATGTGCTTTCCACGAAATCATTGTGACGAGGTTACAGGTGGGTCTGCGTAGGTGTTACTTTAATACTATTACTCTATGAATTGGACTGTTTTGTTTTGAATGGCTCTCTAATGTGAAATGGATGAAGTGGAAGGACCAAAAGTGTTGATAACAAAAAACAACAAAAAAAACATAGCAGTCTTCGGGGATTGCCAATAAACTCGTAGCCGATCCGCTACGAGTGCTACGAAGCGTTAGGTGACGATAGCGCGAGTTGCATGATTTTTGTTTACTCAAAAATTGCTCAGCGCGCTAAAAGAAGTTTTCACTTCAAAAACAAGTAAAATGAAATTAAAAACGTAAAAACCCCCGACACAATGTACTAAAAGTTAATTTGTAGTGGCGGCCATCTTGGATTTTTAATTTATCATAGTGTATTATTATAGTATTCTACTAGTCAAGCCCTTTCATTTGATACCATTATTGAGGATGTTATTGAATAAATATGTAATCCGCCATTTTGTGGCGGCGGCCATCTTGAGCTGATTTTTATCAAACATAGCTAAGAACACTCCCGACTAATTCACCTTTCAAACAAGAAAAAACAAAATCCAAATAGGTTCATCCGTTCGGGTGCTACGATGCCACGGACAGCACACACACACACAGACACGTCAAACTTATAACACCCCGTCGTTTTTCGAAGGGGGTTAAAAACAATTGAAAATGAGATGGGGAAGCAGAGGCAAGTTATTGCATTTTTTGTGACCTACGCAAGCAATAGGTACTTATGCTACGCTACATTAAACTCGGATCAATTGAAACTTGTTAACTGTAGATTCGTTTACCTGAAGCGCCTCGAAAGTAAAATTAAATCCAAGTTAAAGTTCAAATTACAAGTACTTACCCTATTCTTAACAGATTGAGTAAGCCTGAGTAGGTAATTGTGGGTCCAAGTTAAAATTAAGCTAAACAAAGTTATGCTAAAAGAAATTCATTTATAACTTTATTAAATTATTAGGCTTAGTAAAATCTTTTTATTACATTCCGCGCCACGAGAAAGACAGAAATACTTTTCAAAAATACGTAGTAAGGTGGCAGACCGACTTTAATGTAGGGTTGAATTCCCCAATCGCAAGGCTGCCATCAACTTATAACGCTTGGTGTAACACTCTTGACCTGGACATTTTTCATGACCGCCCCACTCGGCTCAAACAGAAGTTGTTGGAAAAGAAAGGGAAACATAATCATAATTATAATTGTAATTTGTGATTTATTAGATTTAGATACCTAATACCTTTTATTTGACATCACTCCATATCCAATTAATTAATTTTTAATTAATTTCCAATTATTATTGTATTATTCATGTTACTTTAATTTCACTTTATTTGATAACCATATAACTTTCTGATATTTGTCTTCCAATTTTTAATTTAGAATAGGTATTACTTTTTTTAATGTGTGATAACTCACACATTAAAAAAAGTAATATTATATAAATGTTGTGCACGTCTATTATTGACACTAACACTAGAATAATACCTCTAAAATGTAAAATAACCATGTTTGTGTTTGTGTTGTTGTAAATAAAATACCTAATACATATCTACGTATTTAAAAGAGCGATGTAATAGTGATTGACCTTGTTTCAATTGATATTGATAATTAGGAGCTACCTGGTATAATTAGTTCAGTGAATTGCTGACGATTTTCATTCCTTTGGAAGTGCCTCCAGCACCATTAATATAGTCGCTGAAGCCTTATAAAGAATTAACTCCACGCCTTGTACATTGCAATTATACACTAAAGAGTTCCAAGTATCTAGATCTCTGCATATCTCATAACATCAAGAGCACTCCTTCTTTTAATGATTCTGTCCTTAAAAGATATTGCGTATATTTTTCCATTACCGTCATGAAAATGCTTTATTTTCACATTTGGTTAATTTCAAGTGGCACTGGGTGGGAGGGAGCGACCACTGTTTTGCATGAAAATTATTTGTATCAACAGAGAATTTTGAATAGACACCAATGGGTGACGTCTTTTTATATTAGGTATATCTGTTTTTTGTGGATTATTAAAACCTTGACATTTACTATGCCTCTACGAATTGCCCGCAAATTGAGAAGCTCGCTACAACAATTCTTTTATTGAATACATAAAGTAGAAACGACTAGCTTTTATTAACTTGAAAATAGATAAATGTAACTGCCGCGACCGTATAAATTAGTAAGTATCGTGCAGAGATGACACTGGCCGTGCGCGGATACATGAATAAGCCTGTGTATATGTAACCTACTTTAGCCAGGTTGCCATACACGGCGAGGGCCAGCCGGCTACTAAACACTAACTAGCTTATCAATCACCAATACTGTAGTGTTCTCGTAATTGGACGCAAGCAAGCCTATTATCATACCCAGGTTTACTACAATCACAAGTACCTATAGACCTAGATAATGCAAGTATCACGATCCGTATGAAAACCAAGGGCAATTTTTTTACTACCTACTATGACGATTAAGTTAAACAAGCAAGTTACGATACAAAATAAACTGCGTTTTTGTTCTTTTACTAGCGCTAAATTAGCAACTCTATTTGTGGTGGTCAAAACTTCGCTTTGAAATACTGTTAGAATAAAATTCTAATCAGCTTGCACTACAAAGTGGTTGTTACGTCAGTCACTGTGAGCCGAATAGTGCGAAATGAGTGGTATAGTTTCGATTTACAAAAATCTATTGCAAACAATAGATTTTCGTCTAAAAAAATGAAACTCTATATGATGCTAATATGTATTATGTAAGGTTGCTTATACAATTATTTGTCAAAATTTTAGTACAGTTCTACTCGTTAAAAAAAAATTTGGGATACGTTTTAATTTTTTTATCGAGTGAAATTAATTGTATTATGTTTTCAAAACACTATAATATATTTTTCTGGTTTTGTTTATTGCCGTGTACTTTCAGGCGTTATAAAGCTCGCGTTTAGCTCCTGTCGTCGCCTTTTAAATGTACAGAATTAATTTCTTGAGTTGTAGCAATGTTGTTTTAAACAAATAAGCCTGCTGCGACAGTAGCCACGTTTAAGTATAAAATAATAAGCTGGACAGGTGGAGTTATCTGGGTAAGTACATCTTCAATTATATTAAATTGAAAACTCATCAGATACGAGTAATATTCGAACAATCGAGACTGGAATGACCCATCAACATCAGTGAAGTAAAATTACATAGAACAGCTATTTCGAAAATAAAAGTTGTTTCATTTAATAGGCATAATTTTGTATATCAGATTCAGGTGGCCTTCGCAAACGGCGTCAAAGCTTGTCGTTAGATTTTGTTTTACGAAGGCCCGGGGTTTTAAATTGCCGGCGCGTAAATGCCTTTTTTTACATTTACGCTTGTTTTAAATTGCAGAATTTTCTAGAAAGTAGTTTTTGATACAATACTGCTTCCAAGAAGTGGAGGTGTTGTCTGCAAATTGGAAGGTAATAAGGTTAGCAAGAGTGATTCAGGCAAAGAGACCGTTAAGCAACTGTTAGGGTCGATTCGGAATGTCAATAGTGTTGAACCTAATTGGACCATGCACCTCTCTAACTTAATTGTTTAAATAGAATACGAATGGACACAGCTGCCGAATTTCAATGCTTAGAATTTTCCGATTACTGGAAATCTCATAAGCTTTTATTTTACTTTCTTGAAATAAATATGCAAAGAAGGATTTAAAGGACTTATTTTAAGATTGTTGTACCTAGTGATGTAGGAACAACAATAAAACATATTTTTGCAATAATTGTGCATGAATGAAAGTGCAATTTAATTAGGCAGAACACTTTTGTAATTGGATGGGTTGGTTCGAAGACCGTAATGTTGTTTACACAGTTATCTATTTGAAACGAAATATTTTGTAAATCTATGGAGTAATACACATACGTATGCAACAAGTAACATTCAATTTAAAATTTAAACAAGTCACCTGACTTGTTTAAGTTTTTTTTTAACATTAAACTAAAATAATAAACCCCGACACGTAGGGTCATTATTTCAGGTATATGATTCTACTATCCAAGCCCTTTCATTTGATACCCATATTGAGGGAGTTGTTAAATAAATATGTAATACGCCATTTTACGGCGGCGCGCGTCGGCAATCTTGGACCGATTATTGTCTAACATAGCCATGAACACGGGGAGTGTTCATAGCTATGTTTGACAATAATCGAACTCAATAATCACTCGAAAAAATCTTTTCAAACAAAAAAAATCGAGATCGGCTTATCCGTTCGCGAGATGCAATGCCACAGACAGACACATACACACAAACACGTCGAACTTACGTCGTTTTTGGATATAATTCCCAGGTGGCTGCACAATTATCAAGTCAGGATACTGATGATGGGATCCTGGAAAACTAGGAAGAGGGAACTCTTCAAATTTTATAGGCACACAAGAAGCGATTAGAATAGACAGTCTAATCGTTTCTTTGTACTTTCTCGGAGTGATTCTGTTTCGATTTGGTACAGATCCGATGAATAACTTCAGAGATAGGGAACGGAACTCCTCAATAAATGATAGCAAATGTACTGGGATTGCTAAAATCTCATGTTGTCTGTATGTCTGTCTGTCTGTTTACACCAGTTCATAACAAAAAGCACACCGGTACGCTGTAAAAGGGTAAGCACATATGAACCACAAAAAAGTGAAAAATTAAGTATTGAGTATTTGATAATATATTTATAATATTTTATATATCTTTGTAGTGTATCGTAGTATTAAATAAAATTATTCTCAGATTTTCAGAAATGACACCTACCTCTGCTTGTCTCTGCATCACCTAAAGGTTGATTGGTAGAAAATGCCTATGGCATTAAGTCCGCCTCTGTACTTTTGTGCTTGAAGTGTTAATAAATAAATAAATAAATAAACAAAACCCTTTGCAGAAAATAAAACCGACTTCACACAAAAAAAATAAAAATATCTTGAGCTTCGGAAGTCGGTGATAAAAAACGAATTCAATCAAACAATTTCTTTTATTAATATGTGACGCAGACGAAGTTGCGTGGGTCAGCTAGTAATATAATATTCCTCGCTCCCTTTCAATATATTGTACATTATTCTACTTAAGTAGGAGTTGCTGAATCTACCATTGTGTGGTTGCGGCGATCTTGGAGCGATTTTCATCAAAATGGCTAAGAACACTCCCGACTAATTCATCTTTCAAACAAAAAAAAAAACTAAATCGAAATCGGTTCATCCGTTCGGCAGCTATGATGCCACAGACACACACACAGACACAGACAAGTCAAACTTATAATACCCCGTCGTTTTCACGTTGAGGGTTAAAAACAATGAGAATGAACGCCATTATGTTATTCTTATCCCCAGTTAGATACACGTAACATGTAGCAATGTTTGCATTACACTTAGATAAAGTACTTGGGACATCATTGTATCCTTGCGCTGAAAAAAAGGTTCTTACGCGGCTCAACTTGGTCGCCCCTGGCTCACTGATACCCATTACTTTGGCTAAAAGACGAAAATTTGATTTGCGGTCGTTTTCAAGTTGATTCGTTACTTCAGTCGGAGCTCGGCCATTACTTGGAAAAGCCACCGAATTACTGTCCTGTGTGACTGTAAATGGTTCCGTTTGATTAATTCGATTTTTCATATTAGCATAGAAATCCAGTTAACATGTAAAATGGATATTTATTTGCACCAATTTAGAAGGATACCGCCGTAATTGCGATTACATTGTAGCCCAGATTTGAGCTTGATGTTGTTTACTTATGTATTTACCAATGGGTCTAGTATAGTAAATATTATGTCAATTTGAGATGGAATGTATGGTATTATAATTAGATTATTAGCAAAATCAAAGCATTTATTTCAAGTAGGCCAATAACAGGCACTTTTGAATTGTCGAAACAAAGATGAAAATTAAATGTAGCTACAGTCCCAGTCACAAGACATAAAAACTGTGAAAGTACTGTAGTTGCCCATTCCCTAACGTAAATCTCTATGGAGAAGAACGGGCAAGAAACTCCATGGACACTCTTCAAATTATTGTTACAAAATTTTGGTAGCTTTTCTCAGATTTTTTTTTGTAGCGGATAGTGATTCACCATGGCTCAGGTTGACGGTCTATTCTTTTACAAACTTTCATAGCTCGATGGCACGGCAATCTGACAAGACACCACTGGAGAAAGATAAGGCGTAGCACCAAAGGCTAAGCGTGCTTTCCGTGGCACGGGGATGTCATACCGCCAAATTCCAAAGTCCGGGTTGCTATTGAATTTGTACAGGATAATCGTAATGTAACTTTTTACCCGACCCAGAAATCGGTTACAGCTCCGACGCTCAGCAGTTGCGCTTCGGCCACGAAACCTACGGGGAGTTATGCTTAGATAGTAATGAAGTAAGTACCTGTCCTCGAATATAAATGCTAGTGATATAATGGATGGCCGATGGGGCCGAAAAGTTCTAAAATGGCGACCGCAAACCGGAAGACGAATGCGTTGGAAGACCTCCCACTAGGTGGACCGATGACCTGGTGAAGGTTGCGGGAATCCGTTGGATGCGAGTTGCAAGGGACCGGTCAATGTAGCGACACTTGGGGGAGGCCTATGTCCAGCAGTGGACGTCGCACGGCTGAAATGATGATGATGATGAACTGATATTAATAACTCCGTGGGATATGGTTGCTGCTTATAGAGTTGTTATGTAGTAAATCACTCCCCTCGATAAAAAACATCAAGTTGAGAATACTTTGACAGGATACCGGATGTGTGTAGAAAGAGAATCGAAAAGAAAGATTTATCTTCGATATATTTTTTCCCCACTTTGCTTTCCTCAATTATGTCGGGGTCGACAGCTATTTCCGAAGGTACGACATCAGGATCTGATTATAATTTCTACTTTTTGTGGAGCAAAATAAAGTAATTTGACCTCTGAACCAATGTGTTTATTTCAGGAATCTGTAATTATAACTTATCGTGGAGTTTCCGAAATATAATAGCACCGTATTGTTAAAGGTCAGAAATGTTGTAATATAATATCCATCATCAACAACAACGAACCTTGCTTACATTTGTTTTTTTCTGGCAATAAACAATACATAAACAGGGTGGGATTTTTGAATACCACCTGGAGGGAAAGGTACTTTAATTTAATACTGGAGATAGCAGAATTTACTCAATGCAAACATTCCTGTATTTCTAAGAAGAAACAAATCTGCATTGACAGATTTTTTAAAATTCGTTTGCCACATTCGGGCATCGAACTCGGGATGGATTGATTGATTGATGAGATTGATGGATTCGCAAAAATATCCCTGTACTCTTTTGACATCAATCGAAACCCTACCTATCGATCCTTCCCATCGATTGAAATCTTTCTAACAAACATGATAAATTAAATGAAGGAAAACCCTTATTGATTTTATTGCATTGAATTTTTAATTGCTCTTTAGATTTTATGTTTTTCCCTTCATTTAATTTATCATGTTTGTTAGAGAGATTTGATCCATATGTCGTTCCTATTGATTGATGTCAAGAATGTTGTGATGTTATTTTTTTTCGGACTTAAGTCAGTTTGATTCCCGAGTCTGGGAAACGAATTTTCGAAAATCTGTGAATGCAGATTTGTTTCTTTTTGAAAATAAAGGAATGTTTCCTGTGAGTAAAATTAGCTATCTCTAGTATTTCGAATACTTTCCCTCCAGGTGGCATTCAAAAATTCCACCCTGTATAATATTACTTTGGCGAGTTTTGCATAGGTAGAAAGAAGACGGCAAAGATTTGGATAAACGGCGTACCACCCGAAAATATCAGATAGGCACAATTTGTATTGCTGACACTTCACGCAAGCTGGCGACACATGTGTACAGTACTTCTGTTCAGACAATATTTGGGGCTATAAATCCAGCAGTCAGGTTTGATAAAACTAGAGAATCTCTCTCACTTGTCACAGGCTCAGGCGCCAGAGATGGCACAACGATAAGCAGTTTGTCATGAATGGTTTTTTCCACAAAGCCTGGTATTTGTTTTCTTGATTGCGTCACTTTGTCAATGAGGTTACATTCCAGTGGGGTGTGGCATAGGTGTGGACGAAAAGGTAACTAAACAAGGTGGCCACGGTTATACTCGTTCATTTAAAACTGTGGTACCTAAGTAATCAGTTGTTAGCCAAGCGGCCATGCCATCGTAGCGATATTTTTGCTTGTCACATTGGATCGCGGTTAGAATTTCCAGTTTTCCACCCACTGAACATTTTTGGTATTTGCTTTTAAGCTGAAAGCGAATAAAAACATTTCTGCTTATTTGCATATTGTTGTTATGTATATATTTGATAACTTGTATCCTGACACATGTACGTATGTTTTGTCACGTCCATTGTATGTACGCAGAACTGCAGGTTGCCACCAATTTTGTACCTAAATTAAAAATAAATATAATACTATAATTATTTCAGTAGAGAAGCTCAACCGCGACATAATTTCCATATCAATGATTGTAGAATATTTTATTCATTGAAGGGTAGGGTGACTCGGGCCTGTGGACGGCTGGCTATGGGCAATAGCTGGCCGTCCGGCCATCTAACGACGACGACAGGCCGTGTCGACGGCGCGTTCGTGTTCCACGCGCGCCTCAAAGAGATGTCAGCAAAAGGAGAGGGGCCCGCAAGGGCCGAAGCCTGCCGGGGTTGCGGGCCTGTTCGAAAGAGATACCGCGGCCCCGGAACGTAAAAGGCGAGGAAGGAACATGGATGGTTTTTAGTCAGTAAGAGTCTGACACTCCCTCCCGCTCCGCCCAGAGTGGGGGGGGGACATTTGATGATTTCCCATCCTTAAAAAAAAAATAAAAAAAAAAAGGTAGGGTGACTATTTGATTTACATAATAGGAGGTATAATAACAATAGGCTTATAAAGTTAAAGGTTTCAAAAGTTGAAATTGTGCTTTTTGTCTCCTGAACCATGGTAAGTTTATCGAGTAAAATGTCTTCTCATTGTCTATCTAATCCACGATTATTTACTTAGATAAAGCAAACATAATTTCAAGACGTTAAGCCATGCTTTAATTTGATACCAAAGTTAATAATTTGCTTTGTTAATGTAACAACTCGGGTAATAATTTTAGAAGTATTTAATTAACTGATAATTATCTTTACAAATCAGATGAAAGGCTTCATAAAAAGTGACAAACACGGCTTTGTTCTTTACTTCTTTCTTTCAAAATAAGATAAAGAAATATGTACTTAGATATTTATTTATTCTTGTCCTTCATTGTATAGTAGAGATAACATCTGCGTAGTCTTTTCTGAATTATGTTGGGGTCGGCTTCCAGTCTAACCGGATGCAGCTGAATACCAGTGCTTTACATGGAGGGACTGCCTGTCTGACCTCCACAGCCCAGTTCAGAACTGGGTAATACGATACCCTTGATAAGGCTGGTTGTCAGACCTTTTAGGCCACTGGCTACCTGTAACGACTGTCAAAAATCTACCAATGACAGCCGAGACCAATTGCTTGACGTGGTTTCCGAGGCACGGAGGAAACTCGGTATAGAAGGGTAGTCACCCATCCACAGACCAACCTAGGCAAACGGCTTAATGTAAAGATCGACCTCAGCGGCTGTTTATTTAGCCACGAGCTCCTCTTCATAGTAGAGATAACGAATTAGGCAAATCATAAATATACTGTTTTTTCTTTGTGGCAATAGGCTCGTCCCTATTAAATGGGACTTAAACAGAACTGGCAAAATGAGGGAGTATTGTTAGGTAAGGCAGAGGGCTTTACCTTTCTCGGATTACAGGGATGATGTTATATTTTGTGCTAAGTCAGTATGCCAGTTAATAAAGAAATAAATATCGCTGGACATTAACACACAGCGCCATCTAGTGCCACACTAAGCAAGGCTTGTGTCGTGGACACCAGATAGTTGTTATACTACATATATATCGTTTTGTTTGTTAATACATGTAAACATCCATGACTCGGAAACAAATGTCCATGCTCATCACACAAACATTTGCTCCTACCGGGAGTTGAACCCAGGACCCTACGAATGTAAGGCAGCATTACTAGCACTACCCCATTCGGGTAATATAACTAGGGTATAACCTACTTATATAACTACCTATAACTAGAGATGTATATGTCACCGTAAAATTGTCAAAAACGTTATATGTATTGTAATATCTCTAGCGATATTGTAAACTCTCGAATTGTTGTCAAACGAACCTACTGCTTACAATAAAACGCATTATTTTTCGTGAAATGCATGCGATGGTAGTCAACTCACGCGGTGTGGAGGGAAGGAGGAGTCCCCCTTGATGGAGGAGTTCCCCTTGCCCAGTGGTACCACTCTCATGAAAAGATACTGTACCATTTCTGAGAAATACCGATTAATATAACCTAACCTTAAAACACTTTATATTCCCCTAAAAAGCGTAGTCGACGAAGACCCGCTTCGCGGGGCCCCGAGTGCAGGGTTTAAAGGAACCTGACTAACCTAACGGGGGGGTGCCTCGAGTCCCGATTATGGGGGCAGAGATACATCCGTATGTTCAGTTGACAATAATTCGAGAGTTTACAATATCGCTAGAGAGAAAACCGTTATATTGTAGTATAACGTGTTTGACAATTTTACGGTGACTTAAAGATATTAATGAACGTAGGCGTTCCGTTGCTTCAATAAACTTAATGCCAACTTATTAATACCTGCTTATTACCATACCAACTTACTTGCTTAGTAATAATGTTCCTACGTACTTAAGTTTAGGCTTATTGATGATGCTCAGAAGTTCTCCCTAATTGTTATAGGTATTTTCGATGAAATATATTCGTTCTTATTTTCTTATTCTGTTTAACATTATTATTATCGTATACAACTATGTAGTTGTATACGATAAATATGTTCATTAGCAGCTAATACATAGTTATTGTAAGTATTTATATTTTATCAGATTTTGTAATTTTCCTCGTCTTGTAACTTAATTAACTTTTAGAATTTGAATTGTCCTTTGAAAGGATGTTTTGAGAAAGGCCCGATTGGTTGGCCCTCAGAGGAATTTTGTGTTTTTTGTAATTGGATGAAATGAACATGACTCCGGCCAGTATCGGGTTTATTGGAAAATAGGTTTAAAAACACCTCTTTTTTTCAAAGCAACAAACAGATTTATCGGAGACATATATAATGGTCCCCACTCGTATTTCATAGATTCGTATCGATACAAACATATAACATGTAACACGTTAAGCAAAACAAAATATATGCAGGAATCTGTCCTTTTTGGGATTGTAAGAGTTAGCGTTTTTTGAGTTACCGCGTCCGTCCATATCATTGATCGTCCAAACGTGTCCTATTTCGAGGATGAAAAGTTACCTTTTTGTTGCCAAGTTAACGAAAAGTGGCCCTATTTACAAAAAAATGGGGACCCTTAAGTAAGGTAAAATAATTGAAAGTATACCTACTTAGAAAGATAAGTAGATTTAATCTAATATGATCCAGACATGGCTGTAATAAAGAAAAATGTTCGTTGGTTTTTATGAAATAAACATAATTTTAATAAAGTTATGATTTGACGAGAATAAAAGAATTCTAGCACCTTATCATCTATAGGTATACCATCATGGGAGCCATTACTTGCTTCTGGGTGACGTATCATATACTAGCTGTTACCCGCGTACTTCGTCATTTATTCCCTATTTGTATCAGATTTTTTTTGCACGGAACTCTAATTCTTTTTATAAACTAAACTAACTTATGTTACTTCTACTAAATTAACTTATGTTACTTTTTATAACATTTGCTATTTGCCAGTACAGGTCCCGTGAAAACCGGCAAAGCCGTTTCGGAAATATCCGAAACGGCTTTGCCGGTTTTAACAGTTAATCAACTGGAACAAACAGACGGACAGACAAAAATTCAAAAACAAAATACACGTTTTTTTTTGTTTTAAGTAAGTGCCGTATATATTTTCATAAGCAGTAGAAAGCTATTATTTTGAAATTACAAACAGAAATAAGTATTTTATTTGTTTGTATAGATATTGGTACGAAGGAACAAAATAGATTGAAAGAAATCTTAAACGATGCCATTCGCTTGTCAGTATTGCTCGCAGTTACGAGCTCAACTTTATTAACTGTTTTTATTTGACCTGAATCTGTTTAACAAGTTAACATTCAATGAAAGAGATGGTAGACTTTAAACGTCGTAACGAGTTCTACATATTTATAAAGTGAAGTCCCTTTTCCATTTGATCAAACCCTCCAAAAACTGGTCCATTATAAAAGGTTAGCAGAGTTATTAAGGGTTTCCAGATTAACTTTTTGTGTATCAGACGTTGACAACACTGGACCTACTTACTGCTGAGATTAAATGTTAACCCTTACCGCAGACGTTACTTATGTAAATGTATGCTTGTGTCTAAATTAAACCATATCTAAATGTTAAATAATGTTTAAAAGTAATTTAGTATCATCATCATCATTGATTCAGCCCAAAGACGTCCATAGCTGGACATAGGCCTCCCCCGAGTGTCGCCACATTGACCGGTCCGACTCGCATTTAACGGTTTCCCGCAACCTTCACCAGGTCATCGGTCCATCTAGTGGGAGGTCTTCCAACGCTACGTCATGCAAAACATAAACTTGAACTTTGTATTTCTATTGCAAAATTAAAAACGATCCAATTACACACGAAACAAAACTTGAATGCATTATTTATTTTTTCTTTTAAAAATATCATATTCAACATTCATTCCTTTTCATCGCACTAATGAAATTTTAATTACTTACCACCATGGTCCACCGTGTGGAAACCTGGATTTATGACAGACAGGCATAAGTCTGAAATCCTAACCCACCAGAGTCCACCTTGAGCTTGCGATGGTGATTAGTGACCGGGCCTTCTTTACCTACGAAGAAGTATTTACCGCATGCATTCGGATAGTAACAAGATGATATTATCTATAATACGTAATAACCCATACCCATATAGGTTTTACATATACAATCTAGTTCTTGTATTGTTTTAACAACATATTCCTATAATAATTTCAACCCGCCTTGAAATTATTTTAACACTCTACCTTCTGATAACTAGTTAAAATGGCAACATGGAAAAATATAACCTAAGAATTTTCATTTCACCCAAAATATTAAATATGCGAAACACGCCTCATCCTTGCCTAAAGGTTTAATATAAATGGTGGAAACTCTTTTTGAAGTCACGCGTGGCATTTTGGTTTTGCACTTGATTAAATTTTACTGTATAAATTAAGTTACCAACCCTTTATTCCGAGTATTGGATCAGTAATCACAGATTTGTTTTGAGAAGTAAACCCAATAAGAGGCTATTTTCAGTGGGTATTAGTAAGGATATATAACATATAGGTACATACACTCGAGAGCAATGAATCCGGGTCACTTAAAGAATGTTAAAAATCTCGGAAACTAAAAATGCTAGGTTAATGCAATAAATTGTATTTAATAGACAATGTAATACTCCTTAAATGAAGGTATTAAAACTTCTTAGTTATTGTAAAGTTATATCATAAAAAATCAAATTTGAAAAAGGGCCACTTTCGAAGATGGAACTACGAAATTACAGCATTTGGTTTTGCTTTTGTTTGTAATCTGTCATATATGTGGGTACATAAACCATGTTGATAGTGCTCTATATTCATTATTAAAGCTGAAATTATGTCGCTTACGCCTGAAGAATGCACCAGAATACTTACAATGCTGGAAACCGGCCGGAGTCAGCGCGATACAGCCAGGACTGTCGGTGTGTCGCTGTCAACAGTACAAAGAGTTCTCCGACGTTACGAAGAAACTGGTTCTAACCTACGCAGACCAGGAACGGGCAGAACCAGGTGTACCACAGCACGAGAAGACCGATACTTGGTGAACACCATGCTTCGAAATCGCTTTCTCACAGGAACTGAACTCACAAATCAGTTTCGACGCCTCGGAGGAAGTAACCCAAGTGCATGGACAGTAAGACGTCGGCTTGCTGAATCTAACTTAAAACCCCTTAGACCTGCAAACGGCCCTAAACTGGAGCGTGGGCATCGTATTTCAAGACTAAGATATGCCCAGAGCCACGTAAATTGGAGTATTGAAGATTGGTCAAAAGTTATGTTCTCCGACGAATCAAAATTTATGCTCTACAAGCACGATGGAGGACACAGAGTGTATCGAAGACCAGGGGAAAGATTCAAGCAAGCATGCATCGAAGAAAAAGTAGCCTACGGTGGTGGGTCTGTACTTGTGTGGGCCGGAATTTCTTCTGAAAGTCGCACAGAGCTGGTGATCATAGAAAACGGCTCTTTAACTAGCGTAAGATATGTGGAAGAAATCCTCAATGATCACGTTGGTCCATTTATGGTCAATTTAGGTGAGGATGCTATATTTATGCATGACAATGCCCGACCTCATACAGGTAGGATTGTGAATGACTACCTTCAAGAGATGAACATTACTCGTATGGAGTGGCCAGCGCGCAGCCCGGACATCAACCCGATCGAGCATGCTTGGGACGAGCTAGGCAGATGCGTAAAACAACGAAACCCTCCCCCAATCACGCTTCGTGAGCTCAAAATTGCTCTCACAGAGGAATGGGAGAATATTCCCCAAAATCGTATAAGGAACTTGGTGTACAGCATGCCAAACCGCGTAAACGCAGTAATGGAAGCACGAGGAGGCAATACGAAGTATTAAAATTCAAGAAAATCGTAATAAAGTTCAAAAATTTCATGTTTCCTATTTTTGTTTTAAGGAGAGATCAGCAGTTTTTTTCTTTATGTAATTTTGTGTTAATAAAATGTATGGTGACTCATATTTTTTTTACTTTCATTTAAGGAGTATTACATAGTCTATTAAATACAATTTATTGCATTAACCTATCATTTTTAGTTTCCGAGATTTTTAACATTCTTTAAGTGACCCGGATTCATTGCTCTCGAGTGTAGTTGTATGGTGTCTGTTAATGTTACCACGACTACCGTAGTTCGTGTGGTCGGTTTCAGACAGGGAATAAATGCCCAAAATTCATCTTATGGCATCTAAATCTACATTAAAGCCTTATAGGGCTACATTTTATGA
The DNA here is from genome assembly GCA_916618015.1 of Xestia c-nigrum. Classification (NCBI taxonomy): domain Eukaryota; kingdom Metazoa; phylum Arthropoda; class Insecta; order Lepidoptera; family Noctuidae; genus Xestia; species Xestia c-nigrum. The sequence goes on along the minus strand of OU745255.1, from coordinate 11,832,933 downwards.
GCGAGTCTGGGCTCCAATATAAGGCCCGATGACTTGCCGCTTTCGGGACAGAATTGGTACTTGTAAAAGTTAGGGTTGATTTATTGTAAGATAGTTTTTGTTGTATCGCTATAAATCAATCTAGTTTTACATGTGTCTTATGCTACAGAGATAGCCATCCTCCAGGAATGTCTTTGAAAGTGATTCGGCTTTTCTGTACACATAAAAAGTTCGCTTACGTAGCGACTTTTTTCTTCTTGACTTTATAGGCAGATTAGGTTGGCAGTTTTATATAAAAGACTTGTGTATTGGGTCTTAGCATATTATGGTTTTATGTGTATACTAGCTGACCCGCGCAACTTCGTCTGCGTTACATAAGAGAAAGAGAGGGTTACAGAGAGTGGGTCGTAAGCACCTATAATACAATTTTCAAAGAGCACATCACACACATCTTTCCGCATTATGAAAATGCACGCCCGGTACATGATCATTATTTTGCTGCGGAGTTATTTAAAACGGTGTATCTTAGGAGATATGCATTGAAATCAATTTACGTGCAATACGAAACGCGTCCATCAGTTCCGTTAATATTGTTCATTGCAAAATTTGAAGTAGATTGGACCAAGGAATCACATTTTCCCATACAAATTTTGCCCCCCTCTTTTCACCCCTTAAGGGTTATCATTTCAGAAAATCATTGCTCATCGTATGCCTACGTCATATAAAAAATTCACCCTCCAAGTTTCAGGTTTCTACAATCTGCGGTTTAGGCTGTGCGTTGATCCATCAGACAGTCCTTCAGGACAAAACATTTTTTATTTGTAGATAGTAGGATTTGTACTCGTTTGTATTTGTAACCTTTCCGGCTTTATGTCTGATGTACATTCGTATAGTCTACATTTTCTTCGTAATATTTTTTTATTTGTAAATACTGTGTGGAAACGATTAACGGGGCAGAAAGGGGAGCTTCCTTAACCGTTGAGTATTAGAAACAGGATCGATTGGCATCAAAAAATGTTTCATGTAAAGTAACAATTTTCTTGCTAACTGTACTTTTTTTAAAATCTGTGAATGGGGCTCAAAATTTAACGAAAAAATTATGGATTGATTCTAAGACCATTTTCGTGTAGCTGTAGCTCCCCTTACTGCCCCGTTTACCGTTTCCATCCTGTATTACCAATTACTTATACCCAGAAAACCGATTTTCTCTCGCTATTTTGGGCGTATTCACTTCAAAAATCAAATTTCAAGAAAATTGAGAAATTATATTTACCTATATTAGATTTGAAGTATTCACATTAACTTTTAAAGGTTTACACTTCATTGGATTTTGTTCTATAGGTGTATGAAGTTAATTAATTTTAAACACAAAACCCTCTTTTTTACGTCTCTGCATAAAATTTTATAAAAACGCTGCAACAGGTATTTCTTTATTTTTAATAATAAGTATTTACTCTTAGTTTCATGATTCTAGAACAATCTAAATTTTTTTTTTCATACAAACTTTACCCCCCTTTTCACCCCTTTTTTCCAACATTTTCCATAATTTCTATAGCCTAAATGTTATTCTGAGTTTATCTAAATACATTAGTGAAGTTTTCATCAAAATCCGTCCAGCAGTTTTTACGTGATGCGCGGTCAAACAAGCAAACAAACAAACAAACAAGAATTTTAAAAATGGTTTTAATATGTTCAGTTACTTATTTTAAGTCACCCTGGTCGGTTTTTTTTTTTAAATCTTCAATGTACAGATTTTTGGTCTCAACGATTTTATTATATGTATAGATGGTAGCTATTTATTTTGAAGTCTTATTTTTATGTTTTTATAGCTAAAGGTTGGTCCGAGGCGGCACAGGAAAAAAGCACATGGAAGGAATTGGGGGAGCCTTTGCCCAGCAGTGGGACAGTACAGGCTAATAAAAAAAAAAAAAAAAAAAAATAGCTAAAGGAGACGTCTTCGTCGAAAAGTAAATGCACTATTTAGAACCTGTATTCCCGTTGTCCCCGTAGTCCATGTCTCCGTTAAAGGGGACAAAGGGAATTAAAATAATAATTATAACAATGATGACGAATAACTACCGGAAATTTATTGTGAAGGACGGGACGGTTGACATATGTCGGGCATGCCACCGTCCAGGCGAATCAATCCGTCACATTATCTCCGGGTGTTCTCGTCTAGCTAACGGAGAATACTTGCACAGACACAATCTTGTAGCCAGGATTATCCATCAGCAACTTGCTCTAAAATACAATCTTGTGGAATCGGAAGTGCCGTACTATAGGTATGTGCCCGACCCAGTTTTCGTTAATGGCAGTATCACACTGTACTGGGATCAATCCATCATCACTGACAGGACTGTTATAGCCAATAGGCCTGATATAGTGGTGATGGATCGATCAGAGCGGCGCGCAATGATTGTTGACATAACGGTCCCGCATGATGAGAACCTCGTGAAAGCCGAGAAAGATAAACAAATCAAGTATCTTGACTTGGCTTGCGAGGTTGTCGACATGTGGGAAGTGGACTCGGCGATCATTGTGCCGATAGTCGTGTCGGCCCATAGCTTAATTGCCAAGAGCCTCGACCAATACCTGAGGAGGCTCTCGTTAGGCAGCTGGATCAAGGGCTTGATTCAGAAAGCGGTACTCCATGACACGGCTCGTATTGTTAGGAGGTTCTTCTCTCTGGAGCCCTGACCGCCGGTAGCTTGGACCCTGTTCCCGATACCGGTGGGCTACAAATTTTTAATATTTTTAAATGTTTTTATTTATTTTTTATATTAATATTTAAAAAAGGAAAGGTTTTGTTTAAAAATGAATAAAGGAAATTATAACAAAATAAATAATATTACTTCCCGTTGTCCCCGTACGCTGTCTCCGTTAATTTATTGTAATATATACTTTTTAAATTATGACAATTGCCAATTTACTCTAATTCATCTGCTTAGTCTTTTCCCAAGTATGTTGGGGTCGGCTTCAAGCCTGGATGCAGCTAAATACCAGTATTTTACATGGAGCGACCTCCACAATCCAGTTGGAACTGGGTAAGACTGGTTCTTAGACTTGCTACTGACTACCTGTACCTAACAAATGTCAAAGATATACGAATGACAGTTGGGACCAACCGCTTATCGTGCCATCCGAAGCACGGAAACTCGGTATGTAAAAAATTGGTCATCCATCCCCAAATCAACCTACGGCAAGCGCCGCATAACCTTATGATTATTAGTTATTAATTTATTATTTTCACACATTCAGTTTCTTAAATAGTCAGGTTTCAATACCTAAAAGTATTTTAATACCTGCAATTAAAATGAATGTTGATAAAATAAATCCATGACAAATACTCTTACACGATATTATTTATAGGTGACATGTATTTTCGATAGGTTACGCAGGCACGCGTGACATGAATTATTAAAACTCTCCGACACTTTTTGCAAAGTTCTGGATTGTGTTTAGCGTCCTACTTTCGATTGGTAAATGTTCGGATATTGAATACGATAGATCCCGAACAACGCACCGATACAATTAGAGCATGACTTGCTTTATTACACCTTTGGAAACGAAAATTCTTAACACAAAACGAAGTAGAAACACGAACTTAATGGAAAGCATTTAACAGCTACCGGGTTTTGGGAGCAGAATATTTTTATTAAAAAAAAACAGGCAAGTGCGAGTCCGACTTGCACACAAAGGTTTCAAATAATACATGACATACATTAACATACAGGGAGATTAGTAATTGGGTGCAGGCCTTGAAATGAGGGATACTTCATCATCATTCTCTTGCCCTTATCCCAATTTATTTGGGGTCGGCGCAGCATGTCTTCTTCTTCCATAATCCTCTATTTTTCGTCATCTCATCAGACACTTCTTTTCTTACCATATCCTTCTTAACACAGTCCATCCATCGTTTCTTTGGTCTTCCTCTACTCAAATACCCATCCACATTCATACTCAAAACTTTTTTCACGACATTTTCCTCATTCCTCCGCATCACATGCCCATACCACGACAACCGATTACCACACAATTTTTCAGTCACCGGCGCTACTTTCAGACTTCCTCTAATATACTCATTCCTTACTTTATCCATTCGCGTAACACCACACATCCCCCTTAGCATTCTCATCTCCGCGACATGCAGATGCCTTTCATTCAACCCTTTTGTGGCCCAACATTCTGATCCATACAACACAGCAGGTCTAACCATTGTTTTATAAATCTTCCCCTTAAGTTTTAGGGGAATGCGGGAGTCGCAGATCGTTCCCGTGACCTGCCGCCATTTCATCCATCCTGTGTTAATTCTGTGCTTTACACTACGATCTATTTCGCCATCGCTTTGCATGAGTGAACCAAGATACCGAAAGTCGGAGCAGACAGGAAGAGACGCGCCATCTAGCGCTATGGCTCCAGAGCTGGAGAGACCGCCGAAATCGCAAAACATGTATTCCGTTTTACTTCTGCTGATTTTCAAGCCAACATTCTCCAGTTTCTGTTGCCACTTCTCCAGTCTGCACTGGATCTCAGGTCCATTTTCACCGACAAGAACAATGTCATCGGCAAACAGCATGCACCAGGGTGCCTCTTCTTGGATGTCCGACGTCAAAGCGTCCATGATCAACAAGAAGAGGTAAGGACTTAAAGCCGACCCTTGATGCAAACCTACAGCCACACTGAACTCATCGGTGTTGCCAGCAGCTGACCGGACGTAGGTACAAGATTGACTGTACATAGCACGAATTAACTCTACATACTTCCCAGGTATACCTTTCTCTTTCAAGGCCCACCACAACACATCCCGAGGTACCCTATCATACGCTTTCTCCAGATCAATGAACACCATGTGCAAGTTTTTGTGTGCACGTCTGTACTTCTCGCACAATTGGCGGAGTGCAAAAGTGGCGTCCATTGTTCCTCGACCTGGCATAAACCCAAACTGATTTTGAGTGATCTTGCTCTCCTCTCTTATCCTTTTCTCTATCACTTTCTCCCATACTTTCATACTATGTGACATGAGCTTTATCCCCCGATAATTGTTACAGTCCTGCACGTCACCTTTATTTTTGAAGATGGGCACAAGCGAGCTATTGCACCATTCTTGTGGGATCGTTCCTTCATATAACAACTTATTGAAGAATAAAGTCAGCCACATACATCCGTCTTCTTTTAAACACTTCCACACTTCTACTGGTATTTCATCAGGGCCCAAGGCCTTTCCATTTTTCATACTTTGAACTGCCTTCCTCACTTCATCCATGCTAATTTCCCTCACCAAACCCATATTTACCGGTACCTCTTTAAGCACCATTCATTCTCTTCATTCATTAGCTTTTCAAAATAACCCTTCCATCTCTCTTTTATTTCATCATCTTTAGACAAAACTTTACCAGCGCCGTCTTTCACACACTTGATACTTATAGACCATAGACATACTTATAGACCTTATTTGCAACAATTTTGACCCCGATAATTTGCCAGCCTACCTAAATGACGATCCAACAGAAGAAAATGACTGCTTTGCCTGTCTGAAAGGGTAGGTTAAAATACACTTGACAGAGACAGATCTTACATGATCTGATCGACCAGGATCCGGCGCATTAAGTCAAACAGCTAACACCACATAGTGGTAACAAGAAAATCCGCTACAAGGAAGATCTGAAAACCTCCCAGTTTTATTAAAATACTACTTTCTCATGAAATGTTGTTTTCTGGTCTTTCACATACTAAAAGAGGGTATTGTGGTACCATTTCGGTAAGCTAATGAGACAACAAACTCGGTTTTGTAATTTTGTCGACAAGTGAGAAACCGGCCTCGAAAAACAAGAAAACTTTTAAGAAATTTTCAGAAGATGGCGTTTATGGCGCTTATTTTCCAAAGGCAGATGTACTGTTTTGATAAATTGATTTTCGGAATATGCATTCGTTCAAGAGCGATCAGAAAAGTATCAGTTTAATATCCTGAATGGCGTGGATTTCTCACAATCTGCACTTTATGATGTAAAGGTGGAACATTTTATAGCAAACTTTAAAAGTTCGATTTCTCAAAAACACCCCGTTTCGACTACAAGTTATCGGGTCAAAATTGTTGCAAATAAGGTCTAGTATCCCCCATTTCAAGACCTGCACCCAATTACCAATCACCCTGAATATTGGTTGCTGCTGCAGTACGTCAATTTAAGCTCAACAGCAAAACTAGTAGTCGCTCATAAAATACGCTTTTTTCGAAATTTCAACAGCGTTTTAACAAGCCAGACAGTTGACTTTTGGAGTCTGGGAGTGAAATGACTGTGACATACGGATGGACGGAGAGACAGACAGACATACAGACGGACAGGACAAATCTATAAGGGTTCCGTGCAACGGAGCCCTAAAAGCAGTCAGTAGATATTATTTGCACGCCTAAATTGAAATGACCTGAATCTTTAGATTCGCCATTAATCATTAACACAACAACTTTATTCTACTTTCGTCCCTCCTCTTCATTATGTCGGGTAATAACTTAAAAGGTTTTACATCGTTCGATTTTATAATACAATTGAATCACGTTTTATCGATCGTTGTCCCCAAAGCGGGCACAAATAGAAATAATCGCGGCCACCTTACCCCAGGCATGATGTATAGTCCCGATCCGTCATAGCCCTTACACCAGCTTATAAATCAAGACAATTTCTATTAAACTGATTTATCTATTAACTCGACCCTTCGAACGTGAAACTGAAGCTTTGAAACAACAGCTGTTTGTTATAAGTTTTAGTTTTAAACAAAAATATCGAATTCAGATAAAGGCAAGTATTTGATATTTATACTAAGTACAACTCTTTTGTTTAATGAAACTCAGGTGAAATAAAAGACGCTGCGAATGACGGTTTTATGGGTACAAATAAAAATACGACTCGTAATAAGAATATTTAGGTTCTCACGATTTTCACGAATATGATCGAGATGTACATAAAATGGAAGGAATCGGTCCCTTTTGGCTCTGAAATGAATGACACCCTCTAGAATTAGGGCACAGACGTAAAACTGAGTCCAAACTCACTCTTCATCCAGTAAAAAAAAAACATTTTTTTCAGCTTAATATTAGGCACGCGGCAGTCGTCCGTGTATCATGTCCTTTTCGAGTGGAGCCTTGGCATAACAAGTTACGAATGAAAGTCTTATGTAAATTCCATGAGCATCCTTCAAAATAAACTGTTTACATAACCTCGAGTACTATTCTGAGCCAGAAAGAAAACTTAGGTTTGCATAATAGAATATACTAGTGGAAAGGTCCGTAAAACAAAGGAAGCCATAGGTTTTCTGTTTTTGCATTCCCGTGGGAAAGGTAGGGCTTTATTTAATTGTGTAAAAACATTTGCTTATTTATAATCTGTGGCTGACCGCCCTTGTTCCGAAAACACGCAGAGTTTGTTGCGAATTACGTTATTACATTTGTCTCATTCCCGGTACATGATTGGGCCATTAATTAAGGACATCGGTGTTAAATTACATTTTTGTGTCCGCTCCCTCTTTTGTTTGTTGTGCCAAATTAATTTCTCAACGGTGCTTCGATTGATCAGAGGGTAATAAATTAGCAATCGATTAATGAAAAGGAAAATGCCTGAACGAAATATATGCGTATTTTAGTTTAATCTGTAATACGTTCAGGTAATTTCGTTAAAAAGGTCAAACGGCAAAATGTTTTTAAGGTAAAAGCAGAGTTTGGGTATTGTAAGTTGGTAAGTTTAGTGTAACTGGAAAAATTGATGCTCTATTTATGGTGAATCAAGAGTAATATTTTCTATTGTAAATGTTAACCTGGCTGAATAAAAATGCAGCCTTTTCACGAAAACTACTTCTAAGTTAGAATTTTAATAAAGGTAGTGTTTTGAGTGAAAGAGAGTGAAAGAACAGTTGAGTGAAAGAGAGGTACTGCAAAATGTGTACTAACAAGTACTTGCTTGGTTTATTAATTGAAACTATAACGACGCATCAACAAACCCCATTATAATTATAGGCTTCTCTAGGCGTTGGAACCAATTTCAGACAGTTGGGCGTTGTCCTGTTTGCCAATCTATTACTTACGACAAAAGCGTTTCCACTTATTTTCACTTATCGAACACTAAATAAATAATTTCTAAAGAATCTCGTAATTAATCTCCCAATTAGTAAGTAGTGATAGTGTGACAAGTTCGGAGACAAGTCAGGACAGTCTTCTCACGCCATCTTCTCAGGACTGTTGCTAACTAACTTTGCTCGTATAATGACTTATTAATAAGCCGGTATATACTCGCTGTCGAAGTTTAGTTCATTTGATTTATACAACTCTGGATATGTCTTAGAGTTGATTTCAGCGAAGCACTCAGTAATATTGGCCGTGAATATGTATATGTATAGGACTTAAGCAATTTGTAAGCTTTCGCGACGTATTTGTTCAAAGAGGAAATTAAAAGCGCCAATTGGAAGTAGGTATAATGGAGCCGACGCATTAACGTATTGATTTGTAGTCATTACAGTACTACAACCACCAATTGATATAAATGAACCTCCACAACCCAGACGTATATTGAAAGTAAAAAAGTTAATGTTTAAGGTCGGGTTTTTGAGGCCAGGAAATAAAATGAAAAGCACCTCCAACATCACGATATGCAGTGTATTCAAGGGCTCAAGAGACTTGCGATTGTGAACACAAAGAGGGCTTGACAAAAAATACCCTTTCTTATTTCAACAGGGGTCGATGTTATCTACAAGGCTTATACCTACACCTAGACGTACAATAAAGTTGTATCTAAAATGAGATTACGCGCTGAGCATTCTTGTACTTATAAATACCTACAGCTAAACGTTAGTACCAATGTACCTAAAGCGAGAATCGTTGTAAGATTGTCATGTTCCTCGCAATTCCATTTGTTGGATTTTTGTTTTTATGTCTATGTCTATTCCGTCGTTTTGTAAGACATAGGTACGAAATTTGCATAGAGTGTTAGTAATTGGAATTTACAATGATTTTATGCGTAATTTTCAGCAGAGCTTAGCAACCGTGTCGTCATCAGGGAATGTATTAAAGATTGATTTGACGGGGGTGCTGCTGACATGTTAAATCGCGTTCTAATACCTTTCAACCCTCCCCTGAAGCTTGCGGTGTATCTATTGAATATCTAATAAGTACACAAATCATAGCCTCATTTTGTGTCATTTGACAGCGACAGTTATGTATGTCCCCTTTTACGTACCTATACACCTACCCCTACCCGCAATCATAATAATTTATGCATGTACCTAACTGATATAATGTTTATTCATTTTTTCGTCTGTCTCGGACAAAGTACATTTTAGGAATTTCATGGTCGAAAATAAAATAAAATATTCTTTTATCAGGCCACCAATTACAATCATGGGTTGGCTTTGTTGATGTATTGTAAACAGCATGTATCTACTACAGGTACGTATTTCCTTTTGCCAAGTCCATTTCCACCCTCGTGTGTAATAATCTGGAAATGTAGAGATAAAAAGTAACGTACGACATTATTATTTTCATTTGCGCCACGTAAAAATGTGATTTAAAAATTTTGAAATTGTAAAAAATAATACTGCTAACCCTCTGACGGTTATGAGTAAAACACGAGCTTTATATTACACTGCAGTTTTGTATTTTAACCACGACAGCCGTGAATTGTAATGAAAATTCATATATTCATCATAAGTACGTCACGTATTTTAATTAGTTTTTCGTTTGTCGTTTTGCGTTGTTGTGACGTATATTTCCCGTTATTAATCTTTTTGTGCTTTTTTACTGTTGCATCATGGTTGTCGTAAATTAATGTTTTTTTTTCGGCTTTCTAGTTGAAGGACAAATTTTAATTAAACTTCTCCAACAAGATACTTACCCCATCACTATTCGGGCTAATATTTTAATTTCGCTAAAGTAGTGATCTATTCGTACGAGCCACTATCCTTAAAAACGTATAAGAACCTTCTTTTAATTACAGCGCTACTGGCCTCCTGCAGTTAAAATAATCAAGAAATGCGACTAGAGTTTTCTTTTTAAGCGCTTCTTTTCCAATATGATAATTGGTTTCTTTTTTTTAAAACAAAGTGTGTCTGTGTTAGATATTTTGTCTAATAGGTGCAACGTTTTTGTTATAATATTATTAGCATTAACTAGCTGCTAACTTAAAAACTCAGAACCTCCTTTTAAATGCAGTCGCTACTGGCCACCGACAGTTAAAATAATCAAGAAATGCCAGTAAGTTTTCTGTGTAGGAATTTCTTTTTTTAGAATTTTAAAATGAATTCCATTTTTATACCAGAATATGCCTGTATTTAGTATTACATCTAATAGGTGCAACCTTTTTTTTCAAAAAACAAAAAAAAATGGGGTTCATACTTTGAACAAAAACTCAACATTTTTTTTCATCATACCCATTTTTTTTTTCTAAACTGAATGGTTGGCGCGAGAGTCACTTCTAAAGTGGTAAAATGTGTATCGCCCTGTAACTTCTGAACTAAGAAATTTGATGTAGGTACATTAAACTTTCACCGAAAATTAGTTTGTACGAGATCTAGTAAGCATTTTTTTTAAATTGTCATAAATTGTAAAATAGTAACTTTTATATTTTGTTAGTTGCTGCTACAAAAACTTGTATAAAAAAACTTGTCAAAAGTTGCAACTTTGACCCCCCATATCTCCGTAACTAGAAGGTTCCCAGGTATGGTGTAGAACCAAAAAAATATCGCAATGATAGGGAGAACAAGTGCCTTTCGGCACCTTGCCTTACACCCTTTAGGTATTTATTACAATTGGGTGATTAATAGGGCGAGTAAGTCGCGTTATTTTGAGTAATGAGTAATAAATCACGTAAAAACGACGTAATCACAAAATAACTGTTTATTATTTCACTTTCAAAACCAACTCACAGGATAACGTCTTACTATTTTAACACTAAGATAATTCAAAAATAGCAGATAGAATATTGGTTTTAATATTTCACTACAGTACTAATTAACAGTTGTTACTTCCTTTGTGTTCCATAGCGACTGCCTATAATGGCGGGCGGAGCGATCTTATATGCATTTTGCTCCACCACTCGCAGTGTAGAAACGTTAATAAAAAGTGACCAACAAATAATGAAATAATCAGTTTAAATGCATATATGCGTGTGATTAGTTGTATACAAACTTAAATCACTGATAATTTAATATGACACGATTATTAACACAGATTTCATTAATATTCGTAAATCATTAAAAACATTTAAAACTAAAAGATTTACAAGTGTCGTCACATAGCGTTCTTGATACTGAATAATATTTACTTATTTAATCGTTAATTATAATACTGCCTAACAGGAGGTACGTAACCAACGAGTCGGGAAATAAATAATACTAGAACACAAATAGATTGAGGTCCACTATCATCTTATCGACGACTCGTTGCTCGTTGCTCGTTGGCGACTCGATTGGCGTAGTGGTAGTGACGCTACCTTACGTTGTTAGGGTCCTGGGTTCGAATCCCGGTAGGAGCAAATGTTTGTGTGATGAGCACGGACATTTGTTTCCGAGTCATGGATGTTAAATGTATAATAAGTATGTATTTACAAACAAAAAAAGTATATATGTAGGATATCAATTATCTAGTGTCCACGACACAAGCTTTGCTTAGTGTGGCACTAGGTGGCGCTGTGTGTTGTCCAGCGATATTTATTTATTTATTTTATTTATTTATTTATTTATCACTGAGAGACTGATCTTTTTACCAGGACTAAAGTATAGTAGCTAAGCTATTCTTGCGACAATCTATTTCATTGATACAAGAGAAGAAGGAACTGCCCAAATCCACTTGGACCTATAATGAACTTAAGATAATAACGCTGAAAGGAATTATCTTATCCGCGAATTATTTTATTTTTCTCCTACCAAGAGAAAGTAATAAAACCCAAATGTTGGGCAAGTAAAGCCTCCCCCCCCCCGTAGTCATTTCCCTGTTAAGTTGGCCTGATATTGTATTAACATGATATTCATGGTTTTCTTGCGTTACTTTGGTGGCACCCCACGACGGTATATTTTTCGCCTTCCTTAGGTATATTATACCCAGTAACTAGTACGTGAACTTACCACATAGGGCATTAAACGTAGGGGGTATTTTAATAAGTGTTCCTTCTAGGCAAAACATGTTATTGGTCTAAATAATATACCTAGTTTATACACAATTATTGAACTCAAATGAAAAAAAGCACTTAAGTCGACTAACCAATATGTATATTATACAAGAAGATTTAACATTATTACTACTTTTAGTAACATCCTTCTTTTTAAATTCAGATCAAAATGTACTGGCCACTGGAGGTAAAAATAATGATGAAAATGCCATTAGATTTTTTCTTTTTTATTATTTTTTTCTTTATGATTAATGGCATCCATATATCATTTTTACTTTAAAGTGCCTGCATGTGATTAGTTATTTTAAAAATTAACTCAATCTTCTTGGCAGATTTTCAGGAACTTTTAGATCAACGATAAAACAATAATACTCTACATGACCTAAGAATTCTACGTCGATAAATACCGAATAGAAAGCTTAATGGTTCAGTTCTGACCTTTTCAAATACTAGTAAACATAAAATAACATTGTTTCAAAATCAAATGTCTTTCCTTCATGACGGCCTCACGAAAATCTCCAATTTCTTCTAATTACTAGGTTTAGAATATCTTAACCAAACATATTAAAAACTTTTAGTATTTCAGAAATAGCAATAATTAAATCAAACTATTATTTCGATGTGGTTGTTAGAATCCTTATTACGGCAATGTTCACGCGATGTTACCATTAAAAGTGTAGTAAAATAAACATTTGGCCGAAACATTTGTTGTTTGAACTAACTTAACTAGGAAACTTTTTCTTTACTCCCTCCGGATGAGGGGGACTAGTTTGATGACAAAAATTGAGCTGGTAACACTGATCTACAGTATTATTGGTGAAACTCGGGCGATGGATGCTAGCTGTTGTAGTCCAAGTTTGCAAGATGCATGGACTTAATAGTTTACTAAAGCAAGATGATCATATGTTTAATTGGTGTTAGTCTGAAAATTATTGACTGTGTGACGTATAAGACGTAATTATTTAAATAAGAACAAAAAGTTATCTGCCATCGTGGACGGGGTCCTGGAAATAGGACACTCCTAACAATAGAAGGTCCAAAAGATGAGTATGACACTTGAGCCAGCCTAACGAGAAGGTCTTCAGGTTTCGCCGGTAACAACTGAGTACAATGACCGGTGAGTAAACATCTCACACATACAATATACTTATTTTGTTCGGTAGTTGGACGTAGAAAGGTATCCAACCTTCCTAGCAGTTAACTTAGTTAAGTGGACACTTATCGGGTTACAGCCAAGATCACACACTTGGCAAAATTCTAACTGAAATATATGTAGATTTCAACTGAGACATTTGAGACTTGAGATAATATAATTAACCCCACTATGACAAAGCTAAAAGAATGCTTATGATTTTAGCAGTCTATTTTTGTTAGTTTTAATTCAAAAGTAACTCGTAACAAAATAAAAATACAATCAATAGCTACGAGATAATTAGTTTATGTATTTAGAATTATTGTAACATGTAGTACCTGTACATAATACCTAATTATGTACGGCCGAACAAGCTATTTGCTTTACATTTTACAATGTAATTCGTGGGTCAAACTGTAAATCAAATAGCTTCTTCGACCGCTCACTAAGGATCTAGTGATATAAACACTACCTTTAAATCCTGCATCTCGAGCTACAGGTACTACCACGTACTACCAATATCGCCAATACAATAATCATATTAATTATTACTATTGGTGCTTGACTGTGAATGAACACTGACTGTACCTATTGGTAAAATACCTTCGCTATCTATTTTTAACATATGAAATCTCATAAATAATGTGGATATGCCAATAAGCAATGGCGACATTGCGGATATTTTTCCTAGCAGTAATATAAAAAGCAATATAAGTACATAGGTGATACCTCATCCCGCCGGGAAATGTGAGCGAGATTATATAATTAATATTATTTTGTACGTTAGGCGATATTGGAGTAAATAACTAGTTTGATGAATAAATATTTTTATATCAAATACAGAATGGCGCGAGAGTAAAAAAAAATATATATACTGGATAAACTATATAACTATATGAATACTGGATACTCGAATAAACTTTTATGCAGACTGGGAATGTGATGAGGTATACGCAGTTAAAACAACCTCTTATTGTCGTATTGTCGGCGCCAACATGTATAACAAACATAATAAACAAAGCCTCTACAGTTCTCTAGTCTATGTGATATTTTGACCTAAGAATGTCATTTAATAGATTTATCGCACCTAGGCATGTAGGACCTCCTAGTACAAGTACGTAGATGGATGACGTAGGACTTTACCTACGAGGTAGGTATACGACGCAGCCTATGTATTGTTCTGACCTTCGCATTGAGGCTACCATTGAAGGGGTTACGGGCCTGTTCGAAAAAGATACCGCGGCCCCGGAACATAAAGGGCGAGGAAGGAACATGGATGGGTTTTGGTCAGTAAAAGTCTGACACTCCCTCCCACTCCGCCCACCCAGAGTGGAAGAAGTCATTTGTGATTTCCCACCCGAAAAAAGAAAAAAAAGGCTACCATTCAAGCATTCTAGTAACAAAAAACAAAAGAATTTTACGGGCAAATACTAGAAAAAAATTGCCATTTACGGTTCTTATTTCAAAAGACTTGTCACCACAGACATAAAACATACTTTTCCATATTCGATCGCCATATTTTGTTAATCAGGTCGTTTGATATCTATATCCCATACATCTCCTGCCACGATTGCCTCGTTGGCCTAGAGGACTGCTGAGCATATTAAGGTCTTAGCTTCGATTCCCTTGTCGGGCAAACTGTTAGTAATTTAAGTAACAACCATGAAGTTTGGATTTGTGCCCTATTACATGTGCGTGTACTGTTACTTAAGTAGGTACACTTCTGCCTGACGCTTCGAAGATTACAGGCGTGATGTTATGTTATCGCTCCATACATCTTCTAGAAATTGTGTATTTTCAGCGATCTTAGATTATTCGTTTGTGATACTAGTGGTGCCATTACGTAGTAAATTAACACTTCAAATACGAACTCTGTGTCTAGGCCATTATTATAGTTCACGACGTAAGCAATAGATGGCGTGTTATTAAACTTTCTGTTTCTCTTTCTGGAAAGTAGATGTCGCTACTCGTATCGTTACTGAAACGTAACCACGTGGGAGATGTAAATTCTGAAATGAACAAAGAGTAAAGAGCTCATTCAAATGCTTCTGTGTTTGTGTTTCTGTTGTGGTGAAGCTCTTTACTTCATACTTTTTAAATTGTTAGTATAGTACAAGTTAGTTGCTGAAAATATATTATGTTTGGTTAAGTTTTTCATTAGAAACGAACTTTGTTACTTGGTTAACATTTCGGAATTGTCCCTTAGTACTTAACCTTCTTTTAAAATTAGATACATTAGTTGGATATTTATATTTACACCTAAAAGATTATTATCAATAATATTGGTTTAAAATGAGTTTTCATAATACTCTTGAGATTCTAATCTCAGTCTAATAAAATTTGATAAAATGATTTCTTGGTTAGGTACATTATCATCATCATTTCAGTCGAAAGACGTCCACTGCTGGACATAGGCCTCCCCCAAGTGTCGCCACATTGACCGGTTCCGTGCGCACTCGCATCCAACGGATTCCCGCAACCTTCACCAGGTCATCGGTCCACCTAGTGGGAGAGGTCTTGCAACGCATCGTCTTCTGTTTCACCGTCGCCACTCTAGAACTTTTCGAACTTTTTTGTTAGGTACCGTCCAACAAGCTATCTGGTCCGTACCTAACAAAAAAGTTCGAAAAGTTCTAGTTTCTTTTAATTTCGAACTTTTCCACCATTACACACAGATGAAAGCACGAGTTTCTGCAACGCATTTTCAGGTTTTCACTTTTCTAAACTTATTGCACGCAACTTATACGCAGCTTTGTTCCCTTAAAACTTTTTGATTTGACTGAAAACTACATTTATGTCTTCCGTAGCGTGCCAAACTGCTTTCTTGACAAACTTTATAGTCGCCTAGGTATTTCGACGGTAAAAATGTACTTAATAGACAAATCTTTAAGTTTATTCACTTTCATGTACAGTCAACGGCCACTCACACCGCAATTACCATTATCGCCAGCGCTATACGAGCTGCGGCGCCTATACACACATACGCATATTTATCCGTGTGAGTGATGTTCCAACACTAACAAATTAACATGTCGTGTAGCATCGCGCTACAAGTAGTTATAGATGTGGTCAATGCTAGACAAGGATGTCAATACCAGTAACTTGTTTTTTTATCGCAGTCTGATTATTTTTTTCATGGTAATGCAAAATTTCAACTAGTGAGATCGGTAACGAGGCTGCTACTCGCTAATGCGATCCGGATAGATGTGAGTTCGAATTCTAGTTGGGCCTATAATTATTATTAGCTGTACCTATGTTTTAGTAATTTATTTTAGTAAATTACTTTGAACAAATAGATATTACATTATAGATAATTTATTATTATAATATGATAATAAATGAAACAAATTTTGAAATGGTAACATTGTAATATTTTTTATACAAAAGAAATCCTTTAAAATTAGTTATGTTATTATTATAGTATTGAATGTTAAAAAACACATTTTAGGTTACATATAGATATCTATTATGAAAATTCTGATATCATTTAAGAGGTTATAGCTTAATTATTCATCTTCTCAATGAAAAGTGTATTGAAACTTAACCTCAATATTACAATAATATAAATACTAATTTGTTAAAGTTACGGCCACTATGTCCCCTGACACAAAATTACTCTACCTGTCTATGATTTTTAATATTTCGTGTGACCTCCATTAGCCTCATACAGCTAATGAGACGCCGACGCATAGACGCCACAATATTTGCACAGATATTTGTGCTGCGCAAACTATCCCATAACTGCATGCTATGGGATTTGAGTAGCTCAGGGCATCTCTCGTCCCGAGCTTCCCATCTTTGCACCATTAAACCCCATATATTTTCTATGGGGTTTAAGTCAAGGGACTGAGCTGGCCAAGGAATAACTTTAATTTCCGGATGATTGATAAACCATTCGCGAACAATGCTGGCACCGTGAATAGGACAATTGTCTTGAACAAAACTTATCTCGTTTAAGTCTTCTGCGGGGTAGACATTACGCACCGTAGGCAACATTATATCGTTCAACTCTTCCACATAGTTGACACTGTTGGCTCGCGTCGATATATAACTTAATTCACCGGACCCTTGAGCACTTATCCATCCCCAAATATTCACACTGATTCTGCTTGACTCCGTATTTGGTCTGACATTGCCTTCAGACCAACGCGTGTTATTTTTACGCCACAAATGCAGCCTTCCTTTTTGGCACGATTTAAAAGATTTTTCGTCGGTGAATATTGTCATCTCCCAATCAAAGTCCAAATATTTCCGGACAAAACTTAAGAGCCCTCTTACAGTCCACTAGTGCCGCCAATCGAAAAAATGTCATAACTCGTAAATAGAATCAAAAATACAAAATGTGGTCTATTATTACTGTAGAAAAGGCAATAACATAATTTTATAACACCTTATCAACACTTGAAATATAGCTGTTTAGCTAAATCGTGCATTCAAAACATAAACGGCCGTTTTTGTTACAAATGCACGATTTAGCTAAACAGCTATATTTCAAGTGGTGACAATGTGTTATAAAATTACGTTATTGCCTTTTCTACAGTAATAATAGACCACATTTTGTATTTTTGATTCTATTTACGAGTTATGACATTTTTTCGATTGGCGGCGCTAGTGGACTGTAAGAGGGCTCTTAACCTCGCCTCTTTATGCCGTTGCGTTAAAAATGTTTTTCAGCTGGCGTTCGGTGATGAATACCTTCGGCATGGAGTATGCGGCGAACGGTGCGTACTGATGTGCCAAACTCATCGGCAAAACGCCTTGTTTGGATGAAACCATTCGTCTCATATTCAGCTACCGTATAACGTCGCTGAGGCTGGCTAATAAGAGGCGGTCTTCCGCACCTCTCACGACTCTTCAAGCTACCTTCTTCCTCAAATCTCTTCACCCAACGACTAACAGTCTCTCTCTAAAAAAAAAAAACTATATTACATACTTGCAACAAGCGATTTATCTACCATTATTATTTTGTAGTCATCATCACATAAAATAAAAATAAATTACTTACACATAAGCCGGTTTCATTCGATATTTGAGATATATTAAGGCCATTCGAATATAGTGCCACAATATTTGCCTTGGCTTCGATACTAATATTAGCCTGCATATTGAATTCAGAAGAATACTAAAATAGCAACAACCAGATAACACAAACGCTCGTAACTATGTTCACCAACCAACAACAGCGAATAGTGGAATAATTTATATAAACCAGTAAAGTAGTTAAAATATGAGGGTAGATTTACAAAGTGAAATTATCAATTTGTTTCAAATCTACCCTCATATTTTAATAACGACGCTAAGATTGAATATAATAATTGAAGAGAATCTTCGTTTAGTTGTGGAATATTTAACATATTTGTTAGCAACTCAGCATTCTTATTTCACATGTAATACTTAAAAAATATTTTTCATGTTTGATGTGAGACTCGGAACCTGAACGTTCGCCATGCTAGGCACTTTAGCCACCTTAACGCTTTCTTAACTAATTGAAATTTGTAAAAACAATAATAAACGGGCAACAAGTTGCCAATGTATAGTGTTGTCGAACGTTCTTAAAGAAGAAGGTCATAAGTACAACTAATATGCCTATGCCATCAATGATATATAAAACTATAGATACGTTGCCCGCGCTGTGCAACATGAATGCAAGGCAATTGCCAGAATTTCATGTAGTCGCGTACCAACCAGTGCCGCGGCAGTACGTGACATTAAAATAACTTTTGTGTATAACTTCCTCAAACAACGAAAATAAAATGCCGTCCTGTGTTTTTAGGACATGTAAAAACTATACTTTAACTGTGAAAGATAGAAAAGTATAATTTCATGCGTAAGTATCTAGAAAAATGTATTTTACTTTATTTTTTTCGATGCTTTCTAATGGCGGCTGGCGCCTTTTGTTCGCGCTCGGCCAATGAGCATGCACCACAGAATGACAACGGAATTAAAGAAATCTATTTATCTCTCTCTAACAACAAAAAATCCGTAGATGACGTTTAATTTTCTTTCCCTTTCTTCGTGCGTCTAAGTATTTATCTAGCTACCGACAGAATTTACGCTGTTTTCGACAGCCGTGATGTTCATGCATGACGCGTCTATTTATAATACGTCATTGTATGCCATAGTTTTGTTAGATTGTAAGTCGACTTCTGGCTGTTAATAGTACCTAAGGTAGCCCGCGAAATTCAGATTTTTGGAATTTGCAGTGCTAAGTTGTATGTTGATAAATATATCGGTTGCGACTGTTAGACGTTTTAAGTTACAGAATTATAGTCATCAAACACCCTCCAAGTTCATAAGAGTCCAATATGGAGTTTGACCGTGAAAAATTCGTTCATCGACTCGCACTGCCTTAATTGCCCTGCAAATTGCAAAAAACGTAAGAAAATTTGAATTTCGCGGGCCATCCTGACGCTTTCACCTTAAAAAGTGTACCTCCTTGTTATATTAGCTATACAAGGAGTCGCTTTGCATTCTGGTCAAAGTCAAGGAGGTATATAAGCTAATGATTTTCGACCCGAATCAACAATAAATTAGGTAGGTAGGTATTTCTTTTCTCTCAATATCTGGAATCGATAAGTGTAGGTAAATCACTGTATTTAATCCCAGCCCGTCTGTTACTACTCCTATAACCGCACCATCACATAATATACAAATAACAGCACACAGCGACATGCCGCGCGATGGGTGATTCTGTTTGTTTTTCGTGTTATTCCGAAATTTAAAATAGCAGCTTTATTAATTGAAGGGGTAAGTGGACAAAGGTTAACTAACAAAAAAATCAAATTGAGATATGAGCGTTAGAAAAACTTTAAATGTGTGCATATTTTTGCTGGGGTCTATATTTTTGGATATGAATTAAAATTAGATATTTTGAGCCCACCAGTCGATTTATCGTCACTTAAAACCTATGTTCATGCAAAAAACTCGATTTTTTCAGTTTTGTACGATAACACCTTTGTCCACTTACCCCTTCAACTCTAACCATGTCACAATGTATCGTTATTTAATTGATTATTTTTATGTCTTTTGTGACAAGCTCCTGAATTTTGACTACAATGCAAAACTACTTAGGTTGTCTATGAACTATTTAAGTAGTAAGTAGATTTCGCTTTTCCATTAGTGGAAGCAATTTTCCTGCCAGAATAACTGCCTTCCTATGTAATACTTACTATGCCATGTTTTCATAAAAGCTCTATTAACAAGAAGCATAACTGTCTCCTTTGAATAAAAATAAATGAAAAGAAGCTTAAGGCTGTGGTATCTGCTAAATTATCAACTCTGTTTGTGGAGGTTCAAACTTCGTTTGAAATACTGTTAGAATAAAGTTCTAATCAGCTTGCACCACAAAGTGGTTGTTATGTCAGTCACAGCTGGCCGAATAGTGCGGAATAATTGGTTTTTATTTAATTGTAGAGCAATAAATCATTAGATCAAAATTCCAACTGTACGCTTTGTGAAGAAAATACCGACAAACATTTATGTGTAAAAAAGAAACTAAACCTTAGTGCTGTTTAGGAGTAGTTACGAAATTTCAAAGAAAAAAAGGCTTTACTTTGAACACTTTTTTCATATAGTAATAATAAAGTTAGAATTATTTTAATTGTACTAATTAAAGTTGAAAGTCTAATAAGCAACATATATTTGTTTTGCACATTTACATTCACTCATGAAAGAGGAGTTACATGGAGAAAACCTCTTGTTAGCAGATACCACCCCCTTAAGAGAAATTTTAATCGTTTGCCTGTGCACTATTCCGCCCCCGGACTTTTCTCAACGAATCACTCCGACGTTCTTCATTTCAATTTCATAAAACGGATTTGCTACTCCTTTTCTTTTTGCGACACAAAAACACTTTTTGTTTCTTTGTACAAGATGGGTACGACCTTTGAAATAGAATAAACATTTTATCTTTAAGTATTTTGGTACAATTTTCAACTTGAAAATTGTTTTGAATTATGAAACATGCCTAGAGGGTGAAGTTACGTACCTGATCCTGTGTAGTAAGAAAACAATAATACTTACGCTTTGAGAAATGCGTAAATGTAATAATATGAAGAAATGTTTTCAGCGTACATTAAGTATATTTTTTTCGTTTTTATTTGTGCTGACTGTTACTATAAAGAATGTATGAACCTTTATAGAAATAGTATAAATGTATGTGTCACCGTAAAATTGTCAAACACGTTATGTTACAATATAACGTGTTTTTTCTCGCGATATTGTAATGTCTCGAATTATTGTCAACTGAACATACGGAAGTATCTCTGCCCCCATAAGCGGGACTTGGGGCACCCCCCCGTTAGGTTAGTTAGGTTCCTTTAAACCCTGCACTCTGAAATAGGGGCCCCGCGAAGCGGGGCCCCTATTTCAGACTACGCTTTTTAGGGGGAATATAAAATGTTTTAAGGTTATGTTATATTAATCGGTATTTCTCAGGAATGGTGCATTATCGTTTCATGAGAGTTGTGCCACTGGGCAAGGGGGACCCCTCCTTCCCTCCACACCGCGTAAGTTGACTACCATCGCATGCATTTCACGAAAAATAATGCGTTTTGTTGTAAGCAGTATGTTCATTTGACAATAATTCGAGACTTTACAATATCGCTAGAGATATTACAATATAACGTATTTGACAATTTTACGGTGACATATACATACATATATGTACCTACGTATTACTTATTTTTTTTTTTAGGATGGGAAATCATCAAATGACTTCTCCCACGGAGTGTCAGACTTTTACTGACTAAAACCCATCCATGTTCCTTCCTCGCCCTGTATGTTCCGGGGCCGCGGTATCTCTTTCGAACAGGCCCGCAACCCCGGCAGGCTTCGGCCCTTGCGGTTCCCTCCCCTTATGCTGACATCTCTTTGAGGCGCGCGTGGAACACGAACGCGCCGTCGACACGGCCTGTCGTCGTCGTTAGACGGACGGACGGCTAGCTAGCCCATAGCCAACCGTCCACAGGCCCGCATCTACGGTGGCCGGTAGCCACCACGTGGCCCCCGACGCCCGGTGCGTCTCCCGCGGCGGCCGGGAGGAGAGGATCTCTCCCTCTCTCGTTCCGCCACCTCCTTCGCTAGCATGACTGCTTCGCAGATGGAATAAACAAACAAAAATGAACAAACGTTGCACAAAACTGCTCTGCGGTTATTCATGTTACTGTTGAAAAATGCATGGTGTGATAATGGTGTGATACTGGCGCATGCAAATGAACCGAGCCAGGAAAAGTTGACGGAATGCTTTACGTCCTGGCCACAGGCGATAAAAACAAAAACTATTTTTAATATGTTTAAGGTTGTATAACGGCTTCATACCTTTGCCTCTCATTTTTTATTTCTTCAAAAGTGTATTGCAAAACGTCGTTTGATACACGTGGACATTTGTTTTTGCAGTTCTCGGCCCAAAAACACCCTCGCCTACGGCTCGTGTGTTAATACCGTCTTGAACTTCAATAACGATGCAATAAAAATTGCGCATTATTAACAAATTCAGTTAATTCTGTTGGCGTCAAATAAACTTCCTCGTCGCTAGATAATGAGTGGTCATTTTAGGTTTTTCACTTGTTTTCAAGTTGGATTCCTTGTTTTTAACCTAATTGGTTAACAATATGACGTGAGAAGAAAATGGCGAAGAAAATCGTGTGCACTAAGCATGAGAATTCAAAACATCATTAAACCTATTTACTTCTACCTCTATGGTGCCGAATTTATCATACATTTTTTTTTTAAGAACGCAGACTCTGTACCTTCTTGGTGTACTTTTTAATATGTTTTGCGCGCGCCATTTTCTTTTCACGTCATATTGTTAACACCTTAGGTTAAAAACAAGGAATCCAACTTGAAAACCAGTGAAAAACCTAAAATGACCACTCATTATCTAGCGACGAGGAAGTTTATTTGACGCCAATAGAATAACTTAATTTGTTAATAATGCGCAATTTTTTTATTGCGTTTATTCATTTCCTCACTGAGGTGGGATGAAAAGTTACGTGTTGCACTCGAGTGGAACGATTTTTCACCTCGTACTCTTTTGATTCCCTCGCTAACGCTCAAGATTCTAAGTTTTGACTCACTTTCTGCGCTCGTGACTCAATTTTAGAATCTTTCGCTTGCTACCGATTGACCATTAAGCAACGAGACGACGAATAACATACGCTAACGCGGGGCGTCAAGGCACAATTTAGATCGACCGTGCCCAGTTTAGGTACTTAAAATGTCGGCTTTCTTAAAGATCAAAGGAGTGCAACTTCTGTACTTTTTATCGTGTGGTTAGGTGAAGACAACAAGTAATTAGTATACACGACTTATATTTCTTTCGTCACTGTACTTACTTCTAAAACTAATACAAAACAAAAAGTTTTCCATTTCGAGCTTTACTCGGTGTTTTCAATCCAAACTTTGCTTACACCGTAAAAATTGGCAAAAGGAAACCTGTGATAATATTCCTGCAACTTTGCGTTCTTCTCTTTATACCGAAGTGTGTTTTTATAAACTCTACGCATAATTTCAAACTTGAATTGTATAATAAAATGAAAGATCAGATACCATTTCCGCAACTGAACAAAAACAAAGATCATCTATGTTATGCGATCCAACTATTGTGATCCCTCGTAAAACTTTAAAACTATTTTGAACGAAACGTTTTACGATGTTGGTTTCACAACTAGTAGTTAATAACTTTTCCAATTTTTTAACATGGTTTTAGCCGGATTTTCAGAAATACTTAATATTTTATAGTTTTTTAATTATAATTGGTAAACAAAGTGATGTTTGTGATTCAAAGCAAACATAACAGTTTATATCTAGCGAAGTTCTCACCAATATATTGTACTTGCTGTACATTTGCGAAAATGTGTCTGTTTTTATTTTGTTTACACTCGTACCCGAGAGCGTGCAACTATTTGTGGATACGAAATGTAATATAGGGATAGGAGCTTTTAATCACCCACGTTCTCACCCACGCAGTGCAGTCTTTACAAATATATCTACTCTAGGTAAGTACTGGTTATTTAAAAGAGCGTTTAGACACACTAGTTTACTTGCACTAGTTTGGTTCACTGCGCAATGGTTGATCAAGATTAAGAAACAGTTATGTATAACAATGATACATTCCTGACTCTTTCGAAAAAGCTGTATATTTTTCCCATTTAGTATAAGAAACATAAAAATAAACCACGTTCTTTTTGTATTACTGTAAACTTAGAATCTACTCACTGGGCAAATTTACAGCAGTAAAAAAATCCGTTAGGAATAGATTGCTTCAGTTCTAAACCAGATTCTAAGCTCATGTATAATGCGACAATTATAACGAAGATCCTGCTAAAACATTTTCAACTTTGTATCATGAAGTTTCTTGCTCAATGTATAGAATTTTCAAAGGAGCTATATTATTGCTCGAATGAAATTAAAATCGAATCGATCGTTGGATGAATTGTAATCGATTTTGTTTGTTTTCGTTCGAGTCAGAACACGAGGTCGTGGGGTCACAATCAGACGACGCTCTTTGTTGCTTCAAGAAAATTCTCATTGAAAGTAAGTAGATTTAAAGGGTATGGAATCGTTTTCTGTGAACCGGTCATAGGTATAAATAAAGAGAAGCTCGTGGCATGATGGTAACAGCCGGTTGGGTCGTCTATGTCTAAGTGTCCGTGGATAAGTGATCCATTACACATCGAGTTTCCTCCTTGTTTCGGAAAACACGTTAAGTTATTAGTCCCGGTTGTCATTTATAGATCTTTGGCAGTCATTACTGGTAGTCAGTGGCCAGAACAAACACTGAACATGGTAAAATCCCGTTTTTAGTGTTAATTAAATAAGTGGCTACAAAGTCCGATAACTATAGTCTTATCAAGGGAGTCTTACCTTATTACCTAGCAGTAACTGCGTTGTAGAATGGTTGTGTACTGGTATTCTGCATTTGGTTAGACTGGAAGCCAATCCCAACATAGTTGGGAAAAGGCTAGGTAGATGAACAGATTATAGAATTAAATTAGATTGAACGTACATTTAGAGGTATCATTACAAACGTAATATGATTCCCATATCGAATCAACAGTGATTCGACAGCTATTCGATACAATTCGATACATTACAATTGATTTGACAGCTATTCAACTACTGTCAAATTTATCTAACCGAGTCCTATCAAATCCTACGTACCTGCACTGCAATTCTGAAATTCTAATTTGCAGTTTTCATTTGATTTTTTAATAGGCCTTATGTACTTGCCCAGTGAACTATTTTCCACGAATCTGTGCTTTGTTTATACCTGACATCGGCGAAACCAAGGACGGATTATAAGTTTAACAGTTGACTTATGCGATATGTGGGTCATCATCATCTAAGACACAGGCCTCCTCTCTATGAGAGGAAATGGGCTATAATCGACCTCGCGGGCCCGGTGCGGATTCATAGATGTCACATGTCTTCGATTTTTTTGGTTCTAGGACATTCCGCTTTCCTCACGATGTCTCCTTTCACCGTTATGTAGGTACCAACACATAAAGAAACTTTATTATTTTATATTTTCAGGAAAGTACAATAGCTGATTTCTGTACCTTACTTAGTAGGTTCATTCTGATGTCAGAATCATGAATATAGTGGACATAAAGTACATTACAAAATTATCTCTCTTTGTTTTCTATTAAACTCACCCTCAAATAAAATGGTTAATGTGAATGAAAGAGACCTAACATTCCTTTCTAAGTACTGAAATATGTTTGTGTCAGTTTTCTTCCTTGATGTTTCCGTACAAAAACGGGCTTTCGAAAGTTTGGCCTTACATACGAGTTTTTCAAAGAGGCCAAATAGAGAAGTCAGAAAAATATTTCAAAGTTGGACAGAATTTTAGAAAGCTATTCATCCAGTATTGGTTGCTGTTTATAAGACGTTGAGCTACCTACATACATAATCATCAGGCTGATCTTATACAACCACACAACAAACGTACGTGTGTTGCGTATTTTGTAACATTAAAGTATACCATTATTAATTTTCCGGGAATTTCGAATGAAAGTAAGGAATGATAACACTGAATGTGTAACTGTAAATCTTGTGTGGTTAAGACCCCACTCGTGAGTTGTTTAATGAGCCTTTTACCTAACTACCTACATATATGTATTGTAGTACATGTTTGTATGTGTTTGATCTAGGAGATCAATAACATATCGTTCCGCTGGCTTCAAAGCTTTCTGTGACTCTGTTCGCCGATTCCACGTGCTAGAGTGTTACACGGGATATAGATAAAAATACACAAACAGCTTAGTAACCTAAACTCACCCCAGACTGCCATAACCAATGATATATAAAACTATAGATAGGTACGTTTTCCCACATTTTTCAGTGGCACTGGCATCGCCTGATCAGGCTCATGGCGTATTTCCACTTCCGTGACTTGGATACACGGCTTTTGAGAAAACATTGACAGCAGAGTCCCATCTCAAAACGTCAAAGAGGGACAATACAGTAGATTGTTATACGAGGGTCGAAAAGAATCAATTCCCGAGGTATTTAACCGCCCGAGTGCAGCGAGGGTGGCTATAGTCCGAGTAGTAAAAATAGCAGTTTTATTTTCAAAAGTAAAGTAATTATATAGTACTAGCTGACCCGCGCAACTTCGTCTGCGCAAGACGAACCAACAGGTCTTAAAATTAGCGCGTTCAACCAACCTAACAAACAAACTCTGCAGCTTTATAATATTAGTACAGATTGAAGTCAGTAACAATTTATTTTTTCTCGAATAGGTTTACATTAAAAGCCAAAATATTCAACTTATGTTTTTCCAAATAAGGACTCTTCCCTCGACAGCCTTACGTTTCTATCCTTGGACACTCGACAATATAATACTCCAGCTAGGTCGAAAGTTCTCATCAAGTGATCTCTCGCATCTGCTTTCCTTCTCCAAAGTCTGACCTTCAATGGTAGTCATACTCCAGAGAGGTCAACACAATACGATGTAGATGCTGTAAACTCTTGAAAACCTATTGCAAATTCTTTTCGTCTCCAAGCCTCCATCATGAGACCTTCGATGACAGGCATATTCTAGCAATTTCTAAAGTTCTCATCAAGGTGCATTAAGTGAGCCCAATGACGATTTAGCTGCTGTTAACTGTTGAGGATCTCTTGCTACCTTCAGTCTCCATTGTTAGACCATCAATGACAGTCATGCTCCAGCTAGGTTTAAAGTTCTTATCAAGATGCACGAAATGAGCCTTAAACACGATAGAGCAGATTTGAAGAGTTGCGGACCACTTGTGACTGCCTTTCGTCTCCATCGTCAGACCTCCGATAATACTCATACTCTAGCTAGGTCTAAAGTTTATATCAAGGTGCATGAAATGTGCCGACACACGATATAGCTGCTGTAACTGATCACAGTCAAACTTCAGACAGGTCTAAAGTTGTCAAAAAGGTTTATGAAATAAGCCCCAAAACGATCTTCTTCTTTATCGCGTGGTTAGTGCCTAACCTGTTGTCAGAGTTTTATGCCATCCAAGGTCCACTGTCTTGGCTTTACATGCCGTCGAGAAATAACTCTCAGGCATGCTGTGGTTTTCTCACGATGTCTTTCTTCACCGAACCAAGCGATCTTTCCTTCCTTATCGTGTTGTTGCCTAACCTGGTGTAAGAGTTTTTATGCTGCCCATGGGCCTCTGACTTGGCTTAACATGCCAAATGTCTCTCAGGCATGTTGGTTTACTCACGATGTTTCAGCAAGCGATGATTATACAATACGCACATGAATTCGAACACAACTATTTTCAATAAAAAATGGGACAAACTTTGCTAAACACGCTTTTCAATAAAAATAATCATGAAAATCGGACTTCTCTGGAAAAAGTTATGCGTCATCATCATCATCATTCATAGTCTGCACCGCTACTTCACCGACTGCTGGGTACAGGCCTCTTTTTGTTTGTGCCAAGCTCCACGCTCTTGTGCCAGTCTCATCCAGGATATTCCCGCAATGGCAACAATATCGTCTGCTTATCTCACCGCTGGACAACCAAAACTTCTGTTTGGATTTCTAGAATGCCACTTGGTCACAGCTTTACTCCACCTGACATCACCACGCCTTGCTAGGTGTCCTACCCTACTCCATTTGAATTCATTCATCATTATTTCAGCCGAAAGACGTCTACTGCTGGACATAGGCCTATCAAGTGTCGCCACATTGACCGGTCTCGTGCGACTTCATCATTCGGTTATTTGAGTATTGCTCAGGCATAATATAGGTATCTACATAAAGAAAAACAGGCGTTGAATTGAGAACTGCTTCCAAAAAACCAAACTTGAGACAAACGTGATTTAGAAAATGGAGTCAAATGAACAACGCCATTTATAGAGAACATATGCAAAACATATGGAAAGCGGTCGAACAGACACTCTACTGGCTTTGTTATAGATTTTTAAAGCAGGGTGATGTTGACTATTCTCTTCTCCTCTATATTGTGATTTTTATTCATTAGTACCATTTTGGTTTCATAGATGTCATTGTCCTTAGATCATGATGACAAGTTCTCCTTAAAAACTTTAAAGTCATAAATATTTTGATGGAGAGCACCGATTGCAAAGAAACAAAAATCAAAACTTTCTCTAAGTTATGCACAATAATAATTTGTGCATTAAATCAAATCACATTGATTTTATAATTTACACGTAAAAGGGCTACGTTGAGACACACAGACACAGACGAAAATTTAAGAAATAGTAGAAAGAGGGTTCAGTGTGAGATCCTTTAACAGTTTAAGCGCTTTTTTTACAGATTTATTATATGAAATAAATGATTCCCAAACTTTCGTTTAAGTGTTAAAAAAAATATGTATAAAACAATGATTTGGAAATATGTAAGCTTTAAAAAAAAAAAAATAATTTGTTACAAAAAGTGAAAACCGGGTGGTTTTTGAACGTGCGAACCAAAGTTATTATCAGAAATCTTACAGCATTACACAAAATCGAAAAGTATTTTATGTCTGTACTGAGGCTTGACCTTGCGACTCACTGTTCGGAAGGCGGTTGCCGTCACCGACGGGCTATTTGCTCTCGTGACAATTTGTCTAAAATAGTTATTCTATTACAATGCATGTTATGACAGTTGTCAGTTGTCAAACAGTTGAAAGCTATAGACGAAATGCAATATTGCTCACCCCGTAAGTAATTAGCGTGATAATATATAGCCTATGTCCTTCCCTAGGTTAAAATACACCTTCTTGCCAAATTTCATTACGATCCGATCAGCCGTTTTGTCGTGAAAAGGTAGCAGACAGACAAACAGAGTTACTTTCACATTTATATAATGGTATGGATAAAGTATATATATATATACTATACACTATTACTATATACTATTTATTCTTTTTGTGTATATTTTTAATTTCTGGCAAAAGATTTTCGATAACTGTACTTGCCTCTTCTAAAACA
This sequence comes from Xestia c-nigrum, assembly GCA_916618015.1. NCBI lineage: Eukaryota > Metazoa > Arthropoda > Insecta > Lepidoptera > Noctuidae > Xestia > Xestia c-nigrum. The sequence goes on along the minus strand of OU745255.1, from coordinate 11,803,257 downwards.
GAATCTGGGGTCAGTATTTCAGAATTACTTTAACTTATTTTAATAAGATATTGGAAAAAAACCGAGATTTCGATACAGCTTACAGAGTTAGTATCCCGCCAAATTAAATATTATATTTAAAATTTTAACTATGGAATACACTGCGTCTCAGACGGGAGCGGACCCGCTCAGGTTTTTTTTTTAAATTCACACTGGCTGTTTATACACTCACTTAGATTTTCTGCAGCCGATTGCCCAGCAAAATTTAGTTCCGTTTTTTTAATTTATTCCTGCCCTAGGGAGGGAAGCAATTACTATGAGTCTTTCCCGCCCAAGGGTGGGAAGTAGCATTTTCCACCCGCTATTCGGATCAAACAAATACTACTTTCCTAGTACCTATAAGAAATGAAAAAATAATATATGTATATGTCACCGTAAAATTGTCAAACACGTTATATTACAATATAACGTGTTTTTTCTCGCGATATTGTAATGTCTCGAATTATTGTCAACTGAACATACGGAAGTATCTCTGGCCCCATAATCGGGACTTGGGGCACCCCCCCGTTAGGTTAGTTAGGTGCCTTTAAACCCTGCACTCGGAAATAGAGGCCTCGCGTAGCGGGGCTCCGTCGACTACGCTTTTTAGGGGGAATATAAAGTGTTTTAAGGTTATGTTATATTAATCGGTATTTCTCAGGAGTGGTGCATTATCTTTTCATGAGAGTTGTGCCACTGGGCAAGGGGGACCCCTCCTTTCCTCCACACCAGGTAAGTTGACTACCATTGCATGCATTTCACGAAAAATAATGCGTTTTGTTGTAAGCAGTATGTTCATTTGACAATAATTCGAGACTTTACAATATCGCTAGAGATATTACAATATAACGTTTTTGACAATTTTACGGTGACATATACATATTATGTCTCCGTAAAATTACGGTGGCATAAATACGTAATAATGTGTAATGTGAATGTGTGTGTTCTGCGAAGTCTATATTTTCCCATATATATTAAACAGTATGTATATCTACACATCTAATTAAGCAAAAATAACATTGCTTCGCTCAAAGAACAGAAGACTCAACTAGTATAGCTTCTACACAATAGAGCACATGAAATAATTATCATCAAAAGACGGCTTTCTCGCGAGTCTAGCTCTTCACAGACTTCTAAAATAATTAACTGTTCCTATTTCACGGCCCGTCTTTAGAATATCAAGGAGAGGCGTCAGGAATGTAAAACGTCGGATCGCCGTCACTCACACGTCTGCTTGGTGAAACATGCCACGGTTGAGCGAAACCAAGATGGCGGCACTGCTGATGAACTAAAAATGCTTTGATGTGTTCCACACTAATAATTTTTTGAAACAAATGGTAGATGAAAACCATCTGATGAACATCATTTTCCTGCCCTTACCTTCAGTTTATGTATTCCATGGAATCGCCTTCACTAACAACTTTTATTATGATAAAAGTTGTTTGTTATCATGAGCACAATCACGTGTCACGTTAAGTCATCATCATCATCATCATCATCATCATCAGCCTATAATGTTCTCACTGCTGGGACACGGCCTCCTCTCAATGAGAGGGAATGGGCTATAATCTGCCACGCGGGCCCAGTGCGGATTGGTAGATGTCACATGTCTTCGAATTTTTGGTTCTAGGACGTGCCGGTTTCCTCACGATGTTTTCCTTCACCGTTTCGAGAGCAGCGGTGATGAAATAAAATACACAAAGTAATACCCCTGTCTGGGTTCGAACCCACGGCTTGCTGTTCGTAAGTCGGTGCCGCCACCACTGGGCCACCGCTGCTCTCCGTCTCGTGTTTAAGTATCGTACACTAATTGTTAGGTCCATGTTCACCAAAAAGATGACAGTCTGATTATCTAAAACTGCTGTTTAAAACTCATTTTTGTATGGGAACATGTCACAGTGACAGCTGGTTTTAGATAATCAGACGGTTATCTTTTCGGTGAACATGGACCTTAGTCACACTATACGTATAGGTAACCATCCGATAAAAAAAAAATAGTAGTGTGTCTAGTTAGTCTAGTGTTACACTTTTACCGAGTGCAATAGTAAGTATGTTGCTATGATGCGGACGGAGTCACAGGTAATAGCTAGTGTAAAACAAATGTGGGAGTTAAATAAATCAAAGCTGTTATCTAAGCACTGTTTTTAGCAAACTCTCGCTCTGAGCTGAACATTGCAAAGCCAGCATGCATGCAGCATCGCTTTTCATACACAAAAGCAACTAGTAGACAAAAAAGAAAAGAATTTACTGCTGCAAATGAAATACGTAAAACCATATCCTCCACAAACAAATGTACCTACATACTATTTTCTGATATTCCGGTGACGGAAATGAAAGTGCCGCGAATGTCTTTTCTTGTCTCGTTTTAAATGCGTAATATAGAACGGGCTACTTTTATCGAGAAACACATTTGCAACGCCCATTTACTGACAAAGTGCTTGTCTGGTCCAAACATCTTCTTACAGTTATGGTAATAATATGTTACTGGGTTTTTCTATTTCTATGCATATTATCTACAAATTAAAATTAAATCGCTTTTTGTGTCTTTCAACGTGATGTCGTAGTTCTTAATTACATAACAATTTGTAGTTATTGTAAAAAGCGACATCATTATTTTAAATACATACACAAACCCACGCACTCATATTTCCAATCAACTAAAGGCCTATGCTGCAATGCCTGCTCAAGTTACCTACACACTCAGAAAGGAGGACTACCCACATGTTAAACTGGGAGTTACCACCCTACCACACAGAAGTAGTGTCAAATACCTGGAAATTCATTTGGACCGTCGATTGACCTGGCAACGACACATCAAAGCCTAGAAAGACGAACTCTCATTCATATTAAAAAATCTTCACTAGTTACTGGGCCACAGCTCCAACTAGATAACTAGCTCCTAATATACAATGAAGTATTGCAGCGTCAACAAAACAAAAAAACCCTCCAGCAAGCCGCAGGAGGAGGTAGATTTCGGAGAAGGTGCTGGAGCTCAAAATGTTTACTGTTTCGGAGATGTGGATTTTTTTTTGCAAACATTTTGGAAATTTCAACCCCCTCCCCAATTTAGGGGTTGCATCAAAAAAGTTTTAATTTAAAGTTGTCCGTATTCTTACTCAGAATGATAAAAATTAAAAACCGGTATAAATATTTACCATAGGAAAAAAGTTATGGCCAAAAAACTGATTTTAGAAAAACCACCCCCGCCGCCCCCATGGACGAACTCCGCCCATTCACGAACTTACGCCTAAGTTTTGATCTTTTCGATTTTTTGGCCAAGTTTGAAAGCAATCAGTTCATAATTGCGACCTGTACAGTGTGGCTAAATTTTGCTTGTCACCCATATACATACGTATAAGTACATCCGTTGGTGAGAGACTTCTAGGTAGGTTCTTTTTTTTTAAAAAAAAGGAAATTTTCCTAATAATAATAATATCATTTTATTGTCTCATTGTTCACTACAAACGCTGAAATCCACCAACAACTAGACATTCACACAGTTACTGAGGAGATTCGGAGTGAAGCAGGGAATATAAGGAATGACTACTCATCCACCATCCACGTTGACACAACGAGATTAGGTGCTCCGCTTGAAGCGTCACAGTATCATGGCACTAGAAGACCGGTAGTAAAGCCGTAACACCTGCCAGTAGGTAGCATCACTGGAAGCCACACTCTACACAACAAGCAACACGGAACTCACCCCCTCATAGTCCGAGGACTGATTGCAAATAACACTAAGAGGAAAAAAAAGTCCCCTGGTGGCTGGCGAAAACCAGAGAACGCCACCTGCTACGACACTTCTGTCACACTCCTTTTGCCTCGTCCACATTCATACATCGGGTCATACAAGCACGCTGGTTGTGAATACTACGCACATGACCTTTCTGAAGAACTTCACCAATAAGGTACTCACATAAGGGGTAAGGGCAAGGGCAAGGGTAAGCGCTTCACCGAAGTCTTTCTAGGGCGGCCCCGGTGTTGTCACTTTGTGAATACCATTTATTCGTCCCGTCATACTCGTACTCTCCACACGACCAAACCGCAAAGTACTCGTATTATTATTTAAATACTCGTATCATATTTACTAACGCTGCATTAAAATTTATATAATATGTCAAGGCGAACAACTGTGCGAAGCAGAGGTGGGTCCCTAGGTCGATACAATTTTAGCAGACGACGATAACTTTATAAGTGAATAATTGAATTGTTCTGGCAAAGCGAACCAAGCTGTCCTTGTACCGAACGCGATAATTGTATAGAAAACACGCATAAATGTTATTGTCCAGTGTAAATTATCTCCGGAAAGTTGGTCGAGTCAGATAGAAAGTTGAAGTGACGCATTCCCAACAAACTGTGAAGATTAATAACGGTGAAGTTAATTACTTTTGGGCAATATAACACGGAGTTACGCAGAGCAGCCATTAATGGAATAAATTATAGAAACTGCTGCCCTTTCCATCACGTCGCGCCGTTGCGCTCTAGTAGACTCTATAAAAATACAAAGAACTGCGAACTTCGTTTAAGCAGGTTTAAGTATCAATGGATTGTTAAACGAAGCATATGAAAAGATTCGAATGAATTTAGAGACGGACGAATTACTCTTACATTAGGGTCGATTCGTAGCGCGTAGCACGAGGCACACTTTGTCTACGGCTACGCTTGAATCGTAGCACGTAGCAATTCGTAGTGCTCATGCCATCACGAACACAATGAGCCACTTCAAAGAAAATATGTATTGTAAACGTTTGACTTAACAAAGTGCCTTTAGTTCATGTTGTCTTTGTAAAGTAACCATGTAACACGTGTTACAACAACACGCTTATCTGTTCCACACGGTGTCGTCGCCATTTTGTTAATTTAGCGTTATTTTACGGCCCATTAACATTTATTAGCTTGCAAGCAGCAACCATGACTCGTGTTTCCCTTTTAACCGCTAGCCTTGTGTAGTACTAGTACCTCCTTTTATTTATGCCAGGGGACGTTTCAATAATCCGTAATGGCAACACCCAACCCCTTTATGTAATTGGAAAAAAGTGATGAATGGGTTAATACCATTTCATTTGTAAAACGAGTAATTTATGAGATTATTCCGTCGTTTCTAATTTTTTATGGGCGTGTAAATTGGCTCGTCATGGTTTACAGAAATGTTTTTGGACATTTATTGGTAAATTAATCAAAACGTTTCATACGTTATACGTTCAACAATACTTATTTATCGATTAAATTAAAAGAATTGGTTCATCTTCAAATATTATAAAATTATAAACTCTTCTTCATCTCTGATCTGGTTTTAAAACTTTAGAATGAATGCGATGAAGGTATCGCTCACTAGAAAACAATCAAGTTGCACTCAGTAAACTCTTTAAAAAAGATTTAATTTTATTTACGGATATTTCGATTAAAGCGTGCAACTCATTTGTAAAGTACAATCGCAGTACCTTTTACAGTGATTGATACACCGTTGAATTTACATGTCATTAATGCAAAAAATGATTGATTGAAATAAAAATTAAAATCTTATATTTTGAATAAGATTACGAGTACTTACCTACATTGATATATTTGTGGTGCTGTTGTGGACACTAGAATTCAATGAAAGAAAAACTAAAGGTAATTTTTCGTTGCTTCGGTATTTCATTCGAAAAATTGGCATTTTCTATTCTATAAAATCGGCACGCAGTAATATTTCTGACCGTTCCGAATCTCAATCAAACTATTTGAATGATTAAACTGGGATCGGCGCCTCGGGGAAAGAATGAAGATCATAGTCTAGAATCGAGATGGATATTTTTTTTAAATTCTTGTCACTTCTGAATCATGTCAATGATAAGATTTTCGGTAAATTCCGGTACATTTCCTTTAATACTAAGATTACTTAATCGCTTTCACATTGTAAATAGATTTCTATTTTCAGTTAATGTTATGGTTCCTTCTTGCTATTGTATTAATGAAATGCTTTGTTCATTTTGTTATTCTATTCAAAGCTTATGTAACTTGAAAAGTGAGTAACTGTGAATGACTGACTTTTGTGAATGAAATTATCGCTTTATATTCCTTAGCATGTTTTACTATAACAAAATTATCGCTTTATATTCCTTAGCATGTTTTACTATTACAAAATTATCGCTTTATATTCCTTAGCATGTTTTACTATTACAAAATGCTGCTTAGGGTCAGACTGATTTGTTTGATAACAATAGCAATAGGTACGCCAAAAACAAAATAGTCCTTCAGTTAAATTATAAACAAATACTTGACCCGTATTATTCTTTTGTTACGTAAACTAAAATTGAGGAAAATATGACGCTTTTAAAATTCTCAATACTTACGTCACGCCTTGGTACTTATAAGTTTTAGCGAGTTCTGACGTCCCGAGCCCCCACTCCCAAGTTTTGATGCGATTTTACCTTTTTCGATATTCATTGATTTACAAAAACAAAAAAAAAAACGTGTTCATTATTCTCCAATATTTAACTGACGGACTAAAGAGATTTGCAATTTTTTGATACTCACAACTCACTTTCGTTTTTTTCGTAGTCATGCCTATTATTCTTTGCGCACTCCTACATCCCATATTTGTTCTAGAGAATACCCATAATTTAGCTAAAAGTATGATACATTCTTCCGTCACAACATTTTTCTACAAATCTTCAAAAACTTGTTCTAGCTTTGTTTGTGAGGCACCCGAAAAATAAAGACAGAAAAATGTAGGTTCGCGAGTGACCCATCATCGCCATTACCGGCTCTATTGGCAAAATTCCTTTTGCGATCATTATAGTTATCCTTAATACGGGGTCAGAGCACACGGAGGTGCGCAACTATTCCTGTAGTATCATTAGATGATATAATCAATCCTACTCACAATTCTGTACCTGAAATTATACCTATTGTCTCGTAGATATCGCCAACAGACATAAGACCGCCACATTGTACCCATACAATTAGCTATATTGTACATTTAGGAGCTTTGTTACAATCATTTTGGTATACAATAAAGTAAATTTTATCTAGGTATCTATTTATGTGCCGTTTGCTCATTTTTATTAATTCTCAATGTCTCAAAAACAGTTGATATGTTATCAAACCATTCAAGCAAGAGAAATTATGTTCGCCCTGATTTACTTTGTTACATTTTATTGACATAATATACACACAGAGAACAGAATACTGAAATAGACATTTTGTTAGACATAAAACCTAAAAGAGACGGAAAAGTGACTTGTTATTATAATGATCGTCTTTAGAATTCCGTCAATCTCTTGTTGTAAGGACTACTAATTTGATATTAATAAATCGTTAGCAATCTAGACTGCCTTTTGTGCTTTAATGGTTTCAATTCTGGTAGGTTTAACTACGTATTATAAAACAAAGTCTCTCGCCGCGTCTGTCTGTCTGCTCGCGATAAACTCAAAAACGACTGCACCGAGTTTCATGTTGTTTTCACCAATGGATAGAGTGGTTCGCGAGGAACATTTTAGTATATAATTTGTACGCGGGCAAAGCCGCGGGTATATATTAGTTAGTTATATTATTAGGTAAATGATAGATAGGAGCATCTTCACAAACGCTATCTTCAAGAAGTAACTAAAATTTATTGTTCTTAAAGCCGGAACAATTTGGAAGTTGTCATGTCCGTGTCAATAGAATAAACTCAAGATAGGCTTTTGTTTAATATTTTGTTAAGAAACTTTACCATTTAACAGTACTGCGGTATTGAGTTTAATTAAAAGTAATTTTGGATTTAAGTATACCTGCGCTGCGGTGTTATGAAACTTTTAAATAAAAAAGCCTACATTTTTTACTTACCCTTAGGTTTTACTATTAGACTGAGGAGTAGGAGGTTTGTAAGTCAAAAGCAAGATTATCTAATTTAAAAAGAAAAGATAAATTGGCGTTAACTTTTGTTAAAAAATAAAACACATTTCTTTGTAATTCAAATCTAAAAAAAAACGACGTTTAGAAAAGTCAAACATTGGATAAGATTTATGAATACAGTTTTATTTCACAAAAACAGTCTAAAGAAAGTTGGAGACTGTTATTTCTCAAGGTCCCAGATGTCTCGGCGTCGAAATTTTCTAGTTGTTGAAAATACCTAAAAATACATCTTACGTACAAAAATATCACCTTAAATAGTTGTTTGGTCTCCTTTAACGGCCATTTTGATATCTTACGAACAGGTATCGGTTGCTATCTCTGTCTGTTTGACATTTAGTTTACGACGGCGGTTATAAACAAAACGTCACAGAAAAGTTTAATTATATTTCCTATGAATCAAGTGACAGGTAGGTGACGCGGAGATATTTCAAGCTAACTCTTTTTTATAGTTTACTAACAGTTAAAAGTAAATAAGTTGTAAAAAAGGGTCTTAAGTTAAAGGCATGAAACGATTTTTTCTGAAAACATTATTTTTCTCAAGCCAGTATATTTTACTGACATTATACAACTGAATATACATACTGTATTTGTTTTTAGCTGTTGGTTCCGTTTTTCCGACACAGGGCCGTTTCATTCCATTAACAATTTTGTATTATTACGTTGCCTTTGTCTCGACCGATAAATAAAACCAATGATTCAAAGAAATGTATTTTTACTTCTTCTTTGAAAACAGTATTTTTTTATTTATGTAGTATATATAAATTGAAAACCTCTCAACAATTTCACATTTATTATTTATAGGCAATGTACCTACAAACTTATCGTTAATTTACTCAGCGCTAATTAATATTTCACCTTATTCTATAATCTTAGCGTAAACGACGAGTAAGCTAGGTACTTATAGTCTGCAAATTAACTTGGAGCTAGCAAAGCATAACTAATGAATCTTCATGATTTACATCGGTACGGTTATATTCTGAGTTCATAACTATCTACGATCATATGTTATTTACTGCAGTAAATATTTGGCTACGATGTAATTATTTATTAACGAGGAATTTTCTTTTTCAACTTTTCCCTAGTCGGTGGATAGATGGCGCTGATCTCGGTACATTATTGCACGGATAGAATATCACATAATTTCACTTAGACCTAATGGTTATATTCGGAAGCTTATGCAAACGAAAGTGTCAGCCAACCAGAGTATGTGACGTATGATTTTTCAAGAGTTTTGGCTTTGGAACCTAGTAACGTAGTCAGCCATCAAGTCAACGCCATCTACCGTGTTCTTGGAAACTATTTTTGTTTTTAAACTATCAAAAAGAAAACTTCTCATTGAGAAGAAGATACTTTGCAAAAACAAAGTATTGTGTCTTGACGAGGTCAAAACCAGAAAGTGATGTATTAGTCAATAAAAGGGTTATTATTAGTTTCTGACCCTTGTGCTCTAAGGAATAACCCTAGTAGCATTTTTTGTTGGCATTTAGTTGGGCCACATACCTCTGTTTAGTTGGCAATTGCATACAATTGGCGGGCAGTTTGCGGGTTGGGCCCAAAACTGATGGCCAACGAAGATTTGCCTACGAAAGCCCAACTTGCGATGGAGATGGAGCTAACGTGGAATCATAGACTAAGAGTATATGGATATGTTATAAATAAACTGCGTGGAAGTAGGCAATTCCACGCAGTTTATAATAGCGATGGGCGATTCCGAGATGTTTTATCAATCGAAAGAATCGGACTCGTCTAAATAAACCATCGAGTCGACCATCGACTCGCTGTTCTACATAATAATCGAGATGTTTTTCGATTGTTTCGAGTCAACGTGTCTAAAATTAATAAGCTGCTAAATTAACACTGCTAAATTTTTTTAGTGTCAACACCTGTTAAATAAGTTCTGAGATAGCTGTTAAATTTAGCAGTCACAACAAAATAATATCTGGTATTAGCCTTGAGCCTTCGTCTGTGATTGGCTGTTTGTTTTGATAATATGGCGTCCGAAACGAGGGCACGCCGAGGATTTGCTCCCCGTGGATATATTTGTCTCGCTTTATACACGATTTATTTAGCAACTACTACTAATTTTAGTGACCAATCACAGTTAGAATGTTAACGTCGAGCGAGTTCATTTAATTAACTGCTAAGTGCTAACTGCTAAATTTGGAAATAGTCTATTATAATATTTAACTAGTGTTAAATAAAGATTGATTTTCGTTACGAAGGTTTACGCGAGTTTGTTATCTAAGTAGTAGGTAGTTGTTACTAAGTGATAAGTAGATATAAGAAAAAAAAAAAAAAAAGAGACGAAAAAAAACAAAAGACTATTATATAAAAATTACGAATACTAAAAATAAACATATGAAAAAAAAAAGAAATTGGAAATGAGAATTAATTATGTGATAAAAATCTGTCTGTGACTAAATTTAACAGTTGCTAAAAATAAGCCTGTGAAAAGTATGAAGGAAATGAGAATTAATTATGTGATAAAAATCTGTCTGTGACCAAAATTTAACAGTTGCTGAAAATAACTGCTAATTTTAACTGTTAATTATTTTTAGCATTAGCATTTAGCAGTGTTATTTTTATTTAACATTTAAGCCCATCTCTATTGCCTACGAAGTCCCAACTTGTGAGAACTCTGGGGAGACGGCGCGAAGTCGCGAACGCTTAAAAAATTACGCATCAGAGTTATCCACATTAGGGATAATCGCAAGGGTCAATCTGACTGCAGTTCAATGGCAAGGCCTCGCCCTGGGGGAACCGCCTATTTGATCACGGTTCACCTTATTCCAGGTACGTATGAATTCACCGTTACGTGGTGAATTGCTCGGCGCCCCCGTCAGGGGGCGCGGCAGGCGGTCACGGGGCTATGCCCCCTGGCCGCGGAGGCTTTACCTCGGCCTGTAACTACAGGCCCGTCATTTTGTTGTCAATTATTGACATGAGCCTGTTGGCGTGTGAATATTTCACACGCCTGTGTAAGATTGCTATTGAGTTTCCGTAGGCGCGCCTACAGCGCTTTTATAGCGCTGTTATCTTCACGCCACCTCGGCGGTCAGTCCCCGCCAGGTGAGACCTCCGGTTACCCGGAGGAGGCCCGGCGGGGGACGACCAGCGGCAGAGGTGACGACTCCGACGCACCTACGGCGGATGTATGGCTCCTGCCCGCCCCGCTTCCAGAGCTAGCCGGTTGCGTTACGGACAGGGAACCGATATGTGTGTATAGGCGGTATTGTTTTGTGTGACACCGCCCATGATTGCGTGGGAGGCAAGCCCGCGCTGCGTCCCGACGCGTGTGTCTACGCGAATGTGTAGAGGTGCATGTATGTTTGTGGCTACGCGCCCTGCCTATATTAACTTAGCACAGGTCGCATAGCTAGGTGTGTGTTGTGTATGTGGAGTCATTTTGTATAGGTAAGCTGCGTGTAGCCTGGAAACAGCTTACCCAGGCGTCAAATCCGGTGGGGGGGGGTCAACGTCCGCTACCAGGTCGCGGGGGAGGGGGCGCCTCGCGTCAGGGGGGCGCGCATGCCAGGGCGCTATGTGCTTGACGTGCGGCCAAGCAGATGCGTCGGCACGCGCGAACATTCCCGTCGCAAGGCGCCGGATGAAGGCGTCCAGGCTCTCGATTCCGAGGTCCCGCTGTATGACGTCATTCCTCACGTAGCGAGGGGCACCAATGATGGTCCGCAACGCAAAGTTTTGTTGCGTGCGGAGGAGCTTCTTGTGGCCCTCGCTCGCGAGGCCATACCAAGCGGGGGCGGCGTACGTCAGTATCGGGCGTATATAAGTTTTATACACGCCCAGCTTGACGCGCGCCGGCAGTCGGGAAGAGAGCACTGGTCGGAGCTGGAAGCGGGCTACTCCAGCTTGCGCCGCGACCTGGCGGACATGTGGACCCATGGTAAGCCGACGGTCGATGGTGACCCCTAGGTACTTTACCCGGGGCGACCACGCGACATCGGCGCCATGTAGAGTCAGGGGTGGTGGGAGGGGCACTAGTCCAGTGACCATCGCCTGCGTCTTACCCACGTTAACCGATAGCCGCCACTTCGACAGCCATGCAGGCAGCAAGTCTAGCGCGCGCTGCATCTTGACCGCCGCGTACTTTGCGTTGAGCGATGTAGTAATGTACGCGGCGTCGTCGGCGTACAGCGCGAGCATCGCCTCTGGCGTCGTGGGGATGTCGTCGGTGTAACGTGAGTAACACGCTGGCGACACACAGCTGCCTTGGGGCACGCCAGCCAGCACCGGACGGGCACTGGAGAGCGCTCCCTCGACCACCACGCGGAAGCTTCTTCCTGTAAGAAAGGACTGGACCACTTTTACGACGCGGCGGGGCGCGTCCGACGTGGACAGTTTGAAAATTAGGCCCTCGTGCCACACGCGGTCGAAGGCCTTCTCCATGTCGAGGAGTACTGCTACCGCATACTCCTTCTTGTTCACGGCCTGGGCCATGTGGTGCAGTACTCTCGACAGCTGGAGCGTCGTGCTGTGTTCCGACCTGAACCCGAACTGCTCGGGCCTCGGGTCGATATGCGGCTGGAGATGCCGCAACAGGAGGTTTTCAAACACCTTGGAGGTGGTTGGCAGCAATGTTACGGGCCGATAGCTCTCCGGCTTCAATATGTTTTTCCCCGCCTTGGGCAGCATGATGACGCGCCCCTCCTTCCAAGAGGACGGAAACGTCCCGGTGCGCAGTATCGCCGTGTACAGGCGCGCGAGTGCCGCTACCATACGGAACGGCAGCTGGCGCAGCGCTGTGTTGGTGATACTGTCAGCACCGGGGGCCTTCCTGGGTTTCGTCCTTAGGATGGCGCGTCTCACTGCCCCAGGCGAGAAAAATATCGGATCCTCCTCGGGAGCTATCGGCGCGGCGAAATAGTCCCCAAGGTGTTTCTCGACTGTTGCGACATGGTCGACGTCGTTAGTCGGGTTCGGTCGAAATTGACGCTCCAGGTGCTCAGAGAAGACCTCCGCGCGGTCCTCTGCCACATACTTGAGCGCCCCGCTGCTGTCGAGTAGTGGGCGCACCGGAGCTGGGGTGTTCTTTAGTTGGCGGCACAGTCTATGTACGGACGGCCAGCTGCCTGCCGCCTCCTGGATTCTTTCCTCCCAGCTCTCGGCTTCGCGGTTCCGGAGCTCGGCCTTTATCTTCTCCGCGAGCCTGTTGACCTGGGTCTTCAATGTCGGACATCTAAGTTGTTGCCACTGCTTGCGAAGACGCCTCTTGTCGGCGATCATACGTTGAAGATACGCTGGCAGGGGCGGCTGTAGCACTCTCCCCTGCGGTTCTGTCGTAGTCGCCGCTTCCAAGGCGTTCTTGATGCAAGCAGTGACGTCGTCCGCGAGTTGGTCAACGTCCGCGGAGGTAGTCACGGGCCGAGTCGGAGTGGTGGCCTCAGTCCTTTCTTTGAATGCTTCCCAGTCGATTCGTCGACGTGGCGCTGCGGGCATCTGTCGGGTCGGCATCCCCGATAGGACGACGAGAACTGGGTGATGGTCACTCTGCATCTCGTCGTCCAACACTTGTTGCGTGATCTGGCAGTGTAGCCCACGGAAGGCTACGATGTCCAGCACGTCCGGCATGCTGGTCCTGGCATCCGGGTAGTGGGTAGGCGCCTCTGGGCCGGACACCGTATAGCCGTGGGCTTCCGCGTCCGCGTAGAGTCGTCTGCCCCCCGTGTTTGTCCGGGCGGAGTTCCACGCTGGGTGTTTGCAGTTGAGGTCGCCGGCAAGCAACGTCGCGCCGCTGTTGGCCTCAAGAAGGGCCCTCAGCTCCTTAGGGTCTAAGTTAGCCGAGGGCGCCTTGTAGCAGGCGTACAGGGCGATGTCCTCGCCGGCGACATGGAGCTGCACTCCCAGCGCGTAGAACGTGCCGACAGACGGCACAGGAAGCTCTTGATGGACAACCCTACGCCTCACCAGTACCGCCAGACCACGGTAGGGGGCGTTGAGTGCCGACCTCTCATCTTTCCTGTAAGCGAGGTAGCCTGGGACTTTGAGTCTGATCTCCGGTCCCAGCATCGTCTCGCTTACTAGCGCCACGTCGATGTCCTGTTCATGTAGTAGGCGGCGGAGGGGGGCGACCTTACCTCTAAGGCCGCGGGCATTCCAGTGAATTACCCTCAACGGCCTATCCATAATATTGGAGGAGTGAGGTCAGGCCGTCGAGGATAATTAGGCCCACGTCTTGTCCCTGTCTTATGGCCTTCATGAGGTCCATTAACAGGCGAATAGCGCAGGCTGTGAATTCTTTAGTGTTCGTCATTTTCAGCGATGACGTTGCTGGTTCAGCGCCGGCAGCTGGACCGGTGCTGGTCGGCCTTTTGGGCCGTTGTTGTTGTTGCTGACGGGCCGGGGGCCGCGCTATGCCGGCGCCGGCTGACGGTCCATCACTCTTCTTGGGTTGTTGTAGTTGTTGCTGCGCTTGGGTTGAAGTCACAGCCTGCGCCAGGGACGAGGTAGTGTCGCCCCTGTCGGTGTCTTCCTTTGCTGCGGGGGGGGGGGGGGTCGGACGTCTTACCTTTCCCTCCTCTCTTCTTCCCCTTCCGCTTCCTCCGCCGCTTGGAGGAGGAGGGGGGGGGGGCTTCTCCCCTGGTTGAGGGCCCGTTGGCCGCCGCCATAAGCGACGCGCCTTGGTCCTCTGTGGAGGCCACATCTCTGCGCTGCCTCTCGGTGACCTCTTGCGGTCGGCGTGAGGCGGTCGTGGCGGCGACTGTTCCCGCTCGCCTGTTGCGTATCTCCGCTTGATAGGTCGGGCAACGTACGTTATTCGCGGGGTGCTCACCCCCGCAGTTCACGCACGTCGCCGGCTCTTCACGTGGACGGGGGCAATCTCGTGCTGCGTGCCCCTCGCCACATCGGACGCAGGCGAGCGGCCGGTGACACTGTTGCGACGAGTGCCGAAACTTTTGGCACCGGTGGCACTGTGCCGGCCCTCTTTTCCCCCGCCAGGCCTCGATCTTGACACCTTTCATGCACATGAAAGTGCTTGTGTCGAAGATGGACCTGGCCTCCGGAGTCCTCTTTAGGACGGCGTGGAACACGCATCCGGGTCGTCCTTGGCGCGCCTTTATATGGCGCACGTATTCCGGAATGTGTCCCATCGCCCGGAGCTCCTCCTCGATCTCCTCTGGTGGGGTATCGACCGGCAGCCCTGAGATGGCCACCTTCAGGCTTCGCTCCGCTGGGAGCGAGTAGGCAAACCAGGATATGCCCTCACTTTTCTCCAGGTCCGTCAGGTATCTCTGGACCACCCTAAATTCGGCCTCACCTTCCGGAGAGAACCGAATACCCATGCCAAATGGTCTGGCATTGGGGGGGTGGCCCAGCTTTTCCCTCAGGGCCCTAAAATGCGAGGCCCATCCCGGCAGCCTCTCCACAATCAGCGGAGGATACTTCGGCCTCTTGGTAGGCTTCGGCTTCGGCCTTTGGGTGGCTGCTTCCTTACTTGTCCCTGCGTTGTCCACGGGGGCTGCCGATTGAGCTGTAGGAGAGCAATTATCAGGAGAACTCACCCCTCTGTGGGCCTCCTGGCGACTGGTTGTGGGCGTCGGCGTTGTCGGCGACACTGCTGGTGTGCGCCTTACCGCCTCCGCGAAGGTAGGCGAAGCGGCGTCGCCCCGGCCGCGCATCGGCGCGCGATCGCGCTGTGGCCGCGGTGAGTCCGGGCAGTACCGCTTGGCCTCCTCTCTTTCGACATCTTCGTCGGTGCTTCGGCGCCGTCGCTGTGGGCGCGGCTCCAGCTGGAATTCATAACCGAATCCCAGCGACGGCGACGGGGAGACCATGGGGGAGCGCCTCCTAGGCGCGCTTCGGCCTGATTCGACCGAGCCCACGGAAGCTATCGACATGCTCGAGCCGGCTCGCGACGAGCATGCCGACAGCGCCGCCGGCGAGTCGAAGGCCGACGCACGGGGAGGCGCCGGCGAGTCGGGCACCTGCGGCGCCGAGATATTCGGCCGGCCGCCGGGTGCCATCCTTGTCGTGTTGACATGTTCCCGTTCCGCTTGGGCCTGCCCGGCCATTGAGCTGTGGCCGGGGCGGGCAGTGGCGGTGCGCGGGGTGGTGGGGCCGCGGCTGCTGGAGGCCACCGCGGACGCAGCCCCGGGGGGCGCGTTCGACGCGGTGGGTCGTGCAACAGGCGCGGCACGGGTAGTGGGGCGCACCGAGGGGCGCACGTAAGGGGTCGCCGAAGGCGCTCCCGGGCGAGCTCCGGTCGCAAGGGCTCTCGGTGCCGGCGCGGGGGCGCGCATCGGTGGTGTGGCATCGCGCACAGTTACCCGTGCGATGGGTGCGGGGGGGCGCGCATGTGGTGCGCGTCCGGCTACTGCAGCAGCAGGGCCCGGGGCCTGGATGGGCACCGGGCGAAACGCGGGCGGTCGCACAGCCACGGCTTGCGGTTGGCTCGGCGAGGGCGTCGGCGCACCGCGCGCAGGCGCCGGCGTCGTCGGCGGGCCGTGCATGGCCGCCACCGTGCTGGGTCCGGATTGGGTGGGTTGGTCCGGTTGGGACGGTTGGGACAGCCTCTTCTTGTTGGGCCCCTTCCTCTCTTCACTGCGAGGAGGGGGGGGTCCATTCGGGGCTGCACCGGGCACTGCATCACCGATGTTCGGCAGAGACACTGTCCGGTCCATACCCGGAGGGGGCTGCGACTGGCCGGCATCATCACGGTCGAGTGATCCGCGAGAGCCAGGCTTGGGCATCTTGGTAGATTAAAAACGCGCACTGTATAAAAATTCTTAAAAAGTTTTGCTGGATTCGCGACCGCGACGGTGCCAGCTGCACCGGGCTGCGTGGGAAACTCCCCCTGTGCTCGCACCAGTGCTGGGCACTTGTACGAACACAGGGAAAGTGAAGCTGTTTGGCGGTCCGGGCGAAAAAAGTTTTCCCCGAGTACCCACACTCGTCCGCACAATTTGGGAAAAACTTTCCGAACAATTTCGATTGGTGGCGCTTCACACTTCACAACACTGTTCGGACCAGTAGCCGATCCTATGAATTCACTACAATACTGCGCGACAGTCATTCGACGCGGGAGAATCTTAACACCGCGATTCAGAAACGTGACGTAATTGCACAACGCCATCTAGTTTAAAGATACAAACTAAAAAGTGCTGTACTTACGCGTCTTCTTTCCCAGAATAATGGTACCTTTACTTAGATTGCACTCACAGTACAATGTTAACAAGTTAATATATCAAGTACCAATGACAAGATTGCACTTAGTGATATATCTAAGTAAGATAAATTGAGAACAATCAGTTACGAGATACTGACGAATCAGGAGGGAAAGTACTCTAAATACTGGAGAACGCAAATTTTACTCAAAGGAGACATACCTTTATTTTTAAAAAGAAACAAATCTGCATTCGAAGATTTTCAAAAAATATTTCGAACCAGAATCGAACCCGGGATGGATCGGCTGAAGTTCGAAAAAATAATATACCTTTTTGACATCAATCGATAGGTTCAATCATTTATGGATCAAATCTCTCTAATAAATATGATACGATTTAAGTTCGACTATACAATAATTGTTAGACGTATCATACCTAACAGGCCTATTGAAAGATTTAAGTTGGATCGATGTAAGTTGTTATCATAACTTAAATCCCTACAAAAAACTCCCAACAGTAGGAATAGAAGCTGCAGGCCTGTCGATAGTTGGCTCAATGTTGTTTTAGTAATTTAAATGCATACAAAATCTCCCAACAGTGGGAATAGTAACAGAAGGCCCTTTGTTGGCTATTCGTTGGGCAAATAGTGCATGTTTATGACGATGGGGCTATTTTAAGTTTAGGTTGGCGAAACAACTAACCGTCTGCCAATACATTCCCAACTGTTGGCATAAGGAAGCCAACGGCAATTGCTACTAGGGAAGGTTGAAAAATGACCGTCAGTGAACTCAGTAGTACATTCAGTACCTAGCATAGCTGTATATTTACAAACATAGTGTTTCAAATTCTATATTTTGTTCCAATGTTTCCAAGCTTTTGAATAAATCCACAAGGTGTGAACAAATACGATGTGTTTTCACCTCTATGTGCCACTATTTATCATCGCAGCAAACATTTTGTGGATAAATTATGATGCGACAATACTAGGAGATGCAGTAAAACTGTGTTATAACTCGTATAAACTTTGTGTGTAAAACAGTTATCAATCGTATACAGTTCCTCTTGATTCCCGTGACTTCTGCGATTTAGGAAGTAAAGTAATATTAGTGGCGATACTTTATACAAGCCATTGGATTGTCTTTATAACTCTTCATGATGTTACAGTTTCTGAACTATCGTCTGTTTGTCTTATGGGCTTGCCGTATTATTGGACCCTATGCACGCAATGTAATTTACAAATAATTATATGTCACAGTTAAAACTGTTGATTAGTCAAAACTATTTCTGATCGGTGAAAACTATTTTAACAACAACTTACATTTACAAGTTTTTTTTTGTGACCCTTTGAAAAACATCATGTTATTTTAGGACTAGGTTATTACAACTGAGGCGTTCTAAACGACATTTTTGTGTAATACAGAAAACGCATTTTAACTTCACCAGTCAAAAGTGGTTTAAACCGATTTACAGGTTTGACTGGAACATATAGACTTCCTTTTACGGATACAAGTAATTTTAAATTAATTATCAATCCGTTCAGTCGAATATCTCTACAGTTATCTTCTGGTGATTGTGTAAGGCAATAAATATTTGCTCATAAATCCACAGTTCACGTAGGTATGTAGTGCATGAGCTAAGACGCGGTAATATATCTAACCATTTACTAAAGTAAATTCCAAGCGCTACTGAGAATTTACGTACGGAAATTCATATTACCCTTGTTGTTTTCCGAAAGTTTCTAAAATAGACAATGTATTATTGAAAACTTTGGGTGATGGAAAAATTCTGCATGTGAACGGTATCAGGTCTAAGTGTTCAATTTCCTCAATACCTACTACTTTTTCTAACATATTTTTTTAAAACTGTTATACATTCTGTGGTGTTCACTCCGACGCTAGTTAGGGTTTGGAGTAAAGTCACCAGCAAGCAGCAGCAGCAGCAGCAACCAGGCAGCAGCAGCGATCAGGGTGGTGTCTTTGTTCAGGGTTGTACAATAAAACACAGTTTCCAATATTACTGGGTTAGGCGTGCTGTCGCTAGGACTGCTTGTACTAGACAGAGCGCGGCACATCGCCCCGCGCTCCCTCCAAAGCGCATCCACCACCACAGCACGCATAACTCATTTATTAAACGTCACACATTCCAATGAGAGCCGCTACTTAAGTAATTTAAACGTATTTACTAAAGTAACAGATCAAAGTGTGTTGTGTGTGTGTTGTTTTGTCCTGTGCGGGCTAATAAATGCTTTTTCTTTCTTTTCTTTCTTTCTTTCTTTTAACTCCGTCAATGTAACTTTTGAGCTAAAGGCATAATCCATAATACTTTAAAGAGAGCACACGAACACGAACCTGGATTTAATATTGATTGAAACGATGTGCACTTTTGGTTCTTTTTTATAATAAAAAGTAATACAGTTGGGTGCGAAAATCCGTTTGTGCCATTCTTATTACGGTAGGTGGAGTTAATACACTTTGATCTGTTATTCCTAGCAATTATAGCTCAAAACTTGTGAAATAGTGGTCCGTATACCTACCACAAATAAATCACCAATGAACGTCACTATCAATGACGGAATGAGTAAATGGTTCAGCGAAATACTTTAAGCTCACTTAACCAGATTGAAAACTGTTGGTAGGTACCTACTTTGAAATTCCAAAGGAAATAGCCGGGGCTTGGGCACTCGGGGTAAAACGACTTTCCCGCCGGATACACCAGTATTTAAATGCCTTCACCGGAAACAAACGGTTCTGGTACATTGACGCAAACATTTTTGTTCTTGTTTACATAATTACACAGTTTTTGTCGAGTATTGTGCTAAAGAGTTCACGAGCGTCTTGCTCTGCTTCTATTTTTAGGGCAATTTAACAGAACGGGGCCGTTTTATTATGGTTCTATTTAGCTACCTAGTTATCTTCTTCACCAGTGTTTTTGATATGTGATTTAAACTAACCTAACTAACATCTCCAAAGACCGCATCAAGAGCTTTACGCCCTTGATGCGGTCTTTAGAGATGACATCAGTAAGATTAATTGCAACTAAAAATCTAATGACACACATAGGACAGAAGTCCTTTGATCTTTGTCTCCAGTTTGGTTTTCTAATCGTTAATCTCTAAGCAATTATCTGTCTCTTTGGTAATCGACATGTTATCCACGGTCTTAAAAAGATAGCAGTTGGTGTGATTGATCATTCTATTATTTGTCTCATAATTACTTCGTGATATCCTTTATTTACAGGATTATGTTAAAATCCATTATTTTTTCATAACATTTATCTAGACTAACATTATAAAGCGGAAGAGTTTGTTTGTTTGTTTGGTTGAACGCGCTAATCTCAGGAACTACCGGCTCAAATTGAAAAATTCTTTTGCGTTGGATAGTCCATTTATTGAGGAAGGCTATACATATAACATCACGCTATGACCAATAGGAGCGGAGCAGCAATAAGAAATGTTGCAAGCGGGGATAAAGCTTCCGTTGAGCTGGCGATGCGTTGCGATATCAAAACTTCACGCGAACGAAGTCATAATTATAATATTTAATTACATTAAAAGTAAGTCTTAATGGAAAAGCGATCTTCTGTTGTGGAAAAGATAACAATATTAACCCTCTTAAATCTGAATACTCCGACAGCAGAAGGTTGACTTTTGGTGCAGAATTGAATATTGCAGGGCAACTGATGATACCAACGGAAAAAATACTTAAGCACGAGAATTATATAAGTGCGGTGTTTACAATTTTATTCTGTTTTAAATAAAAAAATAATAAGCTTATTGTGTCGCCTTCGGTGTATAATGTGGCAAAGCCTTTTCAATATACCTACATAGGACGTTGGAGCAAAGTTTAGCCCAGTTTATTTAAAACATAATTGATCATGTTTAGTAAGTTGAGGTCACTGAACGTCTACGGTTTAATACACTCATGTTGGTCATTTAAACCGAATTTCTAATTAGGTAGTTACCAAGAAAGTGAATAATTATAAGCTCTAGTACCTACTGTTTACAAAAGTGGTAATTTCATATCATACTGGCCTGAATACTTAGTCAGTTTTCTCTTCGTTCATGGTTGTAACAAGTTGTTAATCATCCGCAGACAGTGGCATCACACAATTTGGTCCCTAAGCCACGTAAACAATATGACTTCGGCGTATACTTCATAAACTAAATTAATAGAAGGAAAATCGCTTTCGACGTCTTCCGACAACTTGCGGTTTCAAGTCGGGGCATGATTTATCGAATATTCATGGAAAAGGTCCGGTTAACCAATCACTGTGATCAATCCGGCGCAAATAGGGGTCGAACTGTGACTGATTAAACTTTGATAACCAAGGCACACGGGTCAGGCACTTTGTATGGTATATTTTGGGGTAATGTTCTTTGAGGACCGTCTGTAACATTTTACGAAAAAGGAAAAAGCTTTTCTTTATTCGTAAAAATGTTACAAAACAAAAATATTACTTCACAGCTGTCGTCAGTAAAGCTTCTGAATAATTACGATACCTATTAAGGTATTAATATTACATTTTTCCTGAAGCTTCGTCAATTCTCGGGGGAATCTTACACGTGGATATTTACATAGGTTACATACAATCATTCAGAAGTGTCACTTACGTCAGCTGTTGCCGACATGACGTGGGGTAGCCACTAGGGATACGATCACTTCCCCACTTCAACGTTACTTGCTAATAGATTGGAGAGATTTCGGTATCTGGATGTGACCGACTGCTCATTCATCATCCATTGATGTGGTTATAGGGGGTGGCGGTGGGCGCTCAATGATAAGTGAATCACGAAATTGATACCCCTTGAGGAAAGCGACAACTGGTGATTGGCCTACTTTAACCTAAATAAGGACACGCCAGTCTCGACAGAGATAACGACAAAATCGCGAACTTTCGATTGCTAATTACTAACGAATTAACTCGGTTGAAATCATGATGCTTGCGAGTGATGAAAGGCTCTACATCCTAGATGCGTTTGTCGTAAGCGATCGACAGTTAGCGATTTTAGAGACTTGCGTATGCCGCAAGCACCGTTATTGCAACCGATTTGTTTAACCCATTTATAGTACTTACTGTTCAATACCTAATTATATCTAAATATTAAAAAAAAACATGCTCAATGGGGCCGAAAAGTGGCGACCGCAAACCGGAAGACGATGCGTTGGAAGACCTCCCATTAGGTGAACCGATGACGGGTGAAGGTTGCGGGAATCCGTTGGAGGTGAATCGCAAGGGACCGGTCAATGTGCAAGTCCAGCAGAGTAGACGTCTTTCGACTGAAATGATGATGATGATGATTTAAAAAAACTTTGTTTTGATGGGATTTACCATCGCCAAGTGGCGGGCTTGTCCCATCGGCAAAGTTAACAATCTTCTGTACGCACTTTTGTTTCCCAATATTTCCGTGCAGGAAGGAATTTTCAAAACTTTTTCTTAGTTGCTCATACTAAACTCTTCTTCAATATTCCAGCAGCTTCTAGACTCAACAATTATGACGCTGCGTTGCCCGTCAGCGGATTCAAGACTTTTATGTAGAACATTCTGACCTCATTTTATATTTCGCAGGCAAAATTCAAGAGCTTTCAGCCTCAAAAAAGGCTCAAAAGAGGCTTTACTTAAAATTGTTTCTTGAAAAGTGTCTTCAGATTTTATCTAGCACTTTGAAGATGGCCATTTGTTAAACTACGATAAAAAATAAATTCTATAAAAAACTTTTTAGGTAATAGCCAGATACCTGCTGAAAATTTGTTTAGAAATTTTTATTAAAATATTTTAAGTTTTAACTAAGAAAAGTAATCTAAATTATCAACTAAGTAATTAAAACTAATTCGGAGTTTTTATTGGATGGCTGCATTTAATTTGTGCTTTCTCGTTTTTATTCAATTAGATATCGTTTAAAAAGTTACTAGTAATTATTCTACTGTCGTTAAAAAGTTTTCAAGACTTGTTCATAACTTTCAGCGTCGTATAAATAAGACTAACCAACCTATCACGACATTATTTACAATTAGTTAATTTGATTTATTTAAGAGCCCTCTTACAGTCCACTAGCGCCGACAATCGAAAAAATGTCATAACTCGTAAATAGAATCAAAAATACAAAATGTGGTCTATTATTACTGTAGAAAAGGCAATAACGTAATTTTATAACACCTTATCAACACTTGAAATATAGCTGTTTAGCTAAATCGTGCATTCAAAACATAAACGGCCGTTTTTGTTACAAATGCACGATTTAGCTAAACAGCAATATTTATTTTTATTTTTATTTGGATGAGAAACATTTCACAACTTAAATACACTCGAGAGCAATGAATCCGGGTCACTTAAAGAATGTTAAAAATCTCGGAAACTAAAAATGATAGGTTAATGCAATAAATTGTATTTAATAGACTATGTAATACTCCTTAAATGAAAGTAAAAAAAATATGAGTCACCATACATTTTATTAACACAAAATTACATAAAGAAAAAAACTGCTGATCTCTCCTTAAAACAAAAATAGGAAACATGAAATTTTTGAACTTTATTACGATTTTCTTGAATTTTAATACTTCGTATTGCCTCCTCGTGCTTCCATTACCTACTGCGTTTACGCGGTTTGGCATGCTGTACACCAAGTTTCTTATACGATTTTGGGGAATATTCTCCCATTCCTCTGTGAGAGCAATTTTGAGCTCACGAAGCGTGATTGGGGGAGGGTTTCGTTGTTTTACGCATCTGCCTAGCTCGTCCCAAGCATGCTCGATCGGGTTGATATCCGGGCTGCGCGCTGGCCACTCCATACGAGTAATGTTCATCTCTTGAAGGTAGTCATTCACAATCCTACCTGTATGAGGTCGGGCATTGTCATGCATAAATATAGCATCCTCACCTAAATTGACCATAAATGGACCAACGTGATCATTGAGGATTTCTTCCACATATCTTACGCTAGTTAAAGAGCCGTTTTCTATGATCACCAGCTCTGTGCGACTTTCAGAAGAAATTCCGGCCCACACAAGTACAGACCCACCACCGTACGCTACTTTTTCTTCGATGCATGCTTGCTTGAATCTTTCCCCTGGTCTTCGATACACTCTGTGTCTTCCATCGTGCTTGTAGAGCATAAATTTTGATTCGTCGGAGAACATAACTTTTGACCAATCTTCAATACTCCAATTTACGTGGCTCTGGGCATATCTTAGTCTTGAAATACGATGCCCACGCTCCAGTTTAGGGCCGTTTGCAGGTCTAAGGGGTTTTAAGTTAGATTCAGCAAGCCGACGTCTTACTGTCCATGCACTTGGGTTACTTCCTCCGAGGCGTCGAAACTGATTTGTGAGTTCAGTTCCTGTGAGAAAGCGATTTCGAAGCATGGTGTTCACCAAGTATCGGTCTTCTCGTGCTGTGGTACACCTGGTTCTGCCCGTTCCTGGTCTGCGTAGGTTAGAACCAGTTTCTTCGTAACGTCGGAGAACTCTTTGTACTGTTGACAGCGACACACCGACAGTCCTGGCTGTATCGCGCTGACTCCGGCCGGTTTCCAGCATTGTAAGTATTCTGGTGCATTCTTCAGGCGTAAGCGACATAATTTCAGCTTGAATAATGAATATAGAGCACTATCAACATGGTTTATGTACCCACATATATGACAGATTACAAACAAAAGCAAAACCAAATGCTGTAATTTCGTAGTTCCATCTTCGAAAGTGGCCCTTTTTCAAATTTGATTTTTTATGATATAACTTTACAATAACTAAGAAGTTTTAATACCTTCATTTAAGGAGTATTACATTGTCTATTAAATACAATTTATTGCATTAACCTAGCATTTTTAGTTTCCGAGATTTTTAGGATTCTTTAAGTGACCCGGATTCATTGCTCTCGAGTGTATGTTGTCACGCTGGTTATGACAAGCCTGGAGGGAACGAGAATATCCTGATTAGGTGTCTGTAGGTGTTTGGTGTATAAAGATAGTGCGGCAGAATGATGCGACCTATGTCACTCAACCTATTATCTATATACTCGTTGCGGCGGTGGCCCAGTGGTGATGGCCCCGACTTACGAATGTAAGTCAGAGTTCGAACCCAGGCAGGCGCATTACTTTTTGTAATTTATTTAATCACCACTGCTCTCAAAAACGGTGAAGGAAAACATTGTGAAGAAACCGGCACGTCCAGGAACCAAAAATTCGAAGATATTATGTGACATCTACCAAACCGCACTGAGCGCACGTGGTGAATTATACAGGGTGTATTTCACCTCATCACAAAGCCGTGAACCAAGCATTCTGTTTATCAAACTAAGTAACTTTACGCAAAAAATAATGCTGGGAAACAACTTTTTTTATTGAGGTTATAAATCATGTTTTGTGGTATAACTCAATGTAACACACTCAAAACATTGTGCGGATGGATGGATTGAATAGTACAGGGGTCGTAGAGATATTTAAAGTAAAAATCATGCGATAAAAAGTGGTATTTCAAAAAAAACTTGTCAAAATCTTGCAACTTTGACCCCCAATATCTCCGTCACTAGAAGGTTCCCAGGTATCGCGTAGAACAAAAAAATGATCAGAATGACGAGGAGAACCAGTGCCTTTCGTATTCGTTAAGAGGTGTTTAGATTATACACAAAATACGCGCTTTGACGTGGAATTGCGGACACCAGCTCGTTGTACAATACAATGCAATACAATCTATATACTCAGTTGAAATGAGCCCCCGAATGAGTCGCATTTCACAAAGACTGGTTCGAAGAGGCGCGTCGCAAAAATAGGCCTTCGCCCAGCAGTGAAACGTTCACGACTAAAGATAAAATTGGATGTTTACATATATGTACTTCATACGAAAAGCTAACCTTACCATTTTCTAACGGTTGTCATGGAAAATCTCGCTTTCAATTTACATACAGGGTGTATTTCACCTCATCACAAAGCCGTTAACCAAGCATTCTGTAAATCAAACTAAGTAACTTTACGCAAAAAATATTGCTGGGAAACAACTTTTTTTTTTGAGGTTATAAATCATGTTTTGTGGTATAACTCAATGTAACACACTCAAAACATTGTGCGGATGGATGGATTGAATAGTACGGGGGTCGTAGAGATAAATAAAGTAAAAATCATGCGTTAAAAAGTGGTATTTAAAAAAAAACTTGTCAAAATCTTGCAACTTTGACCCCTAATATCTCCGTAACTAGAAGGTTCCCAGGTATAGTGTAGAACAAAAAAATGATCAGAATGACGAGTAGAACAAGTGCCTTTCGTATTCGTTAAGAGGTGTTTTACACCCTTTATGTAGCACTGCTATAACCTGTAGTTTTTGTAAAAATACACACAATAATGGAACTAGATCTGGCAGACAATGCGCTGTAAGGTTACGTACCTATCTAAATATATATAATTCAAAGGTGACTGACTGACTGACTGACTGGCATAGTGATCTATCAACGCACAGCTCAAACCACTGGACGGATCGGGCTGAAATTTGGCATGCAGGTAGATGTTATGACGTAGGCATCCGCTAAGAAAAGATTTTGATCAATTCTACCCCCAAGGGGATAAAATAGGGGATGAAAGTTTGTATGAAACTTTGTCAATTTTAAACCGATCGGGCTGAGACTTTGCATGCATAAAGCTACTATGACGTAGGCATCCTTTAAAAATGTATTTTGATAAATTCCACCCCTAAGGGGATAAAATAGGGGATGAAACTTTGTATGAAACTATGTCAATTTTAAACCGATCGGGCTGAGACTTTGCATGCATAAAGCGACTATGACGTAGGCATCCCCTAAGAAAGGTTTTTAATAAATTCCACCCCTAAGGGGATAAAATAGGGGATGAAACTTTGTATGAAACTTTGTCAATTTTAAACCGATCGGACTGAGACTTTGCATGCATAAAGCTACTATGACGTAGGCATCTTTCAAGAAAGGATTTTGATAAATTCCACCCCTAAGGGGATAAAATAAGGGATGAAAGTTTGTATGAAACTTTGTCAATTTCAAACCGATCGGGCTGTGACTTTGCATGCATAAAGCTACTATGACGTAGGCATCCCCTAAGAAAGGATTTTGATAAATTCCACCCTTAAGGGTATAAAATAAGGGATGAGAGTTTGTAAAAATCTTTTGAGATTTTCGACTGATTGAACTGTAATTAAAGATTGGAAAAAGTAAACCCGCCAAAAATGTACCTAATTAATAATAATACTTCTTAACGCGGGCAAAAGCTAGTAATAGATATATGATTTGACTTCAGCCTTCAAATAGTCGATATTTCCGCTATGAATATTTCACTCACAGTAAAAGGCATAAAAACCTCGTAGAAATGACGAGAAAAAACCATAACTAATCCCTTAGTCGTCCAGAACAAAGATAATTTCTGGAACACTTCCAGCTCTGTAGAATTGGCGTTTTTATCAGTCACTAAGAGTGCTAGAAATAAAAGAAATCGCTCAGCGATAATTAATTCTTAACAAATGGAAAGTGGCTTCGGCAAATTGTTGGTGGGTCTCCAACGAAGAACTTTTACTAGTAAATTGTACTATGCAGTTCACTGCATAGTATAATTTCCTGCAGAAACATGCTGTTATATTGGTAGTACTTACCAAAGTTATTGCTAGTCATGTTGAAAAATTGGTACCATACCTACAAAACAGGCTGGACTTGAGGACACCGCTTAGTAACGTACGTATTTAAAAAAAAAACATAATTAGGAAGAGTCATAAATAATAGAGCTTCAACATTGATTAAGGTTGTAACTAAAACTGGCCTTATTTTATATTATGTGTCAAGTGTTTATACAGGGTGTAAACCATCTCATCACGAAGCCGCCAACCAAGCATTATGTCCATTGAACTAAGTAACTTACGCAAAAAAAAATATTGCTGGGAAACAACTTTTTTTTTGGGGTGAAAATCATATTTTCTGGTAAAACTTAATGTAACGTACTTAAATCATTGTGCTGATGGATGAATTGAATAGTACGGGGGTCGTAGAGGTGTTTAAAAATCTTTCAATAAAAACTTGTTTAAAAAAAAAAAAACTTGTCCAAAAGTTGGAACTTAGACCCCCAATATCTCCGTAACTAGGTTCCCAAGTATGGTGAAAAACAAAAAAAATATCACAATAACGAAACCAGTGCCTTTCGGCTTCGTTAAGAGGAGTTATACACCGTTTATACCAATGAAGGGTGTAAAACTCCTCTCCTCTCATCTCTCTTGTCATAACACCAGTTTTTACTCGTACCTGCAGAGACAGTGAATAAATAATTGCCTTTATAGCGCTTTTATATAAAGCTTAATGTTCCGTCACTCATGACTGTTAACATAAAAACCTTTTTAAAAGTTTAACATCTGCTAAATATTTAAAATGTGTACTGTGTAGGTGAACGTAGAACGGCACATCCATGGGTTTGTCGCTTTTATTTCGTAACATTAATATCGATTTTCGAAGATCAAGTTAGTGGAGACTTGCGGTAGACCACAAGTACCATCACTCTTAAAATATTTCGGCGGTTTACTCGTCAGCCTTTCTATTATGCAAGTAAGTAGCTTGCATGCAAGCTTGCGGAACGGCAACAATAATTTACGGCAAGTTCCTGGTTATACGTGACTTTGAGTTGTGTGGTGCAGGTGTGACGTTTTACCCTCGTGCAAATTGCTTGCACCACGGAAACGTGGTGGTATCCTGATAAAAATAAAATTATATAACTATTTTTGATATAATCGCGTTGGTTCTTTAATTTGAAACCACGGTTAAATGTTTTAGTTCGTGTTTGCAAGAATCCCGTGTTTGTTACTCGTGTTTTAGGTACAATTTCTCCTTTGTTAAAACCAGAACGCAAATACCCTAAAACTAATGTGATTTTCAAGCCTTACCAACACTGAACAGACTGTTAAATACGTACATTTGCCTAAGTATACAATTCTAGTTACATTCAAATGTAAATATAGACATTAATATCTTCATTGTTCCAACACTAATATGGCGTCTTTTAAGTTTAATAAATAGGTAAACCTAGCCGGCATATAATGCCCTGGGCCCATTAGTTCTTACCTCTATTAAACGAAAGGATATTCATACCTTTGAAACTCCTGAATAAAGACGCAAGGCGAATTCTTTCGACTAAACATGAAATCTCAGTCAGTAGGTACTTACTTTATCCAAAAATGAAATCAAAAATAACTTAAAATTCATGTTGTTTTATAAACAGGCCACTAAGTTAGAAACTACTTAAGTACCACGTTATAAAATATTTTTCATTAGATTTTCAGAAACTTTTACAATGGACTTATAATGCTCACTCATATTTCAATTCAATTTCAATTTCAATTTATTTATTTCAGGCTACAATGACCCATAGATATACACCTTATAAACTAACATATATAAATTAAATTAAATACAAAACTTGTGTAAATAAGACCTAAAACTATGTTAGTAACACTTCACTGTCACCCACATGTTCATATTAGACCCACCAGGATAGATAAATTAATGAATATAAATATAAACCGTTAAAAACCAGAATGCAGTAAAAAAAGATAGAATAAATAAAAGGCAGTTAGGCAGAAGTTGCACTCCGATGACACGAAGTTTGTACACATACAACTCTGATGGGATGTAACCCATCAGAGTTGGTATGCGTACAAACTTCGTACATAGCCCACCGAAGTCATCGGAGTGCAATTGAACGATCCGATCCATTTCTGATCGGATATGGACACGACACACAACACGAACGCTACTATCTCGTATCGAATGAAATGGTGCTCGAGGGCTTACGGACTGCCGGTTTCGAAAACTACTCTGTGTCCGAGATGGCTTTAAACTGAAAAACTTTTATAGTTTCTTATCGTGAGAGCTTGGAATTGGTACCTATATTTTTTATAGATGCCTAGGTTACGGCTTAAAGGAGATCCTATGTAATCCCTGTTTCACCGCATAACATCTCTGCGTTTAAGATTTCAATTTAGATTAATGCCGTTGTGAATTACGATACTTGAGGACGTCAGGCGCAGTTTTAGCACTTAGCCCTAACCTACTAAGTTTGTTGACAGGAAAATCTTTCCATTACTGCATAGCTTTGTAATAAAAAGGCGACGGGAACTGACCAGGTGAAAAGGGATGGGACGCCTGTGTTCAGCACTGATCTGCCCGACACAAAAGAAGTGAAGTTTTCTTTTTATGAATCATTTAATCTTATGAAAAAATAAACTTAATACGAGCTTTCTGTTCAAGTAGCAACATAACTCACATCATTAAACAAAACTGACCCAAAAGTTATCGTTTCAATGGTAGACTTTGAGTTCCATAAAAATATTCATTTTTTATTAATAACAGTTGTTTGCGGCCATTATATTTTGTTTTATGAGCAACTCTAGCAACAGATTTATAAATATGTAGCTGTTATTTATAGGTGTACATATTACAGCTGTTGCCGAGAAGGGCTTTCCAGTATAGTTTCCCTTAATTTTGTTATTATCAGGAGCGCGGCGGCCCTCGCACATGTCGACAGCCATTGTACCTACTCTCATTTATCATATAACGCCGGCCTTGGCTAATAACCATGTTATATCAATTACACAATAGAAAATGTATTAATAATATGTCCGTTGCTCGTAAATTTTGAATGTATGATTTCTTTTATTATAATTTTGTTGGTGCTATCATGTCTAAATATATTTTATGTAGATGAAATATTATGTATGTTGTTTAATTATTTTTGCCGTGTCAATGTGCTGGTTTTAGGTAGATTTCCTTTTTTTTCGTTTAAATTTACCTGTTGGTCTCTCACTTACGGGGATATATATCAAACACGTTATATTGTAATCTCTGTAGCGATATTGTAAACTCTCGAATTATTGCCAAATGAACATACTGCTTACAATAAAACGCATTATTTTTCGTGGAATGCATGCGATAGCAGTCAACTCACGAGGTGTGGAGGGAAAGAGGGGTCCCCCTTGCCCAATGGTACCACTCTCATGAAAAGGTAATGTACCATTCCTGAGAAATAATATAACCTAACCTTAAAACACTTTATATTCCCCTAAAAAGCGTTGTCGACGGAGCCCCGCTTTGCGGGGCCCCTGTTTCCGAGTGCAGGGTTTAAAGGAACCTAACTAACCTAACGGTGGGTGCCTCAAGTCCCGATTATGGGGTCATGAGATACTTCCGTATGTTCAGTTGACAATAATAATGAAACGCACTTAAAACATTGTGCTGATGGATGGATTGAATAGTACGGGGGTCGTGGAGGTGTTAAAATCTTACAAAATCAACTTGTATTTATAAAAAAACTTGTCAAAAAGTTGTAACTTTGACCCCCCATATCTCCGTAACTAGAAGGTTCCCAGGTATGTTGTAGAACAAAAAAATTACCGAAATGATGGAGAGAACAAGTGCCTTTCGGCTTCCTGAAACTTGGTCAATAAAGCTAAAAGATCAAAACTTAGGCTAAGTTCGTGAATAGGCGGAATTCGTCCCTTCGGTTTTTCTAAAATCTGTTTTCTAGCCATAACTTTTTTTCTTTGGGAAATTTTTGAACCATTTTTCATTTTTATCATTCTGAGTAAGAATACGGCCAACTTTATTTTTTTTTTAATGCAACCCCTAAATTGGGTAAGGGGTTGAAATTTCCAAAATTTATGCGAAAAAAATTATATCTCCGAAACAGTAAATATTTTCATTTTTTTTTTAAAGCAAATTGTTTGCTCTACAATTGTTACCTTTCAAGTAACAATTTTTCAAACTTCAAGTAGCGATATAACTTATAGTTTTCGAAATAAAAAATTATAACTTAAAAATTGAGGGCGTTTTCATGCTAAACTCTTATGAGAGGATTTAAAAAGGGTAAACTTTCCATTACAGGACAACGATTTTGAAATCGTATTTTTTTTTGTAGACAAATGTGTCACAAAAAAAAAGAGTTGCACTTAATGAAGTGCAACTCCTTTTACAAATTTTCAATAGTCGAACGCCCACGGTTTACGCCCAGATTTAACTATTTAAAATTTCAATAAAAAATGAAAAAAAAAAAGACGCCATTTGCCATGGTAGACGTCAAAGTTGTCATTTCACGTGCCGTTGACAGTAGAGAAGAAGTTTAGTGTATTTTGTGCATAAATATAATTTTATTTGGTGTATAATAAATGTACACAATAATTGATTGCTGATTATATATGCAAATGAATCATTGTCATTTTTACAAAAACAACGATTTTGTTTTGTGGAACCGAACGTGAAGCGACACCAAAAATCGCGCCAAGCCAACTGTCATGCGTCATGAAGTCGTTGCTGGTTCTTATTCTTAATTTGCTTATATCTCGAAAACGGTCCGTTCTATCGCAAAAATAATGAAAAATTGCCCCCCTTAATGACCACCCTGAATATATTTACAAATGTAAATATGAGTGAATCCTTCTTCGAAATCTACCTCCTCCTGCGGTTTGCCGGAGGGATTTTTTTACCTAATGCATGTACAGTCACAAGCTCCAATTTGTAAACACTTAACAACTTTTAAAAGTGATTTCTCCTACTGCTCTGATTAAAACTGTGTGCTGTAACCAACTTACTATTCTTGAACTCATATGTTTTATGAAAAATATCCTCTCAACAAGTTATTTCTCGCGAAAATTGCTCTTAAATCTAGGAAAGTACATACTGGTGCTCGTGATTGTATTTAGTTAAACGTCAAAAAAGTTTAACTATACGGTGTTTTAATACTTCTAGTTTACTATCCCATCTTACATACCTGCCGGGTAAACATACCTCCGTGTCTGACTATGAAGAACAACCTGAAAGGTTTTCACTTAAAAGTAAAGTTTCAAACAAAATACAAGATACAGGAGAACTTCATCGCAACTGTAGAAACAAGGTGTTGAAAGGTTTTGCTTAACAAATATTGGAATGTTATTCTTTGAACGTATTCGTTTTCGTACGAATAAACATGATTAACCCCTTGAGTTGTTTGCAAGATAGATTGACAGCGACGTCAACGGGCTAGTGAGGAGTTCACCAAACGAGGTTCGTTTGAAACAATAGTGAAGGGGGATTCCGTGGGAACAACACCACTTGGTTCAAATAACAAATTCATTCAAAGGTTTTAGGAGAAACAATAGATTTGTTAATTGCACTATTGAGTGATGAATTAATTGTAAATGATTGAGATGAGACTGTTGAGAAATGAAGTAGAATTACAGGAACGTTGTCTGAGACTGTATAGTTTGGATTACAGATTGGTGTTATGAAGAAGAGTGGTTAAGATTTCCCCGTGTCCGTATTTCTACCTTGAAAGTTTAAGTTTTATGTCTAACAGTGTCCGGATACGTCTACAGGGTGTATGATAGATATTTTTTCGTATATTTTTCTGATTGCCCATAGGTTCTACTATAAGCCATTTCAAGGTTATCTATTAATTACCGGACACCCCGTATATTGTCCAATTATACACCTTTTATTTTAAGTTAGGTATTTCATTCAAAAGAAGACCTGTTGGATTAACGAAGATTTAATTCGTATATCAGCAGTATTGTGAGAGGAATAATATGAAAGTTACATTAGCTTAGTTTTGCTTTAGTTTGTAATTTTGTATATTTCAATTTTATGTTTATATTGTATTGAACAACGGGCTGGTGTCCGCAACTCAACATCAAAACGCGTATTTTTGCAGTATGGGCTATATAATCTACCACGCAGGCCCAGTGCGGGTTGGTAGATGTCACACGTCTTGTATTTTTTGGTTCTAGGACATGCCGGTTTCCTCACGATATTTTCCTTCACCGTTTCTGAGAGCAGTGGTGATGAAATAAATTACATCAAAGTAATGCGCCTGCCTGGGTTCGAACTCACGACTGTAAGTACGACGTTCGTAAGTCGGGGCCACCATCACTGGGCCACCGCTGCTCTCAATTTAATGTTTATTTTCTCTGTAAGTTACTGTAATTGTTTTTAAACAACCGTTGTAATGAAATAACTAAATAAAATAAACTGACAGGCCAAAACTGCTTCATATTAAGTATTACACCATGTCAGTCATTACTTAGAGGTAAATACGAACTTTTTATGACTTCTGGTCATAACAGAGATGTGTTCTTAGTGCCGGTGTCTGCTGGTAGTGCTGGTAGCACTCAATAGTACTCGATGGTCACAACTGATAAGTTGTACAGAGCTCGAGATATCCAGCTCTGTGCTAAGCAGTTTTGGTCACAACACAATGTGATAATCCAGACAAGTATCTTGTTTACAAAATGTTCCTAGTGTCGGTGTCTGGTGATGGCACTCAATGGTACTCGATGGTCACAACTTATCTCCAGCTCCGTGCTAATGACAGTTCCACCATTAGCATATCGTAACAGTTTAATCGATAGTCAGAGTGGCTTCTCACTGTTTACACATTAGTCTGTCACGCCCACTGTTTGTTTGCAAGATTTATACTACAGCAGCTTTTGCCGACCACTTCGCTCCCGTTGATTGAATGAAAAATGAAGTTATGAAATATTATTTATTATTTTAATTATTTATTTAGTTAATAATAATAATTCATTTATTTCAGATCACTACAAGCACGTTACATAAAAAATCAATTAAAATCATTACATATTCCATTATTTTATTTCATTTTCATTCATTATTATTTTTTTATTTTTTTTTATTACTAGCTATCGGAAATGCATCGGAAGTTCCAAAGATTACCCCTACATACATTACTAATATACCAACTATACCTGTTTACAACATATAATAACACTGAGGATCTTCTGCTGGATAATATGATTGCTAATCAATTTTAACCATTAACGGGTATGTACTGGTTACACCCTATACTTACTTCCTCACTAAACAACCACACACACACACATACCCAATTACCCATAGCCTACACTTACACACCTCACCTTACGGTTTAAAGTTTTTCAGTGTGTTTTTTCTTTACATACTCGTACATAGTTTTCTTTTCCACCATTTGGTTTTTGTTAAAATGTTTCGGTTGACTAGAAATACCTACCAACCTCCTACATCTGCATCTTGTTTACGAGTCAGAGTATATAAATTATGTTCATCTTGGAATTCGCCTTTTTTATGTTCTTAATCAAAAAGAATATATTGTCGTGGGGATTTCTCTTTTTTTTATACTAAACTAGCTGATGCACGCGGCTACGCCCGTGTAAAAATTATAAACTAAAACCTTCCTCGAGAATCACTCTATCCATTGGTGAAAACAACATGAATATCGGAATACCTTTTGTTAAAATAAAGAATTGATTAAATTAAATGATACCCGAACATACCCAGTTTTGAGACTAAGTTCAACTCTGTTACCCTCATACACGTGTGTCAAAAACTGTGAACGACCTCGTACGTAGTATGTACTCCCAAATATAATAATCATCGAGCCGCTTCGGATATTATCATTCTCTGAGTTGATAAGAAAGAATTTGTGTACATTGTCTGTTTTACGCTAGTAGTAGCCATGTTTAGTTTTGCTTTGATTAAATAATAATTGGGTACATTATGATATATTATGGTAGGTTACCGGCCGTAATAGCCGCCATAACAATAAAACTTTTATTATCATACTGTTTTATAGTGTTTCCGGCATAGTGTTTGGTTGACGTTTTCCTTATATCTACCTATACATATATTATATATATAGGTGGCTTAGATGATCATTTTATTAGTTAGTTTAGTTTCGAACCCATAAGTGTAAGGTTTTAGACGTAGGTTCAAATTGCTACGAGAAATATTAATAATATCTCAACCTTATCATCAGAGGTGTAATATTAAACCCACAGT
The DNA here is from genome assembly GCA_916618015.1 of Xestia c-nigrum. Lineage (NCBI taxonomy): Eukaryota > Metazoa > Arthropoda > Insecta > Lepidoptera > Noctuidae > Xestia > Xestia c-nigrum. Next base: position 11,767,453 of record OU745255.1, on the reverse strand, counting down.
TGGGTAGTTATGTTCAAATCCTGTAAAGTGGGAAAAAACCTGTATTAGTTTTTTCACTTCTCATGCTCTAAAAATACGCCATAATAGCCCTACAAAGCAGGATTAAAGTGACCATTTATTCCCAAGGGAGTAAATAGTTATTTATTATACAAGAATGCAAAGTTGTTTTTTAACCGCGTGCTCAATTTTGATGACCGAGCAAGCGAAACATTCTAAAATTGAGTCACGAGCGCAGCGAGTGATTCAAAACTTAAGCTTAGCGAGGGAATCAAAAGAGCACGAGGTGAAAAATCTTTGCACTCGAGTGCAACACGTAACTTTTCATCCCACCTCAGCGAGGAAATGAATAAACGCAAAAAAATGCGCATTACTAACAAATTCTGTTAATTCTGTTGGCGTCAAATAAACTTCCTCGTCGCTAGATAATGAGTGGTCATTTTAGGTTTTTCACTTGTTTTCAAATTTGATTCCTTGTTTATAACAGTGTTAACAATATGACGTGAAAAGAAAATGGCGCTCGCAAAACATATTAAAAAAGTACACCAAAATGGTTTCGATTCTGAGTTCTTGACAAATAAAAAAAAATTATGATAAATTCGGCATCATAGAGGTAGGAAGTAAATAGGTTTAATGATGTTTTGAATTCACATGCTTAGTGCACACCAGGGATGTTACGGAGCTCCGATTCCGATTCCGATAAGTCGGAACTTCCGATTGATTTTGAGCCTCCGATTCCGATACCTGTTCCGAAACTTTTCAATCGGAGGTAATCGGAGGTCGATGCCTTGCGGCGGGCGCCGTCGACGCGTATAAACCTGTTTATACTTATCCCACGGGGTTAGCCCCTCGTAACGTGCTTTCTGTCGTTTTAAATTACCAGCATACTTACAAGTACATACAATGCATAATTATTTTATTGATAGTGATTGATTGTTTTTCAATGCCTCGTCAGGCGTTCTATTGTTTGTATTTGAAATGAAAAAGACTGATAATCAATGAATGTATTACTAGCTGACCCACGCAACTTCGTCTGCGTCACATAAGAGAGATAAAAGATAGGAAAAAAAATCATCAATATCATTTTTGCTACATTTTGCATTCCTGCTGTAGCGTGATGTTATAAAGCCTAAAGCCTTCCTCGATAAATGGACTATCCAACACAAAAATATTTTTTCAATTCGATCCGATCGTTCGTTTCATCAATGAATCCTACTTTCTCACACATTATCTTCTTCAGCATCCGGTTCCGGTTCCGATTCCGATTCCTGTTCCGATTCCGATTCCTGTTCCGATTCCGATATATCAAATCCAAAACCTCCGATTCCGATTCCGGTTCCGATATTATCACATCCGTTACATCCCTGGTGCACACAATGTTCTAAATTCAAATTTACTTTACCTTCAAGACGGTAAAAACGGCTTTTGCACTCAGATATCGAAGAGCAAAAATACTCTTTCCGAGATGGGGGGATGAAATAGTTATTTATTATACAAGAGTGCAAAGTTGTTTTTTAACCGCGTGCTCAATTTTGATGACCAAGCAAGCGAAAGATTCTAAAATTGAGTCACGAGCGAAGCGAGTGATTCAAAACTTAGAATCTTGAGCGTTAGCGAGGGAATCAAAAGAGCACGAGGTGAAAAATCTTTGCACTCGAGTGCAACACGTAACTTTTCATCCCACCTCAGCGAGGAAATGGATAAACGCAAAAAAAATGCGCATTGTTAACAAATACAGTTAATTCTTTTAGCGTCAAATAAACTTCCTCGTCGCTAGATAATGAGTGGTCATTTTAGGTTTTTCACTTGTTTTCGAGTTGGATTCCTTCTTTTTAACCTAAGGTGTTAACAATATGACGCGAAAAGAAAATGGCGCGCGCAAAACATATTAAAAAAAAAAGTACACCAAGAAGGTTCCGAGTCTGAGTTCTTAACAAATTAAAAAAAATAGTATGATAAATTCGGCACCATAGAGGTAGAAGTAAATAGGTTTAATGATGTTTTGAATTCACATACTTAGCATGCTTAGTGCACACGATGTTCTAAATTCAAATTTACTTTACCCTCATGACGATAAAAACGGCTTTTGCACTCAGATATCGAAGAGCAAAAATACTCTTTCCGAGATGGGGGGATGAAAAAGTAATTAAAAATGGACTCTGATACATGGTCACAAAAAGTAACTTTATCAAAGGTTTTATTTAAATTTCGAATTGGCTTGCAAATAAAAAAGGTTTATTGAAAAAAAAAACAAACGAACTCTTCAACGCGAGTAAAATTATTGTTGTTTGTGTGCGTCGTTGATTTTGAAAAGTATGTGCAATGCCTCTGTTGCTAGCCGCTGCAGTAATGTACCTAGGTACTAATTATCTGTGGAGTGTGGATCATCTTCATTGCGAAAATGTTGAGAGTTCGTGTTTTGTTTTAAATTGTTAATCTGTGACTGATTGAAGAAAAAACTGACCGCTCAGTTCAGAATTTTTGTCGAGTGTAAATTTGTTGGGTTTTAAATGCCTATTTTTCTAATACTCGAAGTGAAAAGAACAGTTTGCACCTCGAGACTAAACGCCAATTTAATATAGGTACCATCGCTTTCCCTCATTATCAATGTCATATACAATATCCCTCGTAATAAAATATACTATTACGCCCTAATCTGAACCCTACATGGTTTGACTCTGAGTTTAAATTGCAGTTGGGCCCTCTCATAATCCTTCGATGGGGTTAATGCAATTTGGAGTAATTAATCATTGGGAACTGTCGTATCGGCATTGAGTCGGAGGCTTTATGAAGATTATTTGAGACCCGATTGACCTGTCATAAATCAAACTAAAGTCCACATTTGAACATCTGAAAAGGATGCTTTTTCTTAGAAGCAATGTGATTCATATTATTATGTAAATTAACGGTAATCAATTGGTGAGCAGAACTATTTATATTGGTACAACCTAAATTGTTTGCTTGCATACAATTGTTATTTTTTGACAGTTGCATGAAATGGCATCAACACAGATTTGCAAAATGTGAATGTACTGACACTACGAACTACGCCAAAACGTAGTTATATTTACTAGTGAGAGCAATAACACCAAGAGCTAAAAACTAACACTGTTCTTGTGTAATAGAACAGTAAAAGAAATGGAAATTTTTTGGTCCTTTATTGTTCTACGATTTGGAACCATCTTAAATCGTAGGACTCGTGGGATAAAATATTCCCATTAGTCCTATAGTAGGAATGTTCAGCAGAACTAGTGGGTATATTGAGTTAGGGTGCCAATATGCTTGACAAATAATTTCTCTGAATGAACTAACTGTTCTAATTAGGTCCTGACTATTAACCAAGCAAAACCTTGCTAGTGTGTATTTGCGTAGGATGTATACAAATTAATAGTTACTATTAATTGACTTTAATCACGTTCATCTTTGTTCTTAAGTCAACGTTAATTATTGCTTCGACATTTAAGATAGAGTCTATCCATTAGCGAAACAAATATACTTTAGCTCTTCGTGAATCCAGTAAAGGACATTATTACTAACAAAGTCAGGGCTTCTAAATACTTCAATGGATACATTATTATTTGACGATATCTTGTCTAGTCTTAGAAGTCGACATTTTTTTCGAGACCTTTTGTTTTAACCGTTTAAGAAAACAAAGGTTATGGTCTCTTTTCAAAGATGAAATCATGAGAGCGGAATGTGTCTTACAATTTAATTTGTGTTATTATGCTGTTAGTACGAGAATATCAAAGGAGCAACTAAAATTATGTAACCCTTAGCTTTTTCCGTCGTATTATAAAAAGCTATTTCTGTAGGCTCACCCACGAGTTACACCTACCCAAGTTTGCCTCCAACGGTGTTTGGTTTGCTTTGTATGTTTCGTGTTCAATAATGTTCGCACGGGGAAATAGCGGGTAGTTTTTGTTTTTTTCTGAACCCAAAAATAAACTGTAAATTCGCATTTCTATTTAATCCTGCATTATAAGGTAAAAGAAAACCAAAGTTTTTTAATCCGTTTCAAATAGTCACCGTTTCTTCGTTTTATACTTGAATTAATTGCTCTTTAAACCCTATTCAAGTGTATAAGGCTATTAACGAAATAATCAATTTGTTTGGACTTAGTTTCTTACCGAGCCGAGTAAGCTAAACTTTAAATTAATTATCTATCTTCCCATAAACCTTAAAGTCAGCCTTGCGAAAATAACACTTTAATAGCGTTCGTTGCTTTCATTTATTATACTTGTTTTTAGCAATTATCAATCCTGTTTTATATTTAATTAAATGGCTGAAAACAGTTTCAGTAGGTACCATCGACGCATCCATTAATAGTAAAAAGATATAGTTATTTATTTATTTGTTGATATATTTATTTATTTATTATATTTGGGAAAACAAACAGTAGTATATTAAGTAGGTATATTGTGTAGGTCTATAGTATAAATTATGTTTAGGTATAGCAGTGATACTGATACTAGCGTCGGACTGCCAACACACAGGCGAAATCATAGCTCTCGAGTTGCAACCCAAAACCTCAGGTTTTTCAGATTCTTAAATACATATTGCATAATTATTAATTATAACAGCTATGGAAAACATTGTGAGGAAACTAAACCGTGTGTAATGTGAAATCATCAAATAACCCCTCTCTGCTTCCCTCTCCACTCTGGGCGGAGCGGGAGGGAGTGTCAGACTTTTACTGACTAAAAACCATTCATGTTCCTTCCTCACCCTTTACGTTCCGGGGCCGCGGTATCTCTTTCGAACAGTCCCGCAGGCTTCGGCCCTTGCGGACCCCTCCCTTTATGGTGACATCTCTTTGAGGCGCGCGTGGAACACGAACGTGCCGTCAACATGGCCTGACATCATTAGACGGACGGACGGCTAGCTAGCCCATAGCTCACCGTCCACAGGACCGCAAACCAGCATGCCTGAGAGATAAATCTCGACGGCATGTAAAGCCAAGTTAGAGGCAAGTCATGGGCAGGACACCAGATTTAAAATTTGTTTACAGTTCACTTGGTATCCTTGTCGGCGGTAATTAGTAGGGTTTCATTTGCCAGCCGGGCATTTGCTTGCGCGGAACTCCCAGGGTCTTGGCTTGTGGGGCTTGCCGGATGCCAGGCGGTAGGTAGCATAGGCGGCCCGAAGCTCAAGATTTTTAAATCGTATTCTGCCTATTCCACGGAATTTAAATTACGTCCTTACTAAATAAAAACGTAATAAATTGTAGCGCATAGACACACCACATGTAGATATACACACCCTCAAACAAAAACATTTTTTAAGCCTTAGAATGAGCCTCTGCGCACGCGTACTATCGCTACAAAATTACGAATTGTCTTCAAACCAACGCGCGGTTCGTTCTTTGATGCTGCAAAAAAGTTTTTATCACAAAGGCTACTTTTTGCTGCCTGTGGGTACTCCTATTGGATTTTCACATGATTGATCGGTATAGTTACATACTGAAATAATTAGGCCCTTGACTCGAGCCATGGCACACGTCACGTCTAATAATATGTAAACACTTAAGAATTTTTTAATTTAAGATTAAACGTAAGATTAAAATTTAATGTTATTACGTACATAGTATTCTGAAACTCATATTTTGATGAAAAAGATCTAATCTCCTAGTTACAATCGTTACTTCGCGCGAAAATAGCTATAATATTAAGGAAAGTGTATACATATTATTAGACGTGACTGTACATAATACACAAGGTTGCAAAAATAGAGCATGTGGACATTGTGATGTCAAATTACGTTTATATGAATTCATTTTAGGCAACATGTAACAAATTAAAAGCTTCGCTCGCTTTTGCAGCCTACTTTATCCTGAATCTTGATTTTGTGTACTAAGTCGCCCAAGGAACTCCGTTAGGTCGGAACAATTTTTTTCTAACCTGTTCAAGGTTGGTACGGTGGTCAAAATGTTGAGCTCGCTACGCTTGCTTTTTACTTCGCTACTTTCTCTTAAATATTGATTTTGTCTTAAAGTCGACCAACTCCAGTATTAAGAGGCAAGTTTTATAAAAAAATCTGGCTCGCTTCGCACGCTGATTAGCTTGTTTAATTTTGTATCTAGCCTGTGTCTGAAGTCGGCCAAGTAATTCCTGCATAAAGAGTTGAAACAATTCTAGCCTGTTTAAAATAGGGCGAAATTATGGGATCCCACCCGGGCCCCTCCGGCCCAGTCCGATCCTGCTGTGACGTATGCATGAGATATTTGAGGACTCAAGAAAATAACAGAAATCATTAATCATGACATATTTATGCGCATATAATATGATTGTTGGTCTAGTAGCAGCAAGTGCGATTGCTGAGCATCACCTGCTGGGTTGATACTCAGGTCGGACAAAGTGTGATTGTGTTTTTACCATCAGAAATTATACCTAATACCTAATAGGTGAAATATGGATGGTGCTGTAAAAACCTAACCCTCTGCGTAATGCTTGGTCGAGGATTAAAGGCGTGATTATATGTCAAGTAATAATGTTTGGCAATCGCGCCTCACGTCGCGGTGTCGTTACAACTAAACTATTTAGTTTGCCAAACTGATGCAAACTCAACTGCTCTGCTTAGCCTCTCAATGTATGGTAAGGCCTGAATTCTTCCCGCGCTGACGTTCAGTCGCGCACTGTCGGTCGCGTATGAGTATGCATTGTGTTCTATATATCACCATACTGCGACCCTGATATCAGCGGCGATCGACTGCCTGAGAATTCTGTAGCCTAATGGATATACCTTTACAACCTAAAATTATTTTTATTTAGGTGTGTTACATTGAGCACAAAAAGCGGCTTCAAGTAGTAATTGATTGATGAAGTGAAAAACATTTTTTCACCACAATATCGACGTAAAAGGGCCGTAACAAAAAGTTGTTGACGTGTCGATGAATGTTCGTTGTACTGGGTCAAGACGGATCGGTGGAGTACACGACCCTGTTTTTGTAATCTTAGGTATTGTGGTTTTAGGGTGCAAAGAAAACAAGATTGGGTTTGGGTCTTTGTGAATGGGCAACGGAGCAAATCTAAGTAATGGGTTCACAGTGTCTGTTACTCTATGTTGTAGCATTTTATTCAACTAAGGAAACTTTCATTCAACATATTTACGTATTTCTATTGGGTACTAAAAACACAGCAATAGCAGTTATTTACAAATCTCGTACGGATTTAATACATCTAAAGTACCACGTTCCAAAGAGTAATACAACTAAGTATAGTCAACGGATGCCTTAATAAAAATCAACTACACGAATAAAATTTCATGGCCTTTATCTGGCGGGCTTGAACGCGCACTTGACCAATATTTTATCGATCTATTTGTATGGATACGGGCGAGACAGGACAAGGTATCACAGAAATAGGACAGCAAATATAGGGGGCCCTAACTGGGACGCCATTAGACGGTTCGTATAATCACACACAACACTACAGTTGGCGTGGTCGAATTAACAATGCGAATGACTTAACTATACTATATTTCAATAACTTTGATGTTTGATGTTATCTAAATGTATAGTGATAATCCATCAGGATTTTATCAGTACATAACCCGATAGAACCCAATGAATGAATAAGTACATTTAAGAAGTTCTATTGGGGGTTACGAACTTGATAATTCTAATGACAAACAGCATTGCAATCTTAGGCACAGAGGTACTAAGAGGTTTTCATTACATTTTTTTATATTCTGAGAAAAGCTCAGCGGGCCTAAACTGGCCGCTTTAGAAGAATCATTATTTGAATCACGTTAAAAATGTACATTCTTAAACGGACTTTAGATTCACAACCACAAAGTCCATTTTAAGAATTTAAAATTTTTAGACCCACTGTTCCACGTTGTAGTCTGATAATTCCCCTTCTTCTTCTTCATATCAATGATTCCCATTTTTATTTATTTACATTTGTTTCGACCAGAACTAAGCGACGTCGTCGTCGTTAAAGTGCAGATGGAGTTACACAAAGAGCATGTCAGAAGGTGGACCATGGTTTGAGATGAGGCTCCGCAGTCGCACTCAGCTTTATCGGAATACCCCCACCGAACCAAGTTGATCCTGCAGCGGCCCACCTGGCTTCTAAGTCGGTTTAGAGTCTTCCAGGTGGGCCACGGCAGTTGGTGACCCACTGGGAGCTTACCTATTACGTCGATATAACGTATTTGAAAACGTAAATCTTTAATGGAAATGTTGTACTTTTTATTTTCGAATCAAAATGCTGTTTGGATTCGTAGGATTACACGACAATGATTTTAATCTGACATGTACTCCATTGATTGGTCAATTTCCATAAAAGCCTTCACGAAATTTTTATCAATAAAATATGTGTGAATATTCATCAATACACGATAGGTATTTTATTTAATATTTTTGTCATCAAGAAAATACCATTGTTTGTGAATTGCTGTTGTTATTCTATAAACGATGGGTAGTAAATCTGTTTGTGTAACGATGTCAAAGTTGCTCCTACCTTTTGTCATTTGTTATACCATAGAGTAGTAAAACTGCAATTGGATAAAGCAATCGCAACAATAGCACGGAAGCAGTAAACATTGTATCATTGTGTTGTTGCCTGTCAGTCGATAAAGGTGCGTTCTGACTATGCAAGTCGCTTTGATGCGGGTTGTTTCGCCTATCACTCGATCTTGGGACAAGACTCAATTCAATGAGACCTCGTGTAACTAAACATAATGATCGACTGATTGTCGCACAATGTTTTTTGGTAAATAAACATTCCAGCGCGTCGAGAACTTTGAGGTAGCCGAGAGAGATAAGGAAATTGAGTTTCTTGACTTGGGTCACAACTGTCACAAGGCTGTCAACATTTGTGGCGATGTTGATACAACGTTCATTATACCCATTTCTAAAACAGCCTGTAATGGTAAAATAGTCATTAACTCGATCCACTCTTAAAAGGATCTTAAGTATCATAGAATAGTTTATTTGCCTATCATAATTAGGATTTTTAAGTATATGGAAGAAGAAGGTATACTGCGTCGACGCATGGTGATGAATTAAGCAGGTTTCAGACTACGCTATACTATTCTGCTATATAGTATAGCAAAGCGGGACCTAATGCTATACTATACAGGGTGACTGGCTCGAGACCCGCCATTGCAAGTTTAGAGGAGGTAATTTGCTAATTACTGAACGGAACTTTCCCTAACCAAAGTTTTATAGTTTAGGAGATATGTCAATGTTTATACTTTATTGAAATTTTTCCAAAATTTGACCTTCAAGCACTCATAACTTTATTTTTGTGTGTTTTTTTTTTTAATATTTGTTGGTAGTCATAAACATTGGTGATTAAAATACATCGGAACTTCAAAATAATGCCAAATCAAAATCATTACGATCAAATTCAATCTCAAATTAAATTTAGTACCGTTGGAAAGGTTATAAACTATACTCGGAATTTTAATTCGATTCCAGATTTGACAATTTCAGTGTTGCAACGTTATGACAAGTACTAAATAGTGACGTTGCGAAATTATTCGATATGGAAATGGAATATTTCCAGATCGATTCTTCTCGTTTATAATTTTACTCTCGTAAACTAAGTATATCAGGAAATTAAATATTTCTGAACCGATAGAATAGAATAGAATAAATTAAAAGTCAATCTTGAATGGCAGCTTTTTTCCAGCTCATTTTTGGTGCCGTTTCCAATTTTCGGGAGTCGTAAGGTGCATTATCCATCACCACAATTGAGTTTGGTCTTAATTTTGGTAAGACTCCAGCGAACCACTCCTCAAAACAAACTGCATTCATCTCATCATGGTAATCTTCACAATTTTTCGAATCGATTGTTTATCGATTTTTGTGTTCATCACTACACTATTATATTATGTGGTATCATTATTTCACAAAATGACAGTAGCTAATGTCAAATCTGGAATCGAATTAAAATTCATAGTATAGAGACCAAATTTTGATAAAAAGTAATCAACAATAAAAGTAATAAAAGTTCCAACGGTACTAAATTTGTATTAAAAAAAACAATTCAGTATAGGTTTGTTGAAGCTAATTGTGCAAAGTATTTTTTGCAAATTTATGAGTAGGAAGGTAGAAATTATTAGTGGATTTACATTTTCTATTATTCAAAAAAATACTTTTACAATGTAAAATAGAAAAAAGGAAAAGATATCGAAAAACAAAATCAAAAATTTAAGATTTTGCTGAAATTGCTGCCCGCGATTTCTGAAACATGCCCGATATCTTTTCCTCATTTCCGTAAAGGTAAGACAAGGTTAATATCTTAATAGATAACTGAACAAGATTTTTTTTATTAATTAATTAACTCTTCTTTTGTCCTTATTTAATTTTCTTCATTGCACTTGATCGTCGGACGTCTGGGGCCCCGCCAAAGAGTTGGCCTGCAATGAAAAAATAAGCACACAGGATTCAGGATAAATTCCCGGTATCTTTTTCAATAGGTAATTTTCTGTTTTACATTGTAAAAGTATTATTAAAAAAAATAAAAATGTTAATCCACCAAGCTACTAATTTTAAGCCACTAATTTTAGCAAATTTATACCTACCTAGTTATAAATTTGCTAAAATTCTTTGCACAATTGGCTTCAACAAACCTATGCTGAATTGTTTTTTTAAAGTAGCAACTTTTTTAATACAAATTTGATATCGTTGGAAAGGTTATAAACTAGAGAACAAATTTTGATAAAAAATAATTATTGAAATATCGCAGCTTTTTTTTTATTTGTGGTTGAATTTGATCGTAATGACTTTGATTTCTCATTATTTTCTTTAAAAAGCGTACTAAATTATTTTTTTACCCTAGTTTGAGGGAAGTTACGAGGTATTTTAATCACCAATGTTTATGACTACCAACGAATAATAAAAAAAACCCACAAAAATCAAGCGAAAAAAAAAGTTATGAATGCCTGAAGGTCAAATTTTGGAAAAAATTCTATAAAGTATAAAAAATTACATATCTCCTAAACTATAAAACTTTGGCTAGGGAAAGTAAGGTCCAGTAATTAGCAAATGACCTCCTGTATATGCGAATTTGCTATGGCGGATCCAGAGCCAGTCACCCAGCATGGCGTTAACATTACGCGATGTTATCGCAAACATGTACAGTATACAGCAAGCTCAGAAAGAGTTCAAATAAGAGGGAAAACATTCGGCCGGGGGTGAGGGCAGCGCGTGATATAGCATAGCATGAACTCAGTGTTTCGCACCATTTTATAACGTATTGTAAGCTAATTATTAAATAGTATAGTACAGTGTGAAGGTGTCCATAACAAATGTATGGTGCTCGATATTGTTGTGCAATGAGTTATATACTATATGCTATTATATTACAGCGTCGTATGAAAGCAGCTTTATGCCAATATTTGCGTCTGTTTATATAACTCTACTGACATGCTATGTAATTACAAAACTTGTAATGATATAAAATAAAGTAGACTCCTAATAAAATTTAACTACTACAATCAATATAACAGAATAATTATTACAGTGAGCAAACATTTTCATTTCATGAAAAACCAAGCCAAAAGACCTTAATGTAAATCCTTTAATAAAGTTTAAAAATATAAAAGGCAATGATTTTAAACGCAATTTTTCATGAGTACCAAATTGTTCACTTGCGAAAACGAAGCAATTTATTTTCGGGTTTGGGCACAATTCCAAAATACGCCCGCATTTCACTGCACCCGTAACTATGCAAATTGTCTCCGATTTACGAAGAATACATGGGTACGTGGAAGTGGGTATACAACTTTATTTCTACCTGACTCTGTTGTACATAAGCAATGTTCTACTTTTGGCAACAGACTAAACTAAAGTGGATTATTTACAAGACGAACGTGCTGTAGACTAAACTTATTCCATCGATTAAAAATGTTTAGATTTAAAAAATGCAGTAGCTCTTCCATTTCAGCGAAAAAATAAACCGGCCAAGTATGTGTCGGGCCACGCGCAGTTAAGGGTTCCGTAGTAGCCCGTTATCACATGATAATTTATCATGTCTTTTTAGTTTTTTATTTTAGATTTTGTTTTTCAATGGACTCTTTACTCGCTATAAACAAGCAACTACTCCATCTTAGTCACTTTAGAGGCCTTATTCTAAAGTTTTTTTTTGTGTTTGTTACAAAATTATCCAAAACCCAAGTTTAACAACGATTACTGCTTAACTAATAAAAGTTATCTTATGTGCCATAATTTTCCTTTTTAAAGGAGATAGTTTTTTTTGGGCCCACTTGGTCGTTGCATTTATTATTCATAATAATACCAAAAAAAAGTAACTATTTTACTATGGTATTAAACGAAATATTACGTAGAAATGAAACCGGAATCTTAAAATCATAATAAATAAGCTATGTTATGATATTGTTTTGCGAGTCAAATCATTCCAGTTGTGGTCAATGTCATTTGACGGCAAACACTTACGTGAATAGGGGCGTTTTTTTTTCTGTTTACTAAAAAAGGACGGTACCTGCACGTTGGTAATCATATCTGCTATAATTATTTTCGAATCAGAAAGAATATATAATTTTTTTTTTTTTAAACTGTGAGCATTTTTAATGCTACTTTTAGAGGTTTACACTAAAATCGCATGAAAGGTTTAAACAATCAACGTGGCACGGAACGTTATAAACCCACTTTTTTAGTGATTGACAGACAACTTCGTTATTTTGACATTTACCTACTTTTTCTGTTTATTTTGATTTCGTGAATGTTTTTGCAGATTTTTCACATTTATTCCGTTTAGACAATGCTTAGCTAATTTAACCACTGGAATCTAGAGGTTATAAGAAATAAATCCATGTAAGTTTCATTATTAAATGCTACAATTTATGTGGGTGGCCTAATCGCTGAACAAGAAAAATTGTCTCCTTTCATAAAATGCACTATCATTACGATTTTTCCAGATTTTTCAAGACAGCAGTTTAGCTTTTAGAGGGGGGAAAAACTACTGGAAAAAATATTTGCACTTTGAATTTTAATATTTCGTTAATGTTCAATTCAATAAAAAAATCATCCCCACTTCACATATCTATAGGGAGCTACGTAAAAAAAATATTTTCCTAAATTTTATTTTGATATAATTATACACTTCTACAAAATTAGAGCTTTCTAGTATAAACAGTCTGAGCAAAAGCTCGGACGGACGGACGACGGAGGAGACGACAAAACTGTTAGGGTTCCTTGTCAGGACTACGGAACCCTAAAAATGAAATGGATAACAAACGACGTGCTTCAAGAATTTTAAAATAATTTCAAAAGAGTAGATACCTATTTGAGTTTTTAAGATTTTGAAACTAAGCTCTGAATGATGTATAAACACAGACAGGCTGATAAAAAAATGTTTCAAAAGAAATTCATTTACAAGAGCCAGTTAATTTTGAGTGACGGCTATGAAGAGGGGTTCTGTATTTATTAATATTTTCTTTTTTTTATAATTTGGTAAAATAACGAGAAATGTCCAAGCGATAGCATCTCACACTGTATTCTACTTATGGACCGCATAAGAAAGTCATGTTTTACGAAAGCACAAAGCGGCCGCATATCTAAAATCAGATCGAAATACATAAAACCTACTTTACCGTTGTCAAACACGTGTAAACCCCAACAAGCGCCTCCGACAAGGGGGAGTTATTCAGGGCAATACTTTTAATGATCTCATACCTTTTGCTGCCCTCGTGCGAAACCCGTGATTCCAAGCTCACCCACGCGGGTTCAATCACATCGTGTGATTCTACCTATAGGTACAATCCAATAAATTGCGATACAACTAGGTTAAAATAAACGTTTTTCTTTACCAATCTTGTATCGAAATTGAACAATATCGCAGCTATTTATTTTAATAGATACTTACTGTAATGTACGATATATCGACGAAAATTTCCTCACGGATTTCAGTAGTCGAATAAATTTTCGATCTGTCGACGCTAAATGATTTATCGGTTCATTTTCAGGTCTCAATATCAGTCTGAATTTTTAGTTTATTACCTAATATTATGAAAAAACGTGATTTATAGTTATGCCTTTCCTTTTGAACTGTATGGCACACCTATTAGACTTTCTGATTACAACATAAATATTCGTTTTGCTGCGTGAGAGCAGCGGTGGCCCAGTGGTGGCGGCCCCGACTTACGAACAGTAAGTCGTGGGTTCGAACCTCGACAGGCGCATTACTTTGTGTAATTTATTTCATCACTGCTGCTCTCAAAACGGTGAAGGATAACATCGCTCGTGAGGAAACCGGGCATGTCCTAGAACCAAAATTTCGAAAACATGTGACATCTACCAATCCGCACTGGGCCCGCGTGGTAGATTATAGCCCATTCCCTCTCATTGAGAGGAGGCCGTGTCCCAGCAGTAGGAACATTATAGGCTGATGATGATGCTGCATGACTGTTAAAGTTCCAGTTCATGGCCAGCCAAAATAATGATGAAAAATCGACAAATGACATGTCCCCTTTAGAAAAGCCACACCTCTCCGCAATAAAAGTATTGTGGCAAGGTCAAGATCCGGAGGCGTGGTATTCTGAATACGCACATATGCGCCGGCGGCGGCGTGGGTCGTCACACAATACAATAAATGTTCCTGTCGTTTCACACACCCTAATAACTGCCAACTGAATGTTTCAGCGATACGATAGTCACTCTTTCCAGTCACACTATATTGAAATGGGGTTATTTTGCTGTCTAACATGTCACCAGACCTTGAGGAAAAAGTGGCGTATTGGAATGTACATGATTTCTTCGATCGGGTTCTGTAAAAAGATAAAATATAAAATAGAAATATATAGAAAGTGATTCACCGTTTTCGTATTGTTTTGGATCACAAACTTAGAACTTAGTGCGTCTGTCGCACCCTGGGGCTCTTAGTTCCGCAGTTGACTGACTGGCTTAAATGATTATCATAACAAGAGATATTCAAATGTGGTACATGCCGAACATAACTGCCAAACCCATTGAATATTGCCGGCCACAAGCTAGTGACTGTTACACGCATCACCAACGTCCTGCATTGTGTCATGTTCTATGCTCTAGTAACTAGGACATTTATTATGTACTAGGGAATCTGTCCCATCGCCAACAGAGCGAGAAGCGAGGAGAGTTAAAAATGAGTTTGTTTTTTTGAGAAAGTTCTCGCCGTCACGTCATGGTGAACATATTCAGCAACTAACAAGTTTTGAATGCTGCCTGCTTTAATGCCGTTGCTGACCACCTATAGTCCAAGATCGTGATTTACGTGATGTAGGTAAGTAAAGTTTTTATGTAACTTGATCACCTGATACCTGAAAATTGGCCGTTTGATCAAGCTAGCAGGTAAGCAAATGATCGTAGTAGGTACATACTAACACTACTGAAGCTTCTACATTTCATCCGTCAGAAAAAACGTGACGTCTGGCGGCCCTAGGGAACTTGCTCCACTATACATGTTGTACGTTTCTTGAGCGAGAATAGCCGATAGCAAGTTGCCCCCTCTTCGGCGGTGGGACAGTGTCAACTTGGATGCATGTCAACGTACACTAATGTCATTACACGGACGATTTCTCCCACCAATGGGATGCACACTCTCGCTTATCAAGCGTTTGTTGACATTGAATTAACAGTAACTACTGAACTAATTAACATTATGTGGGTCTACGCTTATCAGTGTGTCGCAATTTGATTACCGGCTGGTCTGATAGAGATCAATTACAATGCTTACGTAATTAAAAACCAATGGAAATTTGGTGTTACAGTTTGCACCTACCTAGGGTAAGTAAAATTACGTATAGAGAAATTACTACACTTTAAAAATGCCTTGGACTTGGTATATTTGAAGACAAAATAAAGAAAGAAGAAAAATAAAGTTTCTAGAATTCGTAATTTTGTTTTGTTTTGATTGAAACACAACGGAGAATGATGATAAAAAGGTAACATAATCCAAATCCCACCTAGTTTTTCTACCTCTCACGATATTCCAGTCAGATATAAATCTATCAAGACTTATCCAATACTTCTAGCTTTTTCTGTTCACTAGCTGACTTGTTAGTTTTATTTTATGTAATGTATGAGGTTTATTCTGAACTGAACACTTGTATTTAGCCCATCAAAATAATTTATAAAAGTTGTAAGAAATATACAACGTTAATGATTTGTTTCCACATGGATACCACTTTTAATAGAATATTCTATAATAAAATCAATTTTCAAAAATGTTACGTGTTGAGTGATTCACGTAGTATTTTATTTAGTTCTTTTGCTTCTGTATACAAACTATCTTTCTTCAAAGAATTGATGGATTGGAATTTTTATTGATACCTAGATTTATTTGGCTAGAGAGCACTGCTGTTGTTCGATTCATAAGTCCAGTGCTCCGGAAATGTTTAACCTACCGCAATTTTTTACGTTTTATTTCCCTTCCCCTATTTTTAAATGCAAGGTTGTCAGAAGTCCTTCAAGTTTCTAGGCTTTGAGATTAGGTCAAGATTTATTTCTTGGTCCATTAGATGGAACAGTCTTAACCCGTTATATTTTAGTTGGAATATTTACATCGATGTTGATGACGCCGTAGCTTTACTTTTGTCTATCGGGGCTGACGCCAGCAATATTTCGAATAAAAATGTATGTATCTTTATAAAAATGTATCTGTCTTTTGCATAAACTTTGACTGTTTTAACAAAGTATTTGTTAGAAATATTAGAACGGTAATATTTTTACAAAAATTAACTTTACTACTTTATTTATTTTATTAAATATATTCTCTTCATTGTACCCGATAGATTTAGTGACCCACTTTAGCGTAGGCGCATTACTTTTTTTCTTCCGCTTAGTGCCAGTTGAAGTAGATGGATCTTCTCTGTCGAACATTTCTTCCTCTTCTAGCATTTCCAAGTCCACAAAATCATCGGAACCATAGTCATCGCTGTCACTTTCTTCTATACACGCGGCATGTAAAGATCGAGCAACCTGTTCCTGGCCATCTTCGTCCGATAAATATTCATCATCGCTCTCGTCAGGAATTACGTTAATTTTTCGCCCAAGAGTCTTCATGTCGTCTAGCAAATAATAAAAATTGATAAGTAAGTCGGTAAGTAAGCATACTATAAAGAGTAAGTAACAAAAATATCTGCCGGTACATATGGTGACTATGCCTTCAAGACTTAACAACTTTTAAAATAGGATGTGGTAACAGATATTTTTGAACACCTAAAATGTGTAGTCTACTTTACTGCACATTGTTCCAAATTTAACCAAACACAAAAAATTACCTTACTGCATACTGTACCAAATTTGCCAAAGAAAAATTACCATAAGTGCGTGGTGTCCCAAAGAACACCGGTCAAAGCTCGAACAAATTTTTGTTGATATTTTATTTTAGCGTCTGCCCATGAAAATTATATAAAAGTATAGAGTTTGAATTCCTGAAGAGTTTTGTCTTCAGTCATATTTTTCTAGGAAGTCAGGATTTAAAGATATTCCAGTTTGAAGTTTTAGAGGTTATATCTTGTTAACAACAGACTATTCGAAAAATAAATCTAAAAATACCTTAACTCACTTTAAATACATTAATATAAATGCATTTATTTACAACTAGCTGCGCCACGCGAAGTTTAGAAGAATATAAGGATAGTGGGAGAATAGTTTAAGGACTCCGTATTTAGAATATTAAGTCCAACAGACGTCCGTAGGTCTGCCACATGGCTCACATGGTCACACGAGACATAATTAGGTATTTACCTACTTAAATAAATGATCAGAAGAATATTTATTTAATTACCTTAGTCAACTATCTATAGGGCAGTTATAGTTAGAGATATATTTTGATAAATAAGTCGCCAACCCGTCTTGAGCAAGCGTGCATGGAGATCAATGTTCGTGCCTTCTCTGTTGAGAAAAGGCCTTTGCCCTGCAGTGGGACAGTAATAGGCTGGTATTATTATTATTATTATTTGTCATGGTGAATACTAAACTTACTTTTAAAATCAATTCTGTGAAAGTAGAGAGAAAATGGGATATGTGTTGTGCTTAGTCATTTAAAAAATAAAACAATTCTGTTAAAACCATAAAGTAATTTATTCTGTCAATTCTTATTATTGCCTACCCTAGCTCTAAATCACAGCCTGCATTCGATTCTTCATTAATCTGATCAGGTTTTTGACGGTGCCTTGAGGAATTCTGTCCCACCCGTCTGTTAACGCGGCCTTCAATGCTTTTATCAATCAATCATTTCATTTTCAGGCATCTTAAGGCCCATAGATAAGATACACAACATTACATTACAACTTAGAAATATACTAATACATACAAAATATAACTTATAAACTATGAACACATGAAGTCACGGCGTCGTGTCACGCAGCCTGCCGCGAAAACGTCGGTAGACAACAACCTTCGGCCAAAACTCTTCCTTGAGAAACTTGTCGAGAAATTGTGTCGGAACTCGCAAACGACTTGAAGTTGGTGTTGTGACGCGACTCCAACTTCTCGACCGTCAAGGTCCAGCTGGTCTTCATCTTCATGTACTCTACGACCTACTCAACTTTCGTGGAGTGATGCAGTCGGGACACATAAAGCAACGTCGTAGTTGGTATTGCTGGACGCAGCAGCATATTTGGTACTGATAGTCCAGTACCGCATTGATTGCGACAAGTAGGCTTTTTCTTCTTCTTCTGAACTAAGGTGAAGCCGTCCTCATCACACTTCTGCTTGGCCCAGGACCCTTCTATTGAGCTCGTCCCATAAGCGTTCGATATCAGTCCATATCTGGACTCGACCAGTCCATCGCCCGTATGTATATTCACTTCATTCAGGAACTTTCGAATGATACGCGCCGTGTGACATCTTCGGCCCCTTCAGGCGCGAAAACAAGCGTGGTTTTTTCCTCTAAAGAGATACCAGCCCATTATACTACGTACAATACAATAAACACTTTATTATTATTCTATGTACCTATTATGAAAAGACAATTCGTGACACAATACGATGATGTATGTGATGGAAGGCCATAACTCTATTTAAGACTTTTCACGGCCGATAAGGCCTCAAATGAAAATGCGGATTTCAACAAGTATGCAAACTATTCGTAGAAAACATCGTTTTTGAGGCCAAACGCCCTTCTATCTAAGTGTATCTGGTGGCTACGGGCGACTTATACAGAATTTCTTGCTGAATTCGAATCAATGTTTAACTGAGTTTTGGCAAAAATGTTAGTTACGGCCTTTCACCGTATGACGGTACAGCGCATGTCATTAAGCAGGTTGACAAATAACATGTCATGTTTTTGTTTTGTTGGAGATGACATTAAAGGTGGACACACACTTATCAATACTAAAATAAAAAAAAGCATGTAATATTTTATTCTCATACGTATGACGTCATTTATTCGTACGATTCGACGCGGATAAGTGTGCTAGGTTTTATAATATTTCATACAAGTTATTCTAAAATTCGATTCTTTCGGCGCGGTCGATTGTTTCGACGCGGATAAGTGTGCGTTCACCTTAAAAGTATATCTTAGCCAAAAGCCATGAAGTCAATCCAGGAAGAAAAAAAGTAAGTCATGATTATTTTTCTCATTCATCATTATTCTAGTCAATTGAGCTCATAATAGTGAGGAATTTTTTTAGAGACTTCGTTAGACCTTAAGTTTGATTTGATAAATCTTAGTAAATTATTTCGTAGGCATCTAGCACGGTGACATACGTAGACGCTCAATAATTTCATCAACAATTGATTCGCCCGGGTTCTTTGGAACAATGTTTGGATGGATAAAAAACTTGTCTTTTAGTTGAATACTTACCTATATTTAATTTTTTTGGTTGGTTATTATGCAAAAAGAACGTTCTTCTTCAAAATTTACAAAAAATTGGATTTCACTGAAATGATTTTTCTTCCAATCCGAAATCTCAAAACGCACTGCATTTTCAACTTAGGACTGAATAATAAGCAATGTGATAGTAAGATTAGAGAAACTTTTGTGATCATGTGTTCGGAATTCGGATACATTATATTCTATACAAATAATTAATATCTGGCATGAAAGGTGGAATAGATCCGAATATTTCAATCAGCAAGTGAGTTGTACCAAATATGGGTGTGTATGCGGTAAAGGGTCGAGGTCTAGGAACTGTTTTTTCAAGGTCAAAATCGTTCCTCGACCTTTATTAACTTAAGAGGGTGGTTTGATGATTTTGATAATTATAATTTTGTAACTACATACGTCTTACAGTCGCGACCGATATTTTAATCAACATACAATCTAGCATTGGCCTGCAAATTGCATAAAACGTAAGATTTGAATTTGGATCATCAGCTGGTATAGTATACACTAAAACGTATCCAAATAACAGGAGACATGAACATTTCCTATATATTCTTCTTGGAAAAATATGCTGCCGTAGATTTACGTAGGTACCTAACATTTTTATTTTCCGCCTATCTTGTCGGAATAATCGCGTCAGGTGGTAGTTTCTCAGGCACAGAGATCGACAGAGCGAATTGTGGAAGATATTAGTTATGTGACTTAGAAATGTTCCAAATATCGGAATAATCCAGCTGATAACCAAGATTAACTAAAGAAACCGCAGATTTTGTGTTGATATCATTGTGGAAAAGAACCTAAAAATAACATTATGAAAGCGAATCATGATTTATTTTTGGTTTTGTATAAAGCTTTGGGAAAAATGAAAGGCATACCGTATTTCAGACCCGTTTTGATCAATCACTTACCATTTATAACGGGTCTGTTCAGTGTAAATATTGATTGAAATTATTGATTGGTTCTCGAGGAATGAATGGCCTTTCATGACATTAATGTCACGATAGGTGAATCACTTGCATTAGTAGCTATTGAATTTGGCAAGCAGCTGTTTGATACCAAACATTAGTGCCAATGTACTTTGCACTGAATTGTTTGTTGCTTTCAACTCAAACGACTTTCCTTTCAAAGAAAACACTCATCATATCAAAAATGTTTGTTTTTGCTCACATAGAATGTTTGTGTTTTAAATAATATTTTTGTTGCTTTTGTTTGTCTGATTATTGTGTTTCGCTGTAGCAGTAACATCCTATTTAAAACACATCTGATATCTAAACATATTGTCATCTTTGAATAATAATGACTTCATCTTGTTTTATAAATAATAAAACATCACATGAGTTATGTACGTAATGGGGGGCGAGCCTAATGCCATCAACT
This sequence comes from Xestia c-nigrum, assembly GCA_916618015.1. Lineage (NCBI taxonomy): Eukaryota > Metazoa > Arthropoda > Insecta > Lepidoptera > Noctuidae > Xestia > Xestia c-nigrum. The sequence goes on along the minus strand of OU745255.1, from coordinate 11,746,301 downwards.
GGGCACAAATCCAGACTCCGTGAATGCTACTGAGAAATTCCTGCTTAAACACTGCCCGACCTGGGAATCAAACTAAAGACCTGGTACTGACACAGAGTGTTCTTCAAGTTGTATTGTCGTACATTGTACAGTAAAAAACCTCTTAACGAAGCCAAAAGGCACTTCTTTTCCTCGTCATTGCTATTATTTTTAAGGGGCCGGCGGAGCGTGCGTCGTTCATACAATCGTAATACCAAAATAATTCGTAAACCAAACATATTCTTAAGAAAGGGTGTTTTTATTTCGATCGGATGACATAATATCTAGGTTCCCAAATAAATATTATTGATTTAAACAAGAGTTATGAAACAAATAATTTTTCTATAGAAATTTTAAATTCCTCATATCTCGTCTAAATATCATTGTCCTTTCAAATTATATATTTGGGAACCTAGATTTTATGTAAGCTAATCGAAATAAATACACACTTTCTTAAGAATATACAGGGTGGTGATGACAATACGACAATAAATTAAACTACGCATACCTCAAGACGTTCCTAACAAACAAAAAAAAATCGTTTGAAAATATCAAGTAGTTTAGTCACAGGAAATTATTTTTCACCTTCAACATTTGCTACATGATGTATCTGATTTTAAGGAAGCACTAACAGGTTAACGACCCCTTGCCAACTCGCTATTTAAAAATTTCGCTAAATTTGATTTACTGCAAATTAGACCTTAAACCAGGCCAATAACAGTCATAAAGAGTATCCTTAGAGATAGACTTTTTTTTTATATTTCGGTTTTGGGTTTTTTTAATTGTGTAGAATTATTCCTATGAACTAGTATTACGCGTGTTTTCATTTATTGTCGTATTGTCTTCTCCACTCTGTATTTGGTTTACGAATTATTTTAGTATTACGTTTGTCCGAACGAACACGCTCCGCCGGCCCCTTAAATACATGTTTTTAATGCGACCCCCGTACTATTCAATCCATCCATCAAGCACAATGTATTGAGTACGTTAAATTGAGTTCAACCACAAAATATAAGTAATTCAGCAACTCATCTTACATGCACGGCCCTGAGTAAATATAATTTACACCCCAAAAAAAATGTCGTATCCCAGCAAAATCTTTTGCGAAAAGTTACTTAGTTTGAAGTACAGAATGCTTGGTTGTCGGCTTCATGATGAGTCTGACCCTGTATATTAAAAAATATCCTGCATCCGGTCAATGAGCGTGTTATTAGGGATCGAGATTAGATTCTATTTATGTCACTCTAGACACTCCGGTCGCCTCTCGGGTTGTGACGTCATGAAAAAACAATCGAGGATCGAACATACTCATACCGAAGATGGTGCTGTCACGTTTTAAGAAGACCGAGTCTTATAATGCCTAAAATATGATTCTGTGCAATAAACAAAACCAGAAAAATATATGATATTCTTCAGGATATATGCTAAGTATGATAGTGTTTTGAAAATATAATACACTTAATTACACTCGATAGAAAAAAATCACGATTTATCTCTAAACATTTTTTTTAACGAGTAAAAACTTCACTAAAATACATGCAATCATTCTGATTTTTGGCAAATAATTCTACAAGCAACATATTAATATTATAGTGTTTTATTTTTTTAGTCCAATCAATAGATTAAAAGTTAATCGATCGAAACCACTCATTTCGCACTATTCGGCCCGCAGTGACTGACGTAACAACCACTATTTAGTGCAAGCTGATTAGAATCTTATTCTAACATAATTTCAAACGAAGTTTGAACCACCACAAATAGAGTTGCTAATTTAGCTCATGTAGTCGCCTTAAAAGTTTGTTAGAATTTAAAGAAATGGTGTGGTAATTTATAAACCACACACTACATGCGATCATTCTGATTTTTGGCAAATAATTCTACAAGAAACATATTCATATTTTAGTGTTTTATTTTTATAGACCAACCAATAGATTAAAAGTATCGATCGAAACCACTCATTTCGCACTATTCGGCCCGCAGTGACTGACGTAACAACTACTTTTGAGTGCAAGCTGATTAGAATCTTATCCTATCAGAATTTCAAACGAAGTTTGAACCACCACAAATAGAGTTGCTAATTTAGCTCATGTAGTCGCCTTAAAAGTTTGTTAGAATTTAAAGAAATGGTGGTAATTTAACCTTTTGAATGTCTTAATTAGAGACACAATAGTAAGACAATAGCTTAAGTCGAACTGTGTAACTTAAGACATTCTAGAAGTTAAGACAACAATCGTGCATTTTTAAAATTCATTATTTTATTTACTTTACTTTTATTTAATTTGGTAATGTCTTTGGTATATCTATACAACCCTTTCGGAACGGACAGAGTTTTTGTTTTAACATATTGTTTAAAACTGTTATCTTAACCGCCTGTTTCTATACCTATAGTAATTCTCGTTCCTAAGATAAAATTATATTTATTATCGGTCACCGCAGATCAATCTCCGCCATCGCTTACTCGGTCGACGCTTCCTTTGTAGTGTTTACGTAAAAAATCAAGTTTATCTGATGTATCTATGTGGGTCGGAAATTCGGATGTTTTGTGTAACTAGTTCTTTTTGTTGTTGTAAATGTGGAACGCAGTTTTTTTACACGTTAGTTAGAGCTACTTCCTATTCTTTTATAGGTTACTAGCTGACCCACGCAACTACGTCTGCGTCACATAAGAGAGATCTACGAAGAAAAAAATCTCCGTTTTTTGCAACATTTTTCATTCCTGCTCCGCTCCTAATGATCGTAGCGTAATGGTAATAGCAAAGCCTTCCTCGATAAATAGACTATCCATCACAAAAACAATTTTTCAATTCGAGCCGGTAGTTCCTGAGATTAGCGCGTTCAACCAAACAAACAAACAAACTCTTCTGCTTTATAATATTAGTATAGATATAGTATAGATTACAATATCTAATGCTCTAAAAGTACGCCAATAGAGCCCTACGAAGCGGGATTAAAGTGACCATTTATTCCCTAGGGAGTAAAAAGTAATATAAATTTTTATGAATAACAACGTTACGATGATCGAATATATATGTTTGGTTTCAGAACGAACTAAAATTGACCGTATATACGGTATAAAGTTTGAAGTATTTATTTAATTCGGTATGATTTTTTGGCAACAGCCGTTCGGGTCAATCTTTAGGTTAAGCCGTGCTTGCTGAGGTTGGTCTGTGGATGGATGAACACCCTTACATTTCCTCCGTGCCTCGAAAAGCACGTAAAGCTGTTGGTCCCGGGTGTCATTGGCCCAAAAAAGTCTGACAACCTGTCTTACCAAGTGGTGTCGTATTACCCAGTATTAACTGGGTTGCTCCGGTTAGAATGGAAGCCGACCCCAACATAGTTGGGAAAAGGCTAAACAGATGGTGATGACTTCACAATATTAAATGACTATTCAAATATTTTCTCTCAGGTCTAATTAATTAGATTTTAACTTAATGGGAAAATAACTTCTACCTAAGGTAATATTGGCTCGTTTATAAAAAATATTTGGTTCCACGCAAGCCTTTTAGTTATATTAAATATGGTTGATTACTTTAACTAAGAGGCGGTACGTTTTATGTTTATTATGATTGCCTAAGTAATGATAAAACATGTATCGTTTGATTTTTGGAGTGCCGTACTTCAAAAAAAATGGAACCCTTATAGGATTACTTTAGTGTCCGTCTGTCTGTCGAGGCAGACAAAAGAAAAAACCAACTTTTAAGTTAAAGTTATATAAAGATACGGCTGTTTTGTCGCAAATGTCTATGGTAATACCAATTCGAGAAAAATTAAAAGGCGCAAAGACACCGCGGCGCATGCTGTGCACGGACACGCGGAGCATGAATTCTTTGTTTTACTTTTTTCATCACAATGCGCAAGCGTCTGTGACATGCGTATCACTACAACCAATCAACAGGAACAAAATGCTATTATCCCAAATCCAAATAAAAACAAGTTATATATTTTTTAGATTTTGGTTTACACCAGTCTTTTTGCCCGACATTAAGATGCATCTTAAATAATGCATCTTAAAGATAACAGCATGGCTCAATCAAAAACAACATTTAAATAAGCGTCGTTAGATTACACGCTGTCACAGGATGCGTAAGAAAAATAAAGATTCACTGCTCCTCCTCCGTAGGTGATAGCGTGATAATATTTTTGGCTTCGATATCGGATGTAGATCACGCCCCAAGTATTATTTAAAAAAAATATTCAATGTACAGTTTTGACTTTCCTACGATTTTATTATTTGTATATTGTAATTAAACAGAGTAAACGAATCTATAGATTCGTTTACTCTGTTTAATTACAATAACAAACTAAACAGAATAAATATAACATGTAACACTAAACGTCAATGAAAAAATCAAATAAATTACTTTTAGATTATCTCTTTTTTATCCGGCCTTTAACTATGTAATGTAATACTTTGAAAATACGTAAAAAATAATGGATCTGCCGACGTATATCAGTCACTTTTAGACGCTCAAATTAAATTCAGCTAAAATCTCGACATTGTCCTTTAGCAAAAAGTATCGTCTTACACCACATGTAAAGGAAAACATTTGAAAACCGTAAATAAATAAAAGATTATACGGGATCCTCGGTGCGCAAGTCCAACTCGCACTTGGCTGCTTTTTTACTTTTCGGTACTGTGAGTCCCTAATGACACTTATTATATTTACTTTAGGCAAATGATAAAATCTGAGTAAATCATTATGAAATTGCAATGGTTTTTTATGTATAGTTTAGCTACCGATCGATTTTATGTAACTCATCATGTATCCCCCTATGTAACTAGAAAGTCAGGCTACGATTAGTTTCTTCTGCCTTCTTTATCGTCGTCGTTTGACGACTCGAATGGCGTAGTGGTAGTGACGCTGCCTTACGTTCTTAGGGTCCTGGGCACTCCTGGGTTCGAATCCCGGTAGGAGCAAATGTTTGTGTGATGAGCATGGACTTGCTTAGTGTGGTACTAGGTGGCGCTGTGTGTTAACGTCCAGTGATAATTTATTTATTTATATCCAAAGGTTTTTTTCCTGTAATCTCTTCAAAATTATGTAAATCAAAGTCATATTCCTTACAATACATATACAATAAATCAAAGTCATATTCCTTACAAATGAACAAACAGAAAACCATAATCATCTTCCTAGCATTTTAGATGCAGCTGAATACTTATTTGACATGAAGCGACTGCCTATTTGACCTCCACAACCCAGTTAGTACAAGGTAATACGATAACCTTTAGTAAATAAATTAAATAACTATCAGATTAAATTAGAAGATAGTATAAATATTATATACCTAGATATCAACACTCTTGTTGGTAAACTTAAGTCGACACGGGGTAAGGTGTATCTACCTATTAGATGTAGACACAAAATAGCTTCGCTATTAGCTTTTAATATTCACACAGACATAAATAGTATGTCTAAGTTTAGTACTATTATTAACACTGCGACTATTAGTAATTCTACTAATGTACAGGTGACTTTAAATGAATATAGCAGTAGTGCTATAAATCTTTACAAATATTGTTCAGAGGAGGATCCATCTGTCACCGTGGTGAATCCTCAATTAGGGTCTATTAGTGATAGGGTCTTGTTGTCTGAGGATGGCATGGGAGTCTCCGGCCTCACTCAAAATATTAATATGAATTTAAACTAGAAAGTGAGACAACAGAAGGTACTATTAATTCTTGCACTCAATTAGTTACTAAAAAAGGGCCTCAGCAGAACACCTTAAAATTATTCCACCAAAATATCCAAGGAATGTCTTGCAAATTATTAGAAATTGAATTGTTTTTAGAAAATAGTAAGTTTGACATTATTTGTTTTACTGAACATTGGTTAAAGGATTACCAAATGCTTATAAATTATGAGAACTATATGGTGGGTAGCTGTTTTAACCGTAAAACGATGCTTCGTGGAGGTTCCCTAATATTAATAAAAAATTGTTTTAAATATAAGCAACGTGATGACATAGTAGGTCTCTCGGTTGAACATTGCGTCAAACTGTCCTGTGTTGAGCTAGATAAGCATGTAATTGTGTGTGTGTACAGACCCCCAAACTATCAAAACTTTTCCATATTTGAATCAATAATGGAAGATGTCCTGGCAAAACTTGCAGCCAGTAATAAATCTACAATAATTTGTGGTGATTTCAATATCAATATTTTAGAAGAAAATTCACATAGCGGTCGGTTACTAAATCTTTTTAAATCATTTGACTTGACTAACGTTTTTATTGAACCTACTAGAATCACAGCATCTTCTGCTACTTGTATAGATAATGTTTTCTGCGATTGTGATTATTTAGATAAAGCCATAGTAAATTGTTTGCCGTCCGACCATAGCGGACAAACTGTAACTTATAGGTGTAATACACCATTGCAAAAAGTACAGATTAAATTTAGACCCATAACTTCTAGCAAATTAAATGGGTTTAATATTTCCCTACAGAACAAGTTAAGTGTTATGAGCCATGACGATATTAATATAAATCAATTGTATAATCGTTTCTTTTCAATAGTTCACACGGAATTCAACAAAACTTTTGAAAAGAAGACAAAGAGTATTAGCCCTAAATTCATATTTAGTGATTGGGCAACTAGAGGTATCAGAAAAAGTAGGGAAAGACTATTTGAGCTTTATGGCCTTAAGCCTTTTATTAACACTGAAACTTTTAACAAGTATGTTGCTAAGTATTCAAAAATTTTTAGAAATACATGCAGGGTTGCTAAAGCCCTGCATATTAGCAAGAAGATCAAAACAGCAGAAAATAAAATAAAGACAGTTTGGAAAGTCATAAATAACGAGACTAACAGGAAGAAAATACGCAACACTAGCTACACATTAGATACAGCATGTGGTCCTAAAAGCTCTAATCAGGAAGTAGCTCAAGAATTTGTAAATTTCTTTACAGAGATACCATTAAAAACTACGGAGGCTCTTAATTCCTCTCCTGAAGTCTCAATGGGTTTATTAAAGGCGAATGTGTCTGGCTGCCTGGCTGAATTTAAATTTAAACACATTAACCCTATGGTAGTTATTAAAGCTTTCCGGCAAATAAAAATCAAACTGACCGAAGATCTATGGGGAATGTCTATCAAAGTTTGTACATCCATACTTGAGACTATAGCCCCATACTTAGCTTTAATTTTTAATCTATGTGTGGACCAAGGAGTCTTCCCTGATTTAATGAAATACAGTAAAGTCATACCTCTTTTCAAATCCGGGGACAGTAAAGATACTAACAATTATAGACCTGTCTCCGTGTTGCCAGTTTTTAGCAAGGTTTTTGAAAAAGTAATGCTTGATCAAATACTCTATCACTTTAACACCAACAGAATCTTACATGATCAACAGTATGGTTTCACCAAGGGACGTTGTACAACTGACGCCGGTGTAACCTTATTAAAGCACATATTTACTGCGTGGGAAGAGTCCCAAGACGCTATAGGAATTTTTTGTGACCTCTCCAAAGCGTTTGATTGCGTAAACCACGACACATTACTTATGAAACTTGAGCATTACGGACTGGGTCAACTTGCACTTAGTTTGGTAAGATCATATTTAAATGATAGACAACAATATGTTCAGATAAATGGTGTTAACTCACAGGGTTTAAAAATAAAAATGGGGGTTCCACAAGGCTCAATATTGGGTCCTTTCCTTTTTCTAGTATATATAAATGATCTACCCTATTTATTGAAAAACCAACCTCAAAATATGGTGTTATTTGCTGATGACACTTCCCTGATTTTTAAGATAAATAGACGGGCACAAAACTTAGATGACGTGAATAATGCCCTACTGCAGGTCCAAAATTGGTTCACAGCAAACAATTTGGTATTAAATGAAAAAAAAACCAAATGCATAAGATTTGCTTTACCAAATTTTAAGGGTAGTGATTGTGATATATTATTGAATAATGAGAAACTTGAATTTGTAGATAAAACGGTTTTCCTGGGGATTACGCTTGATTCAAGGCTACAATGGGGTTCTCATTTAACATCTCTTGCGGGGCGGCTAAGCTCAGCAGCATATGCCATTAGAAAAATCCGTCAATTTACTGATGTAGATACCGCTAGACTGGTCTATTTTAGTTACTTCCATAGTATAATGTCTTACGGTATTTTGCTATGGGGACGAGCTGCAGATATTGAGTCTATATTTATTCTGCAGAAAAGAGCCATTAGAGCCATATATAATCTTCGTAGGCGCGATTCTCTAAGAGAGCTGTTTAAGGATATTGGCATTATGACGGTACATTGTCAATACATCTACGAAAACATAATGTACGTCAGAAAAAATTTGCATCTTTTTGGTAAAAGAGGTGACAGACATAACTACAGTACTAGAAATAGGGACCAATTAGTTCAGCCAGGCTTTAGACTCGCTAAAGTAGACTCATCTTTCATGGGGTACTGTTTGAGATGCTATAATAAAATTCCACAAAGTATTCTTGAACTGAATGAGACGAAATTTAAAACATGCATTAAACGCACACTTTGTCAACAAGCATATTACAAGTTGAGCGATTATATCGCTGATAGAGGTGCTTGGCTCAATGCTGGTCCTGCTCCATAAGGACAGGGACGCATAAATTGATAGCATTAAATGGTATTGTTGGAGCTGCTGAAGATTGTACTTAACTATCTTTGCATTGTATAGATTCAATGTTAGTATTATATAATCGCATAGCCCATATTGTGTGAGTACTATGTACTAGAAAGCTATCATTCACTGGAAGCCTACGGCAGTTCTTGACTAGAATGTGCCCTGGCGGTTGAGAGTATGTCATGCTCTCTCAAATGTCTCGCTGATGGTGGCGCGTGTGTCGGACCATTTAGCTCCCTTCAAAATGGTTGAGCTGAATGGTGCTGATCCATGCGTCATGTTCGTGAACGGGCGCTGTCAGTTGTGACTGGTCATCTCTTAGTCGCCATGGTTTATTTGAATTAATTATTTAGTTTTTGAGTTTTATTTTATTTTGTTTTGCTATGGACACTTTTAACGTGCACATCTTGCTACATTGTTCTCACATAATATACCATCTCAACATGAATGATGTAACCAAGATTTTTGTAACAATATTTTGATTTAAAAGAGTGTCCATGGAGTTTCTTGCCCGTTCTTCTCCATAGAGATCTACGTTAGGGAATGGGCAACTACAGTACTTTCACAGTTTTTATGTCTTGTGACTGGGACTGTAGCTACTTTAAATGTTCATTTTGTTTCGACAATTCAAAAGTGCCTGTAACTGGCCTACTTGAAATAAATGCTTTGATTTTGATTTTGATTTTGATTTTAGTAAGACTGGTTGCCAGATTTTCGGACCATTGACTACCACGACTATCAAAAATCTAGAAATGACAGCCAGGACCAACGGCTTAACGTGCTTTTTGAGGCACAGAGGAAACTGTGTGTAATGAGTGGTCACCCATCCACATACCAACCTAGGTAAGTTCGGCTTAACCTTGAGATTGATTCAGTCGGCTGCTTAAATTTAGCCACAAGCTCCTCAAACAGCAAACCATATTAGTTAGTATTTATCCTTTCAAAAAAGCGGTCAAGTGTGAGTCGGACTCGCCCATGAAGGGTTCCGTGGCAGCATAACATAATATATAAGTTACGATTTTACGATTAATGACGTATTAAAAAAAACTACCTTCTAGATCTCGTTCAAACCAATTTTCGGTGGACGTTTACATGGTAATACACATTATTATATTTTTTAGTTTTACTATTCAGCAGTGCAAGTACGGTTATTCTCAATAAAATGAGATTTTATGGAGTCAAAAACTCAGTTTATCGAGAATCAAATGACTGTCAAATTTATCTTATCGAGTCCTATCGATTCCTACGTACTTGTACTGCAGTTTAGAGAAAAAGGATAACAGAAACCTAAATATAATTTTTAAAGACCTATCCATAGATATCCCACACATAAAGATTTGGTGAAAAACAAATTGAATTACAATTCAAAGTATGGGGAGCCCCAAAAATTTATTGTTTTTTCTATTTTTGGGTGAAAATCTTAATGCAGTTCACAGAATACATCTACCTACTTACCAAGTTTCAAGAGCATAGTTCGTATTGTTTCGGAAAAAAGTGGCTGTAAAATACGGGCGGACAGACAGACAGACAGACAGGCAGACAGACAGACATACGGAACCCTAAACCTTTTGAATGTCTTAATTAGAGACACAATAGTAAGACAATAGCTTAAGTCGAACTGTGTAACTTAAGACATTCTAGAAGTTAAAAGGAAAATATTATACAGGATGTAAAAAGACTCATCACGAAGCCGTCACCCAGGCATTCTGTACATCTAACTAAGTAATTTTAAACAAAATGTATTGCAAAAAAATTGGGGAGAAAAATCATGTATTCTGGTAGAACTAAACGCAACGCACTCAACACATGGATCCTGATGGATGAATTGAATAGTACGATGGACGTGGAGGTGTTTTAATTAAAAGTCTTCCATTAAAAGTTAGTATTTAAAATAAAATACTCAAAAAAGTTAGAACTTTGACCCCCAAAATTTCCGTAACTAAAAGATTCCCAGAAAAAAAATTAACTAAAAAGTAAAAAATAAGTAAACAAAAATAGAAAACAAAGAAAAACAACATTGTAATTGCAGTCGGGGGACCTGTATATAAATTTTCCACAGAACTGTCCCCCGACTGCAATTACAATGTTGTTTTTCTTTGTTTTCTATTTTTGTTTACTTATTTTTTACTTTTTAGTTAATTTTTTGACATGGCAGGCGTGTTTTTTAATCTTTTTAATTATTATTTTTATTTCATACCTTTTAGTGACAAAATAACATGTTAACCAACAACCAATGCGAATCTAGATAGCCTTAGATATTTTATCTGACGCTAAGATTTCTGAGGTCATGGAGTTGTACTGGTATTCGGGTAGAATCGTGAGGCGTTGTTTTTTATTATTAATTATATTTTTTAATGTTGGGTTATTATCGCCCTCAAATTTTTCAGTCTCTTTTCACGTGAATTCGCGTTCATGGCGATTCATTTTTAAGTTTATTCCCAAATCGACGAGCTGTCTTGGTTTTCTTTGAAAGAACCATTTGGCTAATAATACGACTGGTAAACAACGATAATAATAGAATTACTAAACAAACACTAAAATATACTGAATGTAATTATACAAAGTTGTGATAATACACTCGCGAGCATAAGTATGGAATCATTTTCTTGGAATTGATTTCGCGCAATCTTGAGTACTTAATAACTAGCTATGAATAATAATAAAAATGGTACCATTTTAAAGATATTACGTGAAGTAGTATGGAAAAAGATATGCTTCAATTGTTTGAAACGTTGCGAGTGGCGGCCTATTTTGTTACCCCCTATAGAAGGACGCAATGTCGGACGACGTTCAATGTTCGTGGGATAGATACCAGCGAGTGGACATTCATCGAAGACTTAAGCAAGCTAACTTGACTCCAAAAAGGCCTGCCACAGGCCCGAAACTAACGGCAGATCACCGACGAGCACGCCTTCAATTTGCTTGCTACCATCTTGATTGGGAGGTTGAGTAATAGAGGCGGGTCCTGCTCTTCGACGAGTGCAAAATATGTTTGCACGGCTGCGACTGAACAGTTGAGGCTACAGGCGGCCTGGGGAGCAATTTGCGTAGTGCTGTTTCACTGAGACGGTGGCTTATAATAATAATAATAATTATAATGGGCCGGGATTTCCTTCGACGGTAAAACGGAGCTTCTTTTCGTGCCTGGAGGAGGACGAGCACCTCCTCGTCCTCCAAACTTCGTCTAACTTCAAACTGCTACATTTCCGATATTCTGCTAGAACATGTTCCTTATGCGAGATATATCGGGGATGGCTTCCTCCTCATGCACGATAACGCTTGTTGTCACACTTCCCGTGCCACAACTGACTACCTCAAAGTTGTTGGTATCGCCACACTGAACGGCTACCGCTCAGCCCGAACTTGAGTCCCACAGGGCACGTGTGGGATGAACTCAAGAGGAGGGTTCGTTTAAGAAAACCTGCTCCTTCAAGTGTGAATGAGCTGAAATCGGCTTTGATAGAGAAGTGAGAAGGTATCCCGCAAGAATCGATTCAGAAGCTGATCAGGTTGTTACAATGAAGAACCGTCTTCGAGAAGTTATTAGGGCGAGGGAAGGGAATACATTGTACAAATTAAATTGTTATGAATTATTTTTTCTTGTTTTTTTTTATTCATTATTTTTCCAATATCCTTGTGTTTTCTTTACTCCTTCACTCAATCCGGGATAGCTCCTTAAATACTGGTGCATCGTTTATGCTATAGTACCTACCTGCACGTTGATGCATGGGTGGTGTTTGTAGCGCTGTCTCAACTCTCTGTGCCTACTAAGTTAATACCACTGTCTGTGTGTCTGTTGGTTAAATGGGTATTTTTTTAATTATAATATCGCTCATTATTACAATAATGAGCGCCAATCCCGCCGACAAACTACGCAGTTTAGTGGGTTTAGTATGCAGAAAACAAATTTGGTCATAATCTTTGCGATCATTCGCAAGAGATCCGCTTCACTACTGCGTCGGATGCGGGGCAGCGACAGCAGTCTTCTGAGCGTGAATGCTATTAAGACTGAAGGCCACTAACATAGGCTAAGGAATACAAACGAATGTATGGGTTCTACCTGAATTACGTGTCCTAAGAAAAACAAATAACGACACTAACAGAGGTAGCATGTAGTACTAACAAGTTTTTTACTAAACATAATACTAAGTTGTCTAGGAAGGATTTGAGGAATTTTAATTGTTGAGGTATTGTTATAGAAACTAATGAAAAGCCGATACCGTATAGTTTCGCTATTTTTTTTATTTAATAATTAAACAAAATTATTTGTGAATGAACAAAAAAAAAAATCTGTTCTACATTTTGTAATTTACTCAAAGAGTTCTGGATGATGGTTATATGCGTAAACAAATTTTCAACAATATTAAAAAAAAATAAGGTGATGTTTCCTCATTAATCATGGCAACCCTATTATTTTCAAAGTTTGTATATAGCCTATGTTACCCGGGCTAACACAAAGATTCTAACAATACTACGCATAACGAAATCGGTTCAGGCGTTTAGAAGTTATGGTGGAATAAAGAAACTCACAAACATACATACATACATACATACATGAACCCTGAAAACATAACACACTCTTTTTTTTGGGCAGTCGTGTAAAAAGGTGGCGAGACGATTTGGACGCGCATCACGAGGGTTGGTCCGAGGCGGAAGGAATTGCCTAATTAAAAAAAAAATTAAAAAAATGATTCCCAGGTATCGTGCCGAACAAAAAAAAAAAAAGCAATGACGGGGAGTACAAGTGCCTTTCAACTTCGTCAAGATTTTTTACACCCTTTATAGAAAGCAAACCACAAAATTAGTTTTTTGTTATACATGAGTGCAAAGTTGCTTTTTAACCGCGTGCTCAATTCTGTTGACCGAGCAAGCGAAGATTCTAAAATTAAAAACTTAGAATCTTGAGCGTTAGCGAGGGAATCAAAAGAGCACGAGGTGAAAAATTATCGAGTGCAACACGTAACTTTTCTTCAGCGAGGATTGAATAAACGCAAAAAAATGGCGTATTATTAACAAATTCAGTTAATTCTGTTGGCGTCAAATAAAGTTCCTCGTCGTGGTAATTTTAGGTTTTTCACCTTGTTTTCAAGTTCCTTGTTTTTAACCTAAGGTGTTAACATGATGACGTGAAAAGAAAATGGCGCGCTAAACAAATTATAAAAGTACACCAAGAAGGTTCTGAGTCCGAGTTATTAACAAATAAAAAAAAAAGTATGATAAAATCGGCACCATGGAGGTAAAAGTAAATAGGTTTAATTATGTTTTGAATTCACATAGGTACTGAGTGGACACGATGTTCTAAATTCAAATTTACTTTATCCTCTAGACGATAAAAACGGCTTTTGTACTCAGATATTGAAGAGCAAAAATACTCTTTCCGAGATGGGGGGGATGAATAACCATTTTTAACCGACTTCTAAAAAAGGAGGAGGTTCTCAATTCGGATGTTTCTATTTTTTTTTTTTTTTTATGTTTGTTCGGGCATAACTCCGTCGCTTGCCAACCGATTTGGAAAAATCTTTATTTGTTGGAAAGGGTATTCTTTGTAAATGGTCCCATAGCCACCAAATCGGGATCTGATGATGGAATCTTGGCGAAATCGAGGGAACTCTTTAAATTTTGTATGAAAACGTGTAGCGATTTTGGTATTTTCTACAACAAGTAAAGCATTTGCGTTTGATAAGACCCATTCTACCATCAGATCTGATGATGAAGCCAAGAGTCACGGAACTCCATAATGAGGCAATGTACCATAGTCGTGTTTGGGCGCTTTTGGTGTTGTAATTGTAACGGTATGCACTTTCCATGTATCAAGCACATGTGAACCACTAAAAAGTGAAAAATAAAAACTTTTTTGCAAAAAATAAAACCGACTTCAAAAAAAACAAAAAAATTAAAAATAACTTTAGCTTCTGAAGTCGGTGACAAAAAAACTAAAGCAATCAAACAAAGGTTACCGACTTCAGAAGCTAAAGTTATTTTTCATTTTTTTGTTTTTTTTGAAGTAGGTTTTATTTTTTGCAAAAAAGTTTTTTATTAACTCTGTTCGGAGCAACTTTACAGGCAGGGGTTGAATGGAATGTAGCAGTCGTAGCGTCGTAGCTGCGTAGCGTGTAGCTCGTAGCAGGGGGATGCAGAATTAACAATATAAACGTGTTTACTGCTCTGTTATAGTAATAATTCTAAAATTTTGAAATGAGATTCGTGATCTGTGTTAATTCAGTTTTTTTTTTATAATGGTTGTAAAACGGAAGAGCCGTTGTTAAAAAATACAGGGTGTAAACCACCTCATCACAAAGCCGTTAATAAGCATTCTGTACATCAAACTAAGTAACTTTACGCAGAAAATATTGCTGGAAAGATACTTTTCGATTTTGATTGGTTATAAATCTTGTTTTGTGGTAGAATTCAATGTAAAGCACTTAAAATAAAGTGCTTATGGGTGGTTTGAATAGTACGAGGGTCGTGGAGGTGTTAAAGATTAAAATCTTACAAAAATTGTATATAATTAATTGTATATAAAAAAAAAATTGTCAAATATTTGTAACTTTAACCCCCCATATCTCCGTCACTGAGAACAAAGTGCCTTTCGGCTACGTGAAGAGGTGTTTTACACCCTTTAAACATGAGTAGCCGTAAACATTATTACATTGTTCTTATAGCAGACCGTATTAAAGCTTTGCTACGAGTTTTACTCTATCACCTGGAGCGTCCATCAATCTATGTGGCGAGGAGGCTGAGAGTCCGCGATATCAGGTGTCCCATCATTCATGGAACAGCACCGAATTTGCAACTCAAACTGCAGTGGCCCATAAATCAGTCCTCGCTGAATCCAATTATATGATAGTTGCTTTTGCAAATGTGATTTACGAATGACGTAACCAACTGTAAAACAGAAACCAATTTTATAAGACAAACAGCAGCCTATTTTTATTTATATACATCTTTTCTTTCTGCGATAAAAGTTCCGCAATATTTTTAGCTACCATGGGAGTCTGTTATTTATATGCCGCGATCTCCGTCCATGTGAATGATTGTCTGGATTATCTCGGAAACAGTTGAGCCGGTAGTTGATTGTCTAACATTACAAACATCAAGGTTGTAACTGTTAAGCTGCCATACGGAATATTTATGAAAACATCACGCAACTATCCAATTAATGTCGTTGAGCTACACTAATTGCCAGTTCGGATTAGGATTGTTGGATAAAATAATAAACGTGTTTATTGATTTATTGGCAAATGTTTTCAACGAAATGTTTTTGTTTTAAAGGGTTATCATAAAATGTTAAACCTCTGTTTTCACTATTCTGTAACGACGGCGAAGCAAAAAGGGTTTAGGTTTAAATAGTATGCTATTATTATAAGTTATAATATTTTGGTCGATTTATGAAAGCATTGTAAACTAACGTTAGTAAAAGCAAAGTTTTTTAATATGAATCCATAAAGCTTGCTGTTCAATCGACTTTTAGATCGGAGTTTTATGCATGAATCGCATGATCCCTGTATTTTAGTTTGATGTGCGGGTGCAAACAAATGATCAAGCTTATGAGCCTTTGTAAAGTATACAGGGTGTAAACAAACTCATCACGAAGCCGTCAACCAATGACTATTATTTTACGCAAACATTTTTGCTGGGAAATTAGCTTTTTAGGGGTTCAAAACATTGTGCCGATGGGTGGATTGTAATACGGGGGTCGTAGAGGTGTTTAAAGTCTTAACTTAAAAACTTGTATTATAAAAAAACAAAAAGTTGGAATTTTGACCCACAATATCACCAAAACTAGGTTCCCAGGTATGGTGTTGAAAAAAAAATTTCACAATGACGGGGAGAACAAGTGCCTCTCAGCTTCGTTAAGAGGTGGTAGGAGGTTTATTTACCCATGACAGGTAACTCCAATTTATCACACCGACCAATATTTTTATGATCATATGTCTTTTTGAAAGTTTGATTCTCAAAACGTCACTCATCGAAGAAAACACCGTGAAAAGCCTGGCATGTCCTAGAATCAAAATTCGAAGAAATTACGTCATTGATCTCCACGCTTGCTCAAGACGGGTTGGCGACTTATTTATCAAAATATATCTCTAACTAACTGCCCTATAGATAGTTGATCATTTATTTAAGTAGGTAAGTACCTAATTACGTCTCGTGTGACCATGTGAGCCATGTGGCAGACCTACGAACGTCTGTTGGACTTAATATTCTGAATACGGAGTCCTTAAACTATTCTGCCACTATCCTTATATTCTTCTAAACTTCGCGTGACGCAGCTAGTTGTAAATAAATGCATTTATTTTAATGTATTTAAAGTGAGTAAAGGTATTTTTAGATTTATTTTTCGAATAGTCTGTTGTTAACAAGATATAACCTCTAAAACTTCAAACTGGAATATCTTTAAATCCTGACTTCCTAGAAAAATATGACTGAAGACAAAACTCTTCAGGTATTAAAACTCTATACTTTTATATAATTTTCATGGGCAGACGCTAAAATAAAATATCAACAAAAATTTGTTCGCGCTTTGACCGGTGTTCTTTACCAACTAGTACTGGGACCCGGTGGTGGATTATAGCCCATTCCCTCTAACAGAAAAGAGGCCTGTGTTCCCACATTACGGGCTGATTTACTTATGCTTACCGGCTCTTAGGACCAATAAACAATGGCGATGCTTACACAAACTTCTTATTTTCGTGTCGCTGTCACATCATAGGTATTCTATTAGCCAAACACTTCGCCACTCCCACTGTTTCGTCGGTGGCAGCGCAGAGGTCGCTCCGACTGCATGTTTTGGAGCTCATTGAGCAGGATAGGATAGGAGCATATAAGTTTGCGACACAGCTCGACAGCACCACACTCCGCCGCTGATCCGTCGAGGTAGCCCCACTTCACGAGAAGATTGGAATTACTTCGACCTATATGGGTCCGTAGGTAGTTCAGGGAATAAATCAAAATCAAAGCATTTATTTCAAGTAGGCCAATAACAGGCACTATTGAATTGTCGAAACAAAGATGAAAATTAAATGTAGCTACAGTCCCAGTCACAAGACATAAAAACTGTGAAAGTACTGTAGTTGAATAAGATGTGGACCACTTATAAAGGGTTTAAAAAGAGTCTAAACGAAACCGAAAAGCACTTGTTCTTCCCGTCTTTGTGATCGTTTGTTTGTTGAAGGCCATACCTGGAAACTTCCAAGTTACGGAGATATTAGGGGTGAAAGTTACACTTTTCCACAAAGTTAAATACACGTTTGTAATGTAATATTTTTACTTTAAACACCTTCACAGCCCGGTACTATTCAATCCATCCACCAACACAATTTTTGAGTGCGGTACATTGAGTTCTACCGTAAAACGTCATTTTTCACCCCAAAAAAAGTCGTTTCCTAGTAATAATTTTTGAGTTAAGTTACTTAATGAGATGTACAGAATGCTTGGTTGACAGCTTCGTGATGAGAATGTTTACAACCTATATGATACTAAGCGATGCCATTGAAATAAAAATATAGTAAAATAAACCAGTGCGCTCGCCCGCTCGGTCGTTCGTCTGTCTCGTTGGTCTTGTGGTCGTTAGCGCGAAGTTGTGGTTGAGATCTTGCGTTCGAAACCCAGTTCGTCGAAAGTATTATTAAGTTTTTCCAGCCAGAATATCTCAGAAGCCGCCATATGGAGTCTAGATATGTTCCCGGTAGATGTCAATAGACACGCTCCCGATAACTTGGTACGGTCGAACAAGCTATTTGGTTTACAGTTCAACCTACAATTTCCATTGTAAAGTGTTAACCAGCTTGTTCGACCGTACTCAGACATAACTGGCGAAATTTGGGTGCATTTATTTGTTACATCTAGTCTGCGTAACCCTTTTGGGATTACAAGGAGTGATGTTTTATGCATGGAGTGCGGAGTGGTGTTTTTGTTTTGTTTTTATGTTAAGATGGGTATCACCCTTTTTCTTGTATTTGAGTGTTAAGATGATATTTATTAAGAAGATTCCCGAGAGAAAAAATCAAGGTTTTCGGCATAATTTTATATAATTTTGTAGCCAAATCTAAACCATAATCACTCATCAAAACTGAGAACTGATACCCATCTATATGTACGGTTCGGTACAGTAAGGTTTTAATGGGCGTTATGTAAGCACATCACTAACGACAAAACAGACGGTGGATTGTTTATTTTCCTCGTGAATTAAATTCTTTCTTTGAATTTCTTTTTTTAAACGAAAATTGCTAAAACGGCAACAAGAATATTTTCCAAGAAAGGTAAAATCCTAAAAAGGAATACTCTTCTCCCGGTGCGCGGTGGCACGTTCCTGGAGGAATTTATCGTAAGACACGTTTATATGTGTCTTTTTGTATTTTCGATTCATCTACACTAATATTATAAAGCGGAAAAAGTTGTATTTTTGTGTATGTTTGTAATAAATAAACTCAAAAACTACTGTGCCGATTTCAAAAATTAGTTCACCGTTAGAAAGCTACATTCACCCTGAGTAACATAGGCTATATTTTATCCCCGTACTCTCACGGAAACGGGAACTACCCGAAATGACAACACTAAGAAAATATCTCAGTACATTATCACCCTATCGTGACGCTTCGATGGTTTTTTTGTGAGTGTTTTCTTCTTTTTTATTTTCTGGGCGTATTGCTAAAGTCTGTCAGGTAATGTCACTTGTGATTAAATAATTGGTTGATGCACTTATTAGCAAACTCAGGCACATTACCATGATTCGTTTTTTTTAAGATAAGATGCAATAAAAGGAATTAGTAGATTTTGATACAAATGAGGAAACTTTGTTATTGCGGTCGAGGCGGAATTCACGCCCGGGCCGTAGGTGAGGGTGTTGTCAATCCGAAAACGGCAGTAACAAATGCCAACATGCATCAAACAACATTTTTTAATATAGTTCCTCTCGAAAACTGGCCCTTATGACAAAAATACTTTTCGTTCTATTTATTTTTATTTTTTGTAGTGTTTTGAACAACGTTGTTTGATGCACCTGGCCATTTGTTACTGAAGTTTTCGGTTCCATAACAACCTCGAATGTAAAATGTGTATTTTACATTCCAGGCGGGTGTACTATCATTGGTATTATAAAATTATGAAAAAAAACAACCATTTTAACCAATTTAATTTTAATTAAGCTCTTTACACTAATTCTTTACGTTAAACAGTTATTCATAAAAGAGAAAATGAAAAGACAGCGTATCCAAACATTATTAGTGTCTTGGCACGAAATGAAAGACAATTTCTTGTGGAGATTATTTTTAGTAGTATTATTACGACGTTTTGTCCCAGTCTACGGTGTTGCGTGGGCTAACGTATACGCTGTGATGGTGACGAAATGTAACAGACACGGACTACCGTGTCATCATCATCATCTCAGCCGAAAGACGTCCACTGCTGGACATAGGCCTCCCCCAAGTGTCGCCACATTGACCGGTCCCTTGCTACTCGCATCCACCGGATTCCCGCAACCTTCACCAGGTCATCGGTCCACCTATTGGGAGGTCTTCCAACGCATCGTCTTCCGGTTCGCGGTCGCCACTCCAGAACTTTTCGGCCCCATCGGCCATCCGTTCTGCGAGCAATGTGCCCTGCCCACTGCCACTTAAGTTTAGCAATTCTTCGGGCTACGTCGGTGACCTTGTTTCTCTTACGGATGTCTTCATTTCTGATTCGATCACGCAAGGAAACTCCGAGCATAGCCCTCTCCATTGCCCTTTGGGTGACTTTAAGCCTTTTGATAAGGCCCATTGTGAGCGACCACGTTTCGGTCCCGTATGTAATCACTGGCAACACACACTGGTCATAGACTTTCGTCTTGAGACACTGCGGTAAGTTGGACGAGAAGATACCGCGCAGCTTCCCGAACGCTGCCCAGCCGAGTCGGATTCGACGATTGACCTCTTTCTCGAAGTTAGACCTACCTAACTGGACCGTTTGTCCTAGGTATACATAATCGTCTACAATTTCGAGTGAAGAGTCTCCGATCTTGATAGGAATGGGTGTGACATGGGCATTCAACATGACCTTCGTCTTGTCCATGTTCATTTTTAGACCCACTCTTTTGGAGGCTCTACTGAGGTCATCGAGCATTGTACTGAGTACGGACTACCGTGTATACCAGTGTAACTTGACCCATGGAAAAATAGCGTACTAGCAATTAAGACATTTACCTTTGAAAGTAGCGCCAAAATAATGTGTCAAGATAAATTGGGCATCTTGTATTAAAAGCTTGTAGTCGATATAGTGGCGCTTCTGTCATAAACACAGCTGTTCCATACATTTTTAATCTACAAAGTAATTATTCACTATTTTTAATATTATTTCCTCATAGGTAGCAGAACCCACGGCTTTCGCATTGAGGGCAGTTAACTTCAATACCTGAATAGGACAAAGGAGTTTTTTTTTTCTAGTAAAAGTCTTTGCTGAAGGCCTGAATATGTACTTGTTAATTGGCTCTAGCCGAGAGACTAATAAAAATTATGAACAGAAAACGTGAGCGACGACATTTTGCCTCTGTAATACAGAAACAAAACAGTGGAATGGTGTAAGAGGGTACCCCAAAAAGAAAAAACGGAACCCTTATAAGATCGCTTTGTTGTCCGTGCGTCTGTGCGTCCGTCTGTCTATACCCTTTTATCTCGGAATCGCGTGGAGGAAACGTGTTAAAATTAACTCCACATACTCAAATCTGCCATCTCTTGAAGCTGTAAAAAAATCTACCTTCTAAGTTTTTTTTTTGGGACAAGTCCACCACACTATTCCCAATCCAGTGTAACTCCTGAAAGCCTGAATCAACAGTGGCGACCACCAGAAAAGCGCCGAGACAATGAAGCTCGACGAAATCCGTGGGAGTTAAGTATGAATTTAACTGTCTTGGATCCCGCAAGGAAATTAATCAGAGAGTATAGCGGAGGAGTAGGAAAAAAGCCGTTATTTCCACCTCCCTTCTAAGTTACCGTAAAATAAAGATATGGGCTTTAATGTCCCAAAAACGTACCTATATCTCGAAACTATCAAGGGAATCAAAATTCATAGGATACTTCCCGTTGACTTAGAATGTTGAAATTGGGCAAAAAGCAATGTCTTACAGCACGTCATGTTTAAGGAAAAAACGTAAATAAATTGCTTATTATACAAATAAACCTACAAGTTTATATATTATGGAACTCTCGGTGGTTCTGCCGAAATTTGGTTTGAACGACATCTAGCCAGTAGTTTTTTTTTAAAACGTCATATACCGTAAACAGCAATTTACCTTTCATTCAATCTGCTACGGAACCCTTCGTGGGCAAGTCCGACTCTCACTTGGCTGCTTTTTTTTTAATTAGGCAAGTTACACAACCATCTTGTCTGTTGATTAATCCTCGTTTCATAATCATCGTTAATTAATAAAACTGCCGTTGACATTTAGCATAGCTATCGAAGCATAGATTTCCTACCCCAGAGTTGAGTGGCCTTGTAGATCATAGACTCCCTGTCTCTACGCCAAGAGGCCATTGTTCCGTCAGGCTCGGTGTTCCTGATGCTAGGGACTGGGCTCAAATGACAGTTACTCCGTCATAATCAGTCACTTTGAAAGTCCATAGATGTATGAGTATGAACTTAGATAATATTAGAGTGTATGACACCACTATTTTGGTACGAAAGTAGCTGTAGCTTGGGACCGTCGTCGTCCGCATTAAATTATTGTAAAAATGTTACGTACTTCCATAGTTGAATCGTACCGATTGGCGCAGCGGTAGTGAGGCTGCCTTCCGTTCTTAGGGCCCTGGGTTCGAATCCCGGTATAAGCAAATTTTTGTGTGATGAGTATGGACATTTGTTTCCGAGTCATGGATGATTACATCGTTGATGAATAGAACTGCCGTTGATATTTCGAATAGCTAAAGCTAGAAAAGGTATATCCTTTATGTCGCACACACGGCGTGCAACTTTTTTAATTTTTGTCAACAAGTTTAATTATTATAATGTTGTTGTTGTGTTTGTGTAATGAATATGGACATTAGTTTCCGAGTGGACAGATGTTTATAAAGGGTGTAAAACACCTCTTCACGAAGCGGAGAGGCACTTATTCTCCCCGTCATTGCGATATTTTTTTTGTTCTACACCATACCTGGGAACCTTCTAATTACTGAGATATGGGAGCTCAAAGATACAACTATTTGACAAATGACAAATTTAAAAAAACGTGTATTTTTTTGCAAGATTTTGACACCTCCACGACCCCCTTACCTACTATTTAATCCATCCATCAGCACAATGTCTTAAGTGTGTTACATTGACTTCTACTACAAAAAATGATTTATAACTTCAAAAAAAAAGTTGTTTCCCAGCAATAATTTTTGCCTAAAGTGACTTAGTTTGATGTACAGAATGCTTGGTTAACGGCTTTGTGATGAGGTGGTTTACACCTGTATGTATAGTAAGTAAGTATTTACAAAAAAAAAATCCTACATAATATTATGGGGAAATTATATGTGCGGCAACAAAAGTTTTCTTTAGCACCTGCAACCTAGCGTCTTTTTTTATATGTGGGCGACGAGTTAATAGAACAGCTTCAATTATATTAATTCATCATCTTTACTATTCCCACAGAATATCAAAAAACCAGCGTCAATTTACGAGCATAAATTAATATGACTCCGAGCTACCGATAAATATATTTACTTCTGATTTGATAACTCAGCGACTAATGTTGTAAGTGAGCTACTTTATATATTTTAGAGATTAACGTTTATAAATAAATAAAATAAATAAAATTTATTCAGTTCGCATAACAAGGTACAATATTAAAAACTAGTACAGAAGACAATGATCCTTAAGCGCTAAGTTTTTACAAATTCCCTGGACTCCACACTAGGATACCCTGTGTCGTGGGGTCCAGTCTCTTTCCAAGTAAAGGTAACAGGTTAGCTTTAGCTGAACTAATGACAAAAGTAAATAGAAAAATATAGATTTAACACATTAAAAATAAAACATGTTTATGATAACAATATTTTTTGTATGTTCATTTGGGTAGGTATAATAGTCAATTACTTTTGGTAACATTATAAATAGATAGGCGAATACATGAAATTATAGCTTTCATTGACCATTATTTGATGACAATAATAAGGAAATTTTATGTTCAAATATAGTAGATTCACTCATCAATTACTTATGCTAAAGTATAAAGGTGACTCTATGAAATTAGAATACGTTGATATTATTTTATAGATGAAGTTGATACACTTATTAGAAGCTGGCAATGAGTAGACATATCACAAATTTAGTTGCTTAAGAATTATCACCATGTTGCGTCATATTAACAGTAGCTTGTTTTACAATATATGGTCGCTTATAAACCATTTATTAGACGCTAAAAGTTCGTCGCTGACCTATTAATTCATTAGACAACTAAATATATTTGCAGACGAGAATGACATTTTAAAGAAGCTGCCTTAATTAGCACCCAATATTATGTAGTATATCAAGTATCTGGTGTCCTTGACACAAGCTTAGTGTGGCACTAGGTGGCGCTGTATGTAATGTCCAGCGATATTTATTTATTTATTTCAAGGGTTTTTTTAATGTATTTTGGGCGGAACCTTAATTCTCTTCTAAAAGGTGGTCTAGGCAGCTTGAGGTTACTCCTTATAACTTCAAAAAGTCCCGTCATAATCCGTCCCGTCGTTTTAGAGATTAGCAGGAAAAAACAGACTGACACACCGAGAGAAAATGTTTTTTGTGTCCGTTTATTATAAGCCCTCAGTTAAAAGCTGTTATTTTGACGTTACAAACAAACACTTCAAAGGATATAATTTATTTTGTTCCGAGAATAGGACACCCACATAAATTGCAGCATTTAATAATGAAACGTACATTGATTTCTTCCTTATAATCTCTAGATTACAGTGGTTGAATTAGCTAAGCCAAATCTAACCGGAATAAATGCGAAAATCTGTAAAAACACTTACGAAAACCAAAATAAACAGAAAAAGTAAATGTCAAAGTAATGAAGTTGTCTGTTAGCCACTATAAAAATGGATTTATAACGTTCCGTGCCACGTTGCTTGTTTAAACCATCTATGCGATTTTAGTGTTAACATTTACAAAAAACATTAAAACGCTCACAGTTTAATAATATTTATTTTTATATTCTATTCAGATTCCATTATAATTATAGCAGATATGATTACCAATGGTTAGGTACCGTACTTTTTTTTGGAAATGGAAAAAACGCCACGCAAATATTCACGTAAGTATTTTCTGCCAAATGACATTGACCACAACAGGAATGATTTGACTCGCAAGATAATATCATAACATAGCTTATTTATCATGATTTTAAGATTCCGGTTTCATTTCTACGTAATATATTTCGGTATATGGTTACTTATTTTTGGTGTAATATGAATAATAAATGCAACGACCAGGTGAGCCCAATTTTTTTTGTCTCCTTTTGTTTATTCGAATGGATATAAATAGTTATTTGTTATACAAGAGTACAAAGCTGTTTTTTAACCGCGTGCTCAATTTTGATGACCGAGCAAGCGAAAGATTCTAAAATTGTGTCACGAGCGAAGCGAGTGATTCAAAACTTATAATCTTGAGCGTAAGCGAGGGAATCAAAAGAGCACAAGGTAAAAATCTTTGCACTCGAGTGCAACACGTAACTTTTCGTCCCACCTCAGCGAGGAAATGAATAAACGCAAAAAAATTACGCATTATTAACAAATTCAGTTAATTCTGTTGGCGTCAAATAGACTTCCTCGTCGCTAGATAATAATAATAATAATAAAATAATAAAATTTATTCAAAAAATATAAGGTAAACGTTTACAGTTTTTCTTAAATCTATGTCAAGTTCACACTATGTTTTGAGCCTGAACTAGGTAATCCTGTGTTTCAGGCAATTTGAGGTAAAATTAATTGATTTAATAATCACATATGATAATAAGATTATCGGTACTAATATGAAAAGGTATATAGAATAATACTATCTTAACTTATTTAACTAGTTTAAAAAACAACAATTCTAAGAACAATGTTTACTTTAGCACAAGTAATAAATTCTCTGTATCTTCATAGGACATAGTTTGAAGAGCTTCCTTAAGGATTTTCTTGCAATTATTGCCATTTAAAGAATAGATGTTTACTTTTTCATTTAGCCTGTTATAGAGTAGCGGTCCGAGGAACATATAAAACTTGCCCGTGAAAGCATGTTTTGTACTTTTTTGAGGGCAAACTATATCTTTCCGTCTTTTTTTAGTAAATTCAGTGCTGTATGGAAGTGCTGCGTGTTGTTTTAGTACAGTGCTCATAATAAATAACTGTCGAACTGTTAGTACTTCGCAAGATTTATACAGGAGGTTAGTGGGGAAAAGGAAAGGGCGGCAAGAAGCCACCTTGAGAATAGCTCTTTGAGCTCTTTCAATGGACAATAACAAAGTTTTATTCGCCCCACCCCATGAGGTAATGCAATAGGTCAGAATTGACTGACAAAGAGCAAAATATACTTGCCTAATTATTTTTGGATCTGTAATAAATCGCAGCTTTTTGAATACGAATATTAGCTTACGAATTCTATTATTAAGAGCTTCCATATGTTGTTTGAAGGAAAGGGTTTCATCTATTATAATACCCAGGTATTTTATTTTATTAGTTTTCTTAATATTAGGACACATACACTGGCTATCAGCCGGGACTGGGCAACAATGAGCATGCAACTCTGAGGGGATATTGGGTATCTGCTTGCGCATCGAAAACTTAATGTAATTTGTCTTCTCTGCATTTACAGTTAGTGAGTTATTTTGAAGCCATTTATTAACAATATTAAATCCGTGTTGCGCAAGCTTGTAGACTTCATTTTCTGATTCAGCAGAAAAAAGTAAGGCAGTGTCGTCAGCGTAAGTTATGATAGTGCCATGCTCTAGCTTTAGATTGCAAAGGTCATTTATGTAGATCAAAAACAAGGTAGGCCCTAGAATACTTCCCTGGGGAACACCAAAACATGTGTTTTTTTTAACAGCGCTGAGGACATCGCCAATCTTTACGCACTGGGAACGATCTTCT
Source organism: Xestia c-nigrum (assembly GCA_916618015.1). Taxonomy (NCBI): domain Eukaryota; kingdom Metazoa; phylum Arthropoda; class Insecta; order Lepidoptera; family Noctuidae; genus Xestia; species Xestia c-nigrum. The sequence goes on along the minus strand of OU745255.1, from coordinate 11,719,609 downwards.
AAATAACTTTGGAATATTTTCAGTTGGGCGCCTCTTACACCCATGATCTCAAGCTTGCGCAATAGGGTTGGAATGGAAACTGTGTCAAAAGCTTTGGCGAGGTCCAGGAAAATTCCTACTGTGTGGTTGCCCTTGTCAAGTTCATGCGCTTCAGTCAGATGATGTACTGCATCGGCGGTTGAAACTTTAGGTCTAAATCCAAACTGCCTTTCAGACAGAATAGATTTATCTTCCAAATATTTCAACAACCTTTTGTTTATTATTTTCTCCAATATTTTCGACAAAGAAGGTAGTAAAGAAATAGGTCTATAATTTGTCACTTGCTCTTTGCTACCTGATTTATAGACAGGGATAATTACAGCTTTTTTGGGACACTCTGGGAATTGACCTGAAGACAAACAAATGTGGAAAATATAAGTCAGCGGTGGTATCAAAATGTCCTTGAATCTTTTAATAATTTTATTCGAAATGTTGTCCCAGCCAACTGCACAGTCTTCTTTCAAGGTCATGATTATATTTTCTACCTCAGTCTCGTCAGTATCTAGTAGCACGAAGGATGATAAAGCAGCGTTAGAAGTTAATGGAGTGCTCGTCAGGTTTTGGGATTGACCCAGATTTTTTTCCGCCAGGCACTTACCCACATTAACAAAGAAATTATTTGCTATGTTAGCGGATTCCACTGGTGACGAGTGTGCTTGTAATAAACTTGAAGATGACTCATATTGTTTTGTAGCATACGTTACGTCTTTTATATATTTCCAGATCTTTTTACTATTTGTTCCCGCCTTTTCCAAAACCATTTTGTCGTAGTTGCTTTTAATTTTTCTAAGAAGATCGTTACAGAAATTTCGATATCTTTTGTACGAAAGTTGCAATAAACCGTTTTCTGGATTTGATTTAGCTTTCATATGCAGTTTATCCCTATGTTTCATACAGCGAATAAGACCTTACGTGATCCATGGTTTTATGTTGTGATTTTTGTTGCTCAACTGCGATACAACTGTGTTTTTCTGAATTGCATTACGTAAGTTTTCAATAACAAACAACATACAAAACTGCGGATCAGCGGAATTATAAACTGGATCAAAATCGATGACGCGTAAATCTTCATCAAGTCTATTTATATTTAATTTTGAAATTTTGCGAGTGCCTTGTTTAGGTAATTTACAATTTAGGGTTAGTAGGGCAGCATTGTGATCGGTTATTGTTGAGTTGACAACTAGTGCAAGCGAAGGGAAATTTGTTTTAAGCATAATATGATCCAAACAGGAGCCACTGTGATGTGTAGGAAAGCTGTGCGCTGGGAGCAGGCCATGAAAGGCGCATAGGTTAAGGTAGTCCTGAGCAGAGGCATCAGTACTTCCTGGAAGAATATTGATGTTAATGTCCCCAATTACAATCGTGTTTTTGATGGATGACAGGTTCTGCAAGGTCTTATTCAGAGAGTCAGTAAAATTGGTAGTGTTTTTAAAAGATGGAGGTCGATATACTGCTAATATCGCAAAATCTGAGCCAATTTTAACTAACAACCTGTTACAGTCGTACATATCAGGTTCCTCAACTGATACGTTCAGATGATTTCTTGCATAAACTATCACACCATCATTTTGGTTGTAATTTATGGTACTTCTATACATATTATATCCCGGGATTAGTGGTATGTTATATTGTTTGGCAAGCCAGCATTCGGTTAACACAATAACGTCACAATTAATGTTTAGCCGTTGCTGAAATGTTCCAAAGCTATCAAAATTCTTAAAAACACTGCGAATATTTTGCGTTAATATGGTTAGTGGAGATTTGTAGCCGGATAGATATTGTTTGCAGTTTTCAGCTTCACAAACTTTGGACTCGGATACAGAGAAATTATCTAAATCACTAATTAAACTACTTATCATAATGCTAAACTATAAAAATAAAATAAAATAAAAACAATAAAAATAAAAAAGTCTGAAAAATAACTAATAAACGGCGCTCTTAGGCGCCTCCATAATCTACAGAATTGATGTACCTTTTTTCAGCCATTAGTTTCGCCGGGCAGTCAGCAGCACCTGTGGTATGCTTGTCTGGTTTTTTGAAATGCAAGCAAGTAGCGCATTTTGGTTCATTAGCCTTTTTTGGACATTCTTTAACTGAGTGACCCTGATCACCACAGTGACCGCAGGTATACGACGTCTGTCGACATGACTTGGCCGCATGTCCATACTGCTGACACTTATAGCATCGTGTTACCAAAGTAAAGTCTCTCACAGGGCATGATGACCAATTTACAAAAACTCGGTCTTGCGATATCAGGGCTTTGCGTATGACTGCAGATACCTCAACAATATAGTTACATGTTTCAGAGTCTTTCTTGCCAGATTTATGACTTAATTTAATGAGGCTTAAAAACGTCTCAAGCGTGCAATCCTGAAGTTTTTCGGCTAGATTCTGATTGTACACACAAGTAAAAACCTCATTTTCCTGCATGGATGTCGGCACTCCTATGATCACAACCCTTGACTTTCTTTTATGGGGCTCGTCGACTGTTAGGCCTGATCTGGTAAGCTGCACCGACTGTTTCAGCTTCTCAATGTCGTCCTTCGTCTCCGTGCTGATGATAACACCGCCGTTCTTCGTCTTGCGCAGGCCTCTCACGTGGAGCTTCATTTCTTCAGGGCAGATAATTTTCTGGACAAGGGTTTTTGTTTCATCACTGGTCTTCAATTTGTCACTAGGATAGATGGCTACAGAACTTACGTGACTTGGCTGGATAAAATTGTTGGCACCTTTCTTTACCATGTCAGCAAAAGAAGGTCCCTCGGCAGGTTTCGTCGAATCTTCTATACTCATCTTAAGGCTCTTGAGCTGTTGCGAAAGATCGAGTTGATTTTCCAGAGTTCTAATGACGTAGCTCGATTGGAGGACTTTGGATTTGGCGGACTGGTACATGACAGCCATCTGCGAGGTTCCGTAACTAATCTTCCGGGTTAACTTTATGATATTTGTTTTCTGCTCCACATTAAGCTTTCCTTCACTTGCAATAGCGCACACCTCGTTCAGGTTCTGTTCAATATTATCCATCCAGGACTGGATTTCTGGTGTCGAGACAACTTCAGGGGCATCTTTCCTTTGGATAGGCGCTTGAGGGGTAGAGGCGGGTACGGCAACGGGCACAGGGGTAGAGGTGGGTACGATCACGGGCAGAGGTGCACAGCCACAGGTGCCGGGCACAGGTGTAGAAGGCGGGGAGCGAACACATTTACTACTCCGGTTGAATGGACTGACCTCCATTATGAACCAGGATATATTGTTCCTGTTAATCACCGGTCATTTCTTCTAGTAATATACCTTTCACAAATGTACTGTACAAGTATGCGTTAGTACTGGCTATTTGTAACTAGGTCACAATTTCGCAAGTGATTATTTGTTTATTGCAATAATTGTTCGATACGTCTGTTCACTACGATCGGCAAATATGCAATCAAAATGAGTGGTCATTTTAGTTTTTTCACTTATTTTCAAGTTTGATTCCTTGTTTTTAACCTAAGGTGTTAATAAAATGACGTGAAAAGAAAATGGCGCGCGCAAAATATATTAAAAAAAAATAGTACACCAAGAAGGTTCCGAGTCTTAACAAATTAAAAAAAAATGTATGATAAATTCGGCACCATAGAGGTAGAAGTAAATAGGTTTATTATGTTTTGAATTCACATGCTTAGTGCACACGATGTTCTTAATTCAACTTTACCCTCAAGACGATAATAGTAGTTTATGCAACTGTGCATAATGAAGGGCATTACAACACGAGTGTGGGTTTAAGAAACGAGCCGAAGGCGAGTTTCTTAATAGCATCACACGAGTGTTGTAATGCCTAATTATGTATAGTTGCATACACTACTTTATCTACCCAAATATCATAAGGGCTCTATGAAGGGTTCAGGAACCATAGGGAAATGACCTGCATTGTTACTTGGCCCTTGATTTTTGTGCCAACAGGTTATTAGTTGCATTCGTCGCTGCATTTACGATATCTGCGTAGTATGCGGAGTATTCATGTCAATTTCTGAGTTACTATCACTCATTTTCGACAGAAATAAAGAACTTATCAGAAAATTTGTCTACTCGTAACTGGATTACTGGAAATAAAAAGCTAACGAACAAATGACAGCTCGAAATGGCGGCGTTTCGGATATCTGTCATTTTTTTTTTAATCATAGGCAAACGAACAAAGTCACTATTCTTGTGTCACTCGAGATCAAAATGTCGTGCGATTTATAATTAAAATCATACTGAATTGGGTTTTTTTTTTTTTATCGATATCTGATTTAATGTAGGTGGTACTAGAATAGCACACTCACTTGAATTTGACACCTGTTCCAAATTTAAAACTCATAACGCAACTGTAAACAGTTGCGTTATGAGTTCATTACAGTTCCGTTTATTTCTGCAGGTTGGTAATGCTGGTCATTGCCTATGGTTTTTGAACGCATTAGAGAGGGTTTATGACATTTGGGTAGATAAACGCCTTTTGCACTCAGATATCGAAGAGCAAAAATACTCTTTCCGAGATGGGGGGATGAAAAAGTAATTTGAGTTTTTACTATTGTATAATACTACTTATATAATACTACTGAAGAAAGAGTCTGCGTTGCCAAAAATATAACCAGTAAATGAAATGAGGCGTATACTGGACAAATAAACCAGGCCATCGCCATAAGCGTAATGTAAATTTAATTGAAATAACTTAATGGTATCTCTTGTTACTCTAGAGGAAATATTTGCATGTTCTAGTTTAATCTTCCTTTTGTTAGACGAGATAAGCATTTTTGCACAGCTTATCACTGTAAACATTAACTTAGAGGCAGATAGGTACTTGTATTCCTTTCGACGATAAAAATGTGTTTTATTTCTCAGTGTTTATTTAAAAATTGTTCGTTTATTCATATCGTACCTGTAGAGATTATACGTGTGAATCAAACTTTTTAAACCTAATCCGCTGCTCGCGGCACTTGTCTCTGAACATTTCCCACAGGTCATAAAACATCCCCAATATGGTTAGGCTTAATGTAAAAAGTTTGTTCGGCGTACTCGTACTAAATCTGATCACAGAGTACCTAGGTGCCTAAGTACGTAGACGACATTTTGAACTGGATTCGTAGTACTAGTCCTGAGTCCCGACAACTTTTCTTTGGGCAAAGTAACAAACATGCGTCGTTAAAAGAGAAGTTACACAGTGTATTATTTCATTTATTTATTTATGTAAAAACACAGTAGACTATCAGGAATAGTACATTTTGATACAAGTGGGGAAAGTTTGTTATTGTAATCGATACCGACACGAGCCGTGGGGCAAGTTGGTTATTGAGCTGAGAATTGCAATAACAAATGTCCACGTGTATCAAACGACGTTTTTCAATACACTTTTGAAGAAATAAAATAAAAGAATGAAATATGTTTTGTCATGAAATAATGTGAAACTATGATTTTAATTTACTTTTTTTCCGCGCTATGCTTTCGCCAGGTTAAAGGAGAAGCAAAGGTATGAAGCCGCTAACAGCCTAATTTAAAAAAATATACTTTTATTTAAATTTAGAACTTTTATTTAATAAAAGTAAATATTAGTCTTAATTAATCATGTTTAAATATGATATTCTATTTATAAACACAATTTGAATATTCAAATATTTTTTTACGCCGTAAAGACGCATATTAGGTACTTGCCGAAATAAAAAAAAAACATTCACCTCTGACTATATGCACATAGGTATAGCTATCTGTGGCAATCTTCATTCCCGCACACGTATTGGAAAACCATCAAAAATCGCATATGTGTAAAATACATTGCATGTTGAACCTAATCGTGGTGCAATAAGAACCAGTTTGCGGGGAAGTGTATTGAATAATAACATAATCATCATATTTGAGTACAGACATCGAGCTACTACAATCTGTCAAATTTCTTTAATATATTTTCAACTTAATCACTAAAGCATTAGGTTTAAAGTTAATTTTGAAAATTTGAATGATTCGGGTAGCTTAATGTGCTGGCGTCTGTATAAGTATACCGCCGCCTATATATAAGCAGTAATTACTTACTTTAGTACTGCTTATTTCAAAAGAAATTTCTGCTAGCAGACCTGCAAAAGGAGAAATGAAAAAGAAATGTCGACGATAGTGTGTGTGTATTTTACCTTTTGTTATTTAAATTTCTAACATTATCTACATTCTCACGCATTTAATTAAAAACATTCAATCCAATCGTGTTGAATGGATAATATTATTCTAATTATTATGTTCAAGGCCTATAATTATGTACGTCATACCTAGTTACTGGTTTTTATGGACACATGTCAATCTTACTTTTTACGATAAGTGCCTCTTATCGCACAAATTGTGTACAAGTATTAATTAAGTGGATAAACAATTTGTATAAACTGCATCCTGATTTAACAAAAAGCGTTTATGTGTGGCGGTGACGGCGTAGGTGAGACTTGCAGTTGACAATCGTTCATGTAATAGTTGAGATGAGTGATAAAGGAGGTTGTTTACTGGGCTGATTGTCGCGGCTGGTCGGGCGATGGGAGCCCAGCAGTGCTACTCTCGTGCTCGCCGTCGCCACACGCACCGCGCGACGCCACTTCAGTGTTTCCACATTTTCCGACGCGACGCGTTCGCCGACGCTCCTGTAACGCGCGCCTAATTTTTGTGAATGAACCAACAACCATGAAATCGTGTATTATCGAGTACAACACTCGGTAAGTCATTTCAGTAATACTTTAACAGATTTATTATAAACAACTTGTTGAATCCACGTAGTTTTGCTGTAAATTTTGTTGTTACGATTGTTTGTATGGAGTTCGTCCATAATTTTTCTTGTAAGTAAATGATTACCTGATCATTGACATATTAAACGTTCATATAAAATACGTCTTTAGAAACAATTATGTTTAATTAGATTTAACAACATGTAATTCAGTTTCTCAGAACTTTGTGATGGACACATGTCATTTATATAATTATTGTAGATTGGGTACTCTACTTTATAGCCCTGTTTATGCCGTTAATGGCTCAATTAATTGTTTTTTCACGATTATTGTTTATCCAAACCAATAATATACACAACAGGTTAAGTGCCTCCATTTTGTTAAATAAGTTTCGTTTAACAGCGCGTGTTTAGAAACAATTACGATCACTGATAAAACTACTTAAGTAATTGATCGTTTGGAAGGTACATTAGTTGCTTAAGTATGGATAAATTAAAAAATACATAGCAGGTGTACTACATATCAAAAAGTTTCACATAAACATAACAATACACACACTAATTCGTATCTTTAATGAAGACTTATTTTCAGTAAAACCCAAGTCTACCTAGCGTGAAAAAGATCACGTAGATTTTCCCAATTTTGTCTCTCATTCGGTGAAAAGAGGTATCTTTTATACGTTACAATATGTACGGATCAGATATTTATTAGATTATATTTGGTAAGAACTGCCAATGAATACGGGCATCGTGAAATATATCATGCAGTAGGTATCACATTAATTTACACCTACAACTCACACGGTCTGGTCTTTCTTACATTGATGTAGGTATCTTTAATGCTATTTAAATAGTAATTTTGTTTTATGTTTGCAGTTACAGTAATTTATTGTTAACAATAAACAACATTTTATATGTTTAAACCATTTTAAACCATAGTGTGCGTTACATTTACACAAAAAATACACTATTTTCTTCCATTCCTTCGGGAAGTTTCGATTAAAATGGCATCAATATACTTACCTACTGTAGATTTTTATTGTTGCTTAAAAATACAATAGGTCAGCTTGTACAAGTATGATTTACGATGTATAATTTACATTTCGGTTTTAGTCAAAATGATTTTTAATTAGACGAAGTACTAATTAGAGAGCAGCCTTCGTGTCATTTACGCTTTTAGCGATGATAGCATTAGGTGTTTGGCCCCTAACAAGGTGCGAAAGCAATTACTCTGGAAAATTACAAAAGACACGTTCCCAAAACATACTGGAAACTATGGCACACCTTTACTAAAATACATCATTTGCTATGCTTGTATATAATTAATGTTATCTTATCAGTTATTTTTATCAAGTCAATATACCACCTTTTATTACTAGGCTGAGATATTTGGTAAATACTACCTCATATAATAAAATAAATAAATATTATTAGGCCATTTTACAATACCATTGGGAAATCATGTACCGTCGACTTTTGACAATAGCTATTGGATAAAATAGTAAAGGGTTATCAATGTCGACTAAGAATTTATTATAAATAGGTATGTAAGCTGGGTATTTGACTGAATTTCTTATCCGAAAAATACTCTTCTGTACAAACTCTCAACCTCTATTCAGCTTCTTTAGTATATGAAGGCTCTAAGATATTTTTCTGTGAATGATTGAATGAATTTGCGATTTTCATTAAATACGGTACATTAATTTCACATTCGATCCTTGGCCGGTAAATATATATGTATATTGTATATGTACCTACATGATGTCGAAAAGTCCCGAGGTCTGTCGAACTAATTAAGGTTGTTAATTGCCTGTTTAATTTAGGTCTTGTGGTTGAGTTGTTTCACTTTTAATTAATAGAGTTGTACATATAGGTTTCTGGTAGCCATATTTATTTGTGTACTTGCTCCGTCGTCATAGCCACGAGCGCTCGGATCTGCTTTTTGGAGATACTTTGCTATTACTGATAGCATTTTAATCTAAGAAATTGACAATACGACGGTTAGCGTAAAGAAACCTGTACTACTGATGTCCAAAATACGTCCATAAACACTAAACAAGCAACTTTGTCAGGTAGGTACTAACTTATGAAGTGCCCATCTGTAACTAATTTAAAATTATGATTTTTAACTCGCTTCTTTTCTGTTTGAGCATACGACGGTTTATTTTAGTTAGGTACTTCTAGTTTTGAACTAAACTACGCATACAGGCTGATATTTCCCGCTTTCAAACCTTCTTTTCTTTTTGAACGATACACCGAGGAAAACGATGGTATATTTGCATCGGAATTATTTATCTAGGAGTGTTTTATTTAACTGTTGAGAGATAAGCGATCGCGAACGGTGAAATACTTTTCAATTTACATTTCGTCACATGCAAGAAACGTGTTATTTAAAAACTTGTTTGTTTTGTTAAACTTGATTAATTGAGTTAATATGTCAGAATAATAATTATCTATTCACTATTTTAGACATAAGAACTTTATTAATTCGCTTTATGAATATTACTTCCGCGTTCTTCTTGTCTCAGATGGCATGAGAGTGATTTTGTATACTAACCTTCGATATATTGTGTAGGTTATTTTGTGCTAATGTGTTTTATTTATTGCCCTATTAGCACAATAAGAAATATATCACTGTTATTTTAAAATCGTTGAACCATATTCGTTCTCTTTCAACTTCCTCGTGGCTCAAAAATATTTAGAACCGTGTTTATAAACAAAAAATGCTTTACTTCTATCCAGTTTCCATGTATAAATAAAATGTCTCAGTAATTTGTCAGCAGGAATCTTTGCAAACTCACATTTTATAGCCGAAAATGTAAAAATATATACATTCTGGGTTTTACATAAACGAACAGACAGTGCTTCAATATAGCTGACTGAAACCTGACATTATAAAGAAATGCTCGGTAATGGGCACGAGTATAATGACAATGTCATTATACTAAGCTATGTATTTAGGGAAAATTTTTGTGATGGGTCTGCAGTATGAAAACTGAAATGAATAACAATGAAAGGTGGACTTATTTATAATAAATTTAATTTCGGAATCATCCACACAATTTTATTGAATAAATGATTCTCGGAACTTGTGTTATAAAAATAACGCTTGAATTCTCAATGCAGTAAGTCTCTGAAATGAAAGTTATGATTCGTTTGACTGTGCATTAAGTTTGACATCAACCTCATCCTGGAAACATCAGATCGAATTGAATTGTGAAATTGAATTTGAATTGTGAAGACCCGTATTGTAGATATCGATCTGTTTACGGCGCAAGCCGTCACGTGCTCTTCTATAAAACATTCAGCAAAGCAGCTTGGGGCGAATTGCGTGCAGTAGGTACATGTTTTCTCAATGGAGAGCATGTAATATAAAACAGACGTCGTTGTTTGTTTTCGTCTACGGAAAGACCTCCGATTTATCCACTCATAATTAAAAGGTAAGGCAGGAATGTGGTTTCGTATAAATGACATAATACAGGGTGTATCACAAAGCCTTCAACCAAGCATTCTGTACATCAAACTAAGTAACTTTCCGCAAAAATTATTGCTGGGAAACGACTTTTTTTTTGGGGTGAAAAATCATGTTTGCTGGCAGAACTCAATGTTACGCACTTAAAACATTGTGCTGATGTATGGATTGAATAGTACGGGGGTCGTAGAAGAGTTTAAAGTAAAAATCTAACAATAAATACTTGTACTTAAAAAAATTTGAAACTTTGACCCCTAATATCTCCGTAACTAGAAGGTTCCCAGGTATGGCGTAGAACAAAAAAATATTCGCAATGACGGCGAGAACAAGTGGTTTTCGGATTCGTATAGAGGTGTTGCACACCCTTTATATGTATCTACCTATATTAAATCTTTGCTTTTAATTTACGTTCAGCACACGATAATAAATCATCCTGTGGTAATATTTTAGCCAGTCAGCTCGGTAACAAAAAAATGGGTATTCAATTTTTGCTAAACGTAGGTGTCTATTATTTACAAAAAAAAACCGCTATCTTCGCACGGGTGCAGCAGTGATAGTATTGCAGAAAATGAGAAGTGCGTTAAATAAAAAAAAAAACAAAGATATATCTGCTAAATTGGTCGTCGAGTCATCCTCAAATGATGCTTTGTCATACACGTTAGCAATTGATGTTTATGCAACGTGTAACAGAAAGGGTTGAACGCGCTAATCTCAGGAACTACTGGCTCGAATTGATTTTTTTTTGTGTTGGATAGTCCATTTGTCAAGGAAGGCTTTAGACTATATAACATCACGCTAAAATTATTAGGAGCGGAGCAGGAATGAAAAATGTTGCAAAAACGGGGATTTTTTTGCTTTTCGTTTTTCTCTCTTTGTGACGCAGACGAAGTGGCGTGGGTCAGCTAGTTATGATATTATATAAATAGACTAGACGACGACACGCGATTTCACCCGTTCCTGTGGGCGTACAAGGATAAAATATAGCCTGTTACTCGTTGATAATGTATCCATAATTTAAAGATTTTTTTCAAATCAGTCTGGATGTTTTTCAAGTTTATTCGTTACGTACAAAAATACAAATCTTCCATCTTTATAACATTACTAGATGTGTCACCACTCATGAAGCCATCGGTATAACAGTTAAGGAAGGAAGTGCAATAAAACGATGTTTAATACTTATTATCTTCGTCTAGCTTTCAAATTAGTATAGGTATATGATGCCAATGCAAGTATTTTTAGGCCGATCGTTATTTTTATTCCGTGTCTATAGCATTCTTAAGGGCTCTTTTACACGTCACGGTTATTCAACCGTACGGCGTGTTAGCCGTACAGTTGAAAAAACGTGTACATGACACGGCAAAACCACCGGGCGAGACATCGGCCAAGTACGGCTCAGTACACGGCAGCGGCGCCGTGCCGTGGCGCCGCCGTGCACGTCTACAAGCTTCCATAGTGATCACGGCGAATTAACCGTAGATTTTCACGGCAAAAAACCGTGTGTGTACAACGGGCCTAAGGATGTCGTCCTACGTACCGACACGGTGAACACAATCTTATTTTATACGACATGTGTTCCGAAAATGATCGGAAAATATGTAAATATGTTTGGATGTGAAAATACACGTATATTTATGACACTTCTCATTTCTGTCTCCTTGAATCCATGTCAAATCCTTTCAGCAATTTCTAGAGCCACAAAGTTAGAAATATCTACGCGATAGAAATAATAGGCAATTATCGGTCCGCACTAAATCCTTCCGTGTCATATCAAAGACACTGTCCACGTAATCGTTCATTGAACCTGAGTGACGCTGCAAGGGGTCGCGACCCTAGTGATCAAATTAAACATCCGGAGTGTCGGCTTTCCAAATGTTGTTATAGGGAAGTCTCCGCACCTCTTTCACTCCGTTCCATAATCTAATTAGTTCTCGAGGAATACCTATACATTTTCATTTAGGTGCAGTAGGTGGAGAACTAGTAAATGACTTATTTTCTAACTGACTTCAAAAAACCTAAAGTCACCGACTTTCTTGTGTTTTTTTTACGTGTGACAGTTTCATTGTATCTACGAAAACATGATCACAACATCACGCCTGCAATCCCCGGAGGATTAAGCAGAGGTCTGCCTAATAGCAAACAAGAATTTGTATGGTATAGGTACTACCACAAAAACGCGTCTAATAAAATGTACCTATTGTTTTCGGGCCATAAGAACGAATAGATTGACACGCGCTACAGTGGAATAGACCTTAATATACTTTACCTACATTGCTACTATTCCTAAAACATAACCCTTATTTTGGTCTTCGCCGTAGTCGGATAAAAAGTAAATATAATTATTGAAAATAGATACAGATTTACAGATAAGTACAGAACTTATTTACTATTCAATAAGAAGACAGTAAGTAGGCGTCTAAGTTTCCTAACCTATTACGTAAAAGTTTACGAGCAGCGAGAAAAGTCTAGCTTAGCAACACTTCACGTCGGGAACACAGATCTTTACTTTCCATTAACTTCTCATTCTGATTTCAGAGCTTGTTTAAGTATTTATGTATTTTGATTTCACTGAACAAGGAAAACTAGTTAATGATAAGTGTTTACGAGCGACTTGCACGGCTTAAATAAACTTGATAACTTGAATTAACAAGATATCTTTAATAAATTAAATTTAAAATATATGACATATTTTTAAATACGTAATTTCCAAAATAAATATTTTATTTGTAAGGAAAATTGCATCGAAATTTAATAAGTACATTTAAGCTTATTTAAATTTCTTATATTTGGTGATCTTAAGGTTTCTACTTGTACGTGTCTAGGTACTCGTGAGAACTGCAATTGGCTCTGTGTCGCTTATACAATTATTGTTGCTCACTTATTTTAGCTGTTGGTCCTGGTTTTTTAATAAATAAATAAGAACTAAGTCGTTAATATTTAAACAATTTGTTTTAAACCGACTAGATATTTCATTTTTTTCAACTTAGTGGTGGTGGTGGAGCTAATGCCACAAACCGTTCTCTACCAGTTTAAAAGGCATTTTGAACCTCATGATTTACGCAGAAATGGAATTGAATTAGTTGATTTAACCGAAATTCAAAGATTGTTTATAGTGAACTGCACTGGCGAGTGCCACTAAAGCCACTCGAACCAGCCACAGCTCAACCTGTAATCGCCGCTGGCAACACACAAGGTACATGGTTTTGGTGACTGGCAAGTTTCTAGAAAATGCCTTAACGAAAACTGGTAAAAAGTTGCTGTTGCAGACCAGTCGCTGTAAACTTAATTGGGCCATGTGCGAATGTGTGTCCGAAATTTTCTATCATTCCAACTAAATATCAGTTTAGATACGGCCTTCAATTGATTAACTTTACAAAGCAAATATCCTCAAAGTGTTTTGTTGGCAACTTAAGTAGGTACTTGTTTGGTTATAGGAGTAGAACAAATATTTTACAGCTCACACTTAACAAAACTTGAGGGTCTTAAGGTTTCCGTAGTTTCTGCTTAAGTTCGCAACAATGTTTAAGAAAAAAGTTCATTTCGATACAAGTGTGTGCGAGGTGGAATATACACAAGTGCCGTAGGCGAGGGTGTGTTTGAGCCAAAAACTGCAATTACAAAAATGTCCACGTGTTTGAAACGACGTTTTTCAATACACTTTTGAAGAAATAAAATAAAAGAATGAAAAACATTTGAGCCTATACAACCTCAGCTCGAATTCTAATTTCGCCCCCACCTCACCGCTCCGCCTAACTCTTTATCTCGCTCGCACAATGGGGCTCGCGGTCACGCGGCGCGGGCACAGCGCGAAGTCGATGCAATTTTGTTAGATTAAACTACTTTATTTATTGGAGTTCTAAGTATTAAAATTAACAATATTAATATTAATTTGTCACTATTATCAAAACAAAATTTTATATCAATTTAATTACAATCTAGGTAGGTACCTTTTTTATCGTGGTAATATTATCCTCCCACCCTGAGTGGAGCGGAAGGGACTGTCAGACTCTTACTGACTAAAATCCACGGGGTTCATTTAAAAGCCCACTAAACCTACAGAAAGTCGATTTCCAAACTAAATTTTCCAGTATAAGCTGACCTCTTATTGTACGGAAAGCCTATACAATGCGAGATCAACTTATACTGGAAATTTGCTACAAAATAATAGACGAGCCAACGTAACCGTGCGGGTTCGGCGCATTGAGTTTGTAGTACGTTTGAGTTTTATAGTTTTATCCTTGTATGTATTTGTGACAGCCGTTTTTGTATAGTAAGTAGGCCTAAATGCAAGTATATTATAAGAAATAATTAACCTACTAAGTTTTTACGATGCTGAGCCACTGTATACATTCTATTGTTACAAAAAATTAATCGAGTGCGAGTCACCATTGCATTCAGGGTTCTGTCAGTAGGGAATGTAATCTGGACTATCCGTAATCCGAAAAATCCGGATTTCGGTACAGTTTTACACGACTTCTAAATCCGGCTTTGAAAATCGAATCCGGATTTTCTGAACAATAAGAAATTGTTATTCGTGGGCTACATTTCCGCGAGAATATTCGAAAATGTGCTCATCAGCCGAAAGCCTGAAACTGATATTTCTCTTGGAGGCCGCTTATAAACATATTCAGTGCATTCGACGTCGATTCACAGCGAGCTTTTTCCGCAGCAGGAATTGAGTGTAACCAAAATCGTAGTAGGTTAAACGACGATAGCACTTTAGATGCCTTATTATTATTGGGTCATATTTTGTCTCCAAAAATTACATAGCTTTTTTGTTTATTCCAGGGCGACAGTCTGACTGTACAAAAAACTTAGTTAGTTTTGTCTAGCCCTGAATCCCCATAGCACATTGCTGGAGGATTCAGGGCTAGGCTGCCGGTTGAGGAGAAGTGGTCAGGTACCACTTATCCTTCTTCACGTGGATGATCCAAAACTCTTTTCCCGCAACAAATTGCGACTGATGGAAATACCTAACTAATAGTAACTGACTCTTTAAGTAACGCCATTGGGATAGAATTTGGTGTGGACAAAAGTGCAGTCATGTATGTAAAGCGAAGGGCGATTATGGTATCCAAGGGAATTCAGCTCTCGGATTCCGTACACCTGAGATACCTCTCCTCATCCGAAAACTAAGTACAAGTATTTGGGTATGTCGAAAGCATTAACGTAACTGATATGAAGTTGAAGGAGCACTACCTTAGACGTCTGAAGAAAATATTAAATAGCTTTCTTCCAGGCGGGAACAAGGTGCGTGCTATCAACGGTTGGGTCATGCTGGTTTTAATGTACTTTTTTGGCATACTCAAAAGGACTCAGACGGAACTCGATGTTCTAGATAGGAGAGTCAGAGAGACTAGGTCAATAGGCACAAAGAGACGTTTACAAGTGAGATAGGCCCAGACGACGAATGTCTGTCGAGGCTTTCTTTAGGCCGTTAGATCAAGGACATTTTTCGGGAGGCAGTTCTCTTCGATATGGCCCGTATTGTGAGGAGGTTTTTGTGTCTGGATCCCCGATAACCACTGGTAGCTTGGACCCCGCTCCGGGCGGACCACAATAATGTTTTTTTTTTTAAATATTAAAAAATGCCAATATCTCACAAATGCCATTCAAATAGCTGCCTGGATTAACACACCCTCTCGATCCAGAGGTTCGACCAACCACTCTCATCCGCCGGATATCATGCAAAGAATCCTAGAAAAACGTAGACTTAGAAGAATTTGGCATCAGTCCCGTCATCCGCTTGATAAACTCCACTTTAACAAGGCAGCTAAAGAATTAAAGTCTGTAGTCCAGGAATCTATTAATTCAACGGTGGCAACAAACTTACAGATGATGTCACCTACGGGAGTTGGTGCACACTCGCTCTGGAAGGCAACCAAAAACCTAGATAAACCTAAAGAGTCTTATCCCCCAATTAGGTCACAAGCTTCCTGGGCAAGAACTGACTTGGAAAAAGCCGAAGTATTTGCAATGCATTTGAATTCTGTATTCAAACCCAACGAGAGCATTGCAGGTGAGCGACATATTGATGCAATATTAGAACAAGATATGCAGATATGTCTGCCCATTAAGCCAACAACACCTAAAGAAATTGCGAAGGAAATCGGACAGCTCAACTCGAAAAAAGCCCCCGGATTTGACCTGATCACACCTTCAATACTTAAAAATCTTCCCAGAAAATGCATTGCCTTCTTGGCTAGTCTGCTGTGTGTGTTGTTGTCTATAAGAGAATGGTTCGGGAAGCGATTGAGATCAAGAAGTACCCTAATTTCAATCGCGAGGACGGCTTCAAACTCTCTTCAGCTTGGAAAAGTGTACTCGTCAAGTGAAATCGCCTCAATATACGGACACTGTTAGTGTAGTGTGCTGTCCTAGTGTGAACCGGCCCTAATTAACATTTATGAAGATGAGTGAGGGTAGTTGAATAAACACCTTCACTTTGCTGTCGCGGTACCTCCAGTACTTCAGTCTCCCCGCGACCACGGCTGGTGCAATCCGGTCGAAACGTCGGGATTAAATTAAAGGTAAATTCGCGATAAATACCCGTCTTCTTAAGTTTTATAATGTAGTCTGTTCAACGCAATCTTTCGAACATCTCACTTTCCTGATCTTTGGAAAATCTCTGAAGTAGTCATGATCCACAAATTAGGCAAACCAGAACATGAAGCGTCGTCGTATCGGCCGATAAGCTTAACTCCTGTACTGTCCAAACTGTGGGAGAGGATATTCCTTAACCGACTAAAATGTATGTATGGACATCAATGGTGTTGTTCCACCTCATCAGTTTGGTTTTCGGAAATCCCATTCCACAATAGAACAGGTTCACCGAGTTTACCAAACAGGAAGACAGGCCTTTGAACGCAAAAAGTACTGCTCAGCGGCATTTCTGGATGTACAACAAGCTTTTGACCGAGTCTGGCACAAAGGATTACTGGCAAAAGTGAAGACAAAACTTCCACACTCAATGTTCCTGCTCATCCGGTCGTACTTATCCGAACGCTGCTTCCGAGTTAAACAGGGCGAAGCACGATCAAGATTGTTTGAAGTGGAAGCTGGAGTACCACAGGGTTCTGTTCTTGGCCCTGTGTTGTATAACATTTTTACATCAGATTTACCCGACATAACAGTTGCAACATATGCTGACGACATAGCCTACTTATCAGTTGACGACAACCCAGAAATGGCCAGCAACAAACTGCAAAATCAGTTAGACGAGACACATAAATGGCTCTGTAAGTGGCGGATACGCGCCAGTGCATCCAAGTCTAACCATATCACCTTCACACTCAGGCACGGAAACACCCCTCCTGTTAGACCTGAACCTGATACCTTACCACACACAGATTGTGTTAAATATCTTGGCTTCCATTTAGATAGGCGCCTAACATGGAAGCATCACATTAAGCAGAAAAGGGAGGAGATAAACCATAAATTCCGCAACCTTTATTGGCTCATGGGAAGAAACTCTGTACTCTCTGTAGACAACAAGCTACTCATCTACAACTCGGTCCTTAAACCAATATGGACGTACGGAATTCAATTGTGGGGCGTAGCCAGCAAAATCTAACATTTTCTGCCTGCAAAGGGTTCAAAACGGAATACTAAGAGCCATAGTAAATGCACCTTGGTTTGCCCGGAATAGCGAAATTTACGACTTCCTGCAGGTGCCGCTCGTAAACTCTGAAATTGAGCGGTACAAATCCCAACATATGGTTTGCCTAACCATGCACCCAAACCCACTAGTGACTGAACTGCTAAACCCGACAGAGGTGGTGAAAAGGCTGAAGAGGAACCACCTTCTATAAGTGGGAGGCGCAGCACTGGCTGCTCCACCACAACGCCATGTAGCTTGTAACAAATTCGCTTATGGTCTGACGACCGATTGCAAACATAATATAATAATAATATAAATGAAAATATTAAAAAAAAAAACATTAAAATATATATTTACAAAGAATAAGCAGTCGTTCCATGTAAACTACTGGTATTCAGCTGCATCCGGTAAGACTGGAACCCGACCTCAACATAGTTGGGAAAAGGCTTCAAAACCAAACCAACCAAGGTATTGAATTTGAATAATTTCAAATAATAAAATTAAATTCCCATTCACACAAAAATTAGAAACAGAATATGGGTAGATTTGTTTATTTTCGTGAAAAATCCGTAAAATCCGGATAATCCGGATTGGATCAAACATCCGATCCATAAAATTTGGATTTGGATTTCTGGATTTTGAAACAGAGCGGATTTGCATTACTAGTTCTGTGGATACATTGACGTGGTAGTAAAACGCTTTGCCACTATAAAAAAAAAACGAAATGTATGACTGCGCATAACAGCATATTGGTATTTTTTTTTTGTGTTCATGGTTCTCAAGGCGTGGTTTGTATGACTATGAAAATTTGATAGGTAGATAAGTGTGTGTGAAACAAGCAATAGTTTGGTTTCTTGCAGCTACCTACAATTATATATTTTTTTACTTTCTAAGCGCGTAGCGGCTGCAGTACGAGTCGCAGGTTCGATTCCCGCACGGAACATGTGTTATTATAAGTGATGGTCTACAAATAGTTGTGAAGACTTGAGTTTGTAACTGCACCGTCTTTTTCAGGAGCAATTGGAGAAATAGGTAAGTATTGGAGTAATAAAAGTATAAAATCTACACTTTGTTGTATGTGTAAAAAAAAACAAACTTATTTAGGATTTTTTTTTATTATTTTTGAATCTGGAATTTTTATGGTGTAAGTACATAATAAAGAGAATTCTATCGTCTAACTATCTACCCTAAACTGATTGCTCCAAAGTTCCAAACGTAGACGGTGCGATTACAAACACAAGTCTTCACAACTATTTGTAGACCGTCACATAATATACCTAACACATGATCCGTGCGGGAATCGAACCTGTGACCCGTACTGCAGCCGCCAAGCGCTTTGAAAGTAAATAAAATATAATTGTATGTACGGTAATTATGTACCTGGTCTACTCACACAGAAACTGCTCCAAACGTGTGTACCTACTACATAATTATTCACCTACATGTTTGTAATCACTAATATTGTACCTAAATAGATCGGTCAGTAGATACTTCATTTCGATCATATGTTTGAGAAATTCTTTACGCAAACCCTGTCGCTTCTAATTTTTATTTCGGTTATTTCCCATCACGCAAACACTATAAACTCATGTATTTCAATATTTTTATTTGTTGAATTGCGTAATGTGCCCTGAGCGCAAACTGACACAGCCCTCCCGTACGGAAGCCGGAGCAGGACTGAGCGCGGGTGGCGCGCGGCAGGGAACCAACTTTGATATGACCGATATTATAGGCTATTTATTTTTCGGCGAAAAAAAAGGAAATTCAAAAAAATAGATAATATAAGACCTGCTCTATAGATAGTTCAGTTAGTATAAAAAGTTTCATGATCTTATTTTAAGTATTATAAGATTGCCAGCGGTTTATTGTTCAGTTTAGAGGTAACTTTGGATATTTTTTCTATCGAGAAAATTTTATGGAATCGTGTTTTCGCCAAATATAGGACTTAACAATAATCCTCAACTTTACCATATATTTATTTCAAAATTTATGCTGCAGTATTTTCGGCGTATCGAAGGATTCTGCTAAGCCATTTGAGGTAGTATAGGCTCCATGACTTTAATTTTCCGTTCTTCCGCCAGGTTGAAGCCGCTAAGCAGACTCACACATATACTTTTTAATATTTTAGAATTTGGAACACAAATACATGTTAATTTGTTTATAAAAGTAAATATTAGTTTAAAAGTCTTGTTCATCTATGATAGTGTATTTATAAACACAATTTGAATAATCAAAAAATGTTTACGCCGTAACGACGCATATTGTTTTGCCAAAACTAAAAAAAAAAACAACATTTACGCACACGTGTTGGAAAACCGTCAAAAAACACACGCGTGTGAAATACATTGCATGTTGTAATAGAACCAGTTTTCGAGGAAGTGTATTGAAAAAATATTTAATGGCCTTGGGGAGCTTAACAACACATTAACAAGATGCCATAGAAACTCACTAAAGGTCTGTAGCACGAATGAAGGTCAAATGAATATTACAATAGGACGGTCGAGAAAAGTCGGATGTCAAAATCCAAACATCTCGGCCGAAACTTTGAGAGGAAGTCTTACCGAACGAAGGATACTACGACAAAGTAACTTTCGAAGAAAAAATACTTAAGCGATATTCGATTTGAGCCTCCGATAATGTCTCAAATAATTTCGAAGCTCAACTTTGGCAACTCTTGAATTGTTATATAATATTTCATAAGAAAAGCGTCTATTTTAGTTGTTAGCTGTGTTCTACTGTCATGCGGTCGCGATGGTGACAATTGGGGGGGATATAAAAAAAGATTTAATTAAATAGTATTAATACAGTGCCAATTATGTTATATTTATTAAACTCTGTTAAAGTAAATTTTATTCATCACTAAAGCTGCTTTGTTTAAAATATTAATTTCCAGAAACAATGTAAATAATTACCAAACTAAATTAACCAACTTATTTGTTTATCGTTTGCCATGTAACTTGAAAAGCACACAGTTATATATGTATAACTATTCAGATAAACATATTATAGTGTAAGTAATAATACACTTGAGCAACAAGGCAGCATTGCCTCAAGTCTTCTATTACAATAGTGTCAGAATAGTCTATCATAGATTTCATAATGAGCGGTTTTCTTTTTAAGTATTAAAAGAAAAACATCGTTTCCAAGAACTTTGTAAATGGCGTTGAACTGACTATGAAACAAGGTTCCAAAACCAAAACGCAGGGAAAAAAAAAACATTGCGTCAAGTCACATACGCTCGTTGACTGATACTTTCGTTTGCATAGCTTCCGAATATAACCATTAAATCCAAGTGAAATTCTGTGACGTTCCGTTTCTTGCAGTAACTTGCCAAATTCAGCGCCATCTATCCAGTGACTAGGGAAGAGTTTAAATAGAAAATCCCTCATTGACAAAGGACATTGCTCGTCGTCCATACATGGCTCGCCTAAGATCCAACAGGGAGGTGTATTTACTTTTTGGGTTCTAGATAATGTATATATTCGATTGAACCTGAATTAAAACAACGGACACTTTTGAGAATTCAGAAAAAATCAAAACACTTTCGGGTTTTGAGGTTACATTTACGTCAATAAAAACATTCGGTATGTAGCAATAACTTAGCATTTATTACTGAATGTACGTACTTACATTGGATTATAAATTGAAGGGAACGTTGTATTGCGACACTGCTAGATCAGTCATAATACTCTGAACTTCGGTTTCGAAAACAGCTCTGCTGCTATAATTCTCGTCACAGCCCGCTGATGCTAAGTTTTAAAGGCTTGCATCCTTGTTTTCCACCCTACTCTTTATCCAAGTGTGAGCAATATAGGGTATTTACCTTAGTTTTCTTTGAATTATCAGTCAAAAAATCTGTCGTTGAAGCGGACTCCAAGAGTCGGCTTGACAGATGCGCGCTTCTTGACATGGAGTCTTGGAGTCGGGAGTCTTATGGACATGCAAGGCAAGGGTTTTATTAAGGATTTACTTTTTCATTTTCGTGTGATGATAAAGTAGGTAAGTATATTATTAAATCCATAATAACGGACTGTTTGTAACTAAAAACCATTATCGTATATCAAGTGTTGAGAATACTGACGCTTGTCTGTGTCAAACTTTTATTAAGAGTGCTGTACAAAGACTAGGCTGTATGAGCTATAATACCTTTGCCTATTAAAAACCCTAACATGTCCGAGGATCATGACGGAAGTTTATAAGTAATTTTTAAAATGTCATCGAAAATAAAAAGTGTCATATCTATTGAAATATTTGTAATATATATTATTAAAACAATTATGAATTATAGTAAATGTTTCATGCGTGTTTATTCATAGGCCACTTTTGACAATGTCCTTTGAACAAGTTTTTTTTTTTTTTTTTTCATTAACACGCTGCGACACCTTGTGCCACACTAAGCAAAGCTTGTGTCGTGGACACTAGATAGTTGATATACTACATATATACCTTTTTGTTTGTAAATACATACTTGTGCCGGACGGGCGTGATCGCTAGACGCGGGGATGTATGCGTGCTTGCCTGACGCTCTGTCTACTCTAACAGACGTTCTGCCTATACTGTAACTGTACACACATAATCTTCGAACCTAGACGGCGCTGACGTCCTACACCTGTCGGTTCAGACAACCTCAGTCGTTTCCTATCAGGGGGAAGGGTTACTGGGAATGAGAACACTGATAAACTTTCATAACTTTTCAGGAAGCGATTTGATATTCCTTCATGACTTTCGCGCACTACTTTTTACTGCTTGATTCACTCACATTATAATATAATATTTGCCGTACTGATGACTACAATTCTATGGAAATCTAGATTTACTATCGTACTAGAGTACTTGACTGTAACGAGAGCCGCAAATCGCTTCCTGATTTTTGGAATTTTTTATTATGTATTTTCATTTCGATATTTACAAATATTTTCTGTTATTACAATTCTGAACTTATATCTAATTATATTTTTAACGTTACATGGTTTGTACATAGTGTTATCTATCTACTAACACAAAAAACACACATATCTTTATTGAAATTAAAGAAATATAGATAAATTAGTACAGAACTTTCTAAAACTGGGACAGTTGAAGGATCTTTCAGGATAATTTACACGAAAACCGGAGTTGATGCTGTAAGTATATAGAGTGCCATATACAAGGGTGTTGTATGGCCTATATGAATCTACTATTTACTTTTATGTATCTATATTATCCAGCCTGTAATGTTCCTTCAACTGTCAGTATGATAGACCAAATTTACATACTATGAACACAGATAGGCGCGTTAGACTGTCATATCCTCGACAAGTGGCTTCCCTGAAGGGTTATGTTGATACTACAAAACTATATCCAGGCCTAGGTCGCAACACTAGGCTACCTGGATCTCGATAATACTATATTTTAACTAAATAAAATGCCACTTTCGAGGTGATATGAGTTTAACGCTTACTGTTCGGTTTATTTACTAAATCTAATCACTGACGCGTTTGTTTATTTCGTCACTGTTATTGCCCATGTATCACTGACTCTACACTATCTTTGTAAGAAACTATATACACTTGTTTTGGTGACGTTCGTCGCGAACATGTCTCCCGCCGTGCAGTGTAGCGATGACTCGCTGTACGTCGGCGCGGCACTGCACCATGCCGGCGAGCGACGAACCTTGTCGTCAGAGCCCGCCGTCACGATGCCCGCTGCCTCGACGTCTCGATGTCTGGATCATTTCGGTAGGGGCACGAGTTTCTTCACCGGACGCTTCAGGGTACCGCCGGAAGTGCGTACCTCAGCAGTCCGGACTTCTCCGTCGCCCCCAGGGAAGATGGCTATTATGCGGCCTCGCGGCCACGTGTTTCGTGGCAGCTGACCGTCCGCTATGAGGACGGGGTCGTCGACCTGTAGACTGGGGCCGCGGCTGTGTGGCTCCCGCCGGTACTGAAGCTCCGGCAGGTATTCTCGTACCCACCGACGCCAGAACATGTCGGCGAGTATCTGTGAGCGCCGCCACCTCTTCTTGCTGTTGATGTCTTGTTCGGTGAATGTGCCGGGAATTGGCAACCTGGCTGACCCGCCGAGAAGGAAATGATTCGGCGTGATGGCTTCGTCGTCGTCGCTGTCTACGGAGACGTGCGTGAGCGGCCGGCTGTTTACGGTGTACTCCGCCTCACACAGTAGAGTAGACAATACCTCTTCGTGCGGATGTCTCTCGTGGAGAACGGTGTACAGGGCGGACTTCACGCAGCGTACGAGGCGCTCCCAGGCGCCCCCCATGAAAGGCGCTGATGGCGTGATGAAGCGCCACACGATGCCTCGGCGACTGGCCTCCCTTTGGAAGGCGTCTCGGAGCTCCTTGTCGGCACCGTGCATGTTGGTGCCGTTGTCGGAGTGTATCTCGGTGGGGCAGCCTCGGCGAGCGGCGAATCGGCGCAGCGCTAGTATAGCGGAGTCTGCGCTGAGGCTGGCAGCTATCTCGAGGTGGACGGCTCTGGTGGTGAGACACGTGAATAGGGCTACGTACCTCTTGTGATGCTGTCGACCAACTGTTACTGAGAGCGGGCCGAAATAGTCGAGCCCGGTATAGGTGAACGGTCGCTGATGATGTGCTAGGCGCGTTCTCGGATGGTCGCCGGTCGCAGGCACGGATGGTTGTGCCTTGCGAATACGACACTGCAGACATTGTGCCAGTACTTTCTTCGTGGTTGGCCGCATCCTGATGACCCAATAATGTTGGCGCACTTCGTTGATGGTGAGCTCGATACCGCTATGCTGTAGACTTCGATGCGTCCAGTCGATGTACAATCGGGTGATGTGGTGGTCGCCGTGAAGGATGGGCGGTTGCTTCGTGTCGTCGGCTATTTCGGTGATGGCGGCTATACGGCTTTTTAGACGTATGACGTTGTCGATAATTTCCACACGAAGCGGTCTGAGTCGACTGTCCTTTCTGATGGATCTCTGTTGTTGCAGATCTGTAATTTCCTGCGAAAACGATTGTTGCTGTGAAACCCGTACGAGTAATTTCTCTGCCCTTTGGAGAAATTCCGCTTCTATTATGTGTTTCTCGTATCGAGTGTTTGGTGTCTTCGCCACTGTTTTGGGAAGAGCTTTATTCGTTTTCTTCTGTTGCTGTCTCCAGTCAGGATCCTTTTCTGTATTTTTCTTTGTTCGTTTGTAGAACGTTCTCTCTGTTTTGTTCTGACAGAGATGTATGAAGCGAAGGACGCTTGCTGTAGCTCGGAGAAGACGCTCCCATTTTGAGAATCGGGTTGGATCCGGAATAGCTTCCATCAGAGAATGACTGTTGACCTTTTCCTCGGTGACTGTGAGAGTTCTTTCCTCCCCTGTTTCCGTGTCGACTGGAGGTTTTTCGGTCGGCCATGATGACGGGTCGTCGGATAAGAAGGCGGGGCCGCGGAACCACTCGTGATGTTTGTCGAAGTGGTGTGGAACGTCGCGTGTGGCGCTGTCGGCTACGTTCATTTTTGTCGGTATCCATCGCCAGTCTTCGACCTTGCTGTTCTCCTCGATGGCCGCTATGCGATGGGCAACGAACGGCTTGTATGCTCGAGATCCTCGCCGAATCCAAGTAAGGACGGTTTTGCTGTCTGTCCAGTACGTCACTGCAGCTGGTTTGATGCCGTGTTCTCTGATGACGGCTGCGGCTAGACGGGTTCCCATTACCGCGCCCTGAAGCTCGAGGCGTGGTATCGATTGGAGTTTGAGCGGTGCCACTTTCGCTTTTGCCATGACGAGAGTGACGTGACGTTGTCCATCTTCTGTTGTTGTCCGCCAATAGACCGCTGCTGCGTATGCCATCTCACTTGCGTCGGTGAAGACGTGGATCTGTGTCTCCGTAGCTTCGCTGTATCCCGGATAACATCTCGGTAGGTCGATGTCCTTCAACTGATGTAGGTGTTGTACCCATCTTCGCCACTGGGCGGACAGGTCTGGTTCGAGAGCCTGGTCCCAGTTGGTTCCGTGTCTCCAAGCTTCCTGGAGAATCTGTTTGGCTCGAATCGTTACCGGCGAGGCGAGGCCGAGTGGGTCATACAATGACATGACGATTTTCAGCGCTTCTCTCTTCGTCGGTGTTTCTTTGTCGAGAATGTCGCTTGGTAGCCGTGCGAGCGTTAAATTGAAGCCTAGCGTGTCCTCGGTCGGCTTCCATATCAGACCGAGTATCTTCTCTGTGGCGCTTGATTTTCCGATGTTGACTACTTCAGTCCTGTTCTGTGTCGGATCTATGTGGTCTAGGACTTCTGTGCTGTTTGAAACCCATTTTTTG
Source organism: Xestia c-nigrum (assembly GCA_916618015.1). Classification (NCBI taxonomy): domain Eukaryota; kingdom Metazoa; phylum Arthropoda; class Insecta; order Lepidoptera; family Noctuidae; genus Xestia; species Xestia c-nigrum. Next base: position 11,693,526 of record OU745255.1, on the reverse strand, counting down.
AGTTCAAACTTCGCCTGTAGGTGTATGTCCTTGACAGCTGTTGCCACACGCGTCGCTTCTTCTATCGTTTTATAACTGTCGAGGTAGTCATCCATGTAGTGACTCTGTATGATGGCTTCCACTGCTTCCGGTTGGCTGTCACTGTACCGCTTCGCGTTCCAGTTTTTTGCGTAGATAGCCGTGCACGGCGAGCTTGCCGCGCCGAATATTATTGACGTCATGCGATACTCTTCAGGAGCTCCTTGTCTTCTGTCGCCCCTCCACAGGTAGCGAAGGGCGTCACGATCTTGCGTTCGCACCTTCACTTGCATGAACATCTCCGCTATGTCGCCGGCGACCGCTATAGGGTGTCGACGGAACCTCATCATGACGCCGGGCAGCGACTGTAGTAGGTCTGGACCAGTGAGTAGGAAGTCGTTTAGTGACATTCCTCTCGATTTGGCTGCGGCGTCGTGGACTATTCTGAATTTCTCCGGCTTCATGGGATTGTACACCTCGAAATGGGGTAGGTACCACGTCCTACCAGCTGTGGTTACTTCGGGCGCCTTTTCGGCGTAACCTTTGTTGATGTACGATTCCATTTGTTCCGTATATCTGTCGCAAAGAGTGGGATTTCTGTCGAGCTTCTTTTCAGTGGAGACGAGTCTCTTGAGTGCAGTTCCGTAGCTATCTGGCATTTCGATGTTTTCACTTTTCCAGAGCAGGGCCGTTTCTATGTGTCCGTTCTCCATTTGTTTGGTGTGACGGTCTAATATGTCTTCCGCTTTCTTCTCAGGATCGGAATCAGGACGACGTGGGTTGATGACCAGAGATTCGAGCGCGAAGAATTCACGCAGCTGTTCGTTGAGATCTTGGTCTTCTGCTGTGAGTCTGTTGACGTAGTGCACCTGGTGACCGAGAGTTCTGGTGTGCGCGCCGTGAAGAGTCCAGCCCATCGCTGTGAGTGAGACAACGGGTTGGTTCTGGGGGCCCTTGCGGACCTCGGTGGCCAGCAATAGGTGCCAGTTGTCTTGACCTATAAGTATCTTCGGCGCGCCGGTGTTGTAAATCAGCTGTTGTCTGAGGTCATCCAGATGTTTGCACTGGGCAACGTCTTCTTCACTAATCGACTGCGGCGCTAGGTTGAGCTTCGGAATGGTACGCGCTCTGAATGGCATCTTGTCCTTCATCTGGCTGGAGAGAGTGACTGACACTCTTCTTGACTTGGGAGTGTCGATCATCGTGTTTCCAATCGCGCCTATTGTGAGAGGTTCTACGCGTCCTTCCGCTCCGATCTGTTGCGCTATCTCTTCGTCAATCAGCGATACTGTTGACCCATCGTCGAGGAGAGCGTACGTGGAAGCTTCTCCCGCCGGTCCTATGACTCGTACTGGTATTATTTTGAGGAAAGCTTGACTTGCTGTTGTCCTGGAACTGGCGACTATCTCTGGGGCCACCTCCTGCTTTGGCGGCTGGTTGACTGCTTCTTCAGTCTTCTTTGTGAAGTGCAGCAGTCGATGGTGCGTGGCTTTGCACCCCCCTGTTTCGCATTTCTTCGGTCGACACTTATGACCGTTTCGGCGATGTCGCAGGCAACGGTAGCACATGCTAAACTTCTTTGCGATTTCCCATCTTCTATCGTTGGAGGCGTCTCTGAATTTTTTACACTCAGATTCGTAATGACCCTCCTTTTCGCAGATTCGACATTTCGAAGTCGACTTATCTGTCGCTGTATGCGTTCTTTGCAAAACTCGTTTGCCTGTCGCATTTTCGGATGAGTGTACGTTCTCGGGAGGAGCGAAGGCGCTGCAGAAGCGAGCTTGCTCTGAAATGAATTCGCTGAAGAGCGACAAGTCCGGCAGTGATTGGTACTTCTCCGTGTATGTTCTGTACCACTGTACACGCAGGGAGTTCGGCAGCTTCTCTGTAAGGGATCGCATCAGCTCAGCGTTGATGAGGTAGTGCTCCTTCTTCAATGCACGTAGTGTCACGATGCCGCTTCTCACACGACTCGCGAACGTGCAGATATCTTTCGGTGCTTCGCTGCAGCGCGATAGCCCTTTCAGCCGATCGGTTTCGGCTTGCGCTATCGAGTCTGGTCTGCCGAACTGCAACTCCAGTTCCCGCATGATGTCATCTGGTCGGGCGTGACCGATGAGTTCTGAGCTCACTGTCTCCAATGCTCTTCCATGAAGGCTCCTTCTGAGTCTCGCTGTATTCTCGACGTCGTTGAAGTACGTTCGAGTTGTTTCGTAAATGGCGCGGAACGAAAGCCATTCTGTATGTGACCCGCTGAAATTCGGTAGGGTCATGATGACCTTCGACGCCGAGGGTTGGTTCGCTGTCCCTGTATCTATTTTTCTATCAGCGAGCGACGCTATAGCGGATGTTAATTCCGTTATAAATGGACGTAATGAATCCTCCCCCCTGCATTGTTCGGTCTTCTGTGTTGGTACTGTTTCTCTTGACACATTTTTAACTGTAGGATGTAACGATGGTGCCCTTTCCCGGTGTTCTATATCTGTACTGTTGACGTCCGCAGGGGGGGGGGTATGCTGTCTAACTGTAATATTCCCCTCGGCGGCGTCGTCTTCTGGAAGCGGCGCTTCTTCCGGCGCTTCTTCCAACCAGGAACGCACGTATTCATCGTTTGAGTTTCTGTCATCCATATATTCAGCTTCAGAGTTGTCTTCTTCGGCCCTCTGAAGCGCTATTTGTGCAAGCTCCAACCTAATTTTTAATAAAGCCTCACGTGCTTGTGAAACTTTTCTATTTGATCGTATCGTCTTGTGAGACGGCGATCTACTATGTTCGTTACGGGCGTCACCCCGGGTAGTCATCGGTACGGCTTCTGTAGTTTCATGAGTAATCCTCGATCTGTCTGAAGGCTTCGCTGAAGATCTGACTGAAGGCTTACACGTCGAAGGCTTTCTCGTTGTATTTGAAGGCTTAATAGTTTTATCTGAAATACCCTCTGACCTGGTTCGCTTAGTAGCAGATGGTGGCTCGGCTGCGTCTTCATCCCCCCGCATAGCGGAAGGGCGGGTGGCCAGCTGTTCCAACCCCTCGTTAGAGGATGGTGAACGGGGTGGCAGCTGGTGACGGATGGCTGTGTCCTGACGCGTCTCGACCGCCTGTGTTTCCGCGGGAGACCTTCCTTGCGATCTTGTTACCGGCATCTTGTTTTATTTATAACCGCACTGTATTATTAGAACCGATCTACTGTTTATTTTTAACTATTAACGTAAGTCTTCAACGTGTAAACTTCACTATAACTTCACTATACGTTTTATCAGTGTTCATAAATAGTTATTAGCTTTAATAGGCGTTCTTTTCCTTAGTTATGCACTTGTTGTACGCTTCACTATGAATTTTCACTATATATTGTTGTTATATACTTCCCTATGTACTATTGTTATATACTTCACTTATGTACTGTTGTTATATACTTCACTTATGTACTGTTGTTATATACTTCACTTATGTACTGTTGTTATATACTTCACTTATGTACTGTTGTTATATACTTCACTTATGTACTGTTGTTATATACTTCACTTATGTACTGTTGTTATATACTTCACTTATGTACTGTTGTTATATACTTCACTTATGTACTGTTGTTATATACTTCACTTATGTACTGTTGTTATATACTTTCACTTATGTACTGTCACTATGTACTGTTAGCTTCACTATGTACTATCACTATATACTGTTATAGCTTCACTATGTACTATCACTATGCTGTTATAGCTTCACTATGTACTGGTTACACGAGTTCCGGTATATAATATTGACGCACTGTTCACATAAGTTATTGGTATATAGCTTTGAGATATATAACTTTGAGGTATATAACTTGGACGCACTGTTCACGCACTGTCTATTTAAGTTGTCGTATAACTTTGATGTATATAACTTTGAAGCACTGTTCACGTAGATTTATAACTTTGAGGTATATAACTTTGAGGTATATAGCCTTGACGCACTGTTCACATAGGTTATCTGGTTCGGATTAACCAGAAACTACACTATCACTGACGAACTGAGGTTATCCGGCTCTGAAGGACCAGAAAATGTGCCGGACGGGCGTGATCGCTAGACGCGGGGATGTATGCGTGCTTGCCTGACGCTCTGTCTACTCTAACAGACGTTCTGCCTATACTGTAACTGTACACACATAATCTTCGAACCTAGACGGCGCTGACGTCCTACACCTGTCGGTTCAGACAACCTCAGTCGTTTCCTATCAGGGGGAAGGGTTACTGGGAATGAGAACACTGATAAACTTTCATAACTTTTCAGGAAGCGATTTGATATTCCTTCATGACTTTCGCGCACTACTTTTTACTGCTTGATTCACTCACATTATAATATAATATTTGCCGTACTGATGACTACAATTCTATGGAAATCTAGATTTACTATCGTACTAGAGTACTTGACTGTAACGAGAGCCGCAAATCGCTTCCTGATTTTTGGAATTTTTTATTATGTATTTTCATTTCGATATTTACAAATATTTTCTGTTATTACAATTCTGAACTTATATCTAATTATATTTTTAACGTTACATGGTTTGTACATAGTGTTATCTATCTACTAACACAAAAAACACACATATCTTTATTGAAATTAAAGAAATATAGATAAATTAGTACAGAACTTTCTAAAACTGGGACAGTTGAAGGATCTTTCAGGATAATTTACACGAAAACCGGAGTTGATGCTGTAAGTATATAGAGTGCCATATACAAGGGTGTTGTATGGCCTATATGAATCTACTATTTACTTTTATGTATCTATATTATCCAGCCTGTAATGTTCCTTCAACTGTCAGTATGATAGACCAAATTTACATACTATGAACACAGATAGGCGCGTTAGACTGTCATATCCTCGACAAGTGGCTTCCCTGAAGGGTTATGTTGATACTACAAAACTATATCCAGGCCTAGGTCGCAACACTAGGCTACCTGGATCTCGATAATACTATATTTTAACTAAATAAAATGCCACTTTCGAGGTGATATGAGTTTAACGCTTACTGTTCGGTTTATTTACTAAATCTAATCACTGACGCGTTTGTTTATTTCGTCACTGTTATTGCCCATGTATCACTGACTCTACACTATCTTTGTAAGAAACTATATACACTTGTTTTGGTGACGTTCGTCGCGAACAATACTTATTATTCATATAAACATCCATGACTCGGAAACAAATGTCCATGCTCATCACACAAACATTTGCTCCTACTGGAATTCGAACCCAGGACCCTAAGAACGTAAGGCAGCCTCACTACCACTACGCCATTCGGGTCGTCAGTTTGGTTACGTACGAATATAATGGAGTCACTATGACTTTCCAATGGTCAACCACTGACACTGCATTGAAAAAAATGTCTTAAAAGTGGTAATCTCGGACATAAATGACAAATGTGTAAAACTCTAAATAAATGAAATGTGGCAGTAGTAGATTTTGAAAACCATTTGTATAACGGGTTTTATATTAATAGTATTACGACAATGCCATTAACACATTTTGTTAACGAGACGATCGACCGACCAATGATCGACTATTATGAATTTAGCTGATTACAAACTTTTAGCAAATTGACAAAGGGATGAGTATGGGATCGTGTTGTAATGACGAATTTATAAAAATAGCAGACTTGGGGCCCCAGGAGCAAACACTATACCTACCTACTGGAAAGCCAAAGAAGAAAAACTGCAGAGGCTCAGTACAAATCATAACTCATTGCTAACTATAACACAGCATTCAGATTTATGATGTACGTTGATGTTTACAGACAATTATTTTGAACTGCTTTTTATCCGCCAAGGCCGCGAGAATATACATTGAGAAGAACATTTTTGCGCACAGAAGAGCATTAAACATACATACATAAAACCTAGAAATAACGGACTTTCAAACCATAACACAAACATGGGATTATGAATACTGATAACAAAGACGCACGAAAATGCGCGCAGAATAAGACAAAAGGTTATAGCGATTGAAATACTAAAAAAACATGTAAATACTCGTATCATCAATGCATAAAAGATTTTCTACCTTTGTGACTTTGTTTGTGCCAGGAAAATGCATGTTGCCATAAACATGTTGTTCAGGCTAAGAGTGGTCTGGATAGATCGTGTATCTCGCGGCTAACGAGGGGATTGTTCTGGTAAACAACAGTGCTTTGGCTTTCTATATATGCCCCTGGTCTGTTTTCCCCGCCATTCCTCATCCTTTCGTATATTCCAGATTTCTCTAAAGCGAGTTTTTACATTAACTAGAGATTTTGCTAAGAGGAAGACATTTATTTTAAACTTGTTTGAATCGAGAAAATGTAACTATTGAAAAGCAAGATGGCGACTGATCCTTGTATAGTCCTTTTAGGAAACCGTGATGTGCAGTGGAAGCAATTTCACATTTGCAGCGTATTTCGAAGCACTAAGTGTAGTGCAGATGTTTTCACTAATATTCGGTTAATTGTTACATGTGAAAACGACCTAGATTTTGATCAGTAATTGACCACAATGAGTATTTAAAACATGTCGGTTGTATCGGGCAAATTAATATCAGTAACAATAAAACCGGTCTAGAATTGGTTTGGGTTGGGTTTACCTCCACAATGAAATAAAATTGAATGTTATTCAACATGATTACATTTTTGTTTTTATGAAACATATGTGTGTGTTATTATACGTGTACTTACACACATGATAAATTATCCGATTAACTCTAGGAGATACGGCGTCTCTCTAGTTTGATCTCTACTAATGAATATCGCAATAGCAAGCTCCTTATTGAGTTTGCAATGGAATATGTGGTAACATTGCAATTTATGTTGTCTGTGTCGACATATTATATGAAGATTTGTGCTGTATTGCTACATATATTGGCATCTCTGAATACTAATGTTAACATTGCTATAACAGAGGTTTGACAAAGCTGCTTATGTGTACGTTTAAAGATAACTAAAATTAATATATTCCTTAGACAAGTTACATTAAATTAAAAAAATAACAAGAACTCCGACACACAGGGTCACAATTTCAAGGTTTTTTGGGACGAAGTTCCTTAACGCGACTTACGGGTAGTGCAATTTAGTAGAAATCGTCACGTAACGAAATGCCGTACCTATACTGAGTGTATGTACGTGTGTGTAGTATAACAATGTAATATTCCTGATACCCGTTCAATATAGTGTATATTATTCTCCTGGTCAAGCCCTTTCATTTAAAACGCACATTTAGGGAGTTGTAAAATACAATTTAATTCACCATTTTGTGGTGGCGGCCATTTGGAATTTGTCATTTTAATTTTATTTATTATAGCGTATAGTATTCTACCAGTCAAGCCCTTTCATTTGATACCCTTAATGACGGAGTGGTTGAATAAATATGTTATCCGCCATTTTGTGGCGGTGGCCATCTTTGACTGATTTTTATCAAACATAGTTAAGAACACTACCAACTAATTCACCTTTCAAATAAACAAACAAAATCAAAATCGGTTCATCCGTTCGGGAGCTGCTATGCCACAGACAGACACACACACACAAACAGGTACGTCAAAATTATAACACCAACTTTGTGTAAAAACAAAAAGACAATTATGTGTCTAAAGGCTACAATCGTTTAAAAAAAATTGCCTGTATAAGTCGTTTTGGTTAAGATCTCGCACGATAAGATGCAAATCAACGTGGTTGAAGTTTGAAAAGACCGTTGTTGGATTTGGCTTTTTTAGAAAACTGAAAATAAACCCCTACCGGAATGGCTCGAAACTTTTCAACGCACAGTTTAGCAGTCTCTTGTCACCTTACTTCCTCGGTTATCAAGTTTTAATGCTGAAAATGCTTACTAAAATTGTCTGTTCTCCCCTACCATAACACTCCAATCTATATAATCTAAATCGTGCATGGAAAATTGATAGCCTGATCCCGCTGTTTCAGGGAGCAAATTGACCGTAATTTTGAGCCGAGGCCAAGTATTCGGGGCTTAGCGCCCGTATTGGGAGTTTGTAATACGATCCGATTTTAATAAAACCTTTATCAAGCCGTCGTGTCGCCGATAAACTGTTCGCCAATTAATATCACACTGCGAATTTTATTAAAAAACTGAAGACCAATATCGAATGTATTACAAAGAAAAACTGATAATGGGATACCATTATTTTTTAATTATTTAATCATGGAAATTGCAATGGAATTTCGAGGTTCAATAGCAGGTACTACAAGTTATCTTTTTTTGATAAAATCCACTCACTCGTCTATCTTCCAAGCGAGGCTCCGCAAGTTTAATAACTATGGGTAATAAAATGGCGTCGAATGTCACAAAATGTCGATAAATTAATAGCTATCACCGTCTATTTGTTTTGTAAGTGACACCTATAGATATATACCTATAAGACCTATAGCTAATGGCTTGAATAGCAAACAGCACGAGCTATGCTCAACCATGGATGATTTATCGTTTTAACTAGACGGCACTGCAAATTGTTCTTTGGTAACGACGCTTGTCGTGGGTGAAACTAACTGCAGAGATGAACTTCATTTGCAGTTTGTCCGTAGCTCCGTCAACTACAATAGAAATGCTGAGAGCAGTTTTGGCGAAAATCAGGTTGAGAGTCGCGATCTTGCAGCTGAAAGTTAGCTATGCGGGTTTTAAATAAATTGTGGCTTTCTAAATTAAGTGCCTTCGGGAGAGATAATTGCAAAGTTTTTATTAGAGGAAAAGATTGTTACAACTGCAGTACCTAAAGTTTTCAGAAAACACGTGGAGCCACTGCATACGTTCATGTATTATGCAGTTGTACATTAGGAAGGTGCTTTACCGTAATATGTAAATTCTCGTACAAAGACCGTCGGTTGAAAGTAGTCGGATCCACATTAGCATGGTTCGCCGCTGTAAAACTCCGTAACTTGTGCTAACACGGCGAAATTTTTCCAACTTTATAATGCGGGGACAGTTTTCTGCTCCCTTCGATTCTAGCACAGTTTTATGTAGAAAGTCTAACAACCGGTTTAAATCGATACTGTTGACCAAACTTAGTACACCGGATCGTGTTTACGATTTCTTGTTAGTCCTTAGTGTTAAACTGTTTCAAGGCACGATAATTATATCTTTTCACTTCTCATTCTCTAAAAGTACGCCAATATAGCCCTACGGAGCGGGATCAAAGTGACCATTTATTCCCTAGGCAGTAAAAACTAATTTAAAAATGGAACGATCTTTTACTCTGAAACATGGTAACAAAAGAGTAACTTACCAAAGGTTTTATTTAAATTTCGAATTGGCTTGCAAATAGGAAGTGGTTTATTGAAAAAAGAAAACAAATGAACTCGTCAACGCGAGAAAAATTATTGTTGTTTGTATGCATCGTTGACTTTGAAAAGTATGTGAAATGCCTCTGCTGCTAGCCGCTGCAGTAATGTAGGTACTAATAATTTGTGGAGTGTGGATCAACTTCAATGGGAAAATGTTGAGAGTTTGTGTTGTTTTTTAAATTGTTAATCTGACCTGATTGAAAAAAAAGCTGACCGCTCAGTTCAGAACTTTTGTCGAGTGTAATTTTTTTCGGTTTTTAATGACTATTTTTCTCGCACTCGAAGTGAAAAGTACAGTTTGCACCTCGAGACTGCACGCCAATTTAATATACCCTCGCTTTCATTGACTTGTTGTATCTCGATGCCTAACTGACACTTTCTTGTATGACAATTATACCAGTACTGGAGAAGTAATTTCGAACTACCGATAGAGAGAAAACGCGTTTATCTAGTTGACATACCAAGTGATGTAATATTATTCATACTGCATACATCAAGTGATATTTGTTCGCGTTAAACCGTATTTTGTATGAAAACAGTATATGAAGTTAGGTACCAATAGGCACCATTTCATTGTTTCGGAATTATTTACGAAATAATGATAAGAATGGAATGAGGCTTGAACTTGACCTAAATCTTTACTCGAAGGGTCTTCGTAATAAGAAATGAGTAGGGTCTAAAAAAATTGGATAAGTGATATCCGGAACGTTAAAGAACGCCTGAATAGACCTATTCATCCGGAAGATCTGTCAAACCAATCTAATTCAAAGACATTTTGGTGAGAGATCATTCACTAGATTTTTTCTTCCTTTGCATTTTGTCACAATCTCTTACACGCTTCATTACGTAATGTAATGATGAAAAACATTTTCATAATTTGGAACCGAATTGCTACTTAGGGAAATACCGAAAAAAAAATAACAGTATCGGTTATTTTTTATTCGATCAAGTTTATTTTCCTCAGTTTCTTCAGACAAGTTGGTTTCGTAATTGGATCAATACGTTAATTGGATCGTAATTCATAATACTTTCTTCAATATCTTGTTACATCGTCGCGATGAGAAGATAAGACAATAGTCGTCGTAAATCAGAGACAAACAAAAACAACGTAGGTAGTACTTGTACAGCAGACGTAGACGTTAATGAGTTAAACTCGAAGTAAAATCATTAAATGAAGTTAATTGTTCCGCCTCGAGTGTTTGTACAAGAGCGTGTGAGTAACTAATCAGATTTTACTGCGATAGTTTTTTATACAGTGGTTATTTCATTCAAAAACTTTGTTTTTACCTCGTGTTGGCATTAATGAGAGAAACGTTCCAGTTGAATTTCAGTTCTATCTCCCTTCTTGTAATTAGTAAAAACAATAGCCATTAAAATATAAATACATAAATGAAAACACAGAAAACAGTTCCATTTGTACAACAAAAAGTTTAAATAATTTTAAACCAACTATTGGTGGTTTCGACCGCCGGCGCCGACCGTTCGCAAATACTGAAAACTTTTATCAACAGCTCATTTTACAGGCGTTACTCACTCCACAAATCTGTAAACGGCTCAAAATAGTGAATAAATAGTTTCTATGAAAGTGTTTTGTGATGACTGACTGACAGATTCGTGAAAACAAAGTGATCTTCAAGTCTTTTTACATTCCGAATGAAAAATGATGATGGCGGAGAAACCAGAGTTGTTTGAATATCTGCGGGTTAGGCTGTTATGATTTATAGATTTTTAGATGGTCTATCTTTTCTTATTAGATGTTTATATAGTCCACATACCTACTTAATGGAAAATCTTATTTGCTTTATCGCTTTTAAAGTTGAATCAGATTTGATTTCGATAAAAGCTTTTAAAGAATTTCTAAAATTCTTTCGTGACTAGGTAAGTGGTTCTTTTTTCAGTTTTCCTTCCTTGTCTTGTTTTACATTACCCGAAGCGCACTGCCTGCTCCCTTTACGGAGATCACAGTGAAATTTAAAGTGTCTCTAATTCGTTATTTGATTAGTTATTTTGTTTTTGTACTTAATAGATAGATGTTTCTAAGTTTTTTTTTTTAGTTAGTTTTCTACCGCAGACCGCAGGGTCCGCGCTCTTATTTACATTTTATTTATTGTTTGATTGATTTAGAAATAATTAAAACTACGATCGTGCTCCATCATTGGACACGTTACATTAAACTAAGCTTATTATTAGTAACTTAAGATCTACGTGAGTCCATCAAATATATATATATATATACAGGGTTATTTTTTGTTTATACTAAACCCGAAAAGGGGTACCGAAGGGGGTATGGGACGAACCTTGAAATCGCGAAAAAAAAATCAGCTGTTCCCTACATTTTGACGAGTTATGCGAACATAAATGTAGGGACCAGCTGATTTTTTTTTCGCGATTTCAGGGTTCGTCCCATAGAAAAAGTTGTTCAAAATGATGAGTACAATGACCCCTTTTTGGGTTTAGTATAAACAAAAAATAAGGTTGTATATATATATTTTTTTTTTTATTATTTTTTTATTAGGCTTTACAGCTGTTGATGTTTCCTTAACCACTAATTAAAATTAACAATAATGTTTCTAAGTTAATAAACTAAGTTAATTACAAATTCCACAAAAGAGCTGTGATGTCTATATCCCCTGCAAACATAAATGTTTCTTTGTTTCTGAGACAAGTCCCAAAGTATTATTTTCTATTGTGATCTACCATTGTCCAATCTTCCAGACAGTTCTTGACAGTCAAGAGAGATGAATTTCGTAATATTAGAGGCTCAGTTACTTGCTTATTAAATTTTCCGTTGAAAGAATGTTTGTAATTAAAAGTGCTTTGTTTGTTCGGAGGACAGTCGATACTTTGCTGATAATAATTTTATTACATTACTAGCTTCTGCCAGCGGCTTCGCCCGCGTGATGTTTGGTTATTGTCCCATGGGATCTTACTATAGGGGATAAAAAGTATCCTATGTTTTAATCCAGGTTATAAACTATCTGTGTGCAAAATTTCATCCAAATCCGTTCAGTAGTTTTTTCGTGAAAGAGTAACAAACATACATCCATCCTCACAAACTTTCGCATTTATAATATTAGTAGGATTAGTAGGATTAGTAGGATAGTAAGATAGCTAAGCTATCGGGAGTTACACGTGTTATTGTGAGTCAACTATAAAAGATAGACATATGCTGTCTTGGGATATTTTTTATATAATTTTATGTGGAATATTTCCGTTATACATGATTTCTATGTAGCTTTAACCATTAAGGCTGCACACGCGACGGAAGCTAAAAAAACCAAGTAACTTCTCCCGTTTTCCCAACATTTCCTTTCACTGCTCTGCTCCTATTAATGGTAGCGTGATGAAAAGTATACTATTACCTGCTCAGGAGTATGTAGAATAATTGTACCAAGTTTCGTTAAAATCCGTCGAGTAGTTTTTTTTTCTATAAATAACATACAGACAGACAGACAGACAGACAAAAATTTTACTGATTGCATTTTTGGCATCAGTATCGATCACTAATCACCCCCCGATAGTTATTTTGTAAATATATTTCATGTACAGAATTGACCTCTCTACAGATTTATTATAAGTATAGATATAAGTAAGTCGGCGTCTTTTGTGTTGTGTAAATATTAGCAACTTGGCAAGGTTCGTGGAGTATTAAATATCGTCTACTCTTGGGGCTCATTTGCAAATTATAATTAATACTTATGGTAGGTATGTTCAAGATTATATTTCTATCTTTATAACATTATTTGATAGCCTTTATCGGTAATATAATATTATCGCCAGAGACAGCAGTCGCTGCAGGTAGGAAGCGAACCAATAATATACATTTTATATTAGGTAGTTATGGGCCGTAAGAAAATATGATACTTACGCTCAATTCTGACAAAACCGTTTCCGCAGTTTTTTAGGTGAAAATATTTCGCAGAAATGTTGTCAGATTATTTGTTTCCTTTATTTGTTTCTTTACAATTCAATTACATTGTTAAATATTATTAGATTATTATTAGAGAAGAGGCATAAATTCAGATCAGCGATAACGATCATGGAAAAGTTAAAAAAAAAAGCTTTCTATAGTAGTTAACGGTCTCATAGCAAAACCTCGGACAGACAGACAGGCGGACATGATGAAACTATAAGGGTTCTTTGTCAGGACTACGGAACTCTAAAAAAGTCCTCAGATCCTTGATGCCTACAGATATAGATTATCAAATTTTCTTCTAGTTCAACTTATCCGCAGCTATAATAGACTTTATTAATACCTTCAGTTAAAAGATATAAAATACAATTATATTTAATGTAGAGATCCATTTGGCATTATTTAATTAATACGAATCTGTATTGACAATAAGACGTTGTCATACTCGAAATTGTTATAGGAAAAAGTATCAAGCTGGTTTCAGACCACTCTATAGGTACTATTCTGCTATATAGTATAGCAAAACAGGACCTAATGCTATATATATTATACTATATAGCATGGCGTTCACATCACGCGACATTATCGCAAGCATTTATAGATAACAAACTCCGAAACTGTTCAAATAAGTAGGGAAAACGTTCTCTTGCGGGACGGCTGGGGGTGAAGGAGGAGGAAGAGGGCGGCGCACACAGGCGAAAAATCAACAAAAGTCGGACAAAACCTAAACATTCATTATTATTCTACAAAATGGGTAAACAAGGGTTGGTATGTCATAAAAAATACATATATATCATTTTAAGACATTTTTATTATTCACTATCAGTAGTAATATTTGGTTCATTCAATGGATTTAAAACGTCTGGGCACATAGAATTTTTTTTTTTTGCGATAAGTTTCCTTAACCCCGTTATAAAAGGTTTGGAAGACATCATAAGTCTATTAAAAGTGTATTCCATGGCTAATTTTCTTGAAAACCGCTCTGAGCTCTGTACTTTCGAACATCCTTGGTTCGACTTTCTTGTTTCCTCCCTTTAGTAGGCCATTAGAGTCTTTCTGCTAAAGCTCACTTCCTCGTCAGTTGATCCTACAACAATATCAAACTAATATTAAGCACCAATTACGTAACCGATTGCAGACAAGGCAAGGCATTGTTTTGTTTTACGTAGACTGCGTCCAAAATAGATGGTCGACTAAAAAGACAATTTTGTTAAAGCGTCGCTCACGGTCGCATAAAACTGTGATTGTATATTGAAAAGCAAAGTCCACACTCTCTAAAAACACTAATAACAAGGCCGGATCTCTCGGGAAGTTATACTTTACCCTTTTGTGAAGTTTAAAAATATGCAAAACAGTACAACGTCTCAGTAAATATATTTTTTTTATATAAAATATCAAGCATTACTATCAAAAGTAGATGTTATTAACTGGTTTATTACTTCCTGGAAGTGAATCCATCGAAAAAACAAAGACTTTCACGAAGAAAATTATAAAAATCGTAATAGTTAAAAGCAACACTTTCACTTTTGAACACATCCGCTGTTGATCAAGTCGAACTTTGGACTAAGACCCAGGCGCGTAGATAAATAAAGGTCCGCCCCGCGTACGCAGGTAGCGTGTATTGTCTATCAGACTTATCGATAAAACATGTTTTTATTCATTTGGAGTACTTTTAAGTTTTTTGGTTTTGTCCGACTTTTATTGATTTTTCGCCTGTGTGCGGCGTGTGATAATAGCATAGCAAGAACTCAGGGCAACGCACCTTTTTATAGCATATAGTAAGCTAGTAAGTACAGTATAGTACCGTGTGAACGTGTCCATAACAAATGTTTGGTGAGCGGTATTGTTGTGCTATGTGCTAAATACTATATGCTATTATATTATAGCGTAGTTTGAAAGCCGCTTTATCTACACTTCTCCATTCCTCTTCTTCTTCTTTTTGAAAACTGTACGTTAATTTTTAAGCTGTTGCATAGCTTCTATCGCGGGCCTTGAGCGTGGAGACCGAATCCAGATATTCCGTAACGAAAATAACCTAACACCCCATGTTACCCCATGTCATAGATTACATAGAGAACTACGTTCCCCATGTCAGATAATGTCAATAACAAGCTAGTTTTCTTTTAATATATTGTCGTAACTAGGAGTTGTAGGTTGTATACATTTGATGTTAGACCTTCTTTGTAACCATTTTTATCAACTTATGCAATAAATAAAAAATAATAATATCGCTGGACATTAACACACAGCGCCACCTAGTGCCACACTAAGCAAACAAAACTAAGCAAATTATTTATTTATTTTATTTTAGCGCCACCGCCATACGCCACTTCTATGCGCGCCGTCCGCGCGCGGCCGACGCAAAAACGACGGGATGTTATAAGTTTGACGTGTCTGTGTATGTGTGTGTGGAACCATCATTATAAAATTCATAATTTTATCGTGATGGGAAGCCGGGAAACATTCAGTCTGCGTTTGGTCCTCAAGCCGGCAACAAGCGGAAAAATAAAATAAATAAATAATTATAATTGCATAAGTTGATAAAAAATTCTATGCAATAGCTTTACCGCGGCAGTCCCCGAGTGCCCCCCCTTAATTTTTTTTCCTTGTTATCCCAAAATACCACTCAAAAATATTTAGGGGGAATCCGGGGGGACCGCGACCCGGTCACAAAAGCTATTACCGAAGTACCTCTAACGTCGTTTAAAAATAGAAATACCTCAATTTTATTGTTTCGAAAGATATATAAAAGTAATTATGTTTAATAGCAACCTCAGGTTGTCTGAAATAAGGATCTATTCCCATCCAATACCAAGACACAATACCATTTTGGTATTAGTTTATTTCCGAATTTATTTTCCATTCCCAACGAGTACCATATTTTTTTAAATAAAAAATCTATTGCCAACGAATACCAAAACGGATATTTTTGTACACTCAGTTACACAAAGTTTTATTTTATTTTCTAACATTTACATACTATACGCCATTTCAGCTGTCTTTCCCTCAGTTGAGGTAAAAGGGTGTTACTTTCATTACTCCAAAAATGTATGGAAAAAAGCAAAAGATCTGAATCTGACTAAAGATGCTATCACCCGAAGACATGTAAGACTTTCATCTTTACTGCCTTTACTTCCGCGAGACTTCATATCACAAGGCTGGTGCTACATTATGGAAGATAGTCCTGAAAGTGTCGCAATTGAAGCATTTAATAACTACATGGTGTCGCAATGGTTGGAAGACGAGAGTTTTGTAGACACTTGGTGTGTTTATGGTGAACGCCAACGAACCACAAATTCCGTAGAGTCTTGGCATATGAAATTATACTCCACTGTGCCCAAAAATGCCAATTTATTTCAGCTTCTAAAAGCTCTGTAAGAAGACGCAGATTTGCAATCAGTGGTTGTTAATCAATACATGAGCAATGCACCGGACGCAAAGCGACGTGCAACGGAAACTATAGCGAAAAATCGGTGGATCACATACGTTACTGACCAACTCCATGAACAGAAAATTAGCGTTGGTCACTGTTTAGAAAAATTAAAAGTCCAACTTCGATTTGGCGAAATTTTAAAATTAAGCTGATTATTAAGAAATGCTTACTACTTTCAAATGTTAGCAAATTATTTATATTTGATGTCTTTGCCAAAAAAAAAAGCTGATTTATTACTACTAAGCTACATAATTATTTTAAAAGTTGACTATCTTTGATATTTTGAAACAATATTTATATTCAAACCCTAATCTTGATTAAACATTACTTAAAATCACTCAAAGCGTTTTAATTTTACTGAACCTGACTGTACCTAATTTCTTCAAATTTGTTTTGGTATTGGTTTTAAAATTTGGTACTCGTTGGGAATAGAAAATAAATTCGGAAATAAACTAATACCAAATGGTATTAGCTCTTGGTATTGGATGGGAATAGATCGAAATAAGGACTTGAAACTAAATATCTTTTTATTCAGTTTAGCGGTAAAGTTTTTGTACCTCATTTTTAAATAATTAAACATACCGTATGTTGTAAAAACGTTTCAGAAGGTTATAAAAACGTCCCTCATTAAAATATCCGAGAACCTTTAAAACGTGATCTTGAAAATATATCTAAAGCAATTTAGGTATAGCAAAATTTTTAATTTCGTAGACGTTGAACTTATCCTTGAAATAAAACACCGTTATTTAAAGTATCTTAAAACAATTCAGTATACTTAACCTATGTAACTTTATTCCTGAAACAAATCCTTTACCAAATTAAATCTACACGAAAATTACGTACTTATGTACCCCTCCTACATGAAAAGACAAACGCGGTGCCTTGCATGAGTAAAACGACGTACCTACGTATAAGTAAATAGACTTCTCCCGTTCAGTAGAAGTAAAGTGGGATCTTAAATGTGTCACCCGGGGCTTCATAAGTCACTATACGAGACTTTACTGTACCTGCAAGCGAACATTTCATGTTGCATAATACTATGAGACTTTATAGGTATTCTTAAAGGATTTTATGCGCGGAAGAGGATCCCCGCATAAATTTTACTCCCGATGGCTGTCTGCTGTGACCGTTTAAAATTCATTTTAGCTGCACGACTGAGATTGTTCCTATTGTAAATATGCAAAACGATGTTGCAGATTTATAGAATGCTGTGGGAGTGGGTTCAATAATAAAATAATAAAGCTTTTATCCTCTTTCTGTAAATATAAACAGGAACGCGTTGAATTCTTTTCTGTTTGTTTCTTGTTTCTTGGAAGTTTGCTTAGCTTTCAACATTTTTTCCATGTTACGCTTCAGACGTTTCGTACAATACAATGTTGGAATTGGCATCTTAATAACCACAATAATGCACCTTCGTCTTGAAGTTCATTCATATTGAAATAATATTTTTCTACCAGAACTCTATTACATCAATCGCGATAGAAGTGGCTCTTATGAATACTATTGTTATAGTCACATCTATAATAACTTGTACAAATATTGAAACAAACCAAAACAAAAAACATATTAATCAGTGTCCACTGTTCAATAATGCATTAGGGGCTCATCGCCAGATTGAAATGTATTCGAGTTTCTTCGGTACCCGGCCGAAAATTATGTAAATCACATTCAAATGTATTACAATACCACTTAGGACCCCTTATGGGTGGGATAAGTTGGGACGTAAGCCATTATTAACCAACTAAGGTAAAGGGATTGGCGGGAACAACAGTTTCTGAGAATATTGTTAGTACAAGTACCTATCTGATTCGCCATAATGGCTACATCGATTTGACTAAATGAAGTGTCCATTGGATTTCACTAACAAGGTCTTAATACGTACGTATGTTTTAAATGAGTACTTATGTGAAATGTGTTGGCTGGTTAATATTAAACCATATCAATAAAATAAACGTACCGTTTCGCTGTTTCCTGTGTCAATAAATTTAAATTGGCTCCAATATCGAGTACATTTGGTACTTACTGTGAGTTGTGCGCGAATAAAAGGTTGAAGTACCGAACTGAAATAAATAGACCAATAATTCTTTATATTCCATTTTACAGTCCGTTTCGGTACATACTGGGAGTGATAAAACTTTAAAGTACTTGCGAACTGTACAGTTCAGTACATTTAAAATAATGAGTAAAGCAGTATTAGTTTCATAGTGTTGACGCCGTGATTTACAGCGGACCCATAAACAGTTTTATTAGATTTTTTGTTAGAATACACATGTGTGACGCACATGATAGGTGATGGACCAGTAACATTAGGTACACATGAACAATATTCGGTCGCCGGCCTTGACGCTATTGTACACAGTTTACCTACCGACTCCACGAAAATTGTTTTCTAATACAACTCGTTGGAAGACATGTGACTTCTGACGACTTCTAAGTGTAACGCGAAATCAATCTTGTTGACTTTAGTTACACAACAGACGTCCGAACAAATTGGCAAATTGAGACTTTTGTCACCATTGTTAAAGTTGGACGTCATTTGTTCCAGGTTATGACGACGAAGTCCGTAACAAGGTAGTTGGAGTTGTTCGCGGCGAGGCTACCGTCCCTGCAGTGCCGATGACCAGCCGGTGCGGGCCGCGAGCGCACCGCGAGCATGTCGAACGCGACGGACGCGTACTGCGTGCCTGGCGCCACCAACTTCAACAAGGCGTACAGCCGCATGCACGGCTACATCGCGCTGGTGATCTGCATCGTCGGCTCGGCCACCAACTCCATCAACATCGCGGTGCTGAGTCGCCGCGAGATGACCAGCTCCACCAACTCCATCCTCACCGGCCTGGCCGTCGCAGACCTGCTCGTCATGTTGGAATACATCCCCTACGCGCTACACATGAACATCAAAATAGGACCTCAAGTTAACAAGAACACTTACGCATGGGCGGTTTTTGTTTACTTCCATTCAATATTCAGTCAAACGTTCCACACCATTTCCATTTGGCTGGCGGTGACTCTGGCTGTGTGGAGATACGTCGCGATCGCGTTTCCTCAGCGGAACAGCACCTGGTGTAATAAGAAAAACACAACTTTCGCTATCGTAAGCGCTTATGTTATATGCCCGTTCTTGTGTCTTCCGATCTATTTCGCGATGAATATAGTGCCCAGTGAAGTGACAGCTCAAAACAATTCAGAATTTGCAGAGGATCTCTCCCTGCCGGACAATCGGACTGTTTATGTTTTAGAAATGTCAAGAAACGTACAATTAGTTACAGCAATAATGTGGATTTATAGTGTAATATTAAAACTCGTGCCGAGTATAGCACTGTCGATATTAAGTACTTGTTTAATATCAAAGTTAACAACGACGGACCGAAAGAGGCAGAAACTTCTAAAGCGTTCAACGATCGGCCCAAATGAGGTAAGTTGAAATGAGAATATATTGGAAATGTACGGCTTCTGTTAGTGCTATGTATACGTCGTAACAAAACAATGTTTTCAAAACATACAAGCTTAGCTACTCTCCATATGAAAGTGAACTTGTAATAGGTACTATTGTATCAACCGCTATACAGCTACAGCAATTGTTGTGGTTGCATAATGTGTGTTTATAAACCATCTGCAATAACATTAAACGTTCTGGAATCTTAATTAACATGCGGGAACGTGTCAATTAAAGTTATTACAAATTCAAAGAGCAGCTAGAATATTTCAAAGTGTGTTTCTGATCTTTTCAAAATCATTATAGATCCTGCCGGATAAACAGTAATCAGAGTGAGAAGAAAAAACTCTTCAGAAGTCCTCAGTAGTAATTAGCGGCGATACTTGATGCTGCTCTTTCACTTTTATTTTCGCTTGGAGACTCGTTTTGGCGACACGGAGTGTTATACGGTCGCAGCCTCCTGGGGGCACTTCAGAAGTTATCATCCGAAGAGTAAATAAGTGGTTATTTAACGTAGAAAACAACAATTGAAAGTCTCTGGTAGTGGAAGGCAATTTTACTTTAATGTATATTTTTTTTTTAATGAAAGGCACTGAAGTAATATCTCATTAACTTCTTTGTTCGTTTTTCAAAAGAACTACTTAATTAGATTTTCTTCAAAGCTTTTGAATCAACAGGCTGATATAAGAAATGAATCTTTTGGGATTAATCTTATTGACACAAGTGATGTCTTAATGTTGTAATTAATCTCATATTATTTTGTTATTACTTTGATTGCTATATTTTCCCTCCCACCTTTTACCGAAATTATATCAAAAACTCGCCAGTCAAGCTGCCTTCTAATTATCCGAGCCCCAAATTAAATCAACCTATTAATAAAGGAACAAAATGGGTCCCTTCCCTCCGCAGTGTCAATAGAAAATGACTTAAAATCAAATTGATTCTAATTATGTAACCCTTTGTCCACCGAACCTAACTGCTTATGGGTAAAAGGGTCCTAAACGTGAACCCTAAAATGTAAATGCTATTTAATAGCGTAAATATGTGCTATTATTGAAACGTGTAACTGTAATAAAGTACCGAAAAGGGTTTAAATTGTTATTAGGTACCTATCATTTTGGGTTAAGAGAAGCATGAGACAATAAAGATTATCTAATCTTAGTTTGTATTTCATAGTTATTTTTTTTGGTTTTCAACAGGAAACAATTTTAACCGAGCTCGCCAAGACCCTTTCAAACTTTTCCAAGATCTAGTAAATAGTCTGTGTGGTTTTATGAAATTTAGTTTTCGCGTTATCCCACTTAAACAAAAAGTATAGAATTATCCTTTCAAGAGGCAATATCTGTATCTACAGGGCATAGGAAAACCGCCTAGGGGGTTAAAGTTAGCCAATCGCTTGCCAGATAATATTAGTTGATAGTTACCCTTATCTTTGAAATGGGCATCCCTCAATGGTATTAGACCTGTTAACTTCCAAAATACTGTTACGGATTATTCATATTAAAAATAAACATGATTCTGTTTTAAGAGGCCCGCGGAGCATGCATAGTTCATACAAATGTAATAACAAAATAATTAGTAAATCAAACAAATTCTTAAGGTAGTGTGTATTTATTTATTTCGATAGGATTACAGAATATTTAGATTCCTGGGAATCTATATATCTATATATATATATATATATATATATATATATATATATATATATATATATATATATATATATATATATATATATATATATTGTGAATGGACACATCAAAATATATATTTATTAACATCGAAATAAATACACACTACCTTAAGTATAATATGTTTGATTTACTAATTATTTTGGTGTTACGTTAAGCTTTCACGGTTTATAACTGAACTAATATTGTCACTTACGGGATATCTTCCGTGATTATTTATTGTTTTGAGCTACCGATAATTCGACGCTAAATATCGGGAGCTCTAAACAATAAAATATACATAATACACAGTGACAATATAAGTTTGACTTATATTGTCACTGTGTATTATGGGATATCTTCCGTGAACAAATAATCACGGAAGATATCCCGTAAGTGACAATATAAGTTTCATGAACATGATTGCAGAACACCAGAATTTATCAATAAATAGTTGTTCATGAATAGTTTTGTGTCTTTAATAAAGAATCTGCACACCCACATCAAAAGATTAATTTAATAAATCAATGTCAGTTCTTATTCAAAAGAAGATGAATGGTAGGTCAATGTACAGAACTCAGATTTTTTAATAGACGGAACCAATTTATTTGGGTTGGAATATAAAAAGAGTTCACTGACGCTTCATTGAGAGAGATCTACGAGTGAATGAATAAATTACTTTGTACGAGTCAGTAGGTAGGTACAATCTCTGTTTGTAACTTTATAATATATATAAGTATGTATGTACGTTTCATTAGACATTATTCATTTATTTTTTATTATTCAACTTGGGAAAACAAACAGTAGTATATTAAGCAAACAGACGTGTTGAAGCATAAAATTAAACTCACCAAATACAACATTTACTATAGCTATAAAATAAAAAACAAACTGTTGAGTATGTAGCCGGCAAAGAAGCTAAGAGTTAATAAATAAAAAGATAGACAATATTTTGTAAAAGATGGAACAAACAACAAAAAAGTAAATAATATATTTTTTTTATTATTATTCGTGATATACATTGTGGAGCCTATTGCCGATCCTTAAGAATTTTGATTTTATCATTTTTTTTTTATTTCTACTTAGGAATAATATGTCCATTGCACCAAAATTATATTTAGTAGAAAAGGTTTTCGTGATACAGGGGTCAAGTTTTATTATTTATATCTAAAATAAGAATAATTTATTGTTCTAAAAAGTACATTCAGTGCATTGATTCCTGAAACTCACACTAGGATTCCCTGTGTCGTGAGTTCCAGGCTCCTTCGTTCCGTTTACAATGTATTGTTACATAAATGCATCCGCTAAAATAAATTTTAAATCTAATCTAATCTACTTGTGATGTAAATAAAAAATACAAAGAAAGGAATACATGAAGAAAACAGTTATAGGTTACTTATGATATTATGTTTATTTGTTTGAATGTTGTGTGTGCGTATGTGTGTGTGTGTGCGTGTATGTGTGTAGGGGGGTGAATTTAGAAGTGTTGGTGGTAAAATATGACATTCTTTTCCTAAAAACAATTGCTGTCGCTTAGATTTAATTAGAATTATTTTGTTTAGACCCTTTGCTTCAAATCATTCACATTGGTTTCCACGCCCCATTTTCATTAATAGGTACTATTATCTTTCAAACACTCGTGAAATAATGCACATTTTGTCATGTTTGATAAGCCTTTTCATCATCATCATCATCATCAGCCTATAATGTTCCCACTGCTGGGACACGGCCTCCTCTCAATGAGAGGAAAAAATTCGAAGGTATGTGACATCTACCAATCCGCACTGGGCCCGCGTGGTAGATTATAGCCCATTCCCTCTCATTGAGAGGATAAGCCTTTTAGTATCTAACAATCACCCCTTTTATCGCCCTTGCTATCGTCGTTTTGAAGCCGACAAATTCATGAAGTTTTTCGAAAATAAACTTTTAGCGTCGGTTTGCAAAACTTCAAAAGAAGATCCCAAGTGTGTACCTAAGTATCAAAATTATTACCTACCTATAAGTACTATTACGAACTGATTTAGGTTCATTTTCCGTAAGTAGATGTAAAAGAGATAGGTAATTTTTGGAAACATTCTTCAGATAGGTTTATTAACCGATAGTACTAATCTTACGTCATAATTTTCGTGTGACCTCCAAGCACTACCTTTATTAGGTCTAAGATGACATAATGTATTTAGCGTAATTATACTAGTGTCTCATTAATGTCTCTGGGCGTGAGGTTCCGTAGACACCTTGCATAATGCAGTTAATTTAGCGTCCAGTATGCAAAAGCGATGTTTAATAATCGCTAGGAGGCTAAAAAACGAGTCTACTTTATAGCGCACAGCTTAGCATAAGCGGTGTTAACAAGGCTAACTACGCCACATAACTTGCAATGAGGGTTGACACCCGTTTGAACGCAAAAACTTTTTGAAACTAACTCCTTGCATTTGTGATGAGGTTGTATGCCGTGTTGAAAACCGCAAACGGTTGGTATACACGCTAATCCCAAGTTACCTTTGGAAAGTTCACAAGAGTTCACACTTCGCCTACGCGCTATAAACACGTGATATGCGTCTGTAGAAGCATATTTTGTCCAATAATAAAAAAGAAATTGCTTGAATGAACACAGCTGCTCATTTTGCCCTCTATACTTTATGAAATTAATCATAATAAGAGATTAGCTAATAATAGTTAGCGATGATGGCCAACAAAAGGATCGTAATTAATGTAAAAGCACCTATTGTTGCTTTTGTTCATGCCTGATCACCAATGACCATAATAAACTTTATTATCAGAGATCTTTCTCTATTCAAATCCTTAATGTTGTAGAAACATTTCATGATTCGTAAGTCCAATTAATGGATTAACAAATGATTTTGCTAATAGCGTGATAACCTAATTTAGCAGAAATTATACACATTTCAACTAATCAATCAACTCTGTCGGCTGTTTTCTAAGGGGCCGTCCCTACGAGCGAGAGAATCGCGGTGATATTATTATTGTCATGCCTCGTATTTCTATACGATAATATCGCCGCGGCGATTCCCTGACTCGTGGAAACGGGCCCTAAGAAAGTGTAAAGAAATAGACGTGGCACGACGATTATATGGCCGCGATTCTCTGACTCGTGAAGACGCCCCCTAAATATAAGTAGATATACCCCTGCATAGTCTTGTGCCTGCTCGGACATTTTTAAGATCACTCCGTACTAGTTCATTTCGGACAGTGAACTAGTTCATTATATTAGTTCTAATAGCTTTATTCGGTGTTCGCTCTATAGAGCATAGCGCAGACCATAGAGCAAATACGCTCTCTATGTTGAGGTATTAACGAAATTTAACAAATACATTCTATTAGATCCCTACGTTTGGGTACTAAATGGATTAGACATTTTACTTATCTCTATTTATTATTATTTATTACCACCCAGAAATGTTTATTGTTATGTATTACCACATAGAGTACACAGCTGACATAACATTATGTGTATGGGTAACATCGTCATTCGTCGGCTATTCTCTCACGTTCTCATTCACAGACATCGAATGAATGATCTGTCGAACAATCAGTGACTACTGACTATATTTCATTTTTCGTTCTCTTAGATACGATCGCGCGGTTCAGAAATGTACGAGTTCGAAAAGAGCTATTCGACCTAATAGACCTTTTACATGTCCACGTTCGGAAACGTTTCTTTTAGTACAGTGCCAGCGGCTCCTATTCGTTCATCATTCACGAACTACACAAGACTACCCCTGCACGATTGAACGGAACATTACACAGAAATCGTCCATTCTAACCGTGCGGTTGTCGGACGGAATAGCCTTTAATCCCACTAACTTTCCGGCCTAATGCCGACGCATATTTCCGGCCCAAGCTACCCGATACTCATTAGTGGGATAGCCGCATGTTTCTAATCATCTTGAAGCCAATCATTCTCAGCTCTTCCAAGGGACATAAACTAAATATAACTTCTTAACTAAGCACTATAACTAGATATAGATATAATACGAAGAGAGTAATTTCTCTCGTTACATTGGAAAGCTTTATCCACAGAATAGTTAAACAGAATATTCGCCATCAAAGCTGTTTAAATTTTCATCGGTAGATTGGGATTTATTGAAATAATATTGCTTTAATGTTACTTGAGTTTAAGGAATGATTAATACGAGATTAATTTGCAGCCGGTCATTTTATAATTATTGTACAATACTGTGTACCTTCGAGCGTACTGAAAGAATATAATAACGGGTCGCCGGGGTGGCCTGTTGGGGTGGCGGGCCGAAACATGCCCACTGCCGCACTAAGCGGATGTTTTTCACCGTCAGTGCGTGGTAGGCAGAGAAGGGCCTGCCGTGATGATTGGATAGGGAACACCTATAATTTTGACCATACATTGAAATATATATTTGTCTCTGTCGAACTCTTACAAACACCTGAGATAATCGATCCGGACAAGCGAGAAGGACATTTCTTCGCCCGCACCAGCTGAAGTACCGCGGCAGGCCGATATGGGCCTGTTCCGCAGTGAACATGCTAGGAGCACAGTTTATTGTGAAAACCAGACTGGTAGTGCGATTTTCTTCCATGCCCAATGCACAAAAGGTTGCAAATCCCTGTAAGTGCAAGACAATGAACACTGGAAAAATCTACATTTTCTGAAAATTAGATATGTTACGTTTGTAGGGGCAAACGTGCGGTAGATTTCCGTTCTCTGAGCTTGATTCCTCGCTGCTTCCGACTACAATGGTAGGACTGTTACAGTTGCTTTCACTTCAGAATATTGCTTGTTGAACAATAGCGATCGACGCAATCAACCATTGATTCAAGCAAAGGGGTCGAGGGCGTCTAATTTTCATCTTCACTTAAGTACCTACTGAGGCGATCTTTTCAAAAGTTTCTAACGCTTAAGTTTCTGTTTAGCTTTTGAATTTAAGGCGAATAATTGCTTTTACGTAGTTGTTACTGAGTAAGATCAAGGTGGTCTCAGTATTTAACAACGTAGGATTTGTTTTAGGTTCGTGATTATTAAATGTGAAGGGCCTAGTCAGAACAAAAAGTTCTTTTTATCAAATAATAAGAGGCAACGGCTGTTCTGTCTGTGCCGTTATAACTTTTGCTTCTTGTCCAAAACTGATTACTTTTTGCAATCTTTATAATAAGTTTTTTATGGCACAGTTTTAGCTTGGCTTTTTCAACGCAGATGGAAATGTAAGACTCAAAATTATTGTTAAGAATTAGTGTTGAGAAAAGGTTGTTGTTGTTGAGAAAAGTCTATGTTAAAAATACTAACTTTACAAATATAATCATTGAATACATTATATTGAATGATTATATTTGTAAAGTTAGTATTTTTAACATAGACTTACATTATAATTTGTTTATGTGCTTATTTGTGTGCCTATTGTGCAAATATTTCGACACAAATATATTTTTGTTATGAAATAAATAACTTGAACATGTAGGTAATACAAGGATCTATCATGGGTGCGTGACAAAAACCAGAACTCGCGACATCATTTTGTTTTGAAATAACTTTCACAAAACAATTTTACAAAGGTTTAACAAATAGCGCCCTAATGAAAACGTCAATCGAGCACAAAGGCATGCCCGTGAGGTGTATGTATTTAATACAATATATTCTTCATCCCCCCATCTCGGAAAGAGTATTTTTGCTCTTCGATATCTAAGTGCAAAAGTCGTTTTTATCGTCTTGAGGGTAAAGTAAATTTGAATTTAGAACATCGTGTGCACTAAGCATGTGAATTCGAAACATCATTAAACCTATTTACTTCTACCTCTATGGTGCCCAATTTATAATACATTTTTTATAAATTTGTTAAGACCTTAGGCTCGGAACCTAGGCTATTTTTAATATGTTTTGCGCGCGCCATTTTCTTTTCACGTCATATTATTAACACCTTAGGTTAAAAACAAGGAATCCTTGATAACAAGAGAATAACCTGAAATTACCACTCATTATCTAGCGACGAAAAAGTTTATTTGACGCCAATAGAATTTGTTAATAACCCGCATTTTTTTTGCGTTTATTCGTTTCCTCGCTGGGGTGGGATGCAAAGTTACGTGTTGCACTCGAGTGCAAAGACTTTTCACCTCGTGCTCTTTTGATTCCCTCGCTAACGCTCAAGATTATAATATTTGAATCACTCGCTGCGCTCGTGACTCAATTTTAGAATCTTTCGCTTGCTCGGTCATCAAAATTGAGCACGCGGTTAAAAAACAACTTAGCACTCTTGTATAAATAACAAATAACTGTTATAACATAGATCTTACCTACTAAGTACACACACCTCACCCGTCATCAAGGTTATGTACTTGACAATATTATTCTCCAAAATTTGCATTCTATCAAAATACTAACAAGGCCTATCTGCGGTTTATTCATATTCATTAATACGTAAGTACATTATTTCAAAACTGTAAACAAAATACTAACTTAAGTACATGTTCCAGCCAGAAAAGCAGTGCCTAGCAACGGAGGAAGCATGCGCGCGGCGGTCCAGTCGCACGGACCGCACCACGCGCATGCTGCTGGCCGTGCTCGGCCTGTTCCTGTCCACGGAGGTGCCTCAGGGGCTGCTGGGGCTTGCCAGTGCACTGGCGCCCGACTTCTTCAAGAGCTGCTATAGCATGTTCGGTAAGTGTGTATGATAATTGCAGATTTAAAAAGATACGTTACCTCGAGAGTAGCTCAGTGAAAACGCTTTGGCTTTCGAGTTGTATCTGTCGCAGGTTAGGTATTATGTATTTTTGCTCAGAACGGGACAAACGTAAAATAAACAGTTTTTCCTAATAGTGGAAGAGTAGCCTGCGAAATTCAATTTTGCAATATGTAACTCAGTCAATTTTCATGAAATAGGCCTTTTTTAGATGGCCCAATTTAGATGAACATAAAAGGGTGGCATTGATTACCGTGGCCCCGGAACATAAAGGGCGAGGAAGGACCATGGATGGGTTTTAGTAAGTAAAAGTCTGACACTCCCTACCGCTCCGCCCAGAGTGGGATAGGTTATTTGATAAATACCCATCCTAAAAAAAAGGTTTGCATTGATGATTTTAATGATTTGTATATTTCAGTAAATACATACGTATTAAGGCTGTGCATCATATTATGATAAACATACAGTCTGACACTGACTGGTAAATTGCAAAAAAAAATGTAAGAAAACTTGCATTTCGCAAGCTACCCTGGCGCATTTCCCGAAAAAAAAAAAACGTTTTATAAAAACGTCGAATACATGAAATATCCACTTTCGTATGTATGTGTATGTGTGTGCGGTTATTACCCAGTCTCACAGAGAGTAAGCCTGTTTCATTTTAGTTTGGTTATGCTTTACTGACTTCTAAAATTAGTAACGTTGTTCTTGTCCAATCAAGATCACTGGGTAAATCGTAAGTTTGATCTCCTCTCCGGATGGCTTAACTCTAATTGGCCACCCCTAATGTCGAAACGTCAAAGTGAACAGACAGGGTTTAGACCCTCAAACTGCCATTTTCCTATCTTATATCTCCGACCCGATCAATTGAAGATCAAAGATTGCAAATACTACTTTTGGATTGGCTATTGGCAGGGTTTACCCGGAAATGGATTCAAATGTAGATCAAAACTTAGATTTCAAGGATTTATTATTGATTTTGTTTGTAAAAACAGTTAATTAAGGTGTCCATTTGCTTAACATTACTAATTAAATACTATGTTGTGTGATGTATTTTAGGTAGATTTCTTCAGAAAAATAAAATAAAATGGATACCTAAACCCATTTTATATTTTAGAAACGAGCCAGATTTGATCAGTAAGGTTTTCCTAACAAAATATTGCTTAAAATCACAAACCCTATGTTCATTGTAATGCCTAGGCAAAACATTATTAAAATAACAAAAATATTTTAGGTTTGTTATTCATCATGAAAACGTACAGGCTCAAGACAGGTTTCTGATAGTCAAAGATAAATAAAATCCTTTTTGGCTCGCTGTCATAGAAGATATTTTCATTATTTCAGTGTTACGTAAGATCCTACGGCATGATTTGTAAAGACATACAAAAAACTGTTCTGTATTATTTGACTGATTGCTTGACCGCAACTGGCTAGACTTTACGACTGGCTGTTTTGATACTTTATTCTCTTTTTTAACCCCCGAAGCAAAGGAAAACGACGGGGTGCTAAGCTTGACGTGTCTGTGTCTGTGTGTGTCTGCGGCATCATAGCTCCCGGACTCCAGGCTCACTTTGGTTTTTTTGTTTGAAAGGTGAATTAGTTAGAAGTGTTCTTAGCTATGTTTGATAAAGATCGGTCCAAGATAGCCGTCTCCACAAAATGGCGGATTACATATTTATTCAACAATTCCCTCAATATGGGTATCAAATGTAAGGGCATGACTAGTAGAACACTATACGCTATAATAAATTTCAAATCCAAGATGGCTGCCACCACAAAATGGCGCATTACTTTTTTTTCACAACTCCCTCAATAAGGGGGTATCAAATGAAAAAAAAAACCTTCAAATTGTGACCCAATGTGCCGGGGGTTTCTTAAATTTTTAATTTCATGTAACTTGTTCGAAGTAGGAAAGGATATTCTAGCTCTCTAATTAGTCCGTCAGATAGCTGATTTCCAAAAAATATTGGACACGCACGTAGTTTTTTTTTTCACGTAAACATAAAATCAAGACCATATAATGTGTCGAAAACTCGTGTGACGTCATATTTGAGTACATTTTTTACCGGAAAGTGACGTCACAAGCCCGCTGATGTTTTTATCTTCGTCAATTTTTATTAATTTGTTAAAACAAAGACACTTAGCCAATATTTTTTGATAATCTAACTGGCTGGCTAGACAGAATCACATTTTTAAGTCAGTAATCATCCCTTTTCTTGATGGGAGGTTCAAGAATTAAGCTCTTTCAGATAATGTAGGTACCACTGTATTTGCACCACCTGGCCAAATCACAGTGATCATTCTTCTAGTATCAAAACAGTTTGCTGCCAGGTTGCTACACCTTGGGACTCCACAGTGAACGCAATGCTACATCATAATAAGCATGCCCTGCCTTAAAAAAAAATGTACTAAGTCAACAGACAGGCCGACGACAGGCCGTGTCGACGGCGCGTTCGTGTTCCACGCGCGCCTCAAAGAGATGTCAGCATAAGGGGAGGGGCCCGTAAGGGCCGAAGCCTGCCGGGGTTGCGGGCCTGTTCGAAAGAGATACCGCGGCCCCGGAACATAAAGGGCGAGGAAGGCACATGGATGGGTTTTAGTCAGTAAGAGTCTGACACTCTTCCGCTCCGCCCAGAGTGGGAGAAGTCATTTGATGATTTCCCATCCTAAAAAAAAAAAAAAGTGTCCATATAATTGTATGATGATATAAACATCTAATCAATTCCTAACTAACACGGTTTGCCACAATTAAACAGCAATTGCAACATTCAAAATATTTTTGTGTATACCCCACCTTTTCTAGTTAAATCTGTGTTGTCTAGGTACACGTTTGTTTTTTGTTTCGACAGTTACGACTGTACATAAATAAACTTGTTTATGTTTCCAACCCCAAATAAAATAAACCCAGACTTAATGTGTTTTTATTGAGTAATAATATTTTTCTAGTCTTTTGTTTTCCTGTCTGCTAAAAATATTATTAGGGAACTAAAATATACTATTTGGGTTACCGTTCCAAAAAACAGCTATCTTAGCTTCTAATGCTTTATTAAAAACTAGCTGACCCGCGCAACTTCGTCTGCGTCACGTAAGAGAAAGAGAGGGTTACAGAGAGTGGGTCGTAAGCACCTATAATACAATTTTCAAAGAGCACATCACACACATCCTTCCGCAAAATGAAAATGCGCGCCCGGTACTTGATCATTATTTTGCTGCGGAGTTATTTAAAACGGTGTATCTTAGGAGATAAGTATGCATTGAAATCAATATACGTGCAATACGAAACGCGTCTATCAATTCTGTTAATATCAACAATATTAATATAGCAAAATTTGAAGTAGATTGGATCAAGGAATCACGTTTTCCCATACAAACTTTGCCCCCTCTTTTCACCCCCCTATGGGTATAATTTCAGAAAATCCTTTCTTATCGTATGTCTACGTCATATAATAAATTCACCCTCCAGGTTTCAGGTTTCTACAATATGCGGTTTAGGCTGTGCGTTGATCCGATCCATCAGACAGTCCTTCAGGACAAAGCATTTTTAATTTGTAACTTTTCCGGCTTTATGTCTGATGTACATTCGTATAGTCTACATTTTCTTCGTAGTATTATTTTATTTGTAAATACAGGGTGGAAACGATTAATGGGGCAGAAAGGGGAACTTCCTTAACCATTGAGTATTAGAAACAGGATCGATTGGCATCAAAAAATGTTTTGTGTAAAATAGCAATTTTCTTGCTAACTGTACTTTTTTTAAAATCTGTGAATGGGGATCAAAATTTCACGAAAACTCATGGATGGTTTCCTAAGACCATTTTCATGTAGCCCATTTTCATGTAACTGCAGCGGTTAAGGTTTATCATTATTGGCATCAAAAAAATTGTTTTATGTAAAAATGGAAATTTTCTTGCTAACTGCACTTTATTTTTTAATTAAATCTGTGAATGGGGATCAAAATTTAGCGTAAAATTTATGAATTGTTTCTAAGACCATTTTCATGTAGCTGTAGCTCACATGCCCCCTCTTACTGCCCCCTTTTACCGTTTCCACCCTGTATTACCAACTACTTATACCGAGGAAAGCCGATTTTCTTGAGTCGCGCTATTTTGGGCGTATTCACTTCAAAAATCAAATTTCAAGAAAATTGTGAAATGATATTTACATGTATTAGATTTGAAGTATTTACAGTAACTTTTAAAGTTTTACACTTAATTGGATTTTGTTCTATAGGTGTATGAAGTTAATTAATTTTAAACATAAAACCCTCTTGTTTACGTCTCTGGATAAAATTCTATAAAAAACGCTGAAACAGGTATTTCTTTATTATTTAAAATAAGTATTTACTCTGAGTTTCATGATTCTAGAACAATCTAAAAATTTTTTTTCATACAAACTTTACCCCCCCTTTTCACCCCCTTTTTCCAACATTTTCCATAATTTCTATAGCCTAAATGTTATTCTGAGTATATTTAAATAGATTAGGGAAGTTTTCATCAAAATCCGTCCAGCAGTTTTGACGTGATGCGCGGTCAAACAAACAAACAAACAAACAAACAAACAAACAGACAAACAAACAAACAAACACGAATTTTAAAAATGGTTTTAATATGTTCAGTTACTTATTTTAAGTCACCCTGATCGGTTTTTTTTTTAAATCTTCAATGTACAGATTTTTTGGTCTCAACGATTTTATTATATGTATAGATGACTCAGTTGTTAAAGGCTGATATCCAGAGTGATCTAAGACCTTTCCCTTTATCCATTAGGTTGAGAATATTTGCACGGAATAGAATGACACCAACGCGAACACCGTTACTAGGAATACGTAGTCAGAAAACCACAGATTAATGTACTAAATATAATATAGTACATTATTCTGAGGTTTTCAAAAAAAATATGAAAAAAATTCTAAGTCTCTCGTCTTAGATTCTTCTAATTCTTCCACCCTGTGTCTACAATTAAAGTAATATTGTAAAATCATAGATTATCTGAGTAACACGTAGGTAACGGGCCCATTTACCTCGACCACTGAGGGCCTAAGCCACTGATCCTATTATACAACAGTCTACAATAGAATCTGTCAAAGAAATAAGGAAACAAAAGAAAAGGAATGATGAGTTCGACTTGCAGTAAAGGAAAATATTGTAAGAAAACTTGTTTGAAATCGGCAGACACTTCAGCTTTAGAAAGGTCGGTGGTATATAAATTGTTCCTCCATTGAGAACTTGCCTTTTCTCTCTGGTGGAACAAGACGGATAATATACAATAATATATTATTTCCTTAGTTATTATCTACGTACATGTAAACTTAAGACGATACTAGTGAGTAACTAATCTGCTAGTATAAATTCCCTATAGTCTTGAACTTCTCTACAAACATAATCCCCGTAAAGTGTTTCCTTGATAATTATGCAAAGGCTTTCGAATATTATTGTTACGAGCTGGGTATGAGATAAATTAATTACTACCGATTAAACAACACAATAACTTTATTAATCACAAAACAATCAAAACTTAATCACAAATACACTACTGTTCACTATTCACTTAGATATCGCACTTGTAGTTTCACTTGGATTCGCTTCGTTGTGTCGCTAAAACAAGACTGCCAGTCGCAGCCCTGAGCGCTCTATTTATACTCGCCAACAGATACACCAGAATAACCACGAACATTCGAGAGGGTCATAAAAAAAACACTAACAAAAAATAGCAGGTACCTACTTACAAGGTTGGCATTACCTACTTGTACAAAACAAACAAATATGAACCTTATGCCCTAGGCGTACGGTCGAAATTCTAATGTCTTTGTTTAAATAGGTCGCGAGTTTGTACCTACCTAACTTTAAAACTAATAATAATGGGATGTTCTCGAACTTCTAACGTACACACACTGTAATCACTGGCTTTCTCGAATGTTCTAGTAGGTCCGATGTAACACTGCCCCCTCCTTAGACATGCTCGTCCCGAGCATCATTAGTCCCGTAGTATCGCGCCAACCGGTCTACATGCACAATTTTAGGCGCACCTCGTGGACCCTTCTGTATTCGGTAGGTGACATCGTTGATCCTAGTCACGACTCGGTATGGTCCATCCCATTTTGCTTGTAACTTCGGAGACTTCCCCTTGCTCCGCACTGGGTTATGCAACCACACCAGTGAACCCTCGTCGAAACCCCTACCGTTTGCCTTCCGATCATACCGGGTCTTCATCTTCTCAGACATCTGTTGGCTGGATTGTCGGATATGCTCATAAACATCGTTCAACTTATTACGCAAGTCATTCGCGTAATCTGTTACACTACATGGAGCATCAGGGGGAGTTCCAGTGATTAAATCAGCAGGTAACCGTAATTCCCTTCCAAAGTTCGCGAAGGCTGGTGTCACAGTCGTACTTTCGTGGACTGCACTTCGGTAAGACAGAAGAAACGGCTGTATGTGCTTGTCCCAATCCCTTTGCCGGCTTTCCACAACTTTCGCCAGATATCTCTCCAACGTTTGGTTGAATCGTTCTACCATTCCATCGGATTGTGGGTGGTAAGAGGTGGTTCTGGTTTTATGGGTACCCATTAACCGACAAGTCTCTTGAAATACTTGCGATTCAAAATTTCTTCCTTGATCGCTGTGTATTTCTAAGGGTACTCCAAAACGACAGAAGACTTCCTGAACTAATTTATCTGCGACAGTTGTTGCTTCTTGGTTAGGAATGGCGAAGACTTCCGGCCACTTTGTAAAGTAATCCATGACCACCAGGAAGTACCTGTTTCCGCTCTCGCTTACTGGAAATGGTCCCGCAACGTCTAGTGCTATCCGTTCCCAAGGGGCTCCAACGTTGTACACTTTTAATGCACCTCTGCTGCGTGTCTGGGGTCCTTTCACGGCCGCACAACTGGTACATTTGCGGCACCAGTCCTCCACATCATCACGACAATGGATCCAGTAAAAGCGTTCGCGAATTTTTAGTAGAGTCCTTTTTACCCCCATATGTCCTCCAGAACATCCATCATGGTAGAGCCGTAGAACATCCGGTACCTTAGCTTTAGGGACAACCATTTGTAGATGACAACTGTCCCCTTTAGCGTTTTCCCATTTACGGCACAAGACTCCATCCTGGATCACCAAGCTGTTCCATTGCGCCCAATAACTCTTCGTGATGGAACTCATCGCAGCCACATCACTCCACTTGGGTTTAGGAACACCAGCTTTGATCCACTCGAAGATCGGTTTGATATCCGAGTCATTGTGCTGAGCCTGCTGTAGGGTCTCCTTCCATTCATCGCTGAGATCCGTTCTAAGCATCCTCACGGGCACTACTTCCTTAGTCTCTTGCCTGGCACAGTGCTTACAGTCTTCAGGACAAGGTCTTCTTGACAAGGCGTCTGCGTTACCGTGAGTTCTCCCACTGCGATGTTCAGTTACGAAATCAAACTCTTGGAGCAGTTCTATCCATCTCGCCACTTGCCCCTCTGGATTCTTGAACTGTAATAGCCACTTCAGTGCAGCATGGTCAGTTCGTAATTGGAATTTACGTCCCAGCAAATATTTACTGAAGTGCTGCACTGTCTTTACTACAGCGAGTAGCTCCCGTCTTGTAACGCAGTAATTTCTTTCTGGCTTAGATAAAGACTTGTTGAAGTAAGCTATTACAACCTCCCGGTCTCCTTTCCGTTGAGACAGCACGCCCCCAATTCCAGTATTACTGGCATCTGTGTCAACTATGAAGTCATTTTCAGTGTCAGGATATCCCAAAATAGGTGTGTTGCACAGACGTTTCTTTAATTCCTGAAATGCGACGTCGCAGTCCTCGTCCCAACAGAATTGCCTCTTTTCCTCAGTGAGTTTGTGCAGAGGTTTGGCAATGTCGGCAAAATTCTTGACAAATCTTCGATAGTAGGAGCACAAACCCAGGAATGCTCTGACCTGTGTCTTGTCTTTCGGAACTGGCCAATCCTTGACGGCGACTACTTTTTCTGGGTCTGTTTGAACACCTTCCCCCGAAACTATGTGTCCTAAGAAGTTCACTTGCTGTCTGAAAAACGAGCACTTTTTTGGACTTAACTTGAGATTTGCTGTTTGGATTTTCGACAGCACTCGGTTGAGGTTTTTAAGGTGATCTTCAAATGTACGGCCCACGATGATTATGTCGTCTAGATAGACAAGACATGCGTCTCCAATCAATCCGGCGAGTACTTGCTCCATCAGCCTTTCAAACGTCGCAGGAGCGTTGCACAAACCGAATGGCATAACTTTGAACTGCCATAGCCCTTTTCCTGTTGAGAATGCAGTTTTCTCCTTGTCCTTGGGGTCTATTTCTACTTGCCAGTAGCCACTCTTCAGATCAAGTGTGGTAAACCACTTCATACCAGTCAGCGTGTCCAGTGTGTCATCGATCCTAGGCAGCGGGTAGCTGTCCTTTTTCGTGACGTCGTTCAGTCGTCGATAGTCCACACAGAAGCGCATACTGCCGTCCTTTTTCTTTACCAGGACCACAGGAGAACACCATGGACTCGATGAAGGCTCTATAACACCGTCCTTCACCATTCCCTCAATCATGGTTTCTACCTCTTTTTCTCGTGCAACTGGCAGTCTTCTTGGTCGCTGACGGATAGGTAACTCGTTACCTGTATTAATCTGGTGCTGAACAAGTCCAGTTCTCCCTATGTCAGCATCATTCGAAGAGAAAATGTTGGCGTACTGAAGTAACATCTTCTTAGCCTTGTCCATTTCTCCTTTAGTTAAATCGCAGTTTTCCAAAAGCGTTGACACGTCAAATTTTGAACTGCGAATTTCATTTCCGGTATGGACATCTTGCAATTGACGCATCCAAGCTACTTCCTCGCAAGTGCCGATCAAGGTGCCCTTCTTAATCACTTGCTCCTGGTCACTTGGATTCAGTATACGTACTGCTGAGACGTTGGTGGCCTTGACCAGAGTTCGTGCCATCTTCCATGGGAAGTCATTGTTCACCCTTTCTATCAGAACACTCCGACCTTTGTTTCCAGAATTCTGTGGTAGACTAATTGGCACCATCGTTTCTGATCTGCGGGGAAGAACAATCTTCTTCAGGCAGTACACTTTTCCTGACGGTGCACCTTCCATGAACACTTCCTCTGAACCACATTTCAGTACTCCTTGATCAACGTCGATCTCACAACGATATTTCCGCATGAAGTCCAAGCCCAAGATGCAATCGTCCACTATGTCGGCCACGATGACATTCTGCTTGTAAAATCTGTCACCCAATTTAAACTCCACCTCCTTCTTGCCTCGGACGTTTATGTGCTGACCGGTAGCTGTTAGTAACTGTATACGGTCGTGCTTATTGAAGTAGTCCCCAAGAAACCGACTTGCTAGTTTGGAATTGACGACCGTGTGAGATGCTCCAGTATCCAACGTCAGTTTGCATGGTGTTCCATTGACTTCGCCTTTGATGGTCAGGCTGTTCCCGTCATGTGCTTGCGAGATCAAGATTCTCGGGGCTCTTTCAATACCAGCCAGCACCCGCCCCCCAGTCCTGGCATTTACTCGTTTCCCTGATGTGGCTGGGCAGTCACTTCAGCCACTCTTCCCTGCTGATCTTTTCTCGGGGTGCTGCGCTTAGGACAGCTGGACCGAAGATGACCCTTTTCTCCACATGTGTAGCACCTAGGACTATACCCCTGTGGGCGGTCGCGTACAGGTGATGCAACAACCTCCCTGACACGGTGCGTTCGGTGGTCTTGCCTCACTGCCTCTACTTCTAAGGCATGGGCCAAGGCGTCCTTCAAGGTCTCATGATGCCCCAGTCTCACGGCAGCTCTAACTTCTAAGTCACGTATTCCATCAACGAAGGCTTGTACCAGATTTCCATCAATCAGTGCAGGGGCAGACTGGTAGGCTTTCCGAACGAGTTTTTCAACTTCCAGGGCCCACTGCTGTAGGTTCTCGGCACTTCGTTGAAAACGGTCCTTCAACTTGGCACGGAATACGAGCTCCAGGTGCGCGTCGCCGTATCTGGACTCCAACGCCTCCAGCAGCTGCTCGTAGGTAACGTCCTTGCCGATTGCCTCGAGAATAGTTAGGGCCTGGTCTCGGAGGCCCAAGGTGAGCGCGGTCATGGCTTGTGGTTTGGTCCATCCATTCGCCTTCATGACGGCCTCAAACTGGATTTTGTAAGCCGACCACGAAGATGTGCCGTCGAATGGAGGCACTTTAAAACCACGCGAAGATGGTGCAGCAACCACCGAAGCTACAGTCCCGCCGTCAGTCTTCAGTTCGCCCAAAGCCTTCTTTACCCCAGCAATCTGAACTTCGGCCTCCGAGATGCGATTCTCGTGCTGGTGGACCTGATCTTTCATCACTTTCAGGTCCTTGCCGAAAGTTGCATGAAGATCCTTTATGAGGATCATCTGCTCGTCTTGGCGGCGGGTTTGTTCCTCTTTGTCTTGCTGCAACTGCTCTTCCAACCGGCGAGCCTGCTCCTCTTGACGGCGAGCCTGCTCCTCTTGACGGCGAGCCTGCTCCTCTTGACGGCGAACCTGCTCCTCTTTGTCTTGCTGCAGTTGCTCCCGTAACTGGCGTCCCTGTTCCTGCAGCAGCGCCATTAAAGTAGACAAGTCTGGCGCCACTGATGCTGAAGAAACTCCAGATGGGCCAGCGACTGGCTCTGACGTAGGCTGGACACCACCCGGTGTCTGTGTCGGAGAATCTCCAAACCGCCTTTGGTCCATATCCTGCTGTCGCTGGCTTCTGGTACGGATACCCTCCGTGTCGTCCTTTGGTAGAATTGGCATAATTTATATCCCACTTCTGACACCAATTTGTTACGAGCTGGGTATGAGATAAATTAATTACTACCGATTAAACAACACAATAACTTTATTAATCACAAAACAATCAAAACTTAATCACAAATACACTACTGTTCACTATTCACTTAGATATCGCACTTGTAGTTTCACTTGGATTCGCTTCGTTGTGTCGCTAAAACAAGACTGCCAGTCGCAGCCCTGAGCGCTCTATTTATACTCGCCAACAGATACACCAGAATAACCACGAACATTCGAGAGGGTCATAAAAAAAACACTAACAAAAAATAGCAGGTACCTACTTACAAGGTTGGCATTACCTACTTGTACAAAACAAACAAATATGAACCTTATGCCCTAGGCGTACGGTCGAAATTCTAATGTCTTTGTTTAAATAGGTCGCGAGTTTGTACCTACCTAACTTTAAAACTAATAATAATAGAATTCTCTCGAACTTCTAACGTACACACATTGTAATCACTGGCTTTCTCGAATGTTCTAGTAGGTCCGATGTAACATTATATTAATTTATACAATTATGCAGTAAGTTAAGGGGCGGGTGTTGGCGTCTGTCCAGTTGTCATAATTTGGTACAACAGATTGAGTTGATTGAATTATGGGACTACAGTATACTCTTCACTTCTCTTGCTTGAAAAGACCGTCATAATACCGTACCGAGAGGGCGTAAAATTGCATATTAGGTACCCTAGGGAAAATAAGTTTCTTTTTTTTAATTTTCGTTGTCGGTGTTCGAAAACGCAAAGTCTATACTCATAATTCATAAAGAATTGACTTATTACTGTTCCATTAAAAAAAAAAACATTTTATTTTAAAAATGGAACCAAACGCGCCGAACACCGAACTTTTTGGCAGAATGTGTGCGTTGCATTCCAGCTACAGAGGAAATAAAAAAAGGCATTGGCGCGAAATTTTATGATTTTTTCTGTATTATTTATTTGAATTATAAGTAGGATTCCTTTTTATCTCCCACGTTTACCCCACAGACGACACAATATTATATTCGTCTTCACAGAGAACTGAAATTATGTTGCCGGGAAAAAGTATAAATTGTACATTTAATTTTTAATAAAAATTAACTATCATATTAAATATGGTTATTTTATTTTCTCGCAATCTTAGTAAAAAGTACGGTGTAACACACGGCGCTAAAATCCCATTATAACTCGGTTCTTAATTACTACCTCGCTAAAGCTCGGTAGTAAAACTACCTCGTCTATAATGGGTCATTTTAGCCCCTTGTATCACAATGTACTATTAATGCTATAATAATATTTTGCACTCTTGTATATCAAATAACTATTTAAACGTAGCAATTTTTTTAAGCTATTGCATAGCTTCTATCGCGGGCCTTGAGCGTGGAGACCGAATCCAGAAATTCCGTAACGAAAATAACCTAACACCCCATGTCACCCCATGTCAGATACCTAATGACAGTGACAATCTAGTTTTATTTTTAATATATTGCCGTAACTAGGAGTTGTAGGTTGTATACATGTGATGAAAAAATGGTTACAAAGAAGGTCTACTTCTTTGTAACCATTTTTTATCAACATAAGCAACTATAATAAAATTATTTATGTGTTTTATTTTTCCGCTTGTTGCCGGCTCGAGGACCAAACGCAGACTGAATGTTCAGGCTCGGCTTCCCATCACGATGAAATTATGAATTTTATAATGAATGTTCCACACACACATACACATAGAGCGCGGACGGCGCGCAAACACGCGGTCCGCTTGCTTGCGGCGCGCGGACCGCGCTCAGACGCCGCAAAAACGACGGGTTGTTATTTGTTTGACGTGTATGTGTATGTGTGCTTGGAACATTCATTATAAAATTCATAATTTCATCGTGATGGGTAGCCGAGCTTGAACATTCAGTCTGCGTTTGGTCCTCGAGTCGGCAACAAGCGGAAAAATAAAATAAATAAATAATTATAATTGCATAAGTTGATGAAAAATGCTATGCAATAGCTTTACCGCGGCAGTCCCCGAGTGCCACACGTCTTTTTTTATTTATTACTAGCTGACCCGCGCAACTTCGTCTGCGTAAGACGAACCAACAGTTCCTAAAATTAGCTCGTTCAACCAACCTAACAAACAAACTCTGCAGCTTTATAATATTAGTACAGATTGAAGTCAGTAACAATATGTTTTTCTCGAATAGGTTTACATTAAACGCCAAAATATTCAACTTATGTTTTTCCAAATAAGGACTCTTCCCTCGACAGCCTTACGTTTCCATCCTTGGAAACTCGACACTATCATACTCCAGCTAGGTCGAAAGTTCTCATCAAGTGGCATGACATGAGCCGAGACACGTTAACGCTGCTTCAAACTGTTGCGGATCTCTCGCATCTGCCTTCCTTCTCCAAAGTCAGACCTTCAATGGTAGTCATACTCCAGGCAGGTCAACACAATACGATGTAGATGCTGTAAAACCTATTGTAAATTCTTTTCGTCTCCAAGCCTCCATCATGAGACCTTCGATGACAGTCATATTCTTGCTATTTCTAAAGTTCTCATCAAGGTGCATTAAGTGAGCCCAATGACGATATTGCCGCTGTTAACTGTTGAAGATCTCTTGCTACTACCTTCAGTCTCCATCGTTAGACCATCGATGACAGTCATGCTCCAGCTAGGTTTAAAGTTCTTATCAACATGCACGAAATGAGCCTTAAACACGATAGAGCAGATTTGAAGT
This sequence comes from Xestia c-nigrum, assembly GCA_916618015.1. Lineage (NCBI taxonomy): Eukaryota > Metazoa > Arthropoda > Insecta > Lepidoptera > Noctuidae > Xestia > Xestia c-nigrum. The sequence continues at coordinate 11,651,588 of OU745255.1, read as the reverse complement.
GTTGCGGACCTCTTGTGACTGCCTTTCGTCTCCATCGTCAGACCTCCGATAATACTCATACTCTAGCTAAAGTTAATATCAAGGTGCATCAAATGAGCCTACACACGATGTAGGTGCTGTAACTGACCACAGTCTTACTTCAGACAGGTCTAAAGTTGTCAAAAAGGTTTATGAAATAAGCCCCAAAACGATCTTCTTCGATTCGACTTTATCGTGTGGTTAGTGCCTAACCTGCTGTCAGAGTTTTTATGCCGCCCAAGGTCCTCTGTCTTGGATTTAAATGCCGTCGAGAAATAACTCTCAGGCATGCTGTGGTTTTCTCACGATGTCTTTCTTCACCGAAGCAAACGATCTTTCCTTCCTTATCGTGTTGTTGCCTAACCTGGTGTCAGAGTTTTATGCTGCCAAATGTCTCTCAGGCATTTTGGTTTCCTCACGATGTTTCAGCAAGCGATGATTATACAATACGCACATGAATTCGAACACAACTATTTTCAATAAAAAATGGGACAAACTTTGCTAAACACGCTTTTCAATAAAAATAATAAAGACTTCTCCGGAAAAAGTTATGAGTCATCATCATCATCATCCATAGTCCGACTTCACCGACTGCTGGGTACAGGCCTCTCTTTGTTTGTGCCAAGCTCCACGCTCTTGTGCCAGTCTCATCCAGGATATTCCCGCAATGGCAACAATATCGTCTGCTTATCTCACCGCTGGACGACCAAAACTTCTGTTTGGATTTCTAGAATGCCACTTGGTCACAGCTTTACTCCACTTGACATCACCACGCCTTGCTGGGTGTCCTGCCCTACTCCATTTGATTTATCATCATTCATCATTATTTCAGCCGAAAGAAGTCCACTGCTGGACATAGGCCTATCAAGTGTCGCCACATTGACCGGTCTCGTGCGACTTCATCATTCGGTCAAGGTACCTACATAAAAAACAACAGGCGTTTAATAGAGAACTTCTTCCAAAAAACCAAACTTGAGACATCTGACACGGGAGGAGTCATTCCCAGAGTGGGAGAGGAAGTCATTTTGATGATTTCACATGATAAAAAAAGACATCTGACACGGGCGAATGCCAGTATCATTCTTTCACGGAAAATCATAACACCGTGATTCAGAAAATGGAGTCAAATGAAAAACGCCATTTATAGAGCACGAAGTTAAACTGCTAAAACATATGCATGGAAAGCGGTCGAACGGACACTCTACTGGCTTTGTAGATTCTTAAAGCAAGTCTTTTGATGGAGAGCACCGATTGATTTCTCTAAGTTATGCACAATAATAATTTGTGCATTAAATCAAACCACATTGGTTTTATAATTTACACGTAAAAGGCTACGTAGAGACACAGACGAAAATTAAAGAAATAGTAGAAAAAGGGTTCCGTCTGTGATCCTTTAACAGTTTAAGCGCCATGTTTACAGATTTATTATTTGAAATAAATGATTCCCAAACTGTCGTTTAAGTGTTAAAAAAATATGTATAAAAAAAATGATTTGGAAATATGTAAGCTTTAAAAAAACGAAATACTTTGTTATAAAAAGTGAAAACCGGGTGGTTTTTGAACGTGCGAACCAAAGTTATTATCGGAAATCTTACAGCATTACACAAAATCAAAAAACATTTTATGTCCGTGCTGAGGCTTGATCTTGCGACTCACTGTTCGAAAGGAGGTAGCCGTCACCATGGGCTATTTGTCCTCGTGACATTTTGTCTAAAATAATTATTCTATTACAATGCATGTTATGACAGTTGTCAGTTGTCAAACAGTTGAAAACTATAGACGAAATGCAATATTGCTAATCCCTGTAAGTAATTAGCGTGATAATATATAGCCTATGTCCTTCCCTAGGTTGAAATACATCTCCTTGCCAAATTTCATTACGATCCGATCAGCCGTTTTGTCGTGAAAAGGTAGCAGACAGACAAACAGAGTTACTTTCGCATTTATATAATAGTATGGAGTATGGATATGGAAGTATGGAAGTATGGATATGGAAGTATGGATTACAATATTACATATAAATAAAAAATAACCTAAAATAATAAAAAGTAACTAAATTAACATACTTAAACAAAAAAAATGCGTCAAAAATCTTCTCTTCGACGCTGTCAACTGGTATGGTTCCCAAGAGACGAGCGGCGTTGGTACGTTGTATTGTATGGCAACACTAAGCCGCTAGCCGAAGTAAAAGCCAGCCCTTCGGTCGCGGGAAGTGTCGAAACTTTTTTTGGTTAAAAAATATTTCGCTTTATAACAACGGCCAACTTATCCCATTTATCACTTCTTTAAACTTAAGTCACTGTCGAGAAGTATTAGCAGAAAAACTAATTACACTCTCCAGCTTCAGAAATCTCTAGCACTCACACGATCGGAAAGCACTTGCAACTTTACCGATGAAACAATCCCTAACTTGGGAAACCCCTCTTAATTCAAAACGTGCTTTCAATTTCGATGTACTTGCTTTAAGGGTAGTTATTGGTTTTGGTAGTTATGTGAACTTCGTTATAGAGTTCGGTTAGCACTAAACGTATCATTCTTAGTCTTTTGTATTGCAAACGAGCCATACAATGGTTTAAATTTTGTTTCAGAAGTGAAAACTTCTTTAGGCGCGTTGAACACTTTTTGAGTGAATAAAAATCATGGAAGTTGAATTGATCAATGTTCATACAGTTGAAAACAAATTCAGTAGCTACGGAACTGATATGTGATCCCAAAAATGTACACATAAGTAAAAAAAAATGTACATCTTTTTCAGTAAATCTTACATAGGAGCAATAAGAAATGTTGCAAGCGGGATATTGACGCGAATGAAGTCGCGGGCAGAAGCTAGTTATAAAATAATCGAGAAAGCACTCAAAACGTGTTTTCCGTTAAAACACGAAACGAAAAGATATTAATGCTGTTATTAAAAATGTGATATATTTAAATCCATACGAAATCGATAATCATTTATGTTTTTCAGTTATAAAATGACATTTTCTTTATTAAGTAATGAAATGCACTACAAATATTCAAAATGCATTTAAATGCTTTCAGTTAATTACCTAGTGAAAAGCTTTTCTTTTTGTAATTCTGTAATCGATTCATTCAATCGGTAATGTGATGAAATCTATCGTTCTCATTTGTCTCTACTTCCATATTGAGAATTGAGCTGATTTTTCATATTTTGAAATAGGTAAATATGACTAATTTTTTAAACTACATCTCAACCTATTTCATTTTGGCCCACCGTTTTCAATCTCCATTACGAACAGATGAACGCCGTGTAAACGGGTCTATGCGTAATTTTATTACAAAGTTATTCATTGAGTGACGCATTTCACACTGTATATTGACATTTCAATTTCCGTCAAGTATTTTTAGTAATCACAAGTCGGAGTTACACCCGAATTTTTTATGAAAATTTATTGACAATATTCCAGCCAAAGTTTCTTCGTTAAACACTCAACATTTTACATTTATAATGAACAAAATGTTAAGGATTTTTGTTTTTAATTAAACTTAATTTAAAATTCTAAGAGACGGTACCTTCTTATTTATTAAAAAAGGGAGGAGGTATCTAAATTATGAATGCAACTTAATTTCCATTAACTCGGCGTTATCTGTCGCATAAACCGTCTTGTTTTCCAAAAAGAGATTTAATCTCGGATTAAAAGACCTCTTTGCATTTACACTTTCTTTTTATGTTTTTTGTTACTCTTAAAATAAATAACTGCCTCTTTAGCTGCTGAAATCTCTGGTTTGATGACCTGATTCAGCAAAACGTCCTTGAGTTAGTCAAGTATTGTGTTGAATGGTTGGTGCAGTGTTTGAGCGATCGACTTCTGCGCTGCCCGCACGGAACAAATATTTGTATGGTCTATACAGATACTTTTTCCGGGTCTAGCTATTTATGTATGTGACGGGTCTGGCTGTTTGTGAGAGTCAAATGTTTGTAAACCGCTCACGTCACAGGAGAAATTTTAACTGTGGGAAACGCTTAAAAAAAGAAAGACTCGTTCATATTTTAGTGCTCGAATATAACTGGTAACATGTGAATGTACTAGGTCATCTGAGTAGAGGAAGACCAAAGAAACGATGGATGGACTGTGTTAAGAAGGATATGGTAAGAAAAGAAGTGTCTGATGAGATGACGAAAAATAGAGGAGTATGGAAGAAGAATAACATGCTGCGCCGACCCCAAATAAATTGGGATAAGGGCAAGAGAATGATGATGATGATGATGTGAATGTACTAGGTACACCTGCTAACCCCTCTCGGAGTACTAAAATAGAACTAGTGGTATAAATCGCCTCGCGGAGCCTCAACGTGCCTTTTCATTCCTGTGAAGGATCGTGTCATAAGTTGCCCCTCTCAGACGCGGAGCCTCAGATCAACTGCAGCTTAACTGAACTATTTTAACGATGCAATTTATTATGGTCGATATCCGTAGCAGACCGGATGGTTAGGACTGAATAATGTGCTTTCAGATCAACGGTTCGGCATAGCATTATTGTAGAATCGGTTGTGAGCTCTTTGAGAGTCAAATTAAAATGAATGTGCCCCTCATTTGTGTACAACATGATTAATGAGGAGTCGGTATTATGAACATCATTTTTCACCTTTGTTTGAATAGGTTTTCAGTGTTATGTAATCTATACTAATCTATACTAATATTATAAAGCAGAAGAGTTTGTTTGTTTGTTTGTTTGGTTGAACGCGCTAATCTCAGGAACTACCGGCTCGAATTGAAAAAATATTTTTGTGTTGGATAGTCCATTTATCGAGGAAGGCTTTAGGCTATATAACATCACGCTACGATTATTAGGAGCGGAGCAGGAATGAAAAATGTTGCAAAAACGGAGTTCTTTTTTTCGTTTCGTTTTTCTCTCTTATGTGACGCAGACGAAGTTGCGTGGGTCAGCTAGTATTTTATATTTATGTTTGTTAAACCTACAAAAAAAACACAGATAATCCATCCAAATATCAAAGACAATCCATCAGAAAGTATAAACGAAACTAACACTCCTCTTCACTGTATTTAATCTCCTCACAACTGAAAACGGTACACATTCAATAAATAGGCGGATTAAGGTTTAACTAAATACCCGTGAGACTCAACATACACTTCTTTCACTTCTTTTCAAACTTTATCAGAATCCATGTAGAAGCCTGAAAAATAAAAGCTAGAAAATGTAGGAGGATATCGTGTTTCCAAGAAAATGTTGCAGGAAAACGGCTAAGAGTTGGTGTATGATAATTTCCTGTATATTCGCAAAATGTTATTATCGAATACATGTAGTCAAATAACTTTTTCCTTATCGGATCTTCGTAAACAGAAGGTAAACATAAATCGAGAGGATACAGGATATTGTATGTGTAAGGATAACTCGTAGAATGGAAGTGTTGGCTGCCCACAGTACACATAACTTTGAGATACGTAGGTAAGCAGATACTAGGCAAATAGATCGAGTTTTGTTTGTAGATAAATGTTATTCAAGACACGTTCTTCTCTGAAATTGTATCTTTCTGTGTAAGCCTCTTTGCAAAGTTATTTGTCCCATGCTGCTACTTACAAGATATTAATTAATTAATACGACTGTCCAGATAGCGTACGAAAATAACATCCAAACAATTAGTTACGTGTTTGGGCTATAAATGGATTAAATAATAGAAAACTAATGTACATTCACTGTCACGGTCTGTGGAGCTAAAAAGGCCGCTTTTGCAGAACATAATAAGAATCACAATTAAAAAAGAATATTAAAATGGACTTAATAGACATAAGCATACAGTATATTTTAAGAATTTGAATGTTCTGCTAAAGCGGCCATTTTAGACCTCCTGAAAATAGATATAAGTCTGAATATACGTTATGATTATATAAAATATGTCAGGTTAAAAATAAGTAGCAAAGTATGAGGCTGATTTTAAAAATATGTTGATAATTAATTATACTCCGAAAAGTTGTTGGTGCCAATAAAGTTTGTTTGGCACCGCCAACGCTTTTAATAAAATTCTGTATTTATAATGTAGTTATTGACATTTTCGTTCTTGGAAAGGAAATGTCTCGAATCTGGGTCAATTAGGAGTTTTCCAAGTTAATTACGGACAACATAAGATATCCGGAGGTTCTTGTGCGATTGCGGCGGAAATCATTTTCGCGGTAAATCGTACCTACATGACATGGCAAAATAAAACAGTGGCTGGAAGCGCATGATCCTTTCCAGTTTCTGTTGGAAAAAATCTACTATAGACCTAAATCAGTAACTGTCCATCGGGACAGTTACTGATTTGGGTCTGGTCTTAATTTCAACACAGAAAACCAAATCGTGAACTTAATTAATTGAACATCAACTTATAGAATTCACTTTTCGTATTATTTGGTATGCATAATTTAAAAAAAAATAGCATTCTGCATTCTGATAAGTGTACGAAATTTCATACTCCTCCGTCCGCGCACCACCTCCTCCGTTCGTGAAAAAGGGAACAAAGTTTTTGCTTCACGTTTAAATAAATTGTCAAACGTCAACAAAGTCGTTGTGTATAGTGTGTGTAATGTTTTATTTATTAATGAATGTATTTTTATGAATAATTAAAAAAAAACATATTAGCGTTCTGCACTCCACCTCATATACTAAATTTACGTGTGCGAAATTTCGTACTCCTCCGTCCAAGCAATTTTCGTAAAAAGGGGTACAATGTTTTCTCTTCACGTATTAATATTATGATTTTTATTAATATAGAACGAATTGACCGTATTTTCAAAGTTAAAAAACACAGTCCCTGTACTACTGTTACTCATACTTAACCGATGCGATCATTTCAGTCAGACGACAATCTTCCCATAGACACTGTCACAAACCTGCTGCTCTGTCACTGAGATGCTTCAAAGAAACCTCGACATGTTTTCCGATCTGGAAATTAAACCCAGTGAGCCAGACTATCCAATCAACCAAACAAATAACTTTATTTTTGCAAGAAAACAGATTCTTTTGCAAAAAAATACACATATTTTTTTTGTAAAAGGTACGTTTTCACGACCTATCGTCACCCGTGTTACGATAATTCGAAAGTGTTGCCAGCTTAAACACACCTGCTACGTTTTGAGATGTAATCTGTCAAACGTATGTTTTTCAGTCTACAGGGAATGTAAATAAAGTCCGAGAAATAAATCCATCTTGAATAACAACTGTAAACCCTTTAATTCGAAACACGGTATTCCAATTCAAGATGGCTGAAATTCACGTTAGTTTTCAAGTCTCCAAGGAGGACCCAAAGAATTTCCAGTATTTCTTTTTAAATGAAAAAACTAAGGAGCGTTAAATCTCAGTCCATGCTCTTTTCACTTTTTTTAAGTTGATCCAAAATAGTTTATTGCAGCCAAGGAAAGAAATATGAAAAGAAGCTTATTTGTGTTCTTTCATAATTTTCAATATTTAAACTATTTATTTCCTACGCAAAACCTAAATTAAACACTGTTTAATTTTCAGTAGATTTAATAAAATGTGTTTTCTATTGCGTTTGGCTCGGATAAAATTGTAGAAAATTGTGTTTATTTCTTCTTATCCACGTTTAGTTAAACTCACATGTTGTCTTCTTAGTCCCTACGGTTACGGACTATAATCCGGCTTATCTTGTTTTTCTTGGTACGTTAATCCACTGAGAGTATGCCCTGTATGCCCAGTGGAGCTCAGTACACTTATATCTAATCCTATCTTGTTTTTTATCGGTTACATTGTCAATTATTAAAAGACAACGGAATCTTCTTGATATTCAAAAGGGTTTCTACCAGTTTTCATCGGTATACTGTACGGGGGAATGGACTTATATCTAAATTAATTCGAGCCCTATAGTGAGGATCGAGTTTTGTACCACTAGACTCGTTCATATTATATTATGTCACCGTAAGATTGCTCTCTAGCGATATTGTAAACTCTCGAGTTATTGTCAACTGAACATACGGAAGTATCTCTGCCCCCATAATCGGGACTTGGGGCACCCCCCCGTTAGGTTAGTTAGGTTCCTGTAAACCCTGCACTCGGAAATAGTGGCCCCGCGAAGTGGGGCTCCGTTGACTATGTTTTTAGGGGAATTTAAAGTGTTTTAAGGTTAGGTTATATTAATCGATATTTCTCAGGAATGGTACAGTATCTTTTCATGGGGGTGGTACCACTGGGCAAGGGGGACCCCTCCTTCCCTCAACAACGCGTGAGTTGACTACCATCGCATGCATTTCACGAAAAATAATGCGTTTTATTGTAAGCAGTATGTTCATTTGACAATAATTCGAGACTTTACAATATCGCTAGAGAGATTACAATATAACGTGTTTGACAATTTTACGGTGACATAATATATTGTGTAGACTTAACAATACGAATAGTAATGTCCTTAAAAATAATAATGATGAATTAAATAATTTTCCAGACACAACCTGTCGATTCTAGGTTTCCATAACATACGTTATTCATCATCATCATTCTCTTGCCCTTATCCCAATTTAATTGGGGTAAGGGCAAATCATTACATACGTTATTATTTAAGATATTTCTCACATTTCTAATTCTGTCTGACCCGTCGGGTTATTGTCGCTTCGATAACTTGAGGCTAAATCAGAATTCAATCAAATGAAACTGGCCATGATCCGCAATCAAGAGTGGCCATAATGAAGACGCTTATAGCTCTTGGACGCAGTTTATATTTGCTGATCGCTTTCAGTTTGTATTTGAGATGCGCCCTAAAAGTCCATGAGCAACTGGCATTAGGTGTATTAGGAACTGGGTGTAAAGTTCCTCATCCTCGATTGTAAAAAAAAGAAAAGGAGATTCCTCCGACCAGACGGGTGTCTGGAGGGCTTCTGTCCGACATTTGTTGTCCTCGCTGATAACTTTGACAGCGCGTAGCAAAATTTCTTATTTCTTATCATGTGTCATACATGGCACTGATGTTCTTTTAGTATATTTGGCTATGTTACTAATGTTACACAGTATATTTTATTAACAGTTACATTTCTTTCTCAGGTGATCTAATGGACGTGCTAGCGCTGTTCACGTCGTCGGTGAACTTCGTGCTGTACTGCAGCATGAGCAGGCAGTTCCGCTGCACGTTCGCCCGGCTGGCGCGCCGGATGCTGTCCGCGGCTGAAGAACCTGCCAAACTAGCCAATAAGTTAGAACCGACCACGCAGGTATCTCAATGTTAGGACACCTAGTTTGTTATCAGTGTTTCATGTTTGTGAGTAACGCAGTCAAACTTAACATGCTGTAATGGCTAGTCTCGAGTCTTGGTATTTGTCGTTTTATCTCAATTCAAATCAATCGATGTGCCGTTCTTAGTCGCGCAAAGAAGTCCTAACACTGTGAAGATTGTTCTCTCACATCCCGTATGGAACTATAAACACGGTTTTCAGTATGAGAGAGCGTGAAAACACTGTGTATCTCAACTCCTTTATTTTAACCCTAGCTTATATTATTCCAAACACAAAGCGACATAATTAGTAAAGTTCAAGTAATGTTTGGTCACTGTAAGTTGCCCAGGCTATTTTCTTTGAATAATAATTTCATAACTAAAATCCTGAATTTATGAATCACTGGAACAAAAATCATGTTCCTCTAATGAATTAAATCTTTGGTTATGTCGCACGTTCGACAAAATTCATGTCAATTTTAACAGAACGCCATGTTTTCTACACTGCTACATTGAATGGCGTATTAGTACATAAATATCTTTTAATCGAAGAAAACTTAAACCCAGTTTCCGGAATCACGTCCCTAAGTTCCAAGACGTTTATCTTCGAAACTTCAGCGGCTCCAATCGGAAATCAATCTATTCTTAACTATCTAGGGCCCAGTTTCCGATGTGTTACTAATTCTGCTTCGCTTAAGCGCTGTAGTATCGTGTGCTTTATGGTGAGCGGTATAAATACGAGTATATATGTAATGTTAATTAATTTGCCAACAACATTCTTTTTGTAAAATAACATCACGCCTGTTATCCCAGGAAGGTTAGGCAGAGGTGTACCGAATATTACACCAACAATACGCCAGTTATGTTTCATCACCATCATCATTTCAGCCGAAAGACGTCCACTGCTGGACATTATCCTCCCACAAGTGTCACCACATTGACCGGTCCCGTGCGACTCGCAACCTTTACCAGGTCCTCGGTCTCTCAACCCATCGTCTTTCGATTCGCGGTCGCCACTCCAGAAATTTTCGGCCCCATCGGCCATGTGTTATGTTTAAGTCTCATGTAATAGGGGGCCAGCTTATTGCCATCAGATGGCCGCAGGTCCAGACTCCTTGGCTGCTACTTAAACATTCCTTAGGGGAAAAACCAAATATCATTGCCCGACCTGGGAATCGAACCCAGGATCTCATGCTCAGCAGTCGCGCTTCGACCACTAAAGTCCATGTTCACCGAAAAAGGTAACGGTCTGATTATCGAAAAACAGCTGTCACTGTGACATGTTCCCATACATAAATGTGTTTTAAACAGCTGTTTTTGGACAATCAGACTGTCATCTTTTTGGTGAACATGGACCAGCGAGGTTATTGTATAGCTGGCTTATTTTCAGATATACCTTTATATTATAGTTTTAACTTAACACAAAGAAAAATATAAAAGTCTAATAAAGTTGGGTCACTCAACATGCCAAGTTATTTTCTTTGAAGCGTAATTTCACGACTGAAATCTTGAACTTTGAATCACAGTTCTCAAAAGTTCTCCATATCAAAAGTGCAATCAAGATAGCAGAATTAATGTTCTCTTGAAAGGCCAGAATGAACATCATAATTTATCCTAACTTTCGTGCAGACTATTTACTACTACCAAAGTCTTTAGTTTGTTAACAGACCGAAAACAAAAAGCTTTTGTTAAGCAACAAGAAGAATAAGGAGAATGTATGAAATTAACTAAGTATCCACAAATATTTATACCTACATGTACCAATACAAAAATAATAAGAGGAGAATAGAATACTCTTTATAATGTACACCATAAAAAAAAGAAAAGCCACTCAGGTCAATCTTTAGGTTAAGCCGTGCTTGCCTAGGTTGGTCTGTGGATGGGTGATCACCCATTGCGTACCGACGAGTTTCCTACGTGCCTCGCAAAGAACGTTAAACGGTTGGTCCCGGCTGTCATTTATACATCTTTGAAGTCTTTTCAGGTAGTCAGTGACCAAAAATTCCCAAGGGGTATCATGTTACCCAATACTAACTGGGCTGTGGAGGTCGGACCTAGGCAGTCGCTCCATGTGAAATACTGGTATTCAGGTGCATCCGGTAAGACTGGAAGTTGACCCCAACATAGTTGGGAAAAGGCTACGCAGATGATATACTAACTAAAGAGGTCTCAAAAAGAAAAGTCATGCAAATGAATTATAAAATAAATGTTTTACGGGGCTAATATTACCTATCTGTTATGATCATAAAAGCAAAAAATGAAACCTTTTGGGAATACCAAAGCTTTTATGAAAGAACAAAATAAATCTAACACCTGTTTCAATCGTAAATACACTTAGGTTACAGCACCTGTAGTTCAGAGCATGATTTCACGAAAATCAGAGCCATAACTCCCTTAAATAACCGATAAAATATCAAGGAGGATGTCAGGAGTATTCGTAACTTGATAAGATTTTTTTTTAAACGTTGTCCCGCACTAGGAACTTCTTATCCTATACCGTGTGGGTGGGCTTACAAACAGCCAGACCCGAAACTATACACCTGTAAGCCATACAAATATTTGTTGAATGTTTTAATCGAATTTAACCTCGCAAGACTAAACGCAGCCCTCGCAAGACTAAACGCAGCAGCCAATCGCTCAACCGCTGCGCCAACCGTGTCGTCAGATATAAATATTTGTTATGTTGTACTTACAAATCCAGCTACTTTTAAAACAGACATCATTAGATTTAAATTAAACAAAAAGTTAACAAAAATTATGAAAAATAAATATTTATTTATTTATTTATTATTTATTTATTTATTCATGTACATACAAAATACTTAAAAGGACAATATATTAACATAGAAGAGCACAAAGGTACTGCTTATTTCAAAAGAAATTTCTTCCAGCAGACCTGCGAGAGGAAAGTCTGATAAGAAATGTAGACACAGTGTGTAGAAAAGTCAAACAAGAAAATTTAAATTAAAACTTAAAACAAAACTATTACTATTTAATATAAACATATAACATACTACAATAATTAATAAAAAATAAAAGAAATAAAATTGTAATTCTGACTTTTCTATATCAATGCGTTTGAAAGTCTATTGATAAAAAATAAATCCCTTGCCATGCCGTCCCGGTCTGCTAAGGCCTTAAAACGTATGACGTCAATCGGTAACCTTCCGTCCTGTTGCATATACCGATACTTTTATAAAACGACGATAATCCTTTAATCTCTTCATTAATTTTAAGCTGAGCATGTTTTGATAGCTCGTATGTGTCGCTACGCTTTAGCAAACTAAGTAGCAATTAAGAACGTATTTGATAAAAAAATCCATTTGGTTTTATATCATTTCCAGACTTGTTTTTTTCACATTTTATATTAGAAGTTTCTTCTAATAATCGTCAAGTTATTTTTAAGTATTTCGATGTTGTGGAATAATACAATTTTGCACGGAGCGACTGATCTAGCTAAAATAATATTTATTTTACTTTGAGTCTTCTGTCAAGTATTATTAAATATCCTATTGATTACCTCGTGGTTTAGTAACAGCCACGGATTCTGGATTCATGCCCGGTTGACGCAATAGGCTCACCCCTGTTACATTGGACTTATACATAACTGGCAAAGTCTGGGTTTACTATAAGGTATCACACATCTGCCTAACCCTATTGGCATTACTAGCGTGATGTTACGTGTCATTAAATTACTTTCTCCAAAAAAAAAATAAGAATTCGACCAATTTCCCTTCGATTCAAGAACAAAGGCGGATCATCGACATCCCATCCATATTGTTTGAAGGCTGATGGAATTATAATTAGTTGTAACATCCATCTGGGGATTATGTTGTGACATCACAATGTGTGTGTGTGTGTGTGTGTGTGTGTGTGTGTGTTAATTCAATGATCATTTGTTCACAGGTCACCGGGCCGCTATAGCGCCAAATTCCCGCCCTCATCCGGGTGGTAGAAGAGAGTATTATATAAATAACGATACAGGTAAGAAACAAAAATGTTTTCCAGTATTTTGTAAAGTACCTAGTGTCACAACTGTTTGACCTCTCAGTTTAGCACGTTTTATGCTGAGTATATCATGAATATCCTTTTAACTCGGTGTGTTTGCAGATTTTTTATGTTTAGTTTTATAATTTCGCTCTTTTAGTAAAGCATATTTTATGGGTAAGCTTCTACTACTTCTGCATTATTTGGGGTGAGGGGTTCATAGGGCAAAAATATGTGTGTAATTTCAAACTTTCACTCATATTTTTGCGCTATGGGAAATTCACTTTTGTATAGAACAGCTGTTTGTTTTTTTTAATTACCCATGAAAAGTTGTTATGTGCCTACTGAATACATGGTATATGCGTCAATGTATTCCACCCTGTATAAAAGAAAAGTACAATATTTTATCGTGCCCTTCGTGCAAAAATATTTAGGATTTTAATATCGAATGTTTATAAACAAGTTTCATATCACGACATTTTTGTTTATGAAATAAAGTATTACAGCTTACAGCTGGAAAGTTGCAAACTTCAAGTGCCTACAAGCTTGATAGATCGGTAGCAACTTACGGATTAAATAAAATACCAGCAATTGTGTCGATATAGATATTTCTGCATCGTTTATTGATGTTTACAAAGAATAGTTTTAATGAAATAGATACTATTTACAAAGTATAAGACGATAACATAGCCGTAACTTTATTTCAAGTAGCCATACTTTACTAAGTGGTTCTAATAAATGAATAAGTATTCGTTAGAAAACATTGTTTTTCATTATTCCAGATTGAAATTGTACTTTGTTTTTGTAAGATTTGTCTGCAAAAGGGCAGTTAAATCTCTCTTTTGCATAACCATCCATTATGTTCTTAACTGAGATGATTAGTAGTAAACCCAACACTGCAAAGCACTAGCATAAATTGATGTTTATGCGTTAAATATGGACCGATGGTATTAACGTCTGGTCTCACAGTGTGTGTTTGGCAAACACGAGCTAAAGATTTGCTTATACAACGTGATTGATTGACGCAGTTGCATAGTCTTATGGTCAAGTTTCAATCACCATCTGTTCTTTGACGGTGGCTCAATTACTGAACTGTTATGAAGTGTCAATCATACGAGTTTATTAATGATAAAGATATACGGTCTGTTTGATGATCAATCTGTTCGGAATAACGATTGATTTACTCTGCTACCTGTTTTGGTACTAGGCATTAAAACACCATACCTACGTTTGACAGACCCTTGTCATTTGGCATAATGTATTAACTTTCATTTAAAAGTTTTAATGCAAAACTTCAATTAGAAGCAAGCAATACAAGGCACTTACTGCGATCCAAGATTACTTTATATTAAAAAAGAAAGCAGTTAAAAACCGTACGGAGATTATATTCCCTTTTTCAACTCGCAAAGTCACTCAAAAAGCAGAGCAGATGTTGTCAAAAACCTCTTCGAGTCAAAGAGATACTTGAGTGACGTTAAGATTATCCCAGGGGAAAAAGTGTTAATTGTTTTGGGCCCGCCTGGTCTTTGCATTTATTATTCATATTATATCAAAAAAAAAAAAAAAAAAAAAATGAACCCGGAATCGTAATATCACAATAAAAAGCTATGATTTTTGCGAGTCAAATCATTCTTGTTGAGGTCAATGTCATTTGACCGAAAATACTTAAGTGAATAGGGGCGTTTTTTCTGTTTACTAAAAAAAGTACGGTATTAATTATAATTTTAGCAGAAATGATTATATTAGAATCAGAACAGAGTATATAAATAAATACCTATTATTAAACTTAAGAATTAAGAATTTTAATGCTATTTTATTTTTTTTTTTTCAATTTTAGGAAAACTTACAGCTAAAACAGACAGCGAGTAATAGTTTAAACAAAATATGGCCAATTACAAGTTTCCACATGTAGTATATAAATAATATGGCATGCAAAAAAAGACATACATATAACACCAAACAGAAGAGTCACTAAATATAAGCACGCTCGAAGAAGATATTAGTTAAGGTTTTCTTCAATTTAGCGGTACTAGTATTAAAAATGTCAATCTCAGCTTCCCGGCAGGTTGTGTTGTACACACGACTCGCTCTCACCATGTAAGAGTTCCGTCTATACGTCGTAGTTACCACTGGGGTGGATAATAAATGAGGTCTACGCAAGAACACAGACGGCACTCGCAGCCCCATTTTGTGCAGCAACTCGGTAACACCAGTTGTTCCATTGGCGATCTTGAACAGAAACACAAGATCTGATATTTTTCGCCTTTCAAATAGTGGAAGGATATGAAATTTTTTGCAACGGTTGGTATAATTTGTTGAAAACGTTTTAGACCGGTATTGAATGTGCCTTAGAAACCTTTTCTGTATGCTCTCAATACGACTTATGTAGATATTGTAATTGGGGTTCCAGACCTGAGAAGCATACTCTAAATGACTACGGACAAAGGAACAGTATAATACACACATCAAAAGTGTCTAGGGATCAAGCATTTTTATGCGGATTTCTTGAGATTGAGATGTGGCTTTGTAATAAATTTATGATTTTATAAATTTATATGGATCCTTTTTGGTGCATTTCATAATTTGAATCAGGAACTGTGAATCAAATTCGAGTAAAAGATGAAAATCAGCTGTCAATATTTTCCCTATAAAAACATACAACGCATTGAAGACATTATTAGTGCTACTGTTTCCCTACTACTGATTAAAACCAACGTTATTATGGAGCGGCGACGTCATTTAAGCAGGGAAGAAATGCTCAGAGCCGTGGGAATGATAGAAGCTGGTTCCCGGCAACGTACTGTGGCTTTAGCTCTGAATACAAGTCAGAGTGTTATCAGTCGACTTTGGACACGTTACCGAAGCACTGGTACCGTGGCTGAGCGCCATGGAGGACGGTATCGCTGCACCACACGGAGACAAGACCGATACATTCAAATCTTAACTCGAAGAGCTCCAACAATAACCGCCATGATGTTAGCCGTGAGGCTTCATCACTCTTCAGGGAACTTAATTAGCGACCAAACAGTCAGAAACCGCTTGCATGAAGTGAACCTTCATTCCCGAAGACCGCTACGGGTACCACCTATAGTAATGCACAATCGTAGGATTCGATATCAATGGGCTCTTGAACACAGAAATTGGGCAGAAGAACAATGGCGTTTCGTGTGCTTTTCTGATGAGTCTCGTTTTGGTATGAGACCGGATACAAGACGTATACGACACTGGAGAACCCCTGGACGCCAACAGCGATTAAAATCCTGCCAGGAAGTCCATCCTTATAGTGGTGGAACCATCATGGTATGGGCGGGTATTTGGATCGGCGGAAGAACTGAGTTGATTTGGATCAGAGGCAACCTCAACGCTCAAATTTATGCTGAGACGATTGTATCAGACGTCATCGTTCCTCTACAAGTGCAAATCGGTCCCTTATTTCAGTTAATGCATGATAATGCACGACCGCACACCGCAAGAGTTGTAAGACAGACTCTCGCCGCAGCTAACATCAATGTCCTGCCCTGGCCTGCTCAGTCGCCAGACTTGAATCCGATTGAGCATGCATGGGATATGCTACAGAGAAGAGCTCTGCCGAATATGGAGGGTATCCAGTCGCAAGAAGACCTTTTTTTGTTGTTGCAACGAACATGGGCGGCCATTCCACAGCGTGATTTGGATGAACTCATTTTGAGTATGCCAAACCGATGTTCTTGTGTTGTTAGTGTTCGCGGTAGAAACACGGATTATTAATTGTTTAAGTTACCCAATAAAAATTTAAAGAAAACTGTTATTTCAGTCTTTTTTTCGAACTTTTGTGTTAGTGGTTCAAATGTCAAAAATCCCTTTATTAGGAAAATGGCAAATTTCTTTATTAATGCAAAGGTGACTTGGTTTATCGTTACTGTGACAAACGAAAACACTTTATTTGATGAATCCTTAAAGAAAATTTTAATTAATATCAATCAGGAGAAAAGTTATTGCAAAAATATATGTTGATCCCTAGACACTTTTGATGTGTGTATTTTGATGGTTTTTATGTTTTTGAACTCCAAGGACAACCGGAGAATGAAACCAAGTGCCTTTGATGCTTTCTTGACTATGTTGTCTATGTGCGTATCAAAGAGAAGCTTAGCGTCAAAGGTAACTCCCAGGTCCCTGATAGTGTTGACCCTATTTAGGACAGTATCAAAAAGCGCGTAATTATGGACGATCTGGATAGGTTTCCGTGTAAAGGAGCAGACAAAACACTTGGAGACATTCAAATCCAACTTATTATTAAGACAATAGTCTTGAAAACTATCAAGGTCCGCCTGTAATAGATGAGCATCCGCCGGGGTATTTATTTGTCTCATTATCTTCATGTCATCAACGTACAATAATAATTTTGAATACTGGAATGAAGAAGAGATGTCGTTGATAAATATGTTGAACAACAGTGGCCCCAGCAAGGATCCTTGGGGGACTCCCGAAGGGACATTCATAGGCTTAGAGCAGTATCCATTCAGAACTACAGTCTGACATCTGTTCTCCACATAGGACTTGAACCACCGGTAAAGATCGCCCCTGATGCCCACAGATAAAAGTTTACGCAACAGTATCACATGATCTATCCGATCGAAACACTTGCTGTAGTCGGTATATATAACGTCGACTTGGGACCTTTGTGACATACACTCGGAGAGGTAGTCGCTACAGACAATGAGATTAGTCGTGGTCGACCGACCCCTCACGAAGCCGTGCTGGCTTTCACTCATGATGTGCTTGAGTATCGAAGAAACCTGTGCTTGCACAATTTTCTCCAGTATTTTAGCAAACACACACAGCTTCGAAATAGGTCGGTAATTCTCGACCAATGTCCGTGACCCTTTTTTATGTACCGGTGTTATATATGTTACTTCCATATTAGAAGAAATTGAATTTGAAATGAATTAAAGGTTTAAACTAAAATCGCACATATGGTTTAAACAATCAACGTGGCAACGGAACATTATAAATTCACTTTTTTAGTGATTGTGAGTGATTGTGAAGTTTCTGTTTATTTTGGTTTTCGTAAGTGTTTTTGCTGATTTTTCGCATTTATTCCGGTTAGAAACGGCTTAGTTAATTTAACCACTGGAATCTAGAGGTTATAAGGAAGAAATCAATGTACGTTTCATTAATAAATGCTACAATATATGCGGGCGGCATTAGGCAACCCACATAAATCCATCGTTCGAATATTATACGAACAATAAAAAATCTCCTTTCAAGAAAACGGTACCATAGTAATTCCACGATCAACTTCGCGTAGTAAGAACGTAACTATTTACTGTTTCTCGGTGCCTTACAAGTCCCTTGTGTCTTTTATTGCCAGAACCTAGTGCGACGCTTTAACGTAGGTAACGTTAAAGCGTCGCACTAGGTCTTGATATAATCCGTTTAGTTAGTCCGAGCACAACTTACCCAGTTATTTATTGGTTTAGCCATCGACATGAAATACCAATCTCGTTGAAAGCAATCTGTTTCAATGAAACCTGACTCCTCATGGAAGCCTTATTAGCTTGGGCAAAAATAAATAGGGTAATGGCTCTAACTATTAAATGTTTGTGAAATTTCAGGGACAAAATTGTTAACACATTCACTGTCCACGAAAAGAAACAATAGTTAAACAATCGCTCTGAACCATATTATGTGGCTCATAGGACAGGAAAAGGGTTAAATCAATTATATAGGTGATTTATAATTGGTGTCAATGAAACCTTTCGGCTTTGGGTCTAAAAGTACCTCATGTTGTAACTATACCTAACCCAGGTTTAGTTACAATATAAGATACTTTATATTGTAACTAACCTGGGCTAGGTTTAGGTTCTACTCAAATCACAAAATTCAAAATAGAGCTTCCAAACCAATAACAACAACTTTTTCGCCAGGGGTTAAAACTGTAATAAAACGTGGGCCACATTCTGTTATCACAAAAGCTTTGACGTGGTTCGTATTCACAAATATCTGACAGAGGTACTCTTCTTGTTAAATTTAGTTGTAGTAGTTCGGTATATCAGCGTGATTCACAAAGCATTTTTGAATTGAAAAGTATTCAGTCAACTTCGCTTTGTGAAATCGAATGCTGTTGCATGAATTTTAAACGTACATCTAGGCTACATGAAACTGTCGAAATAGACAAGACAACTTATTTAAATCGTGGTTTGCATGTTGTGTGTTTGTTTTAATATACAGGTAAAGCTAAATAGAATAAGTGTTTAACAAACGCAGACGTGTGAGCTGACTAGACGTTAATTAATCCCACCGGTCCATATTTAACGCATAAACTTCAAAAATAGTAATTATTATTCTGGTACTTTGTATCCTAATGATGAAAGTACTCACCTACAATTATTTTGGTTTACGTATTTAAGGCTCCTCATTAGCGAATTGACTGTTTGCTTCTAGTTCGGCTCCCTATATGGATTTTATAATTATTGGAGTGTTCATGTGTACATGTACATTGTGAGAGTAGATTGCGGCGTTTCGCTTGTTCACTCATTCAGTGATCGGCTGAAAAAAAATGCTTTAGTCAGCAATTAAGTACGCACAAGTAAAGTATAGGAAGAGTGAGTTTGCCTTCTTCACTAAAAGTTCGCCAGCTCTTCGTGATTAATTTTCTACAGTTCGCCGATCAACCGAAGTTGAGCTCACGACCGATTCGCAGCTCAGAGTTCGTAGCGGACAGTCAGTCGAATATTCTTCGCCTAATGAGAACACAGCCAATTTGAATTAGGGTGGTAGGCCTGTATTTCACACAGTCTTTATTCTATCTACCAAGCTACATATTAAAACATTAAAACAAGCACACAAAATGCGTACCGTGATTTTAACAACTTTTCGGTTCTCTGGTTTATTCTGGCTGTTTCAAGTAGATCAATTTGCCTCTAACATTATAGAGTGGTTTATCGTCTCATTAGACCGATCTGATTAAAAGTTTAATAGCTTTCAACTTTCCTCTGTCGATAGACGATAGTATCCATTAAATGGGTTACGAAACTTTTGCTATTTTCTCTGTTTTCAGCAGTTGTGAGCGTGGTTGAGTTAAGAAATTGGTTATTCACTTATTGATTTTTGTTAAGAATGTTCCAATGACAGAGGTCATTGGAACATTCTTAACAAGCTAACGAGTAGTCATAATTATGTAGGTATGTGTTTACAGTACACTAAAGGTACGAACACATAATTCAACTTAAGTATAGATATGAAACAATACACTTTCGCTACAACAGTTTCACATTACGACTTACGAACTCTTGAGCGCCATAGACTTGAAGCTTTATCGATAATTCCACTAAAATCGCTGTCTACGAGGAATATCCCGTGAAATATTTTGCAGACGCTTCGGATAATTCGTCCTGGTGAAGGGGAAATCTTATTTAGTGCTCGGATGTTAACCCTTCGCACACTATCACGATCTTCATTTATTTCCTACTCGCTCTCGCTAAAACTTGCAAAGATAAACTCTATTATCTTAGTATAATATTATTGCTAAAGTTTGTCGAAATAAAGTTTGAATTGGACGGGTTACAAACGCAAAATAACTTTTATTATATGTGAATAATTATCTATCTTACCTAGAACTAACATACCTACAAAGTTATTAGGTTGTAATAATTAGTTACCAAGAACAACATGTTCAATGAATGAGCAGTAAACAGAATTTGTGAGTGAAAATTGATTCTAGTACGTAGCGTAGTACGCAGTAGATACCTAATGCCAAGTGCTGAACGCAGTGTTATTATTTGGAATAACTTCAATTTGCGAATACGAGCGTAATTACAAGTAATTTGTTTCAGTTTACTTATAGCTCTCGAAACTTTTAATCGGCAACCCGTTATTATAGTGTTGTGTCGTTTTTCAGATATTCATCCAAATTGCTCTAATTCTGGTGTAACCGGAATAGTTTTTGAAACTTTCATTCAATAATTTTGGATTTGGATTTTGATCGAAATAGTTTTAGGATGAGGTCTAAAGTTGGGCGGTTATTAAAGTCACTTGGTTCAATAACTTTTAGATATTGAAACGGAGCATACTAAACGTGTTTTGATCTATTGGTATAGTTACTAATTTCTGGGCCTGAGGAATTAAAGAGATGTCTTCAGTATCTAAATCGAGAAATAAATTCCATTTCACACAAGCTTCTCGACTTGAAATACTTGACTTGTACTTACTTAGTTTGATATACAGAAAGTTTGGTTGACGGCTTTGTTATAATTATGTCTGCTTACAGCTTGTATACTTTCTTTTTTTTTAAGAAGTTAAAAATAGTTATGAATACGATATACCACGTCTAAAAAAAAACTACTGTTTTAACCACACGTTTTAAACGTGTACGTTCACGTGGAATTTTAAATGTGTATGTGAGAGAAAAAAGTAATATCCTATTATTCCGGACATATAATCTATCTCTGTGCCAAATTTTAGATCCGTTCACCTGTTCTAACGTGATGAGTAACAAATATCCATCCATATATACAAACTTTCGCATTTACAATTTTAGTATAGATAGACTATGATCCCAGCGTATATGATTACATCGGGACGGTTCCGTCTTGCTTACAATCGCTCAGCTGTTCGATTTCCAACGTGCTTCCGTATTACGTGACACGTTTCCAACGTATTAGTAGTGTCAAAATTATAACCATAAGGACCAAAATAAGGATTTTTGGTCTTTAAGTGTTTAACGACAATTTATGCGACGACCCAAGAGTCCCTGGCGCCTAATAAAATAAGGACTAATCTAATATTATTACTTGAACTCCATAGAGCTTGTTCGTGAATCTGAAAGGTCCTGGGTCTTGCCCAAATTTAAATTAGTTTATAATATTGGTAGGTAGTCTAGGTTTGGTACAATATATTATTTACATAAATTGCCCTAGTGGATTTCCACAAATTGAATTGAATATACAATATTGAATGTATCTAATGCGGAGTTCATTTTTATGAATGTATAACTGTATCGGTTATGTTTATTAATGTACAATCTTCAATTAGTTAACGTGATCGAAGTCGCTTAAAAGTAAGCGTGATATTTTAAAATAAATACCAGGTATGAAAAGTTTTCAGACGCTTTTCAACTTGATAGTCTTTTCTATTTAAATAATCATGAATTCATAGCATTCCTTCACTTAAAAATTCTCAGAGATCTTTATTCCAAGAATATCACTACTTGAAGGTACATAGCATCGGTACCATCACTTCTAGGTGACCCACCTCACCTCATTGATTGCGCTGGGCCCTTATAAGCGGGGTAGGCCTAACACGTTTTATCAAGAATAATCTAGGGCCTTATCTGCAGCTGAGAATATATATGTCACCGTAAAATTGTCAAACACGTTATATTACAATATAACGTGTTTCTCTCTAGCGATATTGTAAACTCTCGAAATATTGTCAACTGAACATACGGAAGTATCTCTGCCCCTATAATCGGGATTTTGGGCACCACCCCGTGCGGTTAGTTAGGTTCCTTTAAACCCTGCACTCGGAAATAGGGGCCACGCGAAACGGGGCTCCGTCAACTACGCTTTTTAGGGAAATATAAAGTGTTTAAGGCTAGGTTATATTAATCGGTATTTCTCAGGAATGGTACATTATCTTTTTACGAGTATGGTACCACTGGGCAAGGGGGGCCCCTCCTTCCCTCCACACCGCGTGAGTTGACTACCATCGCAAGCATTTCACGAAAAATAATGCTTTTTATTGTAAGCAGTATGTTCGTTTGGCAATATTTCGAGAGTTTACAATATCGCTTGAGAGATTACAATATAACGTGTTTGACAATTTCACAGTGACATATACACCTATAGGTATATAATGATAATGATTGTATGTCGGACTGGTGTCCGCAATAACCGTAATCCGTATTTCGCGTACGATGAAAAAAAAGAACGTTCCTGTATGTACTCGAAAGCACAATAACAGGATGCTATGTTTACGAAATAGAATGTAATGTATTTTGTTAGGCGTCCTAAAATAACGGACTTTAAAACTGGAAAATGTTAGCTAGTTTTAGTTAGATTGGTGTACGTACTATAAACATTTCACACACAAAATAATTGATATATTTTGATGTTTAAGGTGAATTTTAAAATATAACGGTTTTGTTAATATATACGTACCTGTATCAATGTGGCAAAACTTGGGGGAGGCCTATGTCCAGCAGGTTTTTTTTTGTGTAGGGCATCTCGCTGTTCAGTCTATGAAGACTGGTTTATGCTTAACCGGGAAAGTCCTGTGGATGCCTTGAATTTAAGGCCTCCAGCCAGTGCGAAAATGACTATAAACTAAGCGACAGCGCTCTAAGGGCACCCCCTGTGGAGTACGGACCTCGGCTTAGGGCGTCACCGGGGGCAGCAAAGGGACAGGCTGGATCTGATTGTCGTTATTTAGGGACTGTTTTATTACTACAGGCTCAGCATCGCGGGCTGGCTCGAGCAAGGGTCGGGGATATGTCCAGCAGTGGACGGCTTTCGGCTGAAATAACTAAGGATGATGATGACGTACCTATATGTATAAGTGATGTAAAGGTGTATGCTTATAATATTTCGTACAGCAGGTTCGTTTTGACCAACAACTCGTAATCTCAATGCTGTATATGTTAAAAGGTGGAGTTCCAAGCCATATTTGCTAGATTTCAACCTCGCTTAAGGATTGAGGATACCACCTATTATGTTTTAAGCCCCATGTAATAGGGGGCGAGCCTATTGCCATCACCTGGGCACAAATACAGACTCCGTGGCTACTACTGAGTAATTCCTGATTTTAAAACTCAAAAACACTTTGCCCGACCCGGGAATCGATCCCAGGACCTCTTGCTCTACACTCGCGCTTATGACCACTCAACCAACGAGATAATCCTCGTTAAACACAAGAATACAAAACTCATTCTGTCCCAAATTGTATTCCACGTAAAACGGCTTCATAAAAATTGAGAACAAATACAGCCGAGTGAGTTCTTACGAGTATATTTAGGCATGACGACAATATAAACAAATTGCTAATCTATTTAGTCCGTCAGTTAGAGTATTGGAAAATAATGGACACGTATTTTTTGATTTGTAAATCAATGAAAATTGACAAAGTTAGAACGCATCAAAACTCGAGAGTAGAGGCTAGTGACGTCAGAACTAGCTAAAACTTATACCTAGGCGTGACGTATTGAGAATTTGAAAAGCGTCGTATCGTTGTCTATTTCGGTTTACGTAACAAAAGAAAAAATACGGGTCAAATATTTCTTGATAATCTAAATGACGGACTAATTAGTTTTTCTTTGTCATCTAACCTATTATAAAGATAACTAAAGATAATATTAACAAGACGAAATAGGTTAGTTAATAGATTTTACTGTCCCCCGGTAATTTAGCGTACTTCTCTACATTAAAATAATAAATTTGTGAGAAGGTCTGGTAACTGGCTCCAAGGGGAATCGTTTCATTACTATTAGCGTATTCGTGTAGGTAAATATATTGTATAGGTACTACCCTGATTAGTCACCGAGGACGTGAATTTACGATATTAGTTGTGCTACCTCTACCTGACGTATCGTAGTTATCAAGCCAAGTTAAAATCCATTAATTTCACAACACTGGAAAAGCGTGTAAATATGAAAAGTTGGTGCTTACCCTAAACTTTGTCACGGGCTGTTATAACGTGATTCGCGAATTGAACAGGTTTTGTGAAGGAAGCTTTTATAGGTACTAAGTTTAAACATATTCGTCTACGCTTTGTAGGCGAATATAAGGTTTGAGGTTAAGTTACATTAATCGGTTTTTCTCAGGAATGCATTATCTTTTCATGGGAGTGGTACCATGGGGCAAAGGGGGCCCCTCGCCCCCCACCTCTCCACACCGCGCGAGTGGAGGGGTGTTTCACAATATTACGGTTTCCCCCGGACCCCACCAGTAAAGGTTAGTGGGGTCAACGAAACGACAGTTTTATTTTTCCAGTTGACCCCACCAGTGGGACGAACCAGTCGGTTCAGCGTGGGTGTATTCCCTCTCTATGACTCTCACTCGTGACAATAGACCTATATTATATCTCAAATTGGTATTAATTGAACCCAATGTAATTACAAAGTATAAATAAATTATGTAGTAAAATCATTAAACACTTACCTGTTCTTAATGGCCCTTAGGTACTAAGAGATAAATCAGTCTAGTCCTAGCTAGTCAGTTGTTTAAATTAGAACCTCGTTTACAACGACACGACGTTGATTTAGTGGATCAGTAGCCACCGAAGCCACTCGATCAACGAAGTGTTAAGATGAAAAATTCGCTTTATTTATATCTTTACGTAAAATATATTTTTGGTGACAAAGACGGATGGTGTTTTGATGCTAAGGGTCACTGTTTCTCTTCACTATAGAGATTGAGGAGTATCTGTGACTATTCATTTTATATTAGGTACTCGTAAACGGTTAAACGGATCCTTATCGAAGCTTCAACAAAGCATTTTGTACGTCAAACTAAGTAACATTGTGCAAAAATATTGCTGGGAAACGATTTATTTTTGTGTAAAAAATCACAGTTTACGGTAGGGCCCAAGGGAAATGGAAATTGAATGCATTGAATATTACAACGGTCTCGCGAGATATTTAAACTTTTATTTGTCCAGTCAAAAAATATCAAGTGACAGAAAGAACAAAGGCCTATTATTTTTTTGCCTTGGTTTTTTTTTTGGTGGGCTTATTATTTATTTATTGGCCTTTCTAAAATTGTTACACTGTCTTTATAATACAAGCAATATGATGATACAAGCATAGTGTTCAATATGATGCAATAGGCACAGCATGCAAAAAAGACAAACATAACAAAAATAAAATTACATTAATAACACTTTCTACAACAGTGGGTAGATTTTCTTGGACATTTTTTTATTTTAATTTTAATCGTATTGTAAGAACAGAGGGTTGCCTGAATGCTGAAAATGACATTGTTCCTATCGTAGTTTTCGGAAACCAAAAATACTATATACATACATCAAGTTACCGGTTTCCTTTCATCACGAAGTAGTGTAGTTACTAGTTCTAACTCATCTTTCGCGTTGAAAGTCAAAAACTTTCTACATAACTAAAGATAGTAGTCGTACAAAATGGCAAATGTGTTTCAATAGATAATATTATGTTACTACGTAGAGGCTATTGTATCTTGTCGTCCTAAGCCGTTGAAGCCCCACTTTCAGAGCTGGGAAACTAATAGGGAATATTAAAACTTTTTCTGTGTGTGATGCAGAGTTAGTGGAATTCGAGCCTTATTGAGTTCAAAACCTAGGTACAAATGGATGTAGCTTTATCATCTTCACTTAGAAGATATTTTTGTTGGTAATAGTGTTGTAGTCACACGGCTGCGGCTGAGTGACTATGTAAGTTGGCGGGGTATGAATGAATGAGAAATAAAATGCCTACCGTTGATAGTCGCCCCTTTGCGCCTATTGGCCTTGTATTGTTATGTCTCCTGCTGTTATGGAAATGATGGGTTTTCTGGTTTCCTGGAAGTGGAAATACTTTTATGAGGGTTCCAGGACAGTAAAATTGTTTCTCTGGGATTTGTCGAACTTCAATATCTCGGCGCTTTTCTGGTGGTCACCACTATTGCTTCTGGGTTTCAGGCTTTGCAGTGGTTTGGGAATAGTGTGGCGGGCTTGTCCAGATTAACATGGATTGCTATGGACTAATAAACCAAGTAATAATAGGTCTTTTACCTATTAGGAACAGCAAAACTTAATGAGTTTTCAAAATTCATAACTTAAGCAAACACTAGGCTATTTTCGAATCATGTTAATTTTGCGCAGTTTCATATCTGCCGTGGGCAGCTCATGTTGAAACGTGTTTTTGCTTTTCATACCTTCTGTTTTTAATTAATAAAAGTTTTGTGGATATTCATGATGTACTGGTATTTATATTTCATCGTGTTTTTTATTTTTTTAAAACACTAGCGGACGTCACGCGTGTTCATCCGCATAATACACGTTCTCGTAGGGGGTACGGCCTACGGGGTACGGCCGGTAAATAAAGGGTGTAAAACACCTCATCACGAAGCCGAAAGGCACTCGTTCTCCCCATCAATGCGATCTTTTATTTGTTCTACACCATACCTGGAAACCTTCTAGATATGGGGGGTCAAAGTTACAACTTTTTGACAAGTTTTTTTTTTAATACGAGTTTTTTTTTTTTGTAAGATTGTGTCTTTTAACCCCTACACGACCCCCGTACTATTTAATCCATCCATCAGCACAATGTTTTAAGTGCGTTACATTGAATTAAATTCTACCACGAAACATGATTTATAACATCAAAAAAAAAAAACCCAGCAATATTTTTTGCGTAAAGTTACTTAGTTTGATGTACAGTCACGTCTAATTATATGTATACACTTTCCTTAATATCTTAGCTATTTTCACGAGAAATAACGACTGTAACAAGGAGATTTGATATGAGTCCCAGAATACTATGTACGTAATAACATTAAATTTTAATCGGTACATTAGGAAAAACACAATTTAAAAAAATCTTAAGTGTTTACATATTATAAGACGTGACTGTACAGAATGCTCGGTTAACGGCTTTGTGATGAGGTGGCTTACACCCTGCATAGCCTATGTTACTTACTGATAATGTAGCTGTCGAAAAATATAAATCTTTCCTCTTTATAATATGTCTTATGTCTATTTGTATCCAATTTACGATACAAAATGTTTTCAGTAACTAACATGCTTTATTTCTTGTTGCAGGAACCATCGCTCTCTATAACTTCGACAGCTTAGGACCTAGACATAAGTAGCAAATAGTGAATTATAATTATAATAATCTTAAGCAGTAGTCACACGTTACTAGATATGTAAATATTCCAAGCCAAAGCTAGTAAATATGGTCATAACGTAACTTTGTACTTTAATCATCGGTTTTGTATTTTAGTTTTTGCGTCTAATGAGCCGTGACGCAAAAACTACGTCAAATTATTACCTACATTTTAAACTGTAAATATATTTACAACGTTATTTTTCTAGTTATTACGATCTTAGCATGGATTAATGTAGTTTT
Organism: Xestia c-nigrum; assembly: GCA_916618015.1. Lineage (NCBI taxonomy): Eukaryota > Metazoa > Arthropoda > Insecta > Lepidoptera > Noctuidae > Xestia > Xestia c-nigrum. Next base: position 11,623,357 of record OU745255.1, on the reverse strand, counting down.
ACTTAGGGTCCAATGATTATTCATAATTTTTAATAAAAATGTAAATACCAACTTTATTAGTTTTGTGAACTTTTGCATTTATATCGAGTTTCTCTGAAAAACGATTGTGTTGTTTATGAATATTGTAACGAATTTATATATAATTGTCAAATTGCATTTTTATAACTAATGTACGATCTAAGATTTTATTTTTGATGTATATCTATGCTGATCTACTCTTATCGAACATTGTTAGTCTAATATACCTAACAGCTTAGTCACCAAAGCATGTACCAAAGTTTATATAAAGGTATAGATAATACCTACGTGTTCATTGTTGCACCATTGCTGTCATATTAAACTGATTAAATTCTATTAATTTGAAAATGGTTGTTTTATTATCCTGAACTAATAAAGTTTCGAAAAGAATAAAAGACGTGGGCGGGATTCACGCGGCTGCAAAATATTTCGTTAAAACTGTGAAAGTCAGTTTCGCGTCGATCAATCACTGCTACTAACAAACGTGGCAAAATCCGTGATTCAAACCTATCTACAGACTTCAGCCAATCACGATACATAAATACAGTTTGCAAAATAAAATCATAAGCAAAAATAACTATTCCACAGTATTTTGGATTTCAGCTGAAAACTGAAGTACCTGCAAATTAAATGTAAAACACGACATCGCACAAATCACTCGTATAATATGGAACAGTAATCCTGTACCAAGAATGATCGAAAAGTAATATTCTACGAATCCATTGCCTACGAGAATCGTTACACAATAACGATCTGACCTGAATAACTTGAAAGAACCCGGGCGAATCAATTGTTGATGAAATTATTGAGCGTCTACATATGTCACCGTGATAAATGCCTACGAAATAATTTACTAAGATTTATCAAATCAAACTTAAGGTATAACGAAGTCTTTAAAAAAATTCCTCATTATTATGAGCTCAATTGACTAGAATAATGATGAACGAGAAAAATAATCATGACTTACTTTTTTTCTTCCTGGATTGACTTCATGGCTTTTGGCTAAGATATACTTTTAAGGTGAACGCACACTTATCCGCGTCGAAACAACCGCGCCGAAAGAATCGAATTTTAGAATAACTTGTATGAAATATTATAAAACCTAGCACATCCGCGTCGAATCGTACGAATAAATGACGTCACACGTATGAGAATAAAATATTTCGTGCTTTTTTTATTTTAGTATTGATAAGTGTGTGTCCACCTTTAATGTCATCTCCAACAAAAAAAACATGACATTTTTTATTTGTCAACCTGCTTAATGACATGCGCTGTACCGTCATACGGTGAAAGGCCGTAACTAACATTTTTGCCAAAACTCAGTTAAACATTGATTCGAATTCAGCAAGAAATTCTGTATAAGTCGCCCGTAGCCACCAGATACACTTAGATAGAAGGGCGTTTGGCCTCAAAAACGATGTTTTCTACGAATAGTTTGCATACTTGTTGAAATCCGCATCTTCATTTGAGGCCTTATCGGCCGTGAAAAGCCTTAAATAGAGTTATGGCCTTCCATCACATACATCATTGTATTGTGTCACGAATTGTCTTTTCATAATAGGTACATAGAATAATAATAAAGTGTGTATTGTATTGTACGTAGTATAATGGGCTGGTATCTCTTTAGAGGAAAAAACCACGCTTGTTTTCGCGCCTGAAGGGGCCGAAGATGTCACACGGCGCGTATCATTCGAAAGTTCCTGAATGAAGTGAATATACATACGGGCGATGGACTGGTCGAGTCCAGATATGGACTGATATCGAACGCTTATGGGACGAGCTCAAGAGAAGGGTCCTTCAACCATAAAACGATTCAGCTGCAAAACAACCTAAGCAGCAGAAAGGGGGAAAGTAGAACCGTCGCTGTGATACCCTTCCGAGGAATCCGGTACAGCGCTGTCCAGCCAAGCAGAAGTGTGATGAGGACGGCTTCACCTTAGTTCAGAAGAAGAAGAAAAAGCCTACTTGTCGCAATCAATGCGGTACTGGACTGTCAGTATAAAATATGCTGCTGCGTCCAGCAATACCAACTACGACGTTGCTTTATGTGTCCCGACTGCATCACTCCACGAAAGTTGAGTAGGTCGTAGAGTACATGAAGATGAAGACCAGCTGGACCTTGAGGGTCGAGAAGTTGGAGTCGCGTCACAACACCAACTTCAAGTCGTTTGCGAGTTCCGACACAATTTCTCGACAAGTTTCTCAAGGAAGAGTTTTGGCCGAAGGTTGTTGTCTACCGACGTTTTCGCGGCAGGCTACGTGACACGACGCCGTCACTTCATGTGTTCATAGTTTATAAGTTATATTTTATATGTATTAGTATATTTCTAAGTTGTAATGTAATGTTGTGTATCTTATCTATGGGCCTTAAGATGCCTGAAAACGAAATGATTGATTGATAAAAGCATTGAAGGCCGCGTTAACAGACGGGTGGGACACAATTCCTCAAGGCACCGTCAAAAACCTGATCAGATTAATGAAGAATCGAATGCAGGCTGTGATTTAGAGCTAGGGTAGGCAATAATAAGAATTGACAGAATAAATTACTTTATGGTTTTAACAGAATTGTTTTATTTTTTAAATGACTAAGCACAACACATATCCCATTTTCTCTCTACTTTCACAGAATTGATTTTAAAAGTAAGTTTAGTATTCACCATGAAAAATAATAATAATAATAATACCAGCCTATTACTGTCCCACTGCAGGGCAAAGGCCTTTTCTCAACAGAGAAGGCACGAACATTGATCTCCACGCTTGCTCAAGACGGGTTGGCGACTTATTTATCAAAATATATCTCTAACTAACTGCCCTATAGATAGTTGACTAAGGTAATTAAATAAATATTCTTCTGATCATTTATTTAAGTAGGTAAGAACCTAATTATGTCTCGTGTGACCATGTGAGCCATGTGGCAGACCTACGGACGTCTGTTGGACTTAATATTCTAAATACGGAGTCCTTAAACTATTCTCCCACTATCCTTATATTCTTCTAAACTTCGCGTGGCGCAGCTAGTTGTAAATAAATGCATTTATATTAATGTATTTAAAGTGAGTTAAGGTATTTTTAGATTTATTTTTCGAATAGTCTGTTGTTAACAAGATATAACCTCTAAAACTTCAAACTGGAATATCTTTAAATCCTGACTTCCTAGAAAAATATGACTGAAGACAAAACTCTTCAGGAATTCAAACTCTATACTTTTATATAATTGTTATGGGCAGACGCTAAAATAAAATATCAACAAAAATTTGTTCGAGCTTTGACCGGTGTTCTTTACCTATAAGTAACCGTCTATGAATCGTAGAACACGCCGTCTAACAAAATGGCGCGCTGGATTGTAAAACGTCACCGTTATGTAAAGCGGCGTCGTCACGTTCAGTCGGATTAAAATAAAGTCATAGTCAAGAATGAACACTTCGCGTTCGCGGCGTAAACGTGCCGCCCAAATACAAACGGGCGCATTGTCGAAACGCCGCTTTGAAAGCGAGCGAAGTGAGCTCGGTACTTAGGGCACCCGACGTTAGGCTAGTTAGGTTAGGTACTTAAACTCTGCAGACGGAAGTAGGAGCGGTGCGTAGCGGGGCTACGTCTACTACGCCTTATTTTCGAATTTTCAGTATATGATTCGGTAGTTTTACAATACGACTAAACGTTGGACGTTGCTTTGTCGTACGTATCGCCACTACAATCCGGCCAAACGTGACGACGCCGCATTATACAACGGCGTCGTTTTACAAACCAGCGCGCCATTATGTAATACGGCGTGTTCGAATTGGGTACGACATATTTATAGAATCACGTCACTCACGTCTGAAATCACCAATTAAGTAATTACAGATTAAATTAAATTTAGTTTAGCCTTCGTACTATAATTACACCGAAATGCTTAAACGTATACGTTTCGTGATTAAAGCATTACCATGAGCTAATGGAAAGTTCGCGTGAGTAGCTAATAACTTTATCCCTTAATTTCTCTGGATGTTTACTTAAATGTAACGTGTTTGAGTAAAATATACTTCAACGTTGAGTAACTTTTCAATAGGCACTGATTGTTTGTTTGTTGCAGAACGTGTGCAAGGAAATCTAATCCATTAGTTGGTCTGTGCTTTTTTTACGAGGTGCTTTAGTTCAAGACAAAGGGGCCAGCCCACTACCCTGTTGTGTACTGTGCCATTCACCAATAGAATGCCTGAGAGCGATCGAGTACGTCAACTCACTCACTTTGATCACAGTTTCCGTTTACCGCGCGAGGTAATTGTAATGACGATTCAAATACTCGAAAATCACTGACGTAGTTTTGTTATTCTATTATGACGTTGATTCTGGCTTTGACTATTCCCGTATTTTAGAATAGGCTCTCTAATCTCATTTTCAATTAATACCTTCATTTTTCACAAGTTTTTGACATGGATTGTCGAGAGGAGATTGCGACTTGAGTTAAAACAGTTTAATTAATTGGCTTTCTGGTATTTGCGGTGTCAACCACCCAATTTCAAGGAACAGATTAAATCTCACGGTGGTGTTGGTAGTGCAGGCGAATGATGAAATTAATGAAAATATAATATTTTATTCTCGGTATTTCCATGAATGCCAATTTATTCGGTGAATATTATGCACCATTTTCACGTATAAATAGTATACGTTGACGTCAGGGGCTGTAGTGTTTCAATATATATGTTACCGTAAAATTATAAAACCCGTAAGATGGTAATCTATCTAGCGAGATTGTAAACTCTCGATAGATTGTCAACCGAACATACTGCTTACAATTTAAGGCTGATGCTCCAAGTTAGCTCGCGAAATTCAAATTTTCTTACGCTGTTTTACAATTTGCAGGGAAGTACTAAGTTGTATGTTGATAAACATATCGGTCGCGGCTGTAAGTCGTATGTAGTTACAGAATTATAATCATCGAAATCATCAAAACAACCCTCCAAGTTCATAAGAGTCGAGGAACGAATTTTTCAGAGTCAAAGACAACCGTGGTTTTCTGGTCATTTATTAACTAAAAGAGGTTACTGTGGCGTGTTCCGATTAGGGGGGTGGAGATACTTCCGTCGCATGCATTTCACAATATTACAGTTTCACTTCGATAGATTGTAATGTACCGAAAAATAATGCGTTTAATTTTATGCGTATGTTCGTTTGACAATCTTTCGAGAGTTTACAATCTCGCTAGATGGATTACAATCAAACGGGTTTTACAATTTTACGGTGACATATTATATAAAACCACAGCTGAGTGTGAGTACTTATGTAATCATATGATTTTAAGTAAACACTCAACGACAAAAAGTAGTGCAAGATATGCTTACCTGTAAGAGATGATACACTTGTCTGCGACTCTATTTAATGTCTCTTGTAATCTTTGAAGCAGTAAATTCAATTGTTGGTGAGCCAAATAAATAAAATAATAAATGAGCTTTACTCAAATAATGGAAAATGTTCTTACAAACAAACCCAATGACAAGAGCGGTTGTTTTATTTATCTCAGGTTAGTAATTTTTATGTATTATGTATGCTATAATAATTCACGTTATTATCTTTAATCTGCTGTTTCATACATTTCGTCGAGTAGGTATTGTAATTTAGTATGAGGCCGTTGATTTCTTTTTCGCGATTTCGATAGTGGTCCCAAAGAAAAAGTTGTTCAGTTTGATGGTCTGTAGCACACCCTTTCATATGACTATACCCTTTCTGTTACACGTTGTTTAATAAACCAAACAGGAAATATTATATTAATGTTGTAAGCGTGTTGCGCCACTGGGTTGGTAGCTGGAAATAAACAGTGATCACCCACAAACAGTAATAGTACTCGCGTACGCAAAGTACGGAAATTTGACTCCTTCAATGAAAACTAGTCGCAGTGAGGAATTCCAGGTAAATAATATTTTAAGAGTCCGTGCACGAAATTAACTCATTTTGAACATTTTTGATCACTACTTGTGGGAAAGGTAAGAAGAATATGAACCTTCTTAGTTGTTAATATAAGAGTCAGGTTCTTATTCTTGTCGACCGCTTGATTCTTTTTTAAAAATAATGTATATATTAATGGCAATCACCCATATACAAAACCCCTTTTCCGCAAAAGTAACGAGCGAGTGATGTTTGGGGTTCGCTGAACAAAGAACTACAAAATATTCTGAACATTAAAAAATATGAATGGCATCATTATATGGTCTACTCGTAAAGTAGTTGAATACATTATTGATTTCAATACGAAATATAGCAGAAAAAAATGTTGAAAAAACGTAATTTATGGAAAACTTGGGGACAAATAAGTATTTTTTTCTATACCTTAGAAACACTTTAAAGAAAATTTAAAAATTACTCATTAATCTCATGGTAGCTCTTTAATAGAATCTGAATTTTAATTTAATAATAAACAATAACTTCATTTCGTAAATGAAGGGCAAAGTGAACTATATTATCGACCGCGCAATCCCGATCCCGTCAGTAACGACCGGGCTCTCCCAGCGTGAACACGTATCACTTTGCTTCGCAAGCGCTCGCGAGTTATACGTAAATATATTTTCCAGATATACGCAGACTACCACATTTTGATCCAGTATTTAGTTGTGTATTATTAGTAGTATTTTTATTGAATTATTAGTTTTTGACATTGGTTGTTTCTTAAGATTTATTTCGTCTTCAATATTAATATTATGTAGAGGTAACATTCTTTGTTTGTACATCATATGTTGTAACTTGGTAAGTATAGATGTAATTTGCGGAACTACTGACCTGTGTGACAGATGGGGTTTTCGTGGGGAAGGTTAATTAAAAACCACGAAACCTTGTCAACATAAAAATATAATTAACAATTAACACGGGTGTGGGAAGGTCTATGGTCACTATGTTCTCCAAGCCCGCCTGGGGGGTTAGCGCGGTACTCTCCTGGCTCAGCCCGGTGCGACGAAGACCGTAGCGGTGTGCCACGCTGGTGACGCCAGGAAGGGTGACGGTCGGCAGGTGTTCGCGCCGACCCGAAGATGTCGGTAGCGGCCACGCAGGTAAAAAAGTACCCGACGCTGGCCCGCTGATAACCGGTAAGCCGGTGCTAGCGTACAGCTATCCGTATCTGGTTCTCAGCCGGAACCTTAGATGTCAGCCAGAACTTTGGATGTCTCAGCCGGAACTTTGGACCCTGGAAAAAACGTCCAGCGTGTCACGAGATGGCTGATGGTCATCTCCGCTGATTGTGACACCAAGGCGTAAGCAAAGCGGGGAGTACCCATGCGCCATGCAGGTGATGTGTGGTAGTCACAATCAGTACGGAGTTTACAAGGTAGTGATGGAAGGCACGACATGAGTTGCACATTTTGAGTGTCATGAAGGAAAACACAATGTCAAAATACACTCAGCTGAAGGCACATGTTTTTTACAAAATTAAGTGCTAAGCAAAAAGAATGATGAAGGGTGGATTCACATCTCGAATCCACGTAGCTAGATGGTACAAGGAAAATAAGAAAACGATTACTGTTCAACAACTTACCCAGTATTGGGGTTATAAAATCACTTTTAGGTTATGTCGTTAAAGAAACGAGTTAAACTGCCTGCTTCAAGCCGAATATTCTAGATCACGTATGAGGTCACGGTGGATAAAATGCCGGTGAACGCGTCTGATTTTCGGTAGCAGTAAAAAGAGCTGGTCATCGGGGCGATGACCTATATACCCGTGCCCACGCATAGACAAGTCCACACTCACTAGTGCGGATACACGGAACGCGGTGCGCATTTCACTGGAACACAGCTAATTTAGTCGTTTAGTAACGAGAATGCCCTAATGATTTTACATAATCTGTGGCGTTTGTTTTGACATTTGACTAGATTGTAAGCGTTGAATCTGTCTATGTAAACAAAGTAACGATAGAAACATTTTTGAGTTTCTACTACGTTACAATACCCCCCCGCTTGGTTAGGGTTTTTACCTCAGTAAAAATCCTTTACTCCTACTATACCTCTCATCTGATTTACGACCCCTTTTATTCGTCCTCATTCATCCCTCATCTCATCGTATCCTATCAAATCTAACAGACCACCTTTACATGAGGTGAGTCCGCATCCTATCAGGTGTGTGAGAGTATCATGTCCGTAGTTGACGTGATACTCGCGCAAAACAGACGTGCTAGCAGCTGTAACCGCTTACAAGCAAGTACGCAAAAGTCAAAGAAGTCTACTGGGTTATTAAATTTGAAATTGGATTAAGGCTTATTTAAGGAGTATCCACCCGCTCCTGCAAAGGCTTATTTAATGAGTTGCAACCGCTCAGATATGTTAAGTTAAAATTTTCATTAAATAGAAAGATTTCAAATGGAAGTTAACTACTGTGAAGTGAACAGAGTTGAAGTTAAGTTAAAGTTTATTACTATGTATTGAGGCCTACCAATTTTAGGTCTTTTATATGCCAGGATCCTATGTTTTTTCCCGTCATATCCTCAAGGATGTAGACTAAAGGTGATTTCTTGGCTATGATCTTTGCCTTAATGAATTTAGGAGCTAATTTTTTCGTGAATTTGTTTCCTTTGTCACTTAAAAAATAAGCGCGTTTCATGACCACGTCCCCAACGTTAAACTCGGCAAACTTGCGACGCAAGTTGTAATGCGAGGTGTTTTTTACATGAGCCTGCCATAGTCTTGTTTGCACCGTATCGAAAACGCTGGATAAGCAACCCAAGTTTTCGGCGTAAGCATCCCGTGGCAAAAACACTATTTCGTCACCGAGGTCGTTGTCTGTGTTGTGAGTGCCGCAAGTTACAAGTTCGCGACCGAAGACTAGGAAAGCTGGAGTAAATCCAGTAGCTTCGTTCACGGAGTTGTTAATGGCGAATTGGACCTTAGGAATATATAGGTCCCAAGATCTGTGGTCATCATCCACATATGTTGATATACATGTTATTATCGTCCTATTATAGCGTTCCACCAAATTGACCTGTGGGGTATATTTGGGTGTATAAAAAACGTTGGGAATAGCATATTTCCTAAACAAGGCATCTGCGACCTTCCCAGTAAATTGGGTGCCATTGTCCATTAATATCGCTTGTGGAATGCCGTGAATAAGAAACACAGATTCCTCTAAGATCTTGGTAATTGTGTCTGCAGTAGCTCTTTTTATTGGGTAAATTAAGCAATACTTTGAAAAACAACATGTAATCACCAGTATGTAATTATTTTGCTTTCGCGAAGTTGGAAGAGGGCCCATTAGATCAATTGAAATCATTTGGAATGGTCGTGAACAATGCTTAGGGCGACCCATTTCTCCCAGTATCTGGTGATTTTGGGACTTATAAGCCAAGCATTTGTCACAAGTACTGATGAATTTAACCACTGATTGATACATGCCTGGCCAGTAGTAACGTAATGCAAGACGTCGGTATGTTTTAAAGATGCCCATATGGCCAGCCGTTGGCTCTGAATGGTTTTCATCGATGATCTGTTTACGTAATTCCGTTGGTACAACTTCCTTCCACGCGAATTCTGAAGTTAAGTTGTGTTTATTTTTTGATAACCTATATAATGCGTTATTTTTAATTATGTAGTTTTTATATTTGGTAGGAACAACTAAGCAACCGTCATAAATATTCCTGTACCACGAGTCTTTAGTGTCCAAATATGAGTTGGAAGTACTAATGGTACTAACTGAGACGATTCTAGACAACGCATCTGGGATGACGTTATCCACGCCACGACGATGTTTGAGGACGAAATTGAATGCTGATAAGCGAACTCCCCAACGAGCCAACCGACCAGTTGGGTTACTTATTGAGAGAAACCACTTAAGCGCGCTGTGGTCAGTGTAAACGGTGAATTGTTGACCATTTTCGATGTAACAACGCCAATATTCTAGGGCGGTTACGACGGCTAACGTCTCGCGCTCAGTTATGCTGTAATTTTGCTCTGCCCTGGTCAATGTCTTACTCATATAAGCAATCGGATGTTCTTTACCATCAACTGTTTGAGTGAGCATTGCGCCGAGCCCAAAATCGCTGGCATCCGTATGCACCTCGAACGGTTTATTGTAGTCTGGGCACGATAACACTGGAGCCGACACTAGGCTTTCTTTTAATTTTTGGAAGGCAGCGTCGGCTTCTGCGGTCCATTTGAATGGAGGGGAACCTTTCTTAGTCGAAGTTAATTTGTTTAACGGACCAGCTATAGTACTGAAGTTGGGAACGAAACGCCTATACCAGGTTGCAGTTCCCAGAAAACGTTTAAGATCTTTCCTACTGGTTGGTGTTGGGTAATTCAAAATAGCATCGACTTTGCAAGGATCGGTCCGCAAACCTGTGCCATCTACCACGTAGCCCAAGTATTTCAGTTGGGAACTGAAAAAATTACATTTCTCTAGGTTAATTGTTAAGTTCGCCTTTTTTAGCTTTTCTAATACACGCAGTAGTAGATTCACGTGACTATTGAAATCGCTACTAACTATTATTATGTCATCTAAATATGCGAAGACCTTAAGATCAAATTCCGTGAACAACAGGTCAACTAAACGCTGTTGAGTGGCCGGGGCATTCGTAAGGCCAAAAGCAGTCCTTTTGAAGCGAAAGGTGCCCCTGCCTGGAATATAAAATGCAGTTTTATCACGATCCTCCTCAGCTATCGGTATCTGCCAAAATGCTTTTGATAAATCGATGCTGGACAGGTATCGCGCGTCCCTGAGGTTATCTAGGATCTCCGATATGTATGGTAAGTTATACGCATCGCGTTTGGTAACTGAATTCAACTTTCGGCTATCTAAACAAAATCTAGGCTGTCCGTTTTTCTTGTTGACAAGAAGAACAGGAGATGACCACGCGCTTTCGCAAGGCTCGACCACGTCGAGGGAAAGCATCTCATCTACTTGCTCTACCAGGATACGTTGTTTTTCTGGTGATAGACGGTAATAACGCTGACGAATTGGTTGACTGTCACCTGTGTCGATGTGGTGAGTTATTAAGTCGGTTACTCCGAGACCCTTCTGTTGTGCTGAAATGTTTTCAAACTGCTTGATTACGTTATCGGCCAAAAGCCTTTGTGAATCGTCTAAGTTACTGTAACCCGTTATGAAAGTTTGTTTACAAGTTTCTAGAGTACAATTTTCTAATGAATTGTTTGAATACATTACACTTCCAACGTACTTTGGACATAATTCGAATTTGCGCCAGAAATCTACGCCTAGAATGAGATTTGGTTTGATACCTGGTATTACAAATGCCTTGAGAATGTGAAATTGGTTTTCAAAATGAACTGGTATGTTTAAATAACCAATGCTTTTTAGATTTTGTCCGCCTGCTGCCGTAACTGCAATGCAGTCCTCAGTAAAAAGAGTCAACCCGCGGTCCACTAAAACCGTATGAGCATCATTGCCCAAAATTGTCACGGCCGAACCCGAGTCTAAAAGTCCAGTAGCTGGAACTCCTTCTATCTGCACTGATACGTAAGGTCTGTTATCTAAGTCATGTTCTTTATCGAGAATTGTGTGTACCTTGAAAGACTTGTGGAACATTTTTACTGTATGCAACCAATTTTCCCAGTCTATCCTATCGAAGTGGTTAACGACACAATTCTCGGTTATTAGTTTTTTTGAGAGGCAGGTCTTTTCTTGCTACATTTCTTGCAAGCAGGAATCTTGACGTCCTTCTGACCGCAGCCAAAACAAAAGATCTCGTCCGTTTTTGCAGGACATTGTCTGTAATGATGGTCGTTAGTACGACAACGTGGACAAAAGGGAGACTTTTGTTGCGAGTTTTTATCAATAGCGTGAACATAGTTAGGAGATATGGAGGAATCGTTGCCGCTGTTCGAACCTTTTTCCTCCGTTTTGTTATTACTATTGCTATCCTTATTATGACCGTGTCTATTGAACTGGTTAAACTTCGTTTTGTAATTATTGTTTCCTTTGTTTACGTCAGGTAAATTCCCCGAATACGCAAACTCAGGTGCTAACGTATTTGACGTGGGTCTTGGTGGTTCCCTGAATTGAGCAAGACGCGATTGTATGTTCTCGTAATTACGGCAAAGAGTCCTCAGCTGCTCGATTGTTTTAATCTCAGCAACCGAAGACAGAATATTAGCGTAGCAAGGACGAATATTATGTAGGAGTAGCTCTAACTTATCTTCCTCTGATAATGTCTTTGATAGCCTTGAAAAGAGGCCTGTCATTATTGACAAGTAAATGACAATGTTTTCAGATTCCCCTTGAGTACGTGCCCTGATCTCCGTTAACAGCCTGTAGTCATAGTCTGACTGATCAAAGTCACGCTTTAATAGCACTGCAAGTTCATCCCAACTAGATACCGAATCCCTAATGCTTCTGTACCAGTGAAGTGCGCCGCCAGTAAATATCTCGGTCGCGTGAGTGAGGACCTTATCCGTTGAAATTCCCTTTGCCAGACAAAGCTCATTTACCCGCTGTAAAAAGGAACGCACGCAGGTATTTCCCTCGAATTTAATTTTCGCAAACCTATTTAGGCCACCATCACATGACACTGATACGTGAATCGGAGAGGTTAAGTTAAGTGGTGTTGCAGGAGGCTGGTTACTAGATGTAGCCAAAGGGTCGGATGCTGATGCGAGAAGTGCGTTTAATTTTACCACCATTGACTTGTACAGGTTTACACAATCGTTGTATGCGGCTATTTCCGTACCTTCGCACGTAATCCTATTCAGTCTGTGGTAAATATGGTTTAAAAGATTCTGTATTCTCAGCAATGTATTTTTATCTGTTGTTGCCGATTGAAAGCTAGTGTCCGCCTTAGTTAATACCTCCAAAACGCCGCTTAAATCCACCGATACTTCGAATGGGCTAGTAAGAATGTCCTCTGAGGGAAACAATGGCCCGCATTTTGCGATCTGTTTCCGCAATTCCTGAACAGTAGCGGCGGGTGTTTCTCCTCTGATAGCTACCTCGTATTCGAGCTCTGCCTTTTGCAGCGACATAAATTTAATTGGGTTATCCATTTGAAAGTGATGGTTAAAAAAAAATAAAAAAATAAAAAATTAATAATGAATGTTCAATTAAAAAAAATAAAGTTAAATTAAAAGAAGTGTTAACCGTTAAGTGTTGAACAGTAAACTGCACGGTATGAATAGCAAAGAACGAAGAATGACGTCAATACTCCGACTGTTACAAATATAAGCTATAAATAACGCTTTGGTTGTTATCCTAAAGCAATGAGTTGAGAACTAAAAATTATACAAGTTATAAGTAAGCTAAAGTTTAATTTAAAAAAATGACTATAAAAAAGGTGCAACTAGTGTGTACGCATTCCCTAAGCAATGTAATCTGGTACTAAATTAAAAAAGAAAACAAAAAAAAAAAAAAAATTTTTTTTTTTTTTAAAAGTTGAGTAAAGAGAAAAGTCTTGTGATGGTAACAAAAAGAAAAAATTAATGTTTAATGTTTTGATTCTAAATATTAACTTTATAAAGAAAGGTAAGTTTAAAATGTTATAAGTACTATCTATTGGTGGAAGGAAAGGAAAAAAAAAAAAATTTACACACAACAAGCAAACTTGTTGGTATATAATGTACTCAACAACCCGCATAAATTGTTGGTGTCAGTTGAGACAAAGTTGTGAAGTCTATAAATTAGCCAGTAATTTATACCCGGCACCCAAACTCTTCAGCCGGCATACAGCAACGCTGATTACCGGAAGAAATAAGTTTGGTGGTAGTACTTCCCCGGGGCGAACCGTTCTAAAAGATTCTACTAATACGAGGAGTGAGAAAAAGAATTGGGTTTTTTTTTTTTCTTCCACCTTCACTAGTTTTTAAAAAAAAGAATAATCAAAGTTAAAACAATTTGATATTAATAACTTGGTACTGTTGCGTACACCCTAGTTGCTGGCAACCAGGAACGTTTTCCACAACGAAGACTACCACACAAAAAAAACCAACATAAAAAATACCCTCAAGCAAACCTGAAGAAAAGTGACCATAAAACCACGTTTTTGGGCGCCAATGTGACAGATGGGGTTTTCGTGGGGAAGGTTAATTAAAAACCACGAAACCTTGTCAACATAAAAATATAATTAACAATTAACACGGGTGTGGGAAGGTCTATGGTCACTATGTTCTCCAAGCCCGCCTGGGGGGTTAGCGCGGTACTCTCCTGGCTCAGCCCGGTGCGACGAAGACCGTAGCGGTGTGCCACGCTGGTGACGCCAGGAAGGGTGACGGTCGGCAGGTGTTCGCGCCGACCCGAAGATGTCGGTAGCGGCCACGCAGGTAAAAAAGTACCCGACGCTGGCCCGCTGATAACCGGTAAGCCGGTGCTAGCGTACAGCTATCCGTATCTGGTTCTCAGCCGGAACCTTAGATGTCAGCCAGAACTTTGGATGTCTCAGCCGGAACTTTGGACCCTGAAAAAAACGTCCAGCGTGTCACGAGATGGCTGATGGTCATCTCCGCTGATTGTGACACCAAGGCGTAAGCAAAGCGGGGAGTACCCATGCGCCATGCAGGTGATGTGTGGTAGTCACAATCAGTACGGAGTTTACAAGGTAGTGATGGAAGGCACGACATGAGTTGCACATTTTGAGTGTCATGAAGGAAAACACAATGTCAAAATACACTCAGCTGAAGGCACATGTTTTTTACAAAATTAAGTGCTAAGCAAAAAGAATGATGAAGGGTGGATTCACATCTCGAATCCACGTAGCTAGATGGTACAAGGAAAATAAGAAAACGATTACTGTTCAACAACTTACCCAGTATTGGGGTTATAAAATCACTTTTAGGTTATGTCGTTAAAGAAACGAGTTAAACTGCCTGCTTCAAGCCGAATATTCTAGATCACGTATGAGGTCACGGTGGATAAAATGCCGGTGAACGCGTCTGATTTTCGGTAGCAGTAAAAAGAGCTGGTCATCGGGGCGATGACCTATATACCCGTGCCCACGCATAGACAAGTCCACACTCACTAGTGCGGATACACGGAACGCGGTGCGCATTTCACTGGAACACAGCTAATTTAGTCGTTTAGTAACGAGAATGCCCTAATGATTTTACATAATCTGTGGCGTTTGTTTTGACATTTGACTAGATTGTAAGCGTTGAATCTGTCTATGTAAACAAAGTAACGATAGAAACATTTTTGAGTTTCTACTACGTTACACCTGATTCCGAAAATTAAGATTTTTCCGACATGGGTGTCGTTTTTATGGTTTTTGGGGTCGTTGATTACGAAAATGAAGTCTATAAGAAAATCCAAGATGGCGCCGAAGTAAATTTTCAGTTTTTTCTTCATGGATATCGTTTTCGTAGTTTTTAGGGTCGTTGATAATGAAAATGAGGTCAAAATTAAAATCCAAGATGGCACCGAGTAAAATATTTGGGTTTTTTGTTCACGGGTGTCGTTTTCGTAGTTTTTGGGGTCGCAAATAATGAAAATGAGGTCAATAAAATCCATCTTGGATTTTATTGACCTCATTTTCACTATCTTATATTCTTATATCTATATTATAGTCTCCTGACATCCAAAATGGCGTACTGAGGTTGTGTGGAATTAAAATAAACAACTGCGGTATAACAGCGTGCTGGATACGAGTTTTTTTCTTTATTATTTATTATGCTATATCCATTCACCGACTTATTTTGCCGCAATTGGTTAAATTTCTCATATGTTTTGTTACTAAAGATTGAACGACGAGCTGTACAGTTTGAACCATTTTTTAAATGTATTTAAACTTATAAGAGTGGTACATAGTTGGACTTTACGACTCTACCAGTAGTCAACCTTTGGGCTGCGGCTGTGGAGAACCTCAAGGGGAGTAATTAATAACCATATTGGTGAAAATATTTTCGAGCCGTTTAAGGTTGAAACTCTAGGACCGTGGGGTCCGAGTGCTCACAGCCTTTTCAAGGAAATTTTAAAACGCTTAGTTGACGCTTTCCGTGACCGTAGGTCTGGCTTTTACTTTGGACAAAGGCTTAAGTGTTGCCATACACTATGGTAACGCCGCCAGTCTCTTGGGGATATTACCTACCAGTTGGCAGCGTTGAGGAGGAGTTTTTTGACGACATTTTTAACCATCGATGCCCGCAGCTTCGCCCGCGTAAAATTATATACAAAAACCTTCCTCTTGAATCACTCTATCTATTAAAAAAACCTGAATCAAAATCCGTTGCGTAGTTTTATAGATCTAAGCATACATAGGGACAGACAAACGCGGCAGGAGACTTTGTTTTATATAAAAAAGCAGAGATTACTAATTATAGACCTATTTCCAAGTTGTGCATTATAGCTAAAATATTTGAGAGGATTGTCTATAACCAATTATATCCCGCTCTTGCTAGTTCGTTCAGCTCCTTTCAACACGGATTCTTGAAAGGACGGTCTACCACTTCTGACTTGATCTTATTCAATGATTTTATTACGGATGCTATGGATAATGGTAAGCAGGTCGATGTCGTTTACACAGATTATAGCAAGGCATTTGATCGCATCGACCACTATACCCTCATAAAGAAGCTTAGCTACATGGGCATCCGTGGGGACCTCTTGAAGTGGTTCTCCTCCTACATTGATAACAGGTCACAAGCAGTAGTACTCAATAATTATAAGTCTGGTTGGGTCAACGTGCCCAGTGGAGTGCCTCTGGGCTCGCTGCTACAACATCTGCGCTTTTCAAAATCGTATTCCATTTGACGGCTAAGCATAAAGTTTTCTGGCGATCGGTGATTAACAATTAAGCTTTTTCCACCGGAGTAGGTGATCGGTACATTAAACTTACTAAACTTGTTAATACGGATATATTTTACCTCCAGTATATTTTAAATGTGCATCACTAACTGCAATCAACGTGCCTCATAGTCATAACATAACACGTTTGGAAGCAGCTGTTGAAGTCTTAAAAAATCTTCGACTATGACGCTTTGCTCTATACTTGTTGAGAACATTAGCACCATAGGTAATGCACTAAGTAGCACATACCTATACAAATTTATTTTTCATTGTTCCTAAGACAGAACCTGTTTGATTTGTTTTGTGACTACCTTCTAATAACTAAAGTGAATGTGAAAAACTAGGATGAAACTAGGTTATTGTCATTTTTCTTATCTCTCTTAACTTTATATATTTTGCTATATGTATGTATGTATGTATTTATTTTATTCTTATATATTTGAGTTATAAATAATTTCTAGTCTTTTTTTCCATAATTGCACCTACTGTGTATTTTCTCTGCATCACCCTAAGGTAGACTGGTAGAAAATGCCTTAGGCATTAAGTCCGCCTTTGTACAGTTTTAATTGTGCATAAAGTTTTAATAAAATAATAAATAAATAAATAAATAATGTCAAATATTTTATCACGTCAAGTTTTTGTATCCAATATTGTTACCACGTCCGACAATGCAAAAGAGTTAGTTTTGTACGGTCTTTTCGATCAACTAACAGCAGTCAGTTATGACAGTGTGGATGGGAATACCGTTTTCCAATACCGTTTTGCATACTATTCAGTGGTTTATTTTACTATATCGTCGTAACATTTCGTGTAAATGTTTTGTTAAATTATTGGTCAATCTTTAGAAGCCAACAATTCGTTTAAAATACGGGTAACATAATACTAAAAGGAAGTATATTTTTTTTTGTACATAGAACACTGCTTAATAAAATAGGTGGCTTGTTTAGATGTCTATGTATACGCTTTTATAATAAACTACAACCCGCATTTAAAATGTCAGCTCCAATAAATTCAAATCGTTTATAGAACTTAAACTATGCAAAAAACTTTTTACTTATAGGTACTGTTAAAGACCTATACTGAAAACTAGCACTTCGCCCGCCACGTATGTTTGTAACGTACAAATTTTATAATTTGGAGTAGCCAAAACGGCTTAGAATGCCAATTATTTTTTTGCTTTCCCGCCCCTAAGACGACCCACTGACCCCTTTTTTTAGTAACTGAAATGTTCGCGTCCAGTTGACAATACACTTGAAATTGATGAACATATGTTTTTTTTTTATATTTAGCGTTTTGTAAAATGTTTAATTATTCTAAGACTGTCGGCGACGTGACCCTATCCCCACACCAGGGTGCAAATAGTGGCCATACTTAGCGTGAGTAGTTCAGTTGATTTAGTGTTTGAAAACTTGTGATAGGTATTAACTTTGGATATAATTCAGTGAAAATTTAATAGAATCTCACTAGAATCGTGTTAGTTTATGATAACTTAGCATCATATTAGTATTGAAGTCTAATCAGACTGGATAGAAAGAAAAAAAACGTAAATTATTTTTTCTCAAAAATGGTATGTAATGTTGACATAACATCTCTAAAAAGTATCCAGAAAGTGAACTCTACCGGAGACTATTCACAACTGTCCGGTAAGAAGCGAGATTTTAAATTTGGAATCTCCTACTGTCCAGTAAGTAAGTATGTAATTTACTTACTGGACACTTGGTCATCCTTCATCCCTTTTTTTTTATGGCTTCGCACGGTTTAGGTCATCCTCTTTAGATCTGCTTAGAAAAAAAAAACATAGTACCAGACACAGATTAGAGTTTAGCCATTATAACATGGTTAGAGGGAGGCTCCAAATATATATCTATCTCTTTTTGGTATGACATTTTATGAGATACATAATATATTTTGTTGTTAAACTTTCTTTCATTTTTGAGAAAAGCATTATACAAACCTCAACCAGTAAGAAAGCCATCCTGGCCTCGTATATAACCGGACCTCACCTGCGGTTCGGTCCGGTTAACTCATACTCGGCCAGGAAGGCTTACTTACTGGATTCTGCTGTAATGTACTATTTCAACACACTTGCTCATAAAGTGGCTCTAATTTCACCGCAATTAGGCACATAATGACACCTGTAATCAAACTGTGACTTTTTCATTGCTATTATTCACAAGTGAGTTATAGGTTTTTTTTTTATTTTATTGGTTGAATTGCTTTGTTCTTAAAAAAGTTTCGATACAAAAAAGATCGCGTTCAATAGTACAAATAAATTAATGTACCTACTGCTTGCTCATTTCATGCAACTTCGTATCTACATAGATAATTTCAACTTATAAGTTTCTAAAAAATAAAACTTTCACTCAAATGTAACTTTTGTTTTCTCTGTAAGTATTAAATAAAACTTTGAATTCCCCATTTCGTACGTGGATAAAACGCTATCTTCGAAAAGCCAAAAAAAGAAACCTCATTCTTTTAGTCTATGGCCGATCGCCATTGTTAGATGCGCGCGCATAGGAAAACGGATTAATTATTCCCGCCATTGCGAAAAAAAAATCTCGTTTTCACTGTTGAAATTATAGTTATTTATTAATTCAAATGTCTACAAGTACTAGTTATGAAGAAAATGATTTATTTTGTACACCGTCCGATATAAGATGTGCAGCCCTTAACGTTATCGAAAGTTTACTGCCTGAAAACTCCAAGGACAAATATCTATTTTAGTATTATTTTATTCTCAAGTGTGTTGAAAAACGTCGTATGATACACGTGTGTGTTGATGATTACCGTCCTCGGCTCTCTTAAGACCCTCACCTAACGGCTCGGGTCTCAATAGCGCCTCAGCGGTAATCACCAACATTACACACTTGTACCATAATGTACTATTTTTGTCATATATTTACGTAATAAGAAATGATATTTTTTTGTTTGCTAAGGTATAACGTTTAAATTAGTGTCAAAACGCTGGACTTGACTTAAAACTATTATTCACGAAAGAATCATGTAAATCGGTCCAGTCGTTTAGAAAATATAAAGTAAAAATTAAATAGAAAGTAAACATTGCGTACATCGTAATTTTCACACTTATTGATCTACGATTTTTTATATTTAATGTAAGGTGCAATATGATTGTTTTAAGTGGAAATAGGTGCAATAACCTTTGTAAAAATTGTGAGGTTTATTTTAATGAATAAAGAAGGTATTGGGTTCCAAAGGTTTCGGCTTTCGCGAAAATAAATGCGAAATTGGGTTCTAAAATACAAAATTAAACCATTTTAATTTTGATTGTGATAAATATACTGTATTCCTGACTTTTATGTCTAAGCCTTTATATTTATGTATTTTAAAATAATATCGTCTACAGGATCAAAATTGTTTAAGCGATCACTACGCCCGATCTTCACCCGTGTGTGCGTGTATCTACACGAACAATGCACACAAACATAGAATTGCAACGAATTTGCCTAAACTTGAGCGATTGAATTTTCTGCACGGACTCTTAAATCATATACCGCAGGTCGACCTAATAGGTTATCGGCTGCCATTCTGAGAGTGATTTGAATGTAATAGGCTTTTTCCACCGTCAATGAATTACAAATCTATGAAGTCCGTCAGTTAGAGTATTGGAAAATAATGGACTCGTATTTTTTGTTTTGTAAATGAATGAATACTGACAAAGATAAAACTCATCAAAACTCGGGAGTGGAGGTTCGTGACGCCTCAACGCACTTAAAAACTATACCATGGCGTGACGTATTGAGAATTTTAAAAGCGTCGTATCTTCGTCAATTTTGGTTTACGTTACAAAAGAAGAAATATGAGTCAAATATTTTTTGAAAATTTGTTTCTTTATCATTGATCATTTATTTACTATACTTTAGCGGTATCAGTTAGCGTAGAAGTCACAACAGACAAAGTGGCGCGGGCTGGTTCGAGCAAGGGGCAGGCATCAACGATGAGAATGGAATAACTGCTATTCCTACTTACGAAGTGTACTTGTGACCCTACTGTTTTCCTGGAGGAAGATAATGGCGTCATTGAGACTGCTGAGAGTGTGCCTTTAGTCGCCGAATCTGGCTCGTATTGGGAAATAATAATTATGAATTTACTGAATAAAAAGCATCCAAGCATCTCTTAGTACTTTTGTAAGTAGGTACAAGGGTGCTTACTAAACGAATTACCGAGCTCTTCGAATTGGACAAATTTTGCGTTTGCTGGGACTGGGATGGACTCGATATTATACTGGTACTCGAATATTATTAAAATTTCAGAGGGCAGTACGTAGTGAAACGCCTAAGTGGGCAGATTATTTTGTTTATTACAGAAACACTCAACCTATAGAGGCTACTTAGGGCTAAGCGCTACTAAAGATCGTACGACTGTATAGAACACTGTGTGGGTTGGATCTGTCCTTCCTTTAAACTCCTTCCAATTGAGGACTAACTTACTAAGTTAACGAAAAAAGGTCCAACGTAGTAATACTATTAAACACTTTATTTTTTCCTCTGAAACATACACGTTTTTCATAATGGAGCTGGTGGAACAATCCTGAACATTTTTTAACTTTGAACAAAACTCACGGCTTCCATTACAACATTCATTTGTTAGAGTGGCAAATGGTGACATATTTTTGTATTGTAACTTGTTCAGTCATAGTTTCACGTGGAAATATTATTAGAATAGAATAGAATAGAATAGAATTTTTATTTTGCAAATATGGGTATACAATCGTTGTTATACATATCAAAGCTCAGCCATATTTTACCATTCGGCATGCAAACATTTAGCTAGGTACATTATTTTATGCAACATGAACTTACATTATTTTCAAATACCAGATCGATTTTAATGTTATTATGACAATTATCACTCAATAGATCAGTTAGTAACTTATTATAATTATCATTGCAGTTAACATTAAATAAATAAATAATCATTTTCATTACATCAATTAATTATCATTTTCATTACAATTATAATTAAATTACAAAATTATTTTATTACATTAAATTAAAATCAACGTCAACATTAATCAACATTATTAAATTAAGAAAATATCAATATTAAACTAGTCAACAAATATATTTTTGTCTGTTAGAAACTCATTTATGCTATAGTACACTTTATCTGTCAAAAATTTACGTAGTCTACTTCTAAACATCACCGTATTTAAATCCCTCCAGCCACTTGGCAATTTATTGAAAATAATAGGGGCCATGCAGTAAATACTTTTGCGCATTAAAGTGGTTTGACATGATACTTGACAAAGTTTGCTATTGTCACGCCTATTCCTTGGGAATACATCAGCAAGGCGTTGAAAACGATTCGGATTTTGCTGTACAAACATAGCTACTTCAAAAATATAAATACCAGGAAGGGTCAAGATACCGTATTGCTTAAAATAAGGCTTGCAACTGTCTGTAGTTTTAAGTTTGAACAATGCTCGCAGACATCTTTTTTGGGCCTTAAATGCTACGTCTCTATCAGTTGAGTTCCCCCAGAAAATGATGCCGTAGCGCAAGTGAGATTCAACTATGCCGTAGTAAGCCGTAAGGAGTGTTTTGGTATCTACTATGGAGGATAATTTATATAAGACATATGCAGATGAACTGAGTTTTTTACACATCATTTCTATATGTGCTTTCCAATTTAAGCTATAGTCTATTTGTAATCCTAAAAATTTTGTATCTCCCGCTTCCATAATATTGTCGTTTTTGTAATGTATGTGAAGATTAGTAACGCCGGGAGTACGTTGTCTAAAGTGCATTATCCTTGTCTTACCTAAGTTTATAATTAAATTATTATTGTCTAGCCATTGAATTAGTGAGTCAAGAGAACTATTAATATCATTTTCATATGTCATTGTGTTTCTACAAGGTATCGTCACTGTGCTATCGTCAGCAAACATGGTCAGAGGTTGTTCAAGGGACCTGGGCATGTCATTGACATACAATATGAACAAGAACGGGCCCATAACGGTTCCTTGTGGTACACCGTATGAAATTTTCCGTTCTCGTGATCTTACCACCTCTTCATGTTTAGTAACTACATTAATGCGGCTAATTTCAGTTATTTGTGTTCTATTTTCTAAAAACGATTTTATAAGTTCGAGAACATTACCTCTTATACCGTAGGCTTCTAGTTTAGTCAGTAAAGTATTATAATGAACATAATCAAACGCCTGCGTCATATCGCAAAATATAGCACATATGGGGGATCGTTTATCCATGTTTCTAATAATAGTATACAAAAAGTCATAAATTGCCATATTAATGGTTCTGTGCTGTCTGAATCCTTTTTGTTCTTCACAAAGTATATTATTTTTTTCCATGTAGTTATATAATTCTCTGTAGATGAATTTCTCAAATATCTTTGAAATAATAGGTATGAGTGAAATTGGTCTATAATATTCCATCAACTCCCTATCTTCTTTTTTAAATAAAGGTTTAATTATAGACGTTTTCAAAGCATCTGGATATTTTCCAGCGCAAACAATCAGGTTGAGTATGTGACTTAGATGACTACATATCTCGGCTGACACTGACTTTAGTACCTTTGTAGCGATTCCATCAAAACCTACACTGCACGTATTTTTTAGGGACATTATTATTTTAAATAAATCGTGTGGTGTGCTAGGTGCCATAAACATTGAATTATGCGTCATGGATGACACGCATGATTTTGGCTTACATTCAGCGTCTATTTTTGGCTGTATTTTGTCAACGAAAAAGTCATTAAAAGCATCGGCGATATCTAAAGGTTTATATATAATTTGATTGTCAACTTTAAGTTTCTCTATTTGTTGTTTAGGGATATTAAATTTGGTCTGATTAATAACTTGCCATGTAGTCCTTGATTTATTTTTGGATTGCTGTATTTTGTAGTTATTTTGGGCTTTTTGTGTCAAGTTAATAATTTTATTGAATAATCTAGTATAAGTCCTGAATTTCTTTTTGTTTTCGTGGTTAGGCTTCAACCTGGATTGCCACAAAAGTTCCCTTTTTTTCCTACTACATAATTTAACGCCATGTGATAGCCATTTTGGTTTATGTAATATGTTGATTTTTATTTCTTTATACGGGAAGCATAAGTCGTAAAATAATTTAAATGTGCTGATAAATTCATTGTAAGCTACGTTGGGATCATCAGTAAGATAGATCTCCGAAAATTTAAGACTTTTTATACAATTTTTAAATTTTACTATATTATCATTATTGTAATCTCTTCTAGTTATATACCAGTATTTTATACTACATACTTTGGGAACTGGACATTGAAGTAGCTGTGCTGTATGGTCTGATAGTGCAAACTCTAATACATCCGTCTTACAAACCCTCTTAAAATTATGCGCAAAATTATCTATGCATGTCCTACTAGCCATCCGAGTTGGTTGTTTAATAGCAAGTTTTAGGTTGAAACTCAGTAGAAGACAGTCCAGTGTAGCTGAAATATTATTTGTTTTTAACATATCTATATTAAAATCACCTGCAATTACAACATTTTTGGAACGCCTCATAGATATATCCTTGAGCAAATTTTCAAGTTTATTAAAGCAGTCATTTAAATTCTTCGTATTTGGTACTCTATAGATACATACGACTATTAATTTATAATTTATAAGTTCCACAGCACAACACTCGAAAACCCCAGGTGTTGACCACTTCGATGTTTGAGGTAATTCCCTCCATTGGTGACAATTATTAACAATAATGCAAGCACCTCCTCTCTTCTGTTCCTGTCTACTATAACATGCAGCCAAACTGTAATTTGGTATGCATAGTTGTTTTTCGTGACCCTTCATAATGAAATGTTCTGTAACACATATAATATCCACATTTATATTTTTATCAGATAGTTCATTTAAACACACCGTCAGGGCATTTGCTTTATTTATTAATCCGGCAATATTTTGGTGTAAAATGTTTATATACTTATTCGAGAAAAAACAACTCATTTGACTCAGAGGCGTTATTGGTGGCACTTGTTTTAGAGTTAGAGTTAGATTGCGTGTTCATTTTACTCGAGCCACTAATGTCTAAGTACATTAATTGGTTTAAATTTTTCAAAGATGTTGTTCAAACCGTAGTTATTAAGAGACCCATTTTTCTTCGAAAACATATTGTAGTCATATGATAAATCTAGGTTAGAATCGAATAAATAAGCGTATTCATGAGTATACACATCCAAATAAAGCATATTATTAAATAATTCTATTCTACAGTTGAACATAAGAGAATGCTTAAATTTGAAAGTAGGTAGACAAATTATGATATTTGTATGTTGTATTTTTGATAACGTCTCACGGATATTAATTATTAGGTCATAGTAGTCATTGGTGCGCCGAAAATCTTCTTCACCGATGAAAATCAGACAGTAGTCATCTAATGTGTAGTTTTTAAGTTTTAACTCGATGTGAGTAATAAGGTTCAAAAGCCCACAGTTCGGTGTTAAGTAGTGACATATTTGGCAGTTTGGGAACGTTCTTTCTGCAGTTGTTAGGATCGTATTCGTTTTATTACTACTTATAATGCAAAGTTTATGCTTTTCTGGTTTTATTTTATTAGGAACAAGTACACTCTCTGGAGCAGTTTTTACTGGTGCATCCTGAGCAGGACATGGTTTTAACGGTGAGTCCACGAACTCAACTCTCTGTTTCACGCCATCCAATAATGACTTTTGTTGGTTTTGGTTATTTGAGGTACGACGAGGTGTTATCGTTTTTTTGCTTTTCTTAGGTGTACCCAATTCGCTCATTAGCTTTTTTGTCGCTTTGTTAACGATTTCATGCTTATTTTTTAGGTCACGTTTATTATGTAACCGTTTTAATTTTTAATCCTAACTTAACCCTCCACCGTACGTATGTTATTAATTTATGAATGAAATTATGTATCTGTGTTAATACAGTACGCTAGCTAAGAATGGAACGCTAATAATTTATTCTCGGGTGGTATGCAAACAGCATATTAATTAAGTTGGCTTTTTTTAGCTGTGAGATGCTATTTTAGAAAGCAAAACCTTATAAAAGTAGGTACAAAATCGCACCCCATTTATTAATTTACAAGATCTAAAAGTATTCTGTAAAAAATAAATCGAATGAGTTATTGGTCTGGTTTATAATAAAAAGGTCGGAGTGTATCCAGTGGCCGCACCTTTTGCATAATCTATCCTTAATTAAATTCGCTTGTTTAAAGAGTCAGCGAATAAATATTAAGAATGGAGTTACTATGAAAATTATTTTCATGTGTGTTTTCAGAACCTGAAAGCTCGGTTTTGATATACTTAATTATTAAACCACCGCAGTTTGGCTTTGTTTACAAAAAAAACACTCGTTTTTTTACCACGACCTCATAGTTGGAACTCCGACAAAGCCCAAGCTTTGTAATTAATTACCTCGCTGCACTAGGTATGGAATACATGACATGACTGTTAGTTTGTGACGGTGATGAGATTTACCTGTTTGTGCTAGTGTGCGTTTATTTATTTTCTGCAACTCAACCTTTGTTTGATGCAAAGACATACAGTGGTAGGTGTAAATCTGAAAAATTTACAACCTTTTTTATAAAACACAAGGATATAAAATATTCTATCAATATAAATAAATATACCTACACGGGAATATACTGAAGTAAAAAAAAGACAGACAATAAGAAAGACATTAACGTTGTGTTGATTCTGCCCGTTTTTAGCGATTGTGTTTGCGATCTCTAATTTTGGTTATACAAACAAACAAGACAAATACGTTATATTGTAATATCTCTAGCGATATTGTAAACTCTCGAATTATTGTCAAATGAACATACTGCTTACAATAAAACGCATTAGTTTTCGTGAAATGCTTGCGATGTAGAGATACTTCCATATGTTCAGTTGACAATAATTCTAGATATATTATTACAATATCGCTAGAGATAAACACGTTATATTGTAATATAACGTGTTTGACAATTTTACGGTGACACATACACACGTATGCAACAAAAAGTTTTGTCACTTGTTTGAAATCGCCCGAACAACTTAAAGACGCTAAGTTCGTCTGATTTACTAGTCCCCAACGAAACTAGCAGGAAAAAATATGAACATGCAAAGTATATGTAAATTTTTTGAACATGTGACATCTGCTGGGGACCTCGGGCCGCCAGAATAACCACAAGACAGCAATTTACAGAGACTTACAGTGACTGAGTTGCTTTACATATTGTATAAGATTAGACCAGGCTAGACTTGACTTTTAGGTCATCTTTCTGGAGATACATGTACACATACAGCATTTTTTCTAACGCGAAAACGTCTAGAAAATGGGCAGTTGCCTTTTTTTCATATGCCTATTTCAACTACAAAGATTTTTTTTATTTATTCTGACCTGTTTTTTCTTAAATATTGTACTCACAGCACAGTTCTATCCATAACTTTCACTTGTTAATCCGTCACCAAGATTCCTATCTAAAATATTCCAGGTGCCCCGCAACTGTTTTCAGAAATCCTGTGCTACGCTTTAAAGCGTTTCAAGTTTCTACGGCGACTTTCAACAAGATTTATAAACTTTTGGTAGCTCATTTCAAGCTTTTCGAGAAACATTAATTTTCTGTTGTTTCATAGGTCCGTTTACAAACATTTAAATCCACATAAACATCCAGACCCAGAACAACTACCTGTAGGTCGTATAAATATTTGTTCCATGCGGAATCGAACCCGCGACAGTTACTCAGCCACTGCGGCTACCGCGCCAAAGTCTTAATGGGATTCAATGAATGAAGATCAAAATAGTTACGAAATGGGAATCAATTTATGAAGACCAAAATAGTTACGTAACCCATTTCGTTCACGGCTAAACCACCGAAATAGGAAGGTTACGAGTTGGGACAGAGCCATTTATTCAAGCCGTCAAGCCATCTGTCATCATACATACATACAAACACATACACACAACATATATACCTATAATGGGCTAGTTTCCACCATTAATAATATGCAAATCTAAATATTAGTCCGTCAGTTAGAGTATTGGAAAATAATTGACACTTATTTTTTGTTTTAGTAATTCAATGAATACTGACAAAGATAAAAACGCAACAAAACTCTGGAGTGGGGGCTCGTGACGTCACAATGCACTAAAAATTATACCAAGGCGTGATAAATTACGAATTTTAAAAGAGTCGAATCTTCCTCAGTTTTGGTGGTCAAATATGGGTCAAATGTTTTTTTCATAATCTTAGTGCCGGTCCTATTAGTTTTTTTCAGGACACAAGTCTATTATAAGTATCGATCATACCAATGACGTTACAAAGGTTTTTCCTGCGTGTTCGTAATTATCTTAAACGAGAAAAGATAGTCTTTCAGTTACCGCCTATCATTTTATTAATCTGACGTAACAATAACAAACCTACCTACTGTAGCTGAAATATAAATGACGTAGATAAGATTAAGTAATAAGATCTTCATGTTATTCCCCAATTTCTGTTTTTGCGTAGAATGTATTAGATGTCCTGGACAGAAATTCGATTGCTAATACAGTAGTAAGATAAATTGTAACAGTACTTACAGAATATGTTTAGTTTTATTTAAATGTTTTCGTACTAGCATTTGCCCGCGGTCAAATAGCTATGTATATTGAAATCCACATCTAGTTTACACACAGAAATAATAAAGCTGTAATGGCAAAATCGAATATCCACTGAACAAATACATGTAAATCAGTTTGTCAACTTTTTAGCTCAACATTTTCTACTTATTAAAACTGTTTTATATTTCACACGGTAATGACAGGTAGACAGCAATTGTGCTCACATCAATTATGTAGCGGCGTAGCACGCAGTAGGCATTCGTAGCACCGCTACGAGCTACGAATATGCTACGAAAGCCGCAGTGGCTTTTTAGGTAGTAGACATTATATTTCACTGAAGTTATGGTATTTGAGTTTTTAAGATAAAAAAAATATATCATTCACCGTGACTGTTATCAAGGCAATTTCCGTGTGAAGTTCAGGCTTGAATAAATACTGTAGGAAACAAATGCACAAATGCAAAAAATCTAGTTGTGCATCATATGCACTCATAATAACTTGCTCTACTTTGTTTTGCTTGAACACCCGAATAACCTTGTTATTTTTTTAAGAAAATTATAGGGCCCCTCTGATTTTTAGGATACATGTGCGTATTGTTCATTATCACTAGCTTCGGTAAAGAAAAAACAACGTGAGGAAAACAGCATGCCTGAGCGGGAGGAAGTGTCCGACTTTTACTGACTAAAACCCATCCATGTTCCTTCCTCCCCCTTTACGTTCCAGGGCCACGGTATCTCTTTCGAACAGTCCCACAGCCCCGGCAGGCTTCGGCCCTTGCGGGTCTCTCCCTTTATGCTGACATCTCTTTGAGGCGCGCGTGGAACGCGAACGCGCCAGACACGGCCTGTTGTCATAAAACGGACGGACGGAGCCCACAGCTAACCGTCCACAGGCCCGCGTCTACGGTGGCCGGTACGCCACCGTAGACGCGGGCCTGGGCCACCACGTGGACCCCGACGCCCACCGCGGTGCGTCTCCCGCGGCGTCTGGGGCAAGAGGCTCTATCCCTCTTGCGTTCCACCACCTCCTTCGCTAGCAAGACTGCTTCGCAGAAGGAGCTGACGGCTTCCCATTCCGTCTCGCTTCTGAGAGATATTGCTCGGAGGCATGTGAAGCCAAGTCAGAGGCCCATGGGTGGCATATAAACTCTGACACCAGGTTAGGTACTAGCCACACGATACAGAAAAAGAAGAAGACCCGAAAACCCGAGTTATTTTTTCAAATTCTTAATTTGTTACTAATTATAATAAAATCTTTCCTTTTAAATTAATAAACGGACGTTCAAACCAAGCTTTGTTTTCTTAAAAAGGAGTTATTAATTTGTACATTTACCTTAGTAAAGAGAATGTTATAAATCTGAGAGCTTGCCGAGAGCGTCTATCAAATTAGTGCAATTTTCAATTTAAGTTGTTCAAGCGTTGCAGGTTCCTTAGCGCTTCGGAATGATGGATTAAGATGTTCTGAAACGGCGATAAACATAAATACAAACTTTGACGTGAATGTTGAAGACTGAATAAATAGTTAGTTGATGCGTTTTATGAAAGTTTACATTACATTGGAGACGAAAATAGAATATATTTCAAACCGAGTAAGCATTTAAAATAATAATGCTAAACATTGTTTAACTTGTCAATACATTACATTTGTTTGAAATATCAACTGACATAACTCTCCAGCCGACTGGTACTATTCAATGTTAATATAAGTTCGATTTTAATACTCGTTTTGCTCGTAATATTTTTGCCTTAGTTTTAAGAATTCACTCAATAGGTATGACGACAGTTTCAAAAAAAATGCAAATCTATTTAGTCCGTCAGTTAGAGTATTGAAAAATAATGGACACGTATTTTTTGTTTTTGTAAATCAATGAATATTGACAAAGATAACACGGATCAAAATTCGGGAGTGGGGGGCTCGTGACATCAGAATACACTAAAAATATGTGGTGTATTTAGAATTTAAAAAGAGTCGTATCTTCGTCAAATATTTTTGATACTCTAACTGACGGACTAAATAGATTTTTTGGTCGTCTACCCTATTGGGCTTTATGCCGATATTTGAAGTTTGAACCAAGGTGGTATATGATCGATGTCACTACGAGTAAAAAAAATCCTCGAATCTACTATATGCCATATTTATGTGGAATTTCAGACAGTCAATACACAAAATAACATCAAAATGGGCACCGAAGAAGAGAAAGAACTCAACGTCGTGGAAAACCCAAGCGATGATGATGTCGTCATGGACTGCAGCGAGAAACGAGAGAAAAAAAAGAGTAAAAGTACGCCATGTTCCCAGCAGTGGGACACACAACAATACGCCTGTAATCCCGGAAGGGTTAGGCAGAGTTGTCCGCCTTGTACACCCAAATGTCGCCAGTTGTGTTTTAAGTCCAATGTTATACGGGGCGGGCCGGACTACGTGGCTGTCATTGAGATATTCCTGATAGAAAAACCCAATAACACTTCGCCCAACCCATAAAATAAATCCAGGACCTCACGCTCAGCAGTCACACTAGACCAACGAAGCAGTCAATGCAGAACCCAAAATATGTGAGTATTGTACCTATCCTTGTTTACCTTCATCCACCAGAAACCCAAATGGCGCAGCGGTAGTGAGATTGCCTTACGTTCTTAGGGCCCCGGGTTCGAATCCCGGTAGGAGCAAATGTTTGTGTGATGAGCATGGACATTTGTTTCCGAGTCATGGATGTTTATATGTATGATAAGTATGAGTATGTATTTACAAAGAAAAAGTATATATGTAGTATATCAACTGTCTGGTGACCACGACACAAGCCTTGCTTAGTGTGGCACTAGACGGCGCTGTGTGTAATGTCCAGCGATATTTTTTTATTTATCTTATTCTATAATCATCATCATCAGCCTATTAATGTTTCCACGGCTGGGACACAGGCCTTCTTTTTATGAGAGGGAAATTTTATCATACTTAGTCCTAAAGTCGGCAGTTTACTGGTGTTTCAAAGCTTACCCCAGGGTAAGCTTTGAAACACCAGTAAACTACCCAGTTGACTAGTGTTTGAAAGCTTACCTCTATTTTAAGTACAAAATGAACTAATCAGAATAATAAGAAAATAAGAATAAGTATAAACGTAAACCAATGCGTAACGTAACGTAAATCATCATAATGCCAGCAAAGCATAACTACCCGTCTAAACAATATGAAACCACGTGGGTAAAATAGGTACGGACATATTCTCAGTATTAAATCATACGCTATTTACTGCAGTTAATATTTGGCTACGGTTACTAATACGGTAATACCTTTATTCATAATGCAGAAGGTACAGTCGATTACAGGTCCGGTCCCTAACCAGCTAAAATCCCAGAGATCCAAGTTTAGTGTTAGACTCAAACAAATCGTTGGTGCAGAGAATCGTATGATGAATGAACTTGAGACACTGAACATTTTCATCTGACACGAAGAACTCGATAGTCGTAGTAGTCTTTTCGGGGAAGTCAAAGTTGCCTAGTAAATAAAGCCTTTTTTTTCGGATGGAAAATCATCAAATGACTTCTCCCACTCTGGGCGGAGCGGGAGGGAGTGTCAGACTTTTACTGACTAAAACCCATCCATGTTCCTTCGTCGGCCTCTTCGTTCCGGGGCCACGGTATCTCTTTCGAACAGTCCCGCAGCCTCGGCAGCCAGTAAATAAAGGCTAAGGCAAAGTAAAGCCTGATAAATATTTAGAAGTAGGTAGGTATTGGTATAGATCGGGGTAATTTTTATGACTGTAAAAATACACGGCCACCATACCTGGGAACCTTCTAGTTTCGGAGATATTGGGGGTCAAGGGAGATAGGCGCGGATCCTTTCTGTCCTGAGCCCAGGTGTTAATTTAATAAAAGTAGACTCGTTTGAGTGAAGATATTATAGTAACATATTATGTCCTCACTGAGAATTGGGCAAAGGGCTTGGAACATTTTTGTATCATGCGTGGCCCGAATTTTTCCTCCATTTTGTTTTTTTTTCAAAGTTACGGCCACGCATAACATCTGTTTTAATCGATAGCTGGTATCAATTCAAACAAGTTTTGTCTGAGACAAAATGATCTAAAGTGTCACTTTTCCGAGATATGAGCTATCAAAGTTAAAATCAATTTACTGATGGAATCTTTAGCACAACTTTGATTTGATCAGACACGCATGAAACGTGTATCAATCGATAGCTGCCATCAATACAAACAAGTTATGTCTCAGACAAAATGTTCTAAAGCGTCAAGTTTCCGAAATAAAACGCGTTGTGTTCGCTATATACCAGCACAACTTTGATAGTTTAAATCTCGGAAATGTGAAGATTTCGTCACAGTAAAAATTTATGTTTTGATGCCAGCTATCGATTAATATAGGTAGCCGCTACTTTGATAAAAATACAAAATAGCGGATGAAAATCTGGCCAAAAATTCAAACCCTTTCGGCAATCAAGGAGTTGAGGTAGGTATTCGAAAAATATTAAAAAAATAAGAACGAACCGAAACGAATATTTTGTCGCTTTTGGTTCTCTAGCCAAATGGCAAAATTAAAACATTTAGTATAATAGAAAAAAAAGGATATTTTCTGTGACAACGGCAGATATAACTTGGATTTACTTAGTTTGAAGTACAGAATGCTTTTTTTTTTGTTTGGTTGACGGCTTCGTGAAGAGTCTATTTACACCTTATTATACAGTATGTTAGTTTAGACGAGGGACATATTCAAACCTACAATAGTACATGCTTACAAGATACTGATAAAAATATGAACACAAAAAAAAACCATAAGAGTAGTAAGATACATTACAGTTAGAACCACACCAAAAATTTCGCAAAAGTCTCGCAACGTGTACACACCCTTGCGCCCAACGCAGAACAAATGCGCGGGTCAATGACTTTTAGGTATAATACATTTTCCATTCATACTTTAAAGTAAACCTGGCTTTGGGCAGGCAAAAATATCTAGATACTACTACTAGGTAGGTCTACTCAGTGGCGAAGGGTACATAGAACTCGAAACCTACCGGCTTCTCTTCGGAACAACCACTATACTGGAGTCTACTATTGCCAAAAGTAATTCAGTTCAATAATGTAGGTACTCGTAATTCAGTTAGGACGGGATTGCCCAAACATGACAAAACCTACAAATGGTTCGATGTATGGTTTTTTCAAATATTATTAAAAATATGCACCGGACCGGTTTACCTGTTACAAAAAGTTACCCTTCGCTACTGGTCTACTAGTCGTTGGTTGACACCTAGCATAAGATTGTACGATGGAATCTGGTGGTTGGGAAATATCTCTCGATACAAATTAATGGCTCCTTGCACACTATTATGACATAACACGTAGGCATAAACCATATCTCAATATTCTTCACTGGAATATTGTTATGTTGTCATTTTTGATTATTCAAGAACACGTTTTAGCACTTCATCTGTGAACCCCGACCGAATTGGTCTGACGCGATTGTTTGACTATTGTGTCTACTTAACTAGCAGTTAATGAATTAACAGGACACACTAATTTCTCGGTAGTGACGCAATGGCGATGCTTTTAGTGTTAGTGTTGGTCAGTAATCAGAATCACTAACTAGCAGGATAAGGCTGTGATTTTATTACCCAGGCAGAAATAAAATAAGAATCAGGAACAAAATAAATCATTCTTGTAATTGGTGCCGAGGACGGAGAACGGAACTTCAGCAAAAATCCTTGGGGACACAGCGAAGTTTGGAAATACTTTAGTTATCCGCATCGTCATTGCACTTTTTTTTGTCGTGTTGGCATGAGTTACTCGAGAACTTTTCATGGCATTGTACAAATTAACAGCACAAAGACTTAAATGACTAGCTATAGTTAGTGCCAGTTAAGATCGCAATAGTAGTCATTGACCCACCTACATTAATGTAGGTGGGTCAATTTCTTTTTTGGCGAATTATCTTTATTTTGATTTTTGAAATCTAAAAATAAGTCTGGTGAAGTCTTGATGATTCAAGGCTCATTCATTGTGATCTTCAACATTTATTCCAGGGAAAAACGATACATGGTTCATTAGTTTCGGTTCGTACGAAGAGATTATGGAAAGGGCAATGACCGCTATTGCGATTTTAAGCCCCTTCGTACACAAGGCTACAAAAGTCTTCGATACTCGGCGATTTTAGTCTCCAAGCGACTGCCGCCATACAAATCCATAATGTCGGCGACGCGACTCGTGTAGGTACGGACTTCAATGGATTTGTATGGCGGAAGTCGCTTGGAGACTAAAATCGTCGAGTATCGAAGATTTTTATACAAAGGGGTTAACTGGCACTTACTGTAGTGGCAGTACTGGCTGACTAGTTGACTGTCTGAAAGCCTAGTTTCATACTACACAGGTGTAACCACGAGCATTTTTTACCATGCTTGCCAAATTGCTAAACGTCATTTTCAACTAACATATTCCTCTAACATGAGGTGACTGACGTAAATAAAAATAAAGCTCATAAACGAGTATAAAACCACAATACCTACTAGTTTTTTTGAAAACAGAATTTTGCCGGTTATATTCCAAACAGCCATGTTTTAAACTACACTAGGTTTGAGTAGATTAGTTTCCAGCTAAAATTGCTGCTAGAGAGAGGGTGGCATTCAACTAAATTGCTCCCGTCAAAGCTAGTGCACATTATTTTGCGCAAACATTTCGAACAAATCAGAACGAAATTCCCTTATCAGTAAATTACACGAAGACTAATCTGGATACGCTGCTTTTACGCGACATTTCCCATGTGTCGTTTTGGCTTTTATCAACAGTCCTCTTGATTTGATGCTTTATCTACTTTTCAGGCCAAAAGCTTCGGTAAATCTGATTAAATTGATTCAGAATGTGGGCGCCAAATGTGATTAGTATTTCAAGGACTTTGGATTGTACTACTATTCGGGCTTCGTATTAGCATTGCTAATTAATTTAATGTTAAATTGTGTGTATATTTGCATAATTTATGTACAAATACAATACTCACTCATTTACTCATCAGTACTATACAAATAATAACATTTGTGTTCATGAATTAAGCTTATAAAACTATAATCGCTGGTATTATTTGAGATTAGCAGAGGGTCAAACAACACAATGTAACTGTACTGTGTGAAGTTGGCATATTATGCAGCTCTGCAAATACCGACCCGATTGCCAACAATCAAGCGAGAGGATTTTGGCATTGTTTACTCTCAGTCGGCCCGAACAAAGTACATATTTAGAAGTTGACATTTTACCGGCTAATAGGTCCCTGCATCAATTATCCTTTCCCTCTGACAGATGGTATACCTAAATCCCAGTAGGTAATTGGAACGCCATATCTATTTTGATAAAAAAAGCGTGCAAACCAATTTGAAATTTTTTCCTTGGATTCTATTTTCAATATAAGTTGGGTTATTTTAAAAACTTTTGTACATACTTAATATTAATGATCGGAAGGAGTTTTGCAATAGTTTTCGGCCTTAGTACTTTCTAGAATTATGAGCCGATTCATAAATAGCGACCTACGATGTCTTGTCTCTGTATCACAAAAAAAACAAAGCAAAAAGTGCCCAAAGCATTTGGTCTGTATTTCGATAGGTTTGTTTTTGCTATGGCATACCATTTTAAGTATATAAATAAGCTCATGAAGTGTTTTTAGGGTTCCATGCCTCAGTCAGCAAAATCGGAACCCTTGTAGGATCCCTTTGTTGTACGTCTACCCGTCTGTCATGACCCTTTTTTCTCAGGGAAGCGTGAAATACATACATTTCACACGGAACTCTCGTTGCGCGGGTCGAACTCGTACTTGGCCGGTTATTTTTTTAAATATGATAATATCCTTGTATTCTACAATAACAAGCACGTACAACAATAACCTTAACGAGATGCAAACGCTTCTCACAAATTGACATTCTGACAGCATCCTGTGGATTGTTCTGCCACAACCCAATTACGCTCTCATAAATAAATAAAATGTTATGTACATAATACGGATGTGGGTTGGACAAACAGTATACTTACTGTAAAAGTACGAATTTCAAGCAATAATCTTGATAACGTATTTCTGTATTATTTTACTGTATCTCTTAGCTGCCATGGTTTATCTTGTTGTTGATTATATATTTTTACTCTGAATGCTCTTAACTTGCACATCTTCGCTTTTACATCATTCTCACAGATACCCATGCATCTACATTTATATGCATACCAAAATCTTGATTTCATTCATGTTGAGACTATTCTCAACAAAAACAATCTTCTCAAATTAAAACTAGTCTTGTCAAGATTTTTTAACAATATTTTAATTGAACAGAGTGCTGTCCATGGAGTTCCTCGCTCAAACTTTTCCATAGAGATCTACACTTTGGGATGGGCAAATACAGTAATTTCATAAGTTATTATGCCTTGATGTGACTCTGACTGTCGCTTCGCTTTCTTTAATTTTTTGACATACAAATAGTCCGATAGCGCTAGGCAATTTTGATGCCATAAGTTTCAAAAATTCTAAAGTTTATTATTTTTTGCCTGTAGATACAGTCGTACCTACGGAGCTTACTATTGCATTTTGTGTCATATCTGACCATAGCATTTTCAGTAATTCGATGTTTTGTGGTTGAATATTTTTAATCAAATTAAAACAAAAACTATGGTTTTTTGAGCAACGAAGTTAGGGTTTTCTGGGTGACCAATAGCAATAACATATGTACCATTGGAGAGAACTTTTCAATGACGACTTTTGCTACTCCTATAAGTTTTGCTAATTCGCAGTCCATTCAGAATTATTGACGAAAATGGGCGACTATTTGGACTTCGAATTTAAGATTGTCTATGCAACCAACAGCCATAAGAAATACAATATTAGAAAGAGATTTTTAAGGAGAACCTTTGCTTCTTACGACTTTCGCCAAACCTTATTCCGTTTGGAGTTATTAAGCTAAATAGGTGACGAACTGATCACCGAAGTTAAGATTTTCGGAGTAACCAACATAAATAATTTACACCGCTGGAGAGACCTTTTCAACGGCAAATTTTCCTACTAATATAACTTTTGCTAATTCGCAGTCCGTTCAGAGTTTTTGACCTACATAGCTGACTATCTGGACATCAAAGTTAAGATTGTCTCGGCAACATTGGTTGCCGAGAATCACCATCACCAATCACCAATTTTTGAAAAATCAATATCTTATGTTGTATATGTTATGCCTATTGAGGCATAACATATACAACATAAGATATTGATTTTTAAGGAGAACTTTTGCCTCTTACGACTTTTGCGAAATCCTATTACGTTCGGAGTTATTAAAATAAATAGCTGATTATTTGGACATCGAAGTTAAGATTGTCTAGGCAACAAATAGCCATAATATATACAACATAAGAAAGAGATTTTTAACGAGAACCTTTGCCTCTTTCGACATTGGCAAATCGTATTCCGTTTAGAGTTATTAAGACAATTCGAACGAACGATTGAGCACCGAAGTCAAGATTTTCGGAGTAATCAACAGCAATAACTTACAACGCTAAAGAGAGCTTTTCAATGACAACTCTGAAAGTTATACATCATTTTTAGTCGTGGGTGTTGGTCGTCAATGTTTTCGATTGCTCGAGGTCTTGGGTGGAAACGGTAAACGGTGCAGTAAGGGCAGCTACATAAAAATCGTCATAGGAAACTATCCATAATTTTTCGTAAAATTTTGAATCACAATTACCGATTTTCAAAAAAATCTGCAAAAGAAATACTATTTCATACAAAACATTTTTTTCTAATATCTGACGAGAGTCTCGAACCAGCGACTCGATGTTCTCAAGTCGGTCGCTTACACCGACGAGCCACTTACTACCGTGACAATAAGTGTAAAAAAGCTGTTCTGTTCTTATGACGTTTTGACAATTGACAGGAGTCAAACGGTTCAAGAATACGGACATTACTGCCATATTATGTATTTCAACTTCAACCAAAAACAAATGACACGTCAATGACGTCATGCACGAAATGAAAAGGACAGAAATATAGTTCTTGTAGTTCTATCAAACAAAGTTCGAGACATGTCAATTAATTACTTTAATCGATATTATATTTTAACTTACAATTAATGACAGAATTTTTGGTTTAAATAAACCCCTTTGATGGGACTAAAACTTTTTTTTTAATCAAATTGAATAAACGCATGCACTTGTTTGTCGCAACATGAACCGAATGGCCGCCCTTCGTGCGAAGAAATTGGTTTATTTCTTTCAAATCATAAGATTGCGTGGATAAAAAGGACACATATTATGAATGGTGTTTTGTTTCACCATAATAATCAAAAACACGTAAACTCTACAAACTTGAATTTGCTTTTGTGGATATTATAGGGTTTTGTACAAAAAAAATTAAATATCTATAAATAGGACCGTGGATGAATTCGGCACAAAATAAATTTAACGACAGATATCAGTACTCTTAATCGCGTAACACCTTTTTCACAAATTGTAATATTCTTTTGATAGATAGATAAAGCTAGTTGGGCGACGTGTTAGGTACTTGTTAATAAGAAGGATTCCCGTGGACAGAGATGACACAAAATGCCTATGTATATCAGTTACTACTTCGTTATTATAATGGAAGTAAAATTTTCAACTATAATTTTCTGTTCGTATGATAGTGATTAAAAAGACAAATAGCTAAATTTCTCCCAACGCTAGTTCCTAAAATGACACAAATTTATATAGTAGGTCGGGTAAATGGTCCGGAAACTATATGCAAAAAACAAACAACTTTAATATTTTTGAAACCTCAAAACCTAGCGCTACCGGACTAAAAAGTGCTTGTAACTGTGTATTTGAAATAAATGCTTTGAGTTTGAGTTTTGTTGAACCCGTCTCACACTTTAACAGACGCCTAAACAGTCTTCTTTTCTTAATCTAATTGAACGTCATTGTATATTTTCTTTTTCTTTACAATGTGCCAGCGTTAATTCCTAAATGAACATCAGGTTAATACGGTCTCTCTTGTACATTATATTTATTGAGAGATAAGGTCGATAACTTTAAGCTTACTTAAATGTTTTCGTGACTGAAATACATCATATTTCAGTTAAGTACGGATCATCAATATACATAATAGTTTCGACTTTACATTTCAGTTTTCGCTATTCATGTTTCAGTTTTGACTACATAAATAATATCCAGTGCCGCTTTTAGCTTAATAAGCTTATTGAAAGATTTTAAATGTAAGCATAATTTCAAATAATATTTAGTTCGATACATATTAAATAATATGAATACTCGACGATTTATTATAGAGGGATTACCTAGACATTTTTGAACACACATTTAAAAGTACAACCTGATTAATTGATTTATACTCAACTAAATTATTTAAATCCATCGGTTTCGGTATTCCGAACTCAAAAGCCAGTTGAACTAATCCTTTGAAAACCTATCGTAAACTACACAATACATCGTAAAGGTATATCTTATACGTCCCACCAGTCTTCACTGCACAGAACAACTGAACCTTTATTTATTTATGTACACACAATATACTTAAGGACAGTATTAGGTAATAAGTGTTTGATAGTTTATGTCCAAGTTTTCATCTCAAAATTTGTTAAATAGGTACATATATGACTTTTGAGTGATTTCTGATTAATATCTGCATTACCGTTCAATTCGCATTCGTTTCCCTAACTACCTGCCATTAAACAATTGCGGTCGTTTAACTGCGTCGTGACACGACATGAATTTCCCGAAGTGGTTGAATCGGGAAATTCGCTCCAGATTTTGACCATTTTCAATTTAGAGCGGACAAGCTCGGGGATCATTATTTGGTTCCTATCCGAACGACCAGTTGGAACAAATTCTGTTACAACTATTAGGTTTCTACTTTTAAATGTTTGATGTTGTTTAAGTAATAACAGTGGTCAAGTGGTGCCTGATCTCTTTTTCATCAAGTTTGTGCCTGATTGGTGTCCCGCCCAACTATGGGAGTGTTTAAAAATCGGGTCAATGTTTGCGAACACAATCGTGCACATATTCGCTGCGTCTATGTTTAGTCTCCGCTTCGATGGACTGCCATAACAGAAATCCATCAGGAGGACTTTAAAGGGCTAAGAAACGAAGCCAAAAAGCACTTCTCTCCGTCCACCTCATTGCGATAATTTTAAGCCAAACGTGATTTTTCACCCCCTAAAAATAAATTGTTTAGCAATACCTAATAATTTTAGCGCAGAGTTACTTATAGTTTGATATGCAGAATGCTTGTTTGACGGCATTGTAAAGTGGCAGTACACCTTATATTATGTCTGAATCTATATTGTACAGTTACAATTAAGTTATTGCCTTATTTACAACTATTAATGTTCTCTGAACACAGGTAGAATCTACAATTCCTCTAACTAAAGGTCATCCCTTCGTTTGTGACGTCATTATTGTTCTGTAATTATTTGTATTGCAGCTTCCAAGAACTGAGAACCGAAATAAAAGAAATCTACTCGGTTCGTACAAGGTCAAACAGTACTTACAGTGAAGTACTTTATTAACATTGCGAAGAAAACGAATAAAGTTACTTAGTGTTAAGTGCGCGCCGAGTTTGCACCTGGATCAGTAATTTATGTTCAAGTCAAAGGTGCTTTTTAAAAATGTGTAAATATAAATATTATTGCATTCTATCGTGAGCTCAATGAGATTGTTATTGAACGAATTTATAATTTATCGTAATCATGACGTTTTCCTGAAGAAAAAGATCCATTATCAAATCGAAAGGAGAATGAATATAGTTAAGTTGGTAAGGATTGTTCTAGCAGATTCCCTAATGTATAAATTTAACCTCAGTGAACGTTAAACCTGTCCTTGTTATTATAGTTACCGAAATTCAAACATGTAATTTCGAGTGGGGAACAAATGTGTATTAAAACTCTATTTTTATGTCAAACAGGATAACTGTTGAGCGGATAAGTAGCCAATATAGCTACTTATATTTCTTTCCTTGAGTTATAAGTCGAGCTACACGATAACTGACAAATGCTTGCACTGACTGGACAGGTCCACTAAAATCTGTGTGGTTCTTCCTTCAAAAGACCATCTCAGACACTAATCTGCATAGTCCTCATGTGAATTGAGCATGATTGTCTGGACTTCAAAAGAGACTATGACCTCTGAGTTTGTTTCGGCTGTTTCTTCTCAGAGTAGTCAGGTACGAAAAACCGGCCCCATCTAGTTTAAAAAAAAAATGACGTGT
The DNA here is from genome assembly GCA_916618015.1 of Xestia c-nigrum. Classification (NCBI taxonomy): domain Eukaryota; kingdom Metazoa; phylum Arthropoda; class Insecta; order Lepidoptera; family Noctuidae; genus Xestia; species Xestia c-nigrum. Next base: position 11,581,893 of record OU745255.1, on the reverse strand, counting down.
AAAAGTGTTTGAGAAAACCTACATGTTGAATAAATATCATTTATCATTTATAGTACCCGACACGAGAAGCTATAATTTTTATAAACACACATTGGGGTTCGCAACCTATGGATCAAATAAAAAAATGACAGCATCAGCGTGGTCTTACTTCAAAGTGGCGGCCAAAATGTTTACGTTCCATGATGTCAGATGCCTTCCAGTACCACAAAACATTAGACGACAGCGCTTTCGCGCATCGCCAAAATTTTACCCGACCAAGTGAAATTGGTCGTTAGTTTCGTATTACACGTGTGATAATTTGAGTTCAATGAATTTGCGAGTATTTCTTATTGATTGAATTGTCGCTACGTATTTTGGTAGAAATACTTTGTTTACAAAAATTCTAGCTCATCGTGGCGCGGACTATGGGCCGGTATTTCAATGCCACCTTAACTTATTGCTTAAGTTAAGTCCTGCATTTAAGCTAAGTGTCATTTTTAGAAGACAGAAGTGTATTTCAATCCGGATCTTCCTCGCCTTAACTAATCTAGGATAAATCGCAATATTGCAACATAATAAACAGAATATGTCATTTTTCTATTGTCATCCTACTACATTGTATATTTTTTTAAGTTTTAAAAAGTTCTAAGAAAAAAGTTTTAAGTTCACGACATTGTTGAGTTGTCTGAACAATTGAGTAGTATCACGTAAGTACCTGCCTACCGTTTTCGCTCTTTCTCTACGATTTTACAACTTGGCAATCACTCAACTCAAAAATGTTTTTGTTCAGTAACTATACTTTTAGCTCGAGCAGTGATGATGAAGATATTATTGAATTTATCAATTATTCTACGACCCCACGACGTATACGAATTTATAGAACATGAGAGACTAATTTTCAGAAATGGAATGAAGGTGAATTTTACGAGGCGGCGGGCCTGCTTGCCGGTTTGCCGCCATGGGATCTGAAGGCGATAGTCCTCGCGCGCCTACACGAATGGCGCGCGGAGGTACTACGCCGGGGGGAAACTCCGCTGCCGCGGTAAATTGCCGCTCGGCGGTCCGGCCCTGGTTCAATCCATGGTCCGGAGCGAGACGGAATGGGAAGACGTCACCTCCGCGCTGCGAAGCAGTCATGCTAGCGAAGGAGGTGGCGGAACGAGAGAGGGAGAGAGCCTCTCTTCCCAGCCGCCGAGGGAGACGCACCGGGCGTCGGGGGCCACGTGGTGGCTACCGGACACCGTAGACGCGGGCCTGTGGACGGTTAGCTATGGGCTAGCTAGCCGCTCGTCCGTCTAATGACGACTGGCTGTGTCGACAGCGCGTTCGTGTTCCACGCGTGCCTCAAAGGGATGTCAGCACAGTAAAAGGGCCCGCAAGAGCCTGCCGGGGTTGCGGGACTGTTCGAAAGAGATACCGCAGCCCCGGAACGTAAAGGGCGAGGAAGGAACATGGATGGGTTTTAGTCAGTAAAAGTCTGACACTCCCTCCCGCGCCGTCCAGAGTGGGAGAAGTTATTTGATGATTTCCCATCCTAAACAAAAAGGAAGGTGAATTTTACGACCGATTTACGTTGTGCTGGAACTGATAAGAGACGAACTCAAATGGCCTACTACGAGGTAATATTTCGCAAGAATGTCTGTACCTACATTTAGGTACATAGATTCCTCACAGCCTTTTTTATCCTTTTATCAACTTACAAACATGGACCTCATGCTTACAAATATTCTATATGCGGCATAAAAAACCTTTTTTCAGGTCGGAATTAATAGCCATAAAGCAACTTTTTTTTGAGGTTGACACACGCTAATCTCAGATCGGAACTTAAGCGACAGAAATCTGTCACTTAGATTAAGGCTAGTTAGGGTGGACTTTATGTGCCGCTTAACTTTAATCCAATATTGAAATACACATAAGTCGTTCTTAAATTTAATCCTGGATCACTTCGAGATAAGTTACTATTGAAATACCGGCCCTATATGCTTTATCTACCGGCTACGTCAAGGTTCTAGAAACCTTTTTGAACTTACTTACCTTTTTGGCTTCATAAGTTCAAAGACCACTTTGACCATACTTGTCGGTTGGTTGTTGGGTTTTTTCTTGGTGTTTTTGTTGTTGTTAAGTGGTGTATTTTAAACGATTTAGTTTATAATACACCTCTTTTACAGTTATTTTTAATAGTAAGTTACTTGTATAATTGTAAAATTGGGGGTCTATTGTATATATGTTTGTGTCGCTGGGCTTTGGAGTTCTACAACAGGTGTTCAAGATCTTGAAATGTATTCTCACAGCAGAAAATGCTGTCGTGGAATATTTTTTGCTATGACACCATTTTAATATCTCTCATACTGGTCTGTTGCGGTTCTGCACCAGGTGTTCAAAATTAAACAAAAAAAAAACAAATCCGTCCAGTAGTTCCGAGGATTACTGTTTTTAAACCCCTCTCATTTTTTTTTAAATATATTCAGTGTACATACACAGTTTTTTACTATTATGTCATTGATATAGATTAATAATTAATTAAATTGTCCATGACAGCATTGGTAATTCCCCGAAGGCAATGTAATTTCTAGTCATTAAATCGTTCACAAGCGCAATTTCCATATCCATCGTATTACAATGTAATGTGTGCCCGGGGTAATACTCTAATGGTTAATGACTTCAAACGGTTTTGGAAGTGCCCTTAATTAATTTAAGCGAAGTACCGCAGTACCTGAAGTACCTCCAGGCGCCGTACATAGCGCGAGTTCAGACAATCACGTTTCCAACGTTTATCGGATACGGTTCGTAAACCTATTATTATAATAGACATATTAAACCTGTCACCTGTCACGTGGCACCGGTGTCACAGACGCTCCAAATTGCTGTATGTTCGGGACTCCAACAGTCACAATTACTAGGGTAATAACGTAACTTTTTACGAGTGGTTTAGAGTGGAATACGGGGTCAATTTGGTGAATGTTTTGAAAGTTGGCAACATCACAAAAAGCTGGCCAATGTATCGCTGCTATGATGAATTTCTTTTGTGTTGCACTGAAATATTGATTGTACCTTTTGTTTTTTCTTTAGGATAGAAAAAACAGCCAAGCTGAAGTGGGAGTGGGCTGGCCACGTAGTTAGAATGCACCCGGAGAGATGGGCAAAGATCGTCACTCACTGGACGCCTGACGGAGGGAATCGCCGTCGAAGTAGACCGCGTCGTAGGTGGTGTGACGATCTGATCTTGTTTGCGGGGCGAACATGGCCAGATACCGCACAAGATAGAGAGGTTTGGAAGAAAAAAGGGGAGGGCTTTGCCCAGCAGTGGGACACACGATAGGCTGGGAAAAAAAAAACAAAAGGATGGGAAATCATCAAATAACTTCTCCCACTCTGGGCGTAGCGGGACTGTGTCAGACTTTTACTGACTAAAAAATAAAATCGACTTCTAAAAAAACAAAAAAGTTAAAAATAACTTTAGCTTCTGAAGTCGGTAACCTTTGTTTGATTGATTTTTTTTTTCACCGACTTCAGAAGCTAAAGTTATTTTTCACTTTTTAGTGGTTTACATGTGCTTGGTACACATGGAAAGTGCATACCGTTACAATTACAACGAGCCCAAACACGACCAGGATTCATTGTCTCATTATTGGCTTCATCATCAGATGTGATGGTGGAATGGGTCTTATCAAACGCAAATGCTTCACTTGTTGTAGAAAATACCAAAATCGCTGTACGTTATCCTATACAATTTGAAGAGTTCCCCCGATTTCGCCAAGATTCCATCAACAGATCCTGATTTCGTGACTATGGGACCATTTGGAAAGAATACCCTTTCCAACAAAAAAATATTTTTTCAAATCGGTTGGCAAGCGAAGGAGTTATGCGCGAAAAACCATTAAAAAAAAAATAGAAACATCCGAATAAAAACCCATCCATGTTCCTTCCTCACCCTTTATGTTTCGGGGCCGCGGTATCTCTTTCGAACAGGCCGACAACCCCGGCAGGCATCGGCGCTTGCGGGTCCCTCTCTTTATGCTGACATCTCTTTGAGGCGCGCGTGGAACACGAACGCGCCGTCGACACGGCCTGTCGTCATTAGACGGACGGACGGCTAGCTAGCCCATAGCTAACCATCGACAGGCCGCTACGGTGGCCGGTAGCCCGGTGCGTCTCACGCGGCGATATTGATTGTACCTACGTTTTAATAAATTAAACTGAATATTTAAACTTAAAGTACTTACGGGATAATATCCGTGATTTTCTTTTATTTTGAGCACCCGATATTGTAAGATTATGTTATTAAAATCAGCTGCATTTGCTTGTTTTAAACAAGTTGTTACGTACTGAAGACGCTGTTCAGATTGTTGCCAGCTCCAACAATAATGCTTAACCCACAAACTAGGTCATGTAAGATTTTGTGTATGTCAAGTTTACAGAATGCCAAAGCTGAAGTTTCGCGAAGCACGCTTCGTAGTGTAAAGTTCGCGCGGAATTGCAATATATTGCTACGTCGTAACCGAAGCAATAATGATCACATGTGTGCGCCAGCTACGAGATACGGCGCAGCAAACAATGCGTTGGGTTTTGCACGCATTTGATATCGAGGGAAATCTTCAATTTCGCCAAGATTTTATAGGATAACGAACAGCGATTTTGTGTTTTCTACAACAAGTGAAGCATTTGCGTTTGATAAGAACCATTGTACTATCAGATCTGATGATGAAATCAAGAGTCACGGAACTCCATAATGAGACAATGCATCCTAGACGTATTTGGGCTTGTTGTACAATTACAACAAGCCCAAATACGTCTAGGATGCATTGTCTCATTATGGAAAGTTCAAACCGTTACAATGTAACGGTTTGAACTTTCCATGTGCACTAAAAAAAAAAAAAACTTTATTGCAATATTTTTTGCAATAAAGTTTTTTTTTTTTTTACCGACTTCAAAAAATAACAAAATATTGAAAAATTACTTTAGCTTCTGAAGTCGGAGACAAAAAAAATAAAATCAATAAAACAAAGGTCACCGACTTCAGAACCAAGCTAAAGTTATTTTTCAATATTTTGTTTTGACAGTACAATTCGATACGAAGATTCGAATCTTTCCGACAGCTGTTTGCTATAGGGAGTCATATAGAGCAAAATTACGTTAACAAAATTAAAATACGAACTTTTTAAACACTGCCTGAAGAAGTAAATAAAGTTTTAATATTGTATTGACCGTATTTTAACGACGTATCCGCATTTACATGAAATCTATATCTATGTCATATGTATTCCTGTAAATATGTTTACAGGAATGTGATATTCAGTCTAGATTTAAGTTACCAAGCGAGAATTGTATAACACTGATACAAATACTTAGTAATTTTTCTTTTTTTATGAAAAAAGAAAACTATTGTGTTACTTAAAAAAAAAACAATTTTTCCAGTTTCACAGATGGCTGTTTACAAAGCAGGTATATTTGAAAAGACTTTTTTTTAGTTAATTTTTGTAAAATAATAAAATAATGTTGTATCGTTGCTGTCTAATTACTAACTGTATATTCCTTAATTTAACAGTACGAAAACTCAAAGTATTTAACTCAAAGCATTTATTTCAACTAGACCATTACGGCACTTTTGAATGTCAAATTACAAATTAAATCAAAGCTACAGTCACAGTCACAAGGCATAATAACTTGAGAAAGTACTGTAGTTGCCCATTCCCTAGCGTAGATCTCTATGGAGAAGAACGGGCAAGAAACTCCATGGACACTCTTTTTAAATCAATATATTGTTACAAAATCTTGATTACATCATTCATGTGTGATTATACATATATGTGAGAACGATGTAGAAAGACGTGAACATTAAGAGCGTCCAGAGAAAAGATTAAATCAACAGTGTAAAAAAAAGAAATTAAAATTAACCATGGCAGCTAAGAGATGACCAGTCCCAACTGACAGCGCCCGTTCACGAACATGACGCATGTATCGGCGCCATTCAACTCGACCATATTGAAGGGAGCTAAATGACCCGACACACCCGCCACCATCAGCGAGACATTTGAGTGAGCATGACAATCTCTCAGCCGCCATGGCATATTCAAGTCAAAAAAAAAAAGGTAACTAAATGCAAATGGTGGCTTTACAGTACTCACACAAATGTGCTATGCAATTATATAATACTACGAGATGGAATCTATACAATGCAAGGATATTTTACAATCTTCTGCAGCTTCCACAATAACGTAACCTGGGAATCAGTTAGTTTGCCTATGGTTGTGGAGCAGGACCAGCATTGAGCCAAGCATTTTTATCATTAATGTAATCCCCCAAATTATAATATGCTTGCCTACATAGTGTGCGTTTTATACAAGATTTAAATTTCGTCTCATTCAGTTGTAGAATGTGAGGAAACATTCAAATAAACCATTTTTAATGACTACCTTAAGTTTTCTACCGATTATCTATTTACTACCATTTTGTAGCGTTTCCCATAAACACAATCACAATCGGATAGAAAAAAGTCTGTTCGGTTCTGTGAATAGCGTTTTGACAGTTCTTCGGTTCGGAAATGAGATAGTCGAATACGGTTCCTTCCCGACACAGAAACGTATCGAATGGTTGTGAATAAGGGGCTTCGATCGCTGATTACTAACGAATAAATTCGGATGCAATAAAGAAGCTTACGAATAATGAAAGTCTCTACATCCTAGACGCATTTCTCGTAGGCATACTTATTGCAACCGAATTTATTAGTAAGTAATCAGCGATCTTATCAAAATTCACCCAAAGGGCAATGGAGAGGGCAATGCTCGGAGTTTCCTTGCGTGATCGAATCAGAAATGAAGACATCCGCAAGAGAACCAAGTCACCGACGTAGCCCGAAGGATTGCTAAACTTAAGTGGCAGGGCACATTGCTCGAAGAACGGATGGCCGATGGGGCCGAAAAGTTCTGGAGTGGCGACCGCGAACCGGAAGACGATACTTTGGAAGACCTCCCACTAGGTGGACCGATGACCTGGTGAAGGTTGCGGGAATCCGGTGGATGCGAGTAGCAAGGGACCGGTCAATGTGGCGACACTTGGGGGAGGCCTATGTCTAGCAGTGGACGTCTTTCGGCTGAGATGATGATGATGAATCAGCGATCGAAAATTAGCAATTTTGTCGTTTTCTCTGTCGAGACTAGCCTACGCTTCGGTTACGGAATTCTAAATCTTGTATTAGTGTATTATCTATGTTCTAAATACGAATATTACCGTTAACTGTATAATGTTTTCTAATGATAGGTCCTTCTTTTTAGCTTTTTTTCTCTGTTCGTCTGATGTTTAAAAAGCGGTTATGCTACGCCGGGCAATAGGTATCGCATGCCTGGTTAGATGGAAGATCCTTCTTCTAGTTGGTCGAACATCGCACTTTGTCCTTTTTTCACAGTTTTTATTATTCTTGTTACGTCTTTATAATGTCGCACATTCTGTTGAAATGTTTCATGATAGTTTTTACGCTTAGTAATTATTTAATTTTGAGATTATGAAATGTTTTACCATTAGTAATAAATTGAATTTAGCACATCATGTGCACTAAGTTTGTGAACTCAAAACATCATTAAACCTATTTGCTTCTACCTCCATGGTGCTGAATTCGTCATACTATCTTTTTAATTTGTTAAAAACTCAGACTCGGAACCTTCTTGGTGCTCTTCTTTTTATTTGCTTTGCGCGTGCCACTTTCGTTTGGTAAAAACATAGCTATTTATCTACGTTTTTTTTTCGATTGCAAAGATTTTTCACCTCGTGCTCTTTTGATTCCCTCGCTAACGCTCAGGATTCTAATTTTTAAATCCTTTGCTTGCTCGGTCATCAAAATTGAGCACGTGGTTAAAAAAGCAACTTTTCACTCTTGTACTATTACAAGAGTGAAAAGTTGCTATTAGTCACCCAAAATCGTATATCTTACAACCGACTTATGGAAATCGAACATAATCCACTGACTAAACCTTTTGAGAGAATATGTGAGCTATTAATCGTCATATTTGTCAGTGTAATCCTGTAGTATTAACAGTAGTGATTTATACGACTTCAAATGGTAACATGACTTGTGTGAAGCTTTCTTCAAGCAGGGAATTTAGCTTGTGGCTAAATAATAACAGCCGCGAAATCCAGATGCACAGCACTTTTCAAGGCCTGTCTGTGGCTTGGCTACCATCAATTAAACATGATACCGAGTCTTTATGTCATTTATAGATCTTTGACAGTCGTTACCCGAAACACAGACAGCGAGTTTATACCAGAGTGTACCCATTTAGTCCTGTATTTTATTTTATTTTATTTATTCGGGAAAGTAAACTTAAACTAACTAACTAACTTTTTAAATATACAAGGTTTATAAATGTATATATAACCTACGACATTTTCCACAACATATTAATAGTTATATCTAACAGTGCGCTATTCTAAGATTTTAACACAAAAAGACAGTTAAAAGTGAAATTAAACATAGACAGTCATGAGTCAAACGACAGAGAGAGAGAGAGAGAGAACGAGAAATTATAAAATTAACTAATTAAACTAACTATTATAATCTAAAATTATTTTGTTGATAAGATTTCTAAATTTTTGAGCAGAGGCAAAGAAGAAGTCGATGTCTACAAAAATGTTATTGTACTGGTTGGTGAGGCGGCGTAGGGGTGCTCGCAGGCCCGCGTTTGTGCGACAGGAACTAACTGCAAATAACCAGACCAGACCAGACCTCTATCCTTTTATTACCCAGTAATAAAAGGATAGAGGTCAGATAGGCAATCGCTTCATATGAAATACTGGTATTCAGCATCTACCAAACATAGAATACCACTGCTTGTCTCTGCATCACCTAAAGGTTGACTGGTAGAAAATCCCTATGGCATTAAGTCCGCCTCTGTACTTTTGTGCTTGAAGTGTTAATAAATAAATAAATAAATAGAAAAGGCTAAGCAGGTGATGATATTGTTTGCTAGAACCAGGCAGAACGATAACAGACTTTAAACGATTTAGATTTCCGTTCATTTCTTCTTCAATTACATTTCCGAGAGTCATTTTACGAATAATGCGAGAATAAAATTAATTAAAGAATGTTGCAAAATACATTTCTATGAGTACGTACTAAATATCCTATTTAAGGTACGAACAATAAATCAAGACCCTAAGTTAGAAAAAAAGCCTATTAACATCGTAAAGCGATCATTAATCCACGCGCCAAGAAAACCGAATCAAAAATGGTAAAAAAAAAACAACAATGGGCTGAAATTAGCCACATTCCATTAGCTGTCTAACGGCTGAAAAGGGCAACTCTAAGTGGTCCATATCCATTATCATGCAACGACAATTTCCGTACCGTTCCGGGCCGTACCTACTTAGCTCGCTCCGGTAAATTGTACCGCAGATGGGCCGGAAACCTACCGGATCGGGATATGACAAACATGGAACTTCGGGTAGCGAAACATTAATTAGCAAATAGGAGATTAGAATGAGATAAACAAAGGATAGTTTTGTATTTACCTACAAATAACTTTACTTGTTACTTTATGTAACGAATAAACTTAAAAACTACTGGACCGATTTGAAAAATTCTCTCAGCAATGGATAGCTACATTATCAGCGAGTAACATAGGCTATGTTTAATCCACGTACTCCCACGAGAACGGGTACTACGCGGGTGAAACCAAGTGACGTCCGCTAGCAATATTAAAAATGCGAAAGTTTGTGAAAAGGGATGGACCGATAGATGGATGTTTGTTAGTCTTTTACGCAAAAACTACTGAACGGATTTGGATAAATAGATAACATGCTTAAACCGATAGGATACTTCTTATCCCAGTAGTATGATCCCGTGGGACAATTACCGGATTCAACGCGAGCAAAGCCGCAGACATAAGCTAGCTATAAATATTAATGTTTGAAATTATATGTGTAGGAAAAACCGAGCATTCACAAAGTAAGATTTTTAGTGATTTGAGATTTAATTTCACTCCTCTACAACTTAAATAACTACATAGGTATGTCGTCTGAGGTTAGTTTTCAACTCAGACCTAAGTTCTTTACTTTTACCAGTTCTTGAACTGTACATATATAAATTTTCCATTAAGCTTTTCTGCGTCGTATTTATTAATTTTTGCAAACATAATTTATTATTAAAATTAAAACTGAGAGCAAAAAAGGGTTGTCAAAGAAATCCATATAAATCCTCTTTGTACCTAGGTGCCCTTTTAATTCATCCATATTTTATTAAAGCTGAATTAATCCTTCAAAGCTCATTGGTGACGCGGACAGGTCGAAACTGACTAAAGTATATAAAGTATCATAGAAATATCACAGGTACTCGTATTTGAACGCTCAATCAACCGCAATAATTGTTGTCTGTGTTTTTGTAGCATTCACACTTGACTTAATCATTTGCTTATAATATTTATAGTGGCGCGAGAAATGAAAATCGACGAATTTGCAGACATTTCTAACTGTCTTGGCAGTATATACCGTTACAAAGTTAATCAAAAAAGAGCAGTGGAGGAGAAACCCTTTGTCGCATCAGTACGTAGAGTAGCGGCAAAAACCGACCTACGCTTTAACAAATCCCTCGTAGGCGTATAGTACACAAATCCAGGCTAGTTTGCCGACGTCCAAAATACATTACATGTCGTTTCTCGAATTCTGGAGCCTGCTTCATTCGTTTTCTCGCAATCCTGCGGGAATTCCTCGGAAAGAAATATTTACTGTTCTAAGTAGGCACTTCTGGGTAGTGGAGCGAGTGACTATAGAGTGATGAACGATACGAATGGTTGCCTTTTGTTATTTAATATGTATACTTCCGAATTCACATTTCTCATAATGAATATTTATATTATACTATAGCTTCTGCCAGCGGCTTCGCCCGCGTGAAGTTTGATTACCGGGATAAAAAGTATCCTCTGTTTTAATCCAGGTTAAAAACTATCTGTGTGCAAATTTCATCCAAATCCGTTCAGTAGTTTTCGCGTAAAAGCGTAACAAACAAACTTACATTCACATTTATAATATTTTATTATATATAATAATATATAATATTTATATATAATATTATAGGATATGATTTCGGCATCGGTTAGGAAGGAACTTCATTCATTTAAGGGGACTACAGGAGCTAAATTAGTAACTTTATTTGTGGTGGTTCAAAATTCGTCTGAAAAACTGTTAGAATAAAGTTCTAATCAGCTTGCAATACAAAGTGGTTGTTACGTCAGTCATTGCAAACTGAATAGTGCGAAATGCGTGGTTTCGATTGATTTTCAAAAAAACTATTGATTGGACCAAAAAAAATAAAACACTGTGATGTTAATTATGTTGCTTGTAGAATTATTTGCCAAAAAATCAGAATAATCGCATGTATTTTAGTATGGTTTTTACTCGTTAAAAGATTTGGTTTTGTTTTGTGATTTTTTTATCGAGTAATTTTAATTGTATTCTGCTTACAAAACACTATCATACTAGCATATATCCTGAAGTATATGATATATTTTTCTGGTTTTGCAGTGAATCATATACTTTCAGGCATTATAAAACTCGCGTTTAGCTCGTGTAGTCGCCTTAACGATTACTGTTTCCAAGGCTCGATCTTCTTTGCCATGTCAGTATTTAGGTGCAGGTTAAGGCACAAAAATAATGGATGAATAATTCATCAATGTTGTATTATCTTTTGCTCGTTAGCGCGTAACTAATGAAAGTTTCTTGTCGGCTCAGTCACGCACTAACAGTAACCAGATTCAAACGTGCTCAATTTTTTTGTCATTTGAATATTAACTTTGGTCCTTTTCTAAGAAAGCTTTGGGTTCCATTGTCGAATTTATTATGAAGGTGGGTTGTGGGTAAAAATGTGTCATAAATTTAAATGCAAGAGACTTCTATTTTTAGATACAGTTTTCTTCTAGAATTATTCTTTCTTTTATACATTTTAAGTCTTTTGAATAAAAATATTTTTTTAACATAATTAAAGACTCACTTTTCATTAGTCACACACGTAGTTTTTGTTCGTATTTTCCTATACGAACAAAAGCTACGTGTGCGTACGTAATGCACCTTGAATTTCCAATTTTTTCGAAGAAACTCACATTCTATATATTCACAACGTAAAGTATATCTCGTGCCTCTAATGCAGTTTACGCTCCTGCAGGTAAACATGCTCCACACGACGGCACCAAGTTATTGAATTTAAAAATCCATAAATTTACGTCCGCCTCTATTAACTTCAAGTTTCAGCTTAAAATAGCACCAAAATATAATAAAATCATGGAGGAACTAAGTTGGTCAGGCTTTTAGAACTTACATGACGTACTTAAGAAGCTATTTCTGTTATAACAGGTAGGTAAGTACTAGTTGGGAGTATATTGAAGGTAGGTACTTGTCAGCTCATGTAGCTCTTAGATCTTCGTAAAAGCTTTTAACTGGAAACAGGTTGTAATGTATTTAATTTATGCAAGGTGTAAGCGATATGTACTCGCAAACAGGTATTATAAAAACATAAAAATAAACATCACTATAACAAGTTCTTGTTGGTTATTACAAAAAAATCTGCTGTTAATGAAAACAGCAGATTTTTTGTAATGACGACTGTGACAGTTGATATGAATCAGCAGACTTTTTGCTAAGCGACGCAAAGTTGTACGCTAGGATGTCTAGTATATAAACGATAAAGAATAAGTAGATTTGTAAAATTAGAGTAATCCACGTGTAATTTTTAGTCAGTCTGGGATTGTGAACGTAGAACTAGACCCTTTTTAGGGCTTACTCTACCTTTCTGTACACGTGCAGCCTGTGGGTAAATCACACAAAAAACCATAGGTACGAAGCCCTCCGCATCCAACATAACAACGTATTCAGAGCGCTGATGGGTCTGCCGCTACATTGTAGTGCCTCGGGCATGTTCGCCCTCGGTAACGTCAACTGTTTTTATGCAAGAATGTTTAAGCAGAGTTCGCGGCAGCTCTGACAGCGTGCTGCTGATATAACCAACAGGTTCGTCTGTCTACAGGGTGTAAACCACCTCAACACAAAGCCATTAACCAAGCATTCAGTACATCAAACTAAGTAACTGTACGCAAAAAATATTGCTAGGAAACAACTTTTTATTTGAGGTTATAAATCATGTTTTGTGGTAGAACTGGAGGGATTGAATAGTACGGAGATCTTGGAGGTGTTAAAAGTCAAAAACTTACAAAAAAAACTTATATTAAAAAAAAAAACTGGTCATAAAGTTGCCGGATGTCAATATTTTTATGTTTTGTGTTGTACATATTGTAATGTATAAAGTACTTATTCAGTGTATAATTTGTGCTATATATTAAAGGGCTATTTAAGGGCAAGACGAAAGTCTATGACCAGTGTGTGTTGCCAGTGATTACATACGGGGCCGAAACGTGGTCGCTCACAATGGGCCTTATCTAAAGGTTTAAAGTCACCCAAAGGGCAATGGAGAGGGCTATGTTCAGAGTTTCCTTGGGAATCAGAAATGAAGACATCCGCAAGAGAACCAAGGTCACCGACGTAGCCCGAAGAATTGCCAAACTTAAGTGGCAGTGGGCAGGGCACATTGCTCGCAGAACGGATGGCCGATGGGGCCGAAAAGTTCTGGAGTGGTGACCGCGAACCGGAAGACGATGCGTTGTAAGACCTCCCACTAGGTGGACCGATGACCTGGTGAAGGTTGCGGGAATCCGGTGGATGCGAGTAGCAAGGGACCGGTCAATGTGGCGACACTTGGGGGAGGCCTATGTCCAGCAGTGGACGTCTTTCCGCTGAGATGATGATGATGATGATGTTACTTGATCAATAGATGAATTATAACCATACTACTTCTTTGGACTCACACCGACCCAGGCAACAAAACGAAAGATTTTTTCTAGTTCATTGTGTTTTTACTCCAGTTCAATAAACTAGCTTCTCTAATCTCTTTCTTTTCTGTCATAGACTTGAGCCGAGCTGGCTGTTACCGCCCAGATTTCTCAGTATCGTGAGTGCAAACACACTCAGTTTGAATATTTAGTATGCCAGGCTAATATTTGTTTCTTTCTTGTGATAATTTAGCGCGCCTCTCATAGCGCAGAAGTTGATCGAGCCGTCATACGTAGAGGAAGATAAATATTTAACCAAATTAAGACGAAACCGAGACAACAGACTTAACTAACCGTAAAACTGTTTCCATCGTGTTAGGTATTTTGCGCAGTATTTATTTGTCTAACCCAAACCTAAACCAGCTTTGTAATAAGAGTCCATTTAATGATATGGAATCCAATAACTCTCTGTTCAAGTGATTTGTTTGGGCTTTGTTAATTCGGACAACCAATCACAATAGCTTATGAGGTTCGACAGCAGATTTGGCTTTAAAAATTGGAAAACCCACATCAATAAAATGTTTCCTAAATCTGTAATAAATTTCGACAGTAAACGCTTACAATTTACTACCTATTATAAAACATATGAAAACGGGTCTTTATCGCGAATTCACCTTTAATTTAAGCCCGACGTTTCGACCGGATTGCACCACCCGTGGCCCGCCGTACCCGTTTTCATATGTTTTATAATGTGTTCTGATCGTGAAAGTTTAAAAAAGACAATTCACTACCTGTCCCTGTCATTAACTTTATAATAAAGTGAAATACTAATGCTCAGTAATTCTACAACGTTATTTTTTAGTCGTTTTAATCCCTTTAAGGGCGGATAGTATTCATGAAAATGAACAACTGCTGCTGCCTACATTTTTTCGAGTTACGCGACCAACAATGTATGAAGCAGTTGATTCTTTTTTCGAGTTTTGATAATCGGTCCAATAGTAAAAGTTGTTCATTTTCATGAATACTATCCGCCCTTAAAGGGATTAAAACGACTAAAAAATAACGTTGTATTTTAGTGTTAGGAGTTGCAGATGAAAAGCAGGTTACTTCTCCATACAGATTTGAATCGTGGTCTTAATGTTTCCTAAAAAAAGACGATTCATTCTTCATATTTGGGTTAGTACTCAAGTCGTTTTTCTTAGTATTTATTTATTTTTATTTATTTAAATAACATGGGAGACTTACAGCTAAAACAAACAGATCAAGGACAGTACAATTTGCACAGTATTTGTAAACAACGTTCTTGTTCTTTCGTACTAACGACTGCTTTCTGAACTTATACACAAGGGAAGTTTTAGAGAAGATAAGTGAACGCTTTTTAAAACAAAAAAAAGCTTAAACATAAATAAACTTAAAATTGAAAGTAAGCTTTGAGTGGTACATACAGTTGTAATGAGGGTTTTCGTTTGAAACCGAAACCAATAGACATAACTCTGCCTACTCTGAATTATCGTGATAATAAAAATAATTATGCTCAAATGAGCACACATTATGCCGAATATCAAATAATTTACTACAGTAAAATTTGTGCGATACACTCAATTAATTTCAATGGATATTTTTTGTACGAATACTGATATTACTCTGTGGTTCAAGTTAAAATTATACATTAGGATAAATTGTTTTGCCTTTGTATTTGAATATTTCAAGTATTCTGAAGCCAATTGGATTAAAAATTAGAATTGTAGCTTTTAAAAAACATGTAAGCATTTCGTTTGAAGCCACTTGTATGAGAAAAGGTCGTCCCCACACGCACGGCATAATATAATATTACATGTGCTTCTAAAGAAAATTTACATTCAGCAATATGTTCTAAACAATAAACATTTGTCAAAGAATCTTGAGACAATTTTTTATGATAAAAGTACCCTTGGGTTACCATATTTATTTCTGTAAACGATTGGCTTGGCACCTGATCCAGGCGTGTTTAGCTCAACGAAAGCGATGTTTTTAGTAGTGACATTTTGTTTCTAAGAAATTTCTTTATTTGCAAACCAGTGATTAAAAAATATTATGTTAAGGGGCCGGCGGGGCATAGGTATTTCATACAAACCTAATATAAAAATTATTTGTAAATCAAACATAATCTTAAGGTAGTGTGTATTTATTTCGATTGGATTTCAGGATAATTATCTATGTTCCTAAATATTTTTATTTTTTTGAAAGGACAATGATATGTAACAACTTGTAACAGAAATGGTGTAGTCATATGCGAGGGTGTACTACAGACCATCAAAGTGAACAACTTTCTTTATGGGACTATCATCTAAATCGCGAAAAATACATTAATTTGATCGAGTAGGTATTGGAATTTTGTATGGGGCCGTTGATTATATTTTCGGGATTACGATGGTGGTCCCATGGAGAAAGTTATTCAGCTTGATGTTCTGTAGAACCCCCTTTCGTCTGACTATATCGTTTCTGTCATACGTTTTACAGACGATTTAAGAGGAATTTAAATAATATAAAAACTTTTTTGCAAAAAATATTATAAAGTTTTTATTTTTCACTTTTTAGTGGTTCATATGTGCTTACCCTTTCACAGCGTAACGGCGTGATTTTTTGTTATGAACTGGTGTAAACAATAGAGAGACATGAGATTTCAGCGATCCCAGTACATTTGCTATCATTTATTGAGGTGTTCCCGTCGCCTATTCTTCATCTTTAAATTGAAATGGGATCACTCCAAGAACGTACTCTTCCTAAAACTACCCAAAACGCTTCTGATGTGCCTATAAAATTTAAGGAATTCCCTCTATTTTTCCAGGATCCCATTAAATGGAACTTAACACATCTAACTGTCGAAATCTGGGTGCATTGTACATTTCTGCATACTCCCTTAGAGCATACAGGCGTGATGTTACGTCACTATGTTACATAAATAATAAACAACCAAGCGATTGCAGCAATTACTGCAGCTTTGCCGTGTATTTTTGAAGAGTTCCATTTATATCTCCGAAGATCAGCGTCAAATCTTAACGAAATTGAAATGTGGTCCCATTTCAATTTGGTTAAGACACTGAAAGCACCAGCTTTCAAATAAAAAAAAAACATCAAAATCGGTTCACGCAGTCAAAAATTCTGAGGTAACAAACACAAAAAAAAAAAAAATACAGACGAGTTGTTAACCTCCTCTTTTTGGAAGTCGGTTGACAAAACTTAGGCTCAGTTCGTGAATGGGCGGATTCGTCCATGGGGGGCGGCGGGGGGGCGGTTTTTCTAATTTCTGTTTTTTGGCCATAACTTTTCTCGTATGGAAAATTTTTGGACTGTTTTTTATTTTTATCATTTGGAGTAAGAATACGGACAACTTTAAAATAAAACTTTTTGATGCAACCCCATCGCTAAACTTCACAGGTAACAATTGTAGAGTAAACAATTAGCTTTAAACAAAAATATTTGCGACGCTCAAAATGTTTACTGTTTCGGAGATATGATTTTTTTTCGCAAAAATTTTGGAAATTTCAACCCCCTCCCGAATTTAGGGAATAGGGAAATATTTTTTTTAAAGCAAATTGTTTACTCTACAATTGTTACCTGTGAAGTTTAGCGATAAAACTTATAGTTTTCGAAATAAAAAATTATAACAAAAAATTTGAGGGCGTTTCCATGCTAAACTCTTATGAGATTATTTAAAAAGGGTAAACTTTCCATTACAAGACAACGATTTTGCAATCTTTTTTTTTTGTACGTTGTAACCTGTTGGTCCCGGCTGTCATTTGTAGATCTTTGACAGTCGTTACAAGTAGGCAGTGGTCCAAACAGTCTGACAACAAGTCTTACCAAGTGGTACCTATCGTATTACCCAGTACCTGGTGAGACTGGAAGACGACCCTAACATAGCATGAGCAACCCGCAAGCAATGACATCGGTGTCTCATCATCAGTCCTATAAAACTTTATACATTTATCATTTTTTATCATGTATTGGTTGTCTATTATTACCAATGTACCTGTTTGATATAGCTATTTATAATTTTACGTAAGAGGAAATATAACATTTTTCTTTTATATCCTCCGAGCGGCCACCCGGCGTGGACGCATTTTATCTGCTTCTGTTGAAATAACTTTACCTGAAATATAAAATGTATAATATACAGTGTGTGTTTCCATTGTTAGCGCTGTATGTGGGACTGTGCGTGGGAGAGCACCAGTTCTCCTGGGGTGAGTTTATTTCTGATCTATTTTTTTCGGTGCCGCACCTACCTGCTAACTGACTGGACTAACAGGACTGAGGGACGGCAGTTCCTGACTTGAATGTGCCCTGGCGGTTGAGAGTATGTCATGCTCACTCAAATGACTCGCTGATGGTGGCGCGTGTGTCGGACCGTTTAGCTCCCTTCAAAATGGTTTAGCTGAATGGTACTGATCCATGCGTCATGTTCGTTAACGGGCGCTGTCAGTTGTGACTGGTCATCTCTTGCCATGGCTTATTTGAATGTTTTTTTTTGTTTTTTCTATGGAGACTCTTAACTTGCACATCTTGCTACATTGTTCTCAAATAATATACCATCTCAACATGAATGATGTAACCAAGATTTTGTAACAATATTTTGATTTAAAAGAGTGTCCATAGAGTTTCTTGCCCGTTCTTCTCCATTGAGATATACGCTATCGACTATGGCTTATGGGGGGCTATGGGCAACTACAGTACTTTCACAGTTTTTATGTCTTGTGACTGGGACCTGTAACTACATTTAATTTTCATCTTAGTTTCGAAAATTCAAAAGTGCCGGGTGTGGCCTACTTGAAATGAATGCTTTGATTTTGATTTTGATTTAGCCGTATTGTCCTCATGACTAACATGTGGACCAGATCACCCTTTATAGTGTGAGGATGGATGATAGACTAGTATGGAGGCGCTACACCCTATTGTGCACATTCAAAGCAGGGTGTCGGGAATGCAAGTAACTTGGTACCCACTGATAAGCGTGTTTTGGGATGAGGCCAGGAGAATGTTGGTAAATAATAATCCTACGCTGCGGAGAACGGCTAGGTAAGGTTGGACTTTATTTAGCTTACAAAATAACACTGTTATTTTTCAGATGTCGTCGTAGGCAGAATTAAATCGTCGACTGGTAGTAAAAAACTAGAATTTTATGATCACGGAAAACTAACGCACTCAGTGAAGCCATCGAATGATCCTGTGATCGAGTGGTTATCTTACGACCCAATTCACAAGCGGGTGCTGATTTTCGATAACAATGCTTCAACCGACTCTGTGTCAAGTTATTACTTATCAACAAAGAAAACAGAAACTTTGATTAAGAAAAAATATATCGGAGATGTAAATAACATCGCCTACGACCCAGCAACTGAATTATTTTTTGGGTTTATTAATAAAAGTTTATACTCGTTTTTCGTAAAACTTGGAAAAGGCAATGGTATTGAAAAAAAACTTGTTATCGATTTGCCAATGAATTACCCCGAAAGTCCCAAAGATATTGTCGTGGATAGCAGCTGTGGAGGGTACGTCATTTCACGTTCATTCATTTTCAATTTTTTTCCTCGCTGTTGCTCTACGCCTAGGCGCTCCATGTTGTTCTCCTCACCGCTGTCACTGTGGTGAAGTTGTCAACAGCCTCGGACACCACGGCCTGTCATGCAACCGAATGAACTTGAATGACATCATCAGCCGATCTCTTGTTACCGTTTTACGTATTAGAACCCAACGGTTCGGCACGCGACGATGCGCGATGGCAAGAGACCGGACGGTATGTCTTTGTTTCCATGGAAGATAGGTATAGGCCTCTAGTGTGGGACGCTACATGTGTCGATACTCTTGCGCCTTCCCATCTTCCTAGTTCATCGTGCTGTGCAGGGGCTGCCGCTGCAGCTGCGGAGAACCTCAAGCGGCGTAAATATAATAACCTTATTGGTAACTATATTTTCGAGCCGTTTGGGGTTGAAACTCTAGGACCGTGGGGTCCAAGTGCTCACAGCCTTTTCAAGGAAATTTCAAAACGCTTAGTTGACACTTCCCGTGACCCTAGGGCTGGCATTTACCTTGGTCAAAGGCTTAGCGTTGCAATTCAGCGTGGTAACGCCGCCAGTCTCTTGGGGACATTATCAGTTGACAGCGTAGAGGAGGAGTTTTTTGACGCCATTTTTTAAGTTTTTAGTTTAAGTTAGTTTTGTTAATTTTAGCAAGTTGTAAATAATGTACTATTACCTGTAATACTAAATAAAAACACTTTTCTATTCATATTTATAATTGCTTATATTATAAACTTTGTGGTTATGACCAAGAATTGAAATTGCTTTAAAGTAAAACCTTGTAGGAAAAGTGCCTTTCTATAAGTATGCACACCCGACCGACCCCATTCTCGATGATAACAATATCACGTTGTCATTAACACTGAAAACAGGGTATTTATCATGTTTACTATTTGTTTTGTCTGCTTCTTAACACCCATCCGCAATAACTTCAGAATATCCGTCATCATGGTGCTTGCAACAGAGCGCCGACGCATTTAAAATTGTAAAATTCTTTGAAAATACAATACAAACCTTAAGAACATTGGTAATTGATTATTTGTAAATTACAGATATATTTACTGGACCAACAAGTTCAAGATAGAAAGGGTTCAATTTGATGGTTCCAAGAGAGAAGTTATATTAGACAGCAATAATATGACCAGAAACGCCTTGACCATTGACCCTGTCAAAAAGAAAATGTACTGGATTGAATCAAGTCAAAAAGACAAGGAAATTAAATATTCCATTTTAAGTGCAGATTTAAATGGAAAGAATATAAGAACATTGTATAGTAGTGTCACAAGCCCAGGGACTGTGTATGCACCAACAGGGACTGTGTATGCACCAACTCAATTATCTGTATCAAAAGATTTTATCTATTGGGGTAACAGAAGAAACAAATTCTTCTGGCAATTACCAAGTAATCCACAACCCGACACCACTGTGAAACCTAATAACGTTTTAATGGATAGACATTCTAGACTTGGTTTTCAAGGCATAGCCACTAACTATGAAATTGAAGAACACACTCAGGGAATTCCGAATTGCAAAGTAACCGACATCGATGCCGTCAGTGTTTCTACAGATGTAAGCCTGCTTTGTGTACATGGTACGAAAGTTAGTGGGAAATCTCGTTGTGAATGTACTCAAGGTTACAGCGGCGACCGATGTAATGTTTCCGTCTGTCAAAACTATTGCCTCCATGGAAATTGTGTAGTCAGTACCGAGGGCCTACCGAAATGCAGGTAAATTATATCCCAGTTATATATTATCCATACATATTTACATTACTTCAATCATTTATAAATATAGAGGAAGGAAAAACTTGTAAAAGGACCAAACTACAATAACATAATGTCATGATTAGGTAACATGATATGAATTTATAGAACTGACCGATGGAAAGTTCAAGAACTATATATATTAAACGTGTCCTTATGAAAAAAGCATATCTATTAAAAAATCAAGGACTACGTTGATGACAAAGAAGTTTGGCTATGATTCCTTCTGCGCATGCGGCTTCCCTGGTAGCTCATAAACGGCACAGATTTGTGGATGTCTCTAACTATTCTCAATCTCATTATTATTTTTCTTTTGATTCAGATTATTACAGTAGTTTTCAAATCATTTTTTCTCATTTTTTGCTCAGAATAGTTACAGCACTGATGACAATATTTGTGTCACTTGTTTAATTTAGTTCTTTAATTAAATATTCTTTTTATTTTTTTATTTACTTACCTTTGTATAGATGCTTTTTTACCTATTATTTGTGAATGAGTGAACATTGAAGGCCTTTTAGATTCCCGGATGCTGTTTAACTTTTGTTAAATATTCCTTTTGTTTTACATTTTTTGTATAGCAAGCAACGACCTATTGTCGGGCCTACGCTGTCCCCCCATAATTTAGTACTAATGCTGTAATGAAACGATAATATTGTAATACCAAATGATTTGAAAAGAGTAACCATGGAGTTTCTTGCCGGTTCTTCTCCATGGAATCGACCAACGCGAACCGTGCACCTTTTTCAACGTTTTATAAGTGCCCATCCAGGCCTATGTGAAATAAAATATTTTGATTTGATTGATTTGATTTGAATCATCGTGTGCAGGAGCTCGCGGCAAAATAATAACAGCCGCTCTGGTCGATTTTTAGGTTAAGCCATCCACCCATCCACAGACCAACCTAGGCAAGCAGTGCCTAGGTTAGTCTGAGGATGGGTGATCACGGTAAAGCATAGTAAAGCCGTTGGTCCAGGCTGTCATTTGTACATCTTAGACAGTCGTTACAGGTAGTCAGTCGCCCAAATAGTCTGACAACCAATCTTACCAAGTACCAATCTCTCCAGTACTAACGAGGTCAGATAAGCAGTCACTTTATGTTAAATACTGATAGATAGATAGATAGATGTATTCAGCTGCATCCGCTTAGACTGAAAGCTGACCCTAACATAGTAGGGAAAAGACTAGGCAGATGATGAATACCATTAGAGTTACCGATGCAGTTTCAATGCGAAGAAGAACAGTAATGTAATAGTAAATATTATTTCAGTTGTAAGGCTGGATACTCGGGGGCAAAGTGCGAAGTGAATGCATGCAAAGGGCATTGTTTGAACGACGGTATCTGTTCCCTGGATGATGACAGTGAGCCAGTGTGTCAATGCACTAACGATTATGAGGGCGACAGGTGCAAAGATTCCATATTTTTGGCACAATGTCCATTGAAGCTGAATACAGGTAAAATATTTTAAATCTCTCCATGTCGAAGTCAATTTCACGGAAAAAGTATAAACCAATTCGAAAAGTTGGAAAGGAAATTGTAGTTCCGAATTTGTATTAGAATACGTGTCACCACTTATCTCCCACTCTTTAACTCCACTACAAGCAAGAGTCCAATACGTACGTGCATTTCGCACACATTTAAACTGTACTTGACGTACACTTACAGATGCCAATGTGCAATCAATTGACATATGAGCGTTAACTTATATGAGCAGCGCGCCTGCCACGCCCACAAGGCCCTTCTAACCTCTTTTATCTGTTCTGTGGTATAAACCCACTTCATGAGTGTGGCACAATATTCCCAATGCATTTATTTACGTTTTTTATACTTAGATGTAAAGCCGGTTACTCTGGCAAAAGGAGAGAAGTCGACCAGTGCTTCGCGATTACCTCGCATGACTGTCACCTGGAAAAAAGGCGCTTCTCCGAAATGAGCACGAAATGTGAAGCCATTGTTGTGACTGCTCAAATGAACGAAATCCTACTTTAGCTTTAGGCGACTACATGAGCTAAATTAGCAACTCTATTTGTGTTGGTTCAAACTTTGTTTGAAATACTGTTAGAATAAAGTTCTAATCAGCTTACACTACAAATTGGTTGTTACGGGAGTCACTGCGCGGCTGCTAGCCGAATAGTGCGAAAAGAGTGGTTTCGATCGATTTACAAAAAGTTTATTGATTAGACCAAAAAAATAAAACACTGTGATGATAATATGCTGCTTGTAGAATTATTTCACAAAAAAACAGAATGATCGCATATATTTTAGTAAGGTTTTTACTCGTTAAAAAAATACTTAGAGATAAGTTCGTGTTTTCTTTCTATCTAGTAAAATTAGTTGTATTATGTTTTCAAAACACTATCATTGTAACATAGAATATCATAACTATATTTTTCTGGTATTGTTTATTGCAGTGAATCATAATTATACTTTTAGCCATTATAAAACTCGCGTTTAACTCCTGTAGTCGGCTATATCAATTAATCAATATGTTAAGTTAATACGTATATTATTTTCTTTCATTTATTTTAATAAGTACCTATTTTAGGTAAGTATATATTTTATTAGACGACCCGATTGGCGTAGTGGTAGTGACGCTGCCTTACGTTGTTAGGGTCCGAAATCCCGGTAGGAACAAATGTTTGTGTGATGAGCACGGACATTTGTTTCCGAGTCATGGATGTTTATATGTATAATAAGTATGTATTTACAAACCAAAAAGTACATATGTAGTATATCAACTATCTAGTGTCCACGACACAAGCTTTGCTTAGTGTGGCACTAGGCGGCACTGTGTGTTAATGTCCAGCGATATTTTGTAAAAAAAAAAACAGCCTAAAAAAAATATATGAAAAGTAGTATCTGGTCCATTGCCTGTGTCGAGGACTGGGTCCGAAGAATCTCACAATAATAAAAGTCAGGTCAAGAAGTACTGTTTTCTAAATCAAGCCGTTGATCCAGCTACCTATTGAGAGTCTCCTCATGTCAACGGTCTTACCACTTGGTTCCCGTCATACATAATCATTTTATCAACGTTGTATTTCCGAAGGACTACTCAAATCACTCTTCATAATTAAATGCGTAATGTGCGTATCAATAGCAGACTTTTCTTTTTAACATAACTTTCACTTGTAGTCCGACAGCGCTAGGTTTTGAGGTTTCAAAAATATTAAGGTGTTAGTTCATCATTTGCCCAACCTACTTTTTTATTTTGTGTCACTTTATGTTCCTACTTACATATGGAGATATTTTCGACCACTATAAGACGAAAAAACAATTATAAGTAGTTTAAAATTTTACTTTAATTACAATAACGAAGTAGTAATTGATACACCTACATAGGCACTTTGTGTCATCTCTGTCCACGGGAATTCTTATATTAAGGTGCGTATGAACGACGCATGTTTCGCCGGCCCCTTAACCACCTTGTTTGTACCTAACACGTCGCCCAACTAGCTTTAAAAGAATATTACTATCGGTGAAATAGGTATTACCAACCTATCCCACCAATTTCCTATTTTACCTATTTGAACAACAGTGTTCAAAATGTTTTGTGTCCAATTCATCATCGATATTTGTAGATATTTTAATTTTTTTATTACAAAACCTTGTAAAATCCACAAAAAAAAATTCAAGTGTTTATATGTTAGGTACGTGTTTTTGATAATTATGGTGGAACAAAATACCATTCATAATTTGTGTCGTTTTTATCCACGCAGTCTTATTAGGTATTTGTAAAATAAATATACTTAGATACTTTCATAGTGACCCTATTGTAAGTTTGCACTGGACGACACAGACTAGGTTTGCACACCCCGCAGGCTATCCTAGAACTTTAACCCTACATTACTACTCATGTTGCGACATACAAAGAAACTACTCATACGCCCGCGAGGCGCATCATATTGATAATGATTTTAATCAAAACCTATAAGTATGATTGATATGTTTGGACTGTTTTTATAATTGTGTATATTACTAAAAAGTGAAAGACATAATTTTAAATAATTATTATAATATTTTCATTATGAAATCTTTAATCTAATAAATCTTAGGAAGAAATTTCTGGAACTTGGGCAATTAAACAGTATTCTCATTAAAAATTGAAAAAAACAACTTTAAGTATACACTTCTCTTATAAATTGTAAATTATGAAGTAATAAACTAAAAAAAAATAACAAAGTAACAAAAAAAAATATTTACATACAATTTGATTAAGACCGCAAAACTTACATACAAGCTACTCTTACGTCTTTGGAGCGCCAAGGGTAGCAATATCTAAAAAACTAGCACACTTACCGTAACGCAACCACCGTCCTGCGACACGTGCTAGCGATGACTGAGATGTCCTTGAACGTGAATGCCATACGCGCGAAGGATAAAAAGAGAGAGCAAAATATCAAAAACGTGGGCGCCTCTGCGACGTAGAGTAGTAATCTAGGGTTAAATCAATTCTGCAAGTTTTGATTTGAATAAAAATAATCAACCACAAATCATCGAATTACTGAAAGTGTAATAGTCAGAGTCAGATGCAAGAAATAAGCACCTTTAGAATTTTTGAAACTTATGGCATCAAAATGGCCCAGCACTATCGGACTATTACTAAATATTTATAAACACAACGAGTTGTGACGAGTGCGAGTTCAAGTAGGAACTAGAATGTCTTCAGGGTGTAAACCACCACATCACGAATCCGTTAACCAAGCATTCTGTACATGGTCCATGTTCACCGAAAAGATAACCGTCTGATTATCTAAAAACAGCTGTCACTGTGACATTGAACATAGACCTAAGAAGTAACTTTACGCAAAAAAACATTGCTGGGAAACAACTTTTGTTTTGAGGTTATAAATCATGTTTTGTGGTATAACTCAATGTTACGCACTAACAAACATTGTGCTGATAGATGGATTTAATAGTACGGGGGTCGTGGAGGTGTTAAAAGTCAAAATCTTACAAAAATAACTTGTATTTTAAAAATAGTTTTCAAAAAGTTGTAACTTTGACCCCCCATATCTCCGTAACCAGAAGGTTCCCAGGTATGGTGTAGAATAAAATAATGATCGCAATAATGGGGAGAACAAGTGCCTTTCGGCTTCGTGAAGAGGTGTTTTACACCCTTTTATGTCGCCGTCATCTGGTTGTATCTGCTATTTGATTGAATGACTAGCGCGTTCATTGAATGACGTCATTCAATTGAATGACTAGGCCGAACGTTGATTAAACAAGCATCACTCAACCTCCAACTAGTTAGCGGATTGTAACATAGATAGACCTTTGAACAGAGCGTACGTAAAATCAGTCAGGTGATTGAAATTTAGTTTCCCACTGTGACGCTAGTAGTCACTAAAACCAATAAGGCGTCAAACTGCTCGCACAAATAGCACTGTGTTGTTTCTTTTTTTGATTAAATTTACTTTAAAGGGCGTTGTTCGTAATAAAATAGTGTGACAGCATGGACTTACCTATTTACGTGGCGTAATAATAGGTAAGTCCATGCTGTCATGCCGGCTGCTTTTTATTCCCCTAATAGTCGACGGAGCCTCGCAATGCGGGTCCCCTATTTCTGTCTGCAGGGTTTAAAGAAACCTAACTAACCTATCGTGGGGGTGACCCAAGTCCCTATATGTCGGCTATATCCCATTCAAAAGCTATGCTAAATGACGTTCAGTCAAGACGTTGAAAGTTACATTAAACAACTTGACGAGTTGTCTATGAATCTAATTATTTCCACTAGAATTGGAAGCCGTCTGTGATCAAAATGTAATCAAAGCAATATTGTCGCAAAATTCAATTATGGTGAAATGTCTTAAACTTATTATTTTATTTGATGGGATTATATCCGTGATAGAGTTTGGAGCTATCGATAGTAAAAAAAAAAGCTTGTGATACTTTATTAGTACGGGTCATTACTCTTGTGAACTTTTTGTCCTGTCTGTTGCTGAAGGGAACTAGCTGTCTGATATTTTCTGCCTCGATCTTAGGCCAACCCGGCGCGGCGTGTAGATCTGGATTGGTCGGAGAAGGCAAATTATAAACAAAATTGGAAAACCATGGGTCCCCTC
This sequence comes from Xestia c-nigrum, assembly GCA_916618015.1. Lineage (NCBI taxonomy): Eukaryota > Metazoa > Arthropoda > Insecta > Lepidoptera > Noctuidae > Xestia > Xestia c-nigrum. Next base: position 11,554,734 of record OU745255.1, on the reverse strand, counting down.
CGGCTTTCCAATTTTGTTTATAGGTTACTTTGCTTTGCAGTGGGACAGAGTAGGCTGAAATCTATACTTATAATAAATCTGTAGAGAGGTCAATTCTGTACATGAAATATATTTACAAAATAACTATCGGGGGGTGATTAGTGATCGATACTGATGCCAAAAATGCAATCAGTAAAATTTTTGTCTGTCTGTCTGTCTTTCTGTCTGTCTGTCTGTCTGTCTGTCTGTCTGTATGTTATTTATAGAAAAAAAAACTACTCGACGGATTTTAACGAAACTTGGTACAATTATTCTACATACTCCTGAGCAGGTAATAGTATACTTTTCATCACGCTACCATTAATAGGAGCAGAGCAGTGAAAGGAAATGTTGGGAAAACGGGAGAAGTTACTTGGTTTTTTTAGCTTCCGTCGCGTGTGCGAAAACTAATGAACGGATTTGGATGAAATTTTGCACACAGGTAGTTTATAACCTGGATTAAAACATAGGATACTATAGATATTGTCCCATGGGACAGTAATCAAACTTCACGCGGGTGAAGCCGCTGGCAGAAGCTAGTAAATAAATAAAAGCATTTCGCCGAACATTAAAATGTTATGTCCTATGTCCAGCAGCCTTTCGTCTGAAATGTTGATGTTGCTTATAAAAAATCCAACGGAATAAGTTTTACATAAGCGAAATATTAACTCACTAGCTAACCCACGCAACTTCGTCAGCGTCACATAAGAGAGAAAAACGAAAGGAAAAAAGTCCCCGTTTTTGCAACATTTTTAATTCCTGCTCCGCTCCTAATGATTAAAGCGTGATGTTATATAGCCTAAAGCCTTCCTCGATAAATGGACTATCCTACACAAAATATTTTTCTAATTCGATCCGGTAGTTCCTGAGATTAGCGCGTTCAACCAAACAAACAAACAAACAAACTCTTCTGCTTTATAATATTAGTGTAGATAAATACGATTATTTAATGAGTTAAAATCCCAGGTTCAACTACAAAGTGATAATCGTATCACTGATCGTAGTTGAACCTGGGATTTTGTGACTAAAAACGAGCTAAGGTACTTTGGTCCCTTTGTCTTGAATGAAATGAATAACAATACTGGTGCAAACAATACGCGACACAACCGATAGCTTTTCTTTTGAATTCAAAGAAACGTTAAGAGATGAAATAAAATGTTCCATATAACATAACAACACGCCTGTAATCCAAGAAATCCCAGAAAGGTTAAGCAGAAGCAGAAGTGTACCCAATATTATTTGCACATCTCGCCAGTTCTGTTAAAGTCCGATGCATTCCAATATCTATCTGAATTTTGGTAATTTTGGTACCCATTTTGCTCCCTACGATTCAACGAAAATACCCAATACATGCTTTTTAATTTTTTGAATCCAGAAGACTGACTTATTTCTTTTTTGTCGAAGAAGCAATTAACATAAATAAAATAACTAAACAAAGTAAATCATGTATATTAAAATGCCTACAGAAAGAAGCGCAATACAAAATGAAACAAAAACACATTTTCTGTTCCAGATGTACAAAATGTGTATTGTGTACCTGCTTCAGACAAGCTTTTCAATTACTTTGTGTACCCTTATACTTGAGAATATAGTATGTATATCTTACACAACCTAACAAACCCGTTTTATACACTTACCTCACAGAATTTTGTGCATCTAAAGTAGTCTCTGAATGCACAAGTTTTTAATAGGACTACTTAAAAGGTCCCGATGTTGACTATAACGTCCTTTAAACTTGACTTATTTGCCGTCTTTGTTAAAAGTTTCATGTGTACTTCAATGTTCCAACTGTAGTTGCTTGTGCTGTTTAAACTCCAACAAAGCGAAGAGGAGATGAGCTTAATTGACCCTATTGGTGGCAATAATAGTCGACACCAAAATAATAGTCGACAAAAATAAAAAAGCTTTTTTGATAATCGAACCAGTTAGATTATCATAAAACTTTTTTGCAAAAAATAAAACCGACTTCAAAAAACACAAAAAAGTGAAAAATACCTGTTTGATTTTTCACTTTTTAGTGGTTTACTTGTGCTTACCCCTTCACAGCGTACCGGCGTGATGTTATGTTATGAATTGGTATAAACAATGGACAGATATGAGATTTCAGCAATCCCAGTCCATTTGCTATAATTTATTGAGGAGTTCCGTTGCCTATTTCCGAAGTTCTTCATTAGATCTTCACCATATTGAAATAGGACCACTTTAAGAAAGTATTCTTCTTAAAACTACCCAAATCGCATCTAGTGGGCCTATACAATTGGTAGTGTTATCTCTATTTCTCCAGGATCCCATCATCAGAACCCGACTTGATGATTGTGGGACCACCTGGAAAGTATACCCTTTCAAACAAAATAATAATAATTAAAATCGGTGCAGTCATCTTCGAGTAATCGGGGAACATACATAAAAATAAAAACGATTCCGACGAATTGAGAACCTCCTCCTTTTTGAAGTCGATTAAAAAGGTTAGACCCGTATTTCTTCTTCTGTTACGTAAACCAAAATGGACGAAGATAGTGACGCTTTTAAAATTCTCAATACGTCACGCCATGATATATTTTTTGTGAGTTCTGACGTCATGACCCCACTCCCGAGTTTTGATGCGTTTTATCTATGTACAGATAAAAAAAAATAGTTGTCCATTAAACTTATTTTCCAATACTGCCGGAGTATTTATTTGCAATTTTTTGATACTTTGTCATGCCTTTTGCAGGAGAGAGTCGATTTCAACCAATGTGATTTGTCGGTTTCTTTTGATTGTTCGCTCGTCTCCTCAGACTCAAACTCACAACTCAAATAATTTATTTCAACTAGACCATTACGGCACTTTTGAATGTCGATACAACGAAAAAAAAGCGAAGCTACAGTCACAAATACAAGGCATAATAACTTGAGAAAGTACTGCAGACTTTCTCTGGAGGAGTCCTGGCTTCAGCCTTTGATGTTCTTGGATAATGAGGACGACTTCTTTTGATAGAACGGACACGTAACAATAGGGGTTATTTAGGTTTAAGGTGTTTAAGAATACTAATTTGTATCAATATTAGCCTTTTGGACTAAAAAGGTCTGTAAATATACAAATACTACAAAAACGAGACCAACGGCAAGGACATGCCAGATCACCGACATAAACCTCTTCTTGTCAAAAATTTAAAACTTGTAAATTGTCATGTTACGTAACTGCTTATAAATCACCATCAAAAATTATTTACGTTCGTGTAGCTACTTACTTTTCAATTATAAAGTCCCTAGAAATAATTTTCCGCGTCATTATTTTAATAGCGAAAGGAACCTTTCTGCTATTTTAACTTAATTGTTTGAAGAACTTCATTTTCTACGTAATAAATCTTCGCCCGCTTAAAATATTTTTCACATAATATAATTACTTATGTATTATGCTGATGTATAAATTATATTATTGTAAAGTTTCAGTAGCTTTTGCGTGAAACAGAAACAAATACCCAGTTTTGCATCATTACAAACTTTCACATGTATATATATGTCACCGTAAAGTTTTTTTTACCCGTTAGCATTTCACAATATTACGTTTTCACTTCGATAGATTACAATCTACCGAAAAATTATACGTTATATTATAAGCAGTATGTTCAGTTGACAATATTTCGAGAGTTGACAATATCGCTAGAGAGATTACAATCTAACGTGTTTAACGATTTTACGGTGACATATAAGTAATTTATAAAGATTATCACTCTATTTCGCTGAAAGCTACTCATAATACTCAGCAGTACGGTACTGAAAGGAATTATAAAACGGAGAGAAAATAAACTCGAATTGACTTTTAAGTATATCACTATATTAGTAATTCACTTGGAAACAATACAGGACAATAGATTATTTGATTGAATAAGAAAACGGATGTCTCCGATGATGTCCGAGCGTGACTAACACAGAACATAATATACTCTAAAGGACTAATGAGACAGGTCGACAGGTCGCAGGGCACGCGCCGCGCTTGCCGAAATCTCCCGAACATTGGCGAAGTTTGTAACGTTACATTTTCCTGGGGAGGAAAATGTAAGGTTGCATTGTGTAAAGTTTAAAGAAAAATGGCAAAAGAAAATATGATGTTTTAATAATACAAGGAAATAGAAATTTACTAAGTTAGGGAAGCCGATACGAAGCCGTTAGCATGATGGGGTCCAGGTCCAGGTCCGAAGTTCGCAGTTGGCAGAAACCGCTCGCCGCAGTGATAGGCTCACTCGCAGTCGCCAATCTTCGATAGTTCGAGGGTCGAGGCTCACCCGCTGTCCGTGTCCAGGTGCTCAGAAGTATAGTAGGAGTAGCAGCAGTTGTCGCAGTAGCAGCAGTAAGTTTTCAAGGTAGTCGACGGTCCAGGGGCTCTCAATAGTAGTAGCACCAGCAGCAGCAGCAGTTTAACCACTATGCACGACAAGATTTTGACACATGACACATCAGCTGAATCGGCGGGGTGATGCGAATTTGTCAAAAATTTACAGAATTTTCGTGAACTTTTAGCATTCGATATTTTTATGAAAAATATGTCTAGGAAGCTGTTTCATACCATACTTTTGTGGTAAATATCTCCAGTAACGTGTTAAGGTCGGTAAAACGGCGTCAGTGTATTGCCAAATATTTATAGAACACATATTACTGCACCCTTCCAAAAACTAGGTAACGTAGATGCGCTGGAAATAATGTACATAGGCAAGCTTCTCGTTTGCTAAACAAACTGGAAAAGCTAAATAAAAACTGTAACCTTCTATCTGCGTCCTTATTTTTGCCATTATTCATACATCATTTCATAAAAAATTACGATCAAAGTCTTGACAAATATTACAAAAAAAAACAATGTTGCAACCAACTTATCACATGACATATCACTTCGTAGTGCTGACCGTAAACCCGAGTTTCATCATTACGATTAAAATGTTGCATTCAGCCTAATCGATACTCGCAATCAAATTAAGTTTGGAAAAAAGTTTTGAGACACAATGAAAACTCCTTGGTATCATTTCAAAGAATTATATTTAAATTCTGAAATGAATTCTTTTATACTACTTTTTCAATAATATCATGTAGAATAGTTATTATTCGTTGCTTTTGGTTGACTTATTAATCCATACCATTATATAAATGCGAAAGTAACTCTGTTTGTCTGTCTGTCTGCTACCTTTTCACGACAAAACGGCTGATCGGATCGTAATGAAATTTGGCAAGGAGATGTATTTCAACCTGGGGAAGGACATAGGCTATATATTATCACGCTAATTACTTACGGGGGTGAGCAATATTGCATTTTGTCTATAGTTTTCTATTGTTTTGTTAGTGTTTGACAACTGACAACTGTCATAACATGCATTGTAATAGAATAACTATTTTAGACAAATTGTCACGAGAACAAATAGCCCGTCGTTGACGGCAACCGCCTTTCAGACAGGGAGTCGCAAGATCAAGCCTCAGTACAGACATAAAATATTTTTTGATTTTGTGTAATGCTGTTTGATTTCTGATAATAACTTTGGTACGCACGTTCAAAAACAACCCGGTTTTCACATTTGTAACAAAGTATTTTGTTTTTTTTAAAGCTTAAATATTTTCAAATCATTGTTTCATTGAATACATATTTTTTTTAACACTTAAACGACAGTTTGGGAATCATTTATTTCAAATAACACATCTGTAAACATGGCGCTTAAACTGTAAAAGGATCACACATCGAACCTATTTTCTACAATAGGTATCTTAAATTTTCGTCTGTGTATGTGTGTCTCTACGTAGCCCTTTTACGTGTAAATTATAAAACCAATGTGGTTTCATTTAATGCACCAATTATTATTGTGCATAAGTTAGAGAAAGTTCTGATTTTTGTTTCTTTGCAATCGGTGCTCTCCATCAAAAGACTTTAAAGTTTTTAAGGAGAACTTATCATCATGATGTATGGAATATAATAATTCAAGGATACATGCAATGACATCTATAAAACCAAAATGGTACTAATGAATAAAAATCACAAGATAGAGAAGAAGAGAATAGTCAACATGACCCTGCTTTAAAAATCTACAAAGCCAGTAGAGTGTCCGTTCGACCGCTTTCTATGTATATGTTTTAGCAGTTTAACTTCGTGCTCTATAAATGGCGTTGTTCATTTGACTCCATTTTCTGAATCAAGGTGTTATGATTTTCCGTGAAAGAATGATACTGGCATTCGCCCGTGTCAGATGTCTTTTTTTTGTTTTTTATGTGAAATCATCAAATGACTTCTCCCGTGTCAGATGTTTCAAGTTTGGTTTTTTGGAAGAAGTTCTCAATTCAACGCCTGTTTTTCTTTATGTAGATACCTATATTATGCTTAAGCAATATCAAATGACCGAATGATGAAGTCGCACGAGACCGGTCAATGTGGCGACACTTGATAGGCCTATGTCCAGCAGTGGACGTCTTTCGGCTGATATAATGATGAATGATGATAATTCAAATGGAATAGGGCAGAACACCTAGCAAGGCGCGGTGATATCAGGTGGAGTAAAGCTGTGACCAAGTGGCATTAATTCTAGAAATCCAAACTGAAGTGTTGGTCGTCCAGCGGTGAGATAAGCAGACGATATTGTTGCCATTGCAGAAATATCCTGGATGAGACTGGCACAAGAGCGTGGAGCTTGGCACAAACAAAGGAGGCCTGTACCCAGCAGTCGGTGAAGTCGGACTATGGATGATGATGATGATGACGCATAACTTTTTCCAGAGAAGTCCGATTTTCATGATTATTTTTATTGAAAGGCATGTTTAGCAAAGTTTGCCCCATTTTTTATTGAAAATAGTTGTGTTCAAATTTATGTGCGTATTGTATAATCATCGCTTGCTGAAACATCGTGAGGAAACCAACATGCCTGAGAGACATTTGGCATGTTAAGCCAAGTCAGAGGCCCATGGGCAGCGTAAAAACTCTGACACCAGGTTAGGCAACAACACGATAAGGAAGGAAAGATCGCTTGCTTCGGTGAAGAAAGACATCGTGAGAAAACCACAGCATACCTGAGAGTTATTTTTCGACATGTAAAACCAAGACAGGGGACCTTTTTTTGTGTTTTTTTTTTCGGGTGGGATATCATCAAATGACTTCTCCCAATCTGGGCGGAGCGGGAGGGAGTATCAGACTCTTACTGACTAAAACCCATCCATGTTTCTTCCTCACCGTTTATGTTCCGGGGCCGCGGTATCTCTTTCGAACAGGCCCGCAACCCCGGCAGGAGGACAGAGGACCTTGGGCGGCATAAAAACTCTGACAACAGGTTAGGCACTAACCACACGATAAAGAAGAAGATCGTTTTGGGGCTTATTTCATAAACCTTTTTGACAACTTTAGACCCGTCTGAAGTTTGACTGTGATCAGTTACAGCAGCTATATCGTGTGACGGCTCATTTCATGCACCTTGATATAAACTTTAGACCTAGCTAGAGTATGAGCATTATCGGAGGTTTGACGATGGAGACGAAAGGCAGTCACAAGAGGTCCGCAACACTTCAAATCTGCTCTATCGTGTTTAAGGCTCATTTCGTGCATCTTGATAAGAACTTTAAACCTAGCTGGAGCATGACTGTCATCGATGGTCTAACAATGGAGATTGAAGGTAGTAGCAAGAGATCCTCAACAGTTAACAGCAACTATATCGTCTTTGGGCTCACTTAATGCACCTTGATGAGAACTTTAGAAATAGCTAGAATATGACTGTCATCGAAGGTCTCACGATGGAGGCTTGGAGACGAAAAGAAATTGCAATAGGTTTTCAAGAGTTTACAGCATTTACATCGTATTGTGTTGACCTGCCTGGAGTATGACTACCATTGAAGGTCTGACTTTGGAGAAGGAAGGCAGATGCGAGAGGTCCTCAACAGTTTGAAGCAGCGTTAACGTGTATCGGCTCATGTCATGCCACTTGATGAGAACTTTCGACCTTGCTGGAGTATGATATTGTCCAAGGATAGAAACGTAAGGCTATCGAGAGAAGAGTCCTTATTTGGAAAAACATAAGTTGAATATTTTGGCGTTTAATGTAAACCTATTCGAGAAAAAATAAATTGTTACTGACTTCAATCTGTACTAATATTATAAAGCTGCAGAGTTTGTTTGTTAGCCTGCTTGGTTGAACGCGCTAATTTTAGAAACTATCGGTTCGTCTTACGCAGACAAAGTTGCGCGGGTCAGCTAGTATTTTATAAACACAGAACTCTCTAAACTAAACAAATAACGAAATTCTTGCTTCAAGTCAACATTTTGATGATAATCTTTCCTTTAAAAACTTATGGATTGCAGAATTTGGAGAAACGCCGTTGCCGAACTAGCACCGTGTGGCAAAATATGAGGTTCCACAGTTTAAGCAAAGACAAAATCTGAAAATGAATTATTAATATTTTCAACCGTGCGAACGGCCAACCTCTTACTAAATTCGCGTCGATTTTTAAATTCAAAATTTAAATTAGGAATGTAATTGTGACTATACACATACATTTAGATTTATAATGTATTTTTATTTACTTTAATCATTTATTGTGAATTTTGTTTTGTTATGTCTGAAGGTTGGATATAGTGCGCCAAGGATCGGAAAAATTTAATGATAAATAAATATTATGGATGCTAAAACCGTTGTTACTAAACCAAGCTTATCTAAGTATTCAAAATCAAATGAAAATTCATAAACTTATATTGTCACTTACGGGATATCTTCCGTGATTATTTTTAATGTTGAGCACCCGATATTACGACGCTGTTGCAAGCGCCATGATCGCGGGTTGACTGGAGTATGCGGGTGGATGGATAATAAATTGTTACGAGCAGACAAGCGGGCATCCCGTAAGTGACAATATAAGTTTAGTTTTAAACCGTGAAAGCCTAAAACAGTGTTTGAAAATTCATAATCTGCCTTGCCTTTTCCCATCTATTATGGGGTCGACTTCCAGTCTAACTGAAAACCAGTATTTTACATGGAGCGACTGCCTATCTGACCTCCACAACCCAGTTGGTACTAGGTGATGATACTACCTGTAACGACTTTCAAAGAACTACAAATGACAGCCGGGACCAACTGCTTAACGTGCTTTCAGAGGCACGGAGGAAACTCGGTATGTAATGGGTCACCCATCCACAGACCAACCTAGGCAAGCAAGGCGTCCTAAACGTCGACCCGAGCGGCCGTTATTATTTAACAACGAGCTCCTCCCCTCGGCCTCTCTTTCAAAATTAAATGAAAATTGACGATTAAAAATAGTGTTCGGAAAAGGCGAGAAATAAATAAAATTAGAAAGTCATGGGAAGGCCTTTGCCCACCAATGCGATAGAAAAGGGTGTTAAAAAAAGTATTTGAAAATAAAATGGTGTATCCCAATAACTAATCCAACCGAACACAGTAAAATAATCATACTATTCCCCATTTTGTTTACTAAATACAATTATCATGGTAGGAACCAAACCAATTTTCACCACACCTAAAAAATCAGTGCCAAGATCAGTGCCATAGAGTATATTATAACCTTTCATCCCTGGCGCACTGACAACCAACGAAAAAAAAATCACAATAAATTACTACATTGAAGTACAATGTAATTTTGAACAGCGAGTGCATTCTTAATTTAAATTTTGGTAAGGAAAAAAAATCGGCGCGAATTTAGTCTGGTCAATCTGTGCTGTTTATTGTTGGGTTGGTACAATGTACGAAAAACTATTAAGATTTCCTAACTAAAGATTTTTAACAATGTTATAATAAATATAAACAAAATTGTTTTACTTTCCATCTATCGATTTGCTTAATTCCGTAAATAAATTACTCGTGTTAATCGAATTTTACAAAAAAAGAATCGATTTGAATAATCGCTTTCACACATCACAAATATTAAAAAAAAAGAAAAAAAAAATGGTCGTCTATTTTCGAATACAAAATTAAGTAGTGGTAATGAATATTACGTGTTATTGGTCCAATATTAGTAAATTACGCTAAGATCTGGGTATTCTCATGTTGTTTATAATATTTGAAATGATATTTTTCATATCTGTTGTCGAATCTAAACGTGTCTGTGTGTTAAAATGTGAAAAATAAAATGTAAACAAACAAGATTGGCGCGAAACTTTGACTTTGGATATAAAAATATATCATTACCACTGCTTATTAAAATTGAACTATGGATGAATTCGTCACATAATTAAATGACGATTTATTATTTCTCAACATAATGGAGCTTGGATGCCCGAAAACCCCAATTTTTATGATTTTTAGCGTCGGCTAGCACTGCCGTCAAAATGGCGATGAACGTATTTACGCATTTGGATTTTATTAGGCTAAATTAAGAATGTTGCGCGCTAAATACAGAACTTTGAATGGCTCTAACATATGATATTTTTCTCCAACTCTCTTAAATAACGCACACTCATAGTCTTACATAATCAGAACATCAAATATTTACATTAACCACTATGCACGACAAGATTTTGACACATGACACATCAGCTGAATCGGCGGGGTGATGCGAACTTGTCAAAAATTTACAGAATTTTCGTGAACTTTTAGCATTCGATTTTTTTATGAAAAATATGTCTAGGAAGCTGTTTCATACCATAGTTTTGTGGTAAATATCTCCAGTAACGTGTTTAAGTCGGTAAAACGGCGTCAGTGTATTGCCAAATATTTATAAAACACATATTACTGCACCCTTCCAAAAACTAGGTAACGTAGATGCGCTGGAAATAATGTACATAGGCAAGCTTCTCGTTCGCTAAACAAACTGAAAAAAGCTAAATAAAAACAGTAACCTTCTATCTGCGTTCTTATTTTTGCCATTATTCATACATCATTTCATAAAAAATTACGATCAAAGTTTTGACAAATATTACAAAAAAAACAATGTTGCAACCAACTTTTTTTTTTTTTTATCACATGACATATCACTTCGTAGTGCTGACCGTAAACCCGAGTTTCATCATTACGATTAAAATGTTGCATTCAGCCTAATCGATACTCGCAAATAAATTAAGTTTGGAAAAAAGTTTTTAGACACAATGAAAACTCCTTGGTATCATTTCAAAGAATTATATTTAAATTCTGAAATGAATCCTTTTATACTACTTTTTTAATAATATCATGTAGAATAGTAATTATTCGTTGCTTTTGGTTGACTTATTAATAGTTAATAAACACAGAACTCTCTAAACTCTAAACAAATAATGAATTCTTGCTTCATGTCAACATTTTGATGATCCTTTAAAAACTTATGGATTGCAGAATTTGGAGAAATGCCGTTGCCGACCTAGCACCGTATGGCAAAATATAAGGTTTCACAGTTTAAGCAAAGACAAAATCTGAAAATGAATTATTAATATTTTCAACCGTACGAACGGCCAACCTCTTGCTAAATTCGCGTCGATTTTTAAATTCAAAATTTAAATTAGGAATGTACAATTACATTCCTAATTTAAATTTTGAATACTAGACTATACACATACATTCAGATTTATAAAGTATTTATTTATTTACTTTAGTCATTTATTGTGAATTTTGTTTTGCTATGTCTGAAGGTTGGATATAGTGTGCCAAGGATCGGAAAAATTGAATGATAAATAAATATTATGGATGCTAAAACCTTTGTTACTAAACCAAGCTTATCTAAGTATTCAAAATCAAATGAAAATTTATAATCTGCCTTGCCTTTTCCCATCTATTATGGGGTCGACTTCCAGTCTAACTGAAAACCAGTATTTTACATGGAGCGACTGCCTATCTGACCTCCACAACCCAGTTGGTACTAGGTGATGATACTACCTGTAACGACTTTCAAAGAACTACAAATGACAGCCGTGACCAACTGCTTAACGTGCTTTCAGAGGCATGGAGGAAACTCGGTATGTAATGGGTCACCCATCCACAGACCAACCTAGGCAAGCAAGGCGTCCTAAACGTCGACCCGAGCGGCTGTTATTATTTAACAACGAGCTCCTCCCCTCGGCCTCTCTTTCAAAATTAAATGAAAACTGACGATTAAAAATAGTGTTCGGAAAAGGCGAGAAATAAATAAAATTACAAAGTCATGGGAAGGCCTTTGCCTACCAATGCGATAGAAAAGGGTGTTAAAAAAGTATTTGAAAATAAAATGGTGTATCCCAATAACTAATCCAACCGAACACAGTAAAATAATCATACTATTCCCCATTTTGTTTACTAAATACAATTATCATGGTAGGAACCAAACCAATTTTCACCACACCTAAAAAATCTGTGCCAAGATCAGTGCCATAGATAGAGTATATTATAACCTTTCATCCTTGGCGCACTGACAACCAACGAAAAAAAATCACAATAAATTACCTACATTGAAGTACAATGTAATTTTGAACAGCGAGTGCATTCTTAATTTAAATTTTGGTAAGGAAAAAAAATCGGCGCGAATTTAGTCTGGTCAATCTGTGCTGTTTATTGTTGGGTTGGTACAATGTACGAAAAACTATTAAGATTTCCTAACTAAAGCTTTTTAACAATGTTATAATAAATATAAACAAAATTGTTTTACTTTCCATCTATCGATTTGCCTAATTCCGTAAATAAATTACTCGTGTTAATCGAATTTTACAAAAAAGAATCGATTTGAATAATCGCTTTCACACATCACAAATATAAAAAAAAAAGAAAAAAAAAATGGCCGTCTATTTTCGAATACAAAATTAAGTAGTGGTAATGAATATTACGTGTTATTGGTCCTATATTAGTAAATTACGCTAAGATCTGGGTATTCTCATGTTGGTTATAATATTTGAAATGATATTTGTCATATCTGTTGTCGAATCTAAACGTGTCTGTGTGTTAAAATGTGAAAAATAAAATGTAAACAAACAAGATTGGCGCGAAACTTTGACTTTGGATATAAAATATGTCATTACCACTGCTTATTCAAATTGAACTATGGATGAATTCGTCACATAATTAAATGACGAGTTATTATTTCTCAACATAATGGAGCTTGGATGCCCGAAAACCCCAATTTTTATGATTTTTAGCGTCGGCTAGCACTGCCGTCAAAATGGCGATGAACGTATTTACGCATTTGGATTTTATTAGGGTAAATTAAGAATGTTGCGCGCTAAATACAGAACTTTGAATGGCTCTAACATATGATATGTTTCTCCAACTCTCTTAATTAACGCACACTCATAGTCTTACATTATCAGAACATCAAATATTTACATAAAAAATAAGGATGTCGTTTGACTTAACCGCCGGCCCCATTCGGGGCCAGTACCGAGCCAGCGTAGGTTTCAGTGCCCGGCCCCGAATGGGGCCCGTACCGAACTTTATGGTTAAAAATAAGGATGTCGTATGACTTAACCGCCGGCCCCATTCGGGGCCAGTACCGAGCCAGCGTAGGTTTCAGTGCCCGGCCCCGAATGGGGCCCGTACCGAACTTTATGGTTAAGGCCGTCAGGACTTCATTACGACGCTAGGACAAGATTTCACCGGCTTAGCGACCATGTCTAATAATAATACTTTTAGAGGAAGTTCCAGCTTGTTGCTGGTTCAAGGACCACACGCAGACTGAATCTTTTCGACTCGGCTTCCCGTCATGAAGAAATTATGAATTTTAAAATGTTGGTTCTAGAACATAGAAAAATAAAATGGTTAACAAAGAAGGTATCAAACATCAAATGTATAAAACCTACAACTCCAAGTTACAGCAATAAAATTAAAAGAAAAACTAGGCTTGTCATTGTCATTATGACATCACAAAAGTAAACAAAGATTTGGAACCACTAAAATATACAGAAATGCTATAAATAATACTAATTAAAAGGCGGAAAAGGCATGCTAAGCCTCCGCGTAAAGGCTATGCAGTTATTCGGAAAGAACGTATGATAAAATTTTGAATTACAATAGACAAAAACGTAAGTACATACACAAACATTACAAGTTAGCCGATGCACTTCCTCTCGTTATTCTTTACTTCCGTACAGTACCCTTTAAGAAATTGTCAAGAGCGAGTCAATTGCTGTGATGGATGATCGAATTATCAACGAGCAATTAGATTACTTGATCAATGCGTTTAATTTTGGTATGTCGATGATTTTCGTTCCAGAAACTGAGTTAAGCTAGACGGATTGACAATTTAGTTACCTGTGTCCTTCAATGGGGTGAAGCCTCCAAGTCAAATTAAATAAACAACTAAAAAAACATACAGCGGAGTTTTTGAGAAATGCCGATACAACTGAAAACTGTAGACGATCTGCTATCAGTTTTTTTGGTAACCAGTTTAGACGGACACGCAAATTCCATGATTTTTGTTCCCTCAAAAATTACTAGTTTAGAAAGAAAACAAAAGTTATTACTTCAAAAACTTGTCAAAATGTTGGGACTTTGACCCCCAATTAACAAGAAGGTTCCCAGGTATGGTGTTAAACAAAAATCATACATTTAGATATTGTTATAGGTATTGAAAATATAAAAAACTCACTTATTTGTATTGCGTAGTAGATAAAAATTTCAGACTACTGAATTATGAAGGTAATTTTCCATGATTTCCTTTCGTTGTCAGACGTCGCTGTCGTTCACAGTAACTCTCAAGAAATTCTATTCAGGCAAGTTATTGTTTCCATTACGCAATAACATATTTTTCATTCCTCTTGCTCAAAAAGATCGTCATAATAGCGTACCAGAGCGGGCGTCAAATTGCATTTATTGCCCTAGAGGAAAAAGTTTTTTTTTTTTATTTTCGTCGTCGGTGTTCGAAAATAAGTCTTTATTCATAATTCATAAAGAATCGTCTAATTACTGTTCCGTAAAAAAAAATGAATGAATGAATTTGAAAAATGGAACCAAACGCGCCGAACGCCAAACTCTTTGGCAGAATGTGTGCGTTGCATTCCAGCTCCAGAAGAAATAAAAAAAAGCATTGGCGCGAAATTTTATGAATTTTGCTGTATAATTTATGTCAATTATAAGTAGTATTTCTTTTTATCTCCTACGTTTACCCCACAGACGACACAATATTATATTCGTCGTGAAACTGAAATTGTGTTGCCGGGAAAAACATCTCATTAAATTTGAACAACAGTAGGTACAAATTGTACATTTAATTGTTAATAAAATAAACTATCATATAAAATATGGTTATTTTATTTTCTCGCAATCGTCGTAGTGAAAAGTACAGTGTAACACACGGCGCTAAAATCCCGTGATAACTCGTCGTATACATATAATGGATCATTTTAGCCCCTTGTATTAGAATGTACTATTGTTACCATAGGTTTATATTCGTTTGATGGACACGATTGGGAAACAAGAACGTGATTTTTCTTTTTTAGAAAATAATACGTTTTAGAGCGAGCAACGTTTCCGCTTCTCAAACGTTTGTGGGCATTACCTACATTTATGTAGAGCTAAGTCATCAACACTGTCGTGATCACTGTATGATAGCTCTCTTATAACTGCCACTATATTTTAATTGTATGTTGAGTGTGATATTAACGTATCCACTTAATTTGTCTGTGGCTGACTGCACCAGCACTTTAAATACGAAATTAATTATAGAACACTATTATTTTTAACCGACTTCTAAAAAAGGAGGAGGTTCTCAATTCGGATGTTTCTATTTTTTTTTTTTTTTTTATGTTTGTTCGGGCATAACTCCGTCGCTTGCCAACCGATTTGGAAAATTCTTTTTTTGTTGGAAAGGGTATTCTTTCCAAATGGTCCCATAGCCACCAAGTCGTGATCTGATGATGGAATCTTGGCGAAATCGAGGGAACTCTTCAGATTTTATATGAAAACGTGTTGCGATTTTGGTATTTTCTACAACAAGTGAAGCATTTGCGTTTGAAGAACCATTCTACCATCAGATCTAATGATGAAGCCAAGAGTCACTGAACTCCATAATGAGACAATGTACGATAGTCGTGTTTGGGCTTGTTGCAATTGTAACGGTATGCACTTTCCATGTATCAAGCACATGTGAACCACTAAAAAGTGAAAAATAAAAACTTTTTTGCAAAAAATAAAACCGACTTCAAAAAAAAACAAAAAAGTGAAAAATAACTTTAGCTTCTGAAGTCGGTGACAAAAAATCTAAAGCAATCAAACAAAGGTCACCGACTTCAGAAGCTAAAGTTAATGATAAATGATAAATGATCTTTATTTTGTAAGTAGGTTTTCACAAACACTTTTACACGTCAATTTTTTTTTAAACTAGATGGGGCCGGTGTTTCGTACCTGACTACTCTGAGAAGAAACAGCCGAAACAAACTCAGAGGTCATAGTCTCTTTTGAAGTCCAGACATAATCTTGCTCAATTCACATGAGGATCATGTAGATGTTAGTGTCTGAGATGGTCTTTTGAAGAAAGAACCATACAGATTTGAGTAAACCTGTCCAGTCAGTGCAAGCATTTGTCAGTTATCGTGTAGCTCGACTTATAACACAAGGAGCTCAACGAAACGACGAACAATACCAAAGAAAGGACATTTGGGTAGGTCGCTTATAGAACTCAAACTGCCAGACGGTTGGGGGGTAAAAAAAAAAAAATAAAAAAAAAAAATGAAATGTAACCCACATGGTCCTCACATTCACAAAAGCGCAAAAAATAAAATAAAATTAATAATAATTTACAAAATGAATGTCAATAAAAATACGATATGTCAAAATACACACACATAAAACAATAAAAATTAACTAAAAATGTAAAAAATAATAAAATACTGAACTAAGTATTCATGTCAAGTCATTAAATGTCAAAAACCACAAGTAAATATTCATGTCAAATACACACACACACACACAAAATAATAAACAATAAAGTAAAAAAAATAATAATAATATGCATTCATGTCAAAGTGTATAAAAGAAAGGAATCAATAATAAACAAGCGAAGTCCGAAATTTCTATATTCGCAGAGCAAATTTCGTTGGAGCAGCTTAATCCCAAGCCTTTTTATCATCGAGGTAGTGATTAACATGATAGTAGGCTTTCAGGCATAGCTTCCGTTTTATAAACGATTTGAATTTATTTAGACTAAGTGCTTGAATATGGCTCGGAAGTTTATTGTAAAAGCGTATACATTGGCATCTGAACGTTCCCCCTATTTTCTTGAGCCTCGTAGCAGGAATAACAAATTTGTGTTTGTTTCTCGTATTTATGTTGTGGATATCACTATATTTTTTAAACAAATTAATATTTTTGTGTGCGTACAAAAGATTTTCATAAATATATTGAGAGGGCATAGTAAGAATATTAATCTCTTTAAATTTTTCTCTGAGGGAGTATCGGGGACTTAATTTATAAATTGAACGAATTGCCCTTTTTTGCAATACAAATATAGTCTGAATATCGGCGGCATTGCCCCACAAGAGGATACCGTACGACATCACGCTGTGGAAATAACTAAAATAAACTAAACGGGCTGTTTCCAAATCAGTTAAATCACGAATTTTTCTAACGGCGTATGCTGCAGAGCTAAGTTTTTTTGACAATTTGTGTATATGCGGGCCCCACTGAAGCTTGGCATCCAAAGTTATGCCTAAGAACACTGTGCTGTCTTCCGGTTTCAACTCTTCATCCTTGATTACTACACTAGTTTCCACTTGTCTTACATGGGGTATCGTAAACTTAATACATTTGGTTTTTTTCTCATTCAGGAGTAGATTGTTAACATTAAACCAATTAACGACTTCTTCCAGGGCGCTATTAACATCATCCGTAACTAACTGCTGACGTTTAAGTTTAAATAAAAGTGAAGTGTCGTCTGCAAACAATACTATATCATGATTATCCTTTATGAGGTAAGGCAAGTCATTTATATAAATGAGAAACAAAAATGGACCAAGAATTGAGCCCTGGGGTACCCCCATTCTTACTACGGATCCGGGAGATCTTTTCCCGTTAACATCCACTCTCTGAATCCTATCACTCAAATATGAAGTAAGAAGATCCAGAGAGGCGTTACGGACTCCGTAATGGTGTAGTTTCCTGATTAAAGTTTCATGAAGAACGCAATCGAAAGCCTTGGATAAATCGCAAAAAATTCCCAAAGCATCGAATTTGTCCTCCCAAGCATTATAAATGTGTCCTAAAAGTTCAACACCGGCATCAGTAGTTGAACGACCCCTTGTAAAACCGAACTGTTTTTTATGCAATAACTTATGTTTATTAAAAAAACTTTGCATTTGTTCCAAAATTAATTTTTCAAAAATTTTACTAAATGTTGGTAGTACTGAAATAGGTCTATAATTTGTGGGGTCTGATGTACTACCCGATTTAAATAATGGTATTATTTTACTATATTTCATTAGATCAGGAAACTCACCACGGTCAATACAATCGTTAAATATTACTGCTAAAGAAGGAGCTACAATGTTTATAATAGATTTAGCCACGTCCACAGAATGACCCCATAGATCGGCGGTCTTTTTAACATTTAAGGTGTGAAAGATTTTAATTATATCTTTACAGGTTACATAATGAAAGTTAAATTCGGAATCAGAGACTGAAACGTTTTCCTTAAGTAAAGACTCGGCAGCAGCAGGTGACGAGTTTAGCGATTTAGTAGTCGATACGGGAATATCCGCAAAGAAATTTTCAAAGGCCGTAGCAACTTGATTGTCTGCATTTAAAACATTATCGCCAATAGCCAGGCTGATGTCACTACTTCGGTTGCAAGACCTTCCCGTTTCGCTATTAATAACGTTCCATGTCATTTTAATTACATTACTACTATTTTTAATTTTTGAACTCAAATAACGCGACTTTGCTATAAAACAAACTTTTTTAAATAATTTAGAATAATTCTTAACATACAAATTAAATTCTACAGTGTTTACATATGTCCGCTCTTCATACAGCTCATACAGTCGTTTTCGACTCTTATGAATACCAACGGTGGCCCAGTCATTGAAAGAAGCGTTACTATTAACCGAGATTGTCTTAGGGACAAATGTGGTTTCAAATTGTGTGCAATACATACTAAAAAAATCGTTATAGTGTTGATTGGGATCACCATTGGTTGACAAAAGAGGTAATTTAGATATAAGTTTAGTTTTAAAAGTTTCCAGGCGATTTTTACTTTTAGGATTATCAATGATATCTTTTTTAGAAACTTTCTTGTCCACATTTGGAATTGTGATCAATTGCCCACAGTGATCTGAATCAATTAAGTTAATAATCACTTTTTGGGTAGGTATAATATCAGTGTAAATATTATCTAAGCAAGTAGCACTAGTTGGGGTTATTCTAGTAGGCTCAAGAAATTTGTGATCAAGATTGTATGACTGAAACAGGCTTATAATTTTAGAACTTAACCCAGAATTTTCTAATAAATTAATATTAAAATCACCACAACAGATTATAGACTTTTTGGAACTACTGATTTTATGCAATACTTCATCCATTACCCTTTCAAAACAGTCATACAACCCTGAAGGAGGTCTATACACACTTAATATAATAAACTGCTCCAATTCTATACAGGCTATTTCAACTGTTCGCTCAACAGATAGGCTAACAATATCCTTGCGGTCTTTAAATTTAAGCTGGTTATTTACTAGGATTAATGCGCCGCCATGTATAGCATTTACCCTGCTGAATAAACTACCAACCTGGTGATTACTGAAATTGAAAATTAATTGATCATTTTTTAGCCAATGCTCCGTTATACAAAGAATATCTATGTTATTACAATTCAAAAAAAGTTCTACTTCTAATTCCTTGTTTAAAAATCCTTGAATATTTTGGTGAACCAAGTTGATGCCATTAAAATTCTCGAAACATTCGCCTGATTCATTACCTGGCTTCCTTATAATGTTGCAAGAGGTTGCCTCTGTTGTCTCAATTTCTAATTTAAATGACTGACTAATTCATTCACTGTGATCAAACTATTGACAGAGTTATTTAACTGAATGTTGCATTGTTCAACAGAGGCAACTTGATTAGCCAAGTTCTTGGCTGTAATATAAAAATAATATGATAGCGACACAGCTACTTGTCTTTTACAATACTTGGAAAGATAGCACCTGTCCACAAGATATCTATCTTTTGTCAAATAAAAATTGTCACCAGTATAATTGTTGATGTCAATTAAATGAAATACATCACTATTAAATGTCAGATCATGCAATGTATTATTAATATTATATCTAAAGTAATTTTCTTCCTGTGGCAAACTTTTACTATATGGAAATGTGAACATTACAATTTTCCTTAAACTCAGGTTACTTAGTGATCTATAATATTGGAGTAATTCTCCTTTATTCACATTACCCCTATTTCCAACAAATATTATTAGTATAGAATCCTGGTTGAAGTTGTAATTAATAATTTTCTTCATGATGTCATATAAGGAACAACCAGGCATACAAAAGTTCATAATTGAATGTCCCGGATACTTATTTGTCAATAATTGGCCTAAATCCTTTCCAATTTCATCTGAGAAGATGATAATTTCTTTGTTGACTATCTTTTCAGTTAAGCAATGACTAATTTCTAATGGTAAACTAACACTGGACTGTGATATGGTTGTATGAGACAGAGACAATGAATGGGCCGGTGTCGACTCAACACATGTGGGTGTACAATGCTCAC
Organism: Xestia c-nigrum; assembly: GCA_916618015.1. Classification (NCBI taxonomy): domain Eukaryota; kingdom Metazoa; phylum Arthropoda; class Insecta; order Lepidoptera; family Noctuidae; genus Xestia; species Xestia c-nigrum. The sequence continues at coordinate 11,534,137 of OU745255.1, read as the reverse complement.
AGTTGTTAGTTTCAGTACTTACCAGCTCATTCATAGCCAATACATATTCCCTCATTTGGTTTTCAGAGGCTGTATATTTAATATTGAGTGAAGTTAACTTCTGTTGTAGGTGGTCAACTTCACGCTGCAAGTTTTCTGTGTCAATTTGGTACTTCCTATTAGTTTTATCTAAGTTTAAAGAATACATATCTAATTGTTTTAGAAGGTTCAACCTTTCTCTATTTAATTTTACATTTTTTATGAAAAACTTTTGTTTTTTTACCATTTTTTTAGTTTTCATTATGTATTTGTTTATTTTAATATATTTTTTTAATTTATTCCTACTAGTAATCACTACTGATTTTACTGACTTTAATTCGTCATCACCTGTCAGATCTATAGTGCAAAGTTGGCATTTATCAGAAAGCATTGACGGAGCAATTGGTACCAATTCATTGAACAGACTTTGGTTCAATGAGGCCGTGATGTTATGATTGGTTGTTTCAAGTATTGATATTTGACTTCTGGCCTCATGTAGCTGTTGTTGTAGATGCTGTTTGTGACTGAGAGTTTGTTCATACTCTGTGCTACATTGACTGAACCCGTCCACAATGACTTGGAGCCGATCCCGGTCTTCAATGGCATCAGTGAATTGAGTGTATAACTGTGCCATTTCGATTTTTAACTTATTATTTCTTTCATGGGCTTCAGAGAGCACCCTTTCATTGTCATCTATTTCCCTGTTTAGCTGGTTACAGGACTCCTTACACGCCTTTAGTTCGCTCAAAGCCTGACTAAGTTTGGACTCTTCGAGGCGAGCGCGGGCACTGCGTGTCATAATCATGATGTAGGAGAATAGAGACAAGATAGGAGAAGAAAAAGTGCGGTAGAATAGTCTATGAAACGAATAATTGAAGGAAAAAAAAAGAAATTTAATTCGACAATAGAAGTTCTGTCACCGAACCAAACAGGGTTATGTTTACGTTTCAAAGGTCATCGGCATCAACAGGTAGCCGTAATAAAAAGTGATCCAGTTAATTGAAAGCAAATAATTAGAACGTAAACAATGTACTACTAAGTAAAATTAGTTATATTGTACCTGTTATTAAGATGACAATGCAAGATTCCTCCGAACCGGCAACTGTCAGTTTCACAAATGATTGTATTACACTAAGTTATTTTTCACTTTTTTGTTTTTTTTTGAAGTCGGTTTTATTTTTTGTATAATGAAGTATGGAATTAGAAACAATAATTATACAAGCAATCAGGAGTGACACCTCAATTTGATATCTAGTTTCTTAATCACCGTTTATAAATGTAATTAGGTCAAACGATCTAACAATTAGTTTGGATTTTTAATAATGTAGATAAACTTCAGATGACGGCGGTGTGGAGTGAAAGCTTAAAAAAACTAGCCCAGTGCAATTCGGACTTACGCATGATGGTTTCGTTCCATCGTAGAAGAAGAGCCTCTTTTAATTTTATAGCAGAGACAGAAATACACATTCCGTGAACATTTCTACTGTCTACCTATTACGGATCATGAGATACAGCTCACTGGCAGACAGACGGACGGACGGACGGACAGCGGAGCTGAGGCCCTACTCCCTAACGCTTCGTCCGTATATTCGGATCTATCCGTCTCTCTTGCGCACGTCTGCAGATGAGTGCGAGTGAGAGAGACGAATATATACTAATATACGGACGAAACTTATGGGAGTAGGCCCTCTGGCTTAGTAATAGGGTCCTGCTGGTTACCCGTCGGGTACGCCACCCTCTCTGGAAGGAGCGGGAGGGAGTTTCAGACTATTCCTGACCAAAACACTTCCATGTTCCTTCCTCGCCCTTTATGTTCCGGGGTCACGGTATCTCTGTCGAACAGTCCCGCAGCCCCGGCGCGGTACGTCACCCTAAAAATGATATTAGAATTGAGTGTATATCGATTTAGAGATATCTAAGATATTCGATCGGGGAATGGCGGGGTAAGTGATTTGATTCGAAAAATATCATGCTTCCTTTTTGGCTGACGATGTCGGGTCTTAAAACGTGGCGGTGATCAACGAAACGTGTCCAATGTTGCCAAAGCGAATACTTTATTTTGCGACCATCTATTCTACTTCCTTTTATAAACTTTGAAAATCATTCTTTTCATAATGTGCCTTAATGGAAAATATATAAACTTCTATCTGTCTTTGCAATTTTATTTTTCCTTTACCGTAGATTACACATTTCAGAGAATTCACTTCAATGTTTTACGGAGAATATTGTGATAAAAAGTACGGTCCTCGTATTGTTACTTGTTATATTAAGAAAAATAATTGAATACTTGGAAACTTAGTGTGTAATAAGGTAAATATGGACCAGATAAATCAAACTGAATGTGAAAGGGATCCCAGAATAACTAATATTTAGAAGGAACAAAGCTTTATTCCAGAATTTAAACAGACTTCATGAAAATATTGTACTGGCCGCGCTCTTTCAAAATAAAAACCCAAAAAAAAAAACACTTTTTAACTATTTTTTTTTATGTACTAAACATAAAAAAAAAATAGTTAAAAAGTGTTTTTTTTTTGGGTTTGTAGCCTGTTGGGCTAATAAATGATTTTTCTTTCTTTCTTTTTTTCTTTGTACGCGTGTTTCTACCGAGAAGTTGAGCAGTGTTAGCCGATTTGTGTGACCGTCTAACTGCCAAGTTACGGGTTTTAAGTTCGAACCCCAGATACATCTCTAATTTCTCGAATTCATGAGTGTATTGTTTATTTATCACTTGCTTGAGTGTGCTTCAGTAAAGAAAAACATCGTGATGAATCCAGTTTTTAACCCCAGACGCAAAAACGACGGGGTGTTATAAGTTTGACGTGTCTCTGTGTGTGTCTGTGGCATCGTAGCGCCCTAAGGGATGAACCGATTTGAATTTTGTTTCTTTTAGTTTGAAAGGAGAATTAGTGGGTAGTGTTCTTAGCTATGTTTGATAAAAATCAGTTCAAATTGGCCGCCGCTACAAAATGGCGGATTACAGATTTGTTCAACAACTTCCTCAATATGGGTAACAAATGAAAGGGCTTGACTAGTAGAATACTATAATAAATTAAAAATCCAAGATGGCCGCCCCCACAAAATGCCGAATTAACGAATTATTTTCTATTAAACTTTTAGTACCTTATGTCTAGGTTTTTTTTAATTATTTTACTTGTTTTGACTGATGTTTCTCGACGGCATGTAAAGTCAAGTCAGAGGCCCATGGGCGGCCTAAAAAATCTGACACCAGATTGGGTACTAAACACAAGAAAAAGAAAAAGAAAAAAGAGGTTCGAACTGTTCATCGTCATTTTCAGAATTCTCTACACGCGGCAGAGACGGTTGTCTCTTTGTTTCACAAAATTCAGTGTATTCACGCCCTTAGAAACTGGAATGTATGATTCTGTTTGTATGTGATTCTGCAACCGTTCTCCTAAGACCGATTCGCCATTAGACTGATCCCGACTGGATGATTCATTTATGTCTGTTTCCCCGGCAGAGTCTTTCGCCGACGGACATTAATTCGCCGACAGAACCTTATAAATTCGTCACTTTCGACGACCACCCTTTCCAAAACATTTCACCGACACGACGATAAACCTATAACTCTTTTAACTACAGACCTTTCCATCTAAGACGACTGTGTGACCAAAATTACTGGAAATTCGTTAGTGTTTTATCGACATGAAACAATATTACGTATAACTAAATACATCTTAGTATTATAAATATGTAGCAAACTGTTCTGTTATTCTGTGTGATGTGATGGAACATCCCTATTACATGGTTTGGTCATGCGTGTGATCTATCCTGACAGCCAAGTAATGAAAGCTGTAGTGTCGAAGCTGACGAAATACTAATTGGCACATATTGTTTATTATTTTTATGTCCTAACGTCCCACGTGTGAGTTTTTACACCCACATCTGTTTCTGACATCGTGTATTTAATTTCGTGCTCTAGGCTATACTGTTTGCTCGTTCCCCAGTAAACAATCTGAGGTATTCCTCATTAGCTTACTAGCAGAAGGTCTTGTTACAAAAACGACAGCCTATCTAGCCCTCGGTCTAGTTTATCTAAATTAAACAAAGGACTTTAGTAATATAGCACGATGTAGACCCAACTTAACTTTACGACCAATTAATTTTGTTAAACCACAGGATCTACCTACCTGGTACCTGAATAAAATATCTGCTCAATAAAGTCGTGGCAAACTGCTCATACAAGCAACGTTTGTGAAACCCTTAGGCCGGTTAGACGAAGTCAGCGGAAGCGACGCGCGACGCGGTGGCAGCGGCGGCGCGGGCATCATCGGTGCGGCGACGCTGTTCCCGCTCTCGAAGACAGCGGGAAGTTCGCAAGGTGCTAGAACGGCATTGTGTTGTGTTACGAAAAATTTGTATCTTTGAATTGTCTAACATCTTTTTGATATTAGTTCCATTCTAAAGTTTGATTCATATTAGACAATAGAATATGTAAATTCCTACGTCAATGTAGAAGCGCAGGCACTGCTCGTTCACCGCTCGCTGCTGACTTCGTGTCCTAGGCCTTAAGGCTGAAGCTACACTAGGCAGCGATTTGCGATGCGACTGGAAAAGCGAAACGAGAAAAACCTGGTATGGCTACATTACAAGCGAGATTCCGACGGATTTTTTTAATAAATTCGCTTCAATTTCAGTAATGTTGTTCCGATCGCATAAAGAAAATATCAAAGATCGCTAATAATATTTGATGTACAGTGTAACTGATATACGTAAGCATTCATTTACTTGTTTTAATCGCTCATGTGTCGCAAGTCGCGTCGCGGCCTAATGTAGCCTCAGCCTAAGGCCTCTGAAGGGTTTACAATAAAATGTCACGTTTGTATTTGCGCGTAAGGTTTTGGACTTCATTATTTTAATTTTATTTGCACAAACGGATTGTGTAGTTGACCCTTTTTGAAATGATCCCTTATTTAATCCTTTTGGTATAGTTACCATCGCTTGATCGTGTTCGGCACAATTCGGGTTAAGCCAAGCGGCTTTTCACCGAACGTACCAGGTGTAAACAGACCCTTGACGAAGCCAAGCATTCTGTATAACATTAAACTATATCATAGCCTAGCCTTTTCTCAACTATGTTGGGGTCGGCTTCCAGTCTAACCGGATGCAGCTGAATACCAGTATTTTACATGGGGCGATTGCTTATCTGACCTCCACAACCCAGTTAATACTGGGAAATACGATACCACTTGGTAAGACTGGTGACAGACTTTTTGGGCCACTGACTACCTGTAACGACTGTCAAAGATGGACAAATGACAGCCGGGACCAACAGCTTAACGTGCTTTCCGAGGCACGGAGGAAACTCGGGATGTAATCCTCCTCCTCCTCCTTCTTTATTATATCTATGGTGGTCACCCATCCACAGACCAACCTAGGCCAGCATGACTTAACCTAAAGATCGACCCGAGCGGCTGATATTATACGTACGTTAAACTATGTAAATCTATGCAAAAATTATTGCTGGGAAACTGCTGAGAGTTTGGGGTGACTAAATCACGTTTTGCGGGAGGACTCAATGTAATGAAGTCAAAACACTATTAGACCGATAGCGGTAGGTTTTGAGGTTTCAAAAATATTAAAGTTCTTTTTGTTTTTCGCTAATAGTTTCCGGAACATTTGTTCAACCATTTAGCTATTTGTCTTTTCGATCACTATTAGACGAAAAGAAAATATAGTTGAAAATTTTACTTTCATTACAATAACGAAGTAGTAACTGATATATAATATTATATGTCACCGTAAAATTGCCAAACACTTTAGATTGTAATCTCTCTAGCGAGATTCTTAACTCTCGAAATATTGTCAATTGAACATACTGCTTAAATTATTTTTCGGTAGATTACAATTTAATCTATCGAAGTCAAACCATAACATTGTGAAATATATGCGACGGAACTCAACTCGCGCGGTGTGGAGGGGGTGAAGGAAGGAGTGGACACTTGTTATTGCAGTTCTCGGCTCAAAAACACCCTCGCCAAATGGCTCGTGTGTTAATACCGCCTTGAACTACAATAACAAACTTTCTCAAATGTAACAAAACTGTATCAAAATGTACTATAACCTAACCTTACCTCAGAACACTTCATATTCGCCTAAAAACCGTAGTTGCCGGCACGGTTTAAAGGAACCAGTATGTTCAGTTGACAATAATTGAAGTTTACAATCTCTCTAGTTATATTACAATCGAACGGTTTTTACAATATTACGCTGACATACTCATTTTTTCTCAGTAATTACAAAACGAATGGAACTGTAAGTTGGTGACCTGATAATTCATGATAAAATCCTTATTTTGTTAGTTCAACATGATTAGGTAATTTTTGTAACAGAGAAACAATAAACATACCTCTGTTTGAAAAGAGTTTTACATTTTATGGGCAATTTTGCCAGTTTTGATTTGAACAAAAATAAATAGCCACAAATCATCGAATTACTGAAAGAGCGTTTAACTGAAAATTTAATAGTCAGATGTGACACAAAACTCAACCATAAGCTTTATAGAAACTTGCTTCTGGGCAGAATACCAGCGCTGTGACGTTTTTTTAATGTTACAGCACCATGCTGAGATAGAAGCATTTTGGTCTAGTACAGGACAAGTTTCATTTCTTTCAATTTTTATATTTCTTTATCTGTCTAATTTTTATTAGTACTTAAGTTTTAAATACTGATAATATCTAATACTGTTTTGTCCTGTGCGAGTTAATAAATGCTTTTTCTTTCTTTTTTCTTGGTTTATATAATCTATCTAGAACCTAAAAAATATTGCAATGACGGGGAAAGCAAATGCTTTTCGTCTTTGTTAAGGATATTTTACCACACCCACACCAGAATCAAATATGTATCTACAAATATTTGATTTTGCCGTCCGGCTGTTCCGATGTATACAGATCTGAACAGAATGTATTCAGCACCCCTAAGCTCCAAAACGATTTACGTTTTTTTTAATTAATTTAATGTTGAGCTAAAGTACTGAGTGAAGCAAAGCGTGGAGTCTGTAATCTGTGGTAAGTTTATCTTCACACGCAATTTCATCTACTAGAGTGATTTACGAGTTAAGCTAGAACCCTTGCTTACACTTATTAAACAAAGAGTAGGTAACTGTCGCTAGTGTCGCTACATACTGGAGGATTATTTTTATGACTCGATAGCTTTTGTAACTTTACAAATTACAATTACATCATGATACAGTCATCATGTAAATTCAATTACATCATGACTGTAATCACCGAAGGTTTAGGCAGTATGACAATAGTAGGTACACCAACATTTCACCAGTTATTCTTATCTCCCTTGCAACATAGCGGCGAGCCTGTTTCATCAACCGGGCACGAAACCAGACTTCGTTGCAGCTACTGATATATTCCTGTAGAAAAAACTTTTTTACAAAAAATAAAACCGACTTCAGAGAAAACAAAAAAGTGAAAAATAACTTTAGCTTCAGAAGTCGGTGACCTTTGTTTGATTGATTTAGTTTTTTTGTCACCGACTTCTGAAGCTAAAGTTATTTTTCACTTTTTTGTTTTCTCTGAAGTCGGTTTTATTTTTTGTAAAAAAGTTTTTATTTTCATTTTTTAGTGGTTCACATGTACTTACCCCTTCACAGCGTACCGGCGTGATTTTCTTTTATGAACTGGTGTAAACAATAGACAGATATGAGATTTCAGCGATCCCAGTACATTTGCTATCATTTATTGAGGAGTTCCCGTCGCCTATCTTCCGAAGTTCTTCATCAGATCTTTACCAAATTAAAATGGGATCACTCCAAGAATGTACTCTTCCTAAAACTACCCAAATCGCTTCTGGTGTGCCTATAAAATTTAAGGAATTCCCTCTATTTCTCCAGGATCCCATTAAATGGAACTTAACATATCTAACTGTCGAAATCTGGGTGTATTGTACACTTCTGCGTACTCCCTCAGAGCATACAGGCGTGATGTTACGTCACTATGTTACATAAACAATAAACAACCAAGTCATTGCATCAATTACCTCAGCTTTGCCGTGTATTTTTGAAGAGTTCCATTTATATCTCCGAAGATCAGCGTCAGATCTTAACTAAATTGAAATGGACACGGAAAGCACCAGCTTTCAAATAAAAAAAGAATCATCAAAATCGGTTTACCCAGTGGAAAGTTCAGAGGCAACAAACATTGTCGAAATCTGGGAGTATTGTACACATCTAGGTATCCCCTCAGAGCATACAGGCGTGATGTTACGTCATGATGTAGTATGAACAATGAACCTACAAGCGATTGCAGCAATTACTGCAGATTTGCCGTCTATTTTTGAAGAGTTCCTTTGTATATCTCGGAAGATCAGCATCAGATCTTCAACAAATTAAAATGGGACCAATCGACAAGCACCAGCTTTCAAACAAAAAAAGAATCATCTAAATCGGTTCACCCAGTCGAAAGTTCTGAGGTAACAAACACAAAAAAAAAAAAAAAAATACAGACGAATTGATAACCTCCACTTTTTGGAAGTCGGTTGAAAACTAAATAACACGTCGTTGCCCGACCCGGGAATCGAACTCAGAACGTCTGTTGCACTTGGAAACACTAGACAAAGGATGGACAATTTGTAAAAGGAACAGAAGTTAAGTCAAACTCGAGAGGACGGATTGTTTGGCCTTCAATTTGTCCGTACGTACCAGTTGTAAATGATCCTTGAAACCACTTGAAAGTTAGGAAATGGAGCATCAAACGCTATTTTGTAAAAAAAGGTTGTTAAAGTCTAGAACAACTTAGGCAGCAATGAATCCATCATCGTAAAGTAAACAAGATTTTGCCTTGCACGTGCTACCGAAGTATAAAAACCCGCGATCGGCAAACGATGTTTTATTTCAACAGAGAAAAGTAGAAACTTTAAAAGATGTTCTATTCCAGTTTGTAAATTAACTGTGAAATCAGTCAAAGGCAATTAAGCTACCTTAATTGATTTTACTTGTTTGATAAAATTAATTATAAAGAATTTTATAATAGGTTAAAAACTTGAACAACTTAGCCTTTTCCCAACGATGTTGGGATCAGTTCCAAGTCTAACCGGATTCAGCTGAATACCAGTACCTATTCAGTAATTCTGTTTTATATTTTGGTTGTTTTTTCTTATGATTTCGTTATTTTTTTTTATTCTCTTATTATGTTTACTTTAAACTAGTGTAATAATCACAATTTTACAAAAAAAAAAAAAATTGTTGTACTGTCGGGCTAATAAGTGCTTTTCCTTTCTTTTCTTTGAGTATTTTACATGGAGCGACTGCCTATCTGACCTCCACAACCCAGTTAGTACTGGGTAATGTGATACCCCTAGGTATAAGACTGGTTGTCAGACTTTTTAGGCCACTGGCTAACTGTCACGACTGTCAAAGATGAACAAATGACAGCCGCCACCAACAGCTTAACGTACTTTCCGAGGCACGGAGGAAACTCGGTAGCTCGATATGTAAATGGTCTCCCATTCACAGACCAACCTAGGCAAGCACGGAATTTAAAATATTAAAATGAGACGGTTTATAAAAAGATAAAACAAGAAGTAATAATAACACAATTACATAATACAACAACAAAACAAGATACACAATTACATAATTATTAGTGTAGTTAGTTTCCAAACAAATAATTACAACAGAAATCTATCGATAAGTTGTTTCCACCAACGAAAGCTAAAATAAAGCAAAGACGCTCGTTCATTCAGCCAAGATGCAGGTTTTATCATGTGCACAACTCACCTCACACATTATTTTCGTGGTCGGCCATATTTTAGGGTTTCACGCGAACGATTATTCATGTTCAAAGTTTATATCTAGATCCAGAAGACTAGATTTAGTGCTTTAACTCACGCAATTTTATTACCAACAGCAATTGTTTATTGTTACTCCACCAAACTGTTATATACATGCAATAAATTCTTATTTATAATTTGATTTATAAGCACGTGATGTGGTTTTACGAAATATTATGATGAAACAAGAAACTCTGCTTATTTCATAAGTTAATATCACCCGGTATAATTCATCACGATTCATTAAAAAGTTGACGTGGACGTGGGAGTTTTCGAACGCTGTTTGGCAAAATCATATTTACAATATTAGAAGGGTATGTAGCTGAACCAGGATATACTCGTAACTCGTTTATGAAAAACACACAAATTAAATAAAGTGAACGTGTCCAATGTAATACTGTGCTGCGTTCACACGCCTACGTATGCAAACATACTTCGCTTTGAATATATTAAAATCTGAGAGGAAAAAATATATTGTGCTCCTTAATCATATCGCCCGCTCCACTCACCTCTGAACAATTTTGTATCTCTGTACTTATTTGTCTCTGCTATCACAAAATGTATATGTCACCGTAAGATTGTAAAACCCGTTAGATTGTAATCTACCAAGCGAGATTGTATACTCTCGAAAGATTGTCAAACGAACCTACTGCTTACAATTTTACGCATTATTTTTCGGTATATTACAATCTATCGAAGTGAAACCGTAATATTGTGAAAAGCATGCGACGGAAGTATCTTTGTCAACCATAATCGGTTCCAGGGCACCCCGACGTTAGGTTAGTTAGGTTCCTTTGAACCCTGCAGGCAGAAATAGCCACCACGCTTTTTAGGATAATATAAAGTGTTTTGAGGTTAGTTTACATTAATCCGTTTTTCTCAGGAATGGTGCATTTTCTTTTACACAATATTACGGTTTCACTTCGACCTATTATAATCTACCGAAAAGTGATGCGTCATAATGTAAGCGGTACGTTCGTTTGACAATCTTTCGAGAGTTTACAATCTCGCTAGTTACATAACATCCTAACGACTTTTGCAATATGACGCTAACATAAAATATGTAAAAGACGACGGCAAGATTAGAGTACAGTAAATGGAAATAGGATCGGTTCCTATTACACCAGACTGACATGAAGACTGGCGAAGTGTGTATTTATTTGAACCTCTAATTCTCCATTTGTAAACTACAAACATAAAAAATTGATACTTAATGTTCTCCTTGATTTAAGCAAGAATTATTTTGAAAAGTTACACCTTTACGAAATACCGTCTCATAGTTGTTGTAGGGTTTTTCTACTGAGCGGTAAAACGAGTATGTCAATAGAAACGCAAGGGTCGAATGGAGACAATACTTTGAGATGGATTATAACGTTGAAGTAATATGGTATGCTGCCAAACGATGCCACTATAATAAAGTGGTAGACATATCGATATCTTTTTGTTTTAACTTTACAGTAGATTTATGTTAAGTTGTTTTTTTATTTATATAATTTTGTATAACTTTGCAGGAGATTTATGTTACGTTTTTTTTTTCTTCGTTTATATTTTTTAAGGCAATATCTTTACAATGTTTCACAGTTTACACATGTTCAACTTCAAGCTTGTGTCTAGGTCAACAGCTCGCTAACTCCTATAATACAAGCTTTAGTTTAGGAGTGAGAGAATTTTAATATTCTATGTGACAGCGTACAACCTCTTATGTAAGTTTTTTTAAATTGTTATTAGATTAAGTCATTTTTGTACCTACATTAATGGAAATAAAATATTAAGTAATATAAAAAATGATTATTATAAAGTAAAATTAAGCAAAATAAAATAGAGTACTTTTTGACAGCATAATCATATATCAATTCAAAGTGTTGTCTCGATTCACTCCTGCATTTCTATACCCCCGTTTTTCCCGCTTTACACATTAGTACAAGCTTTTATTTTAAGGGTTTACGACGCGCGGGCAGCGTTAAGTATCCTATAAAGATTGCCAACGGGTTACAGTCGGGTACTTATTTTAATAATATCATGACCCATGGGTAGCCGATAAGATTATAAATAGGTAAGTAAATCCTTAATAAATCAGTGTGTATATTTATTCAATACTAGCTCTGCCAGAGGCTTCGCCCGCGTGAAGTTTGATAATTGTCCCATGGGATCCTACTACCTAGATAAAAAGTATCCTATGTGTTAATCCAGGTTATAAACTATCTGTGTGCAAAATTTCATCCAAATCCGTTCAGTAGTTTTTGCGTGAAAGAGTAACAAACATCCATCCATCCATCCATACTCACGAACTTTCGCATCTATACATATAATAAAATCGTTGAGAGCAAAAAATCTGTACATTGAAGATTTAAAAAAAAACCGATCAGGGTGACTTCAAATAAGTAACTGAACATATTAAAACCATTTTTAAAATTCGTGTTTGTTTGTTTGTTTGTTTGTTTGACCGCGAATCACGTAAAAACTGCTGGACGGATTTTGATGAAAACTTCACTAATCTATTTAAATAAACTCAGAATAACACTTAGGCTATAGAAATTATGGAAAATGTTGGAAAAAGGGGGTGAAAAGGGGTTCTAGATTCATGAAACTCAGAGTAAATACTTATTATTAAAAATAAAGGAATACCTGTTTCAGCATTTTAAAAAAAATCATCCAGAGACGTAAAAAAGAGGGTTTTGTGTTTTAAATTAATTAACTTCATACTCATAGAGTACTCAAAAAGTCAGAAATCGCAAAAAAATAACTTTCAGCGGGGCAGTGTAGGGAAAATAGTTAGCCAGAAAATTGCTATTTTACACAAAACATTTTTTTGATGCCAATCATTATTTTTTATTTTACATAAGACATAAAGCCGGAAAAGTTACAAAAACAATACAAACGAGTACAAATCCTACTATCTACAAATAAAAAATGCTTTGTCCTGAAGGACTATCTGATGGATAAACGCACAGCCTAAACCGCAGATTGTAGAAACCTGAAACTTGGAGGGTGTATTTTCTGTATAACGTAGGCATACGATAAGAAAGAATTTTATATTGAAATTATACCCCTAAGGGGGTGAAAAGGGGGGGCAAAGATTGTATGGGAAAATGTGATTCCTTGGTCTAATCTACTTCAAACTTTGCAATCAATAATATTAACAGAATTGATGGACGCGTTTCATATTGCATTGAAATTCATCCCCTAACAAAAAAGGGGTAGAAAGTTATTTTGGCGGTGATTTGTTTCGAATTTGATATCAATACTCCTTCAAGATTTTAATATAAACTACAAGTTATTTTGATACATGTTTCAAAACCCAATCCGATTTTATTCCAAAAAGGTTGAACTCACATAAAAATTTGGTGTAAAATTGCTAATACTCTTCAAAATTGGAATGTCTCGAAAGTCACCGTAAAATATTAATACCGCATTTGAAGGTTTCTAAGCTTTGAAGAGGTTGTGCACTTTAAGACACGGCGTCATAGGGGAGAAGACGTGTTTGAAATTTTAAATGGTAAGCAGTTGCAAGAGGTCCGCAACGGTTTACAGCAGCTATATCGTGTTGCGGCTCATTTTATGGTCTTTGATGAGAACTGCAGACATAGCTGGAGTATGACTGTCATCGAGTGTCTAAGTGTGAAGATGTAAAGCTGTCAATAGAAGCCTTTAAAGCTGTTTTTGTAAACATGGTAATTTATTCTTATTCAAATAAATACGTTGTTAATCACAAGTATTTGATTTTGAACAAAATTGCCCTTGGGTACGTAAATTGACTTCAATGTATATCTTAGGAGATACACCGTTTTAAGTAATTCCGCAGCAAAATAATGATCATGTACCGGGCGCGCATTTTCATTATGCGGAAGGATGTGTGTGATGTGCTCTTTGATAACTGTATTATAGGTGCTTACGACCCACTCTCTGTAACCCTGTCTTTCTCTTATGTGACGCAGACGAAGTTGCGCGGGTCAGCTAGTTTATAATATTAGTAGGAAGTAGGATGTGCTTACCAGCTGAAAATAATTAAATTAGTTAAGAAGTGAAGTTGTTTTTCCGCAGGCGTTAATTTGGGACAGAAGTTACGCGACTACCTACAATTAACAGAGACGACCACGCTCTAAGAAACCAAATAAAGGCCCCGATGTCGTGACGATTAATTTATCGTTTGGTGAAAATTTGCAAAATTCGTGGACGACAGTAATTGCATCATCCTATATGTGACCACCTCCATTTAAATACTAAGCCACTACACGATTATAATTATGTCGTCACGATTTAGTGGGAAGGGGCCTTTCTCCGAAACTCTCGCTTCGTCTAACTACGAGTATATTTAATTTCTCAACGTATTCAACTTGCATTCCCTAAACTTCTTTGCCCTACTTGCACAAAGTATTGTAATCGAATATTGCCTTTCGACAAGCATTTACTAAGTCAATATTGAACGAAGTATTTTCTTCTGACTCGACAATCAGAAACACGGTGAATTTCAATTGTAAATTAGGTGTGTTCACTGACATCTTCTAAATCAAATTTCCTGACAAGAAAATTTCTTAGAGTTTCCGAAAATCAGGACCTCTACGTACGTGGAATTCACTTTTGGCTGTTCTCTAAGCAAATATTTACATATGAATGGCTGGCTTATATTTAACGAATATTTGTAAAGAAATCACGAATAAGTTATTAAATATTCGCCAATGCCTTTAGTTAAAAGTCAATTTAAAACGACCTTCTGCATATGACTTAGTCTGCAAAGATTTCAATTTACTTGATTGACTTGATATCTTTCGATCTTTATACTAAATAAACTCTCTCAAAAAGTGGTTCGTTTATTTGGATTTTTGATTATTTACGTAATTCATAAAAATGTACATTATTAAATTACCAACATGGAACACATTGAAATGCGGACAGTAATAAATAAAGCTTTCTGTGGTTACTGGCTGCTTGCGGCAGATTTCATTGACCTCACTAATGAAAAAATTAATGCACATTTATTTAAATACTTAATTGTATTGAATGTAATATAAAATGGACGGTTTCTGACCTGGTGAAGGCAGCGGGAATCCGCTGAATGCGAGTCGCACGGGGACGGTCAATGTGGTGACACTAAGGGGAGGCATATGTCCAGCTCCAGAAGTGGAAGGTTTCTGTTATTGTTTGTAGGGTGTGAGGAGTTTTAAGTCTTCGACACCGTGACTTGACTAAGACTATGTATTGACTAGAATGGTGACTTGGCATAGAATTAGTTACGATATTCCTGTGTACGACTGCCTCATTGGTCAAGCGGTTGCGATCACTACCATTGAGCATAAGGTCCTGGGTTTGATTTTCGGGCCAGGCTCATTGTTATTGGGTTTTGCCATCAGGAATTTCTCAGTAGCAGCCACGGAGTCTGGATTTGTGCCCGGTTGATGGCAATAGGCTCGCCCTCTATTAAATGGGACTTAAACATAATTGGCTAACAGTGGCTTTACTACAAGGCACACCTCTGCCGTACAGCTAGGCGTGATGTTATGTTATGTTTCCTGTATATACGAGTTCTATCAATTTACAATAAAATGGAAAGGTGACAAAGCATTTTTAAAAAGCTCGCATAGCATTTCTACTTGCATGAAATACTTTGTATTCAGAACAAGGACCACATACATATAGACGTCCACGGTTGCATTCGTTCTAACCTACAATGAACCTACATTTTAAATTAAACCTACTTTCAGAATAAAAGTAAAACACCTCAACAGTGAACATTTCCGTTTGTAAAAACCATTCAATTTCTTCTTTTATTTTATTGCTGTGTTGTGGAGGTGAGACAGGCAGTTACTTTATGTAAAATACTAGTAATCAGTTGCATCCGATTAAACTGAAAGCTGTCTCCAACATAGTTGGGAAAATACTAAGGGAGGCTTCCTCCCGTTCAAGAATTTCCCACCCTGCTCGATAATGAAAACATAAACTCATAACCCTCTTTTTTGCGAAGTCGATTAATGAGACTACACCTACTTTAAACTTAATGAAGAGCGGGCAGGGTGGCAACTACATTTAAAAATTGATTTTTTTTTCCAAATTCTTTAAATCCGTGTTTGTTGATGCGAATAGTACGTAGACTAAGCCCTAGCCCCATTTCCACCTTTAAAAGTTGGGTGGGGATGGCTTGACGGCTAGGCAAATGATGCTGAGTGAAGCATGGAGGCAATACTTAGGTCTTTCGTGTATCTCCGTTTGTTCGATTCTATGCCAATCAGATTCGATTGAAATACTGATTGACAGAATGAACGCAACATTATGTTGGATAGTGTACTGGTTACAACCGAAGTTATTCACTATACGGATTTTTTAGAAACTAGAACAAACCGTGCGTTCAAGCGTTTTTGCCATACCTATTATTAGAATTAAATATAACAGCTCACAACTCCCTCCGTGGTGTTAGGCGACTTGGCTTATCCAATATTATGTCTTTTTTTATTCCTCCACTATTTTTTTCTGATTAAAATCGTTGCAGGATCCAAGACAGTTCATTTTTTTCTCTGAGACTTTGTCGAGCTTCATTGTTTTGGCGCTTTTCTGGCGATAGCCACTGTTGAATATGGCTTGCAGGAGTTGCAGTAGTTTGGGAATAGTGTGGCGGACTTGTCCCAAATTTGGTTGGAATAAGACACACTATTTGGTATGTTATGAGCCCTTAAAAAGAACAAGGGTAATTAGTAGGTTTAGTTTTCTAACAACACAAAACTTACATAGGAAACGACTCAATGCCCTCTCTAGTATAGTTACGTATGTAAGAACAACTCATACCTAATAACTAAGCACATTAAAATAAGTAGGCCTTGTTAAAAGCCTTCCTGACTCCGCTAAAATGAGCCGCAAGATAAAACTAATTACAAAGGGTATCAAACTGAAGTCAGGGCTCGTCTTTAAAATTCTGTAAAGTCATCGTTCGCCTGAGCGGTCGTAGGCTTTACAATAGGTTTTTTGTGTCACAGTTTTTCAACAAAGCTAGCCACTGTGGTTTGTTGAAGAAAAAGCTGTAGCAAAATTCTACTCAACTAAGATTTTTCGTATAAACCTTCATCTGTTAGCGACATGACACAATAGTTAAATAGATTCGGTCGGGAATCACAGAGGAGGGGACAGAGTACTCAGTTTTTCCAATAATATTTAAATACTTTTGAAGATTTGTATGTCATCAGAGGCGGCCTTTCCCCAGCAGTGGAATTGCGCGGGCCCATAACACTACCACCGACCACTTCTACCGTACCAGTAACACTTGAAGTTCGGCGGCATCATAAATAATATTCGAAATTGGAACTGTTCTTGAGAATTAAGTTTTAACGATTTCCATCTTCATTGACTCCATTTTAAAGGAAAGGTGTCAAACTGTCGAATCGAAGAACTTTTGAGGAAACGACTTAGAATACGAGATTCTTCACAAGTATCACTTTGAGTTAAAGAGTCTGTCTCTTGACTTTTTAATCTAACTCCCAAATTACTTTCTCGGCTGATTGATTTTCACCAAAAGTATTGGATGTTGGGGATTCGAAATCGAAAATGAATGTCAATTTAAAACCTACTTTCGCAACTTTAGCCTATGTCCTTTCCCAGGATATATTATTAATCTCCGATCCATCGCTTACTCTTGAAAAGGTAGCAATCAAACAAACAGATACTTACTTTCGTTGTTTGAACTTCATTGATCATGCGTGATCATTATACGATTTTGCACCAATTGCATCTTGTCATCGCCAGCCTATCAGCGCGCAGTATAATGACGCGACACTGCGTTCTGATTGGCCACCATTGTTCCCATACCCTTTTCCTCGATCGCTGTACAAAAAATATTATAATAAACACATGCTTACGAACACCACATACGACAACATTGTTTTCTTCATACAAAGTCCTCATACTAAGCTGGGCAAAGTAGCAGCTATAAACCTAATAACAAGTAGCAATACCTAATATCACACCGCTACATTTGTATTTATAATATTAGTATGGTTTTGCAGGGTCGTTGGTTGGCACATATTTTTCTTTTTTTGGCATAGCCCGAGATCAAATAGGTACCTGCTAACACCTCTAGGATCTAGGGGCGCGTGCGAGGTGTCCAGAGACGCGTCTCCGCGCGGGCTAGCGAACTGTGGAATAAAACGTTTTATCGACCGAACAAAAATTTTGAGTTTTGGTCAAAAAACCAGTTTTCGAAAGAAAAAATTTGGAATTTCACCCCACAACCTAGAGACCGGGACACGGAACGCGGACCAGAATTCAGGGAAGAAGGGTGAGTACTATTGCAACTATATTCTAATTTAAAATGTGAAGGAAAATTTGGAAAAACAATTAATTTTGAGGATTTTCTCTGAAAATAAGGGATGAAGTCCAGACGCGCGTGTAAAATGCGCGCGTTACGGTCAATACGTAGGCGGTGGCCTAGTTAAGTCTAAAAACACTGAAAACAGATTGAAAATCGCACGTCTGGAATAGAAGATATCAACGTTTTCGTTTTTGTTAGTATTAGAAAATAATCAACAACATTAAATACAACCCAAATATACAAACAAACAAACATATTAACAGTAAAAATAAATGGAGATATAAATATGAAATGTAAACAAATAGAAATACAACATAAAATGAAAATAAAGTAAATATGGTATTACTGTAATGTACAGAAACAGCATTAAAAAATGATATAGTTTATTAAAGTCACCAGAGCGTGGTCTCTTCGGCCTCCCACAAAATTTGTCGCCAGTCAAGTTTAACAATATTTATAAAAGGTCTCTGATCATGTCAGAGGGACACTGGTGGGGCAGGAGTGTGGTTTTAGCCGGTTCGAGTCCGGCACTACCTCGACTGTTTCACAACCTGTGAAGCAGTCGAGGTGTCCGCGGGGATTTCCCACACCTGCCAAAACAAAAAAAAAAAAAAAAAAAAAGCACCTCCAGGATTGAAACCATTTGAGAAGATTTACGTAACACGTGCGAGCTACGTACTTGCACGCCGTCAGGCCTTTTATATAAATCCCTTAAACGTAATACTGCCATTTCAGCTAAGAGCGAGTGCTATAATCGGTTTACGGAAAGCATGAATTGCGACACATTATTCTGAAAGAAGGCTTAATGTTCACACAACATTTTCACTTCCGTATCCACTTAATTTGAGCAACCAATTAGGTACAATTTTTTCTGCGTAACTATTTAAGAGCTCTCGTCTTTGTGAAATAACGTTCCCCGGATTATAGTAAAAGAATGCCCGACTGTTAGATGTATTAATAGATAGGTTGGTTTTTCTCTTTTGTTCTGCGATTGTAATTGTTTTCTTGACGAAACAATAGTATATTTTATAACGAGGGACTAAACGAAGCTATTATAAATATGCCCAAGGTGGTTTGACTCCCGAGCTTGCGAGGGAGGCAATGAAAGCGAGGGTATATTAAATTGGAGTTTAGTCTTGAAGTGCAAACTGTACTTTTCACTTCGAGTGCGAGAAAAGTAGTCATTTAAAACCGAACAAATCAAATTTACACTCGACAAATATTCTGAACTGAGCGGTCAGTTTTTTTTTCTATCAGATCAGTCACAAATTAACAATTTAAAACACAACACAAACTCTCAACATTTTCGCAATGAAGATGATCCACAACCCACAGATAATTAGTACCTACATTACTGCAGAGGCTAGCAACAGAGGCATTGCACATACTTTTCAAAATCAACGATGCACAGAAACAACCATAAATTTTTCTCGCGTTAAAGAGTTAATTTGTTTTTTTTTTTTCAATAAACCGCTTTCTATTTGCAAGCCAATTTGAAATTTAAATAAAACCTTTTATAAGTTACTCTTTTGTGACCATGTTTCAGAGTAAAACATCTTTCCATTTTTAAATTACTTTTTACTCCCTAGGGAATAAACGGTCATTTTAATCCCGCTTTGTAGGGCTATAATGGCGTACTTTTAGAGCAAGAGAAGTGAAAAAGAAGTTATTATTTCCCACCTATTTCTGTTAAAGAAATGGGTGATTAAGTTTTTATTGATATTTAATGAGTGTTTACTGTTTTTACAGTTAGTCTTAATTTATTTTCACTTCTCATGCTCTAAAAGTACGCCGTTATAGCCCTACGAAGCGGGATTAAAGTGACCGTTTATTCCCTAGGGAGTAAAAAGTAATTTAAAAATGGAACGATCTTTTACTCTGAAACATGGTCACAAAAGAGCAACTTGTCAAAGGTTTCATTTAAATTTCGAATTGGTATGCAAATAGAAAATAGAAATAGAAAAAAAAAACAAATGACAAACTCTTCAACGCGGGAAAAATTTATAAATGGTTGTTTGTGTGCCTCGTTGATTTTGAAAAGCAATACCACTGTTGCTAGCCGCTGCAGTAATGAAGGTACTAATTATCTGTGGAGTGTGGATCATCTTCATTGCGAAAATGTTGAGAGTTTGTGTTGTGTTTTCAATGGTTAATCTGTGACTGACCTGATAGAAGAAAAAACTGACCGCTCAGTTCAGAATTTTTGTCGAGTGTAAATTTGTTCAGTTTTAAATGACTATTTTTCTGGCACTCGAAGTGAAAAGTACAGTTTGCACCTCGAGACTAAACACCAACATAATATACCCTCGCTTTCATTGCCTCCTTCGCAAGCTCGGGAGTCAAACCACCTCGGGTATATAATGGCTTCGTTTAGTCCCTCGTTATAAAATATACTATATTATTGTAGTTTATGGGTATTTTGCCTGAAATAAAACACAATTATTAATTATTTTTAGTTACTTTCTGTGATGTTCTAGAAGTTTCGGTAGGAGCGAAGTGAAACAACCTCTCGTAGCAATGGTTTATTCCGAACTAGTACACAGATGTAAAACAAATCGTATCCGCTACATTTCGAGTTACCCTCATTAGTTAATATAAGATAATAAGCAAGTAACTACATTACACTTTCATGCCCGGTTTTTTTACTTTTTCTATTACTGAGTAAATAAATATTATGTACGAATTTTGAGGCTTTTTGAAGTAAATTGTATTAACTGGGGTGCTCGAAAGAAAATTGACGTCACAAACGAATTGTCGTACCTAATGTCGGCCACCTGAGGCCATATAAAATTGTAGCAGTGAAAAAAAAGAATGACGTAGCTGGCTGAGGTACGCCACTGTTATTTTTTTTAAATGAGTGAGGCAAACTCAATTTGTAAGTACTTACAAGTTTTTTTTTATTTTTCTTTCATTATCATCAGTTATTTAAAAAAATCTGCATCACTTAGTGGGAAGTAATTTTAAATAATTGAAACTTCAATTCAATTACATCAAATCAAATTTCATTACAGATATAAACCTTCAAACTAGTGATTTATTACGACAAATTGTCATTACTAAAGTAAATAACTTAAGTTGGGAAACTGCTTTTCAATCGCAGATCCGTTTTGAAGAAACCTTTGCCGGAACCGTCCAACTCGGTACCCAGTTCTTACTTTGATCGGTAAGAAACTAACTGTTCCCATTAAACTCGATAAAACTCGATTTCAAATTGAATTGACTAATCTAATTTATCATAAAATCAGTCGGCAGCTAAAGAAGCGTGACCTGACGAAAATTGCAAGAGTATATGGAAATGATATTATAATGATCCTCCTAGTATTCAGTTTAATATTAAATTGATTATCTAATTGAGAACAGTTAATGTAAAGAAAACCACAAAAAACAATTTCAATTTTACCGTTTTCTCATCGAAATAAAAGCAAAAAACGGCAAAGTTTCAGTTATTTATTTCTTCATTTTATTAATATTCTTTTAAAAACATTTAAAAATATAAAATGTGTAAACTCACAAATGAAATGTTTCCGATATTCTCGTTTACTTGGCATATAATAAGGGTTTAACAAAATCGATAATTTCGACTACCGTCCCAAGGTTGTCTCCTTGCAAATTAAAATAAATTCGCTTTAAGACTGTCATCAGAAATGTTTCATTCCATTCCATTTCAAATTAGTAACACTGAAATATCTAGGCGAGTTGAATAACTAGTTTATTTAGATCAGTATTATGAAATATGATGATATTAGGTAGACTTCCAACAAAACACCGCCTACGCATATTCTCTGTAATGTGTTGTTCTAAAACTGGAACTAATCCGAAAAAGCTGTAGCAAAGTTTGTTGAAAAGGTTTCCCCTAAAAAACCGCCAGTCCGGATGAAATTAAACTTTGCTGTAATAATGGAACATGTGCCGTAATATCAAACTTTTTAATATTTTCACGCCTATTTTTTATTTCATCCAGTGCCTGCTTTCGTTTTGGCCACAGAACAGATAAACGAAGTTAGAAAGGAAATACTCGTATGTAGTATACTCTGGCAAATGAAAGTAGAGACTCGAATTATTTGCAAACTTTTCATATGGCAATGTTTTACCTATGTCAATCTCAATTTGTCAAATTAAGATGGCGTGTCATTGTTGTTATCGGGACGCTTAAATAGGATTTTTCTTTTTTAAACATGATTTAAACGATTAAAAGTGGAGTATGGGAGATGTTGTTTCGCATGATTTCGTAGTTTGATGAAAAACAACAGAACAGAGAACAGAGTTTGAGAAAGACGCCTAGTTCAATCAGAAACAAGATACTTTAAGTGTGGTATTTGATATCATAAGTTAGTATGACCCTTTATGTTGATCAGAATGTTGATATTTTGTTTGTATTCGTAATTATAAAAAATATGGTAAGAAAATAGTTGTTTTCATTTTTATCCAGTCAATATCACATTTTACCTAGTCATAGCAGCGGTGGCCCAGTAGTGGCGGCCCCGACTTACGAACAGTAAGTCGTTGGTACGAACCCAGACAGGCGCATTACACATGAGCGTTCGCGTACAAATAAATAAATATCGCTGGACATTAACACACAGCGCCACCTTGTACCACACTAAGCAAAGCTTGTATCGTGGACACTAGGTAGTTGATATACTACACATATGTATATACTTTTTTGTTTGTAAATACATACTTAATATACATATAAACATCCATGACTCGGAAACAAATGTCCATGCTCATCACACAAACATTTGCTCCTACCGGGATTTGAACCCAGGACCCTAAGAACGTAAGGCAGCGTCACTACCACTACGCCATTCGAGTCGTCAAAAATATGTATATGAGCGGCGAGCGGCGCGACTGCACCGCCCACAAGGCCGTTCTAACCTCTTTTATTTGTTTTTAGAAAAGACGTGCAACAGACAATCAAACTGAACAGCTTTCTTCATCGTGTAAAAAATAATCAGGTGCTCAACACAAAATTTCAATGGCTACGCGACCCAAATATAAAAGCTGATTATTTTTTTGCGATAGCGATGTTGGTCTCTTAAACAAAGTTGTTCAGTTTGATGATGAAGTAAGACATCCTTAAAGATGACTACAACCTTTTTGTTACATACTGTATAGCCTATAAAAACTGGGGGGTCCAAATAGTGACGTCATAAAAAAATAGATTCCTCACGCCAAGGGGTTTCCAAAATACCCCATGTGTGTTCCACAATATTTTTTACGATTTTCGAGTTACAGGTCCTTGAAAATGGTATGGGCTTTAAATAAAAGAAAATATTAGAATCCTCACGATTCAATTTTTTTTTTATGAATGTAGTGGCCATTACACAGGAGTACTAGACTTGTTAGCATGTCGCTGTAATAGGAGCCTACCTAGTTAATTAGGGTCAATCAGCAGAGTGATAAAATCATTGCAACAAGTGTTTTGTACACGCAAGAAGCACGGAGGTCATCATCTCTGGTCGTATCAGCAACTGCTCATTTCACATCTGAGAAGTAATTAAGGGGCGCGGGGCGGTCGTTTTAAAGGTACTTTAAGATAATGGCCTCAATCATTAACTGTTCATTAACCATTGTGCATTGTCAACTGAACATACTATTTACAATATAACGCTTTATTTTTCGGTAGATTGTAATCTATCGAAGTGAAATTAATAATATTGTCAAATGCATGCGACGGAAGAATCTCTGCCGCCATAGTTGGGACTTGGGGCAACCCCCCACCCCCCGTTAGGTTGGTGAGGTTCCTTTAAACCCTGCAGACAGAAACACCGAGTAGCGGAGCTCCGTCGGCTACGCTTTTTAGGGGAATATAAAGTGTTTATAGGTTAGGGTATATACATCGGTATTTCTCAGGAATGGTGCATTATCTTTTCATGAGAGAGGTACCATGGGGCAAGGGAGACCCCTCCTTCCCTCCTCCTGCTGCACACCACGCGAGTTGACTTCCATCGCATACATTTCACAATATTACGGTTTCACTTCCATAAATTACAGTCAACCGAAAAATAATGCGAAATATTGTAAGCAGTATGTTCGTTTGACAATCTTTCGAGAGTTTACAATCTTACAAGTTATATAAATTTTACGGTGACATATACATACCTTCTACAGCTAGTTACAAATGTTTAACTTACCTCACGAATTTGAATTTGAACTAAACGTTTGATTGATGGCGTCCGAACCAATATTCCGCATAATTGTTTTCAACTCAGCTACGCTCGGTTCGCAATTGTGGGCATTGCCTTTGATCAAGAATATTACAACTTAATAGGTACCTATATTTCGTAAATTGCTATCAACATTATCTTGCATCATCTGCTTAGCCTTGTTAGTCTTCTAGTGAATCCAGACGCAGATGAATATTTCTAGTATTTCACATGGAGTGACAACCAGTCTTACCAATGGGTACCGGATATCCGTTACTGGACAGACTATCAGCCCACTGACTAGGACTAGGTAGTCGTTACAGATGTAACGACTGTCAAAGATCTATAAATGACAGCCGAGTCCAGCATCTTATCGTGCTTTCCGAGGTACGAAGGAAACTCGGTACGATGGATCGTCACCCATCCACAGACCGACTTTGGCAAGTGCAGCTTAACCTTGAAGATGGACCCGATGTGGCTGTTACACGAGCTCTTCCTCCTATTGTGCATCTAATTAGGTACGTAAATTGCTATCATTACACTTAAAATTAGCAAAAACTTGTTATGACCAGATATTTCTGGAAACTAAAGAACCTTGGTCAAAATAGCCACTTGAGTACCAGGAAATCATAAACTAATCATATCATGTAGGACATGTGGGACCCAGATACTTGGTCGTGTCGTATAACGTAAACACTTCCCCCTGAATTCCTGAAATCACATAAAAACGTGTTTATTGTTTTATGCTGTATGTGAAGTCGTTCCACGTGGTTTATGTTAGACGCTTAAAGTTGATCGTCCGCTCTATACCTTTTACGACAGATTTTCCTCTTCGCTTAGTTCCCGTGTCATAAATCATAATGCACTTTAAGAGCTAAAATAGTTGACCAAAAAGTATTAATTATCTAACAGCTTTAATAAGCTGCTAGATAATTAATACTTTTTGGTCAACTATTTTAGCTAGGGCTAGGGTAAGGGTAATAATTACTAAGTGTATATAATAAAAAATACGACAGATAATTTTATCTTTTGAATGGCCCACTCAAAAGTTAAAATAAATTCATTTTCTGAGAACAAAACTAAACAATGTGGTTTGTTCCATTTTAATCATTTAAAAGATAAAACTTGCCATTCAGAATGTTCAAGCAAATACACAACTTTTGAAAGCCGATAAAGTTCTTAATCAGAAATAGAGTCAACAATTTCGTTTACGTTTTGCTCACTTATTTATATCGAGTTATTTTCTAAATAGATTGCTAATTTTCGTCATATATTTTCTGTAAAAATTGGAAGCTTTTTCAATGTCTTGCCGAAAAATAAATTGCTGAAATAAGTTACAAATTTCTAACGCTCACGCAAGATTTTCTTCTGTTCAGCCCCTTCTTGTACAGCATCATAAGAATATCCATGTATTAGAGGTGAATGTCCCGTTTATCCCATAGGTAAAAGGTAAGAGGATTACATATTATAAATAGGTAAATTGATTTATTATTGAAAACTTTTGCTGTTGGTTAAGTGGGCTTGAAAGGTTTAATACACTCTTCAATTTATGACTATTTATATAAAATTTGTTAAATACTCAAAACTCAAAACTCAAAACTCAAATCATTTATTTCAACTAGACCATTACGGCACTTTTGAATGTCGATAAAACGAAAAAAAAAAATGGCTACAGTCACAGACACAAGGCATAATAACTTGAGAATGTACTGTAGTTGCCCATTCCCTAGCGTAGATCTCTATGGAGAAGAACGGGCAAGAAACTCCATGGACACTCTTTTCAATCAAAAATGTTGTTACAAAATCTTGGTTACATCTTTCCTGTTGAGATTATACATATATGTGAGAACGATGTAGAAAGACGTGCACAATAAGAGCGTCCAGAGTAAAAAAAGAAATAAATCAACAATTTATAAAATAAAGCAATTCAAATGATCCATGGCAGCTAAGAGATGACCAGTCCCGACTGACAGCGCCCGTTCACGAACATGACGCATGGATCAGCGCCATTCAATTCAACCATATTGAAGGGAACTAAATGACCCGACCCACCCGCCACCATCAGCAAGACATTTAAGCGAGCATGACATTCTCTCAGCCACCAAGGCATATTCAAGTCAATGAAAGATAACTAAACGCAAATGGTAGCTTTACAGTACATGGTACTCACACATGTGCTATGCAATTATACAATACTAAGAGATGGAGTCTATACATGCAAGAATATGTTTACAATCTTCTGCAGCTACCACAATAATAAATAAGTTTGCACCTATGGTTGCGGAGCAGGACCAGCATTTAGCCAAGCATTTTTATCCTCAATGTAATCTCCCAGCTTATAATATGCTTGCCTACATAGTGTGCGTTTTACACAAGATTTGAATTTCGTCTCATTCAGTTGTAAAATGTGGGGAGGTATTTTATTGTAACATTTTAAACAGTACCCCATGAAAGATGAATCTACTTTAGCAAGCCTGAAACCTGGCTGAACTAGTTGGTCCCTATTTCTAGTATTATAGTGGTGTCTGTCACCTCTTTTACTGAATAAATGCAGATTTTTCCTAACATACATGATGTTTTCATATATGTATTGACAAGGTACTGTCATGATATTAATTTCCTTAAACAGTTCTCTTAGAGAATCGCGTCTACGTATTTCATATATGGCTCTTATGGCTCTTTTCTGCAGAATAAAAATAGACTCGATGTCTGCAGCCCGTTCCCATAGTAAAATACCGTATGACATAATACTATGAAAATAACTAAAATAGACTATCCTCGCCGTATCAACATCAGTAAATTGACGGATTTTTCTAACAGCATACGCTGCTGAGCTCAGCCGGCCTGCAAGAGATGTTAAATGAGGACCCCATTGTAGCCTGTGGTCGAGCGTAATTCCCAAGAAAACCGTTTTATTGACAAATTCAAGTTTCTCTTGATTCAATACTATGTCACAATCACTACTTTTGACATTTGGTAAAGCAAATCTTATGCACTTAGTTTTATTCCCATTTAGTACTAAATTATTAGCGGTAAACCAATTATGAACCTGCAGTAGGGCGAAATTTACGTCGTCAAGATTTGTGGCACGTCTGTTTATCCTAAATATTAAAGAAGTATCATCAGCAAACAACACCATTTGCGGATGATTGTTAAATAAATGGGGTAGGTCATTAATGTATACTAAAAAGAGGAAGGGACCCAATATCGAACCTTGTGGTACACCCATTTTTACTTTTAAACCCATCGAATTTACACCCTTTACTTGTACATGCTGCTGTCTATCATTCAGATAAGATTTTACTAAACTGAGCGCAAGTTTACCTAAACCGTAATGCTCAAGCTTCAAAATAAGGGTTTCGTGATTTACGCAATCAAATGCCTTCGAGAGATCACAGAAGATTCCTACCTATTTAGTGTAGCCTATACAAGTATACATCACCGAAGGATGAAGTTTAGATTTCAATACACTACGGGCCAAATAACAAAATATGTGTATGACATAATAATTAATTTAGATTTGTAATAAATAGGTCATTAAACCTTCGACATCCCATGAAATCTTACATCGAGTAGTTAAACAAAGGACCACTCAATTTCTATTAAATGTCTTCCGCAAAAAGGCACCATTTCCCTTTTTGTTTGAGTTTTTGTTCCGTTGAAACATCAAACTAGAACCGAAAGAGCTCAAACAAAGAAAAAAGTCAAAGACACTTTGAAGCCTATTTAACACGCGCAGACTGGTATAAAATTTATTTTTCTTAACGCGAAGAGTAAAATTGTTAAGTTTGATTAAGTTTGCCACTTGCTCTTTGTTTAGCGTCGAAACTTTTGATTAAGAAAAAAATTATCTTGTTTTGGGTAGGTTATCTTTCATCGCCTATTATTATTTTAGTAAATTACTATTTTAACAATTTGTACTCACTTTATTTTAGAATAAGGTGTGAAGTCAAAAACTTGCTTTTATTAAGGTGTTATCTACGTTTTACCTTGAAATCGCGAAAAAACAATCAGCTGTTCCCTACATTTTGACGAGTTATGCGAACATAAATGTAGGGAACAGCTGATTTTTTTTTCGCGATTTCAAGGTTCGTCCCATAGAAAAAGTTGTTCAAAATGATGAGTACAATGACCCCTTTTCGGGTTTAGTATAAACAAAAAATAATGTTGTATAGTAAATATTTTATACCTGTACTCCCACGGGAACCGTATACCATGCGGGTGAAACCGCGTGACGTCCGCAAGTCTCTTGTATGCTGGTTTCCTCACGAATGAAATAAAATGTTTTGTTCATTTATGTGTCTGTCCTTAATTCTTCTGTAATAAATCTCCCCAAGTGTAATATCATAAAATTCACACTATCTGCGACACTCTGCTGCTGTGACAATGTAAAACGTAAATTTTACGATTCATCCTATTAGTCAGACTTATTGTAGACACGATGTTAAAATGTAACTTTATCTCGTATATATTGTCACGTCGACGTAGACTCGACGTGATGCGAAAATATTCGCAGAAATCTTTCTCTTTTTCCTCGCGTATTTACCTAATTATAAAGAAGTTTCACCAGCATTCCAAGAAACCATTGCTTTGATTTTTTGCGAAACTTTCCTAATTATGTGTCGAGATTACCAGGAAATTATGACAATGTCGAAATTCGAGTGAACTTAGGGATTTCCTACTTCAAAAATGGAATTCTCGCTACCGATCTCTTTGAACCCTCTTTGAGTGGCTGCACTGTCAGTTATTTTGCTGTCAGAAACATCGTAGCCTATGGGCAGTTCACCCACTGAAGATGCGTCCCGTCACGCCGCGGTGCGCGGAGTGACGTGAAAAGATTCCCGCGCATTTCCGCGTCGGCAGTGTGTTGTGCTAGGCGTGATTACTATATCATTTGAGATACTTGCGTACAATAGTAAAATCTGACATCCCGCGCTACACGACGGGGCGCGGTGCAGTGGGTGGAACGCCTTAGGATGAGTATCCGAATATCCGTGTCCTTTTTGTACTGATCCTCTATTCTACGCAAGAAATATTATGTCAGATATTTTTGGCTCCAAGATACAAGTCCTAAATCGTCTAGTTTAAGATTCACTGACTATAAACACAGTCTGTATAAACCAGCGGTTTCCAAATTTTGATTGTCTATTTTTAACATCTAAGCTTTGCATAACCGGTATAGGTGTTTGTGGACCTACAGATCCAAATAATAAATAATTTCTTTTTCTAATTTATTATCCATACATTCGGGAAGTTTTCAAAGTTATCCAGTGATAACTTTCTTGTGTATTTTTTGGGAGAAATTACTGAGACGCGTGAGTAAGACATTAGTGGATTCAGAAACTTATTACGCCAATTAGGGAGTTTTGTACATGACGGAGAGGGTACACTCACGAGCATTTATATGGAGAGCGAGTTTCTCGTGGGACAACGATTGCAACTTTTACATCATTAAGACTTATTTTTAACCGACTTCCAAAAGAAGGCGGTTGTCAAATCGTTTGATTTTTTTGTATGCATGTTCAATGATATCTTCGCCAATTTTTAACCAATTTTGATGATTCTTTTTTAGTTTGGAAGAATATAATTCTGTTGTGGTTTTATTTAAATTTGGTGAAGATATGGTGCTGATCTTCGGAGAGACTTTCACAATGGAACTCTTTAATAATAGACAAAAAAATTAGCCGTGATTGCTGCAATCGCTTCAAGTTTTATTGTTTACACAACATCATAACGTAACACGACGCTTGTACGCTCGGAGAGGGTACGCAGATGTGTTCAGTACAACCAGATTTCGATATTTGGTATGTAAGTTTCTATTTCATAGGAAATAAGCGTATTACCATGATAATTATGTATTGTTAACAATGTAAAATAAATGCATGGCAAATATTTGAATAGGATATTACAACTATAAAAATGGAAAATATGACAACAGAAGTCGGGGTCAAAAAAATAACTAACCTAATCAACAAACAAGTCGCACTTCTGAAGCTAAAGTTATTTTTACTTTTTTGTTTTTCTAAGTCAGTTTTATTTTTACAATTGTACGGTTTCCAAAATATTGTGTCGTAACAACTTTATATTACAGTCAGTAGAATAGGAGAAAATCAGTTTTAAAAGTAGCCATATACAATTCTATACATATTAGTCCTCTTGACTGTACTGAAATCAGTCCCTTTCAAGAATTCTAAGTTGATTTGGATTTTCTTCTGAACATAGCTAATTGACCGCCTTGTTGATCGAGTGGTCGAAAGTACGACTGTTGAGCATAAGGTCCTGAGTTCGATTCCCGGGTTGGACAGTGTTATTGGGTTTTGTCCATCAAGAATATCTAAGTAGCAGCCACACGGAGTTTAGATTTGTGCCCGGTTGATAGCATAAGGCCCGCCCCCAATTAACTGGTAAAATGTGGGTGTATTATATTAGGTGCACCTATGCCTAAGCCTTTGGGGATAATATTTACCTTACTTAAACATACCAACCATCTCATCACGAAGCCGTCAACCAAGCATTCTGTACGTCTAAGTAACTTTACGCAAAATATAATTGCTGGGAAACAACTTTTTTTTTGTGGTGAAATAGCATATTTTGTGGTAGAACTCAATGCAACGCGCTCGAACCATTGTGCTGATGAATAGTAGGTACGTGGGTCGTAGAGGTGTTTAAAGTAAAAATCTTACAGTAAAAACTTAAATTATAACCACCTTGTCAAAACATTTGTAACTTTGACCCCAATATCTCGGTAACTAGAAAGTTCCCAGGTATGGTGTAGAACAACAAAAAACAACGTTACCCTACTACACCCTGCGCACCAGGAAAGCGCACCTTTTACGCATTGTTGCGTAAAAACAAACCACGTGCGCATCGCGAACATCCCCGACGCACTACAGAAGCGGGGCAGCCCCACCAGCATCCTAAACGCGTTTTATAGGGTTCCGTTGCCAGACGATGGCAAAAAACGGAACCCTTATAGATTCGTCATGTCTGTCTGTCTATTATATCTGGCTGTCCGTCCGTGTGTCACAGCCACTTTTTGCCGAAACTATAAGAACTTTGCTGTTGAAACTTGGTAAGTAAATGTATCCTGTGAACGGCATTAAGATTTTCACACAAAAATTGAAAAAGAAACAATTTTAGGGGGTTCCCCATACATAGAACTGAAACAGATTTTTTTTTCATCAAACCCATACGTGTGGGGAATTTATGGATAGGTCTTCAAAAATGATATTGAGATTTCTAAAATATTTTTTTCTAAACTGAATAGTTTACGCGAGAGACATTTCCAAAGTGGTAAAATGTGCCCCCTACCCCCCCCCCCCTGTAACTTCTAAAATAACAGAATGACAAAACTAAAAAAATGTATGATATAAATGTAAATTACCACTGAGAATTGGTTTGTACCAGATCTTGTTAATAGTTTTTTTAATACGTCGTAAATCGTAAACCGCAATTTACCTTTCATTTACAACGAACTGCAAGAACTTATATTATATTACTTGCTGTTACGGAGCCCTTCATGGACGAGTCCGACTCGCACTTTTTTTTTTAAAGCGCGTGATCCCTTCTCAAAGCAAATAGTTTATAGGTACTTACAAATAGTTGAAAAATGTAACGATTCACTCACGTTTGGCATACTCGTATGTCATGTGACCCGTTCTCCGAAATATTTATTAGCATAGTCCTTATTCACGGAAACAAGGGTCACGTTATCAATATTCGAGGTTATATGCGTGGCTTTAGCTTTCCATACTAAAAAGGCAACGAGCAAACTTTTGGGACCGCTGTGTCGGCGATCTGCAAAATAGGCGAGAAAATACTCTTTGTTTCTTTTTTCTTACCGAGGAAATTCAGTTCGCTTTTTTGCAAAGAAATCAACCGTTTATTCAATGGAAAGTTTTTAAATCGGTACTTATTTAAGTAGGTACTTATTTTTTCTCAGGTTTACGTATTTTGCTTAAATATTCACAAGCCAAAAAGCCGAAGAAAGCTGATAATCTTGCTAGTCTATTCTTAGATAATCCGATATTTCCCAGAAACCTTTTAATATTTCGCTAGTCGAGATCCAACGAAATAACTACCCACTCCACATTGTAATACCTAATAATGTGAAAAAGTCAAAGCAGTCATCGAATAAATTCCATATTTAATATTGCAGTGTAGAATATTTTAACATAAAGGCATCATCGTGGCAGTCCTCGTAAATGATGGTAAGACAAGCTGGACAAAACAAACGACCAGTGGTCTACATTAGCCCCAGATCGAAACAAATGGAAGTCATGGGGTGGGGCCTTATCCCAGCAGTGGGATGACCCTATCAGTCATCATCATCTGCCTAGCCTTTTCCCAACTATGTTGTCGGCTTTCAGTCTAACCGGATGCAGCTGAACACCAGTATTTTACATGGAGCGACTGCCTATCTGACCTCCACAACCCAGTTAACTCTGGGAAATACGATACCACTTGGTAAGACTGATGTCAGACTTTTGGGGCCACTGACTACCTGTAACGACTGTCAAGGATGGACAAATGACAGCCGGGACCAACGGTTTAACGTGCTTTCCGAGGCATGGAGGAAACTCGGTGTGTAAAGGTCACCTATCCACAGACCAACCTAGGCAAGCATGGCTTAACCTAAAGATCGACCCGAGTGGCTGATATTATTTAGCCACGAGCTCCTCACCGATGACCAGCTATCAGTATTAAAATCTGTTCAGCAGCTTAACCGCGAGGACGTGTAAAACTGTTAAAGACTCTTACGGCTTTGCAAAAAATTATCGACTCAGATGGTCATTGACTTGCATAGAGTGGTTACTGTTATTTAATAAACTAATTAGCACGTTGTCAATTACCGAGCTACAAGCGGAACACTTTAATTAAATCGACTCAAGTATAGCTACCCACTCAGTTATAAAAGAAAGTAGTTAAAGGAGAAAAACTTTCCGCTCGTCGTTATCGATCGCAAGATGTCAAATTAAAAACGTTCATTAAAATTGATCTCAATTCTTTACAGAGATTTTTAATTAGGTACGATAATAGAAAAGTTGTGCGAAATTATTTCATCAAAGTTTTGTTGAATCTATTTGGTTTCATCAGTCAAAACGCTTTTCAAATATTTTAATCTCAAGTTGGCGCTGATATTTTTAATTTGTTAGCGTAAATTAAGATTGATATTGTATAGGCATCTATGACCTTATGTATCGTCTCTTAATTTTTTTATTATTTTGCATCACGATACAAAAAACGGGCCAAGTGCGAGTCGGACTCACCCATGAAGGGTTCCGTAGCAGATTGAATGAAAGGTAAATTGCTGTTTACGATTTAAGACGTATTAAAAAAAAACTACTAACTAGATCTCGTTCAAACCAATTTTCGGTGGAAGTTTACATGGTAACGTACATCATTTATTTTTTTTAGTTTTATCATTCTCTTATTTTAGGAGTTACAGGGGGGGGGACACATTTTACCACTTTGGAAGTGTCTCTTGCGCAAACTATTCAGTTTAGTAAAAAAAATATGTTAGAAACCTCAATATCTTTTTAAAGACCTATCCATAGATACCCCACACGTATGGGATTGACGAAAAAATTTTTTTGACGTTCAGTTCTAAGTATGGGGAACCCCCAAAATTTAATGTTTTTTTCTTTTTTTGTGGAAAATCTCAATGCAGAAATCTTTTGCTTACCAAATTTCAAAAGCATACGAGTAGTTCTTATAGTTTCGGAAAAAAGTGGCTGTGACATACGGACGGACAGACAGACAGACAGACATGACGAATCTATAAGGGTTCCGTTTTTGCCATTTGGCTACGGAACCCTAAAACACCGACGCAAAAGACATTTTTTCTTTATTTACTTAAATGTTGATGTCGCTTTTATTCACTAAACTTTGTAGGTACCTTCTTGGGAAATAAACACTAAAAATCTTTTCAAATTATAAAAATAATCTGTTCAAATTTTACCCAAGGAACTAATAGTGTTGGGATCGCACAGGCCGCGCGCCGCGCCCGCCCGGTCTCTAAAGTCGCGGTCTCTATCACGCAAACGAGGTTAACTTAAAGAAAGATTTCCTTCGAGACTGCGGCTGGAATATAAAACACATTTAAAATATTACTTAGTCTTAATATATCACCAGTAATTTGTCACGAAGCCACAAACTTCAAGAATATTGCCAGCGGTGAAAGAAGCCAAGTGCACCTTTTACTTTTATTATTTGAGACAGTGAAATCTAACTTTTTTTATGGAGTCACGTAGTCTCGGAATGAAAATATAGTATTGTGCAGCTGGTGCTCCGGGCACTAACCGTAAAATGTAAGAAATATGAGCCTGTTAGAAAACGAATAACCTATCTTATAACACGCTTGAAAGTAAAATTTTAGTGCTTTACAGTTTATTTAGATGTGAAAATATATTGTTAAAGTTTCCTCTTTCAATAATAGTAGCAATTAGTTATTTTAGAGCTTTTGATCAGTACCAAAACCAATGCAGACGCAATACACGAGCGGTGTGATGAAGCTTAAGATAAGTAATTATACACTTGAACTGCGCACATCACATTTACAATCTCTTAACTAAAGTGACTGTACCCATGTAACGTATCTTTTAACAGTATAAAAATTCTTTAAGTTTTCGTTTCTACAAGCGGGTATACAAAATGGCGTTTTCTTCATATCTTTCACCTTTACGAGACGAAATATGAGCTTTAAAACACGCAGCACCTAGGACTATGAACAGCGTTGCATAAATAATGGTGGCCTTCACGAATAAATGACTTCACATTTCGGCATAAACCACTTTACCTAACATGATATCACATTTTTTGTTATCCAACTACAATAAAGCCAGAATGGAAGGCGTATATTTTTTATTATAAGGAGAATAAAATGGAAGTATGAGAAACACGTACGAATTGTTGCCTCTAGAGCTATCAAGTA
The DNA here is from genome assembly GCA_916618015.1 of Xestia c-nigrum. Lineage (NCBI taxonomy): Eukaryota > Metazoa > Arthropoda > Insecta > Lepidoptera > Noctuidae > Xestia > Xestia c-nigrum. Next base: position 11,498,946 of record OU745255.1, on the reverse strand, counting down.
TCTCTGAAGACTAGTCACGAGACACGAGGGCTTCAAAAAATATTCACAAGTATTTATACTCGTACTGTTCTGCTCTACATTATACTATCTAATGTGGATTTATTTATTTATCGGTTTATGAACACACTACATACAGAAAAGAAGGAAAGAATAGAAAATATATACTAAAGGTTTTTTATGCGTCTTGTCTCAACCGTAAATCAATAAATAGTTTGGCTCAAAACTGCAAAATTAAACAAAAAATATATAAAAATATAAAAATATATACGGTATCTAACTAACCGAGTCGAACAAAACAACATCACTATTTCTTTTAAAAATGGAACGGTATTTTTCGTCATATTGCATTTTCCTTGTGCCAGTTTTATTTCGACACGAAAATGTGCAGAGCACAGATATAGATAGACCTAAAAAACACAAGTGCAACTATTTCGCGTGCCTAGTTTACGATCAAAAATACGATAGAAGAAATAATGGGTATCCAAAAATTAGCACGTCGACGACGGTGGCTTTGAAACGGTTTGATTTTTTCATCACTAAATAGTGCTTGTGATGTCACAGTAGGTACTTAGTCAAAAAATGGCACGCTTGGTTTTCATACAGATCGTGATACTTGCGTTATCTAGGTCTATTTATATCTGGGGTGCAGATATTTTAAAAGTCTACATTTTTTAAAACGTCAGTACGATATCTTCTTCTATCTATCTATACTTATAATAAATCTGTAGAGAGGTCAATTCTGTACATGAAATATATTTACAAAATAACTATCGGGGGGTGATTAGTGATCGATACTGATGCCAAAAATGCAATCAGTAAAATTTTTGTCTGTCTGTCTGTCTTTCTGTCTGTCTGTCTGTCTGTCTGTCTGTATGTTATTTATAGAAAAAAAAACTACTCGACGGATTTTAACGAAACTTGGTACAATTATTCTACATACTCCTGAGCAGGTAATAGTATACTTTTCATCACGCTACCATTAATAGGAGCAGAGCAGTGAAAGGAAATGTTGGGAAAACGCGAGAAGTTACTTGGATTTTTTTAGCTTCCGTCGCGTGTGCAGCCTTAATGGTTAAAGCTACATAGAAATCATGTATAACGGAAATATTCCACATAAAATTATATAAAAAATATCCCAAGACAGCATATGTCTATCTTTTATAGTTGACTCACAATAACACGTGTAACTCCCGATAGCTTAGCAGTTCGGAGATTTGTTATTATTATATTTGTTTACTCTTACGTTTATAATATTCTCACTCAACCCCAATTAAAAAAAATAACATCAGTTATTCTTCGAACTCCTGGGCAGGTTATAGTATACTTTTCATCACACTACAATGAATAGGAGCAGAGCAGTGTAAGGAAATGTTGGGAAAACGGGAGAAATTACTTGATTTTTTAAGCTTCCGTCGCGTGGATGTATGTTTGTTACTCTTTCACGAAAAAACTACTGAACGGATTTGGATGAAATTTTGCACACAGATGGTTTATAACCTGGATTAACACATAGGATACTTTTTATCCCGGTAGTAAGATCCCATGGGACAATTTTGAAACTTCACGCGGGCGAAGCCGCTGGCAGAAGCTAGTCAAAAGTAAAACTATTATAGAATTAAAATTTTCCTTTCTGTACTTTGATCATTATATAAAATGCGCTGCTTTTATGACACGAGAATTTCATATCAAATTCCATTTTTTTTTCACACTAGTGTTATTGTCTTGTTTTGTTTAAAAATATTTAAACGAAGTAATACGTATAAAAATGTTTTATGTTTCTGAAAATTACACTATACTCGCGCTATTACCCTGGACAAACTTCTGGTACCTAAGACCAACAGTAAGTCCTGAAACCTCAATAAATTATTCTATCAATCACTTTATCTAGGTTTATTTAGGACGTATTAGTTTGTTATCACCGCAACATCTCGGCCCGTTCACCGCCGTTTGTGGATACGTTAGTTAATTAGAATAATATTGTTAAGGGATACGGAAATCGGTAAAAGAAAATACTATGGCACCTCCTCATTCTGTGATAAGACGGAAATGTTCTCCCTTCGAAAATGAAGTCTTTCTATAAAAGTTTGTCGACTTATTTCTTAATTCTACGATAAGAAATGAAATATTGATTCATTTTAAGTAAATTGTTAAGCTTCGTTGCTTTCGTCCTACAATATTCGATTTGTAGTGGAACGAAAATTGTAAGGGCAATATTCGTGGCGTTTTTGTGGATGAGTAAAATATCCAATTCAGGATTTTTTTACAAACTTCCCATGCAGTAGCCATTCATAAAGTTAATTGATAGTTTGGTGCGATGTAGCACAAAGTTTCATTCATCGTCTGAAACGTTGAAACTGGTGAATTTTGGCGCTTGTAAAGTTAGATACCTGCAATGCCCACAGGTAATTGTATTGTAACCTTCAAAGTCCGCTTCAATTCACTTCTTAAGCTGAAAATACTTAATAAACCTGACCTTTTTAAAACCTTGATCTTTATAGAAGGGCTCTTTTAGTTAAGAATATCAATTCTGAAAAATATCTCATCGATTTCGTATACTTAGATGTTTTCAGATATATTATGAGTATAATTTCACATCTCATTAAATTCTTTTAAACAGAACGAGGCTTCTACATGAACCCACTTAACTGAAAATATCATAAATATACCTACAGTCAGGAGTAAAAATACACGTCGATCCTGGTTTTTTTTACAAATAAAGCTTGTTTGAAAAATAAATTGGGATCTCTTATTTGAAAACAAATCCGTAGCAGTCTTACATAAGAAGGTAATTAGGTCTGCTCTATCTATCTCATTATATTTTGTTGTAGACATGAATCTACAATATACTATACTAGTACAATAGAACCCTTCTAAAACTAAGTTTAAACCATCTAATTACAATTTACAAATCACTCCGAAATTCCTCCACTACCACTTCTTAAAGCGAACTTTTAGGTATAGTCAATAGTAAGTAATTAATTAAAATTCCTAAGAACAAACTAGTATTAGTATTATCTAAAACAATTCCTGTAATTAAAAAATCCTTTAACCTATCCGATCCCGTTTAAGTGTGAAACCGTTTCTAAAAAGCGTTCCATTTCACAAGATCAACCATTTTTTTTCTCCTTTCATGAATATTGTAAGATTCAATGAAAGCGGGTCTATTACAAGACAAAGACGAGTTAAATTTTAAAGCTTCGAGTTTCGTCTCATCTCAGTGGTGATCCAAGAGGACATTTATAAAAGACGTCGCTTCGTTATAAACGTAAATATTTAGAGCAAGACAATATTTAAGTTGGGAAGTTTCCGGAACAATCCGTTTGTGAATGAGCGTGTTTTGAGCCCTGTGACACAAAGTTTTGGGGTATTATACTCAGCTTTAACCGGCCTTAAGAGTCGTAGAAACGGGTCATGTTTCTTAATGTCAATGTTTTACTTTGCGAACATGCTAGCTGGTTGTAAAGAAGTTTATAATTATGTGTGATACTTCTTCCTTACACACGTTTTCATCATCCACCTATAAGCCTTTTCGACTCCCAGTATTTTTCTTTTCTGAAACAGAAATTATCGATGCGTGAAAAATAAACGTCACACCCGTCGTGACGTCACGACGTCAGATTCTCCAAAATATTCTCCGATTTTCTCGACGTCGCCGTCGTCACACAAAGTTTGGCTAAACATTTTTGTATTCGCGTTAATCTTTAAGTACCGACCGCTTGCCCAAAAGGTTTGTTCTGATAAACTGAAGCCATGGGACGGCTTTCACGAGCCCTGTACCGGAACTCCAATGTTTACACGCCTTTCAAAGCCAGCAGGGTGGAATACTATTAGTACGGTACCATTCAAAAGCGGCATTATACGTTTTTCAGAAACATGAATTCATTTGCTTACATACTTACTCGTAAATGTCTTTATCCTCTTTTTTTTACTGCCACCACCCGTAATCATGTGGTTATATTTGCATATACGGTGAAATTAATTATGTAAGATATATTAAGCGCCCCTTTTTTCCCATAGTATGTCAATTGCGACGCAAAAAATCAATAGACTGTAAGGTCCATTTTAGTAGGCAGATTTATAGAAGCGATGAATTTAATTAAAAAAGAATCCAGGATTTTTCTAAGTCCATGAACGCGGTCGCCTATAGAGACTATTCAGAGTTGCGAGCACAAAATCTACGGCACTCTCGCGCCTTTGTTAGCTCCATATTCTACACGGAATGAGTAATATCCAGTACGTTTTCAGTAAATCTTGGATGGCCACGTTTCCTGCCACACAAATCCTTTCAGTGTAATCCATACAATGTTTTGACTGAAACTGTTCGTACATGAATATGAAACAGTTTCGTTGCTTGTACAGTCAACTTAAAAGGTAGGAGTTCGCTTGTATTCTTCTACGAACAAGTTATATGCAGAAGCCTTTGTGGCTGTTGTTTTTAATATATGGTTTACGATTTTTTTAAGAATGCTACATAACTGTAAAGCAATCAAACCAAGTATTTTTAAACTCAACCATATAGGAGTAAATACGGAGTATCGATCGGATATATTTTGTCAATTGAATTTAATAATGCTATAAAGAAGTCATTAAACTTAATTGTTTCTACGTTCGGCGCACACTCTAACCCATACCAGCTTGTAATTGAATGTACCTTCCATAGCATAGCGTGGATCGTTCATATTGGTGGAAAAAGCCTTGCCTGCGATCAAAAATGTTTTGTCAACTGTATAACTCACTGCCTGTATTATGAGACGGCCAATAGTAATTGTTCGTAGGTAGAAGCAATCAAGTTTGTATTGAAGTTGGGCTGAAGCCCATAGCTTCTATATTGTATGTAACGAGGAAGCGCACTTCCGCATTAGACTGCGTCAACGTGTTCAACTAGAGATGAGCAAGTATGTGTAACGAGGGATGTGTGTAGAAATAACCAATCACATAGGTTTGGCTAGAATTAAATAGCTCAAGCTGTGAAAATGAAGCGATATTGTTGGTTAGTCGCGCTTAAAAGCCGTCTAATTCCAGTCCGTGTGGCCTTGGATACTGGAAACATACCTTATAGCAATTTGTAAAGTTGTTACTTAACTTTACAGTTTCAGATCTTTTGCCAAAACTGTATTTTGGTGTGGGCTTCCAGTCTAACCAAATGCAATAGGTATATGAAAGGACTATGATTTAACCTCTATCGGAGGTTAAACCGAATGTATCCTCTATTTCCCGAATACGATATCCATTGGTAAGAGTGGTTGTCAGACTTTATGGGCCTGTAACGACTGTCAAAGATCTACAAATGATATCCCGGCTGTCAACAGCTTAACGTGCTTTCCGAGGCCCTGAGGAAACTCGATATGTAAATGTGGTAGACCATCCACAGACCAACGTATCCAAGTACGGCTCAACCCAAAGATCGACCCGAGCGGGTGTTATTATTAAGCCACAATTAGCTCCTCGCCAGTCTACGTATATTAAACTTTATATTTGTGTTGATTTTCAATTCGAGAACCGTGTGTGTTTTAAATAGAACATACTGTCGACCAGTCTTCCCTCTACGTAGACCACTAGAACCAATTTATCTTTATTGGCTTCACCACTTGGAAGCTTTGGCCGAGATCATACTTTATTGTCTCAGTTTATTGCGAAAAGGTTAACACGAAATCCTAGTTTACTGCTTACAGGAATAAATCGTGAGCCTGGTTAAAATTGTTAAGGGTAGTTTAGGCTTAAGTAGGTATAGTGCGAGTTTACTATTTATTTATTTTATTTTTAAGTCGTATTGTCGTCCAGTAACATTTCCTATCAAATAAAAATGTCAAGCTGTGCTATTACAAGAAGGCAGGCTATTCTTTTTATTGACTTAAGGAATACAATACTCGTATTATGTGCTATAAGCGACGTTTAATTTCTAAGATCAAGCTAAGCCTACCTGTCACATGACCAGAAATCGGAATCATCATAATTCTTCTGCCCTTATCCCATTTTTTGGGGGGTCGGGGCAGCAAGCCTTCTTCTTTGATACTTCTTTATTACTCGTCATCATTCATCCATCACATACAAACACCTCCTTATAAAAAGAAAGAAAGAAAGAAAGAAAGAAAAAGCATTTATTAGCCCACACAGGACAAACACATCAAAATTAACAGTATACAAATTACACAGAAAAAAAAACAAATATACCTATATTTAAAAATTAAAAGAAATGAAACTCGTCCTGTACGAGGCCAAAAGGCTCCTATCTCAGCATGGTGCTGTAACATTAAAAAAAACGTCACAGCGCTGGTATTCTGATAGGGCCCAAAGTGAAGGTGAAGGGGAAAAAGAACACGGAACTTAAAAATACTTCGAAATTTCGGAGAGAACATAAATATTTGTCACCGTAAAATTGTCAAACACGTTATATCGTTTTCTCTCTAGCGATATTGTAAACTCTCGACATATTTTCAAACGAACATACTGCTTACAATAAAGCGCATTATTTTTCGTGAAATGCATGCGATGATAGTCAACTCACGCGGTGTGGTGGGAAGGAGGGGTCCGCCTTGCCCAATGGAACCACTCTCATGAAAAAATAATGTACCATTCCTGAGAAATACCGATGAATATAACCTAACCTTAAAACATTTTATATTCCCCTAAAAAGCGTAGTCGACGGAGCATTTCCGAGTGCAAGGTTTAAAGGAACCTAACTAACCTAACCTTGGGGTGCCCCAAGTCCCGATTATGGGGTCAGAGATACTTCCATAGGATGTTCAGTTGACAATATGTCGAGAGTTTACAATATCGCTAGAGAGAAACACGTTATGTTGTAATATAACGTGTTTGACAATTTTACGGTGACATATCCACTTATTACTTACCTCCTTAGGCCACAATTCTTGTCGCGCTAACGGTCGGTCGCGTACGAGTATACATTGTGTTCTATGTAGCACCATAATGTTACATTGACGTCAGCGGCGACCGACTGCCGTATTTGGTTCTCGCTGACGTCACGACCGACCATACGCGACCGACCGATAGCGCGACAAGAATTCAGGCCTTACAGTTTAGGCAAATATGCTCTCTACGTTTTCTGATTTCTGCACACAACTGGTTTGTCCTAAAATGCAAAAGCAGACGACCTCGTACCTCACAATGGGGGCATTAAAGCGTTCTGTTAGTCATACTATACATCGTTCTGTTGTCTCTGTTTAGTCATACTACTAAAATATTCTGTTTGTAAATTAAAATTGAATTTGTAAGTACGCAGTTTTAAATGTTAGTTTAATAGCAGTTATCAATGTAATTAGTTCACTTGAAATTATCAAAGTTTCAAAAATGATTGAATACAATTCAATCATTTAGATTCACATCAAAATAAGGTGAATCTCCTATTTTATAATAGAAAAATACGATCAAACTTTAATGAATTGTAATTTGGTTCGAATAACAACATTATTTAACATTAACACTTGTCAATATTTTTAAAAGAATTATGTCCTGAAGACAGAGCTGAGGATAAGAGTACGAAGCATAAGTGAACTACAAATACAATAGAATACTGGGTATCAATTTACTTGATTTGGTCGATACTATGAAAGCTTTGCCTTTAAAAATAAACCTCGACATTACCTTTACACTAAGATACCATGTTTAAACGGCCAAACTTTTTCATTTAACACGTAAATTATAACAAATTAAAAAAAAACTTTGCTTTGAAATTAATTTTGACGAGCTCCAAAAGACCCGATCCTCCTGAAAGGCTTTTTTTCACTGATTATAAGCTCACGGCAAACTTCAGAACTTTGAACATTTAAAGACTGAAGCATTTGGCCGTCTTAAACTTCGTAGCGTTTTTACCGCCTTGTGTCTGCCAGAAAAACTTAATAGAACGTCACGTTTAACCTTAATAACACTTGCTACGACGAATATTAAATAAAATTGATCCGTATATTTCTACTTAAAAGGTATATCATCAGTTCAAAGCAAAACGTATTTAGGCTTAAATAACATAAAACAGGATAAGACGGCACTTAAAGGGCGCATACGCTCATGAATATTTTATCTTGGTTTATTTTATTGAATTTATGCAAGAACTTTAAGATAATTTAACCTTTAAAAAGTATTGTTCTAACTGTGTCTTGTTTAGGTCAGATTTAATGGCCTATAAAAGTTTGATACCACTTTGTCGTTATTTACGGGACCAGGCGCCTTCTGCTTGTCAATTTCATTCAAACCCGCTCATAGCACTGACAATCACGTACTGACCCAATTCCTGAAGAAATATCGCGAGAATGTTATCCGCTGTAGTACGTGTTTGTGTACAAATATACCAACAAAAGTATCGCTTTTTCATAACATTATTTTTATCCAGTTCCTAATGCAAATAAACTGTAATTTATCGTGTGAAGGTGACTTTATGCAAGTTTTGAAAAATTATGTAGATGTGTCCAACCAAATTATACAGGGTGCAAACAGACTTATCATCGACCAAGCATTCTGTACATAAAACTAAGTAACTTAACGCAAAAAATATTGCTGGGAAACGATTTATTTTTGTTATTTGTTTTTTTTTGTCCTGAATCTGTCCCACCCATTACTTTAAATGGTGCTACCTTAGATAGAGTATCGCAGTTTAAGTACCTCGGACCATTACCTTACCGACGACCTTAAAGATGGGTCATTCCCGTTCGTCCACACCCCGTCGTCCACACTGCGGACGACTGGGAATGTTGCGTTCTGTTCGTCTACACTGTGGACGAACAGAACGCATTATTCCCAGTCGTCCACACCCCGTCATCTCACGTCTAGTATAAGAGTGTTGTAAAAATGGTTATGTTTAAATTATTGTAAATTAAGTGGATCTGTGATACAGATTGCTCTGTTGTTGCTCTTAATTATTGTAAAATAAGATGATCTGTGATAAAAAATACTGTTGAATTTAAATACTACTTAGTACATCTTATGTTGTTATTAAAGAGGTTATATACTTTAAAAATGTTTATATATTGCCAAAAAAATATTAGATAAAATATTGCCTTTTAATTATTGTAAATTATGTTGATCTGTGATGAAAACTAGAATTGTTGTTAATTATTTTAACATTGATGATTTTAAATAAAAAAAACTTAATAGTTATTAAATTAATTAAACCGTTAAATCATTTATTTAATTTAAAATTTCTTTACATTGACTCTTAAACTAGACATGAAACGAGGTGCGGGTGACTGGGAACGTTGCGTTCTGTTCGTCTACACTGTGAACGAAAAGAACTCATCTTTCCCTGTCACTGTTTTTTTTATTTAAAATCATCAATGTTAAAATTTATTACAACATAAGATGTACTAAGTAGTGTTTAAATTCAACAGTATTTTTCATCACAGATCATCTTATTTTACAATAATTAAGAGCAACAACAGAGCAATCTGTATCACAGATCCACTTAATTTACAATAATTTAAACATAACCATTTTTACAACACTCTTATACTAGACGTGAGATGACGGGGTGTGGACGACTGGGAATAATGCGTTCTGTTCGTCCACAGTGTAGACGAACAGAACGCAACATTCCCAGTCGTCCGCAGTGTGGACGACGGGGTGTGGACGAACGGGAATGACCCTTAAAGATTAAAGATGATGTCGACATAGAGAGGGAGCGCAGGGCTCTGTCAGTCCGTGGCAATATGCTGGCCCGTAGATTAGCCCGCTGTACAGACCAAGTCAAAATCACGCTATTTAAAGCGTATTGTCAGGGTCTGTACTCGGGTGGTCTATGGGTTAGTTATACTAAAAAGAAGACACTCTGCGCGTCCAATACAATAACATTTTCAGAATGATGTTGGGACTTCCTCGTTTCTGCAGTGCCTCCGAGATGTTCGCGCAGGCTCATACTGACGATTTCCATGCCGTCATTTAGAAAAAAGGCGTGTCACTTATGAGGAGGGTGCGGGGGAGTCACAACAGCATCCTGAAAAGTGTAGCTGAAGATGTTCGTGCACCAGTGTTGAAGCATTTCTTTCGGCTGATGATTACTGGGGAAGTATCTTCCTATTGGTTATCTTGATGGGGCGAGGTGTCCCAGCGCAGGGGTATTTCGATTTTTTTAATTTTTAATTATTCTGATGTGTTGTTTTTTTGTAATTGTATTTAAGTACTAACAATAGTTCCTAAGTTTGTGTATAACTAACCCTTGGACCTAGTTGTCTTAAAATAAATATATTTGATCTGTTTTGTCTGTGAAAATATGTTTTATGGTAGAACTCAATCTGAAGAGTCCTTTTATACCCTTTGGTGTAGTCGCAACTTTAATTTCTTCATAATAAACATTTTCACTGCAAGATTCAAACAAAGTACTTAACGAACATTGTATAAACAATGTGTACGGTCTGGTATAACATATCTTAAAACAGCTTTAACGATATGTGATACTCCATTGTACAAATTCATAACTGTTTGTTAAGTAAAATATACGAAGGCAAACTTCATAAAGTAGAAACATATTGTTAACACTGAGAACTTTTTGCTGAGAATAAGTTTAAAGCAAAAGTGCTGGTTTCCCACGCCGATTTGTGAAGGGGGGAATTATTTGGCTTTGGCTTCTTCTTCACTATTGTGTGTATCTATAAAACTCTTTTCAACTCTATCATAAAAACTTTTTGGAGGTCGGTTTTAATTTTTGCAATTTTTTTTTTCACGTTTTAGTGTTTCACATGTCACCCTTACACAGCGCACCGGCGTGATTTTTTTTTATGAACTTGTGTAAACAATAGACAGACATGAGATTTCAGCAATCTCAGTACTTTTACTATCATTTATTGAGGAGTGCAGTTGCCTAGAGGAGAACTGAAGTTTTTTATTTTTTTTTATTTCTTCATCATATTGAAATAGGATCACTACGAGAAAGTACACTTCCTAAAACTACCCAAATCGCATCTAGTGTGCTTATAAAATGTGGAAGAGTTTTCTCTACTTCTCCAGGATTCCATCATCAGATCCTCATTTGATGATTATGGGACAACCTGGGAAGTATATCCTTTCAAACAATTTAAAAATAAACAAGATCGGTCCAGCCATCTTCGAGTAATCGGGAAACTTTGAATTGAGTTCTCAATTCACCTTATTTTTGAAGTCGGTTAATAACGACATTATGGTAGGTGACTGAAATATCCGGATACCATAATATAAGATTCGGCCGAGTATCGTTAATTTTCTCTTAAGAATTTAAGAGTTCCGTTCCTTTGTCATGGACCCCATAATCAGAAGTAATCAGAACCTGATCAAATTCTTATCAATGTACCCTTTAAGTACATCCTTTACAATAAAAAAAAACAATACATATCACGGTAATAGGGCTAATCCCCAATAAGTGGAACTTAACACACCTAACTGTCGAAATCTGGGTGTATTATACACTTCTGAGTACCCCTCAGAGCATACAGTCGTGATGTTACGTCATGATAAAGTATAAACAATGAACCTACAAGAGATTGCAGCCGTCACTGCAGATTTGATACCTATTTTTTAAGAGTTCCATTGTATTGCGAAGATCAGCATTTAGATCTCCAGCAAATTAAAACGAGACCACAGGGGAAGCACCAGATTTCAAATGAAAAAAAAAAAGCCATCAAAATCGGTTCACCCAGTCGAAAGTTCTGAGGTAACAAACACAATTTTTTTTTAAATACAGACGAATTGAGAACCTCTTCTTTTTGGAAGTCGGTTGAAAATATGAGAAACGGCTTAAATAAGCTGTCATGCGTCAGCAGCATGTAGTAAGATTTTAATATATGAATATTTTTACAGCTTTCAGTTTGATTAAACTGAAAGCAGAAAGAATATGAAAGCATTTATTAGCTCGCACATAACCAAACACAGAAAAAAATGGTTAAATATTCAGTACAAAGAAAAATTGCTAAACTTAAGTGGCATTGACATGGCTCGCAGAACGGATGGCCGATGGGGTTGAAACGTTCTGGAGTGGCGACAGCGAACCGGAAGACGATGCGTTGGAAGACCTCCCACTAGATGGACCGATGACCTGATGATGGTTGCGGGAATCCGTTCGTTGCGTTGAGTTTTAATCGTTGTACTAAGAAATGAAACAGCACCATGCTGAGGGGGCTTTTTGGCCTCGTATAGGACCAATTTCTCGATGTTTAATTTTTATGATTTGTACTGACACATCATCATCATCATTTCAGCCGAAAGACGTCCACTGCTTGACATATGCCTCGTGGGCCTCCCCCAAGTGTCGCATTACTGACCGGTCCCTTGCGACTCGCATCCAACGGATTCCCGCTACCTTCACCAGGTCGTCGGTCCACCTATTGGGGGTCTTCCAACGCATCGTCTTCCTGTTCGCAGTCGCCACTCCAGAACTTGCTCCAGAAGTAGCTAGCTTGGTGAATATTAATATATGTATAACAGTGGATCCTGACATGCCCTACGTTTCCGACAGAAACATATGTCCCTTAAAGTACCCAAGGCTTTCACAAAATAGAGGAAACGGAAACCACACTACGCGGCACATACGAAGCCTCGACTTTAGTGAAAATCTCTAACTAGAGCGGTTCAAAGCCCGAAAAGCCCATGAATTTCGTCACAGAACTTTGTAATTTTGAACCACTGAATGTTACTTTATTTTCACCTTCCCTTGGCTTGCGACGCGGTCGTATACAAGTTTAAAGAAACGGGTTTCATGTATTTTTGGAGTTCGTTTTTTTTTTGTGAAAATGTAGGTGGAAAGAAAGAAAAGTACCCACACAACATTCCTAGGTTGATATGTTGCGGTGGGTTTTCAGAATTGTTTGCTAATTTTCTCAGTTCTCTTCGTACAAAGATTGTTTCATTGTCAGTAATATTATATGTGTAAGTTATTAACGTATAACACTTTTAAAGCAGACGTGCCACAAGACTTGGACACAAAATTACTTGGACTAAAATGGACACGACCTACCAAATAGACAGTATAAGATCCCATAAACCAATTATTCGGAGCAATTGTTATTTGGCAGAAGACAGTTTTGTAGTGAATATTGAGAGGTCAAGTGTAGCTTTGGACCGCAACAAACGAATAATAGCGAATTAATTAATTGATTGAAGCAATACTACCTTAAAATAAAACAAATTTAGACAGTGAAAGCCGTGGATTCGTTATTTTAGGTATCGAAACAGCCGCTTCACCTGCGCTTCTATGTTCAATTTTATCATGCAGTTGGAGTGATTGCTAAACCAAAAGTGTGTGTGTACCTTTTTTTTTTTTTTTTTTTAAGGATGGGAAATCATCAAATGACCCCCCCCACTCTGGGCGGAGCGGGAGGGAGTGTCAGACTCTTACTGACTAAAAACCATCCATGTTCCTTCCTCGCCTTTTACGTTCCGGGGCCGCGGTATCTCTTTCGAACAGGCCCGCAACCCCGGCAGGCTTCGGCCCTTGCGGGCCCCTCTCCTTTTGCTGACATCTCTTTGAGGCGTGTGTGTGTACCTACAGTTTGTTAGCGTTGCGCTCCCCAAGTCCCTGCATTAATCTTGTGAGTTGTTTGTTCAGATATATTCCGCAGATATGAGGCCGCATCCTGCGTGATTCTGAAATAGATTCCTTCCCCTAATAGGAAGAATCCTATCCCAATAGTAAGTAGGTACCTATGTATTTACAAACCATAAAAAGTATCCTTGCAACATATCAACTATCTGGTCCACGACACAAGCCTCGTTGCTTAGTGTGGCACTAGATGGCGCCCTGTGTAATATCCAGTGATTTTAATTTATTATTTATTTAATTGTTTTGGAAAGCAATAGCTTTCCACAACCATTTCGCGAATATAATGTAAAACCATTTATTTTTTATGTATATAATATGTGTGTCTTCATATACACGTATCATTACTCGCAAACATTTCTGTACACGGAACTCATTAACGAAAGCCAAAGCTACTCTGTGTTACCCGTTTCAATATTAAAATTTCAAAATTCGTTATGCTTACTCGGCTACCGTATAACATGATGTTAACAAATGGCTGACAACAATCCACATTTACACACAAAGTACCGCAGAGATAGACTACGGAGGCAGAAACGTGTTCACTCATTTATTCTGAAACAAATTTTATGTTTCACCCAAAAGTAATGTTTGTACAAGATAAATTCTGTATTATTTACGACTTCATTAAACAGTTTATACTGTAAAAGTAAACACAACAATTTAAATGTGGTAAAGCTTTTAATCTAGCTTATATTTTAGCTAAGTTATGTTTTAAGAAGAACCAGCAAAATTAGGTTAATTGTGCGAGTTTTACAAGAATTACGTCGGTAATTAATTTCGTTTGTCCTTTTTCTTGGTTGGTTCGAAATTAGCACGTATTTGTCGGTCATACTTGTGTTGCCAGGTGAGTGAACCTGTAATATAAAAGTTATCCTTCAAGGGAGACACGGGCAGTGCGGCCATTTATCCAACGACCCGCAGGCTCCAGTTTATTAAGCGGCACTTACTCAGCCGACGACGTTGCTGTCCACCTCAAGACCTCACGATCAATTCACGTCTTGGCTTTTTGTAAAGTCTATTTTTATCAATGGAACGGTTTCAGGTAACGTATGGCAGCGTTTGGTTTGGTTACATGACATCGCACATGTTCCCCTGTCCAGTCAGAACCACTTTTTACTCTATATATCAAAAAGACGGTATTTAAAATTTTCGATTACTCCTATTTTGTTTTGGTTCGTAAAATATCTATAAAATGAATTCTCCTGAATCAATTCAGGTTTCGTTGACAATGAAATAAGTAGCTACCTATACTTTATAATAAACCTTCCAACATCTGTTCCATCATCCAGAATCAATCGTACCTATTGGACCGAGCCTACCCGAATTGATCTAAATCGAATAGCCCTTCGCAAAACGGAAAACAATGAGCCCTGGGTCTACGTTTATTAAGTTTAATGTTTATTGAAGAAAGATAGATCTACATTTGAAAAACCAAAGTTTGAAGATCAGTATCGATTATGAGAGAAGCCTGTTTAAAAACAATAAATATAAAATAATCCATACAAAATTAAAATTGAAGTATTGGTTTGTAACTTCAAAATATCACCTTTCTTCAAAATTCATCTATCACCGCATGGGAAAGTATACACGTTACTTATTACGAAAAAGCTTCTCTGTCTTTGTGTCTGTTGGTCTATCTGTTGGTCTATCTGTTGGTCTATCTGTTGATCTATCTGTTGGTCTATCTGTTGGTCTATCTTTTGGTCTATCTGTTGGTCTATCTGTTGGTCTATCTGTCTGCCTGTCTTTCTGTCTGTTTGTTTTAATTTATTGTAAGTTATAATTTAATTTACACACAGCGCCATCTAGTGCCACACTAAGGTAAGGCTACGAGGCTTGTGTCGTGGACACCAGGTAGTTGATATACTACATAGATACTTTTTGTTTGTAAATACATACTTATTAAACAAAGATGAAAACGCATCAAAACTCGGGAGTGGCGGCTCGTGACGTCAGCACTCACTAAAAATTATACCAAGACGTTATGTATTGAGAATTTAAAAGCGTCTTATCTTCATCAATTTTGGTTTACGTAACAAAAGAAAAAAAACGGGTCAAATATTTTCTGATAATCTAACTACTTTTTAGATCTTTTTTGTAGTATTTATTTTATTTTTAAAAAAACATTACTTAGCGTTCTGTGCAAAAAATACCCTTGAAATTGTTAAGATTCTGCGTGAAAAAAGTCGCGAGCAACAGCTTGTTTTTGTAAATAAAATTCAAGAAGTTTTGGCCTTCGGTCATGAAGTCGGCAGCAGGTGTTGTACCTTTTAAAATTCTTCTACCGTTTACTTCGGCTGACTCGGATTTATATTTCACTATAATGGATAGGGGCACTTCGACCATACCTTATTCGCAAGATAAGACTTATGAGGTACTTTAAAAAGTTTAATTGTATTTGCGCTAAGTAACAAAAATATAAATACCGTGCAGAAGAAATAGTGGGAGGTTATGGGCGAGAGTTTTGCCCAACAACTTTTAGGATGTAATGTAAATGCAATGTAAATGTAATGTATATCCTCTTTGCAAATCTCGCTTTCAAATTTAGCTTATTATATTGCAATTAATATGTATATTTGTTGGTTTTTTTTGTGCAATAAAGAATAAGAACACCAAAGAGAAAAAGCAAAAAAGATCAACTAGCTGGGATCAGCAGGTCGACTGAAGGCTCAAGGTCGTGGCTCACTTGACAAGCACCGCACCAGCACCGCTCCAACCCAGCAATTTACTTGCCATTCAAATTAGAGCATTAAATCGTGTGTCACATAACATATTTTTTAATGTCCATATGAAAAATCTTACGGCGGGTGGTCAACGCGCTTGCCGCTACCATACGCCTCGCCGCGCCGCAAGCGAGGGGACCGCGTGCTTACACCTCGCTTGCGGCGCGCGGACCACGCGCCGTAGCCTATATTCGAGGCGACGACGGTCAGGAGCTGTGCTGGTGCAGTGCTGGTGCGGTGCTTGTCAAGTGTGCCACGACTTTATTAGTCTAAGGTAAGAAAAACCATACTTATTTACCGACTAGCTCCTCGGCGCGACACCGTCCGTGAAAATTGTGAGAGCTCGGCTAATTTATATGATATCTATATAGTTTACAGCCTATGTTACTCGGTGAAGATGTAGCGTAGAAGTGTTGAAAGAATTTAAAAAATCGGTTGACTAGTTCTTAGAACAACAAACATACAAACAACACCAAAAAACAAATCTTTCATTTTTTATAATATAAGTTTAGTAGCTATGATCAAGCCAATTCAGTCATTTAATTAATGAAAATACCAGTAAACTAGGTCGACTAGATAGTTTTGCTTCTTATGACGCGAAGGAACCTACATTTTCCAGTTGATTGTAAACTTACGCTGATTGAGGGCGGAAGATAGCATGTAATTCGATTCTTCCGACCCCACGTGAACCGGCTCCAGCCTTAGATGTGACCTAATTAGGAACAGGTCTTGCGGGAACTGATATAACCGGGGTAACCTACTAGTCTATTTATACTACGTCCTAGTAACTAGGGACTTTTATGCTCTTATGGCGCCCACGTAGATAAGCGTAGATTAGCATCTGTTGTTAGACAATAGGATTTGAGATAATCCATACTGATATTATAAAGAAACATCACGTCTGTCCCTATGTACGAGTATGCTTAGATCTTTAAAAATACGCAACGGATTTTGATGCGGGTTTTTTAATAGATAGAGTGATTCAAGAGGAAGGCTTTTGTATATAATTTTACGCGGGCGAAGCCGCGGGCATCGGCTAGTGATAATATAAAGTAGTGTCACCACATATTATAAAACAAAGTCCTCCGCCGCGACTGTCTGTCTGTCTGTTCGAGATAAACTCAAAAACTACTGCACCGATTTTCAATCTGTTTTCACCAACGGATAGAGTGTTTTAGGAGGAGGGTTTTAGTATATAATTTGTCCGCGGGCAAAGCCGCGGGCATCAGTGATATTATAAAGTAAAGGAACCCTGTCCGTCTGCACGTTACCTTCTGACGCCTTCACGGCTGAACAGGTTTCGGTGCAGCACACTGGGTTACGAAAAAGGATACTTTTAATCCCAATAGGTCGTTTCGGTAGGATAATTTCCGACCTCGACGCGGGAGGGCCGCTGCAAAAACTTGACTCTTATAAATTCAGTAATAGAGATGAGTTAAATTCACATTCTAGGCCCATACATATATATACATGAATAATCTGGTTGTAACCTAAACTTTGCAATCTGAAACTGCAGCTGCTTTGCGCTACGTTAATATTCATACTACATTATATAAAAGCAAAATATTCGATACGTTATGACTTCGGAACCTTTTTGCTTTGGAACCCAACGTCGTATGCAAAGCTTTAAAAGAGCACTTCAGTAAAAAAAAAAGAGCTAATAAATGAGGTCAAACGAAATTGCTAGTGGTTAACCTTCGTATCCATCTTCTACCTGACCTTTTCTCAACTATGTTAGGGTCGGTTTCCAGTCTAACCGGTTCCAGGTTAATACCAGTATTTTACATGGATAGAACGCCTATCTGACCTCCACGACCTTGGTAACACTGGTTGTCATTTGTATATTTTTACAAATGACAGCCAGGACCAATAGCTTAATGTGGTTTTCGAGTCATCCAGGAAACTCGCTAGGTATGGTTGGTCACCCATCCACGGACTAACCTAGGCAAGCTGGGCTTACCTCAAAGATCGACCCAAGCGGCTGTAATTATTTAACCGCAAACTCGACCTATAGGCATCGTTCACACCAAACGTAATAATTGTCCGCCGCCGATTTCGCAAATGTTTGAAAAACCAAAGCGAATCAGTCGGCGGCTGAAATAAATCCTTCATACATTTTGTACTGTATACTCACAGTGGGCGGCTGATTATACGCATTGGTGTGAACGATGCCATAATCTTCGTATCATCATCATCATCAGCCTATAATGTT
This sequence comes from Xestia c-nigrum, assembly GCA_916618015.1. Taxonomy (NCBI): domain Eukaryota; kingdom Metazoa; phylum Arthropoda; class Insecta; order Lepidoptera; family Noctuidae; genus Xestia; species Xestia c-nigrum. The sequence continues at coordinate 11,480,498 of OU745255.1, read as the reverse complement.
CCCACTTCTGGGACACGGCCTCCTCTCAATGAGAGGGAATGGGCTATAATCTACCGCGCGGGCCCAGTGCGGATTGGTAGATGTCACATGTCTTCGAATTTTTGGTTCTAGGACATGCCGGTTTCCTCACGATGTTTTCCTTCACCGTTTTGAGAGCAGCGGTGATGAAATAAATTACACAAAGTAATGCGCCTGTCTGGGTTCGAACCCACGACTTACTGTTCGTAAGTCGGGGCCGCCACCACTGGGCCACCGCTGCCACATCTTCGTATACTCGTGCCAAATTTTGTAACACCTAAACGCGCGTTTGGTCTGACAGACCAAATGTTCGGAACTGTCTTTTGGAATATTTCAATAACTTATACGGGGATATTCTCTGGAAAAAACAGAGCATGGCAGTATCGTAAAAAATACAATTTATTAACAATATTCCAATCATTCAAGAGCAGCAGTGGCCCAGTGGTGGCGGCCCCGACTTACAAACAGTAAGTCGTAGGTTCGAACCCAGACAGGCTCATTACTTTGTGTAATTTATTTCATCACCACTGCTTTCAAAACGGTGAAGGAAAACATCGTGTGGAAACCGCCATGTCCTAGAACCAAAACATTCGAAGACATGCAACATCTACCAATCCGCACGGGGCTCGCTTGGTGGATTTATAGCCCATAACCCTTTCATGGAGAGGAGACCTGTGTCCCAGCTGTGGGAACGTTAATAGGCTGATGATGATTCCAATCATTTACTGAGTAATAAACCTGAGGTCTTTGAAGATACTTAATTAAATTTTAAGAGATATTGTAAAATGTCATCATAGATGATTAGATGTTTCTAACAAACTTACAAAACTTTAGGACTTACTTATGACCTAAAAAAATAATAATTAAGACTCAAGTTTCATCATTTAAGTTTCAATCAGAAGAAAAAAATAGTATCAATTAAACACGCATCGGTCTCACAGACTGATATTCGCCTGATAAGGTCCATGTTCACCGAAAAGATAATAGTATGTTTATCTAAAAACAGCTGTCACTGTAACATGTTCCCATACAAAAATTTGTCTTAAACAGCTGTTTGAGAAAATCAGATTATCATCTTTTTGGTGAACTGATGGTGAATGACCGTAGTAACTATTCATACAGCTAACAACAAGAAGAACAAAATGCATTGATTATAAAAGAATAAGTCACGAAAGATGGTTTTATCGGACTCGCAGACCAACGCGCTGGTATAAAAAGGTTAACCGGAACGGAAAAGAAATCAATAGGTTACTGAAGTATAATTAATTAGTATTCAATAGGTACTTGGAAACGGGGACAGAATTTTTCCGCTCCCGTTATTGAGACGGGGGTGAAATATATTGCGGAACATGTGATATTACTTTCCTTTTTATAATAACCCTGGAAGATACTTATATCCTCAATATAATTCGGGTATTCGATAAAAATGGTAGTCATATGCGTTTTCTCTTTCCGTAGACACCAAGCGATTTGGATAAGTTACCTAAACCTTGTTTAAAAACGCACAGGTTGTCCTCAAAGTATGCTTTGAAGCCGAAGACAACTAAAATAACAACATTAAAAAAAAATGTGACAAATACAATGGGAACCGATTTCTCCATAAATAATGCATTTTAGAAACACAATTCACCTTGATAACTAAATTTTCTTTTTATCGAATCTTTGAATAATATTTGTCTTTCAACGTTTTTCTATCAGAAAATAATAAAACATTTTTTTTGCACAAAGCATGACAAAGACCTCCAAATTGAGAAATCAGTGGACCGAAGAGATACTGTAATGTTTTGAACTTCACTTAATTTGCAAGCTTTTCCTTCACTTGACTGGGTTTTTGGAACATCAAAATATATTTTTTGCTCTATTAGGTGAATAAAGAGCGGTGACATATTAGTCTAGTAAGGACACTCAATGTAAAAGTCTAGAGGCGGGCACTTTCGCAACGGAATAAAATAAATGGTCATTGCCTGGCGCTACGAGCCCGCTACGAAAGCGCTACGCCGACTTTGTTGCGTAGCAGCGTAGCCGCGTAGCCCATATATTTGCCGCAAAACTTTTTCATTGCTTTTGTTTTCGCAATGTTTTTATATGACATGATTAAGTGTGTAGTAGTTTTAATACATATTCAATCACATATTCACTTACCAAACTAATGTTTTATTGAATTCCATGAAATTCAAAATACGGTAAAGGACAAAATATAAACTATAGGATTTTATTGCGTGTAAATTATTCATGTGCTGCTCATTCGTTTGCATAACTTTGTGGCCAGTCACGGAGGTTCGTTTCTCTTTAATTAAATAATTTACTCGTATATGAATTTCCTGCGGAGCGTGGAGTTAAGCGTTCACGGATGAACGTATACAACGGAATAGTGATATATTTTGCTTTATTAACTTGCGGTGCTTTGTGATATGTCAATCTGAAATTATGTTGACTCGGAATATCAAATATCGTATTAATACATCGCTGCTACATACTAATCAAATTAAACCACGTCCACAAATATAGGGCATTGTCTGACTGTGATACGGTACAATTATGTCGGATGAAGTGACTGTCTGTGTTTTAGTGGGGTCAGGTCTGAAAGCCGCAGCGGTTTATTAAGACAAAAAGAATGTTTGTCTTAGGCAGAGGATCAGTGTTAAAGTCAGGCGTTTCAGATTCTTAACATGTTCGAAGTCTTACTAATGTAAATCGTGTGCTTGAATTTGTGTGTTGTCGTTATATAAACTAGTATTACAAAAAGGATAGATTTGATTTTTTGTGTGTTTGTTAAGATTTAACTCAAGAAGCACCCAACCAATTTAAAAAATTCGTTCACCATTAAAAAGATACATCTTTACCGAGTCACATAAGCTATTAATTATATTAATACCATGCCAATCAGCTGGGCTATCATAATTTTCGTGGACGAAGTCGCGGGCGATGTGCTAGTAACTTTTAGAATTGATTCATAAATCACTTTCAGAAATGTCTGCATTAATTGTAAGTAGATATTCGGCTTTTTGATCTTGCTGTTAATTGCTGTTACAAGACATACCGAGAAGATCAAACCAACACCGCTTGCCATGTTCTAGCCTTCGGCTAACGCAAAGATCAAGCAGTCATGTTATGTATTTTACAACGTGTATCAGAAAGGTTGTTCCAAGTTGTATTGTACAATATTCCTGTTTCAAAATAGTGAAGTAACAAATTAAGGGAATATAATAAAATAAACGGGAATATAAAGGGAATTTAATATTTATATTTATTATAATAATAATTTAATGAGCCTGTACAGACCATCCAACTGAACTAAGTACTCGTTCTTTCGTACCAACATAGTACTCAAAAAAAAAATAACATTTGGGCCGAGTAGGTATGAAGTTTAATATAGGACAGCAACTTATTTTTCTCGCGATAACTTTTTCCATGGGATCAACTTCCATGGAATTATTGTTCATTTTATTTTTTTTGTCTTTACCTACCTACATGCTTTGTAACAATTACTATTCCAGTATTCAGCTGTCATACACGAACGCCTTCAGTTTTCCGAGAATTAAAGAAACCCGGTTACCAAGAAAACAAGATTCCACGAATAAAGAAAATACTAAGATTTTTGTAATCCTGACACATACTGTAGTAAATTAAAGTTTGTTATAGATAACCAAACTTCGCTCCAGGAGTGCCCGCGAAATTCCAATTTTTCTTGCGTTTTTTTGCAATTTGCTGGCCAGTGCTATGTTTTAAGTAAATGAAAATATTGTTTGCGACTGTAAGACGTATGTGGTTAAAGAATTGTGAGCATTCAAATCATCAATACAATCCTCCAAGTTCATAAAGGTCGAGAAAACTGCTTTTTCAAAGTCAAAATCTATCCTACAAACCAGCGCCGAGTGTTTTAAACCCAGCATATGCTGAGTTGGCTACTTTTTCGTTATGGGCATCTTCAGCGCAGTTGAGCTGTTTTAATTAATTGTTAAGCTGTTTGTTGTTATAATCTATATGTATGTGCTGCTCTTTGTGTTGTGCTGTCCATTAGCGATTAAATGATTATTCTATTGGGGGTGACATTGTCACTAAGTGATAAAACCGCTTAAGATATTCCCTTAACACCTCCATTCCTCCATCCTCACGATGTTTTCCTTCACCGTTTTAAGAGCAGTGGTGATGAAAATAAATTACACAAAGTACACTGTCTGGGTTTGAACCCACGACTTACTGTTCGTAAGTCGGGGCCGTCACCACTGGGACACCGCGGCACCGCTGCTCTCAGGCCACCGCTGCTCTCAAGCATAGGTGGATTTGATTTTTTTTGTTCTTATGTTTTTTCAATTGACTGGTCACACTGCCCACAACCTGATGCTGCACCTACTGTATGTTGAACAAAATATGAGTCACGGCCATAACTGATATGGCTGTACTGAGTTATAATCATGAAAATCATCAATGTAACTCACACACATACATACTTTTAGGAAGCTGAGCAATTACAGTTTTACCCTACATTTAGCTCACTTAGCTTTAGAGTTACAGCTGATATTTTTGTCGTCAAACCGAGTTTCTCTTATGAAGAGCTGTATATCTGTCACCGTAAAATTGTCAAACACGTTTTATTACAACATAACGTGTTTCTCTCTAGCGATATTGTAAACTCTCGAAATATTGTCAACTCAACATACGGAAGTATCTCTGTCTCCATAATCGGGACTTGGGGCACCCCCCCCCCCCCCGTTAAGTTAATTAGGTTCCTTTAAACCCTGCATTCGAAAATAACGGCCCCGCGAAGCAGGGCTCCGTCAACTACGCTTTTTAGGGGATTATAAAGTGTTTTAAGGTTAGGTTATAATAATCGGTATTTCTCAGGAATGGTACAATATCTTTTCATGAGAGTTGTCCCACTTGGCAAGGGGGACCAGTCCTTCCCTCCAGACCACGTGAGTTGACTACCATCGCATGCATTTCACGAAAAATAATGCGTTTTGTTGTAAGCAGTATGTTCATTTGACAATATTTCGAGATTTTACAATATCGCTAGAGATATTACAGTATAACGTATTTGACTATTTTACGGTGACATATCTATTTCGTAACTATTATGTAACCAAAGTTAATGTTACACCATGGTTACGAAATACGCATAATGTTGTGTAACTTGACTAAGTAAAGCTTGGAAGTTATCCTTGTTATACTTGGCCCCGGGTCAGGTTTGCTGACCTCGGTTTTTGTTTCAAGTATTATGGCTCTTAAATAATGTATACAACGGCCAGGCAGGAGCTCGTTAAGCCGTGCTTGCCTAGGTTGGTCTGTGGATGGGTGACCACCCTTACATACCAGGTTTCCTCCGTGCCTCGGAAAGCACGTTAAGCTGTTAGTCCCGGTTGCCATTGGTCGATCTTTGACAGTCGTCTTCAAAAGTCTGATACCAGTCTTACCAAGTGGTCTCGTATTACCCAGTATTAACTGGGTTGTGGAGGTCAGATAGGCAGTCCCCCCATGAAAAAAAAACTGGTATTCAGCTGCATCCGGTTAGACTGGAAACCGACCCCAGCATAGTTGGGAAAAGGCTGGGCAGATAATGAATTCAAACAACGGCCTGTGGAGTAAATAATTATTAGTAGTAAAAGTAATAAAATAAATATTTTTTTCGAGGCTATAACAATAAATACTGTATCTGACTGACCTTCAAATATATACAGGGTAAACCACCTCATCACAAAGCCGTTAACCAAGCATTCTGTACATCAAACTAAGTAACTTTACGCAAAAAATATTGCTGGGAAACAACTTTTCTTTTGAGGTTTTAAAACATGTTTTGTGGTAAAACTCAATGTAACGCACTTAAAACATAAAGCTGATGGATGGATTGAATAGTACGGGGGTTGTGGAGGTGTTAAAAAAAAAAATTAACAAAAAGCTTGTCAAAAAGTTGTAACTTTGACCCCCCATATCGCCGTAACTAGAAGGTTCCCAGGTATGGTGTAGAACAAAAAAATGATCGCAATGATGGGGAAAACATGTACCTATCGGCTTCGTGAAGAGGTGTTTTACACGCTTTATTAAACTAGCGGACGTCACGCGGTTTCACCCGCGTAGTTCCTGCTCCCGTGCGAGTACGGGGATAAAATGTAGGCTATGTTACTCATGGTGAATGTAGCTTTTCAATGATGAAAGAATTTTTGAAATCGGCACAGTAGTTTTGAGTTTATTTATTACAAATATCATCATCATCAGACTATTAATGTTCCAACTGCTGGGACACAGGGCTCCTCTCTACGAGAGGGGATGGGCTACAAATCCACCACACAGGCCCAGTTCGGAGTGGTAGATTGTCTTCGATTTTTTTGGACATCCGTTTTGAGAGCAGTAATAATAAATTACACAAAGTAATGCGCCTGCCTGGGTTCGAAACCACGACTTACTGTTCGTTAGTTGGGGCTGACACACAAACGTTTTTTTTTCCCTTTATAATATTATTAGTGTAGATAGATGTACGTAAGTTTTCTGCAGTACATACTAACTAGTAGTGAAGGATTTTCGTAAACAAACTATTAATAAAACTAATAGTTTATGTTAGTTTCGTAGAGTAAATCATACAAGTTTTCACCTTCTTTAGAAAAAGTACGATGAAAAGGAACCCTTTTAACATGAAATAGTTTTAACGGACAAAAATACACGTTTGAGTTTCATTCACGAACTATAAATACAAAGACAAAGACAAAATATCGCTAACTAGCGGACGTCACGCGGTTTCACCAACGTAGGTCCCGTTCCCGTAGGAGTAAGTGGATAATATATAGCCTATGTTACTCTCTCACTCACTTACATAGAGTCTATGATAATGTAGCTATCCATTGCTGAAAGAATTTTTCAAATCGGTCCAGTAGTTTTTAAGCCTATTCATTACAACCAAACAAACAAAGTTTTCCTCTTTATTATATTAGTGTAGAAAAGCTATATCTATCGCTTCAAAGGTTTCTCATGTTTGTTGGAATCACTACACTTGCGTCATTGCGTGCAAAAAAATGGACCCACCCCGTGCTCTTCCATTTGGAACAAGATAATTAAAAAAATCAGGTAATGGTCCATAACTTTAAATACCATGTGGTAGATGAAAAGGTAAGGCATCAATAATCTTATTGGAATTAAAAATGCTTTCTTACTTATCCGGTCTAAAACAATAAACCGGCCAACAGCGTGTCGGGCCACGCTCAGTGTAGGGTTCCGTAGTTTCCCGTCCGTCACAATAAGTGTTCATTCCAATCCGATTTTAATAATTCTTTTTTTGTTTGAAACAAGATACGTTCAGGATAATAAAATATGTAAATGTAGTTAAAAAAAAAATGCTTGCATATACGATTATTCTACAAACTTAGTCCAGAAATTATTTTATACAACTTTTTTGTCTTTTTTGTACAAAAACTGTTGTTTCCATCCAAGTTAAAAATGATTTTCCTAGAAAGTCCTTATAAAGTTCTACTTTTCAGATTTTTTTCATAATTTCTAAACTTATGGTTTAAAAGTTAGTGGGGGGGACACATTGTTTTTGGAGCGATTATTTCCGAAATTATTGACATTATCAAAAAATGATTTTGGTAAACCCCTATTCATTTTTAAATACCTTTCCAACAATATATCACACGTTAGGGTTGAAATTAAAAAAAATCGCTGCCCACTTTACATAGCGCTACCCTAATAAAACATTTTTTCCAATTTTTATTTTACCACTTTGTCGGCGTGATTGATACACATATTGGTACCAAAATTCAGCTTTCTAGTGGTAAATGTCACAGAGATTAAGCGAGGACGGACAGACGGACGGACAGACAGACATGGCGAAACTATAAGGGTTCCTAGTTGACTACGGAACCTTAAAAACGGTTTCAAAAGGACAATTTTTTATTCGCCGATTAAAGTTGAATAAAAAGATTTCATGCAAAAAAAAAACAACAAATAAACCGGTTTCAATAGCTTGCATTGCCATCCCTTGTCCGAATTGTTGCTTTTATACGGTTTTTTATCGAAATTATCAATTTTACGACAAATTCCTGACGGATACCGTCTTGTCTATATGACTCATACTGCAAGAAATCAAAGAGGCTATCTCTTTGATTTCTTGCAGTATGAGTCATATGTATTCTATCATCTATGAGGTTAAGTTCAGGGACCGTTGCTGGTCACTCCAAAACAGAAATTTCGAACTCGTATAGATACTGGCGAACTGATGCGGCAACATGTGGTCGAGCATTGTCATGCGTGAGCATGGATCCTTCGCCTACAAAAGCAGCGTATGATATAACATGCTGTTCCAGCCACTCCTGAATGTAACGATGGACAGTCAAAGCGCCTAGACGAAGCCCGGTTACGAACTCAAGTTTGATTTTATTCATCCAAAAAGATACTTATATCCGTTAGCATATTACTTAAATTACCATCTTACTCGTACTCTTTGTTTTAGGAATATTATAAAAAATACCTGTGTAACATTTTGATGTAAGGTTACAAATCTTCCTGCCGGGGTTGCGGGCCTGTTCGAAAGAGATACCGCGGCCCCGGAACATAAAGGGCGAGGTAGGAACATGGATGGGTTTTAGTCAGTAAGAGTCTGACACTCACAGAGTGGGAGAAGTCAATTGATGATTTCCCATCCCGGTTACAAATCTTGACATTAAAATATATTCCATCTGCCTAGTCCCGGCACAGGAAACCTTTTGATTTGAGGTTACGACTATAAATACTATCAGCAGAAAATTCTCTTTATGTTATGTCTATTCCCAGGTCAGGAATAAAATGAAGTCAGTGCGGCACGGGTGGCCAAGATATACAGTAAAGTTACATTAGGTTACAATGGAAATCTTACCTACATATTGTAATATTATGGTGACTGTAAAGAGAAGTCCGCAGATTGTCATAAATCTTAAGGTCATGGCACACTACACAAGCACCGCATCGGCACCGCTCCAACCCAGCAATTAACTAGCCATTCAAATTAGATCATTAAATCGTGTGTCGTATAACATATTTTATAATGTCTATATGAAAAAGCTTATGGCAGTTAGCGAGTTGCCGCTACCATACGACTCGACTCACGGGTAAGCTCAGTATGATCTAAACTGTTTGTGGAAAAAGTTACAGCCGGCTCACTATGACTCTTTTTTACCCAACTTCCTTAACTTTTCAAACCTGCACCCACCGCGGATGTCACTTATGTCATTCGAGATCTATTGAACATGATGGCAACCGATCAGCGTAAAAACACTGCTTCAAATGCAACGCTTCCTCCCGGACTATCACGGCCAGGCTATCAGGCTTAGGTACGCCTCGCGGACGGCGCGCGCGCCGCAGGCGCGTTGACCTCGTGCTTACACCTCGCTGACTACGCGTGGTAAGCGCACCATAGCCTAAATTCGAGGCAAAACCGGGCAACAGCTGTGCCGGTGCAATGCTTGTGTAGTGGGCCATGACCTTTACAGGGATTAGAATAGATAGGATTTGATATAGCGATTTAGCATTTTTTTTAATAAGTTAACGTAACAAAACAGGCTTAACCTCCAATACTTCAGTCTTCCCGCGACCTCGGCTGGTGCAATCCATTCGTGATAATTCGCGATAAATACCTGTTTCCACGTCTTTAAAGCGACTACATGAGCTAACGCGAGTTTTATAATTAGAATAGAATAGAATAGAATAGAATATTTATTTGCGTAAAACATGGTATACAAGGGTGTTATATACAAATTGAGGCACAAGCATGTTTAGCTAAGATAACACATAGCATGCAAAATTTAAAAAAACAAGTTAAGCAACAACAACCTTTTTTTAAAAAAAAAAAAAAAAACATCAACATTTTTTATCTATAAATTCTTTTAAACTATAAAAACTACACTCGATTAACCACTTATGAAATTTTATTGTAAATAATTTTGTGTTTAAAGCTTTGAAATGCCTTGGTATTTTATTATAAATGCTCACACACATTGCCAAGCAGTTACTATTGTATTTTGACAGTCTAGGCAAATCATTTAACACTAGTTTATATGGATCTCGTCGATTCCGAGGATTTACATCATTTGCAGTCTTAAATAGTTGCTTATTTTTCATAACAAAAACACATAGTTCGTAAATGTAAAGCGACGGTAACGGTAACAAACCAAGTTTTTTAAATATTGGTCGACATGAGTCGTCGGGCTTAAGTCCACAAATTGCTCTCATGCACTTTTTTTGAGCGATGAATGCTCTTTGGAAGTCAGTGCTGTTACCCCACATTATTAGTCCATAACGTAACAAAGATTCGACGTATGCGTGGTATGACATTACAGCAGTTTTTATATTAGTTATATTTTTCACTTTTTTTAATGCATAAACAAATTTATTAATTTTAGTGCTAACATTGTCTATGTGCTCTTTCCAGTTTATGTCTTTATCTATTATTACACCTAAAAATCTGGTACGCGTTACTTCATTGATTTTATTAATATTGAGTTTAATGTCATTTTTGGAATTATTTGATCGATTAAATTGGATGTAAACGGATTTATCTAAATTTATCATCAAATGGTTAATGTCAAGCCAATGCAATAATTTGTCAATTGTATTATTAATGTCAAGTTCATGTTCTGAAATGGTATTTAGTTTTTTATTAGATGTCACTATAATAGAAATATCGTCAGCAAATAATACGCATTTATGGTTAGTTATTTTTATGATGTCATTTATATAAATGAGGAATAATATTGGGCCTAGCACACTTCCCTGTGGAACGCCATATTTATTATGTTGAAATTCCGATGAATAGGATATTATTACATTATTTTCGTTTTTTTTATTGATAATAACACATTGTTTTCGATTGCTTAAATAGGACGACAGCCACTGAAGTGCCGGTCCTCTAATACCAACAGCTTCCAATTTTTGTAGCAATATGTCATGAGACACCAGATCGAAGGCTTTCGATAGATCAAAAAAGAGGCCTGTAGTTATATAATTATTATTTATATTTGAAAGTATAGCTTGCATGAGGGAAAAAATAGCTAACGATGTGGACTTGTTCTTTTGGAATCCAAACTGCTGGTCACTTATAATATGAAATTTATTGCAAAAGTCAGTTAACCTTTTTAGCATACATTTTTCAAAAATTTTAGACAATATGGGTATAAGAGTTATAGGTCGGTAATTGTTGATGTCACATTTATCTCCCTTCTTGAATAAGGGCTTTATTAAAGATAGTTTTAATTTTTCAGGAAAGGTGCCTTGTGAAAATGACATGTTTATTAAATGCGTCAGAATACCAGTCAGCTCGTTGCAACAGGCTTTGACGATTTTTGTATTGATCTCATCATAGCCCTCCGACCTAGTGTTGGACAGAGACATTATTTCCTGTCTTACCTCGTTAGCTTCCATTGGTCTAAGAAACATAGAGTTGACACTCGTACTTTTGAAGCGGTTTTGATTTGTGCTTCTTTCCCCTTGCACATGCGTTAAATTAACATAATTGTTATTAAATATAGTAGCCATTCGTACAGGGTCTGTAGTTATTGTTTCATTGAATTTAATACTTTCTATGTTGTCTTTGTGAGTGTTACTGTTTATTTCGGTTTTAATGACATTCCATGTGGCTTTACACTTGTTATCATGATTATGAATATATTTTATATTTGCTTTTTTTTTTGAATTATAAATGCATTTATTTAGTAGACTGGAGTAGTTTTTATATTTAGTTTTATTAATTACATTTTTATTTTTATAATATGCGTACCGTAGCATCCGTTTAGTTTTACAACTTTGTCTCAAACCTTTGCTTATCCACTTTTGTTTGTTTTCCTTATTACTATTGATTTTAACTCTTACTTTAGGAAAACAGAGACCATACAACAGACACAATAGCTCATGAAAATCATTGAATGCACAGTTAGTGTCAGTTTTGAGATATATATCGGACCAAGAAAGATTCTCCAGACATTCTTTAAATTTTCGGATGTTGTCGACGTTATAGTCTCTTTTATAAATATAGTATATTGTTGATTTCTGTGGTTTCTTTTTGATTGGAAAGCTTAACATTTGTGCTGTGTCGTGATCAGACAGATACAGGGGCAGTACAGTGGCAGTTGCGTTGGCAATGTTGCTTAAAATATGATCAATACAAGTCAATTTGCGCGTAGGTACATTAATGTGGATTTTCAAATTATGATTGTTAGATAAATCTTGCAATCCATTTGTGATGTTACCTTTTTTAAGAGTATTTATGTTGAAATCACCGGTCACAACTATATTTATTTTGGACTTGTATTTATTTGACAAATCGTGCAAAAGATTGTGTAATTTTCTCAAAAACAGATTAGGATCAGATTGTGGTGTTCTATAAACACATATTACTATTAATTTATTATTTATAATTTCTATGCCACAAACTTCAAAGGTATTTTGAGTTGCATAGTTTTTCACAAATGACAGCTCTTTATAAAGTAAACCCATTTTCACCAATATGCATGTGCCACCTCTTTGCTTCTCTCTACAGTAGTTGGTAGCCAACTGGTAGTTGCAGATTTTCACATAATTTTCATAACCTTTTTTTACAAAGGTTTCCGATAGACATATAACATCTGGATCATTATTCGCTTCTTTTAACTCCTGAATTGTAATTTCTAGTAGTTCTTGTTTAGATAATAAACTCGCTATATTTTGATGGAGTATTCTAAACTGGTGTGTTTTATTAGTTTGAGATACGAAAAAAAGAGTCACGCTTGTTTAACACAGGAAAGTAATAAGGTATAGTCCCTATTTGACCTTTTGAATTGTGTTGCAAAGAGGAACTATGTTCGTAGGGCGTTGTACACTCAATACGACCAAAGTAGTAAGGGATTGTCCCTTTTTTGGGTTTATCAGTAGGAACGTTTAATTTGGAACTTGATTTGTTACTCGCTATTATTTTTCGTATTTCGCTCGGATTTAAATACTTATCACTATAATCGCAACAATCTATAAGATAATTTATCGACTTACAAATACTGGATAGATCCGTGGATGTTTGATTTACGAAGTGACAATTTTTATAACTATTACAAACATTTTTTATAGAGTAGTTTAACTTACGTACATTGAGGTGTATGTTATTGACAACATTTAACACAATAATAGTGTTATTTATAAATGTATTTAAAACAATTTGCAATTGAGACAACAAAAGGTTAGGGTTATCGTCATTTTCACCTATGCATACTACAAGTTTGTCTTCAGTGGTCAATTTAGTGTTTCTGCAGTTTGCTATAATTTCGTTGCTAGGCGCATTTGGCTTTGTTTCAGCAACGAGCCTGTATTTATCATACTGCGTATTAGTCCTTGAGTGTGAGATGGCTGCTGCTAATCCGACGCAACGCTGAGTACCGAAGATAAATATCTTCCTTTCTGGGATATTATTCCCGATTGACCCAATTACTAAAAGTATATGATTCACTGCTATAAACAAGACCAGAAAAATATATGATATTCTTCAGGATATATGCTAGCATGATACTGTTTTGAAAACATAATACAATTAATTTGGTTCGATAAAAAGAAATCACGAACTTATCTCTAAAAATATATTTCAAACAATAAAAAACATACTAATATGCATGCGATCATTCTGATTTTAGGCAAATAATTCTACAAGCAATATATTAGCATGATACTGTTTCAGTTTTTTAATCCAATCAATAGTTTTTTTGTAAATCGATCGAAACCACTCATTTTGCGCTATTTGGCCCGCAGTGGCTGACGTAATAACCACTTTGTAGTGCAAGCTGATTAGAACTTTATACTTACAGCATTTCAAACGAAGTTTGAACCACCACAAATAGAGTTGCTAATTTAGCTGGTCTAAGCGCCTTAACAAAAATGCTGGTCACTAATCAGATGCATAATATTCCGCATGTACACGCAACTCCTCACGTAGAACGATACAAAAGGAGACATTAAAAAAGCGAGCTCTTAAGAGGCACTTATAAAAGGTCTAAAGCCTCGACGTGGCTTTCGTACAAGCTGTGAACGCAGTTTCATTGAACCGTTCGCAGTTCGAGTGCCATCACGAGGACCTACCCTTCGACATAACAATCTTTCAGAATCTGTTGACAGAAACCTCGAGGGTCTCTGAGGAGTTATGAAAAAGTAATAAATAACGAAATACGAATGCAAGAAAGAATCTTGTTCTTTGGTTCTCGAGGTGGAAGTTGAAAATTTTGAAGTGGAATCTTAAGTCAAAAGCCCTCATGTTCAACTTTATATTGACGTAACACTTCATACAGCGAGTTGTGTTCGTACTGCCGCTCCTGGATCACGTACCGTACTGAAAAGTATAAACATACCCTTACAATACTTCAAGTACGTTTCTCGACTTACTTACGTTTTTTCTGCTAATCCTAAGTGAAAATGCAGAGATTCCTTGCTTACAAAAGCACCACAGAAAAGATTACAGTCGACCTTTTTACCGTTTTTTTCTAGGTTTCACGTTATGCGGTAGTATTTACGAAGTATTAAGGTGGAATTATGGAAAAAAGAAAACATTTTCAGTGAAAGGAGATTGGGGCTTGAAAAGTAAGCCTTCGTTTATAAAAATGTGAAACCTTAAACATGAAAAGTTTTCTTTAACAATACGACTGGAATATTAAGTTGGCGGTTTCTTGACGAGCTCATAAAATTCACAAATGAAATTACTTCACTAAAACTAATTACTCCGTTTTGTATTTTGTAAAGACTTTGTAGACTTGGTAACATGACTGACGGAAAATTATGTAACTATATAAATAAATTATGTAACTCTATAATTTATGTAACGTGTTAAGTTTTTAGTAGATTGTTTAAATTAATGACGCATACAAAATCGTGTAAATAGGCAAAACAAATAAATCTTGCCTAGAATAAGTGTATTATCGCCCGGAAGGAAACATTATTGGCACATTTATAAAAAGAGCAACATAAGCACTTATTATCACATGTAACAGATTTCCAAACATACTATCTTTATAACAAAAAAAATCTTGCAGGCAATTTGTAATTTATCTGTATAAAGAGTTAATAAACCTCTTAACAAAACCGTACGGTACATGTTCTCCCAGTCATTGCGATAATTTTTTTGTTCTTCACCATACCTGGGAACGTTCTACTTACCGAGGTATTGGGGGTCGAAGTTCAGTTCAATTGAATACAAGTTTTCATTGTAAGATTTTTACTTTAAACACCTCCAACCCCCAAACCACCCCATACCCCCAGTCCCCGTACTATTCAATCCATCCGTCAGCACAATGTTTGAGTGCGTTACTTTGAATTCTACCACAAACATGACTTTTCTTCACCCCAAAATAAAGTTGTTTCCCAGCAATATTTGTTTGCGTAAACTTACTTAGTTTGACGTACAGAATGTTTGGTTGACGGCTTCATGATGAGGATGTTTACACATTGTATATCTTTGGAACAATAAAGCATTTACATTAATAAAAATTTTCCTATCGTGTTTTCAGCTCACCTTATTTCGCAAAGTTAAGATTCCGATTCAAATTACACAAAAGGTTATTCCAGCCTCCCTAAAATCTTATCATTCTATTAGAAATATCTCAGGCAGATATATTACTTGAAAATCCCTCCTAATTGAATTCTTTTGGACCACCAAGACGTTCGCGTTGGTGTTACTTTCTCGGAGCCTTTATTGCCTGAGATTGGGGTCGCATTTATTTCTGTCTCACTACAGTTACAGCTCTGGGACACTTCAGGTCCCATTCTAGGGATTTAAAACTTACGAGACACAGTTGAATTGAACCGTTAACTTAACTGGATGTTGTTTATTTACTGTTTCGGAAGTGGTTCACGTGTACTGAAGCGTTGGTTAGTCGGTTCTCAATCCAATCGCTCTGTAGCGAATATTATGTGTATCTTCCGAAGAACAATATATAGTCAATCAAGTGTTGAAATGCTTTTGACGAACTCGGTAGTTGGTGTTTATTTACGTGTATAATATCGACGTAGGTTAAACTAAGCAATGGAGTCGATTCTGTTGTGCAAAAACTAAACTTAATTTAGGTTATTGCTATCTTTTTCTCTCTAATAAAAACAAGAAAGAGATGGACGTAATTTAGAGCTGTAAAATTTAATTGGAACTAATATTTCCATACAAATGAAGGAGCACGTGTCGACTAAAACCACGATGAAACGCAAGGCATAAACTAGTTTGACATCTCTAACTTAGTTCATAGCTATAGCCATCCTTTTCTCGCATTGCCTTCTAATAAAAGATAGCAATAGCCTAAATTAAGTTTAATTTGTGCACAACAGAATCGACACCAATAGCGATAATTAAACACTACTACATTTAGATTCTTATAGTATCCATTGAAGTTAGCGTTTAAACTGATGTAAAGTGAGTAAACTTCGATTGAAGATACTGCTTTGAACAAAGGGAAATAACGCTGGTTTATAAGTACTCGTTTAACCCACACCCTATTAGAGCTGTTATATCAATTAGGAAATGTAAGTGTCCGAGTGAACCTCAAATTGTGGTTCAGCAAAAAGGTTAATACACGATTGAGGACTTGTCTAAAGGCCCTGGG
The DNA here is from genome assembly GCA_916618015.1 of Xestia c-nigrum. NCBI lineage: Eukaryota > Metazoa > Arthropoda > Insecta > Lepidoptera > Noctuidae > Xestia > Xestia c-nigrum. The sequence continues at coordinate 11,463,927 of OU745255.1, read as the reverse complement.
AGATTACTCGACTTGTTTACAACAAAATCAATCGAATTAACTGTGCTCTTCACGAAGGTCCATTATACAATTTTATCTGTGAAGTATTAGGAGCACTAAACTCTATGGTTTTCAAAGGTCAATAAGTATCTGCATTAAGAGCAATTGGATCTATTGAAAAGATAGCTCAACTTGGCTTAACACCGTGAATAAACAGGAGTGCCCAATGAAGCACCCGCAATACTAACTTCAAAACCGTTTGGTTAATAAACTTAATGTTTGTGTAACTAACTGAGTACTAAGCTTTCAAGAGATATAAACCAAGAAGTTTAATCTTTACTGAACTAATGTTTACAGTCGAATTGATCCTGGTTGCATTTAATTTACAGTATAAGTTCTACATCTGAACATAAGTAAATGTACAATTAAACTACACAGACAAAAAAGATAAAATGTCAAAGGCATTTTTATGTCTTGTAGCTTTTACTTAATACAAGATTTGGGCTTATTCTTCAACTGGCGATTGTGAAACTCGCGAGTGCTCGCGAGTAGGCACCTTCCAATTTTAATTCATTTTTTTATCTTCTACTCACACGCACGTTATAAAGTACAGTCAAATAAAAATGGATTGAAACTAATATCTGAAAAAGATACAAAATACACCAACTTTGCTCGTTTAAAGATATTATTAGATTATACATTTTATAAGAAGTTGCCGAAAAATTCTGGAGTGGGCCGAAAAGTTCTGGAGTGGCGACCGTGAACCGGAAGACGATGCATTGGAAGACCTCCCACTAGGTGGACCGATGACCTGGTGAAGGTTGCGGGAACCGGTGGATGCGAGTCGCTCGGGACCGGTCAATGTGGCGACACTTGGGGGAGGCCTATATCCAGCAGTAGACGTCTTTCGGCTGAGATAAGGAAGTTTACGTAGCTGACATATTTTACGTCGGATTTACAAGGTCGCGCGAGTTGACGACAACAAAAAAAGTCGCGAGTTTCCCAGTCGCCAGTTGACGAATAAGCCAAGATTAGACGGGATAAATTCAATAAAAGTTGGGAAAGGTACCTATTACTTTAAAAGTCATTTTTCTAAATGTGAAGACATCCCTGAAATAGCATAGTTACTTATAAAAAAGGTCTAAAAATGTTTTCTGAAAGAGATAGCTGATTGCGATGAAACCGCTCCATTGTGCCCCCAGAGAGTAGGTCTTTAATTGATTGTATTCCCTTGAAACTGGCTCACAAATGAATCATTTACTTCTTTGCACTAGACATTTACATTAAAAAGATTTTTTCCTAAAAAGATTTTCGAACGGGGAATTTTTAACCATACTTTAGTTAATGTTGGGGTCGATTTGGTCATGAAAAGAGTTTTCATGCAAAATATTATCATAATCCACAGTTAATAAGTGACATTTAAGAAAAGTATGACATTTTTATTTATCAATCATTTATTTTGACATTTGTTTATTTATTATTCTGAATTGATTGTGTATTTTTACTTGTTAATTATAGTAGGTATAATTCAATAATGTTTCTAATTTAATTTTAATGTAAATTCTGACTTTTTTATAATTTTCGTTTGTATTTGTGTGACATTTGTATAATTTATGTGTTTGTATTTGTGTCTATCTATTTTTATTTTTGCTCTATATGGGTCTCGGACCTGAAACAAATGATTTTATTTTATTTATTATAATTATACAATACAAAACTCTAAACAAAATACAGCGTCAGTACCTACATGGTTATTTATTTAGCTCATTGCCCTTTTACAAATGAATTTGGGAAATAAAAACCAAATAAAGAAAACTCCTCAAAACCCACTGATGAAAACTGCTTTATTTAGTTTCCGAGAAAACATCACAATGTTTTTCCCCGTCGCTGTGTATACGGCAGAATCTGTATTTTTTGCTGGAACATCAAAGCTAGTAAAATTCAGAATGATGAATGAGCCGAAAGGACGACCCTCCGGCGAAAGACAGTCTCAAAACACAAAGATAAAGAAAAGCATGACCTGAATAAACTTAAAATCAACCTACTAGAAAAAAAAACGGCCAAGTGCGAGTCGGACTCGTGCACGAAGGGTTCCGTACCTTATCTATACAAAATTAAACAAAGCGTTAAAAAAAATACATTTGTTGTATGGGAGCCCCCCTTATATTTTGAAAGTGAATAAACAACTAAATTATCTGTGAATATTTCAAGCGTCTACCTGTTGTCGTTATTAATATCGAACAAAAAATGGTAAAAGAATAATTAGCCCGGTTAAGCAGAAGCCAGTCTTCTCAGACTGAACTGCGAGATGCCCTATCCAAAAAAAAAAAAAAAAAAAATGTAAAAGAATATTGTTTGTCGTATGGAAGCCCCCTTCAGTATTATTTTTATTCGGTTTTTAGTTTGTATTTGTTGTTATAGCGGCAACAGAAATACATCATCAGTGAAAATTGCAACTGTCTAGCTATCACGACTCATGAGTAACAGCCTGGTGACAGACAGACGGGCATTGAAATCTTAATAATAGAGTACCGTTTTTACCCTTTGGGTACGGTACCTTAAAAACAGTATATACATACAGAGTTATCTAATTTTATAATAACGTTATTACAAAATATTTTGAAAATGATAATTTCTTGTAGAATGCAGAAGGCAAATATTACAAATTCCAATATTGAACCTTCGTGACAAGCGTTCGGTTTCAATCTCATTAAATCTGGCTGGAGTTCTAATCCCGAACTTTCGACTCACTCAATATGAAGAAGCGTGACAAATCCATTTTGAAGCTCCCTTCGTTTCATCTTTGTCTAAATCATTTAGGGTTCTACTCAATTTAAACATTTTCGACATCCCTAGATAACAAACTCTAAAATTACGTTCAACATAAAAAAGAAATTCAATGCAAATTCAAATTATTTATTTGTGAGACATGGATACAATATAATAAGATTTATCGTCGTCGTCTGCAGAATCTCTCTAAAAGTTAAAATTTAACAAATAATTACTAAAAACCAATGTATAATAATAAACAGAAGAAAAGCGCCAACAGATCGTAAAATATTTAGTAGCTTGGGAACCCTTCGTCTGGTAGCGGCGGTTAAACCAAAAGGGATTAGACAAGATTTGTAGAAACGAAGCAACTGCCCCTCGAGCATTATAAATTAACTATTTGAAGACGAAATTTTCACGTAGAAACACAAACGTTACCCACACATACTAAAGAACTGACTTTTAATTTACTTGTAGCAGCGCCATGGGGCGATTATGTTTTGCTTTGGAGATAATTTGAAATACGCTGCTAAACCACTAAAATAGAATTAGGATTTTAACAATCTTGGGGATCCAGCCTGCGCTCACGGTCACCAGATTAAAACAGGCCAAGTTGGTTTCCTAACAGTCATAGAAAACAAACCATGTTTGATCTAAATCTAAATAATTACCGTCAGTAATGAGGATGGCAGTATTGTCAATACAGAAGTATTTTTCAAAGAAAAACTTGTCGCTGTTTGTTTGATGCAAGTTAAGCAATTAATGAATATTTAACTGCAACAAAAACAGCAATTAATGAATTCCTTAACTTTTTACTCTTTTGCCATTCCAATTACTTTGAGCTTAAGCTGCAGAAAATTGCAAGCGAATTGTACGTTAAAATAACTGCGTATTGAAAGTTTTCAATTTAATTATGGATGCAAATGAGAGCTCGACTCTACTTTCAATATTTATTAAAAATATTTAAATTGTATTAGGTACAGCAGATGTCTACTGCAATCACAAATATTTATGAGCAAATAACTGTGCACCAAAATGCCAGCACCGTTTTAAACGAAGTTCACTTTTAATATAGACCAAGTTTCACTCTGCAACCTCTTGTGAGGTAACATGAAATGACAATGAAGATGAAATTATAACGTGCTCTAGATTTTAGCCAGAAATTAACCAGTAGCTATAGCACTTTCTCAGAATATAGAACTACCTATTACTTAGGAAGTTTAATGTCCGGGGATAACCAGTAAACTGAGCTATATCACTACCATAGTCGACAAGATTAATATTTTCCGTAAGATTAACTGAATCTGAATGCAAATCAATGTGCAATGTGCACGTGCAGTGAATGGCAAAACTGTCTGATTATGCATTTATACTGATATACTTTATATTTTAAAGAATCTTTGTAATATCTGCTTCAATAGTTCATCTCAGAACAATAAAAGCAGGAAATCGCGTTCACCGTCGACAGTCTTTAAACTGGTAGATAAACACCTTAGTGATGTTCACCTACCTTCACCCCGTACAGACTTTTCAGCCTGAATTCTTGATGCGCTCGCGGTCACTCGCATACGGACGGTCGTGACAGCGAGAACAAAATACGGCTGTCGATCGACGCTGACGTCAGCGTCGCAGTATGGTTCAAACATAAAACACAATGTATACCCGTACTCGACCGACCGTGCGCGACTGACCATCAGCGCGACAAGAATACAGGCCCATTGATCTCGTCACGAGCCCGTCAACCAAGTATTCTGTACTTCATTAAAACTAAGTATCTCTACGCAGAAATCATTGCTGGTAATCGATCTCCCCGGTTACCGGAGCTTGAAGTGAAATGTGTCGTCTAAACATCCTGTGATGTTTGCCGGGCCGATGAATGATTCCAGTAAGTCTGAACCCTTGGACGCAAAGTTCACGGTTAGTTGGAACTGCTTGCGGCAGTGATGCGAACCCCAGTGGGTCGGGGATGGGAACAGGATGTAAAATTCCTCATCCTTCGTGAAAAAGGGAAGATCATATAGCTAGACACTGAATTCGCAGAATTAAATCTTTGAACGTGTTTTCAACAAAGAAAAATCTTACTTTACTTTTTATTTACCACTGTTCCTACGACTTAAAGATAAAAAAATAAAAGTGGTTTTGGCCATTCATCTCGTGAGAGAAGAGGACAGTAATGACGCTCTTCACTACATCACAAATGGGACGAAAAATACTTGCAAAGTACTTTGAGGCATAAAAATGTAACCAAGAAATGTGATGGACCTACTAAGGTCATACCTAGGTCGATGTTTATTTTCTAAAAGGTACTTTTTTTGAAAACTAATTAAAACTTACTTTGGAATTATATATACAAGAAACATTCAACTTTTTTCATACTCATGAATTTAACACCACTGTAACTTTCGGTATAGAGCTAAATTAGACCTCTCTAAAATGAAAATGGTACGCGACGATTGCAATTTTCTTGCGAACCGTAGAAACCACCACTGTCCTGTACGGCATGTTATTTGTGAATTCTGGTACAAACGACGCCCGTTTGCTGTTTGTATACCTATCAATCTCGTTAATGTCAAGTTGCATCTCATGTCACTGAACCGCAGCTTGACAAAGAGGTCCTTCCTCATGCTCTTAACATAAGGACCACTTATATAAGATGGAAATGACACCGTTCTCATGAAAGGGGTTTGAACCGGATTTTTTTCCGCCATTTTTTTTTTCGAAGTAACGGTCACGCATACGACCTATATTAATCGATAGCTGGTATCAATACAAACAAGTTTTGTGAAAGACAAAATGTTCTAAAGTGTCACGTTTCCAAGATATGAGCTATCAAAGTTAAAATCCAATCACTGATAGCAACTTCAGCACAACTTTCACTTGATCACACACGCATACAACGTGTATCAATTGATAGCTAGCATCAGCATCATCAAATCAAAGTTGTGCTGAAGATGCTCAATGAATTAACTTAAACTTTGATTTGATATCTCGGAAACGTGACTGGTCTCTTAAAAAACTTGTTTGTATTGATACCAGCTATCAATTTATATAGGTCCTACGCCTGGCTACTACTAAGAAAAAAAAAACAAAATGGCGGAAATAAATCCGGCCACGTTTCATACAAAAAAGTTCCAAGCCCTTTTTCATCGGTAATTTATAACATATTAGCCGGTATTGCCCTTTTATAGAAACCAGTTTTTTTTTTATTACCTTTGAAAAAAAAATATGAAGGGATGTTCGGTCCACCCTGTATTACGTTTCCGAGTAAACCTTGTCGCACATAATTAGTTCGCAATAATTACGTTAACGTCGCTGTTACTAAAATTAACCCAGCTGCAAACGTGCAAAAATGCTCTGCTCTTTGCTACATTAAAGTTATTTTGTAACGAAGTCATTAATTTGGCGGTACTGATTAAAGTTCCCCCGGCGTTACACGGACAAAGTTAGTACGATAAATTCTTCTCGTATTTTCCGGACACCCACCACGCCAAGGGGAAAATTGAAAAAGAGCGATTATATAGTGATTAATTTGTTCGATGATTCTGAAACACTTTTAACTTGGGAAATGGCCGACTGCGGCGAAGCCAAAAGGGTTATGATGTTAGCAGACTATGTATGTATGTATTTACGTACGTTCCTCTGTAGCGCCTTAATTATTTACCCGATTTTGTGATGATTAAGGTGTCAATCGAATCATTATAGCCCAGGTAACTTGAACCGACTTCAATAATAGGAGGAATCGATTTCACCTTGTAAACCCCTAATTTAATTACAGCATTATTTTGCAGTTCTCGGGTTTTCAGGGTTTCGTAGTCCTGACAAGGAACCCTTATACAGTAGTACATGCAGTTTCGACATGTCAATTTGTCCGTCCGAGGTTTTGCTCAGAGACTATTGGTACTAGAAAGCTGTAATTTTGTTGAGGTGTCTTTATCAATTTACGCCGACAAAATGGTAAAATAAGATTTTGGGAAAAAACTATTTTTAGGGTAGGTTGTGAAGTGTGAAGTGCGATGTTTTTTTTTGATTTTTTTCTATCGTGTGTATCGTTAAACAGGTCTTCTAAAATTATTTTTGGGGTTGCTAATACTATTTTTCGATGTAATGCTCTATTTACGAAATATTATAATATAAGATGGGTCTCAAATGAAAGGGATTGTTGAGAGTAACTCAAAAAATAATGTCACGTTCTAAATCCAATATGGCGGAACATCCAAGATTGCGGAATAGTTATTTTGTATGCACTTCTGCAATATGTTAGTTGTTGTATGTCAGACAATAATGATGACACTTCTTTCGAGGATCTTCCCTAAATAAGCCACTTATTGGACACTTGCCTCGCGGTAGACGGGTTTAGTGTATCAACAGACGGCGTAGGCATTTCATAACAGGGAGCACTTTAACCTCTAGTATCATCATCATCATGCTATAATGTTCCCACTGCTGGGACACGGCCTCCTCTCAATGAGAGGGAATGGGCTATTATCCACCACGCGGGCCCAGTGCGGATTAGTACATGACACAAGTATTCAAATGTTTGGTTCTAGGACATGCTGGTTTCCTTCACCGTTTTGAGAGCAGCAGTACAAGGAAGTAAATTTGACAGTCATTCTCGATAAAATGAGTTTTCGACTCCATAAAAACTCATTTTATCGATAACTGTCAAATTTATCTTATCGAGTCCTATCGATTCCTACGTACTTGTACTGCAGTACTGATGAAATAAATTACACGAAGTAATTCCGTTGTCTGGATTCGAACTCACGACTTACTATTCTGACGTGCATGCCACACGCCACCACTGGGCCACCGCTACTCTTGCACCTCTAGTATAGTTCAACATGAAAACGGTGCAGGATACGGGAGGTAAGTTTTTAACTGCTGGGCGGCCCCCCAGCAGTGAAAAAGTTATAAGTTGATTATGCTAAGATAAGATAAGATAAGATAAGATTCTTTTTTGTTTAAACATTGTAAACATAAAAGAGCATGCAAGATATTTTTTGTTGAAGTCCAAACATATCGAAACAACAAAGGACAATGATATAAAGACGAGACATTATGAGGAATTTAAAATTTCTGAACAAAAATATTTTTCTCATAACTTCTTCTTGTTTAAATCCGTGTACATTCAAAATATGGGTTTGGGAACCTATATATTCTGTAATCGAATTAAGTAAATACACACTACCTTAACAATATATTTGGTTTCCAAATAATTTGATATTACGTTTGTATGAAATTCGCATGCTCCGCAGGCCTCTTAAGTATCGGAGCAAAAATATTTCCGACGAATTAACGTTTGAACAGGTTTGTGAGGAAAACAATAACAATAAAAAATTACTTAATCTAAAAATTACTTATTAATTTTTTATTGTTTAAAACAAAACAAAATATAAATATACAGAAACAATACAAAAACCTCAATAGGTTTGTCTGGATGACGATCCACCTATAAACAAACTTAATACTAGACTATAACTAGAATAGGCACACGTAAAGTTTGTAATTTATCAACTTTTATTACTTCATAAAACAAAAATCTAATAATATGATGTCAAAATTCCATATTGATATAGATTTAGTACATATTAGTGTCAAGAAAAGATAAAATTAAAATTAACTCAAACAGAGGAATCAGTTTCGGCTAGAAATTCGGAGACACTATAATAATATGCATTTTGCGAAAGAAACCTTTTTCCATTCAGCTTCTACCAACATATTTAGGCAATTTGTAAGTTCTAAGATGTACTTTCCACAATATAGAACTGAATAAAATAGTTATTATGGCTGGAGAACTGTGCGTATATGTACGTATTTTATAGAATACCGATTAGCCAAACGTGAACCCACGTATAAATTTTCGGCCGCATTTGCTTTCTGGCATGGTTCGCACGAACGCTATCGCAATTTGTAAAAAATATATTGGGCAGTCGTCTATGTGTCCCCGAAGTCCCCATTGATCTTCTTTTTTTTCATTTATACATACATTTCATTTTTACGTGCCCTGTACGCCAAATGACACAAATATGTGAGGTGAAATTGTGGCTTCAAAAGGTTAAAACTGTAAAATTGTGAAATACCACAAAAGGAAACTAATCTAAGACTGCTGGGGAATATATTATTCTGACCACACAAACCTACATAATAAATGTTTGCCATATCCAATGCCGTTTGCATAATTTGGAACATAACAAGAATAGTTTAGCTGTTGTATTTGTGCGAGTCTGCATTGCAAATCTTGATTATTCGTTCCTCACGGTATTATTTCTTCCTAAAGCTGTTACGACTAATGGTATTTTAGCTAAAACAAATGGTAGTTAGTCGTAAACTCACAACTTGACTAACGGTCGTTTTCTATAACAAACTTACGGATAACTGTTAGTTAATATGCATACGTCTCGTAGCTATCGGTGTTTGTATAAACAAAGTTAGCCGGGAATATCCTATCCGCGTTACCTACCTGTCACTCGGAGGACTGTGATTTATAGAAAAAACAAAGAAAGCTTTTTTGACTGATGGAAAATCCTATTTTTCCGAAAACGGAACCGACTCTTAACTGTCAGATCCTGAATATTATTAATTTTCATTCCAGCTCGCAACCTAACTCCGATCTTCAAAGAATAAAAAAAAATTCTGCATGTAGCAGTGACGTGATCGAGCAGTAAACATCAATACTATTCGATTTTTACAATAAAGTCAAGAGGACACAGTAACTTCATCGCACCGCAATCAAATACAAATTAATAAAATATTATTTTTTTCAACAGACATGCTCCTATTGAAATGATAAGAAGAAATGAAAAGAGGAAGAGAGAAGGAGGGAACGATGTTTCTGCACATAGGTATATATATCCTCTTTTGCAAATCTCACAATTTAAGTAAGGTTTGCTTTAAAAAATCCCAATTCTGGATAATCCCAGAATAGTGGGATAAAAAGTATCCTACGTCCAAATCCTACCTGTGTGTCTTTCTTTGAAGTTCAACTAATAATGCTATTATCGATCACTCAGCTATTATGTCGTGATAACGTAACTTGTCGTTTTTCCATGGGACCATAATCGTAATCACGAATATTCAACGGCCCGATACAAAATTCCAATACCTACTCGACCTAATGCATGAGACAGCTGATTATTTTTTTACGATTACGATGGTGGTCCACTAGAGAAAGTGGTTCAGTTTGATGGTCTTGAATTTGAACAGGATTCAAAGCCACACCTTTTAATATTGATATTGATTTAATATTCTATAGGATTTTGGATTGATGCAGGACTGAAGGAGGAGGAACTTTGTAATGCAATACGGCCCGTCCAAATCTACAGTACTACAGTATTGAACACAGCTGTCATGTCATAGGATATTTTTTTTTTTGCTTCTGACATCAATTTGTTCTCTAATTTAATTCATCGTTATATTTATTTTTTATTTAATTTAATGTTTTTATTTTATATTGTTTGACATTTATTGATTTGATCTGACATTTTTATTATTTTTGTCATTGAATTAACTTTACTTAAAATTAATCAATCAGCCGGAAAACGTTTTGTATATTATTGTTTTGTATATGGATCAATGCCAGAATTAAATGGACTTTATGTTATTTTTTTTTTAAAATACGTTCTAAAGAATCGAGTCAACGCTCCGGTCACTCACGTTCACAACGTGATCATTGTTGTACACAGATTTAGCATCTCTTTGTTACTCAGTAATGGTGTTAAAAGGTCTGACAGCTTAATGGATAAGGAGTATGCCTCGTCACGATTGGGGAAAATAATAAACAGTGTATGTTGGAAAACAAAACTCTCCATCTTGCACGTCATGGCGGTATCGCATTTCATGAAATATACTTATATGTACAGTTTACAAACTAATGCTTCTAACTTGTCAGTTTTGATTGTACGAGTGTACGTAAAATTGTTGTAGCAAATAGGCTATTGTTCTCTCTTGAAAATTCAGGCACAAGGTAGACTCGATGGCATATTTACTTACCCCCGACAAATCTTTTTTTCTATTTTATCAAAGTAGTGGAAATATTGAACGTAATATCCTTTGATTTAAGCTTGTTTGCATAATTTTTTTCTTTCAGTTCCTCGCTGAAAGGCTCGTAAGTTTGTGAAGACTTGATTTATTAGTTTCTTTCTAGCTAAAACATTTCAGTGTTTGCCTGGTATGGGAGCGAATTTTCGTATAGTAATAAACTAGAATCAACTCTGCAAGGAATTGCTTATTCACTGCACTACAGAATAGCTATTAACTCGAGGAACACAATGACAGAAGGGAATTCATTTGTCCCCGGACCGCAGACGACATTGCTAAAAGCCCGAGCGACATCGCCATGCAAATTCCCAAATATAACACCTAGTACACTCTCAAATAAACTTACATAGAAATGCCATTTCCTACTGAATTGGATCCTGACAAAATAAGGAAAGAAAAATATATAAAGACAATTCCATGATATTGGTTTGAAAAATACAAATGGTCACCGTATTACAGTATCACTGGATTTCCCTTCTCATCTTGCTGTCGTTTTCCTCTACTTTTACCCTAAACATGAAGTTAACCCAGACCAATATCAAAATGAAAATCGTTGATGCCGCTTACACCAATTTGCCTCCATAATTTCAGTCCAATGTGCTTAGCGAATTGGTATTCATTTTTCGAGTGCGTGCCATTTGATATAATAACAGAAACTCTAACGGTCACGTGACCTAATATCATTTAATATACTTTTTGTTTATCTACACTAATATTATAAAGAGGAAAACTTTGTTTGTTTGGTTGTAATGAATAGGCTTAAAAACTACTGGACCGTTTTTAAAAATTCTTCCACCATTCGAAAGCTACATTATCCACGAGTAACATAGGATATATTTTATCCCCGTACTCCCACGGGAACGGGAATTACGCGTGTGAAACCGCGTGACGTCCGCTAGTGTAAAATATTTGTGTCATGAATGTCACGAGACTATGATTTAAATTTTTATTTTTTTCCGCGCTTTGCTTTCGCCAGATTCAAGGAGAGGCAAAGGTATGAAGCCGTTATGCAGCCTAATATAAAAAATAAATTTTAATTTTGTTTTTTTTAATTTAGAACACAAATACATGTTACTTAATTTGTTTATAAAAGTAAATATTAGTTGTAAATAATCATGTTTATCACCGATATTGAATTTATAAACAGAATTTGAATATTCAAAAAATGTTATAAAGAAAGACGTACTTAAATCGCTTTTCCGAAATAAAAAAAAACATTCACCTCTGACTATAGAGTCAGAGGTAAATGTTTTTTTTTTTAATTATGCAATGAACCAATTTCAGTTTATGTAATTTTATATGGCTTAATTAACATTTCCTATAATGCACTTTTAAACTAATATTTAGTTAGTATAATATATAAAATCTTTGATTGGACTATCTAAAACCTACTACTTTCCTTTTCTCCCAGACTGTCTCGAGTGCCATATCCCCTCTATTATTTGTTAATCATCTGGGTTAGGTTAGGTTAGAACAGTGACCATTAGCTCGCGAAGGCGAGCGAGCAAAGCGAGCGTGCCGCGGCAGCGGCCGCCGAGTGCTTTATCCCGTCTCTATTGTTGGTTAATCATCTGGGTTAGGTTAGGTTAGAACAGTGACCATTAGCGCACATTACTTATTCATTACAGAATTTTGGCTGAAAATGAGTAAATGAAAATTATGTCAAATTAAAGTTAGGTCTAATGAAAGTTAGGTCAACTAAACGTTATATTAAAACAGCATTATACAAATTGAAAATTATTTAAAATGAACGTTATACTAATATACAGGGTCTAAACCACCTCATCACAAAGCCGTTAACCAAGCATTCTGTACATCAAACTAAGTAACTTTACACAAATTATTGCTGGGAAAAAACTTTTTTTTTTTGAGGTTACAAATCATGATTTGTAGTAGAACTCAATGTAACGCACTCAAAACATTGTGCTGATGGATGGACTGAATAGTACGGGGGTCGTGGAGGTATTAAAAGTCAAAATCTTCCAAAAAAAACTTGTATTTCAAAAAAAAACTTGTCAAAAAGTTGTAACTTTGATCCCCCATATCTCCGTAACTAGAAGGTTCCCAGGTATGTTGTACAACAAAATAATCATGTTTATCACCGATATTGAATTTATAAACGGAATTTGACTATTCGAAAAATGTTATAAAGAAAGACGTACTTAAATCGCTTTTTAACCGACTTCTAAAAAAGGAGGAGGTTCTCAATTCGGATGTTTCAATTTTTTTTTTTTTTTTTTTATGTTTGTTCGGGCATATCCCCGTCGCTTGCCAACCGATTTGGAAAATTCTTTTTTTGTTGGAAAGGGTATTCTTTCCAAATGGTCCCATAGCCACCAAATCAGGATCTGATGATGGAATCTTGGCAAAATCGAGGGAACTCTTCAAATTTTATATGAAAACGTGTTGCGATTTTGGTATTTTCTACAACAAGTGAAGCATTTGCGTTTGATAAGAACCATTCTACCATCAGATCTGATGATGAAGCCAAGAGTCACGGAACTCCATAATGAAACAATGTACCATAGTCGTGTTTGGGCTTGTTGTAATTGTAACGGTATGCACTTTCCATGTATCAAGCACATGTGAAACACTAAAAAGTGAAAAATAAAAACTTTTTTTCAAAAAATAAAACCGACTTCAAAAAAAACAAAAAAGTGAAAAATAACTTTAGCTTCTGAAGTCGGTGACAAAAAAAACTAAAGCAATCAAACAAAGGTCACCGACTTCAGAAGCTAAAGTTATTTTTCACTTTTTTGTTTTTTTTTAAGTCGGTTTTATTTTTTGAAAAAAAGTTTTTATTTTCCGAAATAAAAACAAACATTCACCTCTGACTATAGAGTCAGAGGTAAATGTTTTTTTTTTAATTATGCAATGAACCAAATTGGACTAAGTATATGTATCAACTAGCTGACCCGCGCAACTTCGTCTGCGTCACGTAACAGAAAGAGAGGGTTTACAGAGAGTGGGTCGTAAGCACCTATAATACAATTTTCAAAGAGCACATCACACACATCCTTCCGCATAATGAAAATGCGCGCCCGGTACATGATCATTATTTTGATGCGGAGTTATTTAAAACGGTGTATCTTAGGAGATAAGTATGCATTGAAATCAATATACGTGCAATACGAAACGCGTCTATCAATTCTGTTAATATTGTTGATAGCAAAATTTGAAGTAGATTGGATCAAGGAATCACGTTTTCCCATACAAACTTTGCCCCCTCTTTTCACCCCCCTATGGGTATAATTTCAGAAAATCCTTTCTTATCGTATGTCTACGTCATATAATAAATTCACCCTCCAGGTTTCAGGTTTCTACAATATGCGGTTTAGGCTGTGCGTTGATCCGATCCATCAGACAGTCCTTCAGGACAAAGCATTTTTTATTTGTAGATAGTAGGATTTGTACTCGTTTGTACTTGTAACTTTTCCGGCTTTATGTCTGATGTACATTCGTATAGTCTACATTTTCTTCGTAGTATTATTTTATTTGTAAATACAGGGTGGAAACGATTAATGGGGCAGAAAGGGGAACTTCCTTAACCGTTGAGTATTAGAAACAGGATCGATTGGTATCAAAAAATGTTTTGTGTAAAATAGCAATTTTCTTGCTAACTGTACTTTTATTTAATCTGTGAATGGGGATCTAAATTTCACGAAAACTCACGGATGGTTTCCTAAGACCATTTTCATGTAGCCCATTTTCATGTAACTGCAGCCGTTAAGGTTTATCATTATTGGCATCAAAGAAATTGTTTTATGTAAAAATGGAAATTTTCTTGCTAACTGCACTTTATTTTTTAATTAAATCTGTGAATGGGGATCAAAATTTAGCGTGAAATTTATGGATTGTTTCTAAGACCATTTTCATGTAGCTGTAGCTCCTCTTACTGCCCGATTTTCTTGAGTCCCGCTATTTTGGGCGTATTCACTTCAAAAATCAAATTTCAAGAAAATTGTGAAATTATATTTACCTGTATTGGATTTGAAGTATTTACAGCAACTTTTAAAGTTTTACACTTAATTGGATTTTGTTCTATAGGTGTATGAAGTTAATTAATTTTAAACACAAAACCCTCTTGTTTACGTCTCTGGATAAAATTTTATAAAAAAGCTGAAAGAGGTATTTCTTTATTTTTTAAAATAAGTATTTACTCTGAGTTTCATGATTCTAGAACAATCTAAAATTTTTTTTTATACAAACTTTACCCCCCCTTTTCACCCCCCCCTTTCCAACATTTTCCATAATTTCTATAGCCTAAATGTTATTCTGAGTATATTTAAATAGATTAGTGAAGTTTTCATCCAAATCCGTCCAGCAGTTTTGACGTGATGCGCGGTCAAACAAACAAACAAACAGACAAACAAACAAACAAACACGAATTTTAAAAATGGTTTTAATACGTTCAGTTACTTATTTTAAGTCACCCTGATCGGTTTTTTTTTTAAATCTTCAATGTACAGATTTTTTGGTCTCAACAATTTTATTATATGTATAGATTATATGTGGCAATTTAACTTTCTGGACATGTGTGGAAAAAGCATGGAAAATGCACGCGTGTGAAATACACTGCATTTTGAACCTAATCATACTGCGAAAAGAACCAGTTTTTGAGGAAGTGTATTGAAAAAATATATATATATATATATATATATATATATGTCACCGTAAAATTGTCAAATACGTTATTATTTTATTATATTGTAATATCGCTAGCGATATTGTGAAATCTCGAAATATTGTCAAATGAACATAATGCTTACAACAAAACGCATTATTTTTCGTGATATGCATGCGATGGTAGTCAACTTACGCGGTGTGGAGGGAAGGAGGGGTCCCCCTTGCCCAGTGGTACAACTCTCATGAAAAGATATTGTACCATTCCTGAGAAATACTGATTCTTATAACCTAAACTTAAAACACTTTATATTCCCGTAAATAGCGAAGTCGACGGAGCCCCGCTACGCGGGGCCCCTATTTCCGAGTACAGGGTTTAAAGGAACCTAACTAACCTAACGGGGGTGTGCCCCAAGTCCCGATTACTTCGAGACTTTACAATATCGCTAGAGAGAAACACGTTATATTGTAATATAACGTATTTGACAATTTTACGGTGACATATACATATATACTAGCTGACCCGCGCAACTTCGTGTGCGAGTAAGGGTTAGAGAAAGTGTGAGTCAACCTTAAAAAAAAGACATATGCGGACTTTTTTTTAATGCTTAAGAGGAACAATTCCTTCGTACGTGATTGCTGTGTAACTTTAACCGCGTCATGCAGTGCTTGCAACGGAAGCAAAGAAAAGGAATAAATCTTTGTTTTTGGGAATTTTTTGATTGATGCTCCGCGCCTATTGGTGATGTTAGCCTTCCTTGATGAACGGGCTGTCCAACACTAAAATATGTTTTTAACTCGAACCACCATTTCCTGAAATTAGCGCACTCAACCAAAATAACAAATTCTTCAGCTTTATAAAATTTGCGTGTAGATTCAAGTAGGTAACAATTTAATATCTCGGAAATCTTTGCATTAATCGCTCATATATAGGTACTACTAATTGTTTTCCAAATAAGGGCTTCCCTCGGAAGGTTGCCCATGCAGGCTCTTTGGATACGGCTGCACACAGTGTAATTTTTTTCAAATTTAACTCTACGTCCGATGAGGCCGTGTCTTAAAAGTGCATAACCTCTAAAGCAGGCTCGTCCAACATACGGCCCCCGGGCCACCTACCGGCCCGCATAGGTGTTTCATCCGGCCCGCGATCTAGATAAACTTTATAAAACATCAATAAATATTGCGCGAACATTGTTTAAAAATGTCCCTGAGTCAGTTATCCGGCCGGTCCGGTTAACTCCGGCGAACCTTGTTTTATTTCAAACTAGCTGTACCCGGCATGCGTTGCAATGCATTTTTTCCTACCTACCTACTACCTACCTACCTACCTGTCTACTTCTCACCGTTTAAACCTTCCCTGGACTACGACAAACATTTTAAAACCAAAATCAGCTCAATCGGCCCAGCCGTTCTCGAGTTTTAATCAGACTAACGAACAACAATTCATTTTTATTTATATAGATTTAGAGGCTTGCATGTCTTTTAGCCCGCTACGGTTACAAAAATACTAAACTTGGCCCACCACAAAGTTATGTTGGACACCCCTGCTCTAAAGCTTTGAAACCTTCAAATATAATACGGTGACTTTCGAGACATTCCAATTTTAGAATAGAATAGAATAGAATAATCATTTATTCGCTAATGGACAGCACAACACAAAGAGCAGCACATACATATAGATTATAACAACAAACAACTTAACAATTAAATTAAAACAGCTCAACTGCGCTGAACATGCCCATAACGAAAGGGTAGCCAACTCAGCATATGCTGGGTGTAAAACACTCAGCGCTGGTTTTCAGTAGGCCCCCGCAGTGACACACGGATGAGGGTAGTAGGTGGTAAATAAATAATGTTATTATATTAAATGGGCATTTATAAGTGTACGTAATAAAACTAATAAATAAATAGTATACAATAAATGTTTTTGTCACAGAGAAAACCTAACTTTATATTGGTAATAATAAAACACGAAGATACCTGCTAAATAATAAGTACTTATCCGAAAACGAAACACAGTTTATGACATTTCGCACTTCGTGCCGGCCGATGCCGCAACGACCTACGCATTTTTAAATTGCAAAACCGCAATGATATTTCATTGAGAGTGAGACTACGGCCTAGTTAATATTACCTATTGAGCTAAACAAAACAAAACAATTGCTTCCCAGAAAGTGTACAGTGCCCGTAGACGAATATTGCTGAGCATTGAGTTCAAAAACAAAATTAGTTATTACAATGGAATTTGGAATTACAATGGACGTCGGAGCAAAAATTTTAGAGTATTAGCACCAAGGTTTTATGTGAGTTCAATCTTTTTGAATAAATCGGATTGAGTTTTCAAACGTGTCAATATAAAATGTAGTTTAAATCATAAGCTCTGAGTATTGATATCAACTTCGAAGCAAGTCAGCGCCATGGCCAAAATAATTGTTTACCCTTTTATAACCCCGTTAGGGGTTCATTTCAATAAAATACGAAACTCGTCTTCCATCAATTCTGTTAAAAAGGTTTATGCAAAATTTCAAGTAGATTGGACCAAGGAATCACGTCTCTTACAAACTTTGCCCCTCTTTTTTACCCCCTTAGGGGTTCAATCTTCCGGGGTTGCGGGCCTGTTCGAAAGAGATACCGCGGCCCCGGAATGTAAAAGGCGAGGAAGGAACATGGATGGTTTTTAGTCAGTAAGAGTCTGTCACTCCCTCCCGCTCCGCCCAGAGTGGGGGGGGGTCATTTGATGATTTCCCATCCTTAAAAAAAAAAAAAAAAAAAAAAGGGGTTCAATCTTGGAAAATTCTTCTATACTGGATGCCTACATCTACATCATATTAAGAACACACCCTGATAGTTTCAGGTCTCTACGATCAGCGGTTTAGGCTATGTGTCGATCCATGAGTCACTAAAGCTAAATCGTTGGCCATTAAATCGCAATTTTGTGCGTATTCAATATTCACCTCGAAAATCAAATTTCAAGGAAACTAAGAAATTATATTTATCTGTATTAGATTTGAAGTATATGTAGCCACTTTTAAAGGTTTACATTGAATTCGATTTTATTCTAAAGGGTGTAAAACACCTCTTCACGAACCCGAAAGGCACTTGTTGTCCTCATCATTGCGATAATTTTTTAGTTCTTCATCATACATGGGAACCTTCTAACTAAGGAGATATGGGGGGTCAAAGTTACAACTTTTTGACAAGGTTTTTTTTAAATACAAGTTTTTTTTGTAAGGGTTTGAATTGTAACACCTCCACGACCCCTGTCCTATTCAATTCATCCGTCAGCACAATGTTTTAAATGCGTTACAATGAGTTCTACCACAAAACATGATTTATAACCTCAAAAAAAAAAGTTGTTTCCCAGGCCTTAAATTTTGTGTAAAGTTACTTAGTTAGATGTACAGAATGTTTGGTTAACGGCTTTGTGATGAGGTGGTTTACACCCTGTATAGGTGTATGAAGTTAATTAATTTTAAACACAAAACCCTCTTTTTTACGTCTCTGGAAAAATGCTAAAACAGGTGTTTCTTTATTTTTAGTAATAAGTATTTACTCTGAGTTTCATGATTCTAGAACAATCACAATAAATTTTTTCATACAATCTTTACCCCCCCCCTTTTCACCCCTTTTTTCAACATTTGCCATAATTTCTATTGCCTAAATGTTATTCTGAGTTTATTTTAATAGTTTTGTGAAGTTTTCATCAAAATCCGTCCAGCAGTTTTTATGTGATGCGCGGTCAAATAAACAAACAAACAAACAAAAATTTTAAAAATGGTTTTAATATGTTCAGTTACTTATTTTAAGACACCCTGGTCGGGTTTTTTTTTTAATCCTCAATGTACAGATTTTTTGGTCTCAACGATTTTATTATATGTATAGATATAGATATGACTGTATAACGGCTTCATACCTTTGCCTGTCCTTCAACCTGGCGAAAGCAAAGCTCGGAAAAAAAAATTAAATCACAGTCTCGTGACACAAATATTTTACATTATTTTACTTTATTTCTTCAAAAGTGTATTGAAAAACGTCGTTTGATACACGTGGACATTTGTTATTGCAGTTCTCGGCAAAAACACCCTCGCCTTACGGCTCGTGTGTTAACACCGCCTTGAACTACAATAACAAACTTTCTCCACTTGTATCAAAATGTACTATTATCAAAGTCCATGTCCAGCGGATGTCTGTGGTCTGAATTGATGAAAGAGAGACATTTAACTGACCAAATCGTGTCCTCAGTTTAAATCATACGCCGGTCTCATCAAAATATTACTCGTTGTAAAATATAGCTAAGCTCCGCTAATAGCAGACTTGTTTGTTTGTCGAGTTTTGCCCGCTGCAATGTATTCTTTGACCCTTTCAGCGACTGTTCGCTTCGTTTGGCCTATGTAGGAACGCCCGCAGCTGCAATCGATCTTGTTAACACCAGGAACCTGGAATGGTACTACATCCTTTGGTGTACGCTGTACATACGCAGACGCTTGTTTTATAATGTGCTCTATAATGTTTTTTAATGTGTTCTGATCTTGAAAGTTTAAAAAATCATAAACCCTTCATTCTTTATATTGAATAGTATGAGACTATGCCCACTAGTACGGTGTAGTGAGCAGACTTCTTTAATTGATTATGTCAAGTCAGCTGAAACTTCAATTTTACATACAAAGATTACTTTAATTTATGCCGAGTAGGTATGCGAAATCGAGTGTTTTCTAATTCAGTGGCTGTTGGCTCGAATTGTGCATCGATTTACACAAGCAACTGGGACCCGATGTTCTTTTCGAATGTAGCTTTTAATAATAAATACTCGCATCTTTTCATACTGCATTTTCAGAACGTGCCAGTGAAGAAAATGGAAGCAATTTTTAAAAACTGTACTTTTCTTGCGAGAAAATAGTTATCGCATAAATAACATGAAAGAAATCTATTAATTAGCAGGTAATGGACTTTCTGATAAATAATTGATTGCAAGCCGTGGAGAGAACTTTGATTTAAAAGTAGTTTACTTTTTCCAATCATATTTTCAAGTTGTTCTCTTTATGTCGATGTCGCCCAGTGAACCAGAAAAAGTCATCTATTGTGAGTTATGACTAATGGACTAACTGACTGCAAATTGGAATAGCAGTTATCTACAAGGCATACGTATGTTTTCTTCCGTAGTCTTTGGAAATGTGAATCTATAATCATAAGTCACGTTAAAAAAAACAATCATAATTAACAGTGCCTTCTCATCCGCGACAAAGTTTTGGATGGATGCCCGTTCATCCCACACCTAGACGCCCACAGAAAATAATCTGACACAGATGCCTAGAAGACACCTAATTACGATCGTATTAAATACCAGTTCAATAGGTAGTAACTAACCAATTTATTGGTAAAAATATTCTTACTTAGATAAATAAAGCTCTTCGTAAAGATAATTACGCAGATATAATAAATACTTTCAGACTCTTAATGACATTAGCACTGAAATGAATGTTAACATCGGATATTCTATATCTGAATCTCGTCCCAACATCTCTCCGTTCTCGCGATCAGGATACTGATCTACATCGTATAATGGTCCGTTACCATATGTATTTACTTGTAGCGACCGATAATTCCCGGGATTTCTTCCTCAGCATCTGGGTTAATTTGCTTCTTCCATTTCATTTGATACTCAGCTTACGCTCAACCTTATATAATACCTGCTTAGCATTTGATTAAATCACTGCATACGAGAACTCCAGCTGTTTCATACAGTTCCATATGAATAAATGCATGTCACTTCAATATAAAAATTGTATCAGTTTAATTAAAACTTGTTGGAATGCTGTTAGTAAGTATTGAACAAATTGAAAATGCGATATTAAAAAAATGACGAGTTCCGGGTCATACGGAAAACAAATTGCTGCAAACTTTTCATCAAATATTTACGTTGACCTACAATGTTTGGATACAGCAGACGCATACAGTAACAGTAGGTACAGATACAGGCCAAAAATAATAATAAAATATACTGTTATTGTGTCACTGCAGGGTACATAAACCTTTCGTAGAAAATAACCAAGCATTTGTTATTGCGCATATGTGTGTTTAGACAAAACGTCATTCTTCACAAGGTTTCCTTCAACACCTTCGTTGGTTTAGTCTTTGTAAGTTGGATTTTTTAAATTTAATATCTCAGTAGGAGCTCGGAGAGCCGGTAGGTATGGTTGCGCCTAAGACAAGGAGTCGTCCATTAATCACAGGATGTAAGGTCGAGCGAGATGACGACAAAAAATAATATTAAAACTGAAAGTTGCCACCTCGCGCGGACCCGCGAGTTTCACTGTCTCCAGTCGACGAATGACCCTGTTTTTTAGCAACTTTTTTACCACTTCGCCCTACCGTGTGATGATGCGTGGTGAGGTTTTAGACTACCCCTAGCCCCTACCCAAAATCACGTGTATTTTTTTGATACAAAGTAGGTATCCTAAAAAAAACAGAATACGAGTATTACAGAACATGACAATTTAGAAACCGCAGTCGTCAGCTCATTACAACTCGCCGCCCTCCCCCTAGCGATATTTCGAAACCGCTCCCTCCCCTTTCGAACCTCACGTAATGAAAGGACGACCCCCAAGACTCGTAAACATAACTACCGAAAACTGGGAACATGTAATTCCCCGAAAGGTCAGATTGCATTGCTCAGTCCTCTGCCACACCCTCCAGAGATTACAGACATGATGTTATGTATTCCTTCAACGTGACTTAAACCAATATTCCCCAAGCAAATCTTTAATCGTTTCAAGCGATATTGCTTTAGTTCACTCGTCCAATTGCACGACTGTATTCAGGGATTTTCGTCAACAAAAATTGAATCTTCTTACAAAGAAGGAAAGTTTTCTCGCTGTGGGTCGTTGATCTGTTACTTTACTACAGCTGCACTTTTATGGTCTAATATAAATCTGAACTGAATATTTGTTGGAACTCCAGTGATGTAAAATTTTATTCTACCGACATTTCATCAACTTCACTTTGCTAATTTCATGTTGTAAGGAAAAACAATCTACAAACCCAAGTCATAGTTAGGTATACAGGGTGATTGGTAATTGGGTGCAAGCCTTGAAATGGGGAATACTAGTATTCCCTTTACATTTATTTAGAGAAACCTGCCTCGTAATACAAGAAAACTTTCAGAAGATGTCTTTTAAGGTGCCTATTTTACAAAGGCAGAGTACTGTTTTGACAAATTGGTTTTCAAAATCAAAATCAAAATCAAAACATTTATTTCAAGTAGGCCAGTTACAGGCACTTTTGAATTGTCGAAACAAAATGAACATTTAAAGTAGCTACAGTCCCAGTCACAAGACATAAAAACTGTGAAAGTACTGTAGTTGCCCATTCCCTAACGTAGATCTCTATGGAGAAGAACGGGCAAGAAACTCCATGGACATATAAGGTTATGGGTGAAAACTAAAACGAACAAACGCTTTTATAGAGTTTATTTTCACTGTTTAACCACTAGGAAGATTATAGGTCCTATCACTATCAACTCGAGAACACAACTGAACTCTATTTGTAGTCTCCACAGTGAATATTTTAAATTATAAAGATGGCGATCGGATACGGATGTATTAAAATATATATCGGGGCTTCAACCGGAAGTTGAATAATAAATCATAATATTAACCAAATAAAGATTAATTTTTGTAAATTAAATAAGAAAATCAACACGCCCCCTCAAAAATTAATCACCATTAAAATCAATACAAGTAAACATGAAGTTATGTACTTATCATTCAATAGAAACTTATACCCTTCCTAGTGTTTGCTGGGAGTATACATATTGGTCCAACATTCGTTGCGTAGGATTAGGGAAAACCCAGAAAAACCTAATCAGACCAATGCACTTTTATGACAATAATTAAATAAAGATAATCATTATTGAAACATAATTAAATAACAATCTTATTCTAAACCCATTTTTCTTCTCATGGCCTGAAACGTGATTGCAGGCAATGGTTTTGTTAAAGCATCAGCGAGTTGTTGACCTGTGGGGATATAATTTAACTTTATTACATTTTTCTCAATTTGTTCCCTGGAAAAATGATATTTAATGTCAATGTGTTTTGATCGCTTATGGTTTGTTGGGTTATTTGCAATACTTATACAGCCGTTGTTATCTTCATAAATAATTATAGGTTTATCAATATTAATATGAATGCTAATTGCCAGTGATTTAAGCCATAAAGCTTCCCTAACACCTTCGTACAAAGCCATATATTCAGCCTCAGTAGATGAGGCAGCTACTGACATTTGTTTCTTTGTACACCATGTTATTGTACAGTGATCAAATAACTTAAACAAATATCCTGTTGTACTTTTTCTATCTGTAGTATCATTTCCACCCCAATCTGAGTCTACCTACATACCCACATAAAATATTACTATAGGCACTTCTTTTATAACATAATTTTAAATTGATTGTACCTTTCAAGTATCTTAACACCCTTTTAAGACATTGCCACAATTCTTTGTTATTTTTATTGGTATATCTACTGAGTATATTAATACTTGTGCTTAAGTCAGGACGAGTGCAAAGCATGATGTACATTAAACAACCAATAACATTTCGACATGGAGCATTATAACTCTCTTCACAGTTTAATGCCTTATTATTATTATTATTATTATTATTAATTAAGTTTGCTTTCCAAAGGTGTATTGACAGGATTGCAATCTTGCATACTGAATTTACCGAGAACCGAGTTTATGTAAGCACTCTGATCTAACATTACCGTATCATTGTTTCTACTAATTTTAATACCTAAAAATAGTTTAATTTCTTTTAAATCTGACATTTCAAATCTACTCATTAAATACCTTTTGAAATTGTTCATCGTCTCAATTTCAGCGCATGCTATTACCAAATCGTCGACATAAAGTACCACATAAATGTTTTTAAGCACGTCACCATTGTTCAATACATAGATGCATCTATCAACTGATGAATTTTGAAAACCTTTTTCTTTAAGCGATTGTTCAAATACTTCAAACCAGCATCGAGCTGCTTGTTTCAGTCCGTATAAAGCTTTATTTAATTTACACACATAATTATTTTGATTGTTTATACCCTCAGGAACATTCATATAAATTTCCTCTTTTAACTCGCCATTTAAAAATGCGGTTTTTACGTCCATGTGATGAACCAGTAAATTAAATTGATTTGCAAAGCAGATTATAAGTCGGAAACTAGCTATTCTTGCAACAGGTGCAAATGTCTCGTTGTAATCCGTAAGATATTCTTGGCTAAAACCCCTAGCAACAAGACAAGCCTTGTATCTTAAAGGTTTTCCAAATTTATCGTTTTTTATCGTAAAAATCCATTTACAATCTACAATATTTTTATCTTTGGGTTGTGGTACTAAAGTCCATGTTTTGTTTACTAAAAGAGAATTAATTTCATCTCTAATTGCACTTTCCCATTCGGATCTGTCATCTCTAGTAGCAATTTCTTTATATGAACTCGGTACTTTGCACATAATTGCATGAGCGCACAGGAGAAAATCATTATTTTCATCGATTTCGTGATACGAAATAGGGGGTCGATTTTTGAGCCTATCACTCCGCCGAAGCTGCGAATTGTCCTCTTTATTTTCATTACATTGATCAAGTAATTGCTCAGACTCTACAATATCATGGTTCACTTTGCGAATTTTACTAGGTGTGGGGGAATTTTAGGTGACTCTTCAAAGAAACTTCAAAAATGCTGATAAATAGTCAAACCATGTATTGCCTTGATGGCGAACAAAAATGGAAGAAAAAATGACACGAAATTACATAAAATCCTTACATCTAATTACTAACTAATAAGTACGCAACGTTGATTCTTGCTCATTCCAAACGAGCAGGCGTTAGCTCGAACATGCCCCCGGACGTTGGAAGCAGCAGAGGCGCTTTCAACCAAGCGCAGAATCAACGGGCAGCGGGCAAATCCTATTGAAGGCTCTTCTGACTACTCCTGTAGATGTTTTGACGTCTGCCACACGAGCGATTCCATCCGACCCCGGATGAACGGCGACGACTCTCCCCAATCTCCATTTAAGAGGCGGAAGATGGTCCTCCTTTATGACGACCAAGGAACCCAACTTGAGCATATCTTTGCTGGTATGCCACTTGGTTCTTTGCTGCAGCTCGGACACAAATTCCTTGCTCCAACGAGCCCAAAAATGCTGTCGTAGCTGCTCGATTCGTTGGAAACGAGATAATGAAGCAGTGGAGTGGTTCTGTAGATCTTTCACCGGGGGTGACGTCAGCGGTCGACCAACAAGAAAATGACCCGGAGTCAGTGGTGTGCAATCTGCTGGATCGGATGATAGTGGCGTCAGTGGACGTGAATTTAATATCGCCTCAATCTGGACTAACGTGGTGTTAAGTTCTTCAAATGTTAAGTGACAATTTCCCAACACTCGCCTGAGATGATATTTAGTTGATTTTACACCCGCTTCCCAGAGTCCGCCAAAATGAGGAGTATACGCGGGTATAAAATGAAATTTAATTCCGTCATTAGCCAATTGCTCGCCCAAAGAATTGCAATTAGATTTCAGAAAATTCGAAAGTTCGTTGCAGGCACCAACGAAAGAGGTACCGTTGTCGGAGTAGATGTTACTGGGTTTTCCCCGTCGCGAGATAAATCTGAATAATGCTAATAAATACTTGTTGCTGGTTAAGTCACTCACCAGCTCTAAGTGAATAGCCTTGGTGGTAAAGCACACAAAAATGGCTATGTACACTTTTACCAGCCTACATCCCCGACCCTGCCTACTAGCAGCCATGATGGGACCAGCATAATCCACACCAGTGCTTTCAAAAGGATAACCACCTGGAAGGAGACGCTGCTGAGGTAAATTACCCATTAAAGGAGCAACTGTTCTACCCGACATGCGACAACAACGCACGCAATTACGATAGCAACTCTTTGCTAGGCTTCGTC
Organism: Xestia c-nigrum; assembly: GCA_916618015.1. NCBI lineage: Eukaryota > Metazoa > Arthropoda > Insecta > Lepidoptera > Noctuidae > Xestia > Xestia c-nigrum. Next base: position 11,437,562 of record OU745255.1, on the reverse strand, counting down.
CGCCTATAGGCCAGTATGAATCTCTAATTGAAGCTAGCAATAATTGAGGGCCTGCATGCATAAGCTTTACATGTTCAAATTCGAATAATAATTTCGTAAATTTATGAGTGGACTGTAAAAGAATAGGGTGCTTTTTATCAAAAGAAAAGGTTGAATTGGCCAAGCGTCCTCCGACACGCATAATTTTATTTACATCTAAAAATACGTTAAATTTTATAAGGGCGCTTTTATGAGGCAACTTCTGATTACTAATGAGTAATTTGTACTCCGGAAATGATTCAAATTGACTTCTAATTATTATAAAATTTAAGGCATCTTGCAACTCGACTTGTGATAGAAAACGAGACGAAGGAAGCTTCCTACACAATTTTATGAATCTTAAAACTGTTGCTACACTACGGACTAATCTTAAATAACTAGAAAAACGATTAAAATCGATGATTGTATCACATTGGTTACTAAAACTAACACTGGCACTCAATAAAGCTTGAGGTCGAGTTTCAGGCAGCTTGTCTGACTCTAAGGATTTATGTTGAGACGGCCAGTGAGACTGGACTTGCTTCAAAAAACTGGGACCACTCCACCACAAGTCCAAAGATTTCAGAATACTAATATCCACGCCTCGTGATATTAGGTCTGCAGGGTTCTTGGTAGTTGGGATGTGTCGCCAAGTACAGTGCCCTGTCTTGTCTAAAACTTCAGCAACGCGATTGCGCACAAATGGCTGAAGCTTAGAAGGTAGCATCTGCAACCAGCCCAACACAATGGTGGAGTCAGTCCAGCAATAAACATGACTAAAATTAAGCCTCATTGAGCTCACAACCTTCTCGCATAAACGAGCTCCGACTACTGCGCCACACAATTCCAACCTTGGAATGGTGGTCGGTTTAATCGGCGCCACTCGACTTTTAGCAGCTAAGAGACAAACCGTGTACTCACCCTCATCATTGGTACTACGTATATAGACGCACGCACCATACGCACGCTCTGATGCGTCTGTGAATACATGTAGTTCCGGTATATTATGTGCATCGCATATAACGTGTCGTGGAACTCGATAGTTATTGATAAGCGGTAATGCTTTGACAATAGCATTCCAACTAGCATTAAGTGGTGGGGATAATGGCTCATCCCACGAGAGCTTATCTAACCACATTTGTTGTAGAAACATTTTCATTGTGACTACGCAAGGAGATAAAAGTCCTAGGGGGTCAAAAATACGTGCTATGACAGAAAGTACATCACGCTTTGTAACAGAATCCTTAGAAGGTAACGTTAAACTTGAAAACCCAAATTCGTCGGAACTAGAATACCAGTTAAGCCCTAATAACTTGTCAGGTTCATTTGACCCCATTTCTAAATCTAACGACGACTGAGAAGCTCCGGAGAGTAAACTAGGGACGTTGGATCTCCACTTCCTAAGAGGCATGCAAGCAGATGCTAGTGCGTTGGTGACCTCTGTGCGGATGAACATAGCTTCATTCAAATCATCACTTCCTGTCAAGAGGTCATCAACGTAAAAATCATGCATGATAACTTCAGCAATCTTATTTCCGCTACCTGAGGATGACTCACCCATTGAACGCGATGAGATCTTAGTGTCATTGGATTGATAATCCATCCCTATTTGCTTGAGGCAACGTGTGGCAAGAAATGGTGCACTAGCCGTACCATAAGTGACGGTATTCAATTTGAAAACCTTCACAGGATCGCATGCATTATCACGCCACAGAACCTGTTGGAGGTACCTATCAGATGGGTGGACGTATATACATCTATACATTTTCGCGACATCAGCTGATAAGACGAATTTGTGTTGTCGAAATCTAAGAAGTATAGACATAAGATCGTCCTGCACTGTGGGACCCACCATCTGCACGTCATTAAAGGATACCCCTGACGAAGTAACACAACTTGCATTAAAAACAACACGAAGTTTAGTAGTTGTGCTACATTCACGCAGTACCCCGTGGTGTGGTATGAAATATCCACTGGGACTGTCATTATTTTTATTTTCGGTCATATGTCCTAAAGTCTCATATTCAGACATAAAGTCGCGATATAACTTACCAAACTCTGGCTTGGACTTCAGTCTGCGTTCTAGGGAATATAGACACTTAGAAGCCCTTGTAAAAGATTCGCCTAAAATAGAAGGATTTTGCCTTACAGGAATACGAACACAAAAATGTCCGCTATCTAAACGTGTCGTATTTTTAACAAAATGCTCTTCACATAACTTTTCTTCGGGTAAATAATGCGAGGATTGTGAATTAATCTCTTCTAGATTCCAGAATTTCTCTAAATCACTGCGAATTTTAATTAAATCACCGTCACTGGGGGAACCAGTATGAGTTAAATTGCACGAAATATTATGCGACAATGATTTATCGTTATTGTAGATAACAGGGCCAGAAACAATCCAGCCTAACAGCGTTTCACACAACACGGGCTTACCTACTCCTAGTCTAATTCTCTGTGAACCAACCAAGTCCCAGAAGAGATCTGCACCTATTAAGACATCTACTTCTGAAGGCCTGTAAAAGTTAGGGTCAGCCAAACAGATATTATCTGGAATATTCAGGTCTGAAATTTCGACTTCACGACAAGGCACAACAGTCGTTAACGATGGCAAAACCAAACAATAAAACTTAGTTACATAACTATTATCTAATGACGTCATTTTTACATGACATGTCTTGCCTACGCGAGAACTTACGTTATTAATGCCATAGACCGATCCATTTATCTGACTAGTATTTAAGTTTAGCCGTGTACATAACCGTTCCGTCATAAAACACGATGTACTACCGCTATCAAGCAGGGCCCGCACTATGTGCTCACGATCATTCTGATCACATAACTTGATAAGAGCGGTGGACAATAACACACCGCGTTGTTTACGCTCACTACTTAGCGAACTGAGATCCGCAGACAAAGTTAAATTATTTGCATTTGCTTCAGTGCTAGCTACGGCGTCAGTGGGTGATGACGTTGATACGGAATGTGACGAGCTACCGTTTGATTTGTTATCGTTATTGAAAGTATTCGCCGTACCTTTCTTCTCCGACGAATGAATCAACGTATTATGTCGGCGTTTACATATCTTGCATCCCGGCTTTTTGCATCGGTTAGCAAAATGACCTGCATGAAAACAGTTATAACATACTTTATAGTTAGGTATTAATTTAAGTCTGGCGTCGGTGCTAAGTGAAAGGAATTGTGAGCAATTACTCAACACGTGATCAGCTTTACAGTGCGGGCACAACTTATTTAATTCGGTGCTGGAATTATTAGAATCCTGTGATACAACCATAGATTTCATCTTATTAGAATGTGAACTAGGCTTACCGGGAGTGGGATTAGTGCTATTTCGTGCTGCTTCTAGTGTTTCTAACAAGTCAGCGCGAAAGCGAATAAATTGAATAAGAGCAGCAAATGTTATTGTGCTATCCTTGTCTATACGACCTTTGTGCTCCTCCCACTCACGATAAGTAGACCTATCCAGCTTCTGAGTTACCATGAATATTAATAAAGTGTCCCAATACTTGATGGGCTCATCTAACGCTTCCAACGCACGGAGATTTTTATTAAGTTGGTCAATCAATCCTTTCAACGCAACAGAGGACTCCTTTGTGATAGTGTTCAAATAATATATGGACGACACATGATTTTGCACTAACATTCGTTTGTTGTCGAAGCGATCACAAATTAAGTTCCAAGCTGTATCGTAATTACTTGCAGAAAACTCAATCCCATGGATTACATCAGCAGCAGATCCTTCCAGGGACGCTCGCAAATAATGGAATTTGTTAATTTGATCAATTTCATCGTTACAGTGAATGAGGCTAGTAAAAGTGTCGCGAAACTCCAACCAATTGCTAAAAATCCCATTAAATTTAGGTAACTGTATCGTGGGTAACTTAACAGGCTTACGTTGACTGACACGGGTACATTTTGCACTACACATAGACTCGTTATCGCTGTTATACTTACATAACAGCTCCTGTGCCCTAGCCAGTGCCTTGTAATATTGTGAATCAAACTCAGTACGCTCAGAGACTTGAGCTTTAACATCATCTACCAGACATTCCAGTCGCAACTGTACCTCATCGTAATGCTCATACAGGGACTCGATTTTCCCGATCCGTAACTGCAATTCCTTGATCTCACAGCTAGTCAACTCCTTGTCGCTGGATGCATCAAGGTAATTGATAAATGCAGTTATGCGTCCTTTTATGCTTCCTCGTTTTTTAATGAGTTCTCTTTCTTCGGACATACTGGGAATCGAATGTAGTCAACCTGGAATTTATACAATCACAACAATTACTTAAGGTTTATTTTAATACAATGCTGAAATTACTTACTATGGGAACCCTATGTCTAGCGACTATTGTAATTAAAACAATTTAAGAAACAATTTAAGATGTTAATACTGTAAATGTTAACTTCTACCTGTTGTAAACATTAAGTGAATACAGAAAGAGATTTTTAACTCGGACTTTGATTAAAGCTAAGTACATAAATTTCTAAAATTTGAACACTTCATTACCTAACGTCTACCTTAAACAATATAATAACAAATGAATAAGTAACTAAATTGACTAATACGGTTTAATTAAATAAATAAAGAATAATTAAGACTGGTAATATCATCTAACACCAAACTACGCAATAATAACTATTTACTATGAATAGAACTAAAATACTGCTATACGATTATAAATGTAGCAAAATATCTACTGAACTTTTCACTATTATAATTAGAAAGAACGTATAATCGTATTTGAAAATAAATATCATCAAAGAAATGACGACTAGGTACTAGAAACTATTCACATGTATTAAGGTAAATAAGTTACTTTAAACAAGATTCAGGAATAATATAAAACACTAACCTTTTAAAATCCTTAATTATGGTTAAATACTACCTGAACGAGTGTTGGGTGATGATACTTTAACTATAATATTCTTAACACCGTAAATTAGCTCGAAGTCCTTTGTTCACAGTCACGTTGCCGGCTTATAACCTCGTCGGCATATGTCCCGGGTAATATATATGTAAATCCACTGAGTTTTAGCAAATCTTCATGTGATTACCAATCCAGCTCGGTAATGGACCAAAATGTGGGGGAATTTTAGGTGACTCTTCAAAGAAACTTCAAAAATGCTGATAAATAGTCAAACCATGTATTGCCTTGATGGCGAACAAAAATGGAAGAAAAAATGACACGAAATTACATAAAATCCTTACATCTAATTACTAACTAATAAGTACGCAACGTTGATTCTTGCTCATTCCAAACGAGCAGGCGTTAGCTCGAACACTAGGGCAAACTTGATCATCAGATTTAAATGGATCTGATTTCGAACTGTCAGAGATGCGAGACTTTATTGATACTGATTTAGACAGAATATCAGTTTCATTACTAGAATTTTTAACATTTGTTCCAGGCTGTACAGGCCTGGACTGCAAATAATTCGTCTCGTCCACAATAACATCTCTGACTACAACAAATTTTTCGCATTCTGGGTTCCAAACTTTATAACCGTTTGGTTCATAGCCCACGAGTATACCCTTCCATGATTTCTCATCAAACTTTGTTTTATTTATTTTGTTATGCACATAAACTGTTGAGCCAAAAACTTTTAAGTATTTTATTTGAGGCTTTTTATTATGCCACATTTCGAATGGTGTTTTGGGAATTTTAAGCGCCTTAGTAGGCGTCAAATTTATTAAATAGACAGCAGTTAGAACTGCTTCTCCCCAGAAAACTTTGTCTAATTTAGCACCGTGTATCATAGAACGGGCTCGTTCAGTAATAGTTCTGACCATTCGCTCAGAGACACCATTTAATTGTGGAGTTCTCGGAACTGTCAAATGATAACTAATTCCCTTTTCGACACAATAATTTTTCATTTCGGTAGATAAATATTCTCCACCGTTATCGCAATACAAATTGACTAATTTAGAATTAAACTTGGCTTCACTTTTTGCAACAAAATCTTTAAAACAAGAGAATACGTCTGATTTATATGTTATTAGATATGTTACACAGTAATGAGTAAACTGATCTACAAAGAGGACAAAATAATTGTGGTTATCAATACTAGGCGGAGTGATAGGACCACAGACATCTGAATGCACAACAAAAAGAGGTCGCGTAATATAACTTTTGTCTTTAACCTGATTGAATGGCAGTCGACTCTGCTTCCCATTTATGCACGCCTCACATAAATCATCATTTGGTACTATTTTATCAATTTGGTTTGTTTCGTCAACCATACTATTATTCTTAATCTCTAAAAATTTATTTTTACTAATGTGGCCAAAGCGTTCATGCCACGATTTGTAAATACTTTTGTCAGCACTGCATATCAACTGAGAAACAGAATGACTTACATTCACAGATGCCATAAAATCCACAGTAATTAAATTGTTAATGCACTTACCTCGCATGATGGTTTTACCGTCTTTACATATTCGAGCTCCTTCTTGATCGAAAATGACCGTCATCCCGGCCCGTTGCATCCTCGAAACTGATAATAAATTGTAGGGGACCTGGCTGCAGAATAGCACATCCTCCAAAACTCCTTGCACGCCCGTATTGCTAGTGACCTGTAGTGTTCCTTTCTTTGTAGCTTGAAGCTTCAACGCCAACAACTTTTTTCGTATAGCCAGCTGAGTTGCAATACTTTTACGTTCGTAAAGCACATCCAGACTTTTAAAAATTTCCTTGGCAGTACTTTCTTCTTTTGCAAACCCGAGGTAGGAATCGGTCAAATATTCCACGATTATACTTTTAGCAATCCGATTATTCTTCTCCCAATCCTGGCTACGTATTATTGGGTCGTCGTCAATAACTTGTAACACGTTAATTTCACTTAATAAAGCACGAACACGAAATTTCCAGACACTGTATTTTTCTCCATCAAACGGTTTGATATTTCGTTTACTCTTGAAATCCATTGTCGAAGATAAGGTGCGAATAGTTCGGTTTTTAAACGTCCAACGGTTACTTGCACTTTTTAAAACACGTGCACTGGGCCCATAACCTATAAGGTTATGGGTGAAAACTAAAACGAACAAACGCTTTTATAGAGTTTATTTTCACTGTTTAACCACTAGGAAGATTATAGGTCCTATCACTATCAACTCGAGAACACAACTGAACTCTATTTGTAGTCTCCACAGTGAATATTTTAAATTATAAAGATGGCGATCGGATACGGATGTATTAAAATATATATCGGGGCTTCAACCGGAAGTTGAATAATAAATCATAATATTAACCAAATAAAGATTAATTTTTGTAAATTAACAGGACACTCTTTTAAATCAAAATATTGTTACAAAATCTTGGTTACATCATTCATGTTGAGATGGTATATTATGTGAGAACAATGTAGCAAGACGTGCACGTTAAAAGTGTCCATAGCAAAACAAAATAAAATACAACTCAAAAACTAAATAATTAATTCAAATAACCCATGGCGACTAAGAGATGACCAGTCATAACTGACAGCGCCCGTTCACGAACATGACGCATGGATCAGCACCATTCAGCTCAACCATTTTGAAGGGAACTAAATGGTCCGACACACGCGCCACCATCAGCGAGACATTTGAGAGAGCATGACATACTCTCAACCGCCAGGGCACATTCTAGTACATAGTACTCACACAATATGGGCTATGCGATTATATAATACTAACATTGAATCTATACAATGCAAAGATAGTTAAGTACAATCTTCAGCAGCTCCAACAATACCATTTAATGCTATCAATTTATGCGTCCCTGTCCTTATGGAGCAGGACCAGCATTGAGCCAAGCATCTCTATCAGCGATATAATCGCTCAACTTGTAATATGCTTGTTGACAAAGTGTGCGTTTAATGCATGTTTTAAATTTCGTCTCATTCAGTTCAAGAATACTTTGTGGAATTTTATTATAGCATCTCAAACAGTACCCCATGAAAGATGAGTCTACTTTAGCGAGTCTAAAGCCTGGCTGAACTAATTGGTCCCTATTTCTAGTACTGTAGTTATGTCTGTCACCTCTTTTACCAAAAAGATGCAAATTTTTTCTGACGTACATTATGTTTTCGTAGATGTATTGACAATGTACCGTCATAATGCCAATATCCTTAAACAGCTCTCTTAGAGAATCGCGCCTACGAAGATTATATATGGCTCTAATGGCTCTTTTCTGCAGAATAAATATAGACTCAATATCTGCAGCTCGTCCCCATAGCAAAATACCGTAAGACATTATACTATGGAAGTAGCTAAAATAGACCAGTCTAGCGGTATCTACATCAGTAAATTGACGGATTTTTCTAATGGCATATGCTGCTGAGCTTAGCCGCCCCGCAAGAGATGTTAAATGAGAACCCCATTGTAGCCTTGAATCAAGCGTAATCCCCAGGAAAACCGTTTTATCTACGAATTCAAGTTTCTCATTATTCAATAATATATCACAATCACTACCCTTAACATTCGGTAAAGCAAATCTTATGCATTTGGTTTTTTTTTCATTTAATACCAAATTGTTTGCTGTGAACCAATTTTGAACCTGCAGTAGGGCATTATTCACGTCATCTAAATTTTGTGCCCGTCTATTTATCTTAAAAATCAGGGAAGTGTCATCAGCAAATAACACCATATTTTGAGGTTGGTTTTTCAATAAATAGGGTAGATCATTTATATATACTAGAAAAAGGAAAGGACCCAATATTGAGCCTTGTGGAACCCCCATTTTTATTTTTAAACCCTGTCCGTTTCCTATCCGTTTTTTTTTTCGGAGAATAATCTTCGTTCATGAGCTATCAGAAAAGTATCAGATAAGCATCCTGAATGGCGTAGATTTCTCACAATCGGCACTTTATGGTGAAACATTTCAAGGAAAACTTTAAAATTTGATTTCCCAAAAACCACCACGTTTTACATTTTTATAATTCCGAGTGAGAACCACTTTTAAATTCATGTTTTTTTTGACGCGGCCCCTAAATTGAGGAGGGAGTTGAAATTTCTAAAACTTTTGCGAAAAAACATCATATCTCCGAAACGGCAAACATTTTTAGTGTCGCAAATATCTTTTTTTGAAAGCGCGAAAATTTCACGTGCCGTTGACAGTACAAGTGTATTTTGTACATGTTTTTACATAAATATAATTTAATTTTTACATAAATTCATATACTTTGGTGTGTCATAAATGTGCACAATAATTGATTGCTGATTAATATGCAAATGAATATATCGACATTTTTACAAAAGCATAACGATTTTTTTTGTGGCACGGAACGTGAAGCGACACCAAAAAGCGCGCCAAGTCTGTCAGCCGTCAGTGTTAATCATCGGATGTTTCCCTTGCAGACTGCAGTTGTTTGAAATTAAATCCTCCTAAAAGTCTTGCTAGCTAGCATGAGGAGCGTAGACCGTAGGCGGCGAAGCGACGACGACATTTGGGACAGAAAATGGGTGTGTAACTTAGTTTTATTATATAACATCATTGGTGTGTAATGTATAATGTGAAAGAAGCGAGCGTGCGTAATGACCACCATGAAAAAAAAAATGTAAATATGGGTGAATCCTTCGAAATCTATCTCCTCCTGCGGCTTGCTGAAGGGATTTTTTAAAAATATTATCGGATTGCAATGTCAATGCGTAACATCCTAGCACTTTCCTAAAAATTGAGCCTTGCAACTTTGGTTACACCTACTAATATAACAAGATCTAGAAATCTGTTACAAATACCTAAGCTTACGTAACCTAATACCTTTACCAACATCTAATATTACGACTTTGCAGGAGACCTCACAATACCCTGACCCTCTTACGATTATATTCCAGATTGGGTACCTAATAAATTTTCAATCTTGGATTATTTTAATATTCGAGAATTAGCTACCCACATAGATGAGGAGGTCTAATCATAAGCATAATATAGTATAATACTTATTAATAGATACTTAGAACCTAAGTTTGAGGTGGTATAAAAAAATAGTAGTTCTAGGTTCTAGATCTCCACTGAAACTAACGTGTCTAAAGTCCCACAAACTTACTAATCCAAATTATTTGTGGGTAGTTTTGCAACTACCTGCTAAAATACTGTTAGAATAAAGTTCTAATAAGCTTGCAATACGCGATCTGTGCGCTTCACACCGATTATACTGCGTTCCATTGCCCTCTGGCAAATCTTGAGTTTGGACTTCTGTTGTTCAGTAAGTGACCAACTTTGCGCACCGTAGGTTAGGAGGGGCAGGATGCACATTTCGATGAGTTTCTTTTCAGTGTCATTCAAAGACTTCCCTTCATGTGTTCTTTTAGGGCCCTGCGTTCCATAACTGAGGTTGCAGATGTCGGAGAAAAGCAGCCAAGCTGAAGTGGGAGTGGGCTGGCCACGTAGTTAGAATGCACCAGGAGAGATGGGCAAAAATCGTCACTCACTGGACGCCTGACGGAGGGAATCGCTGTCGAGGTAGACAGCGGCGAAGGTGGTGTGACGATCTGATTCTGTTTGCGAGGCGAACATGGCCAGATACCGCACAAGATTGAGAGGTTTGGAAGGAAAAAGCGAAGGCCTTTGCCCAGCAGTGGGACACACGATAAACTAGGAAAAAAAAAAGCTTGTAATTCAAAGTGGATGTTACGTCAGTCACTGCGGGCCGAATAGTGCAAAATGAGTGGTTTCGATTGATTTATAAAAAATCTATTCATTAGATTAAAAAAATTCATCCTGCGACACAGTTTTAAACTTTTGTAGCTATCATCGTTTCCTTTGTAATTGTGCCAAATGTATATGTCACCGTAAAATGGTCAAACACGTTATATTACATGAAACGGGTTTCTCTTTAGCTATATTGTAAACTCTCGAAATATTGTCAACTGAAAATACGGAAGTATCTCTGCCCTCATAATCGGGACTTGGGGCACGCCCCCGTTAGGTTAGATAGGTTCCTTTAAACCCTCCACTCGTAAATAGAAGCCCCGCGAAGCGGGGCTCCGTCGACTACGTTTTTAGGTGAATATAAAGTGTTTTAAGGTTAGGTTATAATAAACGGTATTTCTCAGGAATGGTACAATATCTTTTCATGAGAGTTATACCACTGGGTAAGGGGGACCCCTCCTTCCCTCCGCACCGCGTGAGTTGACTACCATCGCATGCATTTCACAAAAAAATATGCATTTTGTTGTAAGCAGTATGTTCATTTGATAATATTTCGAGATTTTACAATATCGCTAGAGATAATATATTACAATATAACGTATTTGACAATTTTACGGTGACATGTATGTTCCAAAATAAAGACTTTTACTTTTATAAAAAAAAAAAACACAACTAAGCTAATACATTAAATGTTGCTTATAGAATTATTTGCCAAAAATCTGAATGATTATTTTAGTATGGTTTTTACTCGTTAAAAGATTTTGTTGAGATAATGTCGTGTTTTTTTTTATCGAGTAAAATTAATTGTGTAATATTTTCAAAAAACTATCATACTAGCATATTTCCCGAAGAATAACATTTATTTTTCTGGTTTTGGTTATTGCAGTGAATCATATACTTTCGAACTACCTAACTAGAAGATTCCCAGTCAACACCATCTGCCTAGCCTTTTCTCAACTATGTTGGGGTCGGCTTCCAGTCTAACCGGGTGCAGCTGAATACCAGTATTTTACATGGAGCGACTGCCTATCTGACCTCCACAACCCAGTTAATACTGAGAAATACGATGCCACTTGGTAAGACTGGTTGTCAGACTTTTTCGGTCACTGACTACCTGTAACGACTGTCAAAGATGGACAAATGACAGCCGGGACCAACAGCTTAACGTGCTTTCTGAGGCACGGAGGAAACTCTGTATACAATGTAAGGGTGGTCCTGGTCACCCATCCACAGACCAACCTAGGCAAGCACGGCTTAACCTAAAGCCTTATCTCAATTTCATACAGAATAAAATACCTACTGAAATATCGTGGGACGGTCACGGGAGTTACATATTCATATCTTCATATTTTTCATAAAAAAAAAACCAACAACAAATAGATTTAAAAATATCGACACAGCCGTAAATAGCAGGGATTATTTGAACAAATTCATATTTCTTGATCTTGTGGTCCCACTTGGGCGTCAAAAATAAGAAGGGCTTCAATTTTCTGCCAATTGCCGCTTGGGCCCAATCCTTTTAGGAGACTCGTCCCTACAACCCATCTCAATTTAAACGGACTGTAACTGAAAATGGATGGTATTGAAATGGGGAGGTGAGTAAGTAGATAGCCTACTAGATACCTACCTACATTCGTCCTACAATGTTCTAGAATAGTAGGTACATTTTGATATAGGTAGTGAAGTCGAGACCTGCAGTATAACAAATGTCTACGTGTATCAAACGACGCTTTTGAATACACTTTCGAACAAATATAAAAATAGAATGACAGGTATTTTTAGCAGTTGTGATAAATTAAAAAAAAGTTGCGGAAGAAAGGGGGAATAAGATGCGGATGAAGGGCGGATATGACCTGGGGGTTTGGGGACGGCCAATAGAAGTGAAAACTAACTAACTTGTGAATTGTTCGTAGCACTGCTACGCGTTGTCCTGCGCACGTTGTGATGCTACGCCGTAGCGGATCGGCTACGAGTGCTACGAAGCGTTATGAGGACTATCGCGCATGAATTCGCCGCTAGGGGCGCTCGTGTAGAGTAAGGTCTTCCAAAATGTCAGATGTTTATTCACGCTATGCGCTTTTTTTAATCACGTATTTTGACTAATATTCGCAATTGTGGTCTAGATTGAGCCATTCCTGATTAATAATTACTTGAAAGATTTTAAGTAACAAGTTCGATTTTCAACATCTAATTCGTACTATCAGTTGTACCTACTTGGAGGAAAAAAATATTTATAAATGTTTAATGCTTCCTTCATAAAAGGACAATATCGTAAATATGAACATAAAATATGCACATTATGCAATAAAATAAACTTTTTATTAAGTTATTGGTTTATAGTAACAAATAGAATGAATGACAGGACCTTACTCGCCAGTGGCGCCATCTGGTGAATTAAAAAACGATAGCCCTCATTAGTTATTAATTCCGCCTTGAAGGCAATAACCAACTTTCTCCCATAATTGTATCAAAATGTACTTCTATTGTTAACCGTTACAGCACGAAAGTCATTATAGTTAAGTTATTAAAGTTATTAAAGTTAAGGGGAGGGGCCCGCAAGGGCCGAAGCCTGCCGGGGTTGCGGGCCTGTTTGAAAGAGATACCGCGGCCCCGGAACATAAAGGGCGAGGAAGGAACATGGATGGGTTTTAGTCAGTAAGAGTCTGACACTCCCTCCCGCTCCGCCCAGAGTAGGAGAAGTTTGATGATTTGCCATCCAAAAAAAAAAAGGTATACTTAAAGTATTTTTTTAAGCAAAAGCGTACACACGGCGCAATTAACGCAGCTGATTTTAGCAACAGCAGTTTGCAGAAAGACCGCTTTGTACGTTTATTTTATCAGACCGCAATCAAGTAACTCCCAAGGATTGTTTGTGACGGGCCTAACCGCTTATCAGGCCCGGCTTGTTATCAATGCCGCAATTCCCATTATTACGCATCTATTAGATAACGTTACTTTAACCTAAGATCTACCAGTAAGACGAATAGAGTAGGTACATAGTTTGACACAATGTTACACAAATAAAACGCAAACTGTATGTAAACAATACAATTATTCCAAGATTGGTATAGATTGTTCTTTATTGTCCACTCGTTTTTGGTTACAGCTACTTTTGCTTACATGATAAAATTTATACTGTAGAGACACTGTTATGAGAAATCTAAGATTTCTAAAAAAATACAGGAAGCCTTTTGTATACCGGCCTATTCGAGAAAAAATACAAGTCATTGCAATACGTTACGTTACGGGTACACAGTAGGGTTAAATAAAAACACCAAAATAGATTAGGTAATGTGCGGTTATAATATTATAAAATACTTTCAGCCTATCGAAACATAATCCTATGGGTTCTAATCGATATTTACATAGAAATATGAAAGGCGGGAGGACATTAAATCTAGAAATGAGTGCCGACAATTTCCCGTGCCTGTCGGCACTCGGTATAATATACCGGTTACTTATTATGCATGATCGTGGAAACAGTCAGTAAAGGCTGGCGTGCTCAGGTTAAGATTCATGCCAACCAGGTCCCGAGCTGGTGCATGATTTAAATACTCTTTAGAGTTCACAGACATTCCTAACCTCAAATTTAGTGATTAATATCACAATGTATAAGTTCCGGTCACTTCTAAACTTAAAACAAACGCACCGCTCTGCGGCGTCTAATCGTCGTGAGGGCGCGGCTCCGGGAAGCCGCGCGCCGACAGCGGGTCGGGCGCCGGAGACGCGTGCGGCGCGGGCGACGCGGCTGGCGACGCGGCCGGCGACGCCGTGCCCAGCGGCGACGGCAGCGTCGCGTACACCGTGGGCCGCGGCGGCTGGTACGACGGCGCGTACGAGTCGCTGCGCGGGTTGTAGAAGGGCGAGTCGTCGGCGCTGCAGTCCAGGTTGGGCGAGTAGGGCGTGGCGGCACCGCAGGAGGGCGCGTCGTCGCTGGGCCGGTAGGCGGGCGCCACGGGCGCGTACACCGTGCGGCGCGGGGGCTCCGCCTCGGGCCGGTGGTGCGACGACGGCGCGTACGCGTCCGACCAGCTGGCCTTACTCGGCGTGAAGTCTCCCTTTATGTAGAGCTGTATCGGTCGCCGGAAACCTTTACTCGCGTGTTGAGGGACGCCCAGTATGCAGCACTTGCTGAATCCAACTTCGGGTGACAGCAAATAATCACGGAATTTGTTCGGGAAAAACTCAATCGAGTTGAAGTTCTCGTATATTGTCGGCTGAAAACAACAAAAGTAAAATATTAATTACTTATTTAAATAAAATCTTTATAGGCAAATCTAGTAAATCCTGTTAAATATATTATGGAATATAGAAAAAGTATTAAACAATACATACCGTTAGACGCTTCTTCTTCTTATAGCTTGCCCAGTTTTGAGCTTCTAGCACCAACTTCCCGCCTGGACGTAGGTCAGCGAACATTCGGCGGAAGGCACGCTTGAGGCCCGCGTCGCCCCAGTTTAAATGCATCCACTTGGTGGTGGACAAGCACAGGATCAGATCGAACTGAGGACAGTCGGGCCCGCTGCCAACCGGGACCTCCTCGCGAGGGACATAGTTGCCCTGGAAAACGAAAATTTTCTAATTAGATTTTGTATTGTATTGTACAACGGGCTGGTGTCCGCAACTCCACGTCAAAGCGCGTATTATGCGTATGGGCTAAAATCCACCTCGGCGGTTTGGTAGATGTCACATGTCTTCGAATTTTTGTTTCTAGAACATGCCAATTAGATTTTGTACTTGATTCGATTAAAATTAAAATGTCACTTACGGGATATCTTCAATGATCATGGCGCTTGCAACAGCGTCGAAATATCAGGAGCTCTATATTAATAAAAAATATGGAAGATATCCCATAAGGGACATTTTAAGTTTAGTTGTGAAGCATGATAGCTTAAGACAGTGTTTGATTCACAAAATACACCAAGTGAAATACATGCATTGTATTAGATCATACACTATAGTTGAAGTTCGTCATTTGTGTCACAATATGAACAGACATGATGAAATATACTATAGGTAAGTGCATCAAGGAATAGTTTTGAATTAATTACACCATAAGATGAAATAAAAGCGTACCTGCTTGAATGTAACATTATAGGGGAACGCCGGCGGTATCACCTCCGCGGTCGAGTCTCCCAGTGGTCCATACAGCATACTCATAGACATGGGGAAGAAGCATTGACCATGTTCTTGTTTATGCACCGCCTTCCGGTTCTTCCTTGGTCTCCGTAGTTTCCTTCCCGGCAGAGGGAGTACCTTTTTCAAATCCTCGTGTTTGTCGAGCTTCTGATCAATGTTACAGTCGTCACATTTATCTTCCTTACACTTTTCGCACTCTCCTTTTTTATCATCTTCCAAATCTGGTTTCTTATCATCATCCCTCTTAGGTTCAATTGGAACTGGAATGAAGGACCTCAGATTCTTCCTTGCTCGGCCTAGAATGAGATAATTTTTCATGATTAATGCATGTTCTCTCTCATCAACTTACTCACATCACAAGACTTATAAAATATGGAAATTCTTAGTTAGTATTTTATTTCATCCATTTAAAAGATAGCTGTAAAATCATCAGGGAGAAATCTTAGATTTCACTCAGGTATCAATGTCCTTATTTTATCCAATTTTTATCAGTTTAAAACAGTATTATTATTTACCAGTAGTTTAAATTATTGTTTTAAAAAGTAACTATGTTTATAAAGTTAATAATAATTTTAATTTCCCTGAAAAGTTTCAAAATCACACAATATTGATGTAATTGGCTGATAGCCAAAAGTGAATACCATCTAATCAGGTTAAATCAGTGATCTACATTATTAAAAGTTTAGTTCAGTTTCATATCTAACCAACTAATATCATACTAAACTTGATACATACCTATCAACACCTGGTCGATATCCATGCCAACAACTGATCGCGCACCAAGTGTGCGAGCCACTGCTATTGAAATGTGTCCCACATTGCACCCAATGTCCAACACATCTTTGTTCTGGAAAAGATGCCGATGCATCTCAAATACTTGTAGCCGGATATCCATCATAGCATTCAAGTTTCGGTATCCATAATACCTGAAATATCCAAACTAGAATTATAAAATTGTACCCACAATATGTTGTTATTATGCTATCCTTGGAATTTAACTTTTTTTATGATTTACAACTGTTTATTCATACTGAACACAATAATAATGCATGACAAAAGATTTATTTAGAGGTCAAGCAGTTCTCATGCAAATACTACCAACTGGCAAAATAAGATAGTAACAAAAAAGCAACTGAAAAATTTACATTTGAATAGTTCAATACAGTCCCCTAAGGGTTAAAAATACTACTGGGTGGCTGTCAATGGTTAAATATACGTTACCTGTCGTAATTTCCATACTGGTATCTTGAATTTTTGGGGTGGAACGTGGGCAGCTTTAGATCTTCATTGGTAGTGCTCTTAAGTTTCGGGCGATGTGGCGAGGCAGGACGCTCGGGAGGCGCAGTGCGCTGCTGAGGCCGCGCCCGCATCCATGCTCCAGGCTGAGGCACAACTGGGCTTACTATTTTATCTAATGAATCCATCCGACGTAACTTTTTGGGATCTTTTCCTTTCTGTGATGCATTATCACTATCACTACAAGATCTTTTGCGCGATTTACATGCTGATGTCGAGGGTTCTGGTGGTGGTGGCTCCTTGATACCTTCAACTACAACTTCAGGAGGTTCCTCTGTCACAGGAGATGTATTGTCTGTGGTGCGCCTCCTTAGCCTGGCCTTTTTACGTGGCTTCCGTTGCTGCAGCTCAAGTCTCTTCTCATACTCTTCATTGTCCAATGGTTCCATTAAGTTCAGTGGGTCCCTTATGTTTGGAGGAATTATAACATCAATCTTAGCCTTGTGACGTGGTGGTGTAGGTAATGGTGAAGATTCTGGAGTGACTGCATTCATGGCTCTATTGATGTCCTCATCCTGTAAGCTATTTAAATTGAGTGGATCTGATATATTACCCCCAAGCAAAAATTTTGTAGGTGGTATAAAAACTTCCTTGCGTGGTCTTTTGTGGGGTAGGAAAAACTTTGAGATTGATGGAAAGCTCTGAGCCCTTTTTCTTCCTTGCTTGTACTTAGTACCAATATAAGGTCTCCTATCATTAGGATTATCCTTGGCAGGTGTGTGACCCTTCTTGCCATGGCGAAATTTCTTTTTGGTCTTTTTTGAATTCCCGACTCCAGCTGCATCACCTTCCTTGGAAGTATTGGCATCACACGAATTTAGAGCATTGGACTCACTAACGTTTAGAGACGTTTCTGTGGAGTCGCCCACTTCGTTTTCAGATACATCGCCAGCTGTTTCATTTTCAGCATTGTCTACAGGGTTGCTTTCACAAGCAATTACATTTACTTCCGGGCTACCCATTACTTATGCTTATCACAACGATAACTACATTATAAAATAATAAAACATTTAAAAAGTCAAATTTGCCGCCACTTCACTTACAGAACCTACAAGGACATCCGTCAATGGTGATAAACAGTTTAACAATGCGGTTTGTTTTTATTATTACTTGCCACTGAAACGTAAACTTCTACGATATTAGAAAACTATGAAACGATTACAAGAAAATATTTCACTTTACACTTACACACAATAAGATAACTAACCACTTTTCAAAATTAAACACAGCGCTTCGTGCAATACTTTGATAGGATAGCAATGGCAATTTGATTTCATTTGTTTTAGTTTTCACACACTACCGTTCAACTGCGTGCTGGCCATAACCTAATTTTCTTATTGGTTGACACCACACGTTTTCTGTGAACAGCCAATAGGAACAAGGAACTGATAGACGGAAACATTACTTTTCCGCTAACATGAAGTTTGTGAGAACGAAAAAGAGTTGGCAGTCTAAATAAATCCTAAATTGCTGGGTCTTGTTTATTTAACTAGCAACTCAATTAATAAAGAATGTTATAATATTCTCGCAATGATTAGTTACGTTAAAAAGCAGAAGAAAAGAAAATTATAATAAACCATCAACCAATGATATTCTATATTCAAGTTCCTAAAATACTCGAAAAATACTCTTCTTGTTCGGTTGTTTTAGTATACTAATTTTGTTTGAGGGTTTTTAGATACAGGCAGTTTGCTAATATATTATGGTACTGTTTATATCATTTATTTATTATTCATTTAAAACTTGATGCACAAGTAATTATACCTGTACAACAAAATAACTGAAACCCAACATGATTGGAAAAGATTTCGGTAAAATATTAATTTTAGTACACCGTCTAAAAATACTCTGCATTAGAAAATGACACAAATATATATTTATTAATGATTAGCAATGATTAGTATTTTTATTTATTATTGCTATTTTGAATAAATCCAACTAATAGCAATAGTATGTAATAACTGAATAATTTGAATATACATAATATTTCTTTCTTTCGTTAGAAGCCTTGTGTCTTTCAAGAGAAAAACGACTCAAAATACTATAGTCCAAAGAATAATACTTGTTTTTTTTTCTATTCAAGCAACATTGAGTTGGACGAGCGTCCTGTCATAATGTCATCTATTGTTTGAATTTTGAATTGAAAATATCCGTTGCGATTCGTGTTGACAAACGATTGTTTTATTCAACGGAAAGCGAGTAATTAATGATTCTTAGGTAATAATTACTTCAAAATATGTTAAGAAAACGACTCTTGGACACTATTTATCTATCAGTACATTATCAATGAAACAAAAGTGACTTTTACCCAATAAATTTCGGAAACATCCGACTAGCGTGACGAATTTCAAGTAATATAAGCGTTTTCGTGTTTCAGGATCGTCTTTATTTTGGTTTTCTACAAATAAACTGGCTTATATATTGTGATGAATAAGGTAAGAATATGAAATCTATTTTACACCTATTAAATTGTTAGATTCAGTTCTATGGACTGCGCAGAATGTCAATAACTCCATTGTATTTCTATTTTCGGCGAAAATTGAATTGTAATTAGAAGCCCTATATTCTAACTTAAGTTCACTTTAATCGTAAAGTATATTATTCTAAACAAAGTGAGTCCTACAAGTAGTACACCGACCTACTTTTTAAATATTTCAGATGTCGCGGATACCCAAAATGCCTGTAACTGCCAGTAAAGAAAACAAACCGAGTATGATAAATCGTCGTCCAATGGCAAGAACACTGGTCAGTGCTCTTAGTGATGCTGATAAGAAGGATTTGTTAATGAATCACACCAAGCCTGCTGGTCGAGGTGGGCCTTCCACTACAGTTCCAGCCCAGCGCCTTAAGAGATCAGCAACAGCACCGTCATCTGTTTATGTACCACCACCAAAAGTAAATAAAGTTGAAAAGAAGGTTACTGTAGCTCCTAAAATAGCACCATATGATTATAAAGCCAGATTCAATGACTTGCTGGGAAAGCATAAGAATATGAAAAGTGAATTTGATGACTTGAAAGAAAAACACATTGAAGTGTCTGACAGTTTCGAGAAGACCAAAGATTCAGTACAGAGTTGCATTAATGAAAGAGACAGACTAAAAGAGAACTTATTGAAATCTCTAACTGAGTTGAGAGAAAAAACTGCAGAATTTGATAAAATTAAAGTTGATTTTGATATTCAGAAAATGGAAAATGAAAACCTCCAGCGGAAGACTGTATTATTGGATGAAATAACCAACAGTCTGAAGCAGAAGACAGCTGAACTTGACAAAGTACAGTCGGAGTTTACTGAACTGTCCAGGCAACATAAAAGTCTGAAAGAAGAAACAGAGGCATTGAGAGTCCTAACGGATCATCTAAAGAAAATATCTATACAATTTGAAAAATTACAACTTGACTTTAAAGAAGGACAAGAGACTATTGCTAAGTATAAGTCAGAATCAGAAATATTGCAGAATATTTTAGCTGCAATGCACAAAGAGCAAAGAGATTTAAGAAATACTATTCAAGACTTGAAAGGTAACATTCGAGTATACTGTAGAATACGACCTCCTCTGGAGTCGGAACAAACAAAGCCAAGATTTAATCTCAATGTTCTTGATGCTTGTTCTATTGAGGTTGAAAAGGTTGAACTATTAAATTCAGTCAGAAAAGGCAAGCCACAACACGGATTCACCTTCGATGGTATATTTACACCACATGCATCCCAAGAAGATGTATTTGCTGAAGTTTCTACTATGGTCCAGTCTGCTCTAGATGGGTACAATGTGTGTATTTTCGCATATGGTCAGACTGGTTCTGGAAAGACATACACTATGGAAGGTGGGTGTGGAACTGAGGAGTATGGAATCATACCCAGAGCATTCAACATGATTTTCACATGTATGGAAGATTTAAAACGCATGGGGTGGGAGTTAACAATTAAAGCATCGTTTTTGGAAATATACAATGAAATAATCTATGACTTGCTGAATTCTAGCAAGGACCAAGTATCTCATGAGATTAAAATGTCGAATTCTAAAGGAACTGATGTGTATGTTTCTAACTTGAAGGAAGAGGAAGTTCAGAACTCACATGACTTCATCAGGCTGATGATATTTGCACAACGTAACAGACAAACAGCCGCGACACTGAACAATGAACGCAGTTCCCGGTCTCACTCAGTCGCCCAAATTAAAATATCGGCGATACACGAGAAACGTAAAGAAAAATATACTAGCAACTTGAATTTGGTGGATCTGGCTGGATCAGAGAGTGGCAAAACTACACAACGCATGGATGAGACAAAACATATTAACAGGTCTTTATCAGAGTTGTCCAAAGTGATTTTGTCACTACAGACTAATCAGTCTCATATACCTTACAGAAATTCTAAACTGACCCATTTGTTGATGCCCAGTCTTGGTGGTAATTCAAAAACACTTATGTTGGTAAATATCAACCAATTTGATGAATGCTTCAATGAGACTCTTAACTCCCTACGCTTTGCCACACAGGTTAACAATTGTAGAGTTGTTAAGGCCAAGAAAAATATAACTATGTTTGACTCATAATAACTATTGTTTTGTTAAAATTGACATTTTAATATTGTGTAACATTTATTATTGTTACTATTAAAATAGAATAGAAGAATTCTGCTTTCTTAACAATTTAGGAATAGAATAGTCGTATTATGATAAATTAAAATTAACTATGGTATTGTTATTGATACTACTTGATTGGGGCTTTGTGCCTAGAATTTTAGATACACAAAAATGTTATTATTTGTCTCCCAATATTAGTATTTTAATCTTAATGTCTTGGAATCCAAGATCTAGGACTAATGCTTTAAACTTAATTAATAATTTCCGTAGACATTGGCATGCTCATGTACATACAATGACGTTATTATTCCATGTATTTTTCGTCTTTTGTCTGGAACTTATTGCTATAGCTTTTATCTTTTAGAGGTGTGTGTACACCGCTTTAATCAGTAATTTAATTTTCAATAATTTTATGTCAAACAATTATGTTATTATTAGTTTTCATGTGTAATTGTATTGTTTATTTTAAATA
This sequence comes from Xestia c-nigrum, assembly GCA_916618015.1. Taxonomy (NCBI): domain Eukaryota; kingdom Metazoa; phylum Arthropoda; class Insecta; order Lepidoptera; family Noctuidae; genus Xestia; species Xestia c-nigrum. The sequence goes on along the minus strand of OU745255.1, from coordinate 11,415,401 downwards.
TTAATATACCTAATAATTAGAGAACTTCTTTTTATTGGTAAGTTTCCTTTGTTCCCGTTGAGTTACCATACCCAGTTGATGATATTTATGTAAGTCATCATCATCCTAGAGAATAATTTTAACGAGCTTATCATTCGTCCACTTTGTCCAACGCCTTCGTGGTTTTAGTTCAGGACGACGATGTCAACTTAGGTAGGCGCTCTGTTATATTCAGTACCGTATAAATCGTAAGATGGCGCTAGTCATACGAAAAACACGGTACTAGCTTATGCCCGCTTGTAGATCCAAAGACTACTGTTATATGTATAAGTCCCCGTAAAATTGTCAAACATTGTAATCTCTCTAGTGATATTGTAAACTCTCGAAATGTTGTCAAACGAACACTGCATACAATAAAATGCATTATTTTACGCGAAATGCATGCGATGGTAATCGACTCACTCTCATGAAAAGATAATGTACCATTCCTGAGAAATACCGATTAATATAACCTAACCTTAAAATACTTTATATCCCCTAACTAAAGCATAGTCGACGGAGCCTTCTCTCCGAGAACTAACCTAACGAGGGGTGTCCCAAGTCCCGATTATGGGGGCAGAGATACTTCCGCATGTCCAGTTGACAATATTTCGAGAGTTTACAATATCGCTAGAGAGATTACAATCTAACGTGTTTGACAATGTTACGGTAACCTAGACGTGTAGTTCGTTGGCATTGTCCCACTGCAACTAAATCGAACTGCCGAGACGAAAAGTATGATAATCCAGGTTTTAGGTAGGTAAACTATCTGGGTAGGTACCAAATTACATCCAAATCCGATCTGTAGTTTTTCGTGTAAGAGTAACAAACATCCATCGTCACAAACTTACGCATTTATAAAATAACGCTGGACATTACACACAGTGCCATCTAGTGCCACACTAAGCAACGAGGCTTGTGTCGTGGGTACCAGTTGATACACAACATTGATACTTTTTGTTTGTTAATAGATTGTTATTATTCGTACCAACATCTATGACTCTGAAACAAAAATGTCAATGCTCATCACACAAACATTTGCTCCTACCGGGATTCGAACCCGGGACCCTAAGATTGTAAGGCAGCCTCACTTCCTAGCGGTAGTTAGAGTAGCGTTAATTTAGTAGTAAAACGATACCTACTCATTACTCGTATCCAAATTAAGTGGGAGCCCAGTCCCTCTTAAGAGTGAAGCTTATATCCCAGCTGTTTGGGGACCTGTTCTACGTACATAGGTACCCACTACTAAGTAACTGCTAGTCTGTGATTCTTCATGCGATTGATTGTTTGCTACAGATAGTTTTTTTTAAAGTAATCAGGAATATTATGAAGCTCAGTTCTCGCACACTCATTGTAGGTACCATATAGTGATACAGCAGGCTTTCATCACCAGGGAAGCCGCTTTTCAAAGTTTTTTGTCTGGGTACTTTCTATTTATTGTTTTTGTAACTTAACTTTTTTCTTAATCTTCTACTATATAAAAATAAGTCGGGTGTTCCTTCCTGACGCTATAACTCCAGAACGCACTTCTTTCTGCATTCGTTGGAAAGGTCTCGGGCTCCGTGAGGTTTATAGCAAAGAAAATTCAGGACAAATGGTAGGTAGGTAGTAGTAGGTAGGTAGTAGTAGGTAGGTAGTAGTAGGTAAGTAGTAGTAGGTAGGTAGGTAGTAGGTAAGTAGTAGTAGGTAGGAAGTACTTTTGACGCAGACGAAGTTGCGTGGGTCAGCTAGTTTATAAATTTCATTTATCAATTACCGAATCACCCACTGCTGAGTGGCAGCCTTTCTTCTGCCACGCTTCCCGATTCTGTGTGCCTCTCATTCAAGCGAGCTTTATTTATGTATAGGTACCCATCCATTTGACTTACCAACTCTTACCTACCTTTTGTAAATTCTGCGGCTTTCTCAAAGTCGAAATTCTCGGGATCGCCTTCCATACACCTACATTATGTGAACGTAATATCGCCCTATGAAAAATGTTTCCACTTCTCTTCAGATTACTACGTGTTTGTCTAGGTACCTAAGTGATATAAGTAGCGTACAAGGATTAGGTTACAGGATTCCGGATATATCGTTACCGTGTTGCAGTTACCTTAGCTTGGCAACTATTAGGTATCTATCTGGTCGTGGTCACTTACAGTAAGTAGGTACAGCACATAAACGACTATTAATAGGTGCATAACAAAGTTTTCCTGTAAGATAGACACCTTTGCTTATTATTGTAGCTAGTTTTATAATGACAGTAGAATTGAGGGAAACAAGCGTCTATCTATTACACAATCAATAAGTAATCATTTGACAAAAAAAGATGTCATAGTAAAACACGTCGACTGGCCCACGGCCAGTCTTATACGTAGGTAGGTCCTACCTACTTGGATTTTAGATACAGTAAGCAACAAAAGACGATTACCGTGAAACAGTGTGAATAGAACGCAGGGTTGAACGAGACACAAAGTTGACAGGAATTTTAATGTTGAATAAAATTAATGTAGTTAATGTTGTCAACAAGGTCTCAAAAATCAGTTAAAATCAATTTCAAAGTTTTGTATCGATTTACCCCTGCGTATGTTCATGAATGACTGAATTACTTTGTTGCTGACCATACTATGCGAACTACCCCTATCCCGTTATTGGTAAAGTCTGAGTTAATACCCCTGCAATTCCATTGTTTTCGTAATCTGCACAGTGATGCTATGAATTAACTATTTTTAAGCATACTGGTTAAGCGCTAGATGGCGTTACTTGTTCAACCAAAATTGTGAAGAGAAAAAAAAGACATTGTATTGTAAAATACAAGTGAATAACTGAACAGATTAAGGTGTACCTATGTATTAGTCCCTTTGTCGCAGTTGTGCGCTTATACAGGGCGTGCCTTGAAGCCCTTCATGAATTAGACCTGGGAATTGAACTCAGGACTTCACCCGCTATAATATGTCCTATACTACCTACCTACTCTACTATCTACCGTTGTCCAGCATAAATACAGTGTTATTTGAGTCTTCGAACTATCAGGCTGCTACGTTCACTTTCAGGCGCAATTCATTTATTCAGATATGGAATAAGGTCTTATTTTCTTTCGGAGTTTAATAATATAAGATACACCTAAGACTTCAGTTTTATACTTTGATCGTTAGGCTGAGTAAGTTCAGTATTCGATAAGGAATTTTAATTGTTCCTTAAATGTAGATAAATTGTAAGCCAGCTAGTTTTATTTTTCGGAGTAAAAAAGAAACAAGTTTAATGATATTATGACGAGTTTATTTAAATAATTAAGGACTAGATCCAAACATTAAGCGATACATCGCAAATCTCTTCATATGCAAAAATATACATTTTATGATACATCTCTCCGCGCGTCGATTCGAGCGCTAGTGGAGCGGTACTGGGGCGCAAGGCCAGGCAGACGGTGACAACAACCGAAGGGCGAGTCCAGGGTCTCTCGCCAGATTATGTTCAACGCGATACGTCCGGTTCTGTCGCTGCTTCGTCACCCGGCGTTGGAAGTTTTGCTGTTTCTATAGTGTGTATAAGTCTATCCAAGCCGTAAAGAAAACCTTCTTCGTGATTGCCTTGTTGCCACTCAGCGCGGTGGTCTACCTGAACACCTTCCGGTACACTTCTGGTTTTAGCGAAGTCGATCAGCCAGGCTCCAACACGTTCATTATCGTAAATGATGAAAATACTGCTGCCGACGATTTCATGACTTTTGAAAAAATCTGAATTTTCAAAAAGTTTCCTGATTTCGTGCAGTCGCGTGAGGATAGCACGACGCGCTTTTTCATTGTTGCCCAGGAACCTTGCTACCGTGTTTGCAATTTGTTGAGGTTCACGAATTTTTTGCAAATCGGTGAGGGGTGGTTGTCCCGGGACCTTTACTGCTTCAATCCGAAAACCTTGCTCAGCTGAAGAAGACTGCTGTTCACGGAATTGCATGTAGCGTAGTTTTGTTACAGCACGAGCTTCATGCTCGGCTTCGGTGGGAGCTTTCGGGTCCAGACGCACCATCTTCTCGTAGAGGTCCGAACGAGCACGAGCATTGCTAACTTCATCTTCTAGAAAAGTTCGAGTGCCCATCTTCACGTCCATGACGTGGGGATCTCTGAAGCCGTGCAATAAGTCTTGCAGCTCGATGAAACGTTCGCCGCCGTATTCCAACTCGCGGTAGTACCGCGGGATGGCGGAGCGCATGTGGGGGCAGGCGGCCAGCGCCTCGTAGGCGTCGCGCTCGGGGTTGTGCGCGGGGTGGTCGCCGGCGGCGCGGCGCTTCCACACGGTGCCAGGCCCAGCGGGTGCCAGCGAACCGGGGTGGCCAGCCAGTTGGAACCATTCCGACGAGCGCGATTTTAGCAACGCATCAGATGCGGGTGCTGATAATTCCAATGCATTCTGTAACAAGAGAAATAACTATTATTATAGAGCTCAACATCCGTAATCATTAGTTTTTTTTCTTCGTTTCTTTTTTTATTCTACAACTTCAACTTTTCATATTTTTTTTAAAGTTTGAACTTTGAAATAATTGTAATTGATTGTGTAGCAATACTTACAATAGCTAGAAACTTGAGTAGCTCGGAGGGTTGAGCGGTGGGGGCAGTAGGCGCCGGCGTAGAGGTGGGGGCTTCAACAGTGGACGGAGTGCGCCGCCAACGTTTGAACAGCGCGCCTTCATCCTTGCTGCGCCAGCGTTCCTCCTCTTTGCCAGGCACTGCGACCTGAGGACAACCAAAAACACACGTTTAAACACCTTGTCACACACCATGGAACACTTAGGAAATATTCACTTTACACAAATTTTCGAACACAAAACACATTTCGATGACGTACCGCTAAAATCTTATTGGCAGCGTAGAGTAGCCCGCCAGGGCCGAGGCGACTCAGCACGGACTGGCGGGAGACACTGTTCATCTTGCTGGAGACGGTCATGGCGTACGAGTGTGTGCGTAGAATGCGCGAACACGAGTGAGCGATAAAACAATTGGAGCGCGGGTAGCGAGCGAACGAGCGTGGGCAAGCGAGTGCTGCTAGCCAGCGTGTGATGTCAGTGGGAGGGACGACGGCGGTTTTATAGAGACCTCGGCTTTCTCGTGACGTAGGCGCCGCGGCCCGCTCGCTGCCCCGCGCCGCCCCGCGCTCGCCCCGCACTGCCCCTGAGTTTTCCTAGCGCCTGTTTTTCACTAAAACAGAACTGCATTGATGTATCGGACTGTGAGAAAGATGCATGTCATGTAGAGAGTTTGATGCGTTTTTATACACCTTACACGGGGCAACCTACGTATCTACCAGTTATTTAAGAAATTGTACGAGGTTACCTATTACTAACTTAATGAGGCGTATTGTTGCGGATTAAGTTTACTTATATTTTGTTACATACCCTTCGGCTTAAGAAATGACAAATATTTAACTGCAAAAAAAGTTCCTGAAGAATCAAAGACATACTGGGCAAATCTTCTAGATCTTTCAAGTGACGCTGTTCAATAAATATAAATAACAAAAAAGGACCACTGTCCTTTAGTTTTTTACCCAGAACCTTTTTCAAGTGGCTACAAGTTTTATTGCTTTATAGAAGCATTTTAAGCTATCATGATCTACCATAAAATTCATTTTGTTATTTTGCATTTTGTGAAAATTAAAGGCCCTGCATCGACAAGTACCCGAGTAAGTAACTTTTGAATCAGTGTATTGTCTACGTATTGTACGATTGTTTAGATTCAACCGAATGTAGTTAAGGATGTGAGCTATCTGATCACCTTTGACGTGGCTTGTTCTCTACGTTGATCTTTTTACGTTCATGAATATTAGTACTATGTGACTAAAACTATTCCTATTAGCAGATTTACAGCTCACTTGTGAGCAGAACTGCGGGAAACCTATGTAAACCTATGAAAAACGTTGCGGCGCGCGGCGCCACATATCCTACACCTAGCTACTTAGGCTTCCAGACATCTGACATAAATGATGTATTTCTTAGATTTATTTATATTTCACTTATGTTCAGCTCATTTTTATTAAATTTTATGTGTTCCCACAGCTTGTGTATAAATTCAAACTACTAATGTATAATTCTTATCAAGAAGAAAAACAAATATACGAAGTCTATAGCTTTTTAGAAATATCGTAATAATTAAAACTTTCGATTGATTGACTAATGAAGATTTCTATTATGTTTGCTGTGTGAAGAATATTGTTACGTAACTGTTATTGCAATAAGTACTAATAAATAATATTGTAACTGTACTAAATAATGCAACTGCATAATTGGGTATCAGGTTTCGTTTGACGATTTCTTTGCCTCAAATAGCAAACATAATCGTTTCAAATTACACGATTCCCACAAACAATATATAAAAGTATAAATGTCAAAAATCTCGTTCAAATTATTCAAACATTTTTATCAGCTTCCTATTAATACATAAACATGCCGTGAGAACCAAATTTTGTTTGTCATGAAGGCACATTTCTTATGCATAAAAACAGTGTAAAACTTAGATTAAGTCATGAAAATCAAGCCTGAAGGAGTGACGTAATTATGAATATCCTTATAGTGTGACGCAGGGGGAAGGAAGGCGCGGAGTACGACTGCAAACAAGTGACGCTATCGATCCAGGCAGGCACGACCGCTGATCGCTGAATGCGCACGAGTCTCGTCGAGTTGAGACTGGTCAACTCTCAGCTGCCACGGTTAATTTTAATTTATTTATTTTTTAAGTTGATTTAATCTTTTCTCTGGACGCTCTTAATTTGCACGTCTTTCTACATCGTTCTCACATATGTATAATCACAACATGAATGATGTAACCAAGATTTTGTAACAATATTTTGATTGAAAAGAGTGTCCATGGAGTTTCTTGCCCGTTCTTCTCCATAGAGATCTACGCTAGGGAATGGGCAACTACAGTACTTTCTCAAGTTATTATGCCTTGTGACTGTGACTGTAGCTTTGATTTAGTTTTGTATTTTTGACATTCAAAAGTGCCGTAATGGTCTAATTGAAATAAATGATTTGAGTTTGAGTTTGAGTTTGAGTTTGAGTCGCCTAACTCAAATAGTGACGTAGCACGAACATTTCATGTCTACAAATTACGCGCAATGTACTAATCAGCTAATGGCTGTCATTTACTTTAAATTAAGTGCAGTTTGGACGCTAAATTATGGTTATTTTACTGTAATTGAATAATGCCTAAGTGAGATAGGTAGATAATTGAATGAATTCTTGAGTTAAAACATTGTGATGCGACATTAAAGCAAAAACTTAAAGGTGATGCTCTAAGTTGTTAAGTTACGCGCGAGTAGCATAATCTCTACTCTGGTTACGTCGGCAATTGTTCAGCAAAAAACTGAATGCTCACCACAGATCCTAATACAATGATAATGTATTAAGCAGACCAATGACCTTTGCTAGTGAATAGAACAATGAAAGTTGAGAAAGTTGCGGAAGAGTGCAAATGCGATACACCTCGGAGCTCGGAGTTAGTTTTCTGTACGTGTGTTAAGTTATGTAAATGTCACCGTAAAATAGTTAAAACCGTTAGATTGTAATCTATCTAGCGAGATTGTAAACTCTCGACAGATTGTCAAAAGAACATTCTGCTTACAATTTAACGCGTTTTTTTTAGTAATGCGTAAAATTGTGAAATGCATGTGAGGGAAGTATCTCTGCCCCCATAATCGGGACTTGAAGCACCCCGACGTTAGTTTAGTTAGGTTCTCAACGAGGCTCCAATTTCTGTTTGAGGTCAGTTCCATCGCATACATTTCACAATTTTACGGTTTCACTTCGATAGATTATAATCTACCGAAAAATAACGCGTTGAATTGTAAGCAGTATGTTCGTTTGGCAATCTTTCGAGAGTTTACAATCTCGCTATATAGATATATAACAACCTAACGTGTTTTACTATTTTACGGTAACATAAATACAACGTGTAACTGAAAGGGTATAGTCATATTAAAGGGTGTGCTACAGACCATCAAACTGAATACATATGGTCGAGTAATTATTGTAATTAAGTATGGGGCCGCTGATTGTTTTTTGGTGGTCCCATGGAGAAAGTTGTTCAGTTTGATGGTCTGTAGCACACCCTTTCATATGACTATACCCTTTTTGTTACACATTGTACGAGTATAGGTATATTTGGTACTGAAATATGGTAGGAAAACTTCACAGTTTCAGTAGGAAACCGTCCGAAGCGAGGGGTACAACTATGACAGTCAAATAAGTTAACTCTAACTTTATTACACTCACATTTAATAACCATTCATTTCAATAAAGTCAAATGTGTTAATTGTGCAACGTATGCATCGAGGCAACTGGAAATTTTGATTTAAGTTGCCTCTGCAACCGTTACATAAAAATCGTTAAAACAGGAATGTGGGTGTCTGCTTGTAGATATATAGAGCATATACGTATTACACAACGGAAATGTTAACTAAACACAGTTAATATTTAACTAAGATACGGACAAAATGAGATTAAAATCCTGAGGCAATTAATCTTATTAGAGAAACTTTACTCTAGTGCAGTCTGGAACAGTAGATCAACTTTCTATTAATACTGATGGGCAGACATTTTTTATTAAAGTATTTAAATGACGTTAATATCTGAAAGCCATTAAGTCCTTTTCTGATCCGTGAAACTATTAATGTTATCAACATAACGTACTTAGTGATCGAGTTTCATATTAAGTTACGTAAGTAAGTGATTAACACGACAATTTATCATAAAATAATAATCCTATGTCACAAAAAAAACTTAATAAAAAGCGGTGAGACATTTTATTGAATTAATAAGTGCGCAGATGTTGAGCAGATATTATAATATAAACAAAAATAATTTAGTGCGTCATAAATTTCTGATAAATTGGTACAGGTGTACTGCCAGGTGTGTGTGTGACAAGTTCGCCTGCACCTATAACCTGCAGATACGAAGATAGCTGAGAACTAGAAAAGACTGATAAAGTAACACCACGTTTGTGTGTGTTTTAATAATAAATTATGCACGCTATAGCAGCGTGGGTGCCATCAAATTGATCTCAATACAAATATTTGATGAAAATGATATTAATAGTCTCAAGATTGAACTGATCGAATCACATCTGTGATGGTTTTCAAAATTTGGTTGACAACGAGTCAATTACAATCTAAAAGCCACGATGTGGGAAGGTGATACAGTTTCAAAGTCAATAGCCTGAATGTAAACAGTTTTGTTTAGCTAGGATGTTTCCGTGTCGGTACAAGTCAATCTGTAATATCAATAATATTGTTCTAGCTTTCCCAGAGTAAAACATAACACGGCATTTTGGTAGGTAAGCATTTGCTAAACTAAGAACATTGCAGTTTTCACGTCACTCTATTCCCAAACCACTGTAACTCCTGAAAGCCAGAATCAACAGTGGCGACCACCACAAAAGCGCCGAGACAATGAAGCTCGATGAAGTCCCAGCCTAAGTTAGGATATACTTATCATCTTCCCACCCTTATGCCATGTTATTTGGGGTCGTGTAACACGTTTTTTTTTCTATTCTCCCCTTTCAATTGGCACGCCATAATTTACTCCTATCATTGCCTTCATAACTGTACCTATTCATCACACACACAATTCATCCATCTTTTCTTTGATCTTCCTTTCCCTCCCGATCCATCCATAAATTTATATTCATTACTCTTTTAGTCAGAGGAGCTCGTGGCTAAATAATAACAGCCACTCGGGCCGATCTCCGGGTTAAGCCGTGCTTGCCTAAGTTGGTCTGTGGATGGGTGACCACCTATACATACTGAATTTCCTCTGCGTGCCTCAGAAAGCACGTTGAGCTGTTGATCCGACAACCAGTCTTACCAAGTGGTATCGTATTACCCAGTATTAACTGGGTTGTGGAGGTCAGATAGGCAGTCACTCCATGTAAAATACTGGTATTCAGCTGCATCCGGTTAGACTGGAAGCCGACCCCAACATAGTGGGAAAAGGCTAGGCAGATGATGATGACTCTTTTAGGCAGATGCGAGTGAGCACAATTATAGTTATATGAATTTAAATTTTACACGAAATATTTAGAAATGTTACTTAGCTTGACGTATACATACGGATAACGAGATATTTTTCATGAGATTTTATGGTATTTCCATGTCACTCATTAATGTCATAAATGTTTAGCTATGTCCGGGTCAACAGGTTAGTATTTGCGCGTGTTGTCAAATAGTTTGGAGCGCAGTACATCTGTCTATCACAGATTTTAGGCTTGATTTGGGAATTCCTTAGCTTTTTCAACAATACAACCAGCCGGTTAAAAATGTTATAAACGACTGAAAGATAAATTCAGTGAACTTTGTTCGGAGAAATATGTAAAACTTATTATAAGATAGGGGGAAAGACAAACAAGACATAGCTAGCTGCGAAATACTGACTAAATTGTCCTGCTGGAGGTCAGGTCAGGGTCACTCCATAAAGTTATTGCTAGTTACTGCGCTGTTCCACTGCACCGCACTAATAGGGTTCTCACACGTCGAAAAAACATTGCTAAGATGTTCCGATTTCATTCATATATTTCCTAACCATGAAATTGCACACCTGCAGGCAATTCGACCTGCGAAAAGGTGGGAAACATTTCAGTGCCCTAACATAAAAAATTGTAGTTTTTTGCTATTTGTTTTGCACGGATGTTCTACTGGCTTCAATGTAAAGCAATTCCTGTCATTGCATCCCTAGAGGCATTAAAGTGCATTATGCGCCAGACTCCAGACTAATGCGCTCCAACGCATGTCTCGAGGTCGTCCGTATACATAGATCTTGTACTGCACTCTTTGTTACGTTAAAAAGAATACATTACTTCAGTTGTTATTGACCGTGACTGCACCATGCCACATAACATGAATACATTGAAAAAGTTGTAGAACGAACAACGAACATGAACGCCATCTTATTAACAAAGATCATTTTTATTACTTTATCGTTCTCAGCAATAATTGACACCTGCTGCGGCTAGAGTGTAAAATATCAGTATTTTTGAACAAAACTCCAAACTGAAAGGCCTCACATTCAAATTAATGAATTTCTTCACTTAAATGCAACATCACCTGACAATAACGTCGGATGTTGGCAAGAGTAAGAACAAAAAAGCTGTTCAAAAACCTTTTGATGTTTTTAAAAAAATCGCATCAATTATTACTAACTGAAAGTTCTGAAGGAAATGTAGTAAATTAAAACTGTTTGATGAGCTAAAATTATTGTACTGACCGACAATAAGAAGAATAAAATGATATTATACATAATCCGAAACTTCTTATCTGCCACCAAAATTACACGTAGCGCGGCGTAGACCCGAGCGTAGCACCGTAGACCCTCCCCCAATTTGCTAGAAACCGTAAAACTGACAAGAAAGTGTTTTGTGTAGTTGGAACATTATGTTATCTACCGAATAAACGCTTACTGATACTAAGTATTGCAAGCTCTTGCTTTAATTTGGCATAGAAGAACTATATAAAAGAATGGAACTGACTTTAGTGGAATCTACAAGCACTGTTTAAATTTTTATTTTATACGCAAATAAATAACATGTATGATATAATAAGCTAAAATACTTCGCAGTTGATGTTGTTTTCTAAGTCATGACCTTAGAAAATTAACTGGCACGCGGCAGTTATAACTCATAACCCGCTGTCAAAAGGTCAAAAGAAATCTTTTGACATTCTTGATATTAAAAGACCATTCCTTTATTACTGTGAATCACGAAACGCATAAAGGGTGTGGTCGAGGAATGGGCTCGACAGCTATTACGAAGTAAATAGAAAAATAGACGCATATGTTTCTAATTTATTCTGAAAAACACAACGTATGTAACGTTTAAAACAACGCAGTATTCTATTGTTAGAATTAGATAGTACCTATTCAGTGTTCCGAAAGTGTTTGCTTTTTCTTTCATAAATTATTCGTAACATACGTGTTAATTAGTAAGAATAAGTAAATAATTATTTAGAGAAAATGATGAGTATTACAAAAGGGACTAGTTTTTTCGCAAAAGGTAAAAACTCCTTGCGCACAAGACTGTTGTAAAAAATGACGATTAGGTGATGCACACGGATGTGCTATTTTCGTGTTAATAACATATCCTTTTCAAAATTAATTAATAATTATTGAAAGGGTCTGCTCGTTGAATTTTTTACCTGTAATCAACAGAGTGGTTGATTTGAAAAGGTGCACAATGCACATACATGATATGTTACGCATGCATATTTTAGTCTCCTTTTATTAATTAGTTATTTAACCATTCGTTTTGTATTATTTACATACGAGATATTTCTCAATTGCAAAGATTAATTACCAAAAATGGTGAATGATTGAATGATGATTTGAATCTCAACTTGCTCTGCATAGCTTCATTCTTAAACCTTAAAATTTGAACGGTTTCTATTGTATCAAGATACTAACTCGTATTGCAATAATTAAATTATTTTCCCATTTAATATGTTGGAGAAACCGAGAAGTCTCATTTATTTAGATTTGGTTGGATTAGTCCACAACCACAAATTGAAGAGTAACGCCAAACGATTGAACATAAATTTTCAATTTTAATTCCAGTAGTCTTTTGAAGTGTTAGGTATAGGTACTGTTTATTCAGTAATAATTATTACTTCTAGCATTATTTCCATGAAATCGAAGAGTCAATAATACTTGTGTTTTGTAACATCTGCTTATCATTGACGTAAGGAACAGATTACTTAATCTTGTTGGTTGGCAATACATCTGAACAAATTGCTAATATTCGTTGTAATACAATACCCCACGTTTCTATTTCGTTCCACTTCACAATGCTGCTAAAAAAAGAAAAAATATATATATCTTGCCTAACAAAACGAATAGGTAGCTATGTAGGTATAATCAGTTTCAACAAACAAGTTCATACTACATTAAGAAATCTATAATTTTCATTTGTTTACTGGTATTGTTTTCTTCAAAAATGTACCAAAACCAGTTTTAATCTAATTACGGTTCGTTTGCAAAGTCATGTAAACTGCAAATCGTAATTACCAAAGTAAACAAGGTATCCAGTTTGAACCGATCTAACTTTCTTATCACGAAAAAACAACAAAAATCTGGGTACGGTCAACCAGGCTCATTTGCAGACCTACAAAAATAGTCTGAATTGGTTTGCTACTGTAAGATTGAAATTCATTTACCTACACTTGTAGAATTCAAATCTTGAGGTAGGTACTTGGTATAGCAGCTGTTGTTGGCCGACTATTCAACAGAAATGCTAGTCATACTATCGTGCACGCGTACCCACAGGCTGCTTCTCGTACTTTTCCAATGTTTGCGAAGTGGCCAGTCTGGTCGTGGCGTTAGCATTCGTTATGTCCAAATCAAATATGTTTAACAGTAGCTAATAGAACATTAGTTTGTTCTAGCTTATACACGCTCAATACAGTTTCATCATTGAAAACGAGAACAATATTGTAATAGAAAATATTTAAACAAGTTATTTAGCGTAGTAAGGAATGTGTTCCATCGCGTAATATCAATTACCGGGATCTTTATAAGTGCTATTACTTATATTTATATGACGGGCTATTAATAGTTATTAATACCTTCTATAAATTAAATTGAGCTCAACAGGTTTATTAATAAATCTCCGACTCCGAGTTATGATTTTGTTGAAAGTAGCTCAGTGTAGAGCGTTAACCTTTATGAAATCGTTGTGTGGATTAGAAACGCGGTTTTACGCGCACACGCAGTTCATAACTTTAATGCGTTTTGCTTGTATACTAAACACATATTAGTATTTAATTGTTTTTTTTTCGAACGACTGGTTTTCCAAAACAAAAAAAAAAACACATAAGAGCTTTTACAGGGAACAAGCTTAAAGTTAACTATTTAAAAAAAAAATAGAATTGTTCTATCTACATATTATCTGATTTTTTTCAACATATCAGTGGACCAAAATATTGTACCCTCTTGTATGCAATTCTATTCAAATTCTGAGTTGTTGAATATTTAAAAGCAAACGATTGTTCTCAAGTCTCGTGTCATCGTGTGCCCTTATCCTAATCGAGTGTTAGTAATTATCGCAATGAGCTCACAATACTCTCTTTGTACAGTCGTGTCACGTGACATACAGCGCAATTATCGCCCTTCCTGAGGTAAACCACACGTTTTATACGCACTTACAATTGAAGCATACTGTAGTTTTTTTGTTTTTCTGAGAACACCATTTCATAAAAGTAGATAAAGTTCGTTCGTGACGCCAATTCACATGCTTTTGTTTTTGATTTGACGCTAAAGATTCCACTGAGTCACTACAAGTTCTGGTTTTGACGAATAAATAAAATGCTTGTATGCAAATGTAGACTGAATTTCATTCAAGTAGTGACACAAGTTGCGGTTTATAACGTCAGTAAAGTAGTGTTATTGTCGATAAATATTTAGTTTAATGAATGTAACTTGTGAAGTTGTTGAACGGCTCGCGTGGTGGCGGGCGGCGGGTCGCGATGTCGAAATTGACCAGATGACGCAGGATGTTCTGCGCAGGTGTAGTTGTTGGTTCAGCTGTTCTGACACAACATGCCTATGTTTGTAATAATTAATAGGTACCTAAAAACCGTAACGTTATTATGAGTCATCTTCACTTGCACTGGAAACATTTTGTAGCCAAGATGATGATTTAAATCGTCTCGTTTGCAAATTTATGCCTCAAAATTGTAAACGAAAACTTAATGATTAAAGAAATCTTACGTTGGTAAGTTCGTTAATAGGTAATGTAAGTAGGTAATGTTTTAATGTGTTTTAATTAAGTAATACAATTAGTTTATTTACGTAATTACTCAAGTATTGTATTAGCACATAGGCAATACATAAACATAAGTTAGTAGTGACGCTTTCCGTTTTTTATTTGTATTTATAAATAAGGTTACTAAGTGCTTTGCCATGTTTAATGTTTCTTTATGGCTCAGGTCACATAAGCCCTAGTTTCATTTACACTATGGCACCTAAAAGTAACCCTCAATAAATGAACAATACTGAATTCTTGACTATGCTGTTCTGATCCACTCGTTGAAAATGAAAGTGTGCTTTTAAAAGGCAAGAATACATTTTAGTGTGTCGCATGATGCCGGTGAAACAAGGTATTTAACACAATATACTCACAAGCCCTTTCTAAGTAAGTAAATATTCTACTGACGTATATGTATACGTGTCAATGCTAAGTAAATCTTTCGTAATGTTATGAGCAGACAGACACAAACAGATGTCCGAAAAGTTTCACAATAGGCCGTTAGGCATAGGAGGCGTGCTGGCATGTCGCTTGCCTTACCCACCGTTTGTTATAGTCCATAGTCAACGAACTATCATAAACACATCGCCGTCAACATATCGTATGTTCGAGCTCTCAAGTATATTTTAAGCTCCGTCCGTGGTAGTTGCGTAATTGTTTCTTTACTAGGTCCTCGTGAATTGTTTTAAAAGTTCATACAGCTGCTGCGGTTTCACGTTCAGCCTTGCGGCTTCTAGGGGTTATTAAAGGTCGTGACTCTATGATTGCACCTACTTCTTATTGTGTCTGTAGTTGTAAAATTCAACAAATATTAATCTTGTCCGAAAATTGATAAAGTTTTATTTTTTTCCGCTGTTTTCCTGTTAGGTGAAATGCTGAAAATAAGTAAAAGTCATTACAGTTTCTCTATTGTGTCTTCAATGCCCCTGATTTGCAGTAAATAATACAATAACATCCTAGTATATATTAGTTTATATTCCATCCGTTTCCTCTAACCAATAAAATTGAACATCAAAAACCGTCACGGAAATCCTATAGCACTAGAACGAATCTAGAAATCCACCAAACGATTCAAAATCGTATATTAGTATGTTTGGCAGCAAATTGTGCAGTCGGCTTGAACAAAACTTTGGACAATACTCAGCCAATTCGGGGTCAAATGTTAATAATATCGGCAAGCGGAAATCTGTTCTCGCGAATACAAAATAACAGACCAAGTGTGGCCTGCGGAAGATAAGCTCGCCATGGCTTGAGGATAAATGAGGCTAACAGGGCCAAGGCGGTCAGTACAACGGGAGAAACTGGATTTAAATGTTTATTACCTAGGCGATTCTACAGTAAACTCCACAGAAAATTTGTGCTCTTGGTTTTGAAACTACTTACTATCCGATCTGATTTAAAGACTACAGCAATTATGCAGTTATGTTGTTTTAAGTAGATCGGTAAATGTAAACTAACCAATCACTTTCATTTCAGAGGACACTTTGACTACATGCTTGGAAGACCTGAGAGGAGGAATCTCAAATACTGACATGGCAGCGGTACGAAGGAGAATAGTCAATTGCGGGCCTAAATATGTGTTGACGATTCAAAGTGATAACTGAACTTTTATTTATAAAACATGTTATAGGTACTGACATGGCAGCCGCACGAAGAGGAAGCGTTGACATTGACAACTAAAAGTAGGTATAACAGCTGAACTTTTCTTTGAAACATTCGCTTACTCTTTGGCTTTTCGAAACTATAGAAACTGCTTTAAGTAGAAAAATACATTGAAAGATGAATACACAAAAGTATCTTTGTGTATATGTATAGAAGGCATGTCTGTGAAGTATTAGAAACGCAGATGTCCACTTCAGTTTCTTTTCGTTCTCCTTGCTTTGTTACTTATATGCTACTTAAAAACCGGAATTTAACGTTAGTATCATGTCGTGCCTACAATATCGTCTACTTAATTAAATTGAGTTTTTATACAGCTATCAACACAATGAAAACATCGAGCTATGAAAAAAAGAGCACTAAGTAAGTAGTTTTGAATCATTTCAAATCTTGTAATCATTAATAACTTTGGGTTGAATAACTTGCCTACATATTTATTTTTTTACTAAACGAATGCTAGTCGGCAAAAGGAGTTTATGTTGCTGAATTTTGGGCCAAACAAATCTGAATTTATTTACATAATATTTGCCACCGACACGTTAAAAAGAAGAAGAACATTAGTATGTACGTAAGAAGTTTATTGTAAGTACCTAAAATTCATGCTGGTGATAAAATTATACGCAGCGGTTTGTAATCAATAAAAGGATGCATGATGGCTGCCAAACAATGTGATGTAGAGGAAGTATTTAATTTTAAGTGCGTTACTATGACTCATTAAGTTGTCCATGCCTGTCACTTGCCGGGTTCCCAAAGACAAGTGGACAAAACAAAACACTCGCGGTGTACCACGAACTTGACTGCCCTACCCTTTTTTATTACAAGAAGTCTACTTGAAAAAAAGTTTGTTAGTGTTTATTATTTTAACTAATACGCATCCAAGTCGTTCATAATTAAAAAAGCAATACAAAAACATTTTTACATTCATTGGTGATGCAATACTTAATTAAGTTTTTTTTTATTAATAATATAATTTGGTTCAAACGAAACCACCACAATCATTTAAATGTCATAATTTGCGCGTATAAGTAACTTAATAAAAATAATAACAGGATATTGTTTAAATTTATACCTACTACTGTCAAGTTGGATTTAAGTACAGATTTAAGTTTATAAGAAATCGATGACGGCTAAATGTTAACGAACGATAAATAATAATCAATATCGATTAACGTTTATTAATAAATAGTTTAAGGCTTTGATATATTATTATAGAACGTATAATCGAGTTCTAAAAATATGACATCTTTGGTTAGTTGAAGGTTTTATACGGGTTATGTACTTGTATCAAATTTCAAAATTATCGAGTGTAGGTACATAGGTAGGTAGATGTTTTATCTAGAAATTTAAGCTTTTGAAGTTCATGGTATATTTCGGGGATAAACACTATTCTCGAAGGATGGCGTTAACGTAAATATTGTTTAACAATATTTTTACAGCAGTTTATTGAAATGGTAGCCATTCCAATTGCTAGCTATAATAAACATTTCATGTGTTTACGGTCATAAGTGCATACTTAATACAACGTTTAGTAACTATTGGTAAGTCTTTTAATTGCAATTTTATTATCTTTTAGCATAATAAAACTGTTTTTCTCTTTTCATTTCAGTAGCTAGACAGTAATACTTTACAATATAGCATGCGTAATAACATAGAATGACTTGTGCACTCGATAAAGTAGATGAACAGTTTTATTTCTTTGTAAAATACCGTAAAGTAACACTATGATTAATTGACAGAGGCTGCGAGGCTGTCTGACCAGTCTCTTAATAATTATTTACGTACGGGGACAATACTACGAGAATTATTACGAGTTACGTTAGTCATCAGAGTCATCAAAGTTCCTCTTACAGCTTCGGTTTATGAGTCCTGCGTACTAGAGTAAATAATTACTAGTATTTATGGAATGCAGCATCGTATGATACTTGCATTAATGAACATAGCTTTGTAATTTTATCGGAAAATTTTCAGGAAAAAATAACCTCAAGTAACTCGTTTTTCTAATAGAAGGTAAGAGAGACAAACCAAATGTAGACAAAAATAAGATTAACAAATAATTGCGTAGCAAAATGATAACATTTTCTCATGTTTATAGGTTCTCGTTTCCAACGCTCAGTTATAGTACAAACACGAGTTCATAGCAAGTTTAATAGCTTAATTTGCTCGGTTTTTTATTTCTCTTTTTTTACTAAGAATAGGATATCATGCATCAAACTTAATTACAGAGTTATCACGTAATTGGCAGCATAGCCATCTAAAAATAAAAAGTCTCGTGTAGGTATATAGTAACTTAGTAACTGTTGGTTTAGTCAAGAACAAACCGAACCCGAATCATAGACCAGTTTTCTCATAGATGATTTGTTCCTCAATTAGGTTTATTGCCGAGAAGAACTCTTAAATAGTTACGAAATGGGATTAAATGTTCATACAAGACCAAAATACGTAGTAACGAAATGGGAACATTTTGTGATGCTTTTTGGACTAGTTGTCGAAATGGGAAAGTTACGAGGTAGGACGGAGCCCACTCAGCCAAGTTAGCAATAAGATATAAACTCGATCGAACAGAAATACTGTAAATAGCTTATGAAATCATTTAGGTTTACCTACATCATGAACATTATCAGAAGCATAGACTAGCTAAATCATAGACGATTACGATGAAATAGCCTATCATGCACTGTTTACTGCTTAATGAAAGAACAACTCATTTCAGCAAAGTTGACAATTAGATATACGGGGAAACATGGTGACGAATACGAATATTTAACATGACAATATAGTTCGCTCATTTCCATATGTAAATACTGACAGACACTATTATTATGTAATTTTTGTTTACCCGCTGAAGGAATCAAAAGAACTACGGTATAAATAATACTGCCCAGTCAAGATTCCTGATGGCGATCAGAGGAACTCTTCTTTGGTAATCTATACACCGTAACGAGCTGGTGTCAAGCGATTTTGAACTATGTGCGGACCAACTTGAAATCTATTACCAGTACCTTGACCTGCCCTGCGCCAGTCACTATGAGACATGGACGTTCCGATTATTTTTTTTTCTTTGTCGATTTAAACTTAGTCTACCCAATAGATATCTTTAGATTTAGAAATAGTGTGATGGCGACGTTAAGACCAGTATGATTACGTCGATCATCTTCGCAAAACGCAGTCATGTTTAGAACGACATACTTTAAGTTTATGATAGCCATGATAAGCAGAATTTTCCTTATTGTTGGACAAAGAAACCAAGTCTGCCAAAACGTTAACCATATCAATATTAAAACAAACAGCAGCACGTCAAATAAATCAAAATTCAGGGTACATAGCGGAAGGGGGAAACTGCGAATATCTTTACATCCTCGTATCGTATCCTTGCAAGTATCCTGTTGAATAGATCCTAAGTGTGTTAAATACTGCCTTTAGGCTCACTGGCTCAGTATCCGTCTGTTTATCTAGCGGCTTGTTTGTCTCCACGCGCAGACTGAGATAAAAGAAAATTTTGTTGAAAAGTTCACACAAACGGGTATGGCAAAATAACTTGTAAGTAGCCAGCTATACAAGTGATATTTATAAACAAGTTATCTTTGATTTTATTACTAACAGGATTCATTAATACGCACTAGTTACTAGTGTCCTCACGCATGCCTCACGGTTTATCAAAAAACCAGATTTTCGTCTATTTTTATTCTATTTGTTCATTGGTCTGAACTTCATAGATTATAATATACAGTTCATGGCAAGTACAAAAACTATACAACCTTGTGAATCTGAGTTCAGTCACTCTAAATTGTAATATTTTTTCAAACGATTAACTTGGTAGATCGATCGTGGCATTATACCATTAAAACTGAAAAATAAGATAATGTGCCCGTGCGTCTGCTATTGCAATGGATAAGTTCATGAAAACAGTGTGATTCAGTATAACAGACTTTATGTACTAACTAATAACGTCAAGACTATTATACATATTTTCGGTACATGATATTTTTTTTGTAAAATTATAAAACAGATCCAATTTCCGCCGCAGATTACACAATGCCCATTTATAAAACTATGGTGTACTGAGATTGGAATTTGGATTCAAGGACTTGATTAATATGATTCGTTTCTGCGTGTTTTGTAACATTGATGATTTGTCTCAAGAACGTGATCAGCACATCAAGTAATATCAAAGTATACGCATAATTTAGGGCCGACCTTCAATTTGGCGAGTTAGTGCACCCAGATATTGGAACGCAGGAGGCATCAAATGCCTATATGATGAGTTAACATCGTGATGTTGTTGGAGATAATGAAGTAGTTAAGAAACGATGCAAAGATAACAAGCATTCATGAATATTAAGTGGTTAGTGTGGTTGTAAAGTAATAGTGGGTACATTGATCAGTATAACACACAACGTGCTCATCGCTGTGTGTGCACCGGAGCGCTTGTGAAATGGGGCGCATCCACAACCACAAGGCTATAGCTTGCGTCACCTTATCCACATTATTCACGAAACATTTCGAAACTGAGCCTCAATATATTGACTCAAAGCACATAAATATTTATTCGCATTTTTTTGTCCCTAATAATGTTTCTCTCTACAGGAGAGTACACGTTTCATACTGTAAAAATATTTGGAAGCTAGTAAACATGCCAACTGCATAATCAGACGATGTTTATCAACCATCAGTATACGATAAGTCAGGTGTCGATGTAAAACTGATCTTAGAATCATGTAATAGCTCCATCTTCGTTTCTTATGTGGAGTGAGATCGATTACTTGTCAATAGTACCAACTTATAACAAGCAGGGTGGTTCAAAAATATGACACTGATGTTATGGCTTCTTTCTCCTATAACGTGTGGTTAGTGCGTCTAACCTGGTGCCTCTGACTTGGCTTTACTGGTTATCATACTGGTATCCTCACCAAGGTTAGTGGTGACTATAGAATACGTGGCTAAAGAAGTCTTGACACCAGGTTAGGCAACTAACCACACGATAAATTATAATAACCACTAGATTACCGCTGCTTGCTCTCCTGCTGATAAGGCTAGAGATAGTTTAATAAAGATGGATGTACAAACCTTTGCAAGCAAAGCAAGATGGCAATGTTAAAGTTTTAAATGAATAAGAGCTTAAGAGGAACTACCACAATTTTTCTTGTATGTGTGTGATTTGAGTGTTTTAAGAGTAACACTAACATGGCACTCTTAACAACTTATTTTGTTCCTTATATAATATAGAAATAGGCTTGACAGTCAGTCAACAACAGATAGTTTAAGGAAAACTTTAATTATAAGGGCACCTACACTAGCAAGCTAGTACTTCGTGAAATAAAAACAATTTATATGTATTTATTTGTGTACCTACAGTAAAGTTATCGCTGTATTGTTTTATTCTTCTGACGCAAAACTATTTGAATTATGGCATCGTTGAGGTACAAATAAAGTTGTTTGCTCCCTACTGTAAAATGTATGAATGTTGAAGTTTTTGTATGGGTTAATGTATGTTCGTAGAAACATGTACATACACTTGGCATGTCCTTCCAATACACCGTACATTACGTAATGGGGTGACAGACGATCGAGAGAGCAATACGAGGCTTGGAATAAATAAAACATGGCTACGTGCGAATATAAACACCATCTTTATGGCGTTTGTGAGATGGTGTTTTTTGCAGTGGTAGATTTTAACATAATTAAGATGTTTTCTTCGTGTGGTATAAGATTCAGCTTGAAGCAGATTGAGCTTTCAAGTTGTTATTTAACAAATATGTACGGTCGAAAAAGCTATTTGGTTTACAGTTTAACCCACAAATTAAATTGCAATTTAATGTAAACCAAATAGCTTGTTCGACCGTACTATTAGAAAAGCCAGGTAACTAAATAATAAATAGGGAATTAATCCCGCCATGTGCATAGATTTTCTTAACGCAGGTAAACTTGATTATTTACCGACACATCCATGTAAAGAAAATGTAGTATGATAGTATAGATTTTATTACCTTATAGTAAATTGATTTATAGATACTATAATGGACCTGTCATTATCATTTCTTGAGTAATTAAATGTCTCTAATTGATATAGTTATGGCTACTAAAACGTTACAGAAGATAATAATTAAAT
Source organism: Xestia c-nigrum (assembly GCA_916618015.1). Taxonomy (NCBI): domain Eukaryota; kingdom Metazoa; phylum Arthropoda; class Insecta; order Lepidoptera; family Noctuidae; genus Xestia; species Xestia c-nigrum. Next base: position 11,392,865 of record OU745255.1, on the reverse strand, counting down.
TAGTCTATCTTTATATTAATTTATCCGTATCGTAAAATACAAAGTACGTGTACTTTGATGGTTGTTAGGAATCTGGGGAATTTACTATATAAAAAACACATGAATCATTTAAAGATAACATAACTGAAATTTTAATTGAGAAAAACAAAAGGGCAAAGTCGGCGGATGTATTTGCCAGTGAGCTTGAACAATAATAGCGGTAGCTAGACAAACAGATGTTATCACATATTATGTATACGAGTACCAGCATATATGAGTACTGCATACCATACACAACTACGCCGCATACGCAACAAAACAAAAAAACAATTAACCCAACGTACTTTTATAATACGTTATTCAAGGAGATCTTGCGACATCACTAACATCGCTATAAAGTGACATAATGGAACACAATACAGTATTTTGTTCTTAAATAGAAAGAAAACATAATTGTTTTTTTCAAAATGGCGGCAGTTATACTAGAAACCAGTTCATGATGAGCTATGACGTGTGCTGTTATTATTAAAATGAGTCCGTCCGTTGTATTATAGAGCAGACCGCCAAATAAGGACATACGGATCGCTCCTCGCTACAAGTCTCAAATATTACAATAAACTTCTGTATAAAACTCCTTTGGTTAGGGACTTCATCTTTTTCTTGTATTTTAAGTAAATGTAACGGCAGCAAAATCACCCTTCCCAACTTATACAAAAATCACCGTTTCGCATTTACACAAGAATGCCAACCGTTCTTATTCAGTAGATAGCCCGGCGGCGTATATGTGGTAATTTGTCACTCATCATAGAAATCAATGCTGAATTTACAGGGTGAGGGCTCTGGACTCTACAGATATTATCCTATTTCATAATAATCATAAAGAGACGGTATTAAATGTAATTCGAGCCATACCACCACGCCTTGTGCATCTGTTTTTCTATAGAAGACTAGGCCCTCTTTCCTTAAACAGGTTATACAGCTGGGTCCCACCACACTGACATTTTGACGAGGACAAGCAGACAGGCAAGATGACTACATACAGGTTAAAAACACCGTATTTCGAGTGCCAAGTTGGGGTGCAACTTTTACAACTTTCTCGTACAGCCGGTAAAAAATTATTAATTATTAACTGCATTTCACTCGCCAATTTACATAAACGCGATTGTGATTTAAATAATACGAAAATTACGTAAATGTTTACATCATCTCGTCTTAAAATATTCTTACAATTCACGATAATGTGAGAACAGATAAATAAATTATTTTAGTGTGGCGCCATGTATGTAAATCACAACTATTTATCAGCAAAAGCCACACTTGTGAATAAAAAGTAGCTGTTTACTTCAATGTATTTAATGATTGATTGGTCTTGACCATGTATAGCTGCTAATTATTGTGGCACTAGGGGATTTACATACGACACCTATTTAGTAAGACAATTGCCTTCCGCAAATACTTAGTCTTTTTACTATTTATCCACATCTCTCATATTGTTGACTGAACATAATATATAAATATGATCAATCGTCATCATCATGCACTTTTGAACTTTTATAATATCTATATTTATAAATATATAATAAATTTGGAGATGCTCTCCAAACAAAGCTGGCTTTATCGACAACGTTCAATAAACCTACCATAGGCACATGTACTCGTATTATCGATATACATTTATTTGATAAAAAGTAATAACGTGCCTGTTATTAATAGAATGAAAGGCATTATTATTATCAAACCACTTGTGTACCATTATTACGTAATATCGCATTGCTCGGATGAGTGGCAATTGAGAATTTTGGAGACCATTATTTTGATTAAAAGGAAAAATAAGGTCTGAAATTATGATACGGGAGTTTGAAAACTTTTCAGTGATGTCTTGCGTACACAATGATGTTAAAACTAATGTTTATTTTATGTCTCAATTTTATAAAATAATCGAATATAACGTACGTTTACGGCATTGCAGATACCGCTGCAGGTTAAAGGTGCCAACTAGGAAGTGTACTGCCACGCCATGACTTCCGGTATTAACAACCACGATGTATAAGGTACTCGACTAACTTGTCAACTACTTGTAATTCATTATAAACTATATACTATGAACATAGAAATGCCTCCCAGTCGTAATAACCTAGTAAATGTAAACCCTGGCCAATAAACTCGATGTTTTATTGCGAAGAAAAAACTTGTTGCATAAATTATGTAAATGTTAATAGCAACTGAGCAAGTGATCGACGAAATCTGAGCTTTTTTAATAGAATTGGATTGAAATAAACAAGATCCAAATACTATTGGGATTATAATAAAAGGCCTGAGCCGTAAATAGATTCAAAATGTTATGGCTAGAGCCAATCCAGTTTTTTCTAACTTAATTTTAGTGCGAAGTAAAAACTTGATATTTAATTTTGACAATCTTTTGTTCTCATAGAAGCCGCTGTATAGTAAAGTTGTACTCGTATGTAACTACATACGTCAATAGCAGAAAAAACAGGCGCAGGCATCATTAGCCATCGCGTGATATTCGTAGTTTTGAACCTAACTTAGGCTAAGATTCATAAGAAAAAAAGATAAATATTTGTGTGTGGACATCAAAATAGAGGCTTTTTACACAGCGAACTTTAAATAAAATTAGGGAGGCTTAAGAGGCCTGCGGAGCATGCGAATTTCATACAAACATAATAAATAAATTCTTTTAATTCAGATATCACAAGATCCATATAAGTACAATCATAATTATCCACATTCACAAAATTATATTAAATCACAATGTTAGTAAAAATACTGAACTTACTTAACTACGTCAGTATTTAAGCTTAAATGTAGATTGCTCCAAAACTTATGAAACCGACTGTCCAATCTGTCACTAAACATCGCCAGAATGCTGTTAGGGCCAAATAATACCAAAATAATTTGTAAATAAAACATATTCTTAAGGTTGTGTTTATTTTGATTGGATTACAGAATATATAGGTTCCCAAACACATAGTTTGAATGTACACTGATTTAAACAAGAGTTATGAGAAAAATAAATTTTCTATAGAAACTTTTAAATTCCTCATAATATCTTATCTCAAAATACTCATTTGGGAAAATAGATATTCTATAATACAATCGAAATCTAAACAATATGTTTGTTTCTCATATTATTTTGGTATTACGTTTGTATGAAAACGCATGCTCCGCCGAACCCTTAACTACCCCGAAGGGATAAGTTTTGCTTTGGCATTTTGTAAATGATATATTTTTGTTCAGGAAATTCTAGCATGGAATCGTATTCCTAAATAATTAAATTCTTAACCCACTTGGTATTGGTATAACGACAACTGTTGACTCTGCATATCAGCTGAATTATCTAGAGTTTCATAACAAACTTAGATTACGGGTTCAAGCATTTTCCTTATATTAAACAAAAAGGTTTTTTTGAGAAAACAATACCAATGATATGCTATCTGACGTCCAGCGGTTTTTTTTACAATATCGTATGATTTTGACGTCACAGGCACAATAACCTCGTCAGAATCGAGATATATTATGCTATCATGTAAAGCTAACATTCGGACGGAGCGAGACAAAGTTTAGCCGTAACATTATCTCGCGCTGAAACAAGGATTGACTGTTTACGCCACAGGTTTACGCATATTTCAGACTTTCAGAGTGATATAAACCGAAGTAAACTTTTTGTCGTACCTTGGTGCTCAGGTTGGTAGCAACATTAGTCACCGGGAACAAAATGACGCTGCAAGTTATGTGAATATTTTAGTTTATTGAATTTATTTTAATTCCATTAGCTTATGGATAAGATCTAAATCGAGAGAACATTCACCTTTGATTTTGAACTGAAACGCACGAGGTGGCTTGGACATCCTATGTTTGTCTACGACTTTATGGCTTTACTTGTGGTTTCAGCGATTAGATCTGTATCGAAGTTAGTACTTAGTTGTTTTGTGCATGGACAAGTTTGTAGGTTTTGCGTTGAGCTTTGAGAATTAATAATAATATTTTTAGACAACATGTTTCCGAAGGATTTTGTGTAATTATAAGTAGAGTAGTCAATAGATAGGATATATCTACTGTCATTTAATTTATCTCTTTCTGAGACGAATAATACAAGATGTGACATTCAAATAGTTTAAAAATAAATAATTGATTTGACCTATAAATAATATTTGACAAGAAGCATGATTTATAAGACCAGCTGGTATTCAAAGGCATTCTTTCGACAAATGATAGATACAGCTTTTGTTCGCCTCCCGTAAACGACCCATAAATATTATTCGTCGCCGGCGCAAGATTTTGACCCGCACTTAATCGGTTGCGTGTGCGTCAATACTCGTCATCGCGAGTCCGTCGGCCGCGCGCTCCCCGCACGGCTTATTCAACAATGACATTAATACCAACCGTATCAAGGGTTATATAGATAACCCTTTTAGATATACGCACAAGTATTGCAGTGCTATTTTTGTAGAATAACGAAGCAATTATCTCCTAACTTCAAATTATGGCCTGACATTATTACTTTTATTATTTATTTCTTCTCGATCAATTAATTAAATGTGTGCGCTAATGTTACTAATGATGAAACTTGGTGTCAAATTGCAGTTGTCGGAAGCTGCCCCTTAATTGTGGGCATTGTCTCATGTAAGCATTATTTATTATTTCATGTTTTTTTACCTGATATATGTACAAATTGTACAATATAGAATATATTAATAAATAATTCAAATCTCTAACGTAAACTGTTTGACCTGGGCGGTGATGTGTCAGTCAGTCAATCACCTTTTCTTTTATATACATTATGGTAAATTCAGGTTATTATCTTTGTGTCGGTATCGACCTTTTGAGGACTAGTAGGGTTGTGTGTTTTTTTGTTTAGCCAGTATCGAGTAGAGTTCACTGTTAACTGAACTACTGAAGGTTTTATTTGATTCGTCTTTTTATTGCAGCTAGCGGTTCATCCATGATTGGAATGTCTACAAACTTTACTTTTACACTTAATTGAAACCAAAAAGTATACTAACATACTGTACCTTTTATATGTATATAGAGACTATCCAGTAATAAAAATATTGTATTCAGTGGCTCTATGTACTTAAACCTGGGCCATATCATTTCTAGTATTTTCAATAACACAATTTCGCAGTAGAGGAGTGGTAGACATTCTTTGATGTGCACGAAATACAATGATGAATTACTGTAATTCACAAAAGATAAACAATATGTTCAAAACCTTCAGCAAAATCATGAAAGCGACTGGAAAATCAAACGGAGAGGTTTAACGCCACTTAGCTTTGATTGTTTCACAGAAAATACTTTTGAAGAAGTATAAAAATAACCAGGCTTATGTGGAACAGTTTACTTTACCTAAATACGTCGTTAGTTACTCCCGCAGACACTAAAAAACATTGCCAACATTAGAGTATGACGACGAAAACCTCAAAATAGACGACAGCTATTACTCTAATTACCATTAGCTCATTGTGTCACCCCCTGTAAAATGTCTAAAATTTTTGTATTTATTATTTTTATGGTGTACATTATAAAGAGTATTCTATTCTATTCTAATTAAAACCGTTTTAACTACCTCTTGGCTGTTTGATTTTGATATCTTACACCCGTACTAACAAGAAAACAAGTCAAAGTAGGTAATACTTAAGTAACTTGAGTAAACGTCATTATTTAAGAAAATGTTTTTTTCTGTAGTTTTGTAATTGCTTGAACTTAGAAAATGAACCTAAGTATATTACACTAGCTGACCCACGCAACTTCATCTGTGTCACATAAGAGAGAAAACGAAAGAATAAAAAATCCCAATTATTGCAACAATTTTCGTGCCTACTCGGCTCCTAATAATCGTAGCGTGATGTTATATAGCCTAAAGTCTTCCTCGATAAATGGACTATCCAACACATACAACTTTTCAATTCGAGCCGGTAGTTCCTGAGATTAGCGCGTTCAACCAAACAAACAAACAAACTCTTCTGCTTTAAAATATTAGTATAGAAGTATAGATAGGTACGGGTGTTAGTCTTACGCAAACTTTGAAAACACAACAGTGCAACATTATTTTGGCATCCATTAGTGTCATTTACTGAAAACGGGGAGTTGGTATAGTTAAATGTAATCATCAGTTGTTTTTTCGAATTTGAAAGAGATGTAAGTTCCAAGTTATTTTTGCAAAGTCACTCTTTCCTAATAAAATCCAAGGATATGAAGTGTAGTACTTAAGTAATGTTGCTAAAGCTATCCGTATTAAAAAAGTGCCTAATAATAACTAATCTTTCTCTGCTTATCTATCTCTTAATTCCGTTGTAACTGTTGTAAGAACAAATGCTCATTAATTTGTGAAGAGATGATATTTGGTAAACGGCAGGGCTGCGTGCTTCAAGTTATGGATTAAAAAATAATGTGTAAAAGTTGTCAAATATAATGCGATAAAATGGACAGAAAAAAGAGATAAATTTTCGTTCCTTCAAAATGTTAAATGTACACCTACAATGCTGCGGGACTGTTCGAAAGAGATACCGTGACCCCGGAACATAAAGGGCGAGGAAGGAACATGGATGAGCGGAGCGGGAGGGGGGAGTGTCAGACTTTTACTGACTAGAAAGTTTGACACCGTCCCGCTCCGCCCAGAGTGGGAGAATTTATTTAATGATGTCCCATCCGAAAAAAAAGACCTACAATTACGATCTCACTCATATATTTGGCAAAGTAAGTAAGTGTGATTAATAACCATGTTTCTTGAAATTATATAATATTTTAATAACCCTGGTAAACGGCGGTTAAGATATCATAAATTTTATACAATTTTCCCTATTTTTCAAACCAAACCCTGTGGTAGGTATACCTAATTATGGAAATATAATAGGTACCTATGCATTTAATTCCACGGAAATATTAAACAAAATCTGGGTAGGTACCTACAGCAAGACGAACGAATAAACCATTAATACAAATTATGTATGGCAATTAATTTAATAAAGCTGTCACTATCTGTTGCTAAATCGAGCATAAAAATATAAGCTGCTATATTTTTGGCAAGGCACAAGAAACCATAACTTGAGTTGTTGTGACTTTTTGTTATACAGGGTGGAATTTTACAATACCACCGGAGGGAAAGACTCTAAATACAGGAGATATCAAATTTTACTTCAAGGAGACATTCCTTTATTTAAAAAAAAAGACACAAATCAGCATTCACAGTTTTTCGAAAATTATTTTGCCACAGTCGGGCATCGAACCCGGGATGGATCGACTAAAGTTTGACAAAATAACATTCTGTACCTATTTGACATCAATCGATGGAGTCAATCATATGGATCAAATTTCTCTAACAAACATAATAAATTAAATGAAAGGAAAACCATGAATGTGCTTTATCTTGTTGAATTTATCCCTTTGAATGTATAACTGTTCTATAGATTTCAATTTTAGTCGGTTCGATTCCCGCGTGAGGCAAGCGAATTTTCCAAAATCTGGGAATGCAAATTTGTGTCTTTTTTTAAAATAAAGGAATGTTTCCTTTGAGTAAAATTGGCTATTTCTAGTATTTCGAGTACTTTCCTTCCAGGTGGCACTGAAAAATTCCACCGTGTAATTAATTATTATTTATACATATAATTAATCAAACAATCGATCCTATAGTCGTACCAAAACGTATACCTAAATACATTGATCATAAGGCATCTAGTCGATATTGCTTATTTATAAATATTTTATAAGTTTCGCCTAAACCACAGGTGTCACGTAAGCCTCATCAAAACTTAAAGTATACTAAATTAATCTACAAGAAAATTTCGGAAGCCAACCCTAAGAGCATCTCTCGGGGTTTCCAAGTTTGTTTGAGCACAAAGTCGCTGGCACAAGCTTGTGCTATCGAAATAAGGATTAGGAAAACACTAATCTAGCGTCTCAATTAAGACTTAAACAGTCTTTAATCTCGTTAAATAGGTCGAGTATTCTATTTTTGGCGGTGATAACTGTACTGAAGAGTATGTTTTACACGAATAAAGTAAATACCGCATTTTGTAATCAGAGGTGGAACCGGAAGGTAGTTGTGTGTGATGGAAAACATCCTTTGATATCTGGTAGGCATTTATTGGACATACACATAATGAATTACCTATTGAGAAATTAATGTTTCAATGTCATATTTTGTGTGAATGATTTTGAAATAGAGATACTTTAAAGAAAACCTTGCGCGGTTTAAATCTAGAAAGCTCTACACCGGCCATAGTCAACTATTGAATTCCCATTTTTTGAGACATTTGCATGGCTAAGCAAATTCATCATAGTTTAAACATTTTCGTCAAAACAGTCTTCAAAATTGATTTTAATGAATATTAAACTGCACTGCTCGTGCACTGGGGCCATTATCATGAGCATCGATTTTGCAGTATTTTGACAATGCTCTCGTGTACGATATACATTGCTACCAGAATTTGTAACTTAATCATTCAAATGCCCAATTTCTGGCAGGTTTATAACTGGTTACTGCTGCATGTCTATGGGGTATAAAAGGCGACCAAACCGTTGTACCAACGCGTTCGTCGGTTATGCGTACGGAAGTGTCTAATCAGCAGAATGCAGAGGTTGTCGGCGTCGTGGTGCGGGGACCAGGTGCCGGCAGGAAGTGCCCCCACACGGAAAGGCGACGCGACGTGCCCGCCAGCGATACACATGGCGTAAGAGCCCAGCATATCTTGGCATCACTTGAATTAGGTAACTAAATTCAAATGTTTGAATCTGACATTAGGTTTGACATTTCTCTTTGCGGGCAGCGCCGCCACGGTCGGCCCAGACAAACTGGCCACCCTGGTTACCGGGCGATGCCGTCGTCACTAGCCTACCTTATCGATCTGTCACTGACTGACAAGCCGACAAAAGCTTATCTACTATGACGACAATCCGCACCCAGCGTGGTCACGAACCGAATCCATTTAAAAACCGTGCGCTACATTTTAAGCCGTGGCTTTGACGTACGTAGGACCGAAACCGGTCAGCTCGATATTAAAAGTGGCCATGTTTGGTTACTATGTAGGTGCCAACTAACTGAGCTATCGGACACCCAAGTTTTATTGAGAGCTGAAGGATAACTTATTTGTATTGCGTTTCCGTGAGATGCGCTCCGAAGAATATTGCAGTATACTTTTGGCAAAAAGTACATACCAGTTGGTAAAAGTACATTTTTTGAATGTCATTTCAGGTTATCAGCTGATAACAGCAATATTTAAGAAAATGCGCATTTACTTTCCGGTGTCTATTCTGCACCCAATTAATCTCAAGTTTTGTTTTAAAAAAAATGATGCTGAAATTCACTGGAACTTTTTATTTTTGTTGGTTACATTGTATTGTGTTGTATATTTATACATAATTAAAATAAAAAGACGTCTGTACGTCATCGCTCTGCCAGGCTAACCTTTCAGGGATCAACAGTTTGGCATGTTGGGTACGGTATACGTTTAATTTTTCCTATTGCATACCTACTATCTTCGTCACTGTTGATTGGATCTGTCACTTGTCTTGAAATTGGAATAGTTGTCTGTTGTTGATCGGCTTTGTTGTCTAAGGAATGCCTACAAAATAGATTTGACTAAACAGTTGTGTTGTTCTAAAAACAAACGAATAAATAAGCTTAATCTACTTGTATAATTTTGTAATTCGTTAAATTAATTAAATACGTTTTATCTGTATTATAACAAGAGATGTACGTTCATGTAAGCATGCTGTATTACATAATAATTATTATAGTCCAATTATAACCATTAATAATAATTACGAGCAAGGTCGTACACATAATACCAATGAACACGTGTTGATGTTACTCAAGTATCATTATGAACGTGTCAATTGTATACTTGCATAACAGAGCATAACAAATAGAACTAGGTAAAAAAAACTCCAAGTTTTTCTTTAATTATTTTGAATACCACGATGTATTTGACCTCCGAGTTTAATAAGCAATGCAATATTTACCAGCCGAGTACACTCGGTTAAATGCAAATAATGTCAATGACGTCAATATTTAAAGCGCGCTTCAAATTAATTCGTTAGAGGCAGTGGGCGGCGCCGGCGCAGGCCTTGGGACTGATAAACCCTCGCTCGACCGACATAATGGCTCACGCTGTATACAACGACATACTAAATTGTACAACAGATCGTTTGTTGACGATCAAACTTGACGATAAGCTCACAAAAAAGCTCAGCCTCATAAAACTGGCCTCATGTGAATAAGTGATAACAAGATGTAACATTAACATATTCATGTCATGTATGTTTGTGAGTTTGCGAGTGTACTGACTCGTGATATTAAAACCTTTTTAAGTATACTTGTTTATTTATCTGGTGAATGAATTAATTAAAAGCTATCCTCTGATAAAATAATAATAATGTTACATTTAAAGCCTTGTTTGTTACAAGCCATTTTAGTTTGTAGCTCATTATTAATGCCACAATTGTATGTTAATTTTAATTAATAAACATAACATTAAGTAGTCGGTATTTGCAGAACCTCCCATTTTCAAAAGTCGACATTAACGGTCTCGAATTCCTGCTGATGACGATCATGAATCGTAAAATATAAGACAGGAATGTGGTAGATGAATAAATTGAGGTGCGGAGTCTCATTTTAGCGGATTTAACTAGTTATTTACGTGGAACTTTCAAATCCTTTGCTAGTAGGTACAAGCAGTACCGCAGCAAATTGCGTTATAAGATATATTATGCTTAAAGATTGACTCATGCAACTTACGAACGTCAGCATGACTATATTCATCAGCACAGTCCCTCAATACTATTCAATTTTCCTCATCAACGAACAAAATGTAAAAACCATAGGTACTGAAAATATTCCAATAGTTCCTGTAACCGTATCCATGTTTTAGAATTCGGGGAACAAGGATTCCCCTTATTTCTGTGAAAATGTACCACCTAGATACTAACAAGGTGTTAGTTTAATGATCTATGTGCGAAAGAAACAAAAAAAAGAGCATGAGCAAGGTTATGCTTAGTTAACGGCATTACATAAAACTTGCTTATTTGTTCTGATAATAACAAAAAAACACACGTAAAAAGCTCGGTTTATGCTTAGCAGACGAATTAAACAAGCGTGTTTGTCTTAGCACTAACTTAATTAAATAGTCTTGAGAGCAAATCGCTAAAACTATAACAAAACAAGGCAAAACACAAAATGAAGTGACGACAATGCTTACTTTGTCTTTGGAAGATAGGCGTCTTAGGTCAAGGAGCTTTTGGTACTGGCGGAGAGCCCGCATGTACAGCCGGACTGGGAACTCGACCGGCAGAGAGACGGGTTCCGGAGCCGTCCGGGACGCCACCCCTGCCCCGCTCATCGCAATCCAACACGAGCAACACACAACACTTGTTCTTTATTCATAAGCACCAAGCCGTCGTCGACACGAGCGCCACGCGCGTCCGAAGTGAACGTCGGTTCCATGCAACACTGACGTATCGCCGATTCGCCGCCCGCGCATGCGTACCCGCTACGTTTGCAAAAAAGAAACTACAACTTATCCACGCCCGAGTGACTTTCCCTGCTCCATCCGCCGGCTGACGGACTGCTGGCCACGGACATGACCTGCTTTTACTGAGACCACAGTATTTGATGCAGTATACTAGCTGTCTAGTTGAGACAAGACGTGTTGGAGACACTCCTTGTAGAAGCAGTACACTGCAAAAGCTTAGGAAACATTTCGCATTTTCTTTTTAAGTTGGCACGCCTTTTTTGTTTAACAAACTGACTTAACAAGATTTTTTTTTTGTGGTAAATAGGCACCTATTTATAACACTAATTTTATAAAATTTGTATGACGTGTGTGGTTGTTACTCTTTCACGTAATAACTATTAAACGGATTTGGATGAAATTTAGCACACAGATAGTGTATGACCTAGATTAACACATGGGATACTTGTGATCCCAGTAGTATGTGTACTGTGGGACAGTTATCGAACTCCACCCGGGCGAAGCCGCAGGCATAAGCTATTAGTTTATTACATTTAATATCCAAGCCAACCCACAAAATGACGACCATTAAGTTATCAAGATTTATGGTTTTATTTTTATACGCCACAGGATAACATTATACTCATAAATTATTTATTGACATCTTATATTAAAAAAACTTTTCCAAATTATAGCAAATATAAAAAAAAACAACATTATGTTTAATAATAAAATAAAATAAATATCGCTGCACATTAACACACAGCGCCACCCAGTGCCACACTAAGCAAAGCTTGTGTCGTGGACACTAGATAATTGATATATTACATTTATATACTTTTTATACTTTTTCTTTTTTTTTGTATTGCAGGAACTTGCTAAAGGTTTTATTTAGGTCTACTACAATAATTTTCAAATAACATCTTGTACCCATGCTGACGTACACTTGCAAAAAATACTGAGTCCGTATCTGTAAACATAGTTAGGAATTTATAATAATATTCATGTTGTGATAAAACATAGTTACTTATAGCTGGAAACATAACATCACTATCATCATCTGCCTAGCCTTTTCCCAATTATGTTGTGGTCGGCTTCCAGTCTAACCGAATGCAGCTGAATACCAGTATTTTACATGGAGCGACGGCCTATCTGACCTCCACAACCCAGTTAATACTGGGAAATACGATACCACTTGGTAAGACTGGTGTCAGACTTTTGACCACTGACTACCTGTAACGACTGTCAAAGATGGACAAATGACAGCCGGGACCAACGGCTTAACGTGCTTGCCGAGGCACGGAGGAAACTCGGTAGGTATGTAGGGGTGGTCACCCATCCACAGACCAACCTAGTCAAGCATGGCTTAACCTAAAGAGCGACCCGAGCGGCTGTTATTATTTAGCCACGAGCTCCTCTAACTGGAAACATAACATAAACAATAATATCTATCTCTAAATCTATCGTTGAATGCTTAAGGGGCCGGCGGAGCATTCGTTTTTCATACAAACGTAATACCAAAATAATTTGATAACCAAACATATTCTTAGGGTAGTGTTTATTTATTTGGATTGGATTACAGATTATCTATGTTCCCAAATATATATATTAAAAGGACAATGATATATAGACGAGATATGAGGAATTTAAAATTTCTATAGAAAACTTATTTTTCTCATAACTCTTGATTAAATCAGTATCCATTCAAGATATATATTTGGGAACCTAGATATTCTGTAATCCAGTCGAAATAAATCCACACTACCTTAAGAATACGTTTGTATTTACAAATTGTTTTGGTATTACGTTTGTATGAACGATGCACGCTCCGCCGGCCCCTTAATACAGGAATGGGTACAGCTTTCCAAAGTTCGTTCATGTAAGTATATAAGCAAGTATATTCTTCTTATCATGCTGTGTAAATACGTGTCGACGATTCGTAAATATTATACAATTGTTATCTTTAAAAACACACGATAAACTTGTTTGAATGTGTCGCTATGTTAAAATCTTGACAACAAATCGTCAGAATCCAAGCAAAAATGAGGATAAATTCTTAGGTAATTAATTCAATTCGAAACGGTGAAGGAAACTGTCGTGAGGAAACCAGTATGTCCTTGAACCAAAAATTCGGTGGCTTGTAGCCCATTCCCTGTCATAGAGAGAAGGGTGTGTTTCCCAGCAGTGGGAACATTATATGAACTGATTATGCATACGCTAATTCAATATGCGAAAGTTTACCTCCATATTCCGTCTTTTTTATATTCAGCCTATTCTGTCGCACTAAGGACAAAGTGAGGACAGTGTCCTTAGGACTTTGTCCTTTTGAATTAAAAAGAAAAGAAATAGCATTAACAAATATGACAGTAATTAAAATTGATGTCAACAGCATGTTTGTTTGTCGAGAGGCTGTCGAGCTCGACCAATGGGCGAAGCTAATGAGGATGCTGTCACGCCACGACACCGGATAATTGAATTGATTATGCATTTTAATAGGACGGAACTATGACTATACACATAAGTACCTAAGTATGTACCTAACTACGTACATTTATATCAACTAGTATACCTTGGGACTGTGGGAACAATCATTCTTTTTATATCGACTACGTATCTCATGACTCTGACAGAATCAGATAAAAAATTGTGAATGATTTCCGATATTTACCTCTTTATTCATCAAAAGTTGGCATTTATAAAAAGTTGAGTAACCATCAACTGTCCTTGTCAGTTTCATTTCAATAAAGTTGAGGCAACATTTTATAGTAATTGACAACTTGTGAGAATTTCATGAATGAAGACGTTGGTGAATCCATTTACAGTTTTTCGGTATTTCGCTCATTACTTTGTACAGCTGTTTGTTTTTTTAGATAGCAATAAATAAAACTTATTCCTTTAGCCGCATTAAGTAACAATTGAACTTTGTATTGTTGTGCATTCTTCCACGTAAATGATTAAATTATTGCAAAACCTTGGAAAAGTTGCAAAAAAGTTATGGGTCCGATTACATTCTGAAAACTTTCTCTACTGTATTTTTATGATATTAAATGGTCCTACTCTTGACCTCAATCTTATCATGGTGGCAGCGAAGAGATCGACAAAAGAAGTCTATAACTCGAAATTTGAATAGATTAGTGTCTACTCGCGTATTTCAAAGGTACATAACGTATTATTATTCTACTTGGATTTTCAACGAAAGACCTGAACTTAATTGAAACGCTCTTGAAGAAAATGTCAATCTTTAGGAAGACTGAAGCTTCAAAACTTACGGACAAATAAAATTACGAACGCGATAAACAATGACTGACGGTAACACACATTAGAGGAATAAATAGGTCATTAGTAGCTTGATTTGTATGTCGGGAAAATGTATATACCTACAGTATTAAGTGCCAATGGATCGATCGGGAATTGCTTCAGTGTCGTAGTCTCAAAGCTTTTACGTAAATGTGTAGAAGGTATCAATGTAGTGAATACACAGAATACCCTTTATGTAAGTAAGCTTTACTTTGACCCAACGAATCATCACTTAAGAACAAAAACATTATATTGATAACTCTTAGACTTTACCTCCATTTTGATAATGATGTTGTTAATTTAATTATGTTAATTTATTGAACATGGTCTACGTGATAATATGTACAAAGTATATCCCATTCATATATCAGTTTGATTATAACCAATGTAAACAACATTAAGAATGGCTGTAACAATCAGCTGCTCTTTATTTACTTATTCACTTTAAGTATGTTATTTAAAATGTAAATTATGTCATAGGAAGAAGATAAGAACGATCATTTTACCGAAAAAACATTAAAACAGGTCGCGTTTAAAGCATAGAGACCAGTGGAAACCTTTTTTCAATGAGTAAAAACAAGCCGACGATGGACAACGCGACGCTACCAAAATAAGTACCAATGTCGATTTAACGCGATCCACAGAGTAGATACAAGATTTATAACACAATAAAATATCACTATACTGACATAATTACAATTTCTAGTTATGTTAAAACATAAAATTACGGAAATAATTAACAAACACTGTTTACTTACTTGCGACCATATCTCCTTCGTCAACATAACCTCTTTTCACAGAAACGTGCACAAATTATACATGAAATCATGAAAAAAGCGTCGGTGCTTTTGATTTCACTTTCGTATTGAATATTTTAATGTATTCACGTGTTGAGAAGTAATATTTTATACATTTTGGGGCTTGGTGTGTGGTGTTTCTTGCGCGTTCGTGGTGCGCATGCACTCGGGAACACCCCCCGACCCCGGCAGTCCGCACCCCGCCGCCGCTCCTCTGAGCCATCCCAAAGTCCCGCTCTCCCGTTCCGTTCCTTGTAACGGTGATTCTTATTATAACCTACAAAGCCCAGCTGCGTCACGAACATTTGGCGGGTTAACATTTCAAATTTCGAATGGGTTTAATCATTTCGATGATTTTTAGATAAAGCCTTCGATTGCTGTTTTTTTTTTTAAATTTGGTTTCTGTTATCGCATCAACAACCTACAAGATTTGACACGGTTAAAAATTATATAGATCGGTAAAATAAATATCGATTTCTAAAATCCATGATGAAGACATTTGGCAATGTTAATTCTGTTTCTTAATAAAGATCGTATAGAGCCTGTATAATTTATGAAGCCATAAAACTCATTAGTTAATCATTATTCTTACTTGCCCTACCAAATATGACCCTTGTTGTAGCCACTTCATACTTTAGAAGTGAAATTAGAATAAGTCCACCTATTCTAATTTTACTTAAATGTTACAAAGTAAGTAATGAACTATTACTTATCAGTCCTCGTTTGTTTCTTTTTAGTCTCTCATTCATTATACATTAACGTTTTTTTTTTTTTAAGTTGGATTAGGTCATGGTTACCGGCTGACGTCAAGACTAAATGGAGAAAGTTAACATTAGATAAAAGCTAAGAAGTATTGAAAGTAAAAGTAATTATAGTCAAATCTCTGAACCTATTACAACGGGCGTCAAAGTAAGCTGCTCAGTAAAACAAATTGTTGACTCTATCAGTTAACTCGGAATGTATTGAAAAGATGTGAAAAGCATATTATCTTGGCGACACACCTATGTCAATCGAGGAATTTAAAGTTTTTGACAAACTGTGCAGGTAATTGAGATATAGATACTTTAGGGGGTCCGTCCAATCTGGTAACTTTCCCATTTCGCCAACTTAACAAAACACCTTCAGAAAATGTGCATACATACACAGGCATCTCCTTGATGACGTTACAATTTGAAAGCTATTAGATAAATCTGACTTCGAATCGTGATCTTTTGTTGAGAAATGTATGAAATTCAGCAACCAAAATACACACTCATAGTTTTCACTTTGGTAGCTTAATTACTAGCCATGTGATCATCTCCCTTTTCCCTGTGAATGTAAGTTTGTTTGTTACGCTTTCACGTGAAAACTACTGAACGGATTTGGATGAAATTTTGCACACAGATAGTTTATAACCTGGATTAAAACATAGGATACTTTTTATCCCGGTAGTAAGATCCCATGGGACAATAATCAAACTTCACGCGGGCGAAGCCGCTGGCAGAAGCTGGTAATATTATAAAGAGGAAAAAAATGTATTTTTGTGTGTATGTTTGTAATGAATAAACTCAAAAACTACTGTGCCGATTTCACAAATTCTTTAACCATTGGAAAGCTACATTTACCCTGAGTAACATAGGTTACATTTTATCTCCGTACTCCCACGGGAACGGGCACTACGCGGGTGAAACTGCGTGACGTCCGCTAGTGTATCATAAAGAAACGATTGCCCCTCGTCTGTATGACCTGACTTAAACAGTTCATTAAAATAGTACTTAATCAAATACAATAGTAGGTAATTCTATTCACATTGTAGTGATAATGCATGCCAAATCTGTCCCATATTGTAATAACTCATAAATATAAATTTACTAGCTGACCCGCGCAACTTCGTCTGCGTAAGACGAACCAATAGTTCCTAAAATTAGCGCGTTCAACCAACCTAACAAACAAACTCTGCAGCTTTATAATATTAGTACAGATTGAAGTCAGTAACAATTTATTTTTTCTCGAATAGGTTTACATAAAACGCCAAAATATTCAACTTATGTTTTTCCAAATAAGGACTCTTCCCTCGACAGCCTTAACGTTTCTATCCTTGGACACTCGACAATATCATACTCCAGCTAGGTCGAAAGTTCTCATCAAGTGGCATGACATGAGCCGATACACATTAACGCTGCTTCAAACTGTTGGGGACCTCTCGCATCTGCCTTCCTTCTCCAAAGTCAGACCTTCAATGGTAGTCATACTCCAGGCAGGTCAACACAATACGATGTAAATGCTGTAAACTCTTGAAAACCTATTGCAATTTCATTTCGTCTCCAAGCCTCCATCATGAGACCTTCGATGACAGTCATATTCTAGCTATTTCTAAAGTTCTTATCAAGGTGCATTAAGTGAGCCCAATGACGATATAGCTGCTGTTAACTGTTGAGGACCTCTTGCTACTACCTTCAATCTCCATTGTTAGACCATCGATGACAGTCATGCTCCAGCTAGGTTTAAAGTTCTTATCAAGATGTACGAAATGAGCCTTAAACACGATAGAGCAGATTTGAAGTGTTGCGGACCTCTTGTGACTGCCTTACGTATCCATCGTCAGACCTCCGATAATACTCATACTCTAGCTAGGTCTAAAGTTTATATCAAGGTGCATGAAATGAGCCGACACACGATATAGCTGCTGTAACTGATCACAGTCAAACTTCAGACAGGTCTAAAGTTGTCAAAAAGGTTTATGAAATAAGCCCCAAAACGATCTTCTTCTTTATCGTGTGGTTAGTGCCTAACCTGTTGTCAGAGTTTTATGCCGCCCAAGGTCCTCTGTCTTCCTGCCGGGGTTGCGGGCCTGTTCGAAAGAGATACCGCAGCCCCGGAACATAAACGGCGAGGAAGGAACATGGATGGGTTTTAGTCAGTAAGAGTCTGAGACTCCCTCCCGTTCCGCCCAGAGTGGGAGAAGACATTGATGATTTCCCATCCTAAAAAAAAAAAAAAAATAGGTCCTCTGTCTTGGTTTTACATGCCGTCGAAAAATAACTCTCAGGCATGCTGTGGTTTTCTCACGATGTGTTTCTTCACCGAAGCAAGCGATCTTTCCTTCCTTGTCGTGTTGTTGCCTAACCTGGTGTCAGAGTTTTTATGCTGCCCATGGAGCTCTGACTTGGCTTAACATGCCAAATGTCTCTCAGGCATGTTGGTTTCCTCACGATGTTTCAGCAAGCGATGATTATACAATACGCACATGAATTCGAACACAACTATTTTCAATAAAAATGGGACAAACTTTGCTAAACACGCCTTTCAATAAAAATAATCATGAAAATCGGACTTCTCTGGAAAAAGTTAAGCGTCATCATCATCATCATCCATAGTCCGACTTCACCGACTGCTGGGTACAGGCCTCTCTTTGTTTGTGCCAAGCTCCACGCTCTTGTGCCAGTCTCATCCAGGATATTCCTGCAATGGCAACAATATCGTCTGCTTATCTCACCGCTGGACGACCAAAACTTCAGTTTTGATTTCTAGAATGAATGCCACTTGGTCACAGCTTTACTCCACCTGACATCACCGCGCCTTGCTAGGTGTCCTGCCCTACTCCATTTGAATTATCATCATTCATCATTATTTCAGCCGAAAGACGTCCACTGCTGGACATAGGCCTATCAAGTGTCGCCACATTGACCGGTCTCGTGGGACTTCATCATTCGGTCATTTGATATTGCTCAGGCATAATATAGGTAAGGTATACATAAAGAAAAACAGGCGTTGAATTGAGAACTTCTTCCAAAAAACCAAACTTGAGACATCTGACACGGGAGAAGTCATTCCCAGAGTGGGAGAAGTCATTTGATGATTTCACATCCTAAAAAAAATAAACAAAAAAAGACATCTGACACGGGCGAATGCCAGTATCATTCTTTCACGGAAAATCATGTGTTATGATTTTCCGTGAACGTGGATGAACGTGGATTCAGAAAATGGAGTCAAATGAACAACGCCATTTATAGAGCACGAAGTTAAACTGCTAAAACATATGCATGGAAAGCGGTCGAAAGGACACTCTACTGGCTTTGTAGATTTTTAAAGCAGGGTCATGTTGACTATTCTCTTCTTCTCTATCTTGTGATTTTTATTCATTAGTACCATTTTGGTTTTGTAGAGCACCGATTGCAAACAATCAAAAATCAAAACTTTCTCTAACTTATGCACAATAATAATTGGTGCATTAAATCAAACCACATTGGTTTTATAATTTACACGTAAAAGGGCTACGTAGAGACACACAGACACAGACGAAAATTTAAGAAATTGTAGAAAATGGGTTCTGTGTGTGATCCTTTAACAGTTTAAGCGCCATGTTTACAGATTTATTATTTGAAACAATGATTTGGAAATATGTAAGCTTTAAAAAAAACAAAATACTTTGTTACAAAAAGTGAAAACTGGGGGGTTTTTGAACGTGCGAAACAAAGTTATTATCGAAAATCTTACAGCATTACACAAAATCAAAAAGTATTTTATGTCTGTACTGAGGCTTGATCTTGCGACTCCCTGTTCGAAAGGCGGTTGCCGTCACCGACGGGCTATTTGTTCTCGTGACAATTTGTCTAAAATAGTTATTCTATTACAATGCATGTTATGACAGTTGTCAGTTGTCAAACAGTTGAAAACTATAGACAAAATGCAATATTGCTCACCCCCGTAAGTAATTAGCGTGATAATATATAGCCTATGTCCTTCCCCAGGTTGAAATACATCTCCTTGCCAAATTTCATTACGATCTGATCAGCCGTTTGGTCGTGAAAAGGTAGCAGACAGACAGACAGAGTTACTTTCGCATTTATATAATGGTATGGATTTGCACGTCATACAACTATTTAAGTTTAATGAGATTTTATACGGATGACCACCCAGTCTGTGCCATTGTCTATTCGAGACATCTTTTATAAAAAAGACCGCCTGACTTTGTAGTTCAAGTATGGACCTATGAAGTAACAGCCGAGTTATTTTTGAAAGGTATGGTGAATTTCTAAAATGCCTTTGCCCGCTATTTCGTTCTCATTGAAACTTTTGACTACCGTTTTGACGCCCGATTACCTATGGCACCTGCAATATTGAAACAGAAGGAACTTGTGAGACGTTTAAGAGTTTATCGAATTCATTAAAAGCGCCTAATGACTTAATAAATTAGCACTACGTGTAAGTGAATGCTTGTGCATACTGCAACAAAAGAATTCATCTTCTGACGCCGCTAATAGATAAATGAAACAAAAATGTTCACAGTCAATAATAGACACGACGGATTTGATTGTTGACTCTCTTCACTATGTGAATTTTCATGAATTTGGTTGCTAAGCCGTTGGATATATGAACGGCACTCATATAGGTATAATTGCAATAATCTTACTACAATGTGGGCGAATTACTTAATAATAAAATATGATTTATATATGTATATAAACTATATATTTTCATTAAAATTTTGGCCGATTCGATGTAGAGGAAATATTTTTTCCATAAAAAGTCACATAAACGTTTGTAAGTATTATTCTTCTTTTTGGTGGTGATGATTTCCCCTTTTTTTTAATTGCTTTCAACCAGTACTCTGCCACCTCGACAGTGTTGGTGGTAGCCTCGGACAGGTCCCTCAGAGTGCAGGTGGAACCACACATAGGGCAGGACAGGAGGTGAGCCATACTTTGCGTTGAGGCACCGCAGTCACACAAGGCTTCATCAGAATACCCTCTCCCACCGGGCCAGGTTGTATCTACAGTGGCAAATTACCTACATAATATATTTATTGCTAAAAGAGCTTATACCGCAGTAGGTACCTTTTTCTGGTTGATAAATCCTTATAGCCCTCCGTCAGGGGAGAGTGGAAATTATATCGGACTCTAACCGACTTAACACCCACTGTTCCTACTACTGCCATTTGTTGGGGGCCCACGGAGAGGGGCCCGCAAGGGCCGAAGCCTGCCGGGGTTGCGGGCCTGTTCGAAAGAGATACCGCGGCCCCGGAACGTAAAAGGCGAGGAAGGAACATGGATGGTTTTTAGTCAGTAAGAGTCTGACACTCCCTCCCGCTCCGCCCAGAGTGGGGGGGGTCATTTGATGATTTCCCATCCTTAAAAAAAAAAAAAAGGTGATACAACACATTCATAGATCATGAAGGATCAAACAATTTTTTGATGATATGTATTTTCTTGTTTCCATAACAAATACCTCGGATATCGTTGATCTTCCGATAGATACGCACTAAGCAAGCACTTGACCAGTTTTTATAATCTCGTATGCTCGTGCTAAAATGTTTCGAAGGTTAAATTACTTGACTACATAGCGCTTAAAAGAAAAATAAAAAGGTAGAAGTAAACTGTTACATCCTCTGTGCCCAGACAATGTGGTCCAAAGTATCATAGTTTGCTAAGATTAAAGACTTATGTAAATGATTAAGAGTCTCCATTTACGGGACGGATGAGACTGGCACAAGAACGTGGTGCTTGGCACAAGCAAAGAGAGGCCTATGTGAGGTTGGCCTATGGATGATGATGATGAAATTGCCTATTTCGTAGTTTCCTGAGGCACAGGACTTTTACTGTTAAACAAGTTTATAAGATCATCAATAAAGATACCGACCTACGTACGTTTGAACACAATACTGTCGTTTTCGACCAATTCCTAAAAATAAATAAATAAATATCGCTGGACATTAACACACAGCGCCACCTAGTGCCACACTAAGCAAAGCTTGTGTCGTGGACACTAGATAGTTGGTATACTACATTTATATACTTTTTTTGTTTGTAAATACATACTTATTATACATATAAACATCCATGACCCGGAAACAAATGTCCCTGCTCATCACACAAACATTTGCTCCTACCGGGATTCGAACCCAGGGCCCTAAGAACGTAAGGCAGCGCCACTACCACTAACTCCAATCGGGTCGTGTGATCCTGATAAAAAAATAACACTTAATGGGGACTATGCACTCAATTAGTACAAAATTCCGTTTCGTAAAGGTTCTAATGTATGGCTACAACGCTCAGGTAGACAAACATGTTACATAAACCGACAAATACTCGTAACTTGAAAGGTTTCTTCAGAGAAGCATTAACCTAGTATTAGGTGGATAATTAAATAATTATGAGAGAGGCTCGTAACGTTTTCGCGCACTTTAATTTATTTTGAGGTTAAAGCGATGTTGACATCAAGATTTATTGAGTAGATGATAGACCGCTGAGTGGTGCTTACAAATCACTAGTTCATTGAAAGTTCGTTTTCGCAAGGTTGTCATACTAGATCGTGTGTATTTCGCCTAGCCCAAGTCGAAATTGCCTTCGCCATCTCGTTTTAACGATTCAATCTCAAAACAATTTTACAAAAATTTTAAATTGACCCTCTTTATTTTTCTTTATTCTAGCGCCTAAAGCACAGGCAAAAAACATCCTTGTAATTAGTCTCAACGACGACAGGGGTCTGGGGTCCTGGGGTCCTGGGGTTCAAAATCTTTCGGAAATATGCAATCGTCTGCGAAAGATCGGGTTTATGCTATTTTCATTCAATGCATGCAAACTATCCATATGGTTAGTTTGGTTGAATTAGTCTTGTTTTCATCGTGTCAAAGAAAAGTGGGTTTACGTATCCGACCAAACAAGAAATAACTGATGATAAGTGCTTGAAAGTATTGACTTAGCTCGTTAGCGAGCCGTGACGTAGAATAAATAATTGTACGTTGATTCGAAGCAGACAATAGAGGTAATACTTGAAGCGAAGCGATTGAAACTGTATCTATCTGTCTATCTAAGTATCTATTATTCGGGCATGAATATGTGTACATTGAGTCACGATTTCGACATTTAAGTTTCTCGAAGCCTTTGCAAGGCATTTCGTTGTTTGTTCATTTGGAGTTAGCCTAGTTAAGAAGAATAGTCAATAGAGTACTTTAATACATTACATTAGTGCGAAAGGTTATCGCTACTTCCAACTTTTAAATATACAATTTTGTTGCACATAAGAATCCAACATTGTCGTCCACATTTTGCATTTGAATAAATGGCGCAAACTGCGAATGATTTACATTCGTAAAGGCTTTATATATTTACAACAAAGTAAAGAAAGATTTGATCAAAGTAAAATACAGGAAGAAATCGGTACTCTCCACAAAAGACTTACTTAAGAAGCTTCCGCATGTCTATTCAAAGATTTTCATCTTCAATAGCAAAAGTAGATAGTACTTGACTGATTTACTTACTATATATTCTAGTATCTTGCTATGGGGACAGTACTATTGTGAACGTTATGATTATCAGTTTCATAATGGTACAGGCGTTCATGCAAAGGAGATTGGTACAAAGATACATGAAAGATAGGAAAATAAGGTACTTATATAGGGTGTAAAACACCTCTTAACGAAGCCGAAAGGCACTTGTTCTCCCCGTCTTTGCGATATTTTTAACTGAAGTTACCTAATCAAAATATTCCACGTATAAAACTACCGGGGTGTATATCTAGTGCCCTTTAAATTATAGAAGTTCCTTAAATACTAGTAGCCCGTGAAATTAGATTTTTTAGAGTTAACCCTAAAATCAATTAGAAAGAGCCCAACTGATTAGAAAACTGCCTTTATTAAGTTATTTATAGCATCTGCCTCATTTAAATTAAACGATTCGTAAATCATATTTAGAATTTAAATAATAATAATAATTTCTTGAAAAATAAAAGATTAACTTGTAGTTAATTTAGTGGTTCGGTTTATTGTGGTCCGACCCTGTAGGCACTGACGTCAATGGCTTGGCGTGATCCACCTTCGTGATAAGCGCGCGCACACGTGAACCGACTAAATTATACGTAATGAGACAATAATGCAATTTAGTAAAGAAAATAATTGTTTGTTTTGATTACTCAATCAATGAAGATTTGGCTTATTTCGTTACGGTTTTGAACATGTCTGAGTTGTCAATTTATCAATAACTAGCAGACCCACGCAACTTCGCCTGCGTTATATAAAAGAGAAAAGCTCAGAAAGGGAATAAAACTTTCCCCCGTTTTTGCAACATTTTTCATTTATGCTCCGCTCCTATTATTATTATTATTTTATTTATTTACTAGCTTCTGCCAGCGGCTTCGCCCGCGTGATGTTTGAAATTGTCCCACGGGATCTTACTACCGGGATAAAAAGTATCCTATGTGTTAATCCAGGTTATAAACCATCTGTGTGCAAAATTTCATCCAAATCCGTTCAGTAGTTTTTGCGTGAAAGAGTAACAAACATCCATACATCCATACATCCATACATCCATACATCCATACAAACAAACTTTCGCATTTATAATATTAGTAGGATTTATCAAAAACAAAGTAAGTATACTTAAAAACTAAGCCCCACAAAACCGTTGTAATGGTTTGACTGTGGGGTCGGTGATTCTTTAAACACTAATACTTATGCACTAAATAAATTAAAGTTTATTTACAACTATTTATAACTACAAATTTGTTAGTATTAAGTATTAGTAACAATGGTGCTTAGATATTAGGTTAGTATTGTTAGTAAAAAACGGAATTGGTCGTATCGTGATGTTATATAGCCTAAAGCCTTCCTCGATACATGGACTATCTAACACAAAAATGATTTTAACCAGTAGTTCCTGAGATTAGCGCGCTCAAACAAACAAGCAAACAAACAAACTCTTTCAGCTTTATATTATTATAGTATTGAAGAATAGATATGCGTAAATTATGTATTTTGCGTAGATTGTTTTTTTTTTATTTTACTTTTTCGAAATTGACATATTCACTAAATGAATAACGCACCATCTATAAAATTTAAAGATGCCAAGAGTTAACCGTATTTGTGCAACAAAGGCATTCAGCAACACGTGTGCCACGCCGCGTAGCAGCTACGCCGCTACGAAGACGCTACGACACGCAGCACCTACGCTACGTCGAGTAGTAGTCTCAAAAACACTACGCCGCGCCGCTACGTCGTAGTTGCCAGACCGCGTAGTAACCATATAAGATAGATAGACACTGATAGGCACTGTCGCCACATAAAAGTCATATACATGTGACAAAATCCCACGCTGGACCAACGGCACTTTAAAAAGTCCAGTAATCATATTTAAAAAGGCTACAAGGTTAATCAGCTTAAACGATGAAATTACATTGAAAATGTTAAACGGGTTAAATGAGAAAATTTAACAAGCAGTGTGAACAGGTCCTTATGGTGATACTTAACACTCTTGACAAAATGTTACTGCCCTAAAAAATATAATGACGAGGCCACCACGAGGCGAGCAGAGAGCTCTTAACATGCGCTGCACATGGCATTGGAAGATACGAGGCGTCCACAGGCGACGTGCCTGCTGCGCCTGCGCCTAATCCAGCGGCTATGAGGTTGTTGTTCTGTGGAATCACATGTGTCTTGACCCGTTTTAGATTTGCGTAGCTATGTGGTTCTTAAGATTTTTTTTTTCTGAATTTAAAAAACAACGTAACTAGCACAAACAATGGTTTATAAAAATAAAACTACTGTTTGTACTTTTTATATTTGTCCTTTAACGTTGTTAGTTTATTTTTATGTTGCGATTTCGCAAATGTAGATTTCGTCTTGTTTACCTAGCTAGAAGATATCGTAGTTTAAATTAAGAAAAAAAATAACGCATTCCTAATACCACATACCTACCTAGCCAACGAAATACATAATATCTTCAAAAATAATATGTAGGTAACTTCGTGGTTAAGGCGATTACATGAGCTAAACGCGAGTTTTATAATTACTAAAAGTATATGATTCACTGCTATAAACAAGACCAGAAAAATATATGATATTCTTCGGGATATATGCTAGCATGATACTGTTTTGAAAACATAATACAATTAATTTGACTCCATAAAAAGAAATCACGAACTTATCTCTAAAAATATTTTTCAAACAATAAAAAACATACTAATATGCATGCGATCATTCTGATTTTTTGGCAAATAATTCTACAAGCAATATATTAGCATGATACTGTTTCAGCTTTTTAATCTAATCAATAGTTTTTTGGTAAATCGATCGAAACCACTCATTTCGCGCCATTTGGCCCGCAGTGGCTGACGTAACAACCACTTTGTAGTGCAAGCTGATTAGAACTTTATTCTAACAGCATTTCAAACGAAGTTTGAACCACCACAAATAAAGTTGCTAATTTAGCTCGTCTAAGCGCCTTAAATGAACTCTAACAGTATCTAGCAGTGATAGATTGGCTACAATTTATCTTGTCAGTAGCTCAGGTGGGATACCCTGGACCCACCAATAGCTAAGCGTATAGTAGACATAGGTATAAACCTTGACCCCGATACATGAGATAAGATGTCACGACCACCACTCACGCATACGATATGTTTACATAATGGCTACATTTTCCGATTCGACAGACCTCAGGTCAACGATTTATTTACTATCACTATTCTAATAACAACATACTGTTTTAAAATCACTCCATCTCTCAATTTTCCCCGAATTTTTGTTATAATCTCGAAAACATTGGAACTGCATATTTTTCAATACAAACAACGTTATCTTAAACATTCTTATACCTACACACTTACTTAAAATATTCGAATTCATAGGAATTCTGCGTTCAGGATAGCTAAACCACTCTTTTAGATGTAATAATCATAGACCACATACTAACCTTGAAAATAAGTGTTCGAAAAACGAAAATACTAAAATCTTACGTCACGAGAACTGCTTTATCACTTAATGATAGCTTGGACGATAATAACTTATTTAAGCACGAAGGCTACATAATTAAGTAAGTGCATAATAATTACACGAATCATGGAAGTAATTATTGAGAAGAAACAGTAGCGGTTAGGAACCTATAATTTCAATTCATGTGATTAGTTATTATCTTCCTGACAAATATAGACACCGTAAATAAAAATAGTTACTATCTCTCTCTCTCACTATCTATCGTACTGTATTGTATTAAAACTCGTAAAATAAAATAAATATTTGTAATTCATTTTTCCTAAGCCATTGAATCAATAACAATATAATCAACACATCGTTTAAAACAAAAAAACTACTAATGACAATCTGATAAGGATAACCAACCTGTTATGCCACGACTATAAAATAGTTATTTGTTATACAAGAGTGCAAAGTTGTTTTTTAACCGCGTGCTCAATTTTGATGACCGAGCAAGCGAAAGATTCTAAAATTGAGTCACGAGCGAAGCGAGTGATTCAAACCTTAGAATCTTGAGCGATAGCGAGGGAATCAAAACAGCACGAGGTGAAAAATCTTTGCACTCGAGTGCAACACGTAACTTTTCATCCCACCTCAGCGAGGAAATGGATAAACGCAAAAAAAAATGCGCATTATTAACAAATTCAGTTAATTCTGTTGGCGTCAAATAAACTTCCTCGTCGCTAGATAATGAGTGGTCATTTTAGGTTTTTCACTTGTTTTCAAGTTGGATTCCTTGTTTTTAACCTAAGGTGTTAACAATATGACGCGAAAAGAAAATGGCGCGCGCAAAACATACCTATTAAAAAGTACACCAAGAAAGTTCAGAGTCTGAGTTCTTAACAAATTAAAAAAAAATTGTATGATAAATTCGGCACCATAGAGGTAGAAGTAAATAGGTTTAATGATGTTTTGAATTCACATGCTTAGTGCACACGATGTTCTAAATTCAAATCTACTTTACCCTCATGACGATAAAAACGGCTTTTGCACTCAGATATCGAAGAGCAAAAATACTCTTTCCGAGATGGGGGGATGAAAAATAAATTATGCAAATTTACAACAAAACAATCTTGTGAAATCCTCAAGAAACTAAAAACATAATTGTGTCAAAATAATGTAACTACTTGTAATAATAACGTCTGCAGCAGATTATTTATCAGTTTTGATGCAGTTTGATCCGGTTTCAAGTGATATCAAGAATATGGCGCCGCCTTTGGTCACCCGTACATAATAAGTGACGATTTCTTGAACCATTTCAAATAGAACTTCCTTTATCTCTTTCTATTACGATTACTGAAGTTCCAATAAGCCCAAGTTTATAAAGCTCAAAGTTCAATGTAACTACGTCACAGTGTACGTGTGAAATACCCGCGTGTCGTGTGTTTGTATTTTTTACACCAGTTTTTTACATACTAACAGTCTTGATTAAGTTTTAATCTAAATAAATGACGTACCTACTTATGGTCGGAGATACCGAGGATAAGATACGCTATTAGCTTTTCATTGACTAAGTTTTATTTAATGTCAATAACTCTTTTGAAGGGGCGTTCCAACCAGGTTTTTCTTTTTAATATTATTGGATTTTTGTGCTATTTACACTAGCGTAAGCAGACTGATTGCCCGTTTGTCCGTAACGTTAGTAAGTAGCATGTCCACAAGAGAGAGCTTTCATAACAATAGGCTAGTTTCCACCATCAATAAATTGCAAGTCATTGGAAAATAATGGACACGTATTTTTTGTTTTTGTAAATCAATGAATACTGACAAAGATAAATCGCATCAAAACTCGGGAGTGGGGGCTCGTGACGTCACAACGCACTAAAATCTATAGCACGGCGCTGCGGCGTGACGTATTGCGAATTTTAAAAGCGTCGTATCTTCGCCAATTTTGGTTTACGTAACATAAGAAAAAATATGGATCAAATATTTTATGATTATCTAACTGTCGGACTAATTGTATATTTCAGGACACAAGCCTATTCTTCGTGCTACTTCTTTTGTTGTGTGAGTAATACCCGTATCTATAACTTGGGAAAATTCATTACTAGAGGAGGTAAAAGACGATTTTTGTTCTGTGGTTTAGTAATTGCTCGAAGTTAGAACTGTCAAAAAAAAATCTTAGCTTTGCTTTCTTTGACGATTCTTACTTCGTTCAAATTCTTGTACTTATATTGCATGAACATATTAGCGTGATTGTACTACTAGTAGACTTAGATACAGATGTAAGAGCTCTTCGAGATAAACTTATGCTACGTGTAAAGAAAAGGCAAACATTAGTAGCGTAACATTCGTAGAAGCTCTTCAAGTTTATTCAAAATTTGGTAATATCAAGATGCAGCCGAATTCTTCCAGCTTTCAGCATCATCACTGAGTATCACGCGCTTAGATGATGATTTAAATGACCGATATCAACACAAATAATAATACATTGAAGTCAGTAGAAGGTTAAAAGGCCGGATCAATATTTCATGCTCTAAATATATCAGCCTACGCCCATTTAGATCATTCACATCTTACGGTCAACAAAGTTAAACAGTTAAGGATCTTACATCAAACCGATGGCCTCTTCTTTGTTAGCACTTCCGAAATTTTCCACAGGACTAAATTACTAAAAATATCGAACCAATTAACACAATACCAATCTATTTTTACTCCAACACGTCAACCTCTGTGACAATTCTGTATTTTTCTCAAGTCGTGACAATGAACTTATTGGCAACAATGTAACTCTTATTTGTCGCATGTTAGAGCCTTTCAAAATGGATCTAAACTATAAATAACATTAACTCTAACAATTATATTTGTAGAAGAAATTAGTCTGTCAGCATGTAAGTTTGACAGAGACAGTTACTATCCTCAACCGCTTATACTTATAGATTTAGTTACTATGTCCAAGCAGGGTACATGTTACTCTTTCGTGAATATCACACCGTTGTTTATAAATATATCATCACGACGTACTTTTAATATAATTGTGTTACTAACTCAGTAATTAATTGGCACTACGGTGACAAAAATCGGTCTCCCTTAATTGTTACCGATAACCTTTGTAGAGATAAAAGGTAAAAATTATAATTATATGTTGTTAAACAAATAATTGGAGCGTGACAATCATCCACTGTAAATAATATTTTCATGCGCAATTATTGTGCTTTTTCGGTTTCGAAGTGGGAAACTATTACACTAATAACCCAAACAAATAATAATTGCCAAAACACAAAAAAGCCTCCCACAAAATTTGAAGACGTTTTTAAAGAAAATGCCCGTAAACGTGGAAATCGACGGTAGTTAAGTCACTATAGACGCTTTCCACGCTTCTAATCAAACGGACGTTATCATTGGTCCGAGTCGAAGTACATATGTTTATACTATGTTTTCCTGTATGATGTAAATGAGAAAAAAATGTGTAGTATTCAGGCGCCAGAGGCGTGCGCGTGCATCGCAGACGGAGGGTTATCTCGGCGGGCTCTTTCCACTACGCTATCGGCTAGGCCGACACAAGGACCATGTACACAAGCTTATTTATTAATCCACCATATTCGTACAAAGAGTAATTAAATATAATATAAAACGCTTCTAAACTGCTCGCCGAACAAATCAGAAAAGGCTCTACAATATTTAGGAGCTTTTTAAAGCTTTGGTAACTACATAGTACTTCTTTTGTAAGGACTACGTAGTTTTAAGGGGCTTAGAGGTAACCACCATTCGACTGCGTGACCTCTGGTCTCCCTTTCCACTTTCTGAGTGTTCCTGACGGTCATCTTAGGCTAGGTTTCATTCTATCGAGCCTTAGGTCTGCCGAAAACTTATTTCGTTTTCTGCTTCCTGTAACCGACCTGTTCCGGATGGGAAATCATCAAATAACTTCTCTCACTCTGGGCGGAGTGGGAGGGAGTGTCAGACTTTTACTGGCTAAAACTCATCCATGTTCCTTCCTCGCCCTTTATGTTTCGGCGCCGCGATATCTTTTTCGAACAGTCCCGCAGCCCGCTTCCTGTGACCTAAGTTTGACGAAAATTAAAACAATAAAACGTTCAAGACCGCTGCTTTATAATGATTTGCTCGTTCAATGTTTTCTGATTGACTGACGCAGCCGGATGTCACCGTACAAATTAGTGTTTCCGCCGGATTGTAGTATTATGAATATTTAGTAACAAATGATCAATTTCCTCTTGAATTAGGAATAGATTATATAGGATTCATAACGTGAAACATGATCTGCCTATTTTTTTTTATTCAACGCTGTTGCTGACTGACTAAGAAGTGGTTAAACGTCCAAAGTTTTTTTATGTCTGATTTAATTTGTCTTGCGATTCTAATTACCTCTATTCTATTTTGTAGGTACATTGTATGCTGCCAAGTCGAAACTCTCTACAATTCAGCATCAGGTTAAATGTTAAGTGTATACAATCTGCAGAAAAATGACATGTTATCATAGCTTTTCACATGGCATATCAGAGGAGCTGATCACGTGGCATTACATGCTGGCTGGCAAGTGTCAGTGCCGAGTCATAACTGGTCGTTTAACTTGGGTAATCATAGCTAAGAGACACCCTAGTACATGGTTGTCGCACACATGACAGTTACACTAGATACCGTTAGCTGCACGTTAGGGTTCCTGCACCATTGGGCTGCGATTCCATCGGGCGGAGATGGGCGATAATGCGTAGCGAGGAATGGAACTAACCAATAATTTCGATT
The DNA here is from genome assembly GCA_916618015.1 of Xestia c-nigrum. Lineage (NCBI taxonomy): Eukaryota > Metazoa > Arthropoda > Insecta > Lepidoptera > Noctuidae > Xestia > Xestia c-nigrum. The sequence goes on along the minus strand of OU745255.1, from coordinate 11,360,898 downwards.
CTTTTTCACAGCTGAGGTATTCTAGCTATTTGATTGGGTACGAAACGGGGCACTGTGTTTTTACTGTGACCAATTTCGAGGTCTTAAGAGGCCTGCGGAGCGTGCGTATTTCATACAAAAGTAATACCTAAATAATTTGTAAATCAAACATATTATTAAGTTGGTATGTATTTGTTTCGATTGGGTCACTGAATATCTAGGTTCCCAAATATATATTTTGAATGAACACTTATTTAAACAAGAGTTATGAGAAAAATATGTTTTCTATAGAAATTTTAAATTCTTCTCATCTTGTCTGTTATATTATTGTCCTTTCAGAATATATATTTTTGGGAACATCGATGTTCTATAATCCAATCGAAATAAATACAAACTACCTTAAGAATATGTTTGATTTACAAAATATTTAGGTATTACGTTTGTATGAACTACGCATGCTCCGCCGGCCCCTTAATGTGGTCTGTGTGAACGGAATCCCTTCGACATCGTTTCTACGACAATCGGTTAGTCGGAAGCAAATAACATCAAGACACTTTTAGCCTAATATTCAGGTGTTTTATACGATAGTATCGAGAAAATAAACAATTTGAGTTTTTATTTTGCAATAGTCTGTATTTTTCATCAGTGCCCCGTTACGTAAACTACAAGCTGTGTGTGATTGGTGTCTTATCTCTGGTGAAAACGTAGCCTAGAGATTGGATTATGTATGGATAACATTATTACAACTAAAATAGAGCACGCACAACTGGCGGACGGTATGCTTATTATGTTTAATTCGCCTAAAATCCGGTCCTAATAACCTCGGTCTATCATCACCTTTCATTTGTATTTCAAATGAAAAATAAACTTATAATTTGCTCTGAAGTAGGTTTTAGGATGTATAGAACAGTCAAGTCAGGCATTTTAAACACCATAGGTGGGGACTACATCCGTATTTATTGCTAGCCATTTGCTATATCACAAAGGCAATATATTTCCTTTTAAGGGTTCCGTAGCCAAAAGTAAAAAACGGAACCTTTATAGATTCGTTATGTCTCTCCGTCTGTCTGTCAGTCTGTCTGTCCGTCCGTATGTCACAGCCACTTTTTTCCGAAACTATAAGCACTATGCTGTCGAAACTTGGTATGTAGATGTATTCTGTGAACGGCATTAAGACTTTCACACAAAAATATATTTAAAAAAAAATTTGGGGTTCCCCCATACTTAGGAAGTTGGAACTCAAACTCATTTTTTTTCATCATACCCATACGTGTGGGGGTATCTATGTATAGATAGATCTTCAGAAATGACATTGAGGTTTCTGATATTTTTTTTTTCTAAACTGAGTAGTTTGCGCGAGAGACACTTCCAAAGTGGAAAAATGTGTGAAAGAGAATGATAAAACTAAAAAAATATATAATGTGCGCCCATCGTGTAACCTACCATGTAAACTTCCACCGAAAATTGGTTTGAACGCGATCTAGTAAGTAGATTTTTTTAATACGTCATAAATCGTAAACAGCAATTTACCTTTCATTCAATCTGCTACGGAACCCTTCATGGGCGAGTCAGACTCGCACTTGGCCGCTTTTTAAACTTTAGGATTCTTACAAATTCCACATTCAGAAACACGATCATGGACCCATTTTGCAACCATGAAACTCGTATAGGTAGTTATGCGTGATAATTAAATTACCACAACACGTTGCAGAATGATATTTCTGATTCAACATTACATTTCCAAAATGTAGCATCATCACTAACTTCAGTGGATACGCTAGAGTTCCCAAGTTAATTACCTGAACGACAGACGTTTGACATCGTCACAATCAAGACACGTGACACTGTCATTACCAGTCCACTCCGAGCCATGCAAAATAACAGCAGTAATAGATATGAACAGTTCAACGCTATTAGTCTATTTTTAAACAAGAAGGCGGTAATAAAGTGCTATTATTGAGGATTTCTCGCAGACACGCGATCATTGTCATTCTGTGACCAAAGTTTTATGATATGATATTATGATCACTGTCCAAAGGTACTTATTACTTATCTACTTCAATATTTCGTACAATTGCCGTAAATTCTTTGGAAGCTTTTATTAGATATAATGAGAAAGTAGCACAAATTGCATCGCACACTTTTCCTTAGAAAAATAATAGCGTCAAGTAAACATGTTTCTGTAACAAGACTATGTCGCCATCCGTCTAATTAGGGCTAAGAATGTCACAAAAAATATTCCATTTACCGTTTAAAAGTTGAGAGATAGTTTGGGAGCGTCATTTACAGGAACATTCCGGCTGATTACGGCGACAGACGCGTTCCTAGACAGGCCGCGACCCTTTATCTGCGCGAGCGCCGTAATGCGTCCGCGCCGTCTCGCGGCCATGACACGCTTCATTAAACACAACTTTTCAACCAATTAATTTCTAAATATCAAAATCCACAAGTGCGAAAGTAACTCTGTTTGACGGTTACGTCTAAACGCCTGAACGGTTTTCAACGTTTGACACACAGGTGACGTGGATTGGGCATAGACTATATTTTACGGTCATTTCCGACTACCAAGCGAGCAAAACCGCTCGCAAAAGCTAGTAACAACAATAAGGTTATAATGATACAAACAGCAAAGTCAGGTTAAAGATGTTTACCTTTAATGACGCAAATAAAACCATCGTTTTGCGTAAATATAATTACATAATGCAGCTGTCAATACCAAAAAAAGTAAATACGAAACTCTCGCGTAAGGAGGTTTTAATTCGTAACGTCTGCATTTTCGTATGACTCACTCGTAAACAAGTGATGAATGAGAATTCGGAAAACTCGAAAACAATAGTATATGTTTAACTATGACTCGCTGAAATAATTCAAGTTAGGTGCTGAATAGCTAGTTAACATAAAATAAATTAATTGAAATTCTTTTCATTCATTGCTGACAATAGCCCGCTGACGCACGCCCGTGTCCTTACAAGTGTCTAACTCAAGTAGAGCGTAAATAAAAATAGCAGATAGAATTGTTTAATTTTGTAATAAATTCTCACAAGTCAAGGTCTTAACTCTTTACATACATCAAGAAGATTCTCTTTTTTTTCCGTGGTAAATGTTGACAGTCGGCTGTTCCTACTATAAATACAAACAACAAACTATCAATACCTACTCGTAAATAATACCTCAGAAACCGTTTCAGTCAAAAGTGGTCTTGAAACGAAAGAAGATCGTCAATACCTACGTCTATCGCATTTTTTTTTATTTTTTTTTTATTATTAACTAATTTATGCTGTTATAAAGTTAATAGAATTCAAACAAGTCGGAACTTCGTACTTAAGATTTCACTTTCAAATTAGATCAATGAACTTGTGGATGCACACACATACTATAACAAAAATTTTATAATAATTAAATGCGTGAGAAAAAATATCACGTTATTCCGGAATCCAAACAAATAAGTACTCCAATCAAATGTGTAGTGACGTAGTTGACCCCGATGTGACGTAATTGATCCAAAATTATAATAAGGTCAACATAATTATTGTCAGTTCCAAAACAGAAATAATTATGATCAGATTTTAATGACGTTCGCGTTTATATCTATTTATAATTTTAATGACATCGAAGACTAATCTAATCTGTTTAAGGCTTGATTTATCACTTTTCGTAGAATTATATATGTAAATTTTGATCTCGAATTGAATATTAAAAAATACTTAAAATTACCTACTTCACTTTATATTCGCTACTGTTCAGTAAATAGAAATTGACATTTAAGTTTCATGCTAAATAAACGGTAATTTCTTTTAGGTAGATTTCCTTTTTATAAAAAAAAATCCGTGGGTTATACGTATCTTTACGTATGTATATGGTGACAACCGATTGCTTTCAAACTTGGCCAAAAAATCGAAAAGGTCAAAACTTAGGCTAAGTTCGTGAATGGGCGGAATTCGTCCATGGGGCACGACGAGGGGGCGGTTTTTCTAAAATCAGTTTTTTGGCCATAACTTTTTTCCTATGGAAAAAATTTATACTTTTTTTCATTTTTATCATTCTGAGTAAGAATACGGACAACTTTAAATTAAAACTTTTTTGAGGCAACCCCTAATTTGGGAAGGGGGCTGAAATTTTCAAAACTTGGCGAAAAAAAATCATATCTCCGAAACAGTAAACATTTTGAGCGTCGCTAATATTTTTTTTAAAAGCAAATATTTTACTCTACAATTGCTACCTTTGAAGTTTAGCGATAAAATTTATAGTTTTTGAAATAAAAAATAATAACTAAAAATTCAGGGCGTTTCTATGCTAAACCCTTATGAGAAGATTTAAAAAGGGTAAACTTTCCATTACAGGATAACGATTTTGAAGTCATATTTTTTGTAGATGGTACACTAACGTACAACTCTTTATACAAATTTTCAATAGTTGGACGCTCCAGCACCTTCTCCGAAATCTACCTCCTCCTGGTTTGCCGGAGGGATTTTTTGAATATCTTTTCTTTTAGAAGTTTCTGAACTCTGAGTCCATAAAGGTGCTTTGATACTTCTCTATTTATCGTCATCTCATCAGACATCTCCTGTCTTACCATATCATCCATTAGTCAGTCCATTCATAGTTTCTTTGTTCTTCCTCTACTCATCATATCCCATCCACATTCATACCACGACCACCAATTATCACAGAACTTTTCAGCGCGGCGTCACATTCAGACTATGGTAATTTCTTACTTTATCCATTCGCGTTACACCACACATCCCCGTTAGCATTCTCATCTCCGCGAGTGCCTTCCATTTATCTCTTTTGTGGGCCAACATTCTGATCCATACAAGACAGCAGTAGAAACCATTGTTATATAAATTTTCCTTTTAATTTTAAGGGGATTGCGGGAGTCTCAGATAATTCCCGTGACCTGCCGCCATTTCATCCATCCCGTGTTAATTCTGTGCTTCGCCTTGAATTTCGTCATCGCTTTGCACGAGTGAAATGAGATACCGACAGTCGGAATAGACAGAAAGAGACGCACCATCTAGCGCTATGACTCCAGAACTGGCGAGACCACCGAAATCGCAAAACATGTTTTACTTCTACTGATATTCAAGCCCACATTCTCCAGTTTCTGTTACCATTCCTCCCATCTGCTCTGGATCTCAGATTCATCTTCAACGACAAGAACAATGTCAACCACCTAACAACAAACAGCACCAGGGTGCTCTTCTTGTATGTCCGACGCCAAAGCGTCCATGATAAACAAGAAGAGGTGAGGTTATAGCCTACCCTCGAAGCAAGCCTACAGCCACACTGAACTGATAAAGTTATAAACATTAAAACTAGTACCTATTTAAAAAAAAGTACATGTGTAATAGTTGGAACTTTGACCTCCAATATATCCGTAACTAGAAGGTTCCCAGGTATGGTCAAGCACAAAAAAAGTAGCAATGACACATGCTGTTTTTCCTCATATTTAATATTATGGTCTAGTACAACGACAGTCTAGGTCTTATTTTGCAGGTGTTCTAGCAGATATACGATTGAGTATAAAACCTACCAAATGTCGTCATGCAGAAAAGATAGCCTAGCCCATTTCGTACTGGTCTCTGAAACTGGCCACTTGCTTAATCTAAATTTTATTCAAACGACAGGCACATGCGAGCAAAAAAGACTAGATCCGTAAATTTAAATCCGAAAGATAACTTTATTATTTGAAGATTGCGAAGCAAATGACCTGGTGAAGGTTGCGGGAATCCGTTGGATGCGAGTCGCACGGGACCGGTCAATGTAGCAAGACTTGAGGGAGGCCTAAGTCCAGCAGTGGACGTCTTTCGGCTTAAATGATGATGATGATGACTTCTACTTTAACACACACAGCTTTTGGACTAAATGGATCAACTATCAGACATACGCTAACATCAATTTTAAGTGTGGCTTTGGACGAGTGCGCATGGGCACAAGGCAAAGTAGTTTATAGACCTTTGTGAACTTGGAGGGTTGTATTGATGATTTAGACGATTATGGTTCTGTAACTACATACGTCTTACAGTCGCGAACGATATTTTTATCATAAAAATAAAACGAAATGAATTTCGCAGGCTACCTTGGAGCATCAGCCAGTTACTTATCGTGACTGAGGCTAAGCGTTGCCATACAACGTGGCAACGCTCGAAGCCTATCTCTTGGGGACGTTACCAGTCGACATCGTTAAGGATGAGTATTTTTTATGCATTTCTTTAGTTTATTTTTGTTATTTTATAGAATAAAAAAACGAAAACTTGATTTTAGCATAAAATTATTAAACTTTTAAAAGAGGTTATATTTGTTTTAGCAGAATCCTGTTCAAATTGTTGTGACGCTACTTAATTCCGATTTTAGTAGCATTTAATAGGTAACAATATACAATATTAATATGCATTATCTTACGACATCGAATGCAATAGCTTTTAGATCGATTGCATACAATTGACGTCATAGTAACGTGCTATTTCATAATATCTAGTTTAATAAAACTGATAAGTAGTTTTATTATTTAATTTATGTGCTTTTGGAGAGAATATTGTTTCGAAAAGGACTTAAGATGGCGAGGCCATCATTGTACAGAATATAAAAAACACCTGCCACATACATCATACCATTTGGTTCTTTGGCACTCCGAGTAGGTAACTGAGACAAATTAATTTCAGAAAATTTTGTTACTTACAAGTAAATATCCAGCATTACCTACCCCTGTTAAGCTCGTGGCTAAATAAAAACAGTCGCTCGGGTCGATCTTTAGGTAAAGCCGTGCTTGCCTAGGTTGGTTTGTGGATGGATGACCACCCAATACATACCGAGTTTCCTCCGTGACTCGGAAAGAGAGTCAAGCCGTCGGTCCCGGCTGTCATTTGTAGATCTTTGACAGTCGTTAGGTACAGAGAGTCAGTGGCCCAAAAAGTCTGACAACAACTCTTACCAGAGGGGCCCAGCAAGGGCCGAAGCCTGCCGGGGTTGCGGGCCTGTTCGAAAGAGATACCGCGGCCCCGGAACGTAAAAGGCGAGGAAGGAACATGGATGGTTTTTAGTCAGTAAGAGTCTGACACTCCCTCCCGCTCCGCCCAGAGTGGGGGGGGGGGTCATTTGATGATTTCCCATCCTTAAAAAAAAAAAAAGGGGTATCGTTTTTCCCAGTATTAACTGTGTGGTCAGATAGGCAGTCGCTCCATGTAAAATGCTGGTATTCAGCTGCATCCGGTTAGACCGGAAGCCGACCTGACATGGTTGGGAAAAGGTTGGCAGATAGGCTGACTTACCCGTGTTTTAATTAATTAGAATAAAAGGTGTTATGTAATTCAGGACAGTGACTGTGCTTACTCTTCTATACCCATGTCTTTGGTCACGTTATTATTATTCTTTTAGTGTGTCGATGACAATGTAAATTAAGTTAACTCAAGCCTTTCCATACAAGCTTTTAAATGATGTCTGTCTGAATCACCGAAGCCGTTTGTTATTATTGCAATCGTTAATTACACAGTTCATTTTAAACGGTCAATTACTTTTTTTCCTTGGAGGATTTTTCTTGACGCTATAACAAATAGTGATGCTCTTTACATCAGCTTTAAGAAAATATAGGTCTCTTTCACCGACGCTATTTGGACCGCTTGGGCCCGATCTCCTTTGGCGACAAATTTGGCGCTTTTAGTAGTGTCCATCAGCTCCTGTAGACAGGACTGTGATGAGAACAGGTAGGACAAGATATCAAGTGTCCCACTGTTATGGTATCAGTAAGTTTCTTTTGTTTGGAAACCTGCACCCGTGTAACCAATCCATATACATAATATTATATATCTTATTTCCAAATCTAAATTCTTTTTAAAGCAAACTTTTTGCGAAAACGTAGGTGTATTACCAAAACGGATAAATTTGATCGTTTTTTAAACCAAGTTGAGATTTTCAAAGTTAATGTAATCGTTACGTGTGTGCTAGGCCTTGCTTAAAAACTTACTAACTAGGACGATGAATATATTTTCTCGATGAAAATCTTCGAGTAAGAATTAAAATTATACTAGATCGATTTGTATCGACAATTTTTCCACTCTTCTATTTATTAGAATTATTTAGTTACTCACAGATATAACCTTCTCCTTTATAGATTTGTTTACTGTTTAATATCAATCGAAATACGTCAATTAGGTACCTTGAAGCTTGCTTGCCGAGTTCAATATAACTAGACAAAAATAGTTTACATAAGTCTATTCCCATTCTATTCGTCAAATATTAATGATTTGTTATTTTTGTAGATTAAAATTTTCATATCCGCTGGTTAATTTTGATTTGCAATTATTGTGTCTGAATAAATTAGTCTTATCTTCAACAAATGTGAATAAAATGGAGATTCTCCGATAGTATCTTAGTTGAGGCGTAGATTTTAAATGTTATCGCTTAAATTTATTTTTTTAATGTAAAACTATACTAGAAGCTTTCAAAATTCACACAGATTGTATCAGGTTTGCTATTTTTGGCACTAACCATAACTCGTCTCATCTAAATTTTTTTTGATGGAAGTATGTCTTGTTTTCGAGTTCTTCTCGACCGTTATTATGTTTAACCACGTGATGTAAGTATGACAAAAAAAGGCATCAACATAAGAGGAGTATATTTTATTACTGTTTTATTTCCAGCTTTGCAAGTTTAAGTAGGTACTTCTGAGAAGAAAGACTAAGACTTCTTCGTGTTTCATCGTGGTGGTAGAGAAGAACTACCTCCATGTTGATCGATCATTAGTAGGTATCTTGTGGTACGTATGTACTACCTACTGGACCTAACTCTCCGAACTAAAGGCGCAATTGTAACTACTACGTTACATTTAGCGACTAAAAATGAATAATTACTAATGCGTGTCGATAAAATTTTATTATGTATGCTTGGTATCCGATTGACGTCAACAGCCGCCGCTGCGGAGGGGGGCGGCAGGCGGTTTGTCGCTGCGCGGGCGCCGAATGTGCTGACAACCCACAAACGGACGTTTACCTCTTAATGTGGAGCATACTTTGAGACTATTCAACATAAATACAATTTATATAGACTATCTAAAATTCATAGAGATGCTAAAGCTTATGGAGACCGAGGATTGGTTCCCAAATTTTCTGTAGTTATACAAATTGATACACGGTTGTGGAATAGCCACATTAAGAATCTACTACGCATTTATTTATAGTAAAATAAAATATTGCGAAAAGCTGAAAATATCCCTGCGGAACCACGCATATTTTTATATTATAATTATATTGACGTTGAGAATAACATGACTTAATTAATGACATTCTTATACGCTGTTAATACATACAATTTTATTATAATACAACAGACAATAAAAACCATCACTGAAATTCTACTTCTAAGCAAAAGCAACAGTCAATCAACAGGAGTACCTACTGATACCTGCACGATCTGTAAATCAAATCTATATTTGATAGGAATTCGATAATAATATTATGGTCTTAAGAGATGATTCGGAAAAGAGACTATCTTGAGTAGGTATAGACATTCTATAATGTAGGTAACTGAAAATGGGATATATTATTCAAAAATGAACAAAATCAAGGCAGGTGATGCCTAATAAAAAAACTATTAAAATTGTAGGATTTTCAGATTTTTCGCCTGTCACTCTTGTCATCTGTCACTTGTCAGAATAAACACCAATAATAGTGTAACATCCATGTAACATCTAATGACAGCGTTATTCTGTCGTCAACGCACTATCTTATTCGAAGTATTAAAGCCACAATACGCTTAGTTTTAAGACTATTGCAATTAAAAAGTAATTAACAAATCCCATTCCCACAGTGTTTCGTGAATAGATAGAAATGTTATGAGAACAGAGCTGTGGCTGATGTTCAATGAACGGTAACTGAGTAATACAATCGACAATGTTTGCGGGAAAAGAAAACAAACTCTTTTGTTTGCGTTCTGCAGTTGGGTGGGAAAAAATTGTATACTTCGGGCTTCTATATCGTGTGTTTAATGCCTAACTGGTGTCATTTTTTATGGCACTCATGGCCCTCTAACTTAGCTTTACATGCCATCTTTCAGGCATGCTGTTTTCCTCACAATGTTTTCCTTCGCCGAAGCAAGTGATCACATATGAATCCGAAAAATCTGAGGTGCGTGTCCTGGGTTCGAACTCGAGACCTACTTAACAATCTAACGGTCACACCACCATAGATAATAACACTATATAATACAGGATAGATGCGCAACTCTGGTTTTCGTTTTTAAAACTGTGTACCTCAACTGTACAAACAACAACAAACGCAACAAACAAATACAAAAAGTAATTCTTGACTAAGGATTCGAAATTGGGAACTATTACTCACAAGGCAACCGCTGTCAACGCTACCACTTGGCTATCTACTTCACTGACAAGTTGTCTAAAATAGCTGTTCTCTTTATGACAGTTGTAAGCGGTCAAACAGTTGAAAAGTTTGTGTCCTTAAACATACAGATGGCAGGGCTATCTATGAAAATTGTTTGCAGCCAATGTATGGAAGTTTCACCCCCCTGAACACCACTTGACTATCACTGCTTTTTATCGGGCTTACACACGATCAAGGTGATATTCGAAGGCGTTAAACGGAAGGTAAACGAAAAAATAAATAATCGTAAACCAATTATATGCGATCGACGTTCACAACTCATTCACGTATTTAATAACTTATTATACTTCAGAAAAATCCTTATATGGAACTCAAATACTTACATGCCCATGTAACTGCTAAAATAATCATTTGTAAGGAAAATGCTCCTTGATTTGCGATAGTAGGTATGTTGTTTTATTTCTGAAGTGAATTTTGGAAAAAAAAAAGTTTGTTTCTGGAAAACGGCGAACCAACAGCTATAATATATGGGTAATAATTGCATATAATATTATATAACACAGAGCCATCACAGAGCTAATTAACCCTTAGCGTGTTTATTCTATTGATTATTAAAATACGAAGTTTCAGAACAGTATAGGTACTGTCTTCAGACTGGTTTGAAATGCAAAGAAAACACGTTGTTAAGATCTTAAAAAAAATATAGTGGCTATAAAAGTGCTTCATTAAAGAGCGCATTAAATAAAATAAAATCGTACTAATGACAGTAAATTATGTGAGGTTCAACATTTTGGTTACGATTTTGTGTTCACCAGGCTGACTACGCTATTACGCCGCAAAAACGACTATGAGAAGAACCTAACTAGCCTAAATCGTAGAACACGAATTTTGCAAAAAAAACAACACTAAACCGACCTATCATTTTACCTACATATGAATCTTTGAATAAAATTAGTTGATAAAATCTGTTGATCGGTTTGTGGAAACAGCGACTGGGTACAATCTGTATACATAATCAGTATGGTTCTCGGCTGTTTCATCTACATCACTTGTATTAGCATAATTAACAATAGGATAATGGAAGCTAATCATTTATGCTGCAAGGGCCTCGTTGCACGTCATTAGGATCGCACGCGCAGCTCGCCTTAAGAGAGATCCGTCGAGTTGTTGTAGATAGAGGAGTAAGGAAGCCGACGTGACCAGCGTGCTAGTGAACCTCTTTACGTAGGCTCCACATTACTTAATCAATGCAAGTGAGACGCAGGCGGTACTCCGGCGCAGTGCCAACGAGGAAGGGATCCTGGTGCCTGCCGCCGCGACGCTTACATTACCACACAACCGTCATTACAGTAACTACAATTCCGTAAACATGTATAATAAAAACGGACCTTATATTTTATTAATCGTGCATCTTGAATGTTTATTCAAATCGCCACAATACTGGCAGATACACAGACCCCACAAAGTTATTTCAATTTCCTTTAGTAAAGATTAGATTTAAACCAGTTGGATTCGAAGATCTAGTAGTCTACTTAAAATAGCCAAGAATTCATAGTCGGACACTTAAAATAAAATAAAAAACAAGTAGGTAGGTAGCAAATAACCGAAATGTCAACTTTATAGTTCTGGGTATTTACTTGAAGGCAAATATAGTGGACCAGGAACTGACCGACTGCATACCTCATCACGTTTTTGCAAAAATGGACATCAGCTGGCCTGCAGCTAGCAAGAGGTAAATCGATCTACTAATTATTATTCTAGAAAACCTATGATGAGCGAGGAAGTTTAATATAGTTTTTGGGTTTTTTCATAAATTAAACATATTCTTAAGGTAGTGTGTATTTATTTCGATTGGATTACAGAATATCTAGGTTCTCAATTATATATTTTGAATGGAAACTGATTTAAACAAGAGTTATGAGAAAAATAAGTTTTCTATCTCATTACCTTAAGAATATGTTTGATTTACAAATTATTTTGGTATTACGTTTGTATGAAATACGTATGCTCCGCCGGCCCCTTAAGTGCTAGATATTCTTAAGAAGTAGGTACGTATCCTTGTACAAACAATTCAATAAATTTACAAGAAATTATACAACCATGTGATTTATTTACTATAATAAATAGTATAGGGCGTCGACTCGACTAGTTTATGACAGTATGTAATATATGCAAAAAATAATAATAACATATTATTATTAATAAGCTAACCTGATTTGATTGACACATTATACCTATATACTGTGACATTGACGTCATAACTGAAAACGGAGATAATAAAAGATACCTATAGTTAGTTATATCGCTTATCGCGTTTCCATCAGCGATTTCGTTCGGGTCATGCGCAACGCCATGCGCCAGCGCATCGTGGGATTATGAAACGTAGCACTTAGTCTGACGTCAATGGCGTCGGCTACCCTGCACTTTCTCCACGAATCCGAGTGACTGATGAACAATAATACACGAACACAACAGCGCGTGGGAAACGTGAGTTTGATAATACATTGACGAGACGCTGAATCGCGAATGTAGTTCTAAATAACGCGATTTTCTTGAAGATAGTGTACACTTAAAAGGCTTGAATTATAATACCATCATCTCTAAATATGAATTACCACCCATTTTCCTTGTTAAGGAAAACATGAATCTGCTGACCGTATACAATACGTTAGTTTGAGCTTTCCTTGAGTCGCGTTTTTACCATTGGGATTTTTCATTTGCGTAAGAGCTTTGAATGAATAATTAATAATTATCCCTTAAGATCAGGAAGAGAATTAAATAGGAAAAACTCATTAATTCATATCCTCAACGTTTTGGACATAGTGACATTACGTTAGGCTACCTACATTTTAGATTCCTCGTATAAGTGCTAAGGTAATATGAGATTTCCAAAAAATGATGAAATCCAGCGCATTTAAGCCAGCCCCGGAAAGGATAACGAGTCAAACATAGGGGATGAAAAACACCGTAACTGGTAACAACCTTTTTTTTTAATTTGCCGTGTCTTATGATTAGAGTTAACGTGTAGGGTTCTCAGTTATAGGGAAGCCAGTTGATCTTAGATTATTTTAAACATCATCTTCATATTCCTGTCCCTGTCCCTGTCTCATATGATTTGGGGTCGGCGTAGTTTTTTCTTCCATGATAGTGTGACAATTGATAGGGAAGACCTATAAATTGTCAATCCTTTTTTCACCCCCTGCACTTGCTTTTGATAGCTCTTAACTTTTTAATGGATTTTTATTTTTAACCGACTTCTAAAAAGGAGGAGGTTCTCAATTAGGATTTTTTACCATACTGTTTCCTCACAGACATTAAGGAGACAAAACGACATCATATTTAACTTTAGATGTACAGTTTTAAACAGAGGAGTAAATTCCCTCCTGAAATTTCCAAAAAAATGTCGAGTAGTGTCACCTTAAGGCTGGATCCACACTATATTTTGATATTTATAACTTATTTACAAAACATTCACGGGCCGCAAGTAAGACGTCCGCGGGGCGCATGAGGCCCGCGGGTCACGGTTTGCCAACCGCTGATTTAGAGGATCAGCCTGGTACGAGTACATAAAAGGTGTACCGACTTTGGTCGGTACCGACAAAACATTATTATTATCGAAGACTTCAATTTTTTTATTTGTAATTGATTTATGCAGTGTTTTTTTTGCATTAAACTCGACGATTTTGCAAATGCTTTTCCTTCTTTTTTATCGCTTTTCATTTTTCTATGGAATATATAGGTACATTGGACTTCTAGGGTTAATAAATAAATATATGGGTTATAAGTGCGGCCCGCATTTACATTATTATGTCACCTTGTGGCCCTTGCCTGCCAAAAAGTTGCCGACCGCTGTTCTAAATCCACAACACACCTTTTGGATGGAGCTTGGTTCGGTCGCATTTCTTCATCGACCGGCTCAGGTAGATCCAATTCGTCATCTGATGTTGGGTCACCGATAAATGATGGTTCCTCAATAAGCACGGCAGGTCTAGTTTTGGAAACTGCAAATTGCTTTCATTTGATTGCCAATTTAGTTTTCTTAAAAACTTTTGTGGAAAAACTTGTCATAAACTAAAAAAGTACGAAAAAGAAATGATTTATTTTCGGTTTCGGAGGTCGATAAATTGGATTTGATATATGTATTATAACTACTCCATCACCTACAAATCCTACAACGGATAAAACAATACAACTATTTTATTTGATGCAAGACAAAAATGTACTAGTTCTATGGACTACAAAAAAACATTTTGACTTAAATTTCCATATATTTTGATAGAACGGTAATTCAAGAATTTAATGGCGACGCATATAAATATCGCGAGAGTTGCAAAATTACTTTTATGGCCAGTTTCACATTATTTACTGTATATAACCAGTTACTGACGTCAATGCCCAAGAAGCAGGTTCCAAATTAAAATACCGTCTACCTAATGTTTTTGTTTTTAGTAGATTACTTTTGTATAATGCGAATATAAAAAAGTTAAAAATGTGCTCCATTCGATACTAATATAATTAACGTTAGTTTTAATAAAAAGTGATCAAAGCGAAAACAAATTAATTAATGTTTTTTCACTTCTCATGCTCTAAAAGTACGCCGTTATAGCCCTACGAAGCGGGATTAAAGTGACCGTTTATTCCCTAGGGAGTAAAAAGTAATTCAAAAATGGATCGATCTTTTACTCTGAAACATGGTCACATAAGAGTAACTTGTCGAAGGTTTTATTTAAATTTCGAATTGGCATGCAAATAGAAAGCGGTGAGTAGTGTATATTTGTTCAGTTTTAAATGACTATTTTTCTCGTACTCGAAGTGAAAAGTACAGTTTGCACCTCGAGACTAAACGCCAATATAATATACCCTCGCTTTCATTGCCTCCCTCGCAAGCTCGGGAGTCAAACCACCTCGGGTATATAATGGCTTCGTTTAGTCCCTCGTTATAAAATATACTATTACTTGTACTTGACTGCGAGCAAGTGCGAAACGATGGATGGACTTTGCGAAGCATGTTAAGGCAAGAAAGGAGTAGTCGGATGAGATGAAAGAAAGAAAGAAAGAAAATGCATTTACTTGGCACACGCCACAAGTGCACACAGTATAAAATGAAAAATAAAAAACAATCGAAATAAATACAAAAAAATCATAAAAAACTTATATATAACAAAAAAAATATATAAATGAAAGAAAAAAATAAAACCGTGTGACACTGTGTGCCTCACGGTTGCGTCAAATAGGTCCAGTTCAGCAACAGAAGTATAGAATAATACTAATAAATTGGGATAAGGGCAGAAGAATGATGATGATGAATTGAAAACCATTGCGGGACTCGTGGCTACATAAAAATAGCCACACTGAGGCCGCTTCATGATGGATGATTCCAACCTCAGTCGAAAGCACGATTTAAGCCGTTGATTCCGGCTGACATTACAGTAGTTGAGCTTTTGAGGTTAGTCAGAAGTCGAAAGTCTCTCAGGGTCGTCTTCCTCACTAACTGGATTGAGGCGTTTAGATGGCAATCGCTCCATGTAAAATACTGGTATTCAACTGCACCCGGTTAGACTGGAAGCCGACTCCAATTTGGTTGGGAAAATGCTGGGTTAATAACTTGGCAACAAGTGCTGACTCAGACAGAAACCTAAGTGTCAAACCTACTTATAAACGACTCAGATGCCGACTGATCACTGTTTCGTAAATTACTTCCTTTTGACGATGAGCAAAAGCATTGGTTTACGAGTACATTCTAAGCAGTTGAGTTTTTTTACAGCAACTAGCAGTTATACGCCGTTATTTTATTTTGAAACTGATTGCAAAAACAAACGAATTAGAAATCTCTTATCAAAGTACAAATATTATTGTAATACGCACGCTTCAGTAAGCATTAAGTAGGTTAGGTGCTTCATAAATATCCGGTGTTTCATACAACTTGTATGAATCATTTTTAATTGGATAAAAAGTAACCATGAAAACATGATCATGATAATAGACGATTGTATTTCCAGGAATTACTTCATAAGCGGTTTACCACTAATGACAAAGAAGTTGCGTACTAAATAATCCCAAAAACACAAAGACAGAGCCTTCTATTTTGTTATTGAAGAGTTTTTACCAAAACGTAAAGCAGTGCCTTAGATGGTTCTCTGACGTACGTAGCCTTTGCGGGTTCTAAGTATTCACAAGTACATGGCATGACTCCATATCAACCATGAATGACAATCAGCCACAAAGTAGGCCCACATTCAAGAGAGGCGGATCTACATTCACAACGAAACGTACTAATGAATGAAACGTAAGTAATGAATCATATTTCAAAAAAGAAAGTAGGATGTGCCAGACAATGGCGAAAGGGCGCTTTGATGAATCAGTCACATTAATGATGAATTCGTTCCAGTTTTAATATTGTCAATTGAAAGTCAGCGCCGACAGAAAACTCACGTTAAGTCCGCAAGACGCCTAACAAAAGAGATTGATAAAAGAGAAATCTGTTGGACATCGTTTTTCTAAGCTACATTTATCAAGAAACCATCACGAGTTTCCATTATGCCAAACAAAGAGGTTTCAAGGCTGAAACAAAGCCAAGGAGGCGCGATATTTTTAGTTCGTAGTCTTACAATACATTTCAATCTATTCCAAGATATATTTGCGGTTGACTTTTATAGCCTTCATAGGTGGGCGAGACATTTAAGCATACAATGTAACTGTCAGGACCCCATAGCGAATTAATTTCGCAATCAATATGCAAGATGTATTGCGAGGGGTCTCGTCTACCAAGAAGTCGGCTATGACATAATTAGATTAGACACCCATGATATATACAACAGAAGAGGAGTAGGTATGTTTTAATTTGCTTCGTGGATTTACCATTGTTGGTTTGAGCTTCAACCGACTTCCAAAACGAGGCAGTTCTCAATTCGAATGAAGTTTTTTTTTTATAGATACATTATTAAAGTGTCTGGCAGAAATTTCCGTCGGCGCGAAGTATCTGGCGTAGCTGATAATATTTTTTTAACAATCTTTTTAACAATATAAATAAAAAAATCAGCACATATAATTTTCCTGGTATGTATTTCACAGTTATAAAAACACTATTCGATGCCACACATATTCATCATCAAAATAATTGTAATTTCTGGCGCGCCGCCGCGCCGGGCCGCGGCCGTGGGATTTTTGCTGGTGTGCTCTGTCCTAGTGCACCTGCACCAGCGTTTGTATGATATATTCTTCCTGTAAAGGTATGGACTTTGATCACATCTTGCTAAGTAGCATAAGTTCAAGGTAAGGACATCTGCGCTGTTACTACCTTTTTCCTGCAGTTACTACATTTTATTAACTAAACCTACTACTATTTCCACTAAATACAACTTGCGTCACACACCCCAATATGGCAGCATCTGACACACACCACTACATAACTACATCTCAAAAAAACCTAAAGGACAAAATGTAACTACTTTTACAAAACGGGGGAAAATTAGCCACAATCATTACTTCCAATATTATCCCAATAGTAAAACTGTAGGCAAGTCATATACAGTATGAAGTTATCCACGATATAATGAGGATCCTCGTCTACTGGGAGGTCAGCTGTGACATAATCAGACTAGAACCTGGTTCTATCAATAGGTTGAAGTATAGAACATGGAGGACTTAAGATTTTGACCCAGGAAGTAAAGTTAACTCTCTCGAAATCTAGGAGGCTAGGAAGGACCAAAGGATAAGATGGACATTCCCTATAACGCCAGATTTGACCCGAATGGCGTAGTGGTGGGTGAGGCTGCCTTACGTTCTTAGGGTCCTGGGTTCGAATCCCGGTAGGAGCAAATGTTTGTGTAATGACGTTTATAAGCACGTTTTTGCTGCGTGGGAAGAGTCCCAAGACGCAATTGGAATTTTCTGTGATCTCTCCAAAGCTTTTGACTGCGTAAATCACGACACATTACTTTTGAAACTGGAGCATTACGGACTGGGTAAACTTGCACTTAGCCTGGTAAAATCATATTTGAGTGATAGAAAACAACACGTTCAAATAAATGGTGTCAATTCACAGGGTTTGAAAGTAAAAATGGGGGTTCCGCAAGGCTCAATATTGGGTCCTTTCCTTTTTCTAGTCTATATAAATGATCTACCCTATTTATTGAAAAACCAACCACATAATATGGTGTTATTTGCTGATGACACTTCCCTAATTTTTAAGATAAATAGACGGGCCCAAAATCTAGATGAGGTGAATAACGCCCTTCTTCAGGTCCAAAATTGGTTCACAGCAAACAATTTGGTATTGAATGAAAAGAAAACTAAATGCATAAGATCTTCATTACCGAATGTTAAAAGTAGTGATTGTGAGATAATATTGAATAAAGAGAAACTCGAATTCGTAGATAAAACGGTTTTCCTGGGGCTTACGCTTGATTCAAGGCTACAATGGGGGTCTCATTTAACATCGCTTGCGGGGCGCTTAAGTTCAGCAGCATATGCCATCAGAAAAATCCGTCAATTCACTGATTTAGATACCGCTAGACTGGTCTATTTTAGTTACTTCCATAGTATAATGCCTTACGGTATTTTGTTATGGGGACGGGCTGCTGATATTGAGTCTATATTTATTCTGCAGAAAAGAGCCATCAGAGCCATATATAATCTTCGTAGGCGCGATTCTCTAAGGGAACTATTTAAGGATATTGGCATCATGACGGTTCATTGCCAATACATCTACGAAAACATAATGTACGTCAGAAAAAATCTGCATCTTTTTGGTAAAAGAGGTGACAGACACAATTACAGTACTAGAAATAGGAACCAACTAGTTCAGCCAGGCTTTAGACTCGCTAAAGTAGACTCATCTTTCATGGGGTACTGTTTGAGATGCTATAATAAAATTCCACAAAGTATTCTTGAACTGAATGAGAAAAAATTTAAAACATGCATTAAACGCACACTATGTAAACAAGCATTTTACAAGTTGAGCGATTATATCGCTGATAAAAATGTTTGGCTTAATGCTGGTCCTGCTCCACATTGACAGGGGCGCAAAAATTGATAGCATTAAATGTTATTGTTGGAGCTGCTGAAGATTGTACAACTATCTTTGCATTGTATAAATTCAATATCTTTAGTATTATATAACCTAATATCCCATATTGTGTGAGTGCCATGTACTAGAATGCTATCATTCACTGGAAACCTACGTTTTTATTTTTTATTTTTTTTACTTGAATGTGCCCTGGCGGTTGAGAGTATGTCATGCTCTCTCAAATGTCTCGCTGATGGTGGCGCGTGTGTCGGACCATTTAGTTCCCTTCAAAATGGTTGAGCTGAATGGTGCTGATCCATGCGTCATGTTCGTGAACGGGCGCTGTCAGTTGTGACTGGTCATCTCTTAGTCGCCATGGATTATTTGAATTAATTATTTTGTTTTTGAGTTGTATTTTATTTTTGTTTTGCTATGGACACTTTTAACGTGCACATCTTGCTACATTGTTCTCACATAATATACCATATCAACAAGAATGATGTAACCAAGATTTTGTAACAATATTTTGATTTAAAAGAGTGTCCATGGAGTTTCTTGCCCGTTCTTCTCCATAGAGATCTACGTTAGGGAATGGGCAACTACAGTACTTTCACAGTTTTTATGTCTTGTGACTGGGACTGTAGCTACTTTAATTGTTCATTTTTGTTTCGACAATTCAAAAGTGCCTGTAACTGGCCTACTTGAAATAAATGCTTTGATTTTGATGATTTTGATTTTGATTTTGATGAGCACGTACATTTGTTACCGAGTCATGGCTGTTTATATGTATAACAAGTGTGTTTACAAACAAAAAAAGTATATATGTAGTATATCAACTATCCGGTGTCCACAACACAAGCCTTGCTTAGTGTGGCACTAGATGGCGCTGTGTGTCAATGTCCAGCGATATTTATTTATTGATTTCCTGATGCCACCAGATTTCTCCTCTTTAGGTGAAAACAGTACATAAAGGGAGTATAACACCTCTTTACGAAGCCGAAAGGCACTTATTCTCCACATCATTGCAATCTTTTTTTTGTTCTACACCATACCTGGGAACCTTCTAGTTTCGGAGACCCCCATATCTCCGTCAAAGTTACATCTTTTTGACAAGTTTTTTTTAAATACAACTTTTTAATTATTCATATTGTTATTTGGCTACTACTATTTCCCCATCCGCGTCACACATCCTTATTACGGAAGCATCCGCTACCAAAATTAGGTCCTAAAAAACCGAAACTTAAAAGTGGGAACCCCGAATAACAATAGGAAGGAAAATTAGTCAGTGCCTTTCTTTTGAAATAGAACAATGAGAACATAAAATATGTTTGGTAGACGTATGTAATGAAAGGAAACACTTGCGGTAACTTGTGTCCGACCTCACTGATTTAGTCGCTAGATTAACATGATTACATGTTGTTGACAATTCCAGGAATAGCGCGTCATATCTATTTTTATCTGACAGGAGTCGAGTTAAACTTTAATGTCCATTAGAGTAATTGCTTATCAAATCACTGTCAACAATCTATGACACGAATGTTGCGGTAGGCAATGACTGCCAACAACATTTTGACATTAATTTTTCTTTTGACAATAATTCTATGCTAGCTGCACAGATGACAACAATAGCTATATAATGATAGATCATCACATCACATCATTTCAGTTGGGAATAGGCTTGGTAACAAGTTATATTAGAGTTAGATTTCAGTCCAATATATAATAGTTTTGTAACTAGAGATTGAGCATATGGCCTCAACTACTAGGTTACCAGATAAACTATATTAAGACTCGTCTATGCATCAGCGAATTAGTGTACAAATATTTGGATTAACCCAAAAATCTGTTTATCATTCTAAAGAAATATAATACATTATGTCAAGGAAAACTTACCTAAGTCACACTTCTGAATAAATTATAATCATAGTCAGGTAATCTGAATAAATTGTGAACGCAGGAATCAATTTCTCGGAAGATAATATCATCAAATGGAACCCATACAATTTCACCGTCTGAAAACCCACGTGTCGTATTGTTAGTAAGAGCCTATTCACTCCATTCCTTTTTAAGAACAATAGTGTAATAACTAAATGTATCATATCATAATAATCACTATTTTGTTTACATTCTTAGAAAGATTAGTAGCTGTATTCCTGAAAGTGATTACGACCGTTTCTAAGACAGGAATGTTGAGGATTATCCTTATTTGAAATGATCCTGGGATTACGACATGTGATTCAATTTTGATGCAAGGATATTGATCAAACAAATGAAGAACAAAAATTATTCGTTTTTAATCCCCGACGGAAAAACGACGGGGTGTTTTGAAGTGTGTGTGTGTATGTGTGTCTGTATGTCTGTGGTATCGTAGCTCCCGAGTGGATGAACCGATTTTGTTTTTGAACGGTGAATTAGTCGGGAGTGTTCTTAGCTATGTTTAATGAAAATCGGTCCAAGATGGCCGCCGCCACAAAATAGCGGATTAAATATTTTTTCACAATTCCCTGAACATGTGTATCAAATGGGGGTTGACTAGTAGAATATTAAAACACTATTACAAAATAAAAATCCAAGATGGCCGCCACCACAAAATGGCGAATAAACGAATTATTTTCTATTTAACTTTTAGTACATTATGTGTCAGAGTTTTTTTACATTTTTAATTTAATTTTACTTGTTATATGTATTTATATCACACATAACATAACACCACGCCTGTAATCGCCAAAGGGTTAGACAGAGGTGTTCCTAATAGAACACCCTCATTTCGCCAGTTATGTTTAAGTTCCATTTTATAAGGGTTGAGCCTATTGCCATCCACTGTGCGCTAATCCAAACTCCGTGGCTGCTACTGGGAAAGTCCTGATGGAAAACCCAATGACACTGCCCAACCCGGGAATCGACCTCAGGCCTCATGCTCAGCAGTCGTTTCTGCGAACATTAGACCAACGAGGCAGTCTTATAACTTTACTACCAGTGGCGAAGGATCCATACAACTCGATTCCTTACGGATTTTCTTTGAATAGCATAGTCAGTATCCCATAGAAAAATAATAAATTCACATTCAAGATATGATGTACTCCGGCTTATCACTTACAAAAATGGGCCCTTCGCTACTGGTTACTAGGTATTTATTATATTACCGAGATTCTTAACCAGAACCGTATACTAATGCACTACATTATAATTTAGTTAAATATTTTAACATTCAAAAACAGGCTTATCAACTGCAAAACTGCTGATTATCAACGTCATTTAAATAAATATATGAATTTTAAATTTGACCTGCCATCATGGCATGATAATATATATCGGAAATGCCAACATGTAGATAAAATTCTGAAATGTTACGTTTAGTTGTTTATTTAATCTTAAATCTGGTTAACATTAGCGTTTATCGTTCAAGATTCCAAGACTCTACTTTGCGCATAAATTATTTCATTACCACTGCACTGAAAAAACATGTCCTAGAATTATGAATTCAAAGACATATGACGTCGAACACACTTTTCACTGGGCCCACCTGGTGGAATACAGCCCCTACCCTCTACAGGGAGCAGGCCTGAGTCCCAACAATGGCAAAGATTCTAAAATTAAACCTAGTTTATGATACATCGTTTTTTATCTGACTTATTGATCTTATTTTCTCAAAACTTTTTTGATATTTGATATAAAAAAAATCGATAGCTCGTAGATTAGACGTCGTCAAAGTTTACTAATCGAATTTCTAGAAAGTTCTAAACTAACTATGTAAAATATTTTCACCTATTTGAATAGATTGTTTCAGGTTATCATCGGTTCACGCCTAATAAGATAGAAAATCTCGTTCTGCGAAGCATCTAATGGACGGAACTAAGGTAGACAAAAATAGCAAACTAAAAGTCAGTGCTCTATCTGAAAAAAAAGTTTTATATAAGTTCCCCAGTACGATTATAGTGAGACAACGGATGTAGACAACGTGTAGTTGGAATACATTGTCTTAATATTTTTTTATGGAATACATTGAACCCGGGTGTGCTCTGCGCGACCCCGTCGGCGTAAGGACTGACATGCACTCTCGGACAAGACAAGACGACAGTTAAATTCTTATAACGCGACAAAACCTCCACGTGTATCTCACACAGGTAAAACCGCTTTTGAAAATTCAGTGTCTAAAACCAGCTGTTTAACATTTTGTTTGATTTCCTTGCTAGTTCTACTGGCTAGACTCTACAGCACGAGTAAATCTTTAGTCGCAGGCGTACCCGTGCGACAGGTCACCAGTAGAGCGCGTGGTGCTCAGACGGTGTCCACACAGTCGCAGTACGCGCGGTAGGTACGCGACTCGCTGCTCGTTGGATGACCGGTCCACGGACGAGGTCGCGTTGAATATGCAGCACCACGAACCACGTTTAATATTAATAGGAGCTTCTTAAAATACTACCTGGGGGACAATCAGAGCGATAATCGAATGTAGATATGATATGGGAATGTAGATGGGGCGGTTGACCTGCCTGCTCTGCGTGCTGCGCACTGATCTACGTGTTATTTTCGGTTTCCACAGTAAGTTAGTCAAGTAAAAGAAGGAAAAACCAGAGGTATGTTATTAATTGGTTGCCGTATTGGGCTATAGAAGAAAAACTTCCTGTCAAAGTCATGCAACTCGGTTGAATAAACGTAATCATCTTTTAAGACACTAGGATGTTTCGGTGAAAGGGATTTCTACTGCGACTCGATTTAAATTTTTAATGGTCCTTCAATACAAAAAATCCAATGGTCCGATGGTCTTCAATGGTCCTATAATCCTACTTCCTACTCCTACTAATATTATAAATGCGTAAGTTTGTGAGGATGGATGTATGTTTGTTACTCTTTCACGCAAAAACTACTGAACGGATTTGGATGAAATTTTGCACACAGATGGTTTACAACCTGGATTAACACATAGGATACTTTTTATCTCGGTAGTAAGATCCCATGGGACAATTTTGAAACTTCACGCGGGCGAAGCCGCTGGCAGAAGCTAGTATTTATATACGTGAGGACTTGTAATTGGCTTTCTAGTGACTATGGTTTCCTTTTTTTTCCTGTATTTATTAGCTGTAAGTCTACCGTGTAATAATAATAATATATAAATAAATAAATAAGTAAGAGACTATAACATCAACCAAGTAAAGCCTATAATCTAACATTACCACTTGGGTATTCACAAATGGGTACTCTACATAACACCTCTGCACATATTTGTGCCGATTCAGTCAATATTAAATAACTTGAACTTTGGGCACATACAAAATCCTTAAAATGTATGTACCCAAAGTTTAAGCAGTTTTAAAGGAGATGTTTTATTGTTTAAAGATTGTTACCTATTCGCAGACCGTTTTTCCGCGTAAATACTTCGTATACAAAATTAAAAAGAAAAAAACAAAAAAATCGCGCCAAATCCACCGCAAAAGCAACTTGAAGGTAGGTATGGCGCCAAAATCTGACAAAATAATCACCGGTTTGGTCTCGGGAAAAACGTTTGCGGTTTAGAATGATTCGAATGAACTTTCAAAAACGAATAGTTATTTGGAATTTTTAACCGACTTCAAAAAGGAGGAAATTCGTCGGAACCTTTTTTTTATGTATGTTCCCCGATTACTCGAATATGGCTGGACCGATTTGAATTATTATTCTTTAATTAGAAAGGGCATACTTTCCAGGTGGTCCCATAATCACCAAGTAAGAATCTGATGATGGGATCCTGGAGAAATAGAGATAAATCTTCAAATTTTATAGGCACACTTGATGCGATTTGGGTAGTTTTAAGAAGAGTACTTTCTTAAAGTGGTCCCGTTTCAATTTGGTGAAGATCTGATGAAGAACTTCGGAGATAGGCAACGGAACGGTTTGTCAGGGGGGAATAGTGGAATAACTCAAAATGAAAAGGGGACTTTCTTGATTATTCTTACATTAGGGTTCAGTTTCCCCCCCTAAAGGGGATTCTCTTAGGTGGGATTAGTGGAATAAGCCCCGCATAACATACCATTTTTTCGTAATGTAAATTATCAAATGCACCTCCCGCTCTGGGCGGAGCAGAAGGGAGTGTCAGACTTTTACTGACTAAAACCCATGCTTGTTCTTTCCCCGCCCTTTGTGTTCCGATGCAATTATTATAATAGATCACAGAGACGCTTTCAGAAACTTTCGCCAGAACCAGAAGAGAGAAGCACTAAACGCGGGCGCAGCCAACGTCAGAAGCTAGTAAACTATAAAATAAAATTCCTTATTCCACGAGTGGACCAGTAGCTCAACAGAATGAGGGCGATGTCAGAATACTGATCAAAACTTCCGCTTTCAGAGAAAGTTACACAAAGGTAAATAACCCCTGGGGTTGGTTCTATAGAAACAAAAGCTTCTTATTTTTCAAACATTCCTTAGTACTAGTATAATGTCTCCTGATCTACGTAATTTTGAATGATAGGTACTAACCTCGTTTTATTTACATATTTCAGAGTTCAAGAAACTCTGTATTTCTCATAAGAATATATTTCAATGTACAAGCAGGCTCACTACAATATTTAATGGTGACAAAAATTTATTGGCTACTCTTTCTTCCGACAGGAGTCAGTGATCTAAAGGTCATGGATGACCACTGCGTTCAGTATTCAAAATGTATGCGTTGGGACAACATAAAATGAAAACATTACAATACAGGGTGGACGGGACATCGGAGAAAAAATGATTACAAGGAATTCAGTACCTATACCTACATCATTTCGAGCTGTTTCATACATTTTGACCGTACAGTTGTTGTACTTTTGTCGGAAAAACCACTTTTTAAATATGGTCGAAAACAAAGTGGTACCGAACACAACAGGTTGATTATGCATATTTTGGCTGATAAACACCGAACCGTTGCCTCTTTTTCAGTATATCTAACCAAACACGTTATTTAATAGTTATTTGTTATACAAGAGTGCAAAGTTGCTTTTTAACCGCGTGCTCAATTTTGATGACCGAGCAAAAGATTAACAACTTAGAATCTTGAGCGTTAGCGAGGGAATCAAAAGAGCACACGAGGTGAAAAATCTTTGCACTCGAGTGCAACACGTAACTTTTCATCCCAACTCAGCGAGGAAATGACTAAACGGAAAAAAAGTGTGCATTATTAACAAATTCAGTTAATTCTGTTGGCGTCAAATAAACTTCCTCGTCGCTAGACAATGAGTGGTCATTTTAGGCTTTCCACTTGTTTTCAAGTTCCTTGTTTTTAACCTAAGGTTTTAACAATATGACGTGACAAGAAAATGGCGCGCGAAAAGCCATTTAAAAAAGTACACGAAGAAGGTCTGACTTATTAACAAATTAAAAAGAAAATATGATAAATTCATGGAGGTAGAAGTAAATAGGTTTAATGATGTTTTGAATTCACATGCTTAGTACACACGATGTTCTAAATTCAAATATACTTTACCCTCAAGACGATAAGAACGGCTTTTGCACTCAGATATCGAAGAGCAAAACTACTCTTTCCGAGATGGGGGGATGAAATAGTTATTTGTTATACAAGAGTGCAAAGTTGTTTTTTAACCGCGTGCTCAATTTTGATGACCGAGCAAGCGAAAGATTCTAAAATTGAGTCACGAGCGCAGCGAGTGATTCAAAACTTAGAATCTTGAGCGTTAGCGAGGGAATCAAAAGAGCACGAGGTGAAAAATCTTTGCACTCGAGTGCAACACGTAACTTTTCATCCCACCTCAGCGAGGAAATGGATAAACGCAAAAAAATGCGTATTATTAACAAATTAAGTTAATTCTTTTGGCGTCAAATAAACTATCATTCATTTTAGGTTTTTCAATTGTTTTCAAGTTGGATTCCTTGTTTTTAACCTAAGGTGTTAACAATAAGACGCGAAAAGAAAATGGCGCGCGCAAAACATATTAAAAAAAAGTAGGTACACCAAGAAGGTTCCGAGTCTGAGTTCTTAACAAATTAAAAAAAATTGTATGATAAATTCGGCACCATAGAGGTAGAAGTAAATAGGTTTAATCATGTTTTGAATTCACATGCTTAGTGCACACGATGTTCTAAATTAAAATTTCCTTTACCCTCATGACGATAAAAACGGCTTTTGCACTCAGATATCGAAGAGCAAAAATACTCTTTCCGAGATGGGGGATGAAAAAAATATTTCCTCTTTTAAATCGAGGATATGATAAAAATAATGTCAGCACAGTACACTACCTATGTTTTTTCAAAATATCAATGCCGCTAAAAAATCTAAACTACGTCAAACATGGAAGATTTAACTAATTCAAATTAGGCATTTGCAAACTCATACTCTTTTCATGAGAATAAGACATGAGATTTTATCAAATTGCAAATGAGTCTCGTAAATTCTGAGTTTTCAAAAAACAACCAATATTTCACACTAAAAGAATAACAGTCATCGAAGAAATATAAGTATATTTCATAACGTAGATTAATTTAACAAATATTTCTAGGACGACAGTCGTTTCAATTTTGCCTGAAACTTTAAGACAATAAGGTCAAGAAGAATATGTCAACCAACTCGTTTAGTCAATGAAGACGAGTGTGCAACAAAGTAATTAATTCATCAACCACAAACTTCTAGAAATGCGTTCTAAACGAAGCTATAACACGATGAAGATATTGCTACAGTTACGTGCAAACATAATCTCATAGAAATTGGTATATCTAAATAGAATATCTCAGATTACAATCTTAATTTTGCAATATCTTCATTAATATTTAACAAACTACGTAACATAGTAGCTACACTAGATCAGCTTGTTTTTATTGACAGATAAATAAAAAATAACGGTTATGTTAGTCTATAAGTTGCAACCCACTGAAGGTTATAATTTGTGTTATGATGACCCTGTTGTGCCAACTGCCAATGTTATTGTTGTCACAAAATATTGTCAATGTCACCTAAATATTATAACCGCGCTTCCTCGTCTCTTACGTCACTAGTTTGTCAGTTTAACGATTTAACAGTTATCAAAACATATTTTGATTTTCATAAACATCTAATATATATTCTACATATGCATCAATAAAAACAAAAATTAAATGTATTAAATGATGATAACCTTTAAGCTGAGCCACCTACAGCCTATGAAATTCGTCAGTGGTGTTCTGACATGTCCGCTTTGTGCTCAGAGTCTTTCGAATGCAGTTGCCGTGCCCGAAATCCGCTAGATGGCACATGGTAAATGTACTCAAATTCGCTGCAAGAGACGCTACGGTCTCTCCCAAGTAGCCATAAAAAATAACCGGACTTTGAAATCCCCAGTTTAGCTGTAGAATTGTTGAAACAAATTTAGCGGTGGGTACAGGGGTACTTTCTTCCTATTACTGTCCATAGCAGGGGTTATACCTCTCCCAAGTTGCTCCTCTAAAAGAAAATACCTTGACTCAAATCGACTTTAAGTTTTTTATAATTACCACACCCACCCAAAGACATACCTTTGCAATTTATTAGTGTTCGGTCATTATAAAAATATTTCAAAGAATCATCAACTACAGAAATAGGACCTCTACAACCCAAAGACAGATCTGATTATAAAAGAATCTCTCCCAAGTAGTTACTGAAAATATCCTGAACCCACACGTCGTCCACAATAACTCAAAGTTTGTTAGTTTGTATGTAGGACGCTAACTTTGGAACTACTGATCTGATTTCGACAATTCTTTCAATACGGGGTAGCTATATTATGCTCGACTGTCAAGGGCTATAAATAAGTATCGACTAAAAGTACTACTTCAGATAAAAACGCAAGCGAAGCCGCGAGGCGAAACCTAGTCACCTGATAACCACACACACCCACGCCACGTATCAGCAATCAAACTAGTTATAATAATATCTGTCAGTTCTATTTATAGCAGGCATTCCCTTCAGTGTTCCTATACGTAGTAGGTACCCAGTGTTAAGTAATGGAACAACGAAGATGATTGTGTTGTGATCGTAGTGAGTAGCGCATGATGCGCGGGCGGCGGCCTGCGGACTCATTGCGCCGTGATTGATTCGACCATCCGCTCACCACCCACCGGCGCACGCGCGTCTTTATTGTTCTTTTTAAACGATGAGTAGTTTTGACCTGAGTAAAGATAGTAGCAGACTGTTTTTTTTCTTTTGGATAAAGAAGAAATAAATACAGTTTTAAAAGCTCACCATCGTGGGAAGATTTTGTGTTTTATTCCTCAAACTTCAACACATCATGGGGCCTTGGGTTGCGTAACTCGGGGGCCCTGTATCACTGTTGGCTGACCACCTGGCTGATACGACGGTAGCTACTCCCCTGGTACAGTGGCTCAACTTATATTGTTTTTGTCAAGTTAGGTATACTATTTATACTACTTACTTACAGGAACGGGCCCACACATCTACCCTACCTAATAGGAAAAGCTTTTCCTCTCTTTTTTTTCTTTCGTGGATAGTGCCTAATCTGGTGCCAGTTTTTATGCTGCCCATAGGCCTCTGACTTGACTTTCTGTCTTCGATTAATTTACATACCGACGTCAATTAAACCTCATTATGTACCTACAGGAAACCGGCATGTCCTAGAACCATAAATTCGAAGACATGTGACATCTACCAATCCGCACTGGGCCGCGTGGTAGATTATAGCCCATTCCCTCTCATTGAGAGGAGGCCGTGTCGCAGCAGTAGGAACATTATAAGCTGATGATGATGGTGATGATGATGATGTACCTATAGCATCGCTATCATTAACGTGCCTACAGTACAAGACAGGAAATTCAGTAGATAAACCTTTTTCACGTCTCCAGTGAGTGTGCGACCCGCCTACCTCAAGCACGCGCTAAAGCCGTGCTCCGCACAACGTTTTGTATTAAAGTCGAGAGCCTGTCACGCCCAATTATGATTTAACCCATGTTTAACCCCAATTGGTTAACGATCACTCATTTTCACGCAACGTTACATGATCACCTCGTGCTCCAGATTTGTTTATAAATAGATTGATAACACAAACTGATTGTTATCTTTTGAAACGTTCAAGACACCAGGACTTGAATCAAAGATCGGTCAAAGCTCTGTTATTAATATTGGTTCTCTCTTTTTCTATTTAGAAAACCAATTATTTAATTTTTGACGTGATAACGTCTTATAAATTGATAATACCAGCAACACTCATGAAAAATAGTAACGTTCCATAGTAACGTTCCATCCATAGTAACGTTCCACCTGTTTGTATTACATAAAATAATGATTATGACGTTATCACGTAAATCTATCGTCCGTAAACCGACTTTACAGACAACCAATTTTTTAAATGAGAAATCATCGTAAAATATAGCGATTATTTCACGTCTAATTGTTAAATGCATAACTATTCGATATAACCTAAGCAAAGTAGGTACATGAACCGCGCATGCCGCGGTCGATACTACCTTCTGCAACATAGCAGACTTCTCAAGTTTCAGTTGCCTTACGTATTATCAATTAGTACTGATAACCTATCCATAAATAACTTTTAACAATAAAATATTATAAATAGCTACCAGAGATGACCACGGGATTATCAGCAGCTGCGGTGGAGTACCTATCATTAATGTTAAAGTCTAAGTGCAAGCTAGTGATTATAACATTAGATAGGTAAGAATATTGCAAATTGTAATGATCACGGCAGCAAGCACGTTAGTTCCCTTATTAGAAATCAGTAGAACTTACGTTCTTACCCCAATGCCGGTTTTCTTCAATGACGCTTCAATTAATGCATAAATAAAAATAAACTGTCGGATTTTCAACGCTAAGGGAGTTTACATCTAAAAGTGCAATAGGTATTTGGGCATTAATTTAGCGTTTTAGAATGTTAGTGTTAATTAACATCAACATTATAAGGAAATATTTTCTGAAACTTCACTAAAAATCCCCTGAATATCTTTTGGAATTCTCGAAATTTGTATTCTTAATTCCTTATACAGAATGATGACGGAAAAGGGAGCGTCAAAAACACGTAATAAATATGCAGTGAGTTCAATCTCCGGACGCGAAAACAAAGAATAACAATCTGCCTTGGAACTATGAGAGGCTAGCGCCACCTATTTTAATATATCTAAACTATTTGGAGCAGAAACTGAGAGTGTTAAAATATGCCAGTGACCGGAGAATCTGAACTCTTACCTCCTTCTTAGAAAACGCTGAATAAATATAAAGGCAGTATAAACTTTAGATTTACCTTATATTCTTCAGGGTTTTCGCTAGGCATAACTAACCCGCGTTTATAAAGATGTTGCAAGAGGTTTTTAAGATTGGTTGGTTAATGGTATAATTTACCAAACTAAGTAATGATATTACCGAGTTCAAGGAAATGAAATAAAACCCATATTTTCCAAACTTTTCCCGAAAACAGCGTTACATTACAATTCAAACTCTTCGTAGGTATACATATATTCCATTCAATACGTCTTTGGGAAAACCCGAATACCCCTCTGAACAGACGAATTATTATACATAATACGAGGAAAGCTGCTCATATGAAGTCTTTTTACCTTTTGCATGATCAATAAGATATTAACAAGTCAAATTAAGTTAGTGACAAAACAATTAGTATATAGCTTTTAGTGACGATACAAAAAAAACCTATCATTACGCTTAGATAGGTAGTAGGTACATCCTAATATATTTTGGAAGCTGCATACCAGTATCATACGTGTAAGTAAAATGAAATCTGTGACCTGTGAACGGTGAGCAATGGGCTAGCTCGCCGTCCGTCTGTCTTATGACGACAATAATATCTAATGCGCGTTTGTGTTCCACGCACGCCTCAAAGACATGTCAGTAAGGGCCGATGCCTGCCGGGGCTGCGGGACTGTTCGAAAAAGATACCGCAGGCCCGGAACACAAAGGGCGATGACGGAACATGGATTGGTTTTAGTCAGTAAAAGTCCGACACTCCCTTCCGCTCCGCCGCGCACTAGATGATTTCCCGTCCGAAAACAAGTTACTTACCTACATTAAATTAAAAATTTAAAAACAAAATCTCGACACACTAATTACCTTTCATATTCTACTAGTCAAGCCCTTTCATTTGATACCCATATTGAGAGAGTTGTTGAATAAATATGTATCCGCCATCTTATGGCGGCGGCCATCTTGGACAATTTTATCAACATACCTAAAAAACACCCCCGACTAATTCATCTTTCAAACAAAATCAAAATCAGTTCATCCGTTCGGGAGCTACGATGCCATAGACAGACACACACACACACACACAAACTTATAACACCCTGTCGTGTTTGCCTCGGGTGTTAAAAAAGGGTGGCCCGTAATTAATTAACTACAAGACAGTTACATCACCTTTACCACATCGCTAATGCTCCATTACATCTTCACGTGACCATCGAACATCCATGTTTTAAATAACAATCACGAGCAGCTCTGACGCGCATCTATGTGATCATAAATTCATAATTAGTCCTCTTTCCCATTATATAACAATTAAGAGTCTATTGTTATACTGTGTACCTAATACCATCGTATCGTGCGCCATCTTGAAGGCTTCGTGAAGCGCTAGCGATAGCGACCTTATGAAGGCTATTAGTATGATTCTTGTGACATCTGTCAAAAGTACCCGAATAATGAAACTAATGTGACGTATAGTCCTTTTTAAGAATTATTATATTAGCTTATGCCCGCGGCTTCGCCCGGATGGAGTTAGATTGTTTAATAAATAACATTTGGCACACTTAAGTAAAGCACACAATTAGTCCTCTGGGTCTGTCTTAGCATGCCAATTGTCCTAAGGAATCATACTACCGAGATAAAACGATTCTGTGTGCTAAATTTTAATTAAACCCGGTCAGTTTTTAAGCATGAACGAGTGTAACAAACATCCAGACATTCATACATCCTCACAAAGTTTCGCATTTAATAATATTAGTAAGATCTGATAGAAACCAAAGAGTCTTAACGATAAAGATCATGGATACAAAATCGCTGGCTAATACATAACTGTGAAATGCCTAGAGGTGTTGACGTGCTTAAATTCTTGTGTAGAGATCCCAAGTTACTGACCTTCCATAATCTATCTTAAAATGTCTTCTTTTCTCGAACAACAGAAGTTCAAAACCCTTTACAGGAAAACTGAATTAATCGCGTTCCTCTTATTCGAGAGAGGTGATGCATCCCATCTGTGTTCAGGAGATGTGAATGACATCAGACGTCGCCGATTATAATATTGATCATACATACATGTAAATGTTTCTTGTAAGTGAGGTATTCTTTATGTATTACCCTGTCGGCAGGAAAATATACGAGTGAATTATACATATTCGTGCACAGATACACCTGAAAAAAAATTGAAATCTTGGCGCATCTACTTCAAGTTTCCAGAACGCGAGGTTACGTGGTTCTTCCGTAAAACATGCAAGCTCCAAGATTCTGCTGAACTGTATTTGTAAACTTTTCCTGTAGATACTTCTGTCTATAATAAAATTATTCTGAATCGGGAAAACAACTGATGCAACCAAGTGCGTCACGTTCAGGCGATAAAAAATCTTCTTTGTTCAAAATTATCATCATTCAGATATCCCTTCTTTCATTTGTATTATACATAGATTCAATCCAAGATGATGAGCGTCTTTGTGAAATTGAACCGTAAAAATGACTTCAATATCATTCAAACTTTTCTAAGGGCCATCTCTGCATAGTACTAAAGATTTGTAGCCCTTTGTCTCTGAGGTATGCTGAAATGCAGTTGGTTTTAGCAGTTTTTTCCTTGTCGTTAACATAGGATTTTGCAAAAAGGGACCGCTGTCAACATTTATGAAAGCAAACACTGTCCATTGGAAGGGATCAATAATGCATCTTCTGAATAATGCAACGTCGGTCAGAAGTGCGTTTACCCGTCTGCATTTTTATATGATCCCGAGCGATGCCGCGATGGTGCGTTGCCCTTTGCCCCACAGTCCGAGGAAGACTACCTTAAGGAGTAAAATACAGGAACAGATTACCTATAGTTGTAACCTTTATTCGTATGGTGAATTGCTAATAGAATGTTCTATAGGTAATTAATAGACATTAACTTAACAGCATTTCAATAAATACCAACGTCACAAGTACGTCACTAGAATACAATTTATTCCCGATTGGTAATTAAGTACGAGGTGATTAGCGCTCATACGAGTATAACACTTTCACAGTGCCGTTGCGGTTAGTGACAACGGAAAAACCATGTGTTTTCGTCTATGATATCACAGTTATGTTGTTTCTAACTTAAAGACGCGAGGGATGAGGAAAAACTAAAACGAAATTCCGAGTAGATTATTAATAATCAATTAAAAATTGATCAGTGGACCCGCCTACTGAAACTAATGAACTGACACACTTGGGTTTTGTCACGTACGCTTCGATCAAATTAGTTTTAAAAATATCCTATCACTCTTGTTAATGAGAGCAACAATCATAAAAATCACACTGGCCCTAATGTCTATCAGCAATAAATTAATAACCGCAAACAAAATTGATGCCATTATACATTATCATTAGCTGTGACGTAGGTCTCGCATGTTATTATGGACAATTTTATGCAATATTGATGACTCTTTTTTCAAGTTTTCCGCGAGTTCAACAAATTGCGTACAGGGTGAAGAAAACTCAAAGCATGTAGCAACATTTTCCTTTATTCTTATGATGTAAATAAATGCAAATATTCACATCAAGCTAGGTGTTTAAATCGAACGTTGACTCTTGAATTTTATATAAATTCGTTTATCTGATAAAAGAATATTTCAAATAAATCAAAATAGTTTAAACTTGCATCGTCTTTGAAGTGGACGAAAAAATGTAGTTCTTTGATCTTTAAAAAATACAACTGCTTACCGCGACAGTACAAAATACATTTTAAAACAAAATTCTTGTTAGTTTAATATTTTCTTAGAATTTTGAAGTATTACAGGTTTAAAACAAGCTGCACTTACGACTAACTGTTGTATATCATAAGTACGTTTGTTTCTCGCACAAAGCTTTACTTAATGTGAAAACTGTTATGTATGTCACCGTAAAATTGTCAAACACGTTATATTACAATATAACGTGTTTTTTCTCGCGATATTGTAATGTCTCGAATTATTGTCAACTGAACATACGGAAGTATCTCTGCCCCCATAATCGGGACTTGGGGCACCCCCCCGTTAGGTTAGTTAGGTTCCTATAAACCCTGCACTCGGAAATAGGGGCCCCGTCGACTACGCTTTTTAGGGGGAATATAAAGTGTTTTAAGGTTATGTTATATTAATCGGTATTTCTCAGGAAAGGTGCATTATCTTTTCATGAGAGTTGTGCCACTGGGCAAGGGGGACCCCTCCTTCCCTCCACACCGCGTATGTTGACTACCATCGCATGCATTTCAGTTGTAAGCAGTATGTTCATTTGACAATAATTCGAGACTTTACAATATCGCTAGAGATATTACAATATAACGTATTTGACAATTTTACGGTGACATATATATGTCAGCGTCACATTGCAAAAACCGTTAGATTGTAATATAACGAGAGAGATTGTAATCTCTCGAAAGATTGTCAAACGAACATAGTGCTTACAATATTACGTATTATTTTCGGTATATTATAATCTATCGAAGTGAAATCGTAATTTTGTTAAGTGCGTGCGGTGGAAGTCAACTCCCGCAGTGTGGAGGAGGGGTAGGAAATAAGGGGTCCCTCTTGCCCCATGGTACCACTCTCATGAAAAGATAATGTACCATTCCTGAGAAATACCGATTAATATACCCTAACCACAAAACACTTTATATTCCCCTAAAAAGCGTAGTCGACGGAACCGCTACGCGGGGCCCCTATTTCTGTCTGCAGGGTTTAAAGGAACCTTACAAACCTAACGTGGGGGTGCCCCTAGTCCCGATTATGGGGGCGGAGAAAAAAAAAAGAAATACAAATCATAATGACCACGAGGTTATTATGATTTGATTATTAGCAGGCCGGCTAAAGTGTTATAGGTACTGTTTTTTTCATCAGGGATTTTTTGAAGCAGTAATTATTCCTATTGCTGTAAGTTGCTACTCACAAATCTAAGTGACTATCAGACGAGCCTAGACTGGCTAAATATCGGAGTTCTAAAGTTAAATCTCAGAGACTCTTTTCTTTAGAGGCGTGACATCATGAAAGGTTGTGGCTTCTAAGGTCCATGTTCACCAAAAAATGACAGTCTGATTAACTAAAAACAGCTTTTTAAAACACATTTTTGTATGGGAAAATGTCACAGTGATAGCTGTTTGCGGTGAACATGGACCTTAGAAGCCACCAGCCTTTTAGATAATCAAACCGTTATCTTTTCGGCAAACATGGACCTAAGTTGTTAAAGAAGCTAAAAGCTCGATGACATAATTGGCACTTTATTGCATGACTCCATCATTAATTAAGTTAGGGCACGCGCCCACGGTTACATGGCCTAAGGCCTACGTGACTTCGGGCAGGGCACGTAGCCCACGCATCTACCTAGCCCTAATCGATTCACATTCAGAATCCATTTGATGACCGGATTCTTAATTATGATGACTAACTAAGTAAGTATAGCATCTTGTTTATGTTTATGTTAGTTGTTGACGATTTTAATTTAAATAGATTTATGAAGATAGAGAAAACCTCGTTAGGAAAGTCGTAATTTTAGGTTAATATTGCGTAATATTAACAGTCTCGAACAAAATATTCCTTTGATGTAATATTTAGACGCAAAGGCTAAAAGGCGCAATAAGTGCCTATCGTTGCGTTGATGAAAATGACATTTTATAAAAATGTCAAAGAAAAATGCCAGATTTTGTTGATATTCTGAGAATAAACACAAAACAAAACGCAGAGGATTCATAATTTTCACGTTATTGTATCGTGCTGTGATGCTGTCAATTACTCGCATATCGATTTCCTCTGCAAAGTTCGTAGCACATGTATTTGGTACAGAAACTTGAAAATTCTGTCTGCCGGGGTTGCGGGCCTGTTCGAAAGAGATACCGCCCGGAACATAAAGGGCGAGGAAGGAACATGGATGGGCTTTAGTCAGTAAGAGTCTGACACTCCCTCCAGCTCCGCCCAGAGTGGGAGAAGTCATTTGATGATTTCCCATATTGTGACTTCGACTATAGTCACAATCAAGTAAAGTTCTCAAGTTTCTTTTTGGAATGAGGAATAATAAAAGGTATATCGTGAGGAGTTTTGAGTATGAATGTGGATGGTTTAAGGGGCAAACAAAAGAAACGATGGATGGACTGTGAGACAGATGACATAACTAAAAAGGAGTATAAGGACGAATGGTGATCAAATAAATTGAGATAATTTGCCATGAGCGACTTTTTTAAATCTGATCATCAAAACCAAAACAAGGAAAAAGGATCTCAAATAAACGACAGTGTGCACTACGGTCATACTTCTACGAATAAAGTTAGGTACTAAGGATCGTGCAGTTTAGGACAACTATACAACATGGGGAACATGGTTCTTTGCCCAAAGGTTTTTTGACTTTCGTTTTTGTTTCCTCCAACACCTCCAAGTATTCTTTTTGACAGAGTAAAAAACAAAAACAGAGACCCTTTCAATAAATAGAAAATCAAAGCAAATCATTTATTTCAAATATGCCAGTTTCAGGTACTTTTGAACTGTCGAAACAAAGATGAATATTAAATACTACTACTACTGTCCTAGTCACACAGAAGACATAAAAACTGTAACGACACCATAGTTGCCCTGACTATAACTGTAAAAAAAATACCAATGCTAATAGACCAATTATTAAAATACCAATTATTACATAAATTATAGTTGGTATTGTTAACAAAAAAATGTATAATACACACCACAACCTAAGCTTGTATTTAAATAATAATATGAGGTTGATAAAATACAATCATTGACGTCAGAGCTGATGGGAATTCATAAACAGGCTAATAATGGAAATAATGCTATTAATTTTAAATGGTAATAAGTATGTCAGGTATTGTTATTATGGTGACAATCCTATCCTTGCTATCTTATAATATCCTATCCCATAATATTATAAATGTGAATGTAAGTTTGTTTGTTACGCTTTCACGCGAAAACTACTCAACCGATCATCATGAAACTTTGCACACATGTTCTTGGAGGTATTAGAAGTAAAATAGGATACTTTTTATTTAAAAAAAAACTAACCCTCACTCGCAGACGAAGTTGCGCGGGTCAGCTAGTGTTTTATAATTCGATAATCTTGTCAATCCTTATGATTGGATGGTTTTTAAGTTTTTACTGAATATTGCACATCGTCATTGCAGTTAAAACTTAAAAATATTGTCCTAGAAGCCTTGCCTTACTTAGTGTGGCACTAGATGGTGCAGTGTGTAACGTCCAGCAATTTTTTTTTTTTTTTTACGTCATACCTAATAATACCTAGTCGCAAGCGCTACTGTGGAATATGAGGTCCTCATTTACAACAGTAGAACAAATGGGAAATTTTGGTCCGACGATTATTGTGTACCACCCCAAAAACCTACTGACTAGTGGGGTGAAACTTAAAATACGAAAGATATGTCAAGTGACATTTTAAGTTTATATTCCCATTAGTTGTACTTATCGTAGAACTAAGTAGAATTAGTGAACTACCCTTAATTTGATCTGCAGGTCGAGCAGTGTCATGTGGTTTTTCCATTCCAAGATATTTTCAGAAGCAGTAATGATTCCCGTTGCTATCAACTTCTTTTTTACTTATTCCTCTATAAATTGAACGATGAGGAAAATAGGTCATCGTAGTAGAGTATACCTACGCAATTGATAGGTAAGAAAACCCGCCACTTACTAAAAATACATTACAGATTCTATTACCTCAATTCGATTATCATTTCATTGGGATTTATGCAGAAATTAATATGTATTTATTCATGAATTATACGCAAGTGCCTTGAACAAAAACTATACTTATTCATAAATCGAATCTCAGTTAATAGATCATAACAAACACAGGGTACCATTATTTATCCTGTGATACAGGGTGTTAACGGAGTCTTCACAAAACTGGCTGAGAACCAAGCACTGTACATCAAACTAAGTCAACGGAAATATTATTGCTGGGAAACGATTTCTTTTTTGGGGTGGGAAAATCACGTTTTATTATAAGACAATGTAACGCACTCAAAATATTGTGCTGATAGATGCATTAATTAAATAGTAAAGATAGATCTAACTTTACTTTACCGATCATGGAGATATGTAAAGTTAAGTTATAAACTTAAAAAGGAGTTTAAAAAACTTGTGAAATACAATATAGTTGTATCTTTGACCTCCAAATCCAATGTTTCCATAACTGGAAGGTTCCAAGGTACAGTCCAAAACAAAAAAAAATGGAAATGGCGGAAAGAACAGGTGCCTTTTGACTTCGTTATACCTTTAATTTGTGTTTAAAACATTTTTTGCATATTATTAGGTTATTATAAACCACACATCATTAGGTGTGTGGTTTATAATAACCTAACCGGGTTGGCCGCTCCCTGGTAACAAACATAGCCTAAAGAGAGAATGCCTCGGCACAAACATTTGAATCTGTAAAACTTTCCGAATTCATAAATATTTTCTAGAACCATCGATGGTGAATAAAATTTAATGACAAATCAGTGACTCGACCACGGTCCTGACGTAGGTATCCAAGTATATAGTAAAATGTATAGATAGGTAGTATTAGTAACTACAAATTGTTACATAAAGGCAATCTACCAACGTCAGACTTAATAGTTTCAAGATTTTAGAAAAAGTATTGGAAATATTTAAAAGAAAACGAAACAACCGTAAGCTTTGTTTTATCTTCATGCATGAGGTATTTGGGTATCTATTATCTTATCTCATAACATAACATTACGCCTGCAATCCCCAAAAGGGGTAAGCAGAGGTATCGTGCACTCGCATTTTGTCAGTTATGTTAAAGTGTAATTATATAGCACGTTAAGCTGTTGGTCCTGGTCGCCATTTGTCCATCTTTGGCAGTCGTTTCAGGTAGTCAGTGGCCCAAAAAGTCTGACAACCAGTTATCAAGTGGTATCGTATTACCCAGTATTAACTGGGTTGTGGAGGTCAGATAGGCAGTCGCTCCATGTAAAATACTGGTATTCAGTTGCATCCGGTTAGACTGGAAGCCGACCCCAACATAGTTGTGAAAAGGCTAGGCAGATGATGATGATGTTAAAGTATAATTATGTACAATGTAATGTCTTGTCTTAAAAAAATAAATAAAGGGCAAGCTTATTGCCATCAACCAGACACTAATCCAGACTCCGTGAGTGCTACTTAGAAATTCTTTTTAGAAAAAACCCTTCAACACTTTCCCTTAAAGGCGCGTTTCCATTATGCAAGTGTTTGCATACATGTATGACGTCAGACTTGTGTGCAAGTGATTTGAATTGGAAACACGATTTTGTTCAACTTGCAGCTTGCATACAAGATTTTAGTGGTATACAAGTTAGTTCGATTTTTGTAAAGATTGTTTTTTGGTTCCCAAAGACAATCATGTCTATGATATTCCTCAATAAACATTATTGTTTTCTCCGTATCCCATTTAGCAGTCATTTTTACAAAGTAATAAAATCATAAACAAAGTAATCCTCTATGCACGACCGCATGCGCTTGCAACTTGCGTGCAAATGTGCCGACTTGATTATTGTGCGTACAAGTTTAACCCATTTGAGCCCGCTGTCCCCATTTGGGGCCATTTCTTTATGTACCCACATTTTAAAACTTAGTCTAGCTATGTTTTGTTAGCAGGCGAATTTGTAATGCCAAAGAGTGTGGCTTTGTAAAACAAATTAATAGTATTGTGATTTATCGGATTGATTGGATAAAATAAGTGAGTTTATTCACTTTATGAAACAAATAGGTGTTGGACCAAAGGTAAGTCATATTTTTTCAATATTCACAATGTTATTTTTCCTTATTTCTTGATTTTTCATTAGGCGATAGTTTCGACTAGTAATAAAAGCAATTATGTCAAGTATTTTCCAAGATTTTGCTGGATTGGCAGATGTTTTTGTATGGTGTCCCCGAATGGGGCCAATGGGCTGATTGCTTACATTTTTTATTTCTTATTCGCAGATTTAGTTTCGACGTGAACAATGAATAATCGATTATTTGATGTTGCAAATGAATATAGAGGACTCGAGGAAGCTCTCGAAATCATTTTGAATAAAGAGGATAATCCTTATGTGAGTTACGACAAAGAGGCCATCCCTCCAGACCCAAGTGTTCACGGATGAAGAAGACGGCGATGAAGATGATGTCCACGAAAAAATTCTTCCGCGTGATATCTCAAGTAGAGTTGAAGTGTTCGAGTCCAGGAACGACGATGAATGGGATAGCAGTGATGGTGATCCGTTATAAAAACACAAAGTTGAAACCCAGGAACCTTGTTGGCGTAATTGTGACGGTTCCTATGTTGACATGCTTTCATCGGGTTCAGAAGCGAAGGGAAAACGTTATACGATAAACCAGCCCAAAGACCAAACTCCAGTCAACATTTAAAAGTTATTTGATGTGGAGGTCTTTGACATGATCGTTATGAATACAAAGTTATATGCCGCAAAACACAACAAACATGATTTTCGTGTCGCTGGTGATGACCTCAAATTATCAGTAGCTACTGCTTGGCTGCATGTCTTGACCACTGAAGAGAAACAAGACTAGCCCCAGTTTCGTCGAAGTATCACCCGGTTTTATTTGATGAGTGTAGGCACTGAAAGACCCGATGGAAGGCGTCGTAAACCTTCTTTAGTGGTGCCAAGTATGAGTTTGTTGTTGTTTGTTTGTTGGACACTTTCCCCAAAAACTGCCAAGCCAGCTACGATGCAACGAATGTCACATGAAAGCACGTTGGCAATGTAAAAAATGGATGAAAAAATTGTGCATCGAATTTTTTATTGTATTGAAAAATACAACCCATGAGCCCATTGGCCCCATTTGAGGACGGTGTTTTTTAATACATAAGGAAGTTTTTTTAGTTTGTTTTTTCTTCGTAAAATGTCTTACTAGCCTCCAATAGTTA
Organism: Xestia c-nigrum; assembly: GCA_916618015.1. Classification (NCBI taxonomy): domain Eukaryota; kingdom Metazoa; phylum Arthropoda; class Insecta; order Lepidoptera; family Noctuidae; genus Xestia; species Xestia c-nigrum. The sequence goes on along the minus strand of OU745255.1, from coordinate 11,318,564 downwards.
CGTCAATAAAGTTTTTTTCTGAATTTTGCTGCTAGTTTGTATTTGGGTCCAAATGGGTTAAACCTAATTGCATACAAGTTGCAACTTGTTTGTTTGCTTCGAACCCAGGATGACAGGATCCTTATGGCCAGCATTAATTATCGTTTGCAATTACTAGACGCAAAAGCGAGGTGCAAAACTCTACCTTAACATTATGTTATATTAGGTAGGTACCGAAATCAATAATAATAACTATATTAACATTCAAAATTAATTATAATAACTTGGTGTACTTGAAATACATCTAACATTACGTTTTACTATACATTTAAAGCACATTTTTCTAGCAATGATTTGTTAGTGTGAATGGCTATTAATCTGTATCCAAACTTGTCTAAATGTTTCTTAATTGGGAGAAGGCTCTTTGTACAACATCGTTAGAAAAACGCAACGAAAGAAGTCTTAATGTCAATTGATAACATAAACATACAAAATCCTCAAATTCCCTTTCAAATCAAACTAAGAGGTTTCCCTCCACGAATCCCCCCAAAATACTGTCCCCCATAACTTAAAAAAGAAGCCCAATCTGGCATCACTGTAGGTAGGTAGGGTAAACTGGGTACGGTTGAAACAATTTAGCTTTTATCGTTTATAATTTTGTTATTTATAAACCGAGTGACGATTATGATACATCAAATTCAAAAGTGAAGTTTTGGCTACGATATGGTTGTATTATTATAGTTCCCGGGTTATTATTTTTAGAAATATACGAAATTTAAAAAAAAAACGGATTTGTTGCAACCGTCCCCATGCCAGGGGCGGTTGAAACAGCGATTGGGGTCAATTGAAACACATACAAATAATACAATAAATACTAAGGAAGCATGTATTATTTATCATTGAAACTAATTAAGGCACCACATAACAACATTAATCAGTCTTCAAGGTTTCATCAGGCTTTAACGAGTAGTAAACAATTAAAGAATTACACATTTACACATTTTGAATAAACAAAATATATATTTTTTTTAATCAAATAAACATTCCAAATAAACTAAAGAAAACACTTCTTAAATCAAATAAACATAAATAAGAAAGAAATAACAAAGAAAACAGAGCTTAGAGATTAATCAGAGTATTCAGATTCGCAATTGTGGCAAACGTAGCTAAGACCACTACTTTACGTATGAATCTCCAGCTTTTACCTCCTCATATGCATTACTATAGCTCGACAAGTTAATTTCTCCTCTGGGAGTCTTCCTCACTCGAACTCTCGGCATCTACAAAAAATAAAAAATTTGTTTCAACCGTACCCACAAAAAATGTTTCAACCGTCCCCAACACCACTTTTGGTAGAATATACTTTATAGTTACGACAGTAATAATAACACAGTAAAAATAGTCACTATCCCTTATTCTACAAGCTTCATAATAATCACAAACACACACTCAATACATTCACTTACAGAGAACAGATAATATAAGCGTTAATGTCAGAAGAAAAATACTTACTTTTGGGTAATAAAAAACAATATGGCGTCCTGCACACAACAACAACGCGTGGGGAGCGGCGCGCTACTATATTCGCGTTCGGAACTGCCGTCCGCTTCGTTTTCCCTTTGCCGCCCTCACTCCCCGCGTAACCGTTTACGAGATATTTGCTCTGTTTCAACCGTCCTTTGTTTCAACCGTACCCAGTCTACCCTACCTCAAAACATGTGTAAAATCAGTAGAAATGAAAATGACCCGAAGCAAAGTTAAAAAATATATATGGAATCACTGCGCGAGCTTCTACCAAATGCAAAAAGAATCACTTGAATCAGACCAGCAAATCGATGAATATACATTAAAAAAAAGTGATGCAGATGGAAACCATAACCTCTTCCTTTTTAAGAAGTCGGTTCATTTGTTATTGAACCTACCTCAGTATACCTATAGGTGAAATCATAAGAAAAATACACATTTACGTATTAAAATGCTGACCATATTCCCGTTGGCCAGAGACTATCTAAGCCATAGATATAATAAACTAGCTTCTGCCCGCGACTTCGTTCGCGTGAAATTTTGATATCGCAACGCATCGCCTGCGGACGCTTTTCAACTGAAACTTTTTTCCCGCTTGCAACATTTCTTATTGCTGCTCCGCTCCTCTTGGGCATAGCGTGATGTTATATAGCCTATAGCCGTCTTCGATAAATGGACTAACCAACGCAAAAATAATTTTTCAATTCGAGCCGGTAGTTCCTGAGATTAGCGCGTTCAACCAAACAAACAAACAAACTCTTCTGCTTTATACTATTAGTATAGAAGTATAGATTTCTATGGGCTAAGCATTGCCAGACAACGCAATGCCGCCAGTCTCTTGGGCACATTCCCACCTGACTACGTTGAGGATGTTTTTTCAGTTCTGTTTGGTTATTGGTAATTTATGTAATCGTTTTTAATATTATAACGATTAACAAATTGTCAAAACCTACTAAATCACTTACAAGTTAATAAAACATCTTTAGTTGTAACTCTCACGGTATATGAACATTGAACACCTTGGCCTGAAATGATTTAACTTTTATAGATATTGCTAGTTAGGTTACCCCAGATATTCAGGCATAAACGTCGCGGCCTCACTCCTCAGCATGAGTTCCAGGTATGGAGGTTTTTCACTTATCCAGGTCCCGCTTAACCAAGTTTCACTGTACTAGGTACGATACGCCTGGTCAAACACTAAACAGTTCGATACATTTGAAACATTGTTGCTTTTACGACACCTATAGGCGCGCAGTGCGAAAGTCCTACGTAAGTGTGATTCTTATAAATTGCATACTCGTTTTGAATTTGTACATGGTGACTAAAAAGTGTACTAAATAGAAACAGAAATAATCAAAATCGACAATTTATAACTGCTTTTTCGGACAAATAATTTAGTTAATTTAAAATAGCTTTGAATAAACTATAAAATGGCAGCTAAACTGGCTAAAGTAAAACCAATGGATATCATCAGGGGAAGAAATTGTTTAGTTTTGAACTCTAATGGGAAGAGAGACAGCGTATCGTGAGAATTAGTTATCTTTATCTAGAAGCTTGCCAATATAGGCTGCTAGAAGGAAGAAGGTACAAGCGACCGTAGACCTCGACGTAAATTGAAAAGTTAAGGGTGTTTTACCCTTCAGGCTATAAAAAAACATATAATTTAAAATTGAATTATATGTTTTTTTTTAATTATAATTTAAAATAATATATTTTATATAATATATATTATTTTTTTATAAGTATATAACTGTTAGGTAAGCTTTTTATATAAAGAGATAAAAGGCTTGACCAACAATTATGTTAACCTTATGCAGTTGGGTCTGAATTAGGAATAAGACAAGCTTATGCTTGGTGTACCCACATTTAGATATAAATATATATATTATTTACTCTTGTTCCTTTTAGAAAGCAGAAACTGGACGCAGAATTTAGAGAACCAGCGATTCTCGCTAAACTCCTTTTCAGGTTGTTAATTTAATCTAAACTATAAGTTACCGCCAGGTACCTAATAGTGACTTAAGTACCTACAAATAAATATGGGTGCACGTGTGACGTATAAAAAGAAGGAGGAAAAGAAGTAAGTACAAAAAAAAAATAAACGTTTTCTTTTAACTTAACTGCTATACCTACAACTACAAAGGTGAACAAAAAATAATCTGAGCATAATTCACGTGATTTCAAGCGCACGTTGTGAACTACCTGCTAAAAACCTTTTGTAATAAATGTACTCAAGTAAGAAGTACCTAGTGGGTAATTCAAGCAAAAAAATATGTATAAAAAGATCGAAATTGTTTTCAAGGAGTTCCTACAGCCAACTGCGCCACGGTTGCGCTTGGAGGCATGCCAGTCATGAATGCGGCGCGCGCGCAGCGTCGCTCCACGCCCGGTAGGTATATGGCAGTGGTACAATGCGATCACGTGACTGCATTGACGTCAATACTGACCTCTACAAACGCCGGCATCGTGCCTGCCTCCTGCCTGCTTATCTCACTCGAAATATCCTACATACACATATACAACGAACAATATTATTACTTGTATTCCTCACATTTGTTTAATATTGTGATTATTTAATATTTTTTTAATACAATTTTGCTGCATACCTATGGCATAAATAAACGTAGTTATGTTATGTTTTTATATTTTGTTAGCAAAACACAAAATAAAAGTGAAGTCCCCTTCACTGTTATAGTAGGTATGTACATAAGATTAACTTATTTACAATTTAGAGGAAAGATCGTGAATGTATAAAAAGTTGAGCATTATGGTGGTGGAAATGGTACCTACATAAACAACTTAAGTCCATGTCTTTCCTTGTAAAATTTAAAAGGATATATACAAAATATTTTACAAATGTTTGTATGTCTGTACTTAATTGTTATTGTGTCTGACCATTTCACCTTACCATATAGGTACCTTACTAACGTTTGTAAAGCGAAAAAGAATGTCGCCATTTAGGTATAATAAAATCATTAAAAAATGTATATAAAGGAGAAGGATGACATAATTTTTAAGGTAGCTTATGTATTTCTTATAGGTACCTACAATCCCAAATAAGTGCAAAGTGCTATGTTTTTTGTGGAATAAATACTTCTTGTTATTTTATAGTGCTCACATAACTGATGAGAAATCCTGTCCTGTTATTTCCACATCACAGGAGCTGATGGGCGAAACTAAAAGTACTTACCAAACTTATCGCCTTTTGGGCCGACTCAATTTGAATTGTCATTTATGGTACCTACGCTAAGAAGAAGAAGAAGACAAGAAATTGTCAAAAACTTTAATAGAAATTACATCAAAACGACAGTTTTCTTAACAAATCGTCAAAAAGATTTAAATTTGGACAAAGCCACAGGCATAGCTTGTAAATGACATAATATTCCATAGGTTTCTAAGTATGGAGATTTACAAACACCAAAATATTACCTTACCTCAGACCTGTGGCCTTCAATAAACACCGTTAATAAAATCACGTTTCTAAAACTTTACTTGTTTAGGTATGAAATGTATTGTTTTCCTAAATTGTTGACATTCTGCTGTATAATGCAAGTACCTACATAGTAAAATTATAAGTCGTAACCTTTATTGACAGGTAATATTGTTCATTTGTTTATAAGTTTACTTATTTGATAAATTAATTTAACAAAGCAAGACCACAAACACCTCCATACTTATTTCTACCTATAGACAAACTTTTTCCTTCCACAAATTATTGAGAATTGGAAACAATAAACAGAATCGTGACCGTTGGATGGAATGGCGCTTAGTGTACCTGCGTAAGTAGGTAGGCAGTACTTGGTGACGACCACCCCCGCTACAATTGCAACTTTAATTAATTTCCCAATTGTGAGGAAAAAACACGAATTGATTTCGGCGATCTAAAGTTCAGATAAGCGAAAATATAATAAATGCACTTTATACGATTTACATCTAACTACGGCTGCTACTTTACTTATTCGGAAGACTTAGATAAGGCGCAAAACCCAGATTAATAAGTAAGGAATAGAACGAAGAAGACCATGAACCACGAAATAAGACCACTTATTTGAATTGTCTAGCAATGGCATTCCAAAACCGAAAAACTTACGTAACGAATACAATTAAATATTTAGGTTAGGTCACGATTCCCTCTCATAGAGAAGAGGTCTGTCCCAGCAGTGGGACCATTAAAAGGCTGATGATGATGAGGTTAAGTCACGCATTACCAAGAATAAACTAATATGAGATCATCATATAGGGTGTAAAACACCTCTTAACGAATACGAAAGGCACTTGTTCTCCTCGTCATTGCGATCATTTTTTTGTTCTACACCATACCTGGGAACCTTCTAGTTACGGAGATATAGGGGGTCAAAGTTGTGAGATTTTAACAAGTTTTTTTTTTAATACCACTTTTTATCGCATGATTTTTGCTTTAAATATCTCTGAGACTCCCGTACTATTCAATCCATCTATCCAATGTTTTGAGTGTGTTACATGGAGTTATACCACAAAACATGATTTATAACCTCAAAAAAAAAAGTTGTTTCCCAGCAATATTTTTTGCGTAAAGTTACTTAGTTTGATGTACAGAATGCTTGGTTAACGGCTTTGTGATGAGGTGAAATACACCCTGTATAGTGCCTAGGTTATGGTTAACAAGAATTTGTATGGTAGGTACCACCGCAAAAAAAACTCGACTACTAAAAAATCACGCTCTAAATAAATTCGGGTTTTTTAATAACAAGGTAAAATCGACTCCTCTTACTGTAGAAGTCGGTTAAAACGTAGCCTATAATACCCGGGCACAATAACGAATCGATTGACACCTCATTCATCAAAATCGGATGAATAGTTTAGACGCCACGGAGGTACATACGTAAATACAAACATACATACATGCATACATCATCATCTGGCTATAAGCTTTTTCCCAACTATGGGGAATGACTAAATACTGAATACCAGTATTTTACATGGAGCAACTGCCTATCTGACCTCCACAGCCCAATTAATACTGGGTAATACCACTTCATTAGACTGGTTGTCAGACTTTTTGGACCACTAACTAGCTGTAACGACTAGACTGCCAAAGATGGACAAATGACAGCCGGGACCAACCAGCTTAACGTGCTTTCCGAGGCAAAGAGGAAACTCGGTATCACCCATCCACCAGACCGATCGGCCCGAGAGGGTGTTATTATTTAGCCACGAGCTCCTACATGTAAAACCCGTTAGATTGTAATCTATCTAGAGAGATTGTATACTCTCAAAAGATTGACAACCGAACACACTGCTTTCATTATAACGCCTTATTTTTCGGTAGATTGTTATATATCAAAGTGAAACCGTAATATTGTCAAATGCATGCGACGGAAGTATCTCTGCCCCCATAATCGGGACTTGGGGCACCCCGTCGTTAGGTTAATTAGGTTTCTTTAAACCCTGCAGACAGAAATAGCTCCGTGGCCTACGCTTTTTAGGGGAACATAAAGTGTTTTGAGGTTAGGTTACATTAATTTGTTTTTCTCAGGAATGGTGCATTACCTTTTTCAAGGGAGTGGTATAAAGGAGCTAGGGGGGCACCTCTCCTCCCTCCTCGCCCCACAGGGCGCGAGTTGAGTTCCGTCCTATACATTTCTCAATTTAACGGTTACACTTCGATATATTCTACTGATACAATCTACCCAAAAGTAAACCGTTAGCCGTAAGCAGTATGTTCGGTTGACAATATATCGAGAGTCTCGCTGGATAGATTACAACCTCACGGGGTTTACAAATATACGGTAACACATACATAAACTGCTAAAATCATAACCCTTCCTTTTAGTTTTGCTGTAATCGGGTAATAATTAGCTTTATTTATTATAATGTCTCGCAATGACAGTTAAGGATTGTATCAAGTAGTGGTCTGAAGTAACTGCCAAGTGCCAACCCCGCTGTGAAATACCGTGAGTTTCTGTAAGTACTAGCTTCTGCCAGCGGCTTCGCCCGCGTGAAGTTTGATTATTGTCCTATGAGATCTTACTACCGGGATAAAAGTATCGTATGTTTAAACTATCTGTGTGCAAAATTTCATCCAAATCCGTTCAGTAGTTTTCGCGTGAAAGCGTAACAAACAAACTTACATTCACATTTATAATACTCGTACGAGTATTAGTAGGGATGTACAGATCACATGTGCAAAGGAAAGTCATGTAGTTTATGAGAAAAACTAAGCTGTATTATTTGATTAAAACGTGAAGATGATGTTACCTACTGCGTTATTTACAAGTCACAACACTCCTGAAGGGTTCTCTTGAAGTTGTGTTCTGTCGAAGCAATGAGTATTCGAATTATTGTTATTCGAAATTGGGACTGTGTCGAAATAATTAACTGCCGAAATTCAGGATGACACTCATTAGAATCACATAATTATTAAGAGTTGGTGCATATTAAAATACCCACGAAAACTAGACAAAAATAGTAATCAGGAATTCAGGACAATCGAAAATATAAAGTAGGTAAGTATTTCAAATATTGTAATGTGTTTCGGACACGTTTTTTCAGCGAGTGAGAGCAATGCAAAGTGGCCACTTACTTTCCAAAAAAGCAGCTTAATCCACGTGACTATAACATTTACTATTAATATTATTCCACGAATAGTTCTCCTTTTTCTTCCAAACAAAATTTCGTTAAAATTTACAATGAGAAAGGACGTATCTACCTACTTATTTATTTGCGCAGTTGATCTTGTATACAATTAAATATGTATACATAGGCACCTGTAAAATCTACTGACTATGAAGCTCATTTCCCTAACCGTGCTCATATTTTTCAGCATGTTCTTTATGTACCAGAGTAAAAATCATATTTTTCCAGGACTATCCGCTAAAATTCATCCAAATCCGTCCAGCCGTTAAAGCGTGCTAGAGTTACAAATGCCCATAATATCCCAACTTTCAGTTATTGTGATTTTTAAAGACGCATAATTAGATAGGTGATTGTCACGACGGTCTAGTTGTCGCAAGCATCAGAAATGTCTCAGTAGCAGCCATGGTTTCTTTGTTTGTGTGCATGGCAATAGGCCTCGCATTATATTATATAGGACTTAAACATAACTGGCGCTCTCCTCTGCCTATCACTTGGGGGCAACAAGGCGTGATGTTATGTCTATTTGCAAAGCCAGAATATACATAGATTAATAAAAAAAGTATAGTAGTACTTTTTTTTCTGCCAATAGCAGGCCATGTCTAAAAAATCATTGGTACGGTTGGTACGTATTGGTCGATTTAAATTTTTTCTCGAACTCTCCTCGAGTTCGAGAACAAATTTAAATCGACAATTTCTTCATTGTAATGCTGCACTTATAATATGTAATGTGCTCGCTCGTGATGTATAATGTCGTGTCGACGTAAAATTTCACATAAACAACTATAAACACGTGCCACTTTTCATGAAAGACCCACAAACGGTAAATATATTTGGGGGGTATTGTCAAATGATATTAAAATATCATGAATCTCAATTTACGATTACCATTAAACTTGCTTCTTTCTTTTCGTGTGCTCGCACGTGATGTAAGAAATAACAAAATAATTAATACAATTAAAACATGACATCCGTCGTCTGCGATCCTAAAGGGTATACGGACTTACGGGACAATAAATGTAAATTAAATCATCGACAGACGATGTATCTGTGACCAGGCAATATTGGCAAATACGAATAATTGAAATGCCACTATGATTTCAATTAAATAAGAGGCTCCATCATCAATCACATTTTCCGAATTGCTCATGCCGTTTGATAAATATTACCCAGTCGGCAAGATGCAAGCATGGTTGGCTACTGACTACCCAGGGTGTGCTGGACGTGGCCTTATTCCCACACTATTTTCGCGCATTTGCCATGATTTTTCTCCAATTAGCTTTCACCTAAATTGCCAAGGCCTGTTTGGAATTCCTATCGATTTAAACGAATCAAGAATCAAGGGTAACATTAATTAATAAATAAATAGCAACACAACATTTTGAAAACAAATCATTTCGTAATCAGTTTCAATGATGTCAATCACTTTCACCGAATATTTTACGTGTAATAAATAATTCAATTAGGTGACCTAAAAAAACAAAGCATATCTGCGTGAATTTGCTTTGAGCATTATCATCATCATGATTTCAGCCGAAAGACGTCCACAGCTGGACATACGACTCCCCCAAGTGTCGCCACATTGACCGGTCCCGTGCGACTCGTATCCAACGGATTCCAGCAACCTTCAACAGGTCATCGGTCCACCTAGTGGGAGGTCTTCCAACGCATCGTCTTACGGTTCGCGGTCGCCACTCCAGAACTTAGCGGCCCCATCGGCCATCCGTTCTGCGAGCAATGTGAGGGCCCACTGCCACTTAAGTTTGACAATTATTTGGGCTACGTCGGTGACCTTGGTTCTCTTGCGAATGTCTTCATTTCTGATTCGATCACGCAAGGAAACTCCGAGCATAGCTCTCTCCATTGCTCTCCATTGAGCATTATATGAAAAATATATTTTGGGGATATGGAGAACAGGGTGTTATGTCTGGTGGGATACTGCCCGCCTGTTGTTGTTGGGTTTATCTTTACATATACATACCACCTAGTCTTAAGTCACAGATAACTTTAGCTGCACGATTCAGCAATTTGATAGTTCTTTATTTGCGGCATAGACGCGCTGTACTCGTAGTACGTTTTGTATGTTGATGTAGTGCTACTACAATACATGTAAAGAGTACGAGGCAAGTAACTACCCAGAATAAAACTATTCTGTTAAGCTTAGAAGTGAAAGATGGCCATGTATGTTGGCACCAGACTGATTATTTAATATTAATATAATCAATGGCTAACGTATTTTAATTATTTGTCGTGTTGTTTGTTTGATCCTACTTAGATTTTATACAATTAACTATGGACACTTTTGGTAGAGATTACAGTACTTAGACAGTGCTAATTGCTAACCAATGCGATTGAATAAGTCTCAGAGTATCTCCAAAAGTTTAATTGACTCGTAACTTGCTCGGAATTCAATCACCTTAATTAGTGAGATCACCAGCCAGCATGGTTTATGTTAAACAGTGCTTTTGATTAAGTAGGTACACCTTATTGATTAAGATTTATTAATTACTAGCTGACCCACGCAATTTCGTCTGCGTCACATAAGAGAGAAAAACGAAAGGAAAAAAACTTTTTTACAAAAAATAAAACCGACCTGACTGACCTTTGTTTGATTGATTTAGTTTTTTTGTCACCGACTTCTGAAGCTAAAGTTATTTTTCACTTTTTTGTTTTCTCTGAAGTCGGTTTTATTTTTTGTAAAAAAGTTTTTATTTTTCATTTTTTAGTGGTTCACATGTACTTACCCCTTCACAGCGTACCGGCGTGATTTTCTTTTATGAACTGGTGTAAACAATAGACAGATATGAGATTTCAGCGATCCCAGTACATTTGCTATCATTTATTGAGGAGTTCACGTCGCCTATCTTCCTAAGTTCTTCATCAGATCTTTACCAAATTGAAATCGGATCACTCCAAGAATGTACTCTTCCTAAAACTACCCAAATCGCGTGCCATAAAATTTAAGGAATTCTCTCTATTTCTCCAGGATCCCATTAAATGGAACTTAACATATCTAACTGTTGAAATCTGGGTGTATTGTACACTTCTGCGTACTCCCTCAGAGCATACAGGCGTGATGTTACGTCACTACTGTTACATAAAAAATAAACAACCAAGCGATTGCAGCAATTACTGCAGCTTTGCCGTATATTTTTGAAGAGTTCCATTTATATCTCCGAAGATCAGCGTCAGATCTTAACCAAATTGAAATGGAACCACACGGAAAGCACCAGCTTTCAAATAAAAAAAGAATCATCAAAATCGGTTCACCCAGTCGAAAGTTCAGAGGCAACAAACATTGTCGAAATCTGGGAGTATTGTACACATCTAGGTTCCTCCTCAGAGCATACAGGCGTGATGTTACGTCATGATGTAGTATGAACAATGAACCTACAAGCGATTGCAGCAATTACTGCAGATTTTCCGTCTATTTTTGAAGAGTTCCTTTGTATATCTTGGAAGATCAGCATCAGATCTTCAACAAATTAAAATGGGACCAATCGAGAAGCACCAAGTTTAAAAAAAAAAAGAATCATCAAAATCGGTTCACCCAGTCGAAAGTTCTGAGGTAACAAACACAAAAAAAAAAAAAAAATACAGACGAATTGATAACCTCCTCTTTTTGGAAGTCGGTTGAAAAAAATCCCCGTATTAGCAACAGTTTTCATTCCTGCTCCGCTCCTAATGGTCGTAGCGTGATGTTATATAGCCTACAGCCTTCCTCGATAAATGGACTATCCAACACAAAATTATTTTTCAATTCGAGCTGGTAGTTCCTGAGATTAGCGCGTTCAACCAAACAAACAAACTCTTCTGCTTTATAATATTAAGTATAGATAGTATATACAAAAAAAGAACATCACGAATTACTCAGTCACATCTCGGAGCCTGGAGTTATGCTCATTTTCGAGAGATTATGACGAGAGGGACGAGGGGAGTCCAGAAATGTGTATTGTCTATTGGTACATCTCTGCCTTACCCTTCGTGGATAACAAGCGTGACGTTATGTATGTATGTATTAGAGAAAAATAATTTTAAATGCAAAAAAACACCACCTATTCTTAGAATTTGAAATGACGACATCCAAATTCAATGTTTTCACTTTTTGACAATAAGAGTAATTGATTATACGCTTACCAATTCTAATGTACTGGAGTATCTACTCATGTTAACTCCCGGCATAATGTAGCCTTCAAGTATTCCGTCACGTGCAACGAAAGAATAGAAGAAATGGAACTGTATTGTCTAAAGTTCCCTGGACTGGGAAAACGTGAGGCGGGAATGTACGGTTGCGCACGCGCCGGTCACTCACCGTCCGCGCCGCATACGCATGTTACCAGCCTCCCCAGAATGTATCGACAAGTGACGAACAAATACCATCAATATTAATACATTCAGATATTTCAACGACATTTTATAAGGAGTGTAGGGACTCGCGAAGATGTTCTTTTACCATCATCAATGCAATTTACTATTTATTTATTTCCACATATGTATGCGGATTTCAGGAACTGTTTGTAACTAACTTATTTATTTTCCTCATTAGTTATTATCAGTGTAACTTCGTAATTAAATTCCAGCCATGTTTTTCAGGTTTAAATTCTGCTGGTTGATAAAGATTGACGTAAATGAAGTACTTATAAAAACAATGAGGAGATGTAACACTTCCGTATTTTTTATTTCGCAGTTTGTACACGTGTAGGTACATTTTCATTATACAAGACCTTCTATAATACATTTTAATTTCTTGAAAAGGGAATTTTATCTTTCTTTTCTATTCTGGATATTGGAAGCATAGTATTTAGAATAACTGCTCGGGTCGATCTTAAAGTTAAGCTGCCTAGATTGGTCCGTAGATGGGTAACCAGCTATCAAAGCCGAGCTTCCGCCATGTCTCGGAACGTTGGTTCCGGCTGTCATTTGTAGACCTATGACAGACGTTACAGGAAGGCAGTGACACCCAGTCTTACCAAGGATATCGTACTACATAGTACTAACTGGGTTGTTGAGTTCAGTTAAGCAGTCTCTCTATATAAAATACTGGTATTCATCAGACTGGAAGTCGACCACAACATACTTGAGAAAAGGCTAGGCAGATGATATTTTAATTCGTGTGTTTGGTGTTTCATACGTTCAGTCCAGTCTACTGACTGCACTGAACGTATGAAACACCAAACAGACTATTTTCAGGTTCCTATACCGCATGTCTATTAGCTACAAGAGATGTCTGTCTCTAACAAATGAGTCTTAAAGATACGAAAATCAATCCATTCATAGACTGTGAACATTTCGATTATATGGATAAAAAATGGCCCATTGTTGAATTTCGTCTCTCTGTATAATACTTTGGTATGTACGAATGTTTTGGTTTTTTTATGTTTAACGAAATAAAACTGTACAATAACCTCACAACTTGTAGTGCGAAATAATCCGTAAAATTAAGCGTGACATAAAATGAAACAATTTAAGTACCGTATAAAACATTAGTTTTGGTTTCCAACAATGCTAATTTTCCTTTAAATTATCTTCGAGTGCTAACCAACCGAGTGTTTCATTTACTTGCGTAAAAGCAAATAAATCCCACTATTACGCATCTAAATAATCATCTCAATATACAAATATTGTTCCGATTGGGAAAACCCCAGCTTCGGCCCGTATTTACCAAATATCTTGTATTCGTACTAATTAAACATCCCAAAGTAACGTACACGAGCAAATTTTAAGATATGAATAATACATAATGCACATAGCGTTTACGTAGAGTTGGACAAATACACATTATAGATGAATTTTTGAATAAATATAAATAGATCTTGCACCTATGCAAACAGTGGTAGGTAGAAATCGGGTATAACGTACATTCACATTAGATCTAAACTAAAAGATCAGACAAGGTTAAATCGCACCTAGTATTACGGAAAAAATAAGTATAAATGATAAATGATATTCATTCAGCAAGTAGGTTTTCTCAAACGCTTTTACACGTCATTTTTTTTTAAATAGATGGGCCCAGTGTTTCGTACTTGACTACTTGAAACAGCCGAAACAAACTCAGAGGTCATAGGCTCTTTTGAAGTTCAGACAATCTTGCTTAATTCACATGAGATGCAGATTAGTAGTGTCTGAGATGGTCTTTTGAAGAAAGAACCACACAGATTTGAGTGAACCTGTCCAGTCAGTGCAAGCTTTTGTCAGTGCCTGTCGCCTACTGTATTGATGACTGTTAACGAGTGATTTGTGAGGACCTATTGCTATGTCATACATTCCTGTATCAAGTGATACGCTCATCGTAGTTGTATGGCAATGCAGCATGACCATTCTGCCAAGTGCCATGTTGCACATGTTGACTACTTACTAGATACCTTTAAACATTAAACTGGTGCAACGCGTTCGTATGAGTACGATAAAAAATTACGAGTCAGCTTAGCAGCTTTAATAAATTTAGAACGGCCTGTGACCTATAAAAATAAATATTTATTTACTGTTTGACAATACCTTGTGATTGGCAGTGAGGTTTTCTTTTCGACGTTTCTCCTTCCGAGTGAAGTTGATGCCATTCTGGAACTGAAAAATGTAAAATTGTATCGATTGCTCTAATCTTATTTCAATACGTTGAAAACTAACATACAACGTTTAAGTTTAATAAAATAAAAACCGCCTTCACTGATTCTTCTTTTCTTCATACACTAATTTTTGATCGAAGATTCACTCAGAGCACACCATCACCTTTAATGCATCGGTTGATCGGTATAATAAATCAAGTGTTATTATCACTAAAAGTAAGTCTCGAAGGATCTAAATACTACTCAAAAACCTTGAAAAACTAATTACATTATATTTCCTTTTGATCTGTTAACTAAACCCGTTTTTACGGAGCTCTAAAAATGTCATAAAAAGTTTGTAGTAATAATTATTTGGTTGCCACCACGAATTGCTGTAACGGGTTATTTTAGACTTTGAAGCAATGACGTAGACCTACGAGAAGGCATAAAAGCAATATCTTCGTAACTACGCTGTTAGTAACTAAGTCTATAATAATCTTCTTGTGTAACCTGTTGTTGCACTCATTACATAAATACATATACATCGTATATCAACGAATAAATCAATAAGTATTCGTAGAACGCCTACGCCGTAGCACTTCTTTCTTCTTCGTGCCGTAGAAGAAAGAAGAAAGAAAATAGTGCTACGGCGTAGGCGTTCTACGAAAATTTATTGATTTATCCGTTTATGCTATACAAGGTGTGATTATTGTTAATTTGATTATTCTTTTATTTGTATCTAGCTGACGCCCGCGGCTTTGTCCGCGTACAAATTGTATACTGAAATATTACTCGAAACCAATGTATACATACATTGGTGAAAACAACGTGAAATTCGGTGCAGTAGTTTTTTAAGTTTATCGCGAACAGACAGACAGACATTGTTTTATAAGATGTAGTGTTGAAGAGAACAGCTTCTTGAAAATCATAAGAAATACATAGTTCTTCCTGCCTTTAGTCTTTCAGAAGAAATTAGCTACGATTTTATTAAATAAATTCCTAAATAATCCAGCACTTATACAAGTCCCTTCCATTTTGTATTAATAATAAAAAAACAAACATGCCAGGGAGTCTTTGAGGACTGCCGATGGATGTGAACACTCGAGGCCGATCCGCTAAGGCTATAAATGGTGGGAAGCGTTAAGTGATGCTGTAAGCAATTTTTGCACTCATAAATGTATATCGTGTACTTTTAAATGAAATGTTAAGTGTAAACAGAGCTTTGAGGGCTTTGACAACACTGTTTTCCCTTCTTCACAAACCCACTTCTCCTTCTTATCTCACTTCTCATTTTCAATATTTATGCTGTGCGCACCGCAAAAATCTTAGTTCCTCCAATAATTGTCTTCTACGCTGTCCTTCTCACCGATCTGGCTTTATAAATTCTTCCTTTTCTGTCCAAGCGGTCTTCCTTTGGAATGCGCTCCCTCAGAGTATCAGGACGTTGACTAGTCGTTTCACTTTCAAAATGAAGGCTCGAGAGCTTATTCGCAAGGAGTTGGCAGATTCGTCTCAAAACTAGGTTATTGTCGTTTTTCTTATCTCTCTTAACTTTATTTATTTTGCTATATGTATGTATGTATGTATTTATTTTATTCTTATATATTTCAGTTATAAATAATTTCTAGTCTTTTTTTCCATTATTGCACCTACTGTGTATTATCTCTGCATCACCCTAAGGTGGACTGGTAGAAAATGCCTTAGGCGTTAAGTCCGCCTTTGTACAGTTTTAATTGTGCATAAAGTTTTAATAAATAAATAAACAATATTGTAGCTTAACCTTTAATAAGTTATAAAGTTTATTTAGTTTGTATTTTTTTCCTATACAAGTCTAACCTGTTATAAACAGACAGAGGGATATGACGAACCTATAAGGGTTCCACAGATAGAACCCTACAAACCATCACTAACGTAATCAACGTCGTAGTGCGGAAGTTGTGAAAATAAATAAAAAATTAAGTCATTGTACTGCTGCAGCTGAAACTTCCTTTCACATCGCTGAAACTATTTATGAAACAAGGTTCAGCCGGCGTCATCATCATTATCATCATCATTTCAGTCGAAAGACGTCCACTGCTGGACATGGGCCTCCCCCCAAGTGTCGCCACATTGACCGGTCCCTTGCAACTCGCATCCAACGGATTCCTGCAACCTTCACCAGGTCATCGGTCCACCTTTTCGGCCCCATCGGCCATCCGTTCTGCGAGCAATGTGCCCTGCCAACTGCCTTACGTTTGGCAGTTCTTCGGACTGTGGCAAGCACATTTTCGAAAATCCGTGGTTTTGGTTTGGTTTTCTCTTAAAAATAAAGGAATGTTTCCTTTGATTAAAATTTGCTGTCTCCAGTAAGTATTTCGAGATTTCGAGTACTTTCCCTCCAGGTGGCATTGAGAAAATTCCACCCTGTATAGAACGATTTTTTCTAAGGATTTTATATTTGGTACAAAATTATCAAGTTCATTAAGTTCAAGTTATCTTAATCGCTATAATTTACCTTTGAAGTTCATGAAATGTACTATCATCATTAATTTTTCCTGATGTTTCAAGTCATCAGTTAAGCTTTTAGAGGAGGGGGAGGGCGGTACTGAAACAAAAATGAACACTTTGAAGTTCAATATTTCATGAATGGAGCATTCAATCGAAAAGTAGTACTAGCAACCCCTAAGTCATTCTAAAAGACCTAATCAACGATATCTCACACGATGAGATAGACAACGAAAAATAATTCATTGCCACTTCACATGTAGGGGAGCTATTCTAAAAAATACTATCTTTTTTGGGGTGTACTATATTTTTTGTGGCTTATTTTGGAAAATACTATATTTTGCTAATTAAATGTTGGCAACCCTAAGTACCTAACAACTTTAGAAGATTTATGTTTTTATACATATTATGGGCGAGGAATGAATACGAATTACATAATAGTTTGATAGAATACAATACAATATATCTATTGTGAAAACATGAGTAATACATCAAATAATATGTGCAAGATCTGCACCTTTTGTTTTCATAAACCTGACCTGACCCATGTAAACCTAAATCACAAGGAGATACGTAGGTGGCTACGTATCTCCTTGTGATTTAGGTCTCAATTTAATAAGATCCTAATTAAAATAAAGGTGTAAAACACCTCTTAACGAATACGAAGGGCACTTGTTGTATTCGTCTTTCTGATCATTTTTTGTTCTACACTATACCTGGGAACCCTCTAGTTACGGATACCAGAAAACTGCAGGAGCCATGAAACAATGAAGCGTGGTCGCGACAGCCACGAAGGAGTTGGATGGCGGGAAAAACTGGTTTCGTCATAACTGGGAGGACACACGGGGCATGTTACGCGAGAAATGGAAGTGTGACGGGAGTCCAGTGCCCAAACGTGGAACAGAGCAGGCTAACATGTAATGTAGAAGGTATATTACCTTACTACTTACTATTGTACCTAATTATACTACAAATTACATAGAAAATTACACATCGTTGATTGCAGTTCGATCTTTTTCCGAAGGGATTGTCGGTAAATTTTGCCCCCAGATTGTTCCAATTAATGTGCTTGGCCAGTCCATCGGGCATAAAACGTTAATCCAAGCTGCTAAGGAAAGTAATTATCCTACGCACCTCCCAGACCAGACCCAATATTCACAACGCTTCGATTCGGTAAGACGTATGTCTATCTCGCTCGTTTTCGTTGTACCAAACAAGGATAGACATACCTACGACTTGTCGAATCGAAATTCATTCCGAGCGTTTGTGAATAAGGGGGCTGGATTCAGAAGTCGCTGTGGCAACCACTACACCATGCCTATAATTTATGATTGGTCATCGAGTTTTAGAAAAAGTCAACCTCCGTAAATCCTTGCCCGTTACTAATCTCAGTGTGACAATCTCCTTCAAAAGCTCGCTGAGTCACGCTTATGTCAGGGACCTACTGTAGGACAGCAGGGCTAGCATGGGCAGGGGATAAAACTTTTGTCCACCGGTTATTTCCACTGACAAGGGACAAAATTATTTTAACCACCTTTTTTTTGGACGTGTACGACAAATGGCGCGATGTCTGATTTTTCATAAAGATGACTTTATAAAAAATCAGGACCTCAAGGAGGTGGAGCAACCGGTAATACAGTTAATCAACACTGTTATGTACTCAGAGACATTGATAACAAAACAAAATAAATATCCAGCACAGACGTAATAAAACGAAAAAAGTACTTTGGTTTACGACGATATTCTCTACTATTTTGTAATTAAATAAAAGTTTTCTTATAATGGCAATAATTTCGGGGACAATAAGCGTTCTCCTCTTTTGCCCCCGTGAATAGTTTATCCACCCATGTCGCCATGCTCGGAGGGTGGACAAAATTGACAGAGGGGAATAGTATTTTGTCCTCTCCCCGTGGATAAAATGTCTCCAGCCATGCTAGCCCTACAGATGGGTAGACGTGAGAAGGTATTATGAAAGTCGAATGAACTTACAGCGCAGTGGAAACAGCTGAACAACGAGGAAGGCGGCGAGTGTACGAGGCCCACCGGAGATCCCGACACCTCGCACGAGTCACTGACGTTGCACTTCCCCACCACCTGCCGAGATAATAAAATTAATCGAACTTATTTCATTTTACTCATACGGCTAACAGTCAGACGGTACTTATCTATAGGATAGAGGTTTTTTCTATTTATTGAATACCGTTAGGTTTATTAATACGAAATTTAGAATACCTTGTACTAAGTACTGTTTGTTGATTGATATGGACCCTCAAAGCCTCATTATTTTTGTATAGTTTGTATAATTCACTCAGTGCAATTCTGGAATTTTCTTTTTTCACAGCCTGCTCTGTCCCACTCCTGGGCAAAGGACCTCTCTTTTCTTCTCCTTCCATTTCTTCATGTATAACATATTCTAGATAAAAAAGCTGACGGTCGGTCACGAATGCCAACGAAGAAACAAAAGCAAATACGCACCGCTGACGTCAGCGTCGTAGTATGGTGCTATTTAGAACACAAATACTCGTACGCGACCGACGGTGTGCGACCGACCGACCGACAGCGCGGCAGTAATTCAAGCCTTAGGACTGCTGACAAGTCACCAAACTGGAACAGTTTTCGTGTTTTTAATTTTATTCTGATGATGACCATGACCTTATGTTAGTCAATTATCCCATGTAAACTAACGAATACAAGTCATAGTAATGCAGATTTAAGGTCCAATTGGTAAATAGACGATTTATCAAAATGTCAAACCAGTTCACTTTGCCAAAATAAGAAAAAAAAAGAATAGGTTAAAACTTGTTTAACCGTATTCTAACAAGTTAATCCTGTTACTAACTTGATCAGTAATAATAATAAGAGGATGAAACGTACTTATACAGGAAAATATTTGATTAAATTAGTAAACCGCGACGGCACAAATATTTTGGCAATACACAAAAACAATTTTGCAAAAGCTAACGTCGTTTCTTTCAAGTCGGATTATAGAAGTTCATGAAGTATAGTTTTTTGACTGCAAATGAAAGTTCCTAAACAACCCCCGATATAATTCTCATTTTTTCCTAAGGTCAGCTTAACGTGAAGGTACCCGTTTTCCCCGTTTTTCATCCTATTACACATTTTAATTTCAGCTTCAGCTAGTTAGACATGCTCTAGAAATTAAACTACAAGTAAAAATAATTAAAAATTTAAATGTGTTAGGTCATAGGTACAGTAATCACTCCATTTTCCTCATCTCATTTCGTTAAAAATGTAATTCGCCATTTTATGGTGGCGGCCATCTTGGATTTTAAATTTATCATATCACTAGCTGACCCGCGCAACTTCGTCTGCGTCACGTAAGAGAAAGAGAGGGTTACAGAGAGTGGATCATAAGCACCTATAATACAATTTTCAAAGAGCACATCACACACATCCTTCCGCATAATGAAAATGCGCACCCGGTACATGATCATTATTTTGCTGCGGAGTTATATAAAACGGTGTATCTTAAGAGATAAGTATGCATTGAAATCAATTTACGTGCAATACGAAACGCGTCCATCAATTCTGTTAATATTGTTGATAGCAACATTTGAAGTAGATTGGACCAAGGAATCACGTTTTCCCATACAACCTTTGCCCCCTCTTCTCACCCCCCTATGGGTATAATTTCAGAAAATCCTTTCTTATCGTATGCCTACGTCATATAAAAAATTCACCCTCCACGTTTCAGGTTTCTACAATATGCGGTTTAAGCTGTGCGTTGATCCATCAGACAGTCCTTCAGAACAAAGCATTTTTTATTTGTAGATAGTAGGATTTGTACTCGTTTGTACTTGTAACTTTTCCGGCTTTATGTCTAATGTACATTCGTATAGTCTACATTTTCTTCGTAGTATTATTTTATTTGTAAATACAGGGTGGAAACGATTAACGGGGCAGAAAGGGGAGCTTCCTTAACCGTTGAGTATTAGAAACAGGATCGATTGGCATCAAAAAATGTTTTGTGTAAAATAGCAATTTTCTTGCTAACTTTTTTTTTAAACTGTGAATGGGTATCAAAACTTCACGAAAACTTACGGATGTTTCCCTAAGACCATTTTCATGTAGCCCATTTTCATGTAACTGCAGCGGTTAAGGTTTATCATTATTGGCATCAAAAAAATTGTTTTATGTGAAAATGGAATTTTTCTTGCTAACTGCACTTTTTTAAAATTAAATCTGTGAATGGGGATCAAAATTTAGCGTAAAAATTATGGATTGTTTTAAGACCATTTTCGTGTAGCTGTAGCTCCCCTTACTGCCCCCTTTTACCATTACCACCCAGTATTACCAACTACTTATACCGAGGAAAGCCAATTTTCTTGAGTCCCGCTATTTTGGGCGTATTCACTTCATAAATCAAATTTCAAGAAAATTGTTAAATTATATTTATCTGTATTAGATTTGAAGTATTTACAGCAACTTTTAAAGTTTTACACTTAATTGAATTTTGTTCTATAGGTGTATGAAGTTAATTAATTTTAAACACAAAACCCTCTTGTTTACGTCTCTGGATAAAATTTTATAAAAACGCTGAAACAGGTATTTCTTTATTTTTAATAATAAGTATTTACTCTGAGTTTCATGATTCTAGAACAATCTAAAAAAAAATTTTCATACAAACTTTGCCCCCCCTTTTCACCCCCTTTTTCCAACATTTTCCATAATTTCCATAAATGTTATTCTGAATTTATTTAAAAAGATTTGTGAACATTTCATCAAAATCCGTTCAGTAGTTTTTACGTGATGCGCGGTCAAACAAACAAACAAACAAACAAAAATTTAATAAATGGTTTTAATATGTTCAGTTACTTATTTTAAGTCACTCTGGTCGGTTTTTTTTATTTAAATCTTGACTTTTATTTAAAACATAACCTTAAAACACTTTATATTCCCCCTAAAAAGCGTAGTCGGCGGAGCCCCGCTTCGCGGGGTCCCTATTTCCGAGTGCAGGGTTTAAAGGAACCTAACTAACCTAACGGGGGGGTGCCCCAAGTCCCGATTATGGGGGCAGAGATACTTCCGTATGTTCAGTTGACAATAATTCGAGACATTACAATATCGCGAGAAAAAACACGTTATATTGTAATATAACGTGTTTGACAATTTTACGGTGACATATAGATATTGTATTCTACTGTATTCTACTAGTCAAGCCATTTCATTTGATACCCATATTGAGGAAGTTGTAAAAAAATATGTACGAGTAATCCGTTATTTCGTGATGGCGGCGACATTCGACCGATTTTCATCTAACAAAGCTAAGAAGACTCCCGACTAATTCACCTTTCAAACAAAAAAATACATCAAAATCGGTTCATCCGTTCGGCAGCTATGAGGCCACAGACAGACACACACACACACATACATACGTCAAACTTATAACTCCCCGTCGTTGTTGCGTCGGGGGTTAAAACACATCTGTCATTCAATTTTGAATTAACCTTTATACAAAAATAAATTAAAATATGCCATCGATCAAAAGGCGGTCGAGGCGGGATCTTATGATATTATCTTGATCATTTTATTGATTTTATCTCTTTTCTTGATAAATGTGCTGTTAGTAGTGGAATTAAATAGGTATTTATAAATCTGTTTAATAGTATATTTTATGACGAGGGACTAAACGAAGCCATTATATACCCGAGGTGGTTTGACTCCCGAGCTTGCGAGGGAGGCAATGAAAGCGAGGGTATATTATATTGGCGTTTAGTCTCGAGGTGCAAACTGTACTTTTCACTTCGAGTGCCAGAAAAAATGTCATTTAAAACTGAACAAATTTACACTCGACAAAAATTCTGAACTGAGCGGTCAGTTTGTTCTTCTATCAGGTCAGTCACAGATTAACCATTGAAAACACAACACAAACTCTCAATATTTTCGCAATGAAGATGATCCACACTCCACAGATAATTAGTACCTACATTACTGCAATGCCTGTGTTTAACAAGGGTTGAAGAGTTCATTTGTTTTTTTTTTCAATAAACCGCTTTCTATTTGCATGCCAATTCGAAATTTAAATAAAACCTTTGTCAAGTTACTCTATTGTGGCCATGTTTTAGAGTAAAAGGTTGTTCCATTTTTAAATTACTTTTTACTCCCTAGGGAATAAACGGTCACTTTAATCCCGCTTCGTAGGGCTATTACGGCGTACTTTTAGAGCATGAGAAGTGAAATAGTATATTTTCAACAGACTTCCAAATAGAGGAGGTTCTCAATTCGTCGTTACTTATTTTTTCTGTTACCTCAGAACTTTCGACTGGGTAAAGCGATTTTGATGGTTCTTTTTTATTTGAAAGCTGGGGCTTCCCTTGTGGTTGCATTTTAATTTGCTGAAGATCTGATGCTAATCTTCGGAGATATAGAATGGAACTCTTCAAAAATAGACAGCTAATCTGCAGTGATTGCTGCAATCACTTGTAAGTTCATTATTTATACTATATCATGACGTAACATCACGCCTGTATGCTCTGAGGGGGTCCGCAGATGTGTACAATACACCCAGATTTCGACACTTAGGTGTGTTAAGTTCCATTTATTGGGGACTAGCTGACCCGCGCAACTTCGTCTGCGTCGCATAAGAGAAAGAGAGGGTTACAGAGGGTGGGTCGTAAGCAACTATATACAATTAACAAAGAGCACATCACACACATCCTTCAGCATAATGAAAATGCGCGCCCGGTACATGATCATTATTGCTGCGGAGTTATTTAAAACGGTGTATCTTAGGAGATATGCATTGAAATCAATTTACGTGCAATACAAAACGCGTCCATCAATTCTGTTAATATTGTTGATTGCCAAATTTGAAGTAGATTGGACCAAGGAATCACATTTTCCCATACAAACTTTGCCCCCCTCTTTTCACCCCCTTAGGGGTATAATTTCAGAAAATCCTTTCTTTTCGTATGCCTATGTCATATGAAAAATTCACACTCCAAGTTTCAGGTTTTTTACAATCTGCGGTTTAGGCTGTGCGTTGATCCAACAGACAGTCCTTCAGGGCGAAAAAAATTTGGGTTGTTTCTAAGACCATTTTCGTGTAGCTGTAGCTCCCCTTACTGCCCCGTTTACCGTTTCCACCCTGTATTACCAACTACTAATACAGAGGAAATTTTCCGATTTTCTTGAGTTCCGCTATTTTGGGCGAATTTACTTCAAAAATCAAATTTCAAGAAAATTGAGAATTTATATTTACCTGTATTAGATTTGAAGTATTTACAGCAACTTTTAAAGTTTTATACTTCATTGGATTTTGTTATAAAGGTGAATGAAGTTAATTAATTTTAAACACAAAACCCTCTTTTTTACGTCTCTGGATAAAATTTTATAAAACGCTGAACCAGTATTTCTTTATTTTTAATAATAAGTTATATTTTTTACAATTAAATCAAGATGAAGTATGTTGAAGAACAAAATACGAAGTTTATCATGTATCTACTTATTTATTTACAGTTTTAACAATCTTGAATATTGAGACAGAATACCGCGAGTGAAATTGCAGAACGTATTAAAAAAATAGCGGGGTTCAAATTTTTATTGTTTTATCTCTGAAAGCAATGATTAGGTCAACGTACGCTAGCTACAAAGTCCAATAAAATTTTGATAATATAGCAGTAATAATAAATAAATATGAGTGAGTCCAGTGACGAAGTCTGCTATTTAACACCTGCAGAATTGAAGCAAAATTAAAAAAAAATACAGAATTCAATTTCCTGCCTGAAAAGTTTCGCGAAAAATATTATTATTATTATTATTATAATTCCAATCGTAAAGGGGTATGAAGTTATGAACGTGCGCCGCTGGCAGCAGTAACAATAGTGTCGAAGGTTTTAATACGGTATACAGTCATTATCACCTCTGTTGTTGTTATCTTCTTAAATTCATTGCTCTCTTTGACAATGACGTAGGTAGTGGCTTTATTGACATTGCCTGATTTGGTCAGTCTCGAAATTGACCGGTCTCCGGTATCAGTCACCGTGTGCGGAATGAGCGGTCTTCGAGCCAAGGTCATAAGACTCTGGTTCCAATCATTCATAAATCCGGTGACTGGTCACAATAGTTTGTAATTGGACTTTGATTATATCCAAATCCAAGCAATTTAGTTTGTTAGAATGAATGGTACCAGTGGTTTAACCTTTAGGTTTGGATTATTTCGCTGAACCGTGTCAATGTGCGTTTTCTTGCACGCATTCCTCGAGCCTATTCTCTATGTGTTGTAATGGTGCTGTAAACCTTAAACATATTGTAGTAAATATACCTACAGAGTGTTAGGTGCATCGTTTGCCAAATTGAACGAGACGAAACAAGAAGTCATTTGTTGTCTCTTCAGCCCAAATACTTAACCCAATCTTTGACCTCCTTTGACCCCACGGATTTTTAAATTTAATTTCTTAATATTTATTTTGAAAAATCATAAAAGCCATCACAGCTCTGAAGAACTGAGTTAAAATGGTGCTCTTTCGTTTCGCAGGTGTAGGCTCGAGCTTTATGTACCAACGCGACCAGTTTAATGTTTGTTGTTGCGAACTGGAAAGAAGACAGTTTGGCGAAAGCTAATTGTATCTACTAGGTACAGGAGATGGCGCGCTGAGAACTTTCCACACCCCTTCTGAGCGCTAACAAAGTGCTACATGGTTTAAATAGGTCCTACTTGTAATATCTATATGGCAGAAGAGACCAGTGCAGTAGCAAACAGTCTTTATAGACTGTTATCGGCATGTTGCTCAGTGTGGTTACTACGAGTAGGTACTCGCTGGCAAGAGAAGGTTTTGAAGCCTGTAGGTAGATGCTACTCTGTTATTGGTATTATGATAGGTATATCCAATATTGACGTAGAATACGCGGACAGCACGTTAAACTAAATTCAGTTACCGTTGTTGATTATCCGATTTGCATTTATAGGTGTTAAATTACAACTAAAAACAACAAACGTCAAATAAAACTAAATATTAATGTGCACAACTACGTACATGCTACGTAGGTTCATTGCTGTTAAAATACTTTAATTGTATGCTTTTGAAAATCGTGTTTTCAAACTGTTACACAAACACTGTGATAACCTTGGCAGCAGGACAAAGAACAAAACAGATGTGGCGCCCAAGTGCGTGCTCCGAGCCAACACAACGCCGGCTGTCCGAGATGCTAGGATGTTAGGATTAAACGTTCGTTTTATTGTGTTCGTTGTAAAGCCAGAACATTATGTCTGCATAAACAATACAAAATTTGCATTACTGGTTTCTTATTGGATCATCATTTTGACTCCGATTAATAAACTGCCAAAAAATTATGACGCAGAGAGTGGGTAGGTTTCTGAATATTCGATTATTTAAGCCGTGAAATTTACCTTTATGGTAACGGAACTAGGCTATCTAATACATTAATGGTGACTCGGTTTGGTAAGAAGTTGCAATTCAAACGGTTCTGATGCCCTCGTAAACCATATCGCAATGTAAATATCGTCGTTACTTTAATGATCGCACGGATTAGCAGCACCTGCGAGACGCTGTAGCTGGCTAGCCCTGACAGCACCCAGCGCAATGCAACGCTCCTAGAAATATAGATAGTGATTCGCAAAACGAGTTGAATGCACCAGTGTGCGCCGCCGCGGCCTTGTCAGTGTGCACACGCACGCCGCGGCGTCGCACCGTGATAACGACGCGATGCCTCTCGCCATTCACCGGTACCTACTCACATTCGCATTAGTTGTTCCGTCAGCAGTATAAACTGCTGAGTAGCTCTCCGGCGGAAAGTTGAACTGCACCGCCATCTTCTCGCAGGTTCACTACACTAACACTGGGTCGGAGCACACAAACACTATGAACTATGACGCGATATGTCCGGCGCCGGGGGTCCCGTTGACTCATTATTCCTTATTGATCAGCGCGTGGCGGATGCGGAGTGGCGGAGTGCGACATGAGCGCAGACACGGAGGGCCGCGTGGAAGTATCGGCACGACGCCGGCGTCTTACAACTGTGGATTATCGCTCCTTGCGCCGATAATGAGTAACGTAAACTTCCCGTAAATTTAGTGTTGGTCACCGTGTGCGCCGATTGTGCGCTATCGACAGCGAACCTTATCGCGGAACCGGCCGCGGTGCGACTGGTTATACGAGACGTGTGTATTTGTTGTCAGTTTTAACACTGGAGACTGCGGGTACGCGTTCCTCATTCCATTATTTATACTATAAGTACCTACACAATGTTCAATAAATAAACAATTGTTGTTGCTGCAGATGGAGTTAGTACTGCGAAAACACAATGGACACTGTTACTCGTTATCTTCTCATTTAATATAATATGCTCAAGTTGGTAAGAAGCTAAAAGTCCGTCTAATACCCTTCTCCGAATCAGTAACACTGTCTAAGGTAAGGTCAGGAAGTGGCAGTTGGAATTATTTTACGATGATATCGCTTCGAATTACTTGGTAGGAGGCGTCCGTACAATTACAGGTTATTGATACGTACTGTGAGCTGTCAAACTTTTATTAATACAAACAAATGGACATAACTGTGAGCGGAATAATAGGGAACTGAAAGAGTCCGTCCGCACCCATATAAAGCACAAGAGTTCAATTAACACTATTACTTACTGCTGCTATAAACAGGAAAAATGGTATGTTTTTTTAATTGTGGACATCTTGTTGGCATACTAATGACTTATTACGCTTCACTATCGCATACTATGTAGAGTAGCACAACCATTTCGATTCAGGAAACAAAAGTACCAAGTGTACTCTCGAAATAATGAAAAAGGGTCCCTTACACCACTGATTAAAAGATCATAAATGTTTCATACGTGCGCTAGATTTCCATAGAAGTAGTTTAATTATATTCATCATCGTCATCGAAGTGGCCAAAATGCGGGTCAATGAGTGCAAGAGACATGAATATATCCGAAGTGACAGGCGCTTTTGTTCAGTTTGAACGCGTCATAAGTTTATTGAAGCACCAAACGCGATAGTTTCTGTGGATCACTGATAACCTCCTGAATATACGGATGACTCTTTCACGCAAAAAGCATGGAACGGATTTGATGAAACTTTCCCGTAGTATAGCTTGCGTAACTATGAAGTATACATCAGACTAACATAATTATGCTGTCATTTATAAACATATTGTGGCAAAGCCGGGGTGCGTAAGCCAGTGAGTAAGAATGTATAAGAAGAAGCCTGACAGTAGTACTGGTGACTGAAAAGTTGAGCGTATAATTGTGTCATGCTAATGATATGCGATGAGATGCAAGGGAATGAGGAAAAAGTCCTCAGGGGGTGGGTAGTTTTGAGTACCTGTGAATGCAGGTGGCTTTAAGAGTAGGCAAAGACTAAGGAAACGAAAGAAGGACTGTGTGAAAGATGATAGGAAGTGACTTATAAGAAAAAACCGGCCAAGAGCGTGTCGGGCCACGCTCAGTGTAGGGTTCCGTGGTTTCCCGTCCGTCACAATAAGTGTTCCCACTTATGAGTCCAGAAATTATTTTGTACAACTTTTTGTCTTTTTGTACAAAAACTGTTGTTTCCATCCAAGTTCAAAATGATTTTCCTAGAAAGTCCTTATAAAGTTCTACTTTTCAGATTTTCTAAACTAACGGTTCAAAAGTTAGAGGGGGGGGACACATTGTTTTTTACTTTTGGAGCGATTACTTCCGAAATTATTGACTTTATCAAAAAATGATTTTAGTAAACCCCTATTCATTTTTAAATAACTTTCCAACAATATATCACACGTTAGGGTTGAAATTAAAAAAAAATCACTTCCCACTTTACAAAACTATATTTTTTTTCCAATTTTTATTTTACCACTTTGTCGTCGTGATTGATAAACATATTGGTACCAAATTTCAGCTTTCTAGTGCTAACGGTCGCAGAGATTAAGCGAGGACGGACAGACGGACTGACAGACAGATATGGCGAAACTATAAGGGTTCCTATAGTTGACTACGGAACCCTAAAAATACTAATGGAGAAGAATGGAAGGAGACAGAAGACATGGTACGTCGACCCCAAATAAATTGAGATATGGGCACGGAAATAATGATATTGCCTATTTAACTTTAAGAAGATGTAGTGTAAGTATGATTATTTTGGAAAATGCTAGATCATTATTAATTCACTGACAAAAATAATTATGTATAGCAGTAATCAGTTACTAGTACCTTTACTGCGTGCGTTATCTGTAAATCCACAATTCTAAATTCCTCATAATTATCCATTCATGTTTCCTGCTGATTACTAATGCCCTGCAGTAATATCGCTAGTGATCTTTACCTACCTATTCAATTAATTAAACACAAATCAATCAATCTACTTGAGCGTGTTAATGTAAATATACACTGCTTATTATCTACGCACGCACACAAACATATGCATCTGTCAGTCATAATATTGTATAAAAAAATAGAGTAATTGGTAAGAAAAATTGAAGATAAAAAATAACCTAACTATCCACATAATCGAATATCAAGTTGCCTGTCATTTATATCGTCTAGTTTACTTATAAAGTTTCATAAGTTTTTGCACCAATAAAATAAACATTTATATTGCTTGTTGCAAATTGCTGCGTAATAAAAAAGTAACAAATCTGTATGGACGCTCGTTAAGATAAAAAAAAAAAACAAAATAACATTACAAACATTTATTACAACAAACTTACCATTTAAATACATTCAAAGTTTCCAAATGTTGGTCCCACTAATTATCACAAACAATTTATTAATCCTGTTATTTTTTTTTAATTCTGATCATAGATACTTCAGTTCATTTAACAATCTCGGTTAAACTAAAAATTTTGAAATCCGCTTTCCAAAAAAAAAAACGAAATCATGTGACTTGAGACGAAATCATTAAATGCAAACATGAGATTAAGATATAACTACATAGCAAAATTGACAAATTCGTTATCAGAATCATATGACTTCGGATTCACATGTTACTATGTACTTACACCGTAGATTACCAATATGACCATTGTACCACGTGTGCGTTATCGTCAGTCATCCTAAGAAGGTATTTGAAGATTTAGGGATGATTTATGCTGTTTTGACCCGGATTTGTGAAATAGCACGGACATTTTGTATGAGACTTATTCATACCACATCGTCGGCCAAGCAAATATGTACCTTAAGGGACTACTTATTCAGCACTATTCTGCTTATTCCCATAGAAAACAACGATTTTGTACGTGACGCGTACGCACGCGTTCATCTGAATGGATGCGTACGCGTCTCCAAGCAAAATCGTTGTTTTCAATGGGCATAAGCTGAATAGAGCTGCACAAGTGTGAGTAGTCTCTAATGCATCGACGGCGTAGCTTAGACGGTGTAGCATAAATCATCCTTCCTAGCGAGTGATCACAGATCAGTAGTCATCAGTCATGTTGTTTGTAAGACGGTGTTAGTGTAAGTAAGCAATTGTAGCGCCCGCTGCGTCTCTGGATCCCTTGCCGAGCGCTCCAGCCGCTGCAGGCTCGTATGCACCGCCGATGAAACCCCTGAACTCCGCAACACCAGCTTAGCCTACACAAATCAGAAAGAAGATGGTTTATCATCATCTGCCTAGCATATTTATTTATTTATTTATTTAAACTTCATGTACAATAGTGGTACATAGGCGGACTTAATGCCACAAGGCATTCTCTACCAGTAAACCATAACCCAACTATTCATAACCATATTCCCAACTATAATAGTCATACTGCATCCGGTTAGACTGGAAGCCGACGCTTCCAGTCTAACCGGATGCAGCTGAATACCAGTATTTTACATGGAGGAGCGACTGCCTATCTGACCTCCACAACCCAGTTGATACTGGGTAATAATACGATACCCCTTGGACGAAGTATTATAATAGCCCTTGGTTAGACTGTTTGTCTGACTTTTTGGACCACTGACTACCTGTAATGACTGTCAAAGATCTACAAACGACAGCCGGGACCAACAGCTTAACATGCTTTCCGAGGCACGGAAGAAGCTCGGTATTTAAGGGTGATCACCCATCCACAGAACAACCTAGATAAGCACAGCATAACCTAAAGATGGACCCGAGCGGGTGTTATTATTTAGCCAAGAGTTCCTACAGAATGAAAATGGTTAACATAGTACATTCAAAAATACAAATGTACATTTCGCAATGTTTGCATGATCACCTTTACAAGAGAATTCCTTGAATACAAATAAATTGTATGCACACATCATATACGTTTGACATATAAACGGAACAAGCTGAACATGTTTGTATTGTATTATTTTTCTGACCTGGTAAATGTAAAATATTGCACGGATTAAGTTTGCGACGTGTTGTGATTAAGATGTTACTAACAGAGCAAGTTGCTGATAGCAGATAAACGTTTTATGACTTACATGAACAAAATCATAATTAAATTAGCAAATGAAGCTATTGCGAAACGTTAAATATTTATGCGCAATAATATACAAAACTGATATACATGTTACAAAAACTGGTGCTAAAAAGATGAACTTCAACAACTTTTCATGTAAATTAATCTTCAAAAGACGTGTTAAATTAATCAAAATTTGCCAACTGACACACAAAAATCTCGTTATCGTTTGCATTTTAAAACGATACATTAAAAAAGGACGTTATAACTATTTTTATTTATAAATTCGAAAATCTCAATCTTGTTTAATTTATTATGATGATACTTAAAGTGATCAAATCAAATTCAATTCAATCTGACCATATAGATATTGCACAATTAATACATATTATCCTCTGTTAGTTTAGTTATAATTGACAACTTTAGAAACCGATTCTCAAATATCTGTATTTAGTTTCGTTTGTATAGAGTTACCAGTTAACCACACAAAGAGTTCATA
Organism: Xestia c-nigrum; assembly: GCA_916618015.1. Taxonomy (NCBI): domain Eukaryota; kingdom Metazoa; phylum Arthropoda; class Insecta; order Lepidoptera; family Noctuidae; genus Xestia; species Xestia c-nigrum. The sequence continues at coordinate 11,286,567 of OU745255.1, read as the reverse complement.
GTACACTCACATTTAGCCAGTTATGTTTAGTTCCCATGTAACAAGGGGCGAGCCTATACCATCAACCAGGCACAAATCCAGACTTCGTACTGAGAAAACACTGATGGATAAACCTATTAACACTTCGCCCGGCCTGGGAATCGAACCCAGGACCTCACGCTTGCAGTGAAGCTTGCAACCACTAGAGCAACACCAACGAAGCAGTCAACTCATTATCTGCCTAGCCTTTTCCCAACTACGTTGTGGTCGGCTTCCAGTCTAACCGGATGCAGTTGAAAACCAGTATTTAACCACTATGCACGACAAGATTTTGACACATGACACATCAGCTGAATCGGCGGGGTGATGCGAATTTGTCAAAAATTTACAGAATTTTCGTGAACTTTTAGCATTCGATTTTTTTATGAAAAATATGTCTAGGAAGCTGTTTCATACCATACTTTTGTGGTAAATATCTCCAGTAACGTGTTAAGGTCGGTAAAACGGCGTCAGTGTATTGCCAAATAATTATAAAACACTTATTACTGCACCCTTCCAAAAACTAGGTAACGTAGATGCGCTGGAAATAATGTACATAGGCAAGCTTCTCGTTGCTAAACAAACTGGAAAAAGATAAATAAAAACAGTAACCTTCTATCTGCGTTCTTATTTTTGCCATTAACATACATCATTTCATAAAAAATTACGATCAAAGTCTTGACAAATATGACTAAAAAAAACAATGTTGCAACCAACTTATCACATGACATATCACTTCGTAGTGCTGACCGTAAACCCGAGTTTCATCATTACGATTAAAATGTTGCATTCAGCCTAATCGATACTCGCCATCAAATTAAGTTTGGAAAAAAGTTATGAGACACAAAGAAAACTCCTTGGTATCATTTCAAAGAATTATATTTAAATTCTGAAATGAATACATTTATACTACTTTTTGAATAATATCATGTAGAATAGTAATTATTCGTTACTTTTGGTTGACTTATTAATAGTTAATAAACACAGAACTCTCTAAACTCTAAACAAGTAACGAAATTCTCGCTTCAAGTCAACATTTTGATAATAATCTTTCCTTTAAAAACTTATGGATTGCAGAATTTGGAGAAACGCCGTTGCCGAACTAGCACCGTGTGGCAAAATATGAGGTTTCACAGTTTAAGCAAAGACAAAATCTGAAAATGAATTATTAATATTTTCAACCGTACGAACGGCCAAGATCTTGCTAAATTCGCGTCGATTTTTAAATTCAAAATTTAAATTAGGAATGTAATTGTGACTATACACATACATTCAGATTTATAAAGTATTTTTATTTACTTTAATCATTTATTGTGGATTTTGTTTTGTTATATAGGTTGCGTAGTGCGCCAAGGATCGGAAAAATTGAATGATAAATATATATTATGGATGCTAAAACCGTTGTTACTAAACCAAGCTTATCTAAGTATTCAAAATCAAATGAAAATTCATAATCTGCCTTGCCTTTTCCCATCTATTATGGGGTCGACTTCCAGTCTAACTGAAAACCAGTATTTTACATGGAGCGACTGCCTATCTGACCTCCACAACCCAGATGGAACTAGGTGATGATACTACCTGTAATGACTTTCAAAGAACTACAAATGACAGCCGTGACCAACTGCTTAACGTGCTTTCAGAGGCACGGAGGAAACTCGGTATGTAATGGGTCACCCACCCACAGACCAACCTAGGCAAGCAAGGCGTCCTAAACGTCGACCCGAGCGGCCGTTATTATTTAACAACGAGCTCCTCCCCTCGGCCTCTCTTTCAAAATTAAATGAAAATTGACGATTAAAAATAGTGTTCGGGAAAGGCGAGAAATATATAAAATTAGAAAGTCATGGGAAGGCCTTTGCCCACCAATGCGATAGAAAAGGGTGTTAAAAAAAGTATTTGAAAATAGAATGGTGTATCCCAATAACTAATCCAACCGAACTCAGAAATTAATCATACTATTCCCCATTTTGTTTACTAAATACAATTATCATGGTAGGAATCAAACCAATTTTCACCACACCTAAAAAATCAATGCCAAGATCAGTGCCATAGAGTATATTATTATAACCTTTCATCCCTGGCGCACTGACAACCAACGAAAAAAAAATCACAATAAATTACCTACATTGAAGTACAATGTAATTTTGAACAGCGAGCGAGTGCATTCTTTATTTAAATTTTGGTAAGGAAAAAAAATCGGCGCGAATTTAGTCTGGTCAATCTGTGCTGTTTATTGTTGGGTTGGTACAATGTACGAAAAACTATTAAGATTTCCTAACTAAAGCTTTTAAACAATGTTATAATAAATATAAACAAAATTGTTTTACTTTCCATCTATCGATTTTCTTAATTCCGTAAATAAATTACTCGTGTTAATCGAATTTTACAAAAAAAGAATCGATTTGAATAATCGCTTTCACACATCACAAATATAAAAAAAAAAAAAAAAAAATGGTCGTCTATTTTCGAATACAAAATTAAGTAGTGGTAATGAATATTACGTGTTATTGGTCCTATATTAGTAAATTACGCTAAGATCTGGGTATTCTCATGTTGTTTATAATATTTGAAATGATATTTGTCATATCTGTTGTCGAATCTAAACGTGTCTGTGTGTTAAAATGTGAAAAATAAAATGTAAACAAACAAGATTGGCGCGAAACTTTGACTTTGGATGTAAAAATATATCATTACCACTGCTTATTAAAATTGAACTATGGATGAATTCGTCACATAATTAAATGATGAGTTATTATTTCTCAACATAATGGAGCTTGGATGCCCGAAAACCCCAATTTTTATGATTTTTAGCGTCGGCTAGCACTGCCGTCAAAATGGCGATGAACGTATTTACGCATTTGGATTTTAATAGGGTAAATTAAGAATGTTGCGCGCTAAATACAGAACTTTGAATGGCTCTAACAAATGATATTTTTCTCCAACTCTCTTAATTAACGCACACTCATAGTCTTACATAATCAGAACATCAAATATTTACATAAAAAATAAGGATGTCGTATGACTTAACCGCCGGCCCCATTCGGGGCCAGTACCGAGCCAGCGTAGGTTTCAGTGCCCGGCCCCGAATGGGGCCCGTACCGAACTTTATGGTTAACATGGAGCGACGGCCTATCTGACCTCCACAACCCAGTTAATACTGGGTAATACGATACCCCTTGTTAAGACTGGTGGTCAGGCTATTTGGGCCACTGACTACCTGTAACGACTGTCCAAGATGGACAAATGACAGCCGGGACCAACAGGTTAACGTGCTCACGGAGGAAACTCTGTATGTAAGGGTGGTCACCCATCCACAGACCAACCTAGGCAAGCACGGTTCAACCTGAAGATCGGCCCGAGCGGCTGTTAATATCGAGCCAGGAGCTCCTCAACTGAGGGATTATAATATCAAGAAAAAGGACACTAGGTATTTATATACTTATCAACCGTAGGTCTCATTCCCACTCTGTCGTGACGATTAATTTATCGTCGGTTTTTAGTTGGCAAAAGTCATGGACGACAGTTATCGTGTCGTCCTATATGTGAACATCTCCATTTAAATACACAAGCCACGAAACTCCACGATTATCTGTCGTCACGATAAAGTGGGAACGCGACTTTATGAGGGAGCGACAACACCTATCGACGCGAAATGGACTCGAGTCGGACACCTATAAGTGTTACTAGCTGACCCACGCAACTTCATCTGCGTCACATAAGAGAGAAAAACGAAAGAAAAAAATCCGTTTTGCAACATTTTTTCATTCATTCCTGCTGCGGTCTTTATAATCGTAGCGTGATGTTATATAGCCTAAAGCCTTTCTCGATAAATGGACTATCCAACACAAAAAGATTTTTCAATTCCAGTTGGTAGTTCCTGAGATTAGCGCGTTCAACCAAACAAACTCTTCTGCTTTATAATATTAGTATAGATTCTCATTAGTGTCATCCCCTAAGTGTGGTCCATTATACCCTTCATTAGTTTTGTTCAGGGCTAGCTGAGAAGCATTATTCAAGTTAGTACGTCGATGCTTACCTTATGGTTGTTAGCTGCTAGCGCCCAGACAGCGCGTGCGGCCGACACTACCTCTGCAGTATCGCCAGCTAGTAGCGTCCCCGATAAGAGTTCCAGAAGATCGGCTGAAAACATAACATCGTTAGCTAATCTATGTCAGAGAGCAGATTTTTAGATTAGAAACATTTAAATAACCACGCTGATCCGAACGGAATCAGTTTGAGCCGGTCACTTATTATCACATTTGTCGCATTTTGTTGGGCGCCATGTCGAGACGCATCGTCTAAATAAAAATGACGTATTTTCTGTTTGTACACACCTGTTACGGCTGTAACAAATAGTTAGCTACAAGTTTCCGTTGTACGTGTTATATTGATGGGAAGCAGTATAAACTATGGAACTATATGGTGGTCCAAAGATATGCGGAGTTCATATTATGGTTGGTAGCACATTTATATACATTTTTTTTCGGATGTGAAATCCTCAAATGACCTCCCCTCCCACTCTGGGCGGAGCGAGAGGAAGTGTCAGACTTTTACTGACTAAAAACCATCCATCCTTCCTCGTTCGAAAGAGTTACCGCGGCCCCGGAATGTAAAGACATTCCGGGGCCGCGGTATCTCTTTCGAACAGTCCCGCAGCACAATATACATAACGATAAAAACGGTTGTCTTACCCTTAATACCCACATACGCATAGCTATTTCTTTGGGCCTATATACAGCGTGCCCCTCGGTCAACGGCATTAGTGAGCCATAAGATCCTACAATCAAATAAATACACAACTCACCAGACTGCAAAAAGGTGATCCGATGATGATGCGCCGCATGTGCGAGCGCAGGCATGAGTCTTGCACGCACATTGTTCGGTAGTGCGGACAACGGCGCCGCGCCCGCCGGCAGCGCCAGCAGTGCGGCCGCGCCGTCCGCGTGCCGCGCCAGCGCCGCGCACACGCGCGTCCACGACACGCTCGCCAGCCCGGCGCCGTGCACCCGCGACCGGATGCACAGGCGGTACATGGAAGATAGTATCTCGCTCTGTGAGTGAGATCATTACTTATTTTAGCAATAAAGGACTTGCCTTTGATATGTCAATATGTAGCACGAGTAGAAAAACTTGTTAGGTTAATTTTACACGCCAATATTACAAGTGCCGATTTGTAGAAAAGAGTTAAGACAGAGCTATAGTAGGTATTTTATTACAAAACCTGAGCCAAAATTCGCTCTGCAGGTGTTTATTTCGAAATATGAATTCCTAAAGAATCAGGCGAAACAACTAGGTACTTTTAATCATTCCATTTACTACAGATATCTCACCTTTAGCAGTATAGTACGACAATGATGATTGGGCACCATACGTCTGAGCGCATCCAAGCACAGTAGCAGCAGGACGGGAGGTCGTTGTCTCACGGAGAGGGAAGCCTCGCGCGCGCCGCACGCGCACAGCTCCGCGACCAACGTGCGCGCTCCCACGCACGAGCACATGGCACCCCACGCTGCGAGTACATACGAGTACATACAAGGTAGAATGCACCCTTAACGAAGCCCTTACTCAAACATGATATAGATCAAAATAAGTAAGGCTACGCAAAAATGATTGCTAGGAATCGACGTAACTTACTTTCGGAAGTCGGTGACTTTGTATGTTTCATTGTCTTTTGCCACCGACTTCGAAAAGATTTTACTTTTTTTGTGTTTTGTGGAAGTCGGTTTTTTAAATCCTATTTTGTTTACAATTCAATATTACTATATACGAAAAAGTGTGGGATTATAACATAACGTCGAGAAAAAGCGTTCTTTTATCTTCTAGTAATTTGCGTATCATAAGTTTCAAACTTAACGGTAGTATAGACGACGTCATAACAATGATTTTACGTGCGAATCATACGTTGAATCTATCGGCACAGATGACAGATAACTCACTCCATACAAAATATTCAATACATACCGCTATAATAGCCTACACTTTTAAGTCAATAGTCGCTGCGAACGAAAATGTACCTCACCTTACAAACGTAAAGTGGGTTTTGCTTTGTAGATCGCGCAGTCGCGTGGATATTGCGGATTGCTAGGGCTGCCTCTGTCGACGAAGATGTTAGTAGGCTTTTTTAGTAAAGGTACCTACGTTATAAAATAAAACATGTTTAAAATGTATCAGAATTTATAATTATTTTAACGGAATATATAAAAAAGAAATGTTAAAAAAAATTGCATAGAGTTGTTTTATTTTGATGTAATGATTAATATTTTTTTCCCTCCTTTAAATTATTCCCGATTGTTAACGTAGAGAATATTCGAAATCGGTCAAATAGTTTTAATAAGTTATATTTGGGGAATATGCGTAGGTACACTAGGTACGTGCGCGCCGCGCGGCTGTTGACAACCCAGTGCGCTATGGGCTACCGGTTGCCCGGCGCTCGGTAGGTGATTAGCGCGCGTAAGTACATGGAGTGTAGTATCTGTAATCTGTGCTATCGGGTGCTAATGACTTGGCAACACGCGAATTATGTGTTCATAGTAAATCCCTATCTGAAAAGACTAATAGTATTTCCTTACGATAATTAACAAAACTAAACCATACCTTTAGGACAATCATTGGTGAACGTATACAGAAGATGCATAACCGCTTGTCTCAATTGTTCAGTCATCATACACCAAGGCCACAACCTATTCAAAGAGATCGTCATATTGTCGTCCACGAAGCTCTCTTTAGCGGCAGGACAGTCCAGCATCAAGCAATCCATTACGACCAGGAGCCAGTATAAAGTACGCAGCACCGAATTCTGAATAAGAAATAAGATAGGTATCTTACTTTTCTGTCGATAGTTAAATGAATTGAATATGTAATGTACAGCTTTAAAGATAAAAGGAACTTATTTAAATTGCATCATACAAAAGTAGACCATTTACTTTTGTTTTGTTGTAAAAAACTTTTATAATATTCGAATAGGGCTAATTAGGGCTTGTTTCGACTTCGACGGACCTTTTATCCTGCACAGGAGAAATATTAATTTCAAATGCAATGTTAATTTTCATCTGTAGTGCTGTGTGACATACTAGCCCTTACGTAATATCAACAAATCTCGCTTTTTATTATGACGTAACTTGAGGCTATTTAGCACAACTTTAATAAATAAATAAATATCGCTGGACATTGCACACAGCGCCGTCTAGTGCAACGCTAAGCAAGGCTTGTGTCGTGGTCACCAAACAGTTGATATACTACATAATATATTCTTTTTGTTTGAACCTGACCTGACACGGCTGCCAAAGCAAAGGCCGACTTTTCATCATAGCTCATCGTTCTTAGTAAGGTACTTCCGCCGAAAAAGTAAAGCTTCTATAAAATGACTTAGATCTAACGGCGTGGGATCTCCCTCTATTCAATTATAAGTCCTAAATAAAACTGCCACTTACATTGTTAGCATTCTTGATAACTTCGGCCGGTTTCCCCTGCATGGAGAGATGGTCCCTCACTGCTTGCAGGGTAGCTATTAGTAGTCGCGGCAGTTGTCGATGTACTGCGTACTGTCTACTGCGACCACTCACAGACAGGACCGAAGCGAGGCATGAACATACTCGGATCCAGCGCTCATCTTGAATAGAAAAAAAAACACTATTCATTTAAAGTTTCTTATGTATGTATGTTGTTTTTATGTAAGTATGTATGTATGTTGTTGTAAGTTTCATATGTATGTTGTCTTATATATGTTGTTGCTAAATAACATTTTATGGTTTTCGAATGGCCAATGTTCGAAAAGTGAATCTCATGTTCAATTTCCCATCAGCTATTTTGAATGACTATCGAAAACACAAGCAGTCGATCGGTGAGATTTAACAACAGAGAGCTGAGGCAAAGGTACGTTCTATCAGTGACCAAACACAGGACTCCATTCATTAAGAGAGGAGGGAGGGTAGGGGGGAGGGTATAATCGACCACGCGGGCCCAATGTAGGTTCTGCCGATACAAAGCACACACAGATGCACACTGATACAAATCTTTCGACGATATCCAGTATCATAGACACCGTAACTGAGTTATCAATTAATTTGATAACCATCTTAGTGGATAGGAAACTGTGATAATTAACAAATTTATAGATAACTATGTACATAAACAAAGTATCTACTTTGTTTATGTACGCCTTTGCCTTTGTTTACGGCAGTTTAGATAGTAATGCCTACTATAAATACAATAATCATATGAACTCTAGTCTTTCAAGTCAACTATACTTGAATACTACTAACTACAGTAAACAATATTCTTAATGTCCGTAATATCGAGTTATTAGTTAGAGATGTTTATCAATGATAGTTACTGTTATTACGACATTTTGAACTCAGCTATAGTTCATTATACATATAACTATGAATCAATGTATTTTAATATACGTGAGCTTTAATGAAATGCTTCTGTCTGCAGAATAGGTTAAATGAACAAATATTTAGGTATTTATTCGGATGTACGCTTTTATTACATTTTGATGAAGTTGCTATTGTTTCATCGATTAAAATACTATAGACAACTTCCGGTACTGGATATTTAGCGGAAACTAAACATAGCTTGTTTACAACAGACGGACAAAGTAGTGAGGTATTTTATCATCATCATTAATCATTGATTACACATACAGTTCGAAATAGTTTCTATGTCCTCGTTTTCTATGTGATGAACCCATACATTTTATTGGACATTCAGAATGGTAAGAAATGTTTCCCATCGTGACAGCATAGCGTTAATCGTGATAGCAATTGGCAATATATTGTAAGCGTAAAGAAGAAAAGGAATTTTCGCTTTCTGTGTATTGCTACATGGGGAATTTGTTCCATTATTTCTTCTCCTTAGCTAAAACACTAGACTACGAAGTGGCGGAAGCCGGGCGTTCTGGGAGACTGTTTCATGTAACGGCATTCAAAAAGGGCTGATTCTCAACCTAATTTAAATGAATTACTTTTGTTTTAAGTATCTGCATGAGAATAGAAGAGAATAAAAATGGCTGCCCCAATAAAATGTCCATAATTATTATTGTTACGAAGCTTAGCTTACCTAGTTTACACAACATACCTTGACTAGACTCATACTTCTTATTCTCCATCGACAGCTTCTGGTACAAATTGATCAGAGCTTTACAGATCTCTTCAGCCAAATACTCCGGTTGGCAGTCCTTACTTCGGGCACTATCGCCACCTCCACACCGTTCTATGTCAACTCCGTCCCAATATGGAGACTTCAAGTTATCATAGAATTCGGAACAAGTGTCGTCTCTTGTTTTGTCGCCGTATTTCCGCTGGGATATGGATTGTGTCAGCTGGGTTAAGCAGTAGAGCGCTGCGTCTTGTAGTTCTGAAAAGCGAGGATAATGTTATGAATTATGTCAAAGACATGTTTATATGAAAGAAAAAGGATTAAATGATGCCGTGGCGTCAGACAGGGAAGAATGGAAGGACCAAACGTGTTGCGCCGATACCAAGTAAACTGGGACAAGAGCAGGAAAATGATAATATGATGATGATAAGAATGTTGTTTGTCGTACACTTGTTTCAGCCGTGAAATGCAGCCACTGCTGAAGAGGGTAGGTAAGACCATACAACAATAATTTCAAGATGCTGCAATGACGTTACAGCTTGCTATTTTGCACCTTTCAGTTTATTTGTGTGTACCCTACTTCCTGCATCTACCCTAGTAGCTATGTTGCAGGGAGGCCTCCCTGTAACATAGCTACAATGACTAGTCCTATATCTCTTACATCCTGTGAGTTCCCGCGAGTCCTGCGACCTTCTGGGACGCCTTTTGGCGATCGCATACTCTAGAACATTCAGGGCCCATTGTCCTACGTTATGCAAGGTATATGTCCAAATCTTCATACGACGATGGTCAGTTTGAAATAAGACACGTTATGTATAAATGTTTAAAAATATATTTTTCAATACACTTCCTCGAAAACTCGTTCTTTTCGCACTACGATTAGGTTCAAAATGCAGTGTATTTCGCACGCGTGCATTTTTAATGTTTTTTCTACACGTGTGCAGAAAGTAAAATTGCCACAGATAACTATACCTATACTTAGTCAAACTTGGTTTAATGCCTTGTTTTTTTTTTTACGGCGTGAACATTTTTCTCATATTCAATTTGTGTTTATAAATCCAATATCATAGATAAACATGATTATTTAAAACTAATATTTACTTTTATAAACAAATTAACATTAATTTGTATTCTAAATTCAAAAATATATTAAAAAAAAAAAAAACATTTTTTTAAATTAGGTTGTATAATTGCTTCATGCCTTTGCTTTTCGTTCAACGTGGCGAAAGCAAAGCGGAGAAAAAAATAAGATTAAATCATAGTCTCGTAATAATTCATGACACAGATATTTTCCATTCTTTTATTTTATTTCTTCAAAAGTCTATTGAAAAACGTCGTTTGATACACGTGGACATTTGTTATTGCAGTTCTCGGCTCAGAAACACTACTCGCCTTGCGGCTCGTGTGTCAATACCGCCTCGAACGGCAATAACAAACTTTCTCCACTTGTCTCAAAATGTACTATTTCTCAACAATCTATAGAACCAAACCCTACCATATAACTATTTAAAATCGATTTAATCAAACAGCACCGTAACTATTATGTATTCTATTCTATCACATGCCATACAAAGCGTGTGATTTCTATTCACACGCCTCACGGTTAAGTCCACTTTAACTATCACGTAATATATATTACCAATCTCGTCACTCTCCAAGCACTGCAGAAGTAGATGGAAGAAGTTCTTCGCATGCGAGTCTTTCAGCTGTCGCCACACAGTGTCGGTGGCCGTCTTCTCTACCAATATCGACGCTAGTAGCGACATAGCCTGCGCACGCGCCATCATACAGTCCACGTTGTTATCATCTGGAAATAATACACATTCGGATCTTTTTGACACCGTGCTTTCTGAACGTTGGCAACGTCGCAAATAGCTGTCAAATATTTTGCTATTAAGAGCGCGTATCCCAAAAGTTGCCAACGTCGCAAATAGCTGTCAAATATTTTGCTATTAAGAGCGCGTATCCCAAAAGTTGCCAACGTCGCAAATAGCTGTCAAATATTTTGCTATTAAGAGCGCGTATCCCAAAAGTTGCCAACGTCGCAAATAGCTGTCAAATATTTACATGTTTTAATTAATTTGGCATTTTTATTGTATGAAAATAAGAAATATGACTCTGTAGTGCACTAAAAAATTGAATATGAATAGCAATTAAAACCCTGAATTTGATGTTGTAAACGTTTCAGGTGTAAAAAAGGCATTTGGCAAGTTTCCAAATACTTTTTTTACATCTAAAACTATATATTCAGTGTTACGATTTTAATTATTGCATTCCCTAATATTTTTTTTAGTGCACTACCGAGCCATATTTCTTATTTTCATACAGTAAAATTGCCAAATTAATTAAAACATGTAAATATTTGACAGCTATTTGCGACGGTGCCAACTTTTGGAATACGTGCTCCTAATAAACCAATATAACTGTATGAAGCCACGTTATCTCGCTCTTTCTTTCTCTCTTTTCTTTCGCTCGCTTGCACTACAGATTTGGTTATGAATTGCAACGAAACTACTAAACTAGGTGTTGTTATAGTTTTAGGTAAAAATGGCATTTGCTTTCCAGCTGCTTTTTAAAACCCTTTAACTAAATTGGCAAGAAGTGATGCAGAACCAGCTAGCTACAGGCTAAATACAACAAAAAATGTAATGATAATATTAAGTTACAACCTAATTATCTCTGTTGTAATTTTCAGTTCATTGAAGATTTAAGTTAATCATTGAAGATTTAAGTTAAGTAATTCCGGTTTAATTATGTTGTTGCTAACCTTTACAAACACTATATCACGTTGAACAAAAACTGACGGCAAAAAGGTCAAGTGCCATGTCTACCTAACCTATTTGCCAAATAGCCAAGACTACTCAAAGTATCTAGAATGAACACAAATCTTGATTTTGAGCAAACAATAAATAACTCTTAGCCCCTTCGTACACGTACGCAAATTTTCGATACTAATGTTGTATACCACATTAGTATCAAGTCGCTGGTATCGAGTAGCGTACGGTCCGTACACACGACATTAAATCGCAAGACGCGAATTGCCTATTCAGTCGCTAAGCAGATCACACTTTTCCCAAAATGTCAAAAATCTAAATGCCATCTTGGAAATCGCTGCGACTTATGTAGCGATGATCTCGTCCGGCAAGTAGTGCGCGACTAGCACGACGCGAGTCGCGGGACGAATGTCGGCGACGCGTCTCGTGTACGAACTTCAATGTATTTGTATGGCGGCAGTCGCTTGAAGACTAAAATCGTCGAGTATCTAAGATTTGAGTACCCTTGTGTACGAAGGGGCTTATTTCTGTTTACTTACAACTTGAAATAATTTGAATAATGGTTACTAATAACTCGTCCAAGATTTACTTTATGTCTATCAATCGTTATCTAACAAGTTATAGTTCGTTGTAAACTGTCTGCTTACAAGTAGCACACTACTTGCTAACTTATTAGTATTACGTCACAAATAATTATTAGTTGAATACTAGTTTGTGCTAAGTCAATTTCATGATAAGGTTCCTGTGTCAATAACCTACGGACGGCGACAAACACTCTGTACATATTCTAAGCTTAGTGGACAAACAGTCCCTTCATTGTACACGATAATACTACACACGATAAGTGTTTTGCTTGAAAAACAAGCATTTCTTAAGTGTTTTCCTTGAAAACCTAAGACAGTGCTGATAAAACTAAGAATTATTTAAACAGTATGTCATGTTTCCGGAAAAGTACTTTGATAACATTTGTGTGTAATCGCAGCGACAGAGCTATTGGATTAACCTCTTAATTTTTACTTACTTACTCGTATAATACTTGTCCATAGTTAAAATAAATAAATAAATATTGGACGCGCCATCTAGTGCAAGCAACACAAAGCAAGGCTTGTGCCGTGGTCACCAGACAGTTCAAATATACTTTTTGTTTGTAAATACATTCTTATTATCCATGACTCGGAAACAAATCGAGTCATGGATAATAAGTATGTACTCATCACACAATAATTTGCTCCTACCGGGATTCGAACCCGAGACCCTAAGAACGTAAGGCAGCCTCACTACCGCTGCGCCATACGGGTCGGTCGTCATAAATGGTAGTTATCCATTTATAGAAAGAAATCTGTCTATGTATTTGCGGTACTTTTATACAAACCTAAAAGCTTGGCTTGCCCTTATTTATAATCAAACTTACTGTTCAAGATGCTAGGGTTTGCTCCCTAGGGAGGGACGCTACTACCTTCCGTACCTACCTTACCTAGGTAGGTACTGCACATGAAGTTTAAATAAATAGTCGTTAAGGTATCGATGCATTATATAAATTGTGTGGGCAAGGATAATAGTCTTAAATATTATATTACATGTGTAAATATTATGATAGCTATTCTTAACCTTAAAACATTTTTATAGCAAGAGGCAGTCATTATTTGCATCGGGTCACAGTTGCTCTACCTGTCACTCCGACGGTACTGAAATAGCAACCCCCCTACAAACCTTAACAACCATATTACGAACGCCCACTTATAGGAGCCGAAGGAAGCGAAAGAGCCGAAAGAATCGAATTTTAGAATTACTTGTATGAAATCCTATAAAACCTCGTACACTTATCCGCGTCGAATCGGACGAAAAGATAGCTATATACGAAAGAGAAAAGTGTATCTTTCGGTGCGGATGTGAGGTGAACCCACACTTGTGCGTTCACCCACCTTTAGACATACCTTCTCCAAATGGTGTTAAAGTCATTAGCAAGTTGTAAAGACAGTCCTTCGTGGCGGCGAGGGACAGGCGGATACATTTGTGCGTTGTCACTGCCTGTAATGCCCGGCAGGTGGCGCCACGGATCTCGTATGTCTCTGTCGTATCATCACCCGTCCAAGAAGTACATCTGTAATACATCGAATAATAGATTTTACATCACGAATAAAGAAAAAGATCTCTCCTTTCGCACTTTGTTGAACAGTACTGCCGTTATAAGCGCGGGGCGCAACTGCAGGAAAAAAAAGCCTGAATTAGTAACAAAGGTGTCTATCTAGAAAAGGCTCCCTTTTGCCTATTCCCTTTCTTCAGATAAATAAATAAATATCGCTGGACATTACACACAGCGCCACCTAGTACCACAATAAGCAACGAGGCTTGTCGTGGACACCAGATAGTTGAGATGCGGGCGCATCTCAATCATTGTCATTATTACTTATGATAGTAGGAGTAAAATAATACAGGTTGGCAAAAGAAAATAAAAGAGTCCCAATCTTGATAGCGTATTACATGTAACGCGATTACAATAATGCCGTTTTACATTTCATAGATACGGTAATACCCTACTTCGCACCTTGCACTAATTGCACCTTTAGACATTTAAGAAACTGAATTACTTGCGTAGTGAATAAGAACTGGGATAAGAATAACTACATATTATAAAAAAGTCCTCAGCCGCGTCTGTCTGTCTGTTCGCGATAAACTCAAAAACTACTTCACCGATTTTCATGATGTTTTCACCAAAAGATAGAGTGGTTTAGTATATCATTTGTTCGCGGGCGAAACCGCGGGAATCAGCTCGTTGATCTATACTAATATTATAAAGCAGAAGAGTTTGTTTGTTTGGTTGAACGCGCTAATCTCAGGAACTACTGGTTCAAATTGAAAAATTATTTGTTGGATAGTCCATTTATCGAGGAAGGCTATAGGCTATAAAACATCACGCCTCGACCATTAGGAGCGGAGCAGGAATGAAAAATGTTGCAAAAACGGGGATATTTTTTCCTTTCGTTTTTCTCTCTCTTATGTGACGCAGACGAAGTTGCGTGGGTCATAAGTCCTTAGCATCAACAACAGTTATCTAGCTTCGTAGAAGATTCATATCCTCAAGATCGCACGAATGCAAGAAATATAAGTGGCATTTAATTTGAGAAATACGTTAGCCGTTTATGGCATAGAATACACCTTTGGATTTCGAAGGCTTGTAAGTGTGAACCGTCGGCTAATGTTTATCATTACTTAAGTCTAATGACTCATTAGTCAACATTGTGGAGATGTGCATACGCTTTAGAAGTTTACAGTGTAGGTACTTAATAAGTGTGTATGTGTGTTTGCAATATTTTATGATACCTACAATGCAATAGTTAATACTTCAGCTATAATAGGACTTGTCAGGAGAATTACTACCGCCATGGTTATTTCTGTCGCCAATCAGATAAGCTATGACTCCGTCTGAAATATTTATGTAAGTTCTGAAGACATTACAGACACATAAGGAAAGGCGTAGAATTTTAGAGGCATAGCAATGTTGTACATCTTTTTACCCCCGACGCAAAAACGACGGGGTGTTACAAGTTTGACGTGTCTGTGTGTGTGTTTGTTTGTCTGTCTGTGGCATCGTGGCTCTCAAACGGATGAACTGATTTTGATTTTGTTTTTATTTTGTTTGAAAGCTGAATTAGTCGGGAGTGTTCTTAGCTATGTTTGATGCAAATCGGTCTAAGATGGCCGCCGCCACAAAATGGCGGATTACATTTTATTTCATAACTCCTTCAATATGGGTATCAAATGAAAGGGTTTGTCTAGTAGAATAATGTTCACTAAGTATATTGAAATGGAATGAGGAATTCTAACTAACAAGATGAAATGAGGAAAGTGGAGTGATGACAGGTAGGTACTTACTTAGGATTTAGGACCTAACGAATTATTTTTAACTAGCTGACCCACGCAACTTCGTCTGCGTCACATAAGAGAGAAAACGAAAGGAAAAAAAAAACCGCTTTTGCAACATTATTCATTCCTGCTCCGCTCATAATATAGTAGCGTGATATAGCCTAAAGCTTTCCTCAATAAATGGACTATCCAACACAAGAATTTTTCAATTCGAGCCGGTAGTTCCTGAGATTAGCGCGTTCAACCAAACAAACAAACAAAGAAACTCTTCTGCTTTATAATATTAGTATAGATTTAACTTCTAGTACATTAGTTACTACATTATTATGAATCAGTTTTTTTTTTTATTGCAATGGTTTGAGGACGTTTTTATTTTGCTTTGGTCTATGCGTGCGTTCATTTCTTAAACCTTGGTATTACCAATCTGGGTGCCTAAAGGTGTTCGTAGTCACATTGCACAACCAGGTTGACTATCGATATCTAACCTTAAACTCTATGTATTGAGATCTAAAACAAATTGAAGGCCCGCAGAACGAGTCTCAGCGCATTTGATAAAGGAGGCGGAAGCATTACTACCTATAAATGACTCTGCAACTTTGGAGCGTGTGATGGACGGCGTACCTAACTGGTTTGTACCTATTACTTATTTGTTACGATTCAATTCGAACCGTCGTAACTGGCTTAAAAGACATAATTCATAAATATTTCTTAAAATTTTTGAAAATCGATGGTTAAGCAAATGTTATTATTTTTTCTTTACAGACTGTACGGGACATCGTCTTGGAAACTGTTCCAACAGATGTTTCTAGATCTACCAGTTTAGTAAATTCTCTTCGGTTCCAAAAAAAAAACAAAATGATTGTTGGTGTGGGTTCGGAAAGACCTAGAAACAGGATTGTTCTGGATTCGTTGTTACAGTCTTCGTGTCTATATTAGGGATGCATCCGATACCGATACCGATACCGATATATCGGCGATACTACAGGTTTGCCGATATATCGGTATCGGCGATATTTTTATGGCTGATTCAACGATACTTTTCAAATTTCACGCTTTAAAAATGACGTCTTATACCCAAACTTGAAAAAAATGGCGCAGAAGTACTATAGTTTCCAAATGAGTTCAGTCGCATATGAGAGACTATTTTCCACCGCAGGTCTTATTCAAACAGACTTGCGATATTGCCTATGCCCGCAAAACTTAAAAATATTTTGTTTTTTAAATGAAAATCTTATAAATGTTAATTTTGATTACTAAAACTATTAATTAATTGTGTTTTATTTATTCTACCTTCCTTTTTGAATTCAATAAGCGTATCGGTATCGGTATCAGTATCGCCGATATTTTTATAACAGTATCGGTATCGGTATCGTATCGGCAAAAAGGCGCATCGAGGCATCCCTAGTATAGACTGGGGATGCCTCGATGCGCCTTTTTGCCTTTGCCTTTTGACCTTGACCTTTTTGCCTTTTTGATGCGCAAGAGATATATAGATATCTCTTGCTCATCATCATCATCCACAGCCCAACTTCACCCACTGCTGGGTATAGGCCTTTCTTTGCTTGTGCCAAGCTCCACGTTCTTATGCCAGTCTTATCCAGAATATATCTTTTGTCTCTTAAACCGTTTAATTAAAACCACAAAATGTTTATGATATTTTTCGTCTATTAAACCTAATAAATAAAGCATTTATTTCAATTACCACAGACAGGCTCATTCAAATAAATTATTTAAAAAAAGTATTGTGGTTAAAAGAAGACCATGTACTGCGCAATGAAATGGCATTTCTAATAAACACAAAGTTCAATTATTCGGAATGATCTATTGTAGTTGGTGCAAAACATTACTGTGCTAATGCTTTGTGGTTAGTGCAATATAAATAACCGTTTATATATCATGCACGACTTGTTGTTTTGTTTTATTGAAGTTTATCAATAGATATTTAACAGAGGAAATGCACTTATGTACACGGGAAGTCCCCATTTCTCTCGAAACACTTGAAAATGTTATAATCAGAAATATGCTATCTGTAGCACCCACTACTCTTAGCTTAAGATAGAGAAAGGCGCATTCCAAGAAAATTGGCTAACAGTATTTCAAGATATAATGCAATTTCTTCGAAGTCTTGAACAGGATATATGTAAATATAGTAACAAACACTAACATTCTGCCGAGTTTCCGCCAATTTTACGATCAACTGCTACTACAAACACTAACTTCCTGGACGCTATAATTATTTTATTCACATTCTAGGAACAGTAGCAATATGTACCTGAACAAAAGACGGTACAATCCTCGTTCGTTCCAGGCTTGGACGGGGCAGTGAGTGAAGGCGCTAACATTGTGCAGTGCGTCCGCTAGGGCCGTGACAAGCGCGGCGGTGGGCGGCGGACGCACTTTCTGCGTGTGCGCAGGCGACACATACTCCCCCCCTCCCTTCTGTGCACGCACCTCAAACTCACCCCGACGCTCCAACAAACTCAACGACACGTTCCCTTCTAGAAAAAAAAAACAATATTATTTTATCGACATGTTTTTTATCTTGCTATCAACACTCACTTAATTGAAACCCTGTTACAGTGATTAAAATACTCTGTGTGATTAAAATTCCTATTACATGAATATGATTAAGATTTTATATCGCCTGAACGATAAGATCGTGATAGTGTATTGAATTGAATTGTTTATGAGTGTGAGCCTAGACATACTATATGTAAGCATATAAATAGTGAAGGATTCAGTTAAAACCCTTCATCTTAAATATTTAATGTTGTTATTCTCACGTAAATTGTAATCTAAAAACCTATCTAATCTGTAAGATTTTGTTATTTAGTATCGGTGATAAAATATATTGCGAATCAGTACGTAACACATATCGTGGGTTCCTGTTATCTTACAAGGATGAACTCAAGACTCATATAAAGATAGTCAACTCACCGAACGATTGTTTATAATCGTTGGTATTGCAGAAGTCTACAAGAATTTCCAAACAGTTTTCTATGAAGTTATGTTCGTGTAGTTGTTCCAGCACATCGCACTCTAGAACCTGAAAATGTTTTAAATATTATGTTGACTTTGAAAATAAATAAATAAATATCGCTGGACATTACACACAGCGCCATAATAAGCAAGGCTTGTGTCGTGGTCACCAGACAGTTGATATACCACATCAATTTTATATACTTTTTGTTTGTAAATACATACTTATTATACTCGTACATATATTCATCCATGACTCGGAAACAAAAAACATTGTCTTTTACCGATACAGTTCTGTTCAAGATACGAGAGAGAGAAAAAATTCAGTCTCGATGTTTCAACAAGCCATATTTGGAAGTGGTGCCTATTATTGATCAGACCACTACTACAACATTTTTCAAAAATATTCAGTAAACATTTACAAAAAAGCAATACCTCAATCAAATTCAGAAATTTTATGCTGAAGACATTAAATTTTATGCACGTACAGATATAAAATTGCAAATGAGCAGTAGGTATTTCGTTTTTTATTCAAGTAGGTTATCAAAAATGGCTCGATTCAGCGGTTTCGACATCATTTATGCATACAATAGGAATAAGTAAACTGGTATGCATTGTTTAAGTAAAAATAGCGCGTAAACATTGGCATTTCTCGGCTAGAAACATGCCGTGAGTTACAAATAAGTAATATGTACAAATACAAGATATATGTATATAAACTACAGTAGCACCTCCTGTAGACAGTAATTATCACTTGTGTTTTAATTAACACAACTTGGAAGAAGTAGCTGTAGTATTTTTATACTATCTGAGTAAGGGAATCTTAAAAGGTTGGCATTCCACTAACGAAATGTTCATTGCTTGTAGCATTAAGTCCGCCTATGTACCACTCTTGTACATGAAGTTTACATAAATAAATATATAATAGATAAATGTTCAGGAGTTTTTCATTACACAGTTTATGATGTTGCCTACTGATAAGTTTTCAATGAAATGGCGTTATATAATTGCTAGTAACATTGTGAAATTACTTTTCTTAGGTATTGAAACAGTAGGAAAAAGGTTAGGGAAAATTAAAAATAATATGTTTGATTCGTATATTGTTAAAGTAGGTACTTACACCATAATACTGTCAATACACAGTTTAGGACACAGGTACAAAATTAAATATAGACGAAAATATAGTAAGTAAGTAACAACAACTTATTTAAACTCAAGTCTATATGATAAACATTGCAATCAATTAAGTATAGGTAAAGGCACCAAGTTATTTTGTAGTTTATTTCGGTTACAATTAATTTATTTGATATAGGATATAATTATATTTAACAAATAATTATAGGGACCAGCAATACATAGCCCTCTTCAAGAAGTTGATCGTTTCAAAATAGTTACAATATAGATAGTTACATTATTTATTTATCCTTCCACTTACTATAATCCTCTTGGCATTGTTTCCCCTTGCTCTACTATAAATTAAAAGCACAGTATGCACCTGATACAAGGCACAAAAAAAGCCTAGTACCAAGTGCCTGCCATACCGAAATAATTGATGATCATACGACTAGTATGCAGAGACCCTGGCACGAGTTTTGACGTTTTTCGTAACGTAAATACGTCAATTTTAAAATACTCATTTCACTTAAAACATTTTCATAATTTTAAGATTCACATCTATGGGTGTTACTGATTGTGCTTGTTGCAAGCAATTTAACTAAAATGCTGCAGGATAATAGCATTTTTGATCCCAAAATTTGACATGCGTCCCATTTTTTCTGCGCACGAAAGGATCTGCAGATCCGTTGGCCAATGCATGTAGCTTGCGGCCGTCAGATTAGTGGACATTTGAGATAACTGGAACCATAATAACTTATCTTGTTATCTACCTATTCAAACTTTACAGTGCCAGATGTTTCCTTCAGAGGCCCATAAAGTAGATATCCCACCAACACGCTTATAAAAATGTTTCTTAACTGTTTCAATTAAAAAAGTAATGCCTGACATAAAGGCTTTGTATTATTTTATACATCATAAACCTGTTTACTGGATCAGATACGCGAGATAGCGATGGGGCCAAAGATATCTGGTACACATAATGTAAAAAAAATAGAATTACTAACTTAAAAATAGACACAGAGCGTACTCGGTATTGGAGTTAACATTTAAACAGGCCAAAGACCAATAAAAAGACCCCTTTCTGTGGTCGGTCAATATTTATTGCAATTACATGAGCAATTAACTGCCTCGCCCAGTTTAGTGGTTGTTTACCGAAGCTGCTGATTGATTTAATCGGCACTTCGGTTCGGTACACACATAATTAATAGTAGATCGATGCACTTTAATACTTTTGCAGCACATAAATCTTTTGCTCAACTGGTCATCTAGAGAAGCTACTTGCAAGAAGAAATGGTTATAATTTTGCGCACTAGCATTAAAGGAAAGTGACAATTAGTGTGTTTATTTGTGGAGTAACATTTTTTTTTAGTAAATAAATTGCCGATTTAAAAAGAACTCACGAACTAAATCATTGACTGTAACTGTTGAGGTATATTTCTTTAAAATGGTGCTCCGTCTATCTTTATCTCTTTTCTTGTTTTTTCTAACGTTTCGCTGTTAGAAATAAAAAAAAAATTGTGATGAACTCATTTGTTTAAGTATTTTAAGAGACAATATTCAAACGTTTTCCTCCTCCTTTACAAACATTGACGTCCAAGATTTCCCCAAATATACTAAATACATGAGGAAAATTTACAAAATGTTAACAACCGTTAAGTTTTTTGTATATTAACTGAGTGACAATTGACAATCGTGTTTATAAGTGCTATCAGCCCTGTTACATAGACGAGCAATTTGTAACCTAAAACAATAGCAATATAATAATAGTTTATGATAACTGCATCCGCATGATTCACACAGTGGAAGAAAGACAATGATATTATTGGGAACAAACATGTATGTATTATATCAATTGAAACTACGTGATTTCTTGGAATAATTTACTGAATAGATAATATAAAACTATTACCACAGTCTACAACTGAAGTTAGAATCACAACAAAAATGGCAAAAATGGTGATTCATACTATGAAATACACGATATAAGAATTAAGAATAACATTATGACTAAGAACTTAAATAAAATAAATAAGAGGATTCTTTCTAAACAATTTACACGCGCTCATAGACACTAGAAAAACATATGTGGAGTAAATAATGCTAATTAAAATTAAATGGTAATTATTAAGTCTTATAGTGCCTTATTGTGTAAAAAAAAACTCGACTGGTGGGAGCCACGCGTCGCGTGGTTAGTGTTCCGTACTGTGACTGCCCTTTGTATTTAAATAGGTGAAAATATTGTCGACAACTCAACACCTACATTATTTCAAAAAGGGCAATGCCCAATTAACCTCACAAAACAAAGCTGATCAATATGAAACTAGTCTCATCCATTATGAGTGATTAATTCAATCAAGAGTACTTCATTAGTTATATTTGTTATATTCGAGTCTTACCCTTTATGTAAAACGAGAAGACTACCATTAATCATGGGCTTTGCATTAAATTAGAAGGGACACAACAATGAGGCCAAGCTGTACGTAGACATACATAATACTTTGAGTTTTGCACGGTTCATGTACACAAATAAATTGCCGCAAACAATTAGTGTACATGATATGTACACTAATTTATTGCGGCAGGTTTTCTTGTAACTTGGATTCTGTGCACTGCCCCACCACAAAATAAGTGTCCAGCGCCTTGTTTCATTGGCAACATTTTTACGCTTTAAAAATGTGACTTGCTGACAAACAAGGGCCAAACGCTTTTCTGAAGTCTTCTCAGTACAAAACACCAATAACGTAGGTCTTTGTGTTATTTGGCTGTAAATTTCAACCATATTCCGCCTTTGTTCTTCAGCATAACGCTTCTTGGGTCATACTTGATCTGAGGAGTGGTTCGCTCGCAGGGCTCTACTTTGAAAGTACTGAGGATTGCGGCCAACCCGGCTGCAACAGTCAGCTGGGCGAAGCGTGCACCTACACAGTAAACATTTTATCAATATTATCATTACATTATGCGCTCGATTCTATACTAAACGACTTATCATCCGATATTAATTAGCTAATCATTGCAGATGCGTCATGCAAATATCTGCTACAGTAAATGCATATCTAAATTTCAGTATTATCACCAAACTCTTACTTAAATCTTTTGTTGCTATGTATAATTGTAAATGCCAACTAAGTATATAGACTTAGTAAAGTAAATTGACATATCCCAGTAAGACTTGTTTGATAATAGAGAATTTTGTCTTCACATTGTTTATGTGGACACAGGCTCAAGTTTAGTAAACACAGGTATTCTAACGAAACAATGAAATGATTTTTAAATATTAGTATACGTACTTAGACAATGGGGACGAAAGAATGCTTGGTATAGAAAATGTATTCTCCCTCGAGATAGCCATAACATCAGCCGTAACACTTTATTTACATAATATAATAAATTTATGACGACGAATTTATGACTGCTCGAGCTCGCTGCATGTAACTGATATAACATAGTGAAGTTTACTCACCGGGACAGCTTCTTGGTCCTTCACCGTAAGCCATGAAGCCTGCTGGATTCAAATCATCTTTGAATCGATCTGGATCGAATTTGTTCGGATCTGGGAAATACCGTTCATCTCGCTGTATGCAATGGATAGGTATTAGAACGGGGTCTTTGACTTTCAGGGTGATGTCGTCATCGAGTGTAATTGGCGAGGTACAGAGTCTCGTGGTCATGGGCGTGGGCGGGTGCAGGCGCAGCGTCTCCGCCACCACTTGGTACACCAGCCGCATCGCTATCACCGCATCATAGTTCAGTCCGCTGTGCCGTTCTAGACATTCCGTTATCTCCGTTCTCACTCTATCCTGAATTTCTTGATCTTTTGCTAATTCATATAAACTGAAAGACAGGGTTGTAGCCGATGTCTCCAGCCCCGCAAGCATGAATATGAACGAGTTTGACGTTATTAGAGCGTCGGTCATTAGGAAACCCGAATCTGATTTCTGTTCGTTTAACATAAGTTGAAGGAAATCATGCCTTTGAACTCCAGATCGTCGTTCTGCCAAAACCTGGTTAATAATGCTGGTAAAGAAAATTTCTACATCTGGGGGGTATGACCTCAAATTCAACCATTTAAACAATCTAGGGAAGAAGGTACGGCAGTAGCGCTTGAGCACCGTAGCACGATCTATCTTAAACATTTTTTGTGACATCTGTAGAAATGGTGAATCTGGATTTTTGAGCGCTTCTGGATCTACACCGAAGGCGCAGCTCCCGATAACATCAGTCGTAAATCGCGTCATCATACTTGGTACATTGATATCTTCTACCGATGCTTTTAACAGTACATTTTTCAAGGTTTGGGCACATTCTGCTACCAGGGGAAACATAGCCTTCATCTTAGCAGATGAGAACGTTGGGCTGACTATATGCCGCATCGCCCTCCACTCAGTACCACCCATGTTTGCCAGGTTGCGGAGAAGTGGCTCGCGTTGTGTGTCTGTGGACACCGACACACGATCACTGAAGCTCGAAAACTCCGTTGAGAATATTTTTTTTGCCATATCCAAATCAATAACCATCAAGGTTGGTCTGCGAAATTGAAAAAGTCCAACGTATTTGTGGTCTCTATAATTATCATAAAAACATTTTAGCATTCGTGTGTAACTTCTTCTCATTGTAAACGTAGCTCCAAAGTTTCCAAATATGGGGCAGGGTTCCTTGTAAGGCACTTTTCTGAAGAACCAATACTTTCTTCCCTTCGAAGAATAGTGAATAACAGCCAATAAAAGCGTCAGGAAGAGCAAGAGCCCCACTATCACCAATAAAATACCACTGAGCCACATTTTGAATAACGTTCACTTTGATTTGAATAAAAAATGTTTGTTTTAAGTCGTATATTTAAAGAGCCGGCATTTCGTACGTATGTAAACAACACGGTCCGCGAGACAAGCGGGGTGCCGGCAGCGCCTGCGGTGGCGGCGGCGGTCAGTGATCAAGTGAAGCATATCGCTAGCGCGCGCTAAGATAAGCCCTACGCACGTACTGGGCAGTTCGCACGACGCCATGCACTCAAGGCCATGCGTGTTGATGTACTGCGCCCGTGACTCGAATGTAGCCGCATATCGATTGCTTACGATAACCATTGTATTCCGAAACGTGAATTGTAATAAGAAACACCTTTTACGCACTTTGCATGTCATCTCAAAAGACGCCAACAACGATTAACGAGTGTTTGTTTACAACTCGGACGTAGGTCAATAACTACGCGAAACAACAACTTAACCACTTTCTCTAACTCACCGGCTGGGCCCCGTAATATTGTGCCAATTATAATAACTACCAAGTTCCGCGATACAGCCAAATTTTACTTTACAAAATATATGTGAAAATACAGAAGTCTACTGTCGAGTGCATATATTGGTGAAATGTATGAATGTTTATGCATAGTTCATTAATATTAATATGTTGTAAGGGTCAGAGCACATGCTTTCATTTATCATTTAATAACATTATCTAAGTACTTAATATAATCCAAGTCTATTTCTCTATTAAAGTAAACACGACACGTCAGGGCATATGGTCGTATATATAAATATGCCACTTAAGGTACGATTACCCTTGTTCTATTTTGGTGTCACAGTCACCCCAGTGGACAAGTAGAACAAGTCCATTATGAGTTATTTGATGGGGGAAGTAATTGAATGACACTTCAAATTAACTTCTGACCATAACTCTTATACTTTATTTTTGTTGTCTTTGAACAATGCACTATATTTTAAAATAAGTAAGGTCTTATTATAAACTACATCGCATTCTTGCTATTGTTAAAAAGCAAGATTCTGTGAGAGCTACCGTATTCGATTCATTGTTCACATGTGATTTATTAATCAAACCGCTACATGCATGACAAACATATTCAATTTATCGCAACTGACTTATTTATTTTTATTCCCCGTGAAGGTAAAACTAGAGAATGTTTCGCAAACGGCTCATATTACGGACTTACATACATACTAGGTAACTATTTGAAATGTTGTGTCATCGACGTTCGAATTCAGTTACAATCAACGTTAAAACAGCTACATAATTGCACTGAGTCAGCCACTAATTTCTATGGGGCTTGGAGAGGATAAAACCGCGTATTTCCCAGCGAGCAGTTACCTAGTTTCTCCCACCACAGCTGAAATAGTAACTTGCTGCTATTTCCACAGCCCGCGGGTGGTCCCATTCGTATTCGCTAGTGTTGTGCGTAATTTATAGCTCGTTATAGCACGTGCTCAATGGCCCTAAACTTGTTGAGCGCACCTTGTATGGGGACAATAAATTACGTTATTTAAAACGGCGATGTTTTAATGCTTACGAATGAACTGGCTGTGAGTAATATCCGGATATATCTTTTACTTTGAAGAAGAAATTAAT
Source organism: Xestia c-nigrum (assembly GCA_916618015.1). NCBI lineage: Eukaryota > Metazoa > Arthropoda > Insecta > Lepidoptera > Noctuidae > Xestia > Xestia c-nigrum. The sequence goes on along the minus strand of OU745255.1, from coordinate 11,260,363 downwards.
CGATTGTGTTGTTTGTAAAACTTTAAGAAAAATTCTACTCCTACTATTATTATAAAAACGAAAATTTGTGAGGATGAATGAATGAATGTCTTTTATACAAAAACAGTAACCATGGAGTTTTTTGCCGGTTCTTCTCCATGGAATCGACCAACGCGAACCGTGCACCTTTTTCGACGTTTTATAAGTGCCCATCTAGGCCTATGTGAAATAAAATATTTTGATTTTGAACGACTGACCAAATTTGGATGAAATTTGGCACACAGACATTGTAGTTTATAAACTGGATTAACACATAGGATACTTATTATCCCAGTAGTACAATGACGTGGGACGATTGCCGAACTACACACGAGTGAAGCCGCAGGCATAATCTAATATCCTAATAAATATCATTAACTTTAATCTTGTAACTTGTAAGATACAAAAATGGAAAGTGTTTTTACTGCATGGAACTTTCTACTCAAAAAAAATAAAACCGACCTCTAAAAACACAAAAAAGTAAAAAATAACTTTAGCTTCGGAAATCGGTAACCTTTGTTTGATTGGTTTAGTTTTTTGTCACCGACATAAACATAAGAACTTATTCGAAAACTACCCAAATCGCTTGATGCGTGCCTATAAAATATGAAGACTTCTCTCTATTTCTCCAGGATCCCATTATCAGATCCTGACTTGATGATTATGGGACCACCTGTGAAGTATACCCTTTCAAACAAAATAAAAATAATCCAACTCGGTCCAGCCATCTTCAAGTAATCGTGGAACACACATAAAAAAAGGAAAAAAAAAGGTTCCGACGAATTGAGAACCTCCTCCTTTTGGAAGTTAAAAATACTGGTATACAACAACAACCCCCATACAATAGTTTTTGTTTACAACCCAAAATTCGCACTTTGTTCATGTAGTTATACGTGGAGCGCAATAACACTCATTATCGCTAAAAAACAAACAGACTATAAAAAGATGCGCCGGCGCGGCGTGTTTAATGATGAACGTGTGTGGTCACTTATCGGACATGACATGACACTGTGTTACAAACATCTACCCAGCGATGATCAGTGGACTATAAATAATTGTCATTGTTATTTAAATCAATACTTATACTTTACCTACCGCAAACTGACTGGAATAACAACAGAAACGTATAAATTGCTCATGTTTTTTAACATAAGCTTGTTTTGTAGTGAGAGAATAAATTTAAAAAAAACGCGGATTTCCGATGGCAATAAAAATAACAATTTTCTTTCTTGTCTCGATATTCTGATAATGGATGACGGGAAATTGATGACTAAACGACCAATAGTATTGACATATCCTCTTGGTGATACTGGCTAGTAGGAACTGAGTTTATAAAATGATAATAAATGATATCATTTTCATAGTGGGATCTCACCAGTGCTATTTTTATAGTGATAGGATGGCCACTCGGTCATGTGGAGTAATATGAAACATAACGTACACTGTGCGTGAGTTTAAACACGTATACGCATACCAACTCATCACTGGGATTTCCCATGCGAAAGAATTAATCACGGTTTTATAATTCGTAACAAATGTCATAGAGTAGCTATAAAAAACTAAGAGGAAAATTTAAACTTGCGTAAATAATTTGCATGTCAAAACTACAAATGACTGAATGACACATACATTAAAGTTGGGAACAGAAGGCGTAATTTCTTAAAATAGTCCCACAATTTTATCTCTCAATGTTATTTTCTTTTTTCAAAAATGTTGTACATCCGACTTATTTTCAACAGACTGAAATTCGAATCCCAACGTTCTCAAAGAAAACGGGTATTGGCACACACGCTACCCAAAATTGCCATCAATCGATGGGATTGAAAAATCGGAACATAATAATAGTCCCAAAATATCACTACATATTAAAAAACGAAGACCCCCCCGCGTCTTAGTCTGTTCGCGAATTCAAAAACTACTGCACCCATTTCTATGTTGTTTTCACCAATGGATAGAGTGGTTCTCGAGGAAAGTTTTAGTATATAATTTGTACGCGGGCAAAGCCGCGGGCATCGGCAAGAACATAGAACATAAACTTTCTTACATCAGATTTCGGTGATGCCCTCGTCGCGATGGATGTGAGTAAAGCTGCCGCCGCCGCACGCACTGCATTTGCTTCGCCACATTGAGAAAATATGTTCGCCGCAAATTGAGATAGAGATGATTCTTGTATCGCTTTATAAAAGAAAAATAGATATTTTAAATAAAGTAGTCTCAGACACTTTAAAGCATAAAGAAGCAAGAATAGCAGTAAGGAACGTAGCGAATGGCATTCCGTTGTGTCTGCCTTTATTAAAAATAAAAAAAATCAAAATAAACAGATATATCAAAATGATAAAATCTCAGATTGTATCCATTAAAAAGTGAGTTCCCTTTCTATCGATATTTCTAAGACTTCAGTCACACTCTTACCTTGCATTAGATGCGGCATTAGTTGCGCGTAGTGTGCAAGCGCAGCGATAACTTGCAGCGCAGCCGCGCGTAGCTCTGCGCGTGCGGCAGTAGTACCCTTCACTACGGTGCGAACCACTTCGCTGTTGAAACCTTCACTCCATCTCTGGTTTCAGACAAAACAATTGTTTACTTTATGATTAATTTCATTTCGTGGCGCTTTTCTTTATCGGTCTTTTAATAATAAAAAACAACGGCATAACATGCTGTAAAACACTACTTGTTCCCTAAATCCAAAAGAACGTCCAAGTGATTATTAGAGAGTGAAACTTATCTCGAATCGAGTTGAGCCGGTCAGAAACAGCTTTATTTCCATGCAATAAAAGCGAAAACCATTATAACCGGCTCTATCGGTCACTAAAGGTTACTTGATAGCACAGCACGTGTTCTACCGCCATAAAAAGCACCTAAGGCTAATCTTGCTGCCAAGTGTGCATTTGGCACTAATCCACGACAATCAGTCATTATAAAACCCTAATGGTCAAGGACGCCTGCCCCTGCTATCATACGAGTATTATGATAGTGGCTTAATTCAATTATATACAGCATGTCTCAGAAAAACAACCGCTCGGGTCATCTCTCTGTGGGTAAAACCGTGCTTGTTGGTGTGTGGATGGGTGACCTCTGACCTGAGTGTGTTACATACCGAGTTTCCTCGATGCCTCGGAAAGCACGTTAAGCTGTTTGTCCTGGCTATCATTTGTAGATCTTTGACAGAAGTAGTCAGTGGCCAATACCAACAAGCAGTCTTACCAAGGGTGTCGTATTACCCAGTACTAACTGGGTTGTGGAGGTCAGATAGGCAGTCGCTCCATGCTAAATACTGGTACTCATGAGGTTAGACTGGAAGCCGATCCCAACATATTTGGGAAAAGGCTAAGCAGATGATGATGCAGCATATTTCAGAAAAGTGAGGTGAAAAAAAAACAGCTGTCTCATACATTTGGGTGGAGTCAATATATAAACTTTTTATTACAAAGACACAAATGAATATTATTTCGTGATTACGATGGCCACAGATAAAGTGATTGAGTTTGATAGTCTAAACTAAACCAGATTCTTAAATATGAACACACCTAACTTATACATGCTGTACATTGTTTTTCGCTTTTAAAATAGTTTTTAGGTACCCCTAACTGGCAAGATATCGATTTATATTCGGAGTTTATTGGCGTTGCTTTATCGATTCAACTGCACAAACATAAAACACACCTACAGACATTATGTCAGTGGAATTTATTGTTTTACGATTAACCACATGCGAAAAATGTCTCAATTAACACATTATAAAAATGGTGTTTTTATTAATGTGTAACTGGTTTGTTTAATGCAGGAAGCTATATCGGCAGAGGTGCTTAGAATACTCGTATAGTCCGGTTAAGCAGACAACAACCTCTCTAGGTTGAACTGCATTTAGCAGTTCAACATAGAAAAAAAAAATGGTGGTGACAGACGGACAAGAAAATGATCTTATAAGGGTTCCTTTTTTACCTCTTGACCTACGGAACCCTAAAAAAGTTCCATAAAAGTGAGCAACAGGACTAAAATTTGGTCCTTGCTTCCTTGCATATTAACACGTATCCATACCTAAATTACCTAACATGTTAATACTGCGAAACCTAGCTTGGTAAGAGATAATATTGAGATGAAATCCACATTCTTGGTCGATAATCTTGATTGTGAAGACAAAGCTAAAATACGCAGAACAGATACGTTCACAGTTAAATGATACCAAACGGAAGTAGAAGTGAACGGTCGTCATAGAGAAAATATTTATTTGTTATCATCTGACTAAACATAATTTGATTAAGCACTTTTATCTTGTACACAGCACTTTACAAAAATGACATTATCTATGTTATGCGGAAATTATCCGTATTATTGGTTAGTAAGAGAACTGACTGGAATAATGAAACTGCGTTTATGGAATTAGGCGTTACTTTGCGGAATTAAGCGTTACTTTTCTTAACATTTAATGTTAACCCAGTCTTATATGCTGGATTCAGAATCGATTGCAAAAAGATCAAATGTGTTCAGCCCGAAACGCAGTCAGGCGAACCTAGCTCACTGATGCAGTATAATGTAATAGATCATCAGGTGCGCAGGTGACAGAGCTTCAGTGCAAGATGGAAGGTGGGTCATTGTCATTGGAGAGACGCTACGTACGCACTGTTCACTGGTAATGATCACCTTTTCTCTAAATATTGTTAAGTTGTGAAGATCAAAAAGGCATTCTGTAACTGCTTGGAGTGTGTAGAAGATGATATGACCAGGAAAGAGGTCATGGTCGAGGTTGTAAGGAAAGGATCCAATTCTAAAGGATCTGTGTGTCCAAGATAACGGACCAATAAAATGTATGGAAAAAGACGACATACTATTTCAACTGAGAAATTGGGATAGAGGCAAGAATACGATGATAATAACGATCTGTTTGGACTGAAAAAGATATAGTAAATAATTTTAATTAAATACCTGCACGGGTATAGCTTCCTCATGTATCTGCCTCAACAGCGCAAGCAAGGCTAACGTCGCGTCGAGCCTGCACGCTTGTCCTTTGCACCCACCGCTTGAAGCACATCCACTTAAAGTCCTCCCCACCAGTTTCAGACATTGGATTAGGTTGTCTTCGGACAGCTTGCAGTAGCGGGAGTTTACAGCGTAGCGTATACAACGCATCAGTTCGTTTAGGTATCCTAAAACAGTAATAATTTATAATATCACAGTAATAATACCATTAATGGGTGTACTGTGTCATTATTATTAATTAATTACAATACAGCAAGAAAGCCGTAAAACAAGCCATTAATACTAAATTAAGTAAGTAATCTTAATACTCGGTCTTCTCACAGAACCACTACATTCTCACATTTTGATTCTTGTTTTCAACCCCCGACGCAAAAACGACGGGTGTTATAAGTTTGACGTGTCTGAGTGTGTGTCTGTGGCGTAGCGCCCGAACGGATGAACCTATTTGGATTTTACTTTTTTTGTTTGAAAGATGAATATAATTAGTCGGGAGTGTTCTTAGCTATGTTTGATAAAAGTCAGTCCAAGATGGCCGCCGCCACAAAATGGCGGATTACATATTTATTCAACAGCTCCCTCAATATGGGTATCAAATGAAAGGGCTTGACTAGTAGAATTTCCAAGATGGCCGCCACCACAAAATGGGAATTAACAATTTTTTTTCTATTTAACTTTTAGTACATTCTGTTGGAGGTTTTTTATTTTTTTTATTTAATTTTACTTATTGTTTGTTGTGTGCTCTTGTGGCACGTGCCAAATAAACATTTTTCTTTTCTTGTTTTCTTCTTTCTCTTTCCCCCTTTCTTCTTTTTAAGTTGTATCAAGTAATGCAGGCCTGAAGTAGTGTTCTTGCCTTTTTAAAAGTGTGTAACTCCGTTGGAGTAGTTCGGTGCAAAGAGATTTTTATTCATTGTCTTTTTTTGATCATCCCTCATACCAATTATCGATGTTGTGTGTTCCGCTCATTCACCATTCATTATCAAATGCGTTCCATATCGTATCATATGAAATTAGGGATAATTTGCGCACGCGCATGCAGTGGCAGTGTACTGCGTTTGTCGCGGGAAAAACCCATTTGTAAAAAATATAGATAGTCATAAAATGAATACAAGGAAAAAATAAAATTATGAAGCAATAATCTGTTTGTAAAATAATCAATGGTGTCACTCGATTACATCAGAAATATTTTGACGTAAAGTGGTCAGTATGTTATCAAAGTGTGTTCCCGAAATGAATCGGCAAATTCTCTGAAATCAATCAATCTTATCTAGCAGTTCAACGTCCGATGCCGTGGAAAAGTAGGTCTAATACGGAACAAAATAACTTACCTAGTACATGGAAGTTTTTCAGATCTATTTTGTCTAAACAGGCGAGTAATATTTTGAGTAAACTCTCCAACTTATAACTGTCGTAATCGTCCCAGTTTTCGAGCATCATGATGCATCGTAATAGCACTTTGACGATGTGTATGTGAAGTTGGGTAACCTCTATGGTCTCTTGAACCGATTGCTGGGGATACAGTTGATCTCTACTCAGTAGAGAAATGATGTTGGCGTCGTTACCGATGAAGGATGACTTTATCCAGGACATGGTTCCGTCTACAAAAAAAATGTAAAAGCATTACATCACCCCGAAGGAATACCCGAGGAGTTAGGCAGCCGTGTACCTTATAGATCAGCATCCACATTTCGCCAGTTATTTTTAAGTCTCATGTAATAGGGGACACGCCTAATGCCATCAACCGGGCGTAAATCCAGACTCCGTGACTGAGAAATTCTTGAAGGAAAACCAAACAAAACTTTGCCCGACCCGGGAAGACCCAGGACCCAGGACCCAGGACCTCATACTCAACAGCCGTGTTTACAACCACTAGACCAACGACGCAGTCCCAAAAACATTAAAGGTTCAATAAAAACTGGTATGCAGCTGACATTTGCCTTACAGTTAAAACAAATACAATTACATATTTGATAAAAAAGACTTGGTATCTCAACTTCACACAGCTGTATTTGAGACTTAACCTTATCACACGTATTCCGTATCTACGCATCACTTATGGTATGGTATTAAAGACGTTATTAGATTAGCGCCACTGTCACAAAGGATATTTGGCACATGCAGTCACCAGCTGTTAAGGACCAGTCATCGACTGATTGGAAAGCTATTGCAGTCAGACTCAAATTGCTGTTGAACAATAGTTATAGCTAAAATAAAACCAATTACATTTTGTTTAAACATTGCCCTGCTCTAGGAATTTCTACTGTATCATGCGTGTGTAAACAAATATTTAAAGTCATATACACAAACAACCACCTGTAGGCCCTGCAAAAATATGTTTCGTGCGGGCATCGAACCCGCGACACGTAGCGCAGCAGCTAATCGCACAGCCACTGCGCCAACCATGTTGTCATGTTAAGATCAGCTTTTTTGTCCAACAATTAATGCTATCGAATCGAATTTGACGTAAAATACACAATTATTAGGGTTCCATTCTGCTCGTGCTGATCGGAAAACGTCGTTCGATGTCTACCTTCGTTTAGAGATGTTCGAGTCGACACGGCACAATCACACCGCACGATTTACCCGTTCAGCTGTGTTGAATCATGAAAACCCAAACACGAAGACCCTTGTTTTTTAAAGAACATGTCCCATACATTCGTGCCCTCTTAATGTAAATAAACTTACCACAATTAGGCACATTGTCCATATACGCGACTACGAAGTGCAATAGAGAACAAAGCAGTGAGGTGTCGCGAGACGAAGCGGGGGGTGCGTCTAGGAACCGCTTCGTGTGTTGCCATGGCAACGAACTGAACTCCTTTTTATCGACGTACGATGAAGGTACTAAGTAAACGTAGCTAGAAATAAAAGCATATGAGATTATTCTACGTATGTAACGTATAAAAACCCCTGGGCATGACGCTACCGTATTATTATTGTAGCAATGTATAATTATTTTAATGTGAACGCCCGAAACTCGGTGTATTTTAAGACAGATTTATGTCCAAGATGACTGATGTGACAGAGCTCGCTGGTGAATGACCGTAATTTATTATTTTCATGAAGATTTCGATCATAAATCAGTGAATGTTATCATAACCACGTACGACGATTTGGTTAATGTCATCATGAAATTAAGAAAATATGATGACTATTCTTGATTTAGACTGCTACATCCAAGTTGAGCTTAAGGTCCATGTTCACCAAAAACATGAACATGGGCCTAAGACACATCCGATAAAAATCTTTCATTCACCAATATCGGGTATTCATAGTAACAAATACAAGCAGAGAGACGAAGACTTGCGGGAGTCGTAAAACGTGAGTGAAAAACGGTGAATGTACGGGATTTCTAAAAATTTACTCGTGCCATTTCTAAATCTAAATATTTAAAAGACAACAATGGTGAAGAAATATTATAAGATATCTAAAAAGCAATAGAAAACAAAGTCGCTTTGCGACTCTGTCTGTGATACCGCGTTTTTTTTGTATACTTCGCAATGCATATTATGTTGTGTTTTTCAAGATCATTTGGGGAATTTCTTCTAGGGTTAAGAATGTATCTGATAATTCATATATAAAAATCTTTTATGTTTTTTTTCAAATAATGCAAGATAATCTAAGGCCTGAATTCTTGTCGCGCACGTTCCGTCGAGTAGAGTATACATTGTGTTCTATATAGCAACATACTGCGACGTAGACGTCAGCGGAGACCGACCGTACGCAAGCGACCGTCAGCGCGACAAGAATTCAGGCCTAAAAGAAATGTAAGTCGTGTAACAAACCTTTCTAACAAATGCAGTGCTTCTGTGACATGTCTATGTGTAGTAGCATTTTGTAGAGCCATCAAGGCTCTGGTGCAGCTGTATATAGGACATGAGGCTTTCAAACAGGCCAGGTCTCGAGGGGCGGGGCGGAGAGCTAGCGGGGCGACGGGGGGAGCCTCCGAGAGCAGTCGGGCGCGGCCAGAGTGAGTGCACCACCAACGCACTCGTACTGCAGTGCGCCATTCTTCATCCGCTAGCAGCCACTCTGTTTTGGAAAAGTTTAATCACATAACAGAAAGCAGTTGTTTCGTTTCGCTTTGTTAGTCTTGTAGACAAATGCGAAGTGATATGGAAAATACATTTGAAAGACAAAACAATAACCTACCATTACGGAATACACAAACGATATGACCCTGGCTTTCTGGTTTTATAAAATGAATAGCAAACATAGTCGAAATCTTGCTCATTTAGGTAGAATAGTCATGACGACAGTATTCAATAAATTACAAATCTATTTAGTCCGAGAATAGAAAATAATGGACACGTACCTACTTAATAAAAGTATTTTCTTTCTTTCTTTCAGTTTTTATTTTTTTTAATCAATGAATAAGTATTGAAAAAAAAATACCATGGCATGACGTAAGTATAGAGAATTTTAAAAGCGTCGTATCTTCGTAAATTTTGGTTTACGTAACGAAAAATTGTTATATTTTCATATACGGGTCAAACATTTTTTGATAATCTATATGACGGTAAAATTATTTCTTTATTTATTTTGCTTTACCAAATAAGTACTTAATTTAACTACTTACTCAAAAAATGGTGATCGTAATACAATACTTCACCATCATTAATGTTTTATTGTTTTATCAGAATTATCAGTTATTGCAACAGTATGCGACATACGCTCGCGTTTTGGTTCACCTCACCTCTATCTTTTTACGCGAAATCATCATGATACAACTAATATCATGCATGAGCGCTCTACCTAACGATGCTCGGAACAACTCAATTAAAATTCAAGCCATTCTATTTTAAATTATTGCAAGTAATTTAAATTCAACACAATGTTTTGTCCAGAAGAAGGCATCTTGACGTCAATCCATGCTTCCAAACTACTGACATAAATACGAAAGTAAATCTGTTTACCTGTGTGTTTGTCTGTCTGTAACCTTTTCACGCTTAAACGGATGAATGGATATCGATGTTTATCACAGAGCAAACAGTTTGACCATAAACTAAGTTAGGACAGGATATTTATCATCCTGGATGTCCGATCCCGTCCAATAATTCCACACTTCCACGCGAAGCCGCGGCAGAAACTAGTATTATAACATACGTCACAATATCCTAATTAGAAATCCGACGAGAACTTTGTAACAAACTATGTAAGGAAACTTGAATTCTGTTAGTCCTTGAGAATTGTTAACTGCAACCACGTGTAACGCATAATGATTTGAAAACAATGTTCTCGAACATATTGACACTAAATGTATTAAAATATTCCACAAAAGTTTCGGGCATCCAAGGTGATTGCATACTGACATAAATCATGCAGTCAAACTAAATCAATATTATATTCATGAGAGAAAGTGTGAATT